>OX387239.1:139909575-141281579 GCA_947561735.1 Cenchrus americanus | reverse complement strand
CTTCGTGGTTCTTTTACCTTTGACTCCCTGTTTGTGGAAATTGGGCCCGAAGGGTGGACGCCGACACAACAGCCCCCTGATTTCTTTCCCTCCCCTCGCTTGCTATCACGAGGCTATTTCTACTACTAAGCGAGGGAAAGGAAATGCGAAACGCTTAACAGAACAGTAAAGGAGACACGGCAATACTCAATAGGCCGAAGACTGAATAGCAAGTTGTGGCCAGCGGTGCTCTCTTTTCATTACAGTGTGTCCGTTTCATTACAAGGGGTTCACTATTTATAGGAGACCCCTGGGTATAGTCATTTGCCTCAATTACACCTTTTCCGTTCCTGACAAACGGCTTTAAACACTTTACAAGGGTATAACAGTAACTCCCCGCGTCGTACAGGCCTCCAGTGTGTCTCCGTATGGCCGAACACCTTTATACGCGGCACCCCTTGTCTCTGCCTCGTACGGTGCCCTCTTTACACGTCAGCGGCAGCCACGTGTCCAGGAGCGCCGCACCTTCGGTACCGAAGTAGCGATCATACCCTGGTCGCGTCGCACCTCTCCGGACATCTCGCCCGTGCCGCCGCTGGCCCCGGACGCGATGTTCCCGGCCGGCGCACCGCGCTCCTGGTCCTCTCGAACCTTCATCGCTGGAGTACAGCCGTGTAGGACCATCCCTGCGCAACAAACCTCATGTAACATGAGCGGTATTAGCGTTTCTGTCAAACCCATAACGCGAAAGTCTCTCCGCGTGACCGAAGCCGCGCGCGAACCGAAATCGTCAGCCTGGCCGGACGTGGGCGAGGCTTCCGAAGGCCAACTTCCCCAACAGTAGCCCCTCATTAGTGAGGGCCGTCCTGAACTCAAGATGGGCAGAACTTACGGTCAACCCTTCTCGGGGTGAAGAATGGGCTTCGGAACTCCCCCGGACGGCCCACGCTGATGCGGATCCGAGTAAAAGACGTGCGCTGCCCCTTGAAAACTTTACGTTCTGAGAATTGTTATTGGGGTAAAACGGTAAATTCGATCATCATCGGCGCGATTATTGGGGCTCATTTACTATAAAAAGGGGCCAGTCCTTGGGCTGCCCCATGCCGCGGCCACAACTCTTAGCTACGTCGCTCGAGAGCTCCTCCAACCCCTGTAAGATCTCTTCCAACCCCTGCTACTTCTGTTTTCACTCCGTGCTTGGATAGCCCACATGGCACCGAAGCGGAGACACGATGCTGTCGTGAAGGAGATTGCGAAGATGTACACATTCGGTCGGAGCCAAATCGACAAGACCGACGTGGAGTCGTTGGTGAAGAATCGTATGGTTGGGGCCGGCCGAGCCCCTGGCCGAGAGACTGTACCGCGGCCGCGGGAAAATGAAGTCGTCATCTTCCACGACTTGCTGTACGCGGGGCTTCGTTTCCCTCTACACCCCACCGTCGTCGACATACTCCGGTATTTCGACATCTACTTGCACCAACTCACTCCCAATGCCATCCTACGGCTATCGGTGTACATGTGGATATGCCGGACGACGAAGATCAAGCCTTCCGCCAAAGGATTCGCTTCGGCGCATCAAGTACACCACCAGCGGCGGACAGTCTTCGAGGAGGAGGGGGGCCAGTCTGTGGAGAAGGACTGCCAGTTCGGTTGTCTGAATTTTTCATACAAGACCGGCGTGGTGAGTCCTGTGACCGCGTATCGGAACAAGTGGCCCTCGGACTGGCAACAACATTGGTTCTACTACACGGTGAGCCCCCTGCCTCCGGAGGGTCTCATCCGCTGGCCATAAAGGAGCTGCCACCCCTTCACGAGTCCTACGCGAAGAACCCTTCGTGCCCCGAAGGCGATGAGTTCGTGATGATGCTTCGCCGGTTCGCACGCAAGTACGGTACACGCGATATCGTGGAGGAGTATTGTAGCATCCCGGTGTGCCCACTGGTGGACGGCTGGTCCGTGGCTGACGACGAGTGGGCAGACGACAGCGGGGGTATTCCCTGCCCCGATTGGACGAAGATTTTTGGCTTCACCTCCGACCGTGAGTTATTTTGCGTCCTTCAGTGGATTTTTCCCTTCTGCTATGTTCCGGGTGCTTGGGTTGCTGACCGCTTGAGATTATTTGTCCGCAGTGCTGAGGAAGAGGAAGGTGGAGGCTCACGGGGACTTCATCCTTGGTCCTGTCTCTCCGAAGGAGTACAAGGACACCGTCGCAGAGCTGAACGGATCTCGGACGAACCGAGTATTCGAGTTCTTCAAGATTAACCCCCCTGAACGTGTCGGTTTTGCCAAACATCGCGGGGCAGCCGAGAAGAAAGCTGCGGCGCTTGCTGCCGCCGAAGCGGACGCTGAGGAGACGGCGACTTCGTCGCGCGCTGCTCCGCAGAAAACCGGCAGGAGGGGCGCCCCCCGCCGCGGCCACCGCTGCCGCCGAAGGGAAGGCCCGGAAGAAACGCGGCGGGCGGCCGGCGGACTCGCCCCCATCACCCAAGAGGACCCGAGTCGTCGGCGTTGAGACAGGCCTCGTCGAGGACGTGATCGCCGCCGTGCCGCTACGTTCGGCTGCACCTTCGGCGGGAGCCGGGAGGGAGACCACTGGGCCGCTGCTCGTCCCCCTCAGCCCGCAGGAGAAAGACAGCGATGACGACAGCGATGTTCGCATCATGTCCTCTGTTGGTGACGCTCCCCGCAAGCCGAGCCCTATCACCCTCGGCGCCGAAGCTCCGCGCGACAAGGACGATTCCAGCTCCACCTCCGCCAGCTCGTCCGACACGTCCTCTGATTGTACAGAGTAGTCCGCCTCCCCTTCGGCTCTGGCTACCGAAAAAGATGATATCACCGCCGAAGCGGAGGAAGGCGAAGAGGAGCCCGAAAGCAGCAGTTACCGGGTGACGCCGGAGGAACCCCGAGCCGCCGCCGTCCGTCTCCAGGTTCCCGCCGAAGAGAAGCTGATCGGTGGGAAGACGATTCGTTTCTTGGGCCTGACAAGTGGCGGGCATGAGCGCCAATTCCTGGAGGAGGCAGGGGCAAGCTTCGCAATTCCTTATGAAGAAGAGCATTTTGGGAAGCTTACCACTGCAGAGCTCACTACCGCGTGCGGGGATCTATCGCTGAAATCCTTCATCGCATCTCGATGTCTTACCCGAAGGTTGGAACAAGAGAGCAAGAAGTCGAAGGAGAAATCAGTTGCCGCCGTCTCCTCGCTTCAGAACCGTGTGGCGGAGCTGGAGGCGCGATTGGCTGCGGAACAGGAACGCACCCGGAGGCTGCAGCAAGAGAAAGAAGACGCGGCGAAGTCCTCCGAAGCCGTCCTTAAAACGCTGCGCCACGACATGGAGACTTTGAGCAGCGCTAAGGAGGACTTGCACGCTCAGCTTGCCGACAAGGAGGCCAAGTTGGCCGAAGCGCAGAAAGAGGCGAGCGAGCTGAGCGGGACGCTGGAGCGGTACCGGGCGGATCACATTCGGAGCGCGGATGCCCTTCGCACCGACATTTTGCAGTTGCTGGCCCAGTGCAACCTTGCCGCGCCGCCTATCCCATTCCCCCGGTGCACTGTCGAGTCATATTATGAATGGGTGAATGTCTGCTTCGACCTCCTCGCCATGAACACGAAGATCTTCGGAGAGCTCGGGGCCGCGGTGGGGGTTCGCACGTTAGCATATTCTGTGTGCTCGCTGGTGCCTTCAGATCGTCCGTCTTCGGAGAAGACGATCAGCAAGAGCGATCTTCGCCGGCTTACAAAGGATAACTTCGAATGGCCCGCCGACGCGGATCTCGACGTTGCACAACTCCCCGTGCTCCCCAAAAACCTCGCCAAGAATTTCATGAACACCTTCTTCGCCCAGCGCGGGTACCGCCTTACTTTGGACGAATCTGCTCGTCTGAGTGATCAGGTACGCCGAAGCCGCTTCTGCTCTTGTTTCAAGGCTCTAAAAGCGGCGTCCTCTCGCTCCTATTTTGATATGTTGCCCTCGCTGTTTTGCAGATAAGGCCTCGGCTGCAAGACCGTGTTTACGATCGCATCCGGATTCGATTTGGCGGCACTCCACCCTTGCCCCAGTTCATGACGGAGGGGAACTGGATCACTATGCCTGGCGTTCCGCTTATCACCGCCAGAGGTCCCGAAGCTGCTGCAAGGGAGGAGGGCGAAGTCGCCAGTGCTCCTGGCGAAGAAGCAGGTACTGCCGAGGACACGACGGCGCCGGCTACCGAAGAAGGGCACGCGGGGGGCGCACCGGAACCTGCAACTGAGGGCGAGCGTACCGAAGCTACCGAAAGGACTGTCCCTCCCGCGTCCGCTGCCCCTGAAGCCGCTCCTGCTCCCGAAGTGGAGTCCGCGCCTGCACAAGGCGACGTCGTCGCGGCCGCTGCCACCATCGAGGGAAACTCTGCAGCGGACGCTTCGGAGGTGGCACACGTCACTGAGCTTGAGGCCGCACTACTGGCCGCCAGATCTCCCGGCGACGAGGCACCTGCGGAGCCTGCAGTCGACGCAGCCGTCGCGTCCGTTGAGGCCCCTGATGCAGCTGCCGCGCTGAGTGAAGCCCCCATCGTCACCGAAGGAGCCGAGGTCTGAAGCACACTAGGCTTGACCTTGTAAACAGACGAAATGTGCTCCTTTTGGGGTCATGAATTTTTGTAAAGGAAACTAATGTAAGGTATCTCTGCGCAGGTTCCTTCGGTGGTTCCTGCGCAGAGGGCCGAAGGTGCGAGTAGTTCGTCTCTGCCTTTAAACTCTCTTTTTGTCGCCCCGAACGTTTGGACGAAGTTTAGCATTCACCACCCTGGCGTCTCGTACTCCGAATTTTTGTCGTACCGCGCGGAGCGCTACCGTCTTCACAATGAAGCCGCTAAACGTTTTTTCGCGGATTTTTCGAAGGATCCCGCGCGTCGGGACGCTATCCTTAGGGAACGAGCCACCCGTAGGGCGGCTAAGCGGAACTCAGCGGACCCCTTCGTGACCGAAGGGGTCGTTCCAAAAGTAGAGCCGGTCGAGGAGGGGGTCCTTGGACCGCCCGAGTATGTGTATTTAATTCCTGACGCCTCGTCGGAGAGCTTCGCAGCCGTGAAGGTTGAAACGGAATGACCGCCTGCGCACTGACTATGATCCCGACTTCGGCGCAGGACGGATGCCTACCGACAGCGAGCTCCGGGAGATGGCATTGGAGATTATAGATATGGCGTATCTTCGGTTGATCGACGAGATCTGCGAAGATGTTCTGAACGAAGATTGATCGTTCGGTGGAGCTACGGGCTGCCGCGAAGACTTGAAGCAGAGGACTTCGGAACTCCCCCCCGGAAGTGTTCGCGGCACGCTGGAGCGAATCGTCGCCTGCGGATTTGTAAAGTGTATGTTCGTGACGAGGTGTATTGTGATTGCATTATTTTATCCTTGTAAAGTTGTATTGTTGTCCCGAAGTACATTGTATGTTGAAAGTTTGATAAGAGAAAGAAACGAGGGTGTCTGTGCCCACCACTTGCGCCCTTCGGTACCACGGCGCCAGTGTTATTTTTCCTAGGATTGATGCTGCCTCCAGTCGTTGAGGCTATCTCCGTGTCTTGTCCGAACGAAACTGCCCTTCGATGCGTTGAGACGAAGCGGCACCGCGCTTCTCCTCTGGGCGCGGCTTGTATCGAACCCGTTGTCTTCAATACGTTTTTGTAAAACTCACTCACTCGGGTTAAAAACGTCACCACGTTCGGGACGTGCATTTTCTTTGACCACATCGTCGTCTCGCGCTGCGCCGAGCGGTCTTTATCTTCGGTCAAGCCGAGGCCGAAGCGACGCCCCGGGCGTGCGCTTGCTCAGGCCAAATTGGGGCCTCGTGCCGCGTGAAGCGAGCTTTTCCTTCAGTCAAATCAGTACTGACGCAGCGCTCCGGGCGTGCGTTTACTCCGGCCGAATCGTGGCCTCGTGCCGCGTCAAGCGGGCTTTTCCTTCGGTCAAATCAGGACCGACGCAGCGCTCCGAGCGTGCGTTTACTCCGGCCGAATCATGGCCTCGTGCCGCGTCAAGCGGGCTTTTCCTTCGGTCAAATCAGGACCGACGCAGCGCTCCGGGCGTGCGTTTACTCCGGCTGAATCGTGGCCTCGTGCCGCGTCAAGCGGGCTTTTTCTTCGGTCAAATCAGGACCGACGCATCACTCCGGGCATGCGTTTACTCCGGCCGAATCATGGCCTCGTGCCACGTCAAGCGGGCTTTTCCTTCGGTCACGACGATAAGTGACAGGCTTGGCTCGTGCGCACCCAAGGCGATCCGTGCCCAGGCCGTCACTTACCCTGCCGAAGGCCACGTCGAAGACTATGCCCCCCTCGAGGGGTAGCATAGCTTCGACAGTGTGGCAAAAGCATTCTTTGAAAAGAAATAAACTGGACACGAAGGGATGGGGGATAGTGACTTATATTACATGTCAGAAAAAGGGGTACAAAGGGCCGCCTCGTTAAAAACCTCACACTTCGCGGATCCGGAGGGAAACCACGAAGCCTCCCCCGTGAGGAAAAGAGTACGTCCCCCACTACTTAATGTACATATGATACAGACTCCTAATCACGACTAAAGAGAAAAAGGAACTACTGAAACTCAAACTACGCTAGATGCTCGCAGCTGCTTCAAACGAACTATTTCTGAAGCATGTCCACATTCTAAGTGTAAGGCTCTTCGTCGCCAGCCAGCCGGCGCAACTTGAACACTGCTTCGTTTGCTGTCGCGGTCGCTATGAACGGCCCTTCCCACTTCCCGTGCATCTTGCCCTTCAGTTTTCTCTTCGGCACCTTAGGCAGCACCAGATCTCCTAACCGTGTGAGCTTCGATCTGATCTTCTTGTTTTTCCATCTCCGGGTCTCATCTTGGTAGGCCGACAGGTTTGTGGCTGCTTGTAAGCGGACATCCTCAATGTTCTGAACCGAAGCCTTAAGGTCTTCTTCTCCGGAGGGAGTGTTCCTCCAGGTGCCCAGACACAGCTCTTCGGGCAACATGGCTTCTTCCCCGTACAACAACTTGAAGGGTGAGAATTGGGTGGTCCTGGACGTGGTGGTGTTGTGGGACCAGATTACCCTCGGTAACTCTTCGGCCCACTTGCTCTTGGGCAGAACAGTGATGTTCCTCTTGATGCCGGTGAAGATGATCCCATTGGCCCGCTCCACCGCTGAAGGACCGATACGGCGAACCAGACAGGGGGGGAGTGAATGGGAGCCGATAAAAATTCTTCTCGAAGGAGATGAAAACTCCAACAAGACGAACACGGCTTCCAACACACGTCTCCGACTCACTACCCAAGTTGGCCAAGCCCACGTAGCCACTGGAGTGCCACTGGACCTAGGAACCAACACACACAGCCTTCCGACTCGAGAACGCAGCGGAACAACAAACCCCGAGTCTACAGACCCACACCGGTCAGACCGGTGAGCACCACCGGTCAGACCGGTCCCTGCTGGTGAAACTGAGCAACTTGCACTAAGTGGCTCTACACCGGTCAGACCGGTGAGACACACCGGTCAGACCGATGGCAGCCTGAAAGCCCCCAAGGCACCAAACAGGCCAACCGACCACCAAACGGACCCAAACTCGAAACAGCAGCAACACGGGACAACAACGAACACACCAGGACGTTCACCCGAGCAAAAACCCACAAGGGCTCGCACCGGTCAGACCGGTCAAGAGCACCGGTCAGACCGGTGTAGCCTGGGCAGCTCGGGATGAACAACACCCGCGGGTCAACTCCCCCAAATCCAAATCTCGATCTCCCGAATCGCTCCACGGACTTGAACAAGACTTTGGGGATATCAAGAACACCTCATGAGGAGTCCATAGCCAAGTTTAATCCCACAAAAACTCGTCCAAAAAGGAGGAATCGAAGAAATCTTGCCGAGAGCACTTCCAACCCAAGAACTCAAGAAACCCCAAAATCGAGCACCTTTACTCACGGATTTGGGAGGGGAATCACAGCCCAAAGAACCACGAAGGGTTCCCACAAATTTCCCCCATCAAATCCCCAAGAGAAAGGCCCCGAAATCAACCCAAAGAAATCACCGAGAGAGGGCTCCGAAAATCACCACCAAGAACAACCGGGGAAAACACATCCAAACCTTGAGGAACCACGCCGAATCATCTATACATGAAACAAAGGTTCGTATAAGGTCTAGCAAGCCGCCCGATCATCCATCCCTCTCTACAAGATCTCTCCGTGAAGCTCTCTTGCTAGTCCTAAGGAAAACCTGAGGAAAATAGGTGGAAAATAGGAAAACTAATGAGCTAGGGTTCCAAGAGTTGACTGCCATCCTCTCACCTCTTGGGTTATATGGAGGCAACCGAATGTCTAAAATGCCCTTCTCTACTAACTAGGGATACAAGCCCCTCAAGGGTGGATTTGGAATTCTTGATGTCTTCACCATCGGACGGATGCCCGGCGACCGCAACCTGCGTAGCCTCGACGCAAGCCATGCGATCCCGACGCGTGTCCTTCGCTTCGAAGATTCCGGACTGCGTCGTCGCACACCGGTCAGACCGGTGCTCCTCACCGGTCACCGGTGCTCCTCACCGGTCAGACCGGTCTCCACCGGTCAGACCGGTCAGACCCACCGGTCAGACTCGTGCGGTGCCGCCGCACCTCCGTCTTCGGTTCTCCGGTCTTCGCTTTGTGGATCAACCAAGGAACCCAAGTGGTTTTCTCGGTGAACCACCGGAAACCCCGCGAACTCGGTGTAGCCTCCGCCAATCTCCACTCATGACTTGGCTCCCACGTAGTCCCGGCTCGACCTTGGTTTTGAGGCTCAACCAAGAAACCGTCCACGACTTCATCTTGCTGTTCATGCCACCATGCGGCCCGCACTTGACCCCACTGGCCACCGGGTCCCTCGAACGAAGCCTACTTGTCTTCTCCACACCTGGAGGCCTCACCGGCAACGACCTTTCGCGCTTGTTCTTCACCTGCACCAACACCAGTCAAGCCGCAACCTGCACCTGCAATACTTAGCCAAGAATCAGTCCACACAACGTTGTCAATCACTCATCACACAAGGAAGCGACCATCCACCGGTCCTCGAACCACACATGGTCCTCAATCTCCCCCTTGATGAGTGCATTGACAACACCCACACGAAAGTAACAAGAGAGAAAAGAAAAAGAAAAGAAACGAACAAAAAGAAACTCCAACAAGCGATCGAAAGCCAAACAAAGGCAAAGAGCAAGATCACTTGAAGAAGACAAGTCTCGGACCCCTTAGGCAAGGGCAACGGCTCGACACATCCGAGACAAAGCAAAGCTCAAGCAAAGAGCACAAACCACCGAAACAAAGCTCGAAAACTCTCAAAGAGCTCCCCCTGCACACATGCAAACTCCCCCGAACCAATGCAACTCCCCCCGGACGAATGCATGCAAGAAACCACATGAAACGGGGCAGGCAACCGCAAAGCAACTTCGCCTCACACCGGTCGACGGTCATCACCACCGGTCGACCGGTGCCTAACATATGTACGGGACCAGGACTCACACCGGTCGACCGTGCTCTTCACCGGTCGCCGACCGGTGTACAACGAGCCCAGAAATGGCTCGAAACCACCTGAAAACCTTCTAAATGCATCCACCAAGCCATTTCAAGCTCAAACTTCTCCCCCTTGTTGGCAATGCATGAAACAAGCCAAAAAAGCAAAACTTTCAACCTAGAGCTTCTCAAATATACAAAATTTAACATAGGATGCTACACACGTCCAAATAAGCAAGTTAGATACTCTACGGCTTCGTATCGATCTCAACTACATGATCACCAAGTTTCACAACCATTGGACGAAGCTAAGATGGATTTTGGCAATTTTGCGAAAAACTTGCCTCTCATGAGCAAAGTCCTAAACATGATCAAAGCATATCAAAATGGCAAAGCCACACAAACTTCATGCTAGGACAGCCATTCTAATCATAAGACCATCACAAACACCCACAAGCACCTCATGTCATGTCAAAGCCACCGAGCCATGTGCCTACTTCTATGTATGAGACTTCTCATTGGTAGGCATCATGCAACGGTTTAGCACCCAAAGCAAATTAAATTCAGCACATATGACATGGGAGCATATTTTCCAAGCATTTTTCATTTCATTTTCAGATTTGTAAATGGTACATGAAATGTCTTTGCGACAAAAAGGAACTTATGCTCCTCCACAAGATAAATCAAGAGGGCTAAACATTCATGATGGCAAATGAGCCTTTGGCCCCATATGATCAATAAACTAGCTATCCAACCACAAATTAAGCATAGCAAGGCCACAAAAACATGTCAAGAGCATGTAAAGACATTTACACATGAGAGAGCATACATGTGACATTTTTCAAAAGCATAGCTATCAACCATGGATTATTCAACAAGATCATCAAGAGCTAAGCCAACCTAACCGTAGCATACCAAACAAGCTCACAAAGACATATATCTCATTCCATGGTGAACAATGTATATGAGAGAAGCTTTTCCTAACCAAAGCATATGATACAAAATGCATGCAATCTAAGATACAAGGATGCCTATACATCATGTTACATATGCCATGCCAAATGCAAGAAATGCACAAAGGAAAGCTATACATATGCTACAAACCGGCTCCTCGAGGGGAGGCAAAACGGGCTCGACACCACCGGCAAAAGAGCAAAGGAGCACCAAACTCACAAGCTCCCCCTAAACTCATGCATTAAGGCCAAAGAGCGTACAAAGCTCACCTTACACACATGAGATAAGGCAAAGAGCAAAACAAACCAAGTGGCTTGACCAATGCCACACACTCGAAGGTCACAAAAACACTTACCTTTATCATTTCTTCACAATTCACTCATCCTTGTCCACCATCCCCGAAAGTGATGCACCTACATGTCACCACTGGGATATAAAGCCGAAGAACCACCCCCCGATATCAACCAAATGTTCTCCGGGCTATCCGCCTGCAACTCAAAAGCAAGAGCGAGAGCGAGCAACCGACTCAAAACTGGGGTTAGTTCCAAATGTGTAAAACCAGTGCCTAGCCATTTGCTCGAAAGTGGGGTTAGCAAAAACCAAACCATCTTTCCTACCAAAGCTACCTCCACGAACACTACCACGGTAACCACCATGAGGGAACCAACCCTCTCTGCCTGGAGGAGGACCAAAACCACGAAAGAAAGCCCGTGGACCATCCCTCCTCTCCTTCTCAAAGCCATGACTCCTCCCATCCCCGTAGTGAGCTCGAGGGGGAGAATGCCTAGCAACCGGCCTCCCGCAAACTTTCCGGACCAACCACCGTAACCACGACCTCCCGTAAACAACCCTCGCACCCGTACGAGCATGAAACCCAACCGCCGCCCGTCTGTCAGGCCCGCACCGGTCCGACCGGTGTGCACAGCGCCGGCGCACAGCACCTCCAACGCCCTTCCGCTCTCCCCAAGCCCGAACCGACCTCACACTCGCCTTGGCCCCGGGCAACCGCACACGAGGCTCAAGTACACCATCGAAAGGGTGGTACTTGTCCTTGTTAGCCCACTCCTTCGCCATTCTCTCCTCACGCTTCCTCTTGAAGCAAAACGCTCTCTTGTGACCATCCTTCCCACAAAACTCACAATGGAAACGGATCGATCTGGGCTTAGGCTTGGGATGAGGCTCTTCACAAGGCTTCTCACTTGGTTTCTCACTAGGCGTTTCACTTGCCTTCTCACTCGGTTTTTCTCTTGGTTGGTTTGGCTTGCATGCAAACTTGTCTTTGGGTGTGGGTTGTGGTGGAACTGAAACATTACCAAATTTCCTTTCTCTCTCACCACTGCCCTCACCAACCTTATCCAATCCCAAAGCCCAACCGTCAAAGCGCTTACAGCTAGCAATCATCATACCAAGCTGAGGTTCTTGACTCGACAACCAACTCAGCGCTTCACGCAACTTATCATTCTCATCTTGCAAGCGACCAACACATTTTGCAAGATCCAAATTCTTCATAGCATGCAACTCACATGTAGAGCAAGAAGTAGGAATAGGCACTTTCAAATCAGCCTCAAGTGAAACAATGCGAGAACGGAGCTCAAGAATTTTCTCATGCAAACTAGGGCAAGAAGTGCAAGCACCAAGCAAAGTGGGTCTAGATTGTAGCTCACCCAACTCAACCCTAAGCACATCTAGTTCCTCACACTTGGAGGCATACTTCTCCCTAAGATCGGTCAAGTCGCCTAGGAAAGCGAGCAATCAAGACAATCATTTTCATCGAAACAACGGGGCTTGCCTTGAGCGAATCAATTTCAAGCTTGCTATCAAGAACTCGTGTTTCTAGCTCACCCACTCTAGTCCTAGCATCCTCGAGCAAAGATCTAAGCTCCTTCCTAAGCTTCTTAGCCTCTCTAAGCATGTGATCGCGATTATCAAGCAAGTCAACCAACTCCTCATTCTCCTTGCGCAAAGAGGAGAGCTCATCACATACCTCATCCTCGGAATCCAAATCCGAGGCGTCCCTCTGGCTTCTCTTGCTGCTCGAACTGCGAGCCATGCCGCAGAAGTCGTCCTTGAGGCTTAGCCCCGTCACTCAAAGGCCGTTGAGATACTTGCCAAAGTTCTTCTTCTTCGTCCTCTTCTTCTCATCCTCTTCGTCTTCATCACTCGAGCTTGAAGACGTGTCCTCGGAATCAGACTCGATGTCGCTTGATCTCTTCATCTTCTCTCGAGACCGTGTCTTCTTCCCATGTCCATGATCCTTCGTCTTGGACTTCTTCTTCTTGTCCTTGAACTTATGCTTGTCGGGGTCGTTCACCTTCGGACACTCGGCGAAATAGTGTCCAGCCTTGCCGCACTTGAAGCATGTCCTCGTCTGACTCCTCATGTTCACTCGGTTCTCGTGCAGCCTCTCGAACCGCCTCGTCAGGAGCGCCAGCTCGTCCTCTCCAAGCTCGTCGAACTCCTCATCTGGCATAGACATCAAAGAGGAGAAAGAGAACATCCTGGTGGATGGATTAGTGTTAGCCTTTCCTTTCGAACCACCAACGAGGGCAAGACTATGGGAATCAGTTGGTCCCTCGAGCTTGGCAGTCATGCCCCTATCCATCTCAGCCGACTTGAGCTTCGAGAACAGCTCATTCACCGTCAGAGTGTCATACTTCTCCGACTCCACAATGGCCTCGAACTTTCCGCCCCAAATCGTACGATCCAAAGAGTGTAAGAGCTTGACCGCTCTATCATGATCATCGTACGGGAGCACGTCCACATTGGCCCTCATGTTGTTCACAACCACCGTGAACCTCTGAAACAAGGCATCGATGGACTCACCGGGGAGATGAGTGAAATTCTCGTACTCTCTCCGGTAGGTCGCATACATCCGTGCCTGAACCTGGGCGTTCCCAACATGCGCCTCCTTCAACACCGCCCAAATCCTACAAGCCAAGTGCTCGGTGTGCACCCGATCGAACTTAGGCTGACACAAAGCACGAAACAAGTAGTCGACCGCCTTATTGTTGGCGTCGAAGCTGTCCCTCGATCCTGGAGCGAGGAAATCAACCGGCTGGACATAGCCTGTGTCCACCGTGACATCCCAAAGGATCTGACCCTTTCCGCGGAGAAAAGCACCCATCCGCTTGCTCCACATCTTGTAGTTCTTGCCATCGAAGTGTGGAGGACCCGAACCCCGTTCCTGGTACGCCATCCTTGGATCTTAGACTGGTTAGAGTCAACAAAGACCCGAACCGGCTCTGATACCACTTGAAGGACCGATACGGCGAACCAGAGAGGGGGGGAGTGAATGGGAGCCGATAAAAATTCTTCTCGAAGGAGATGAAAACTCCAACAAGACGAACACGGCTTCCAACACACGTCTCCGACTCACTACCCAAGTTGGCCAAGCCCACGTAGCCACTGGAGTGCCACTGGACCTAGGAACCAACACACACAGCCTTCCGACTCGAGAACGCAGCGGAACAACAAACCCCAAGTCTACAGACCCACACCGGTCAGACCGGTGAGCACCACCGGTCAGACCGATCCCTGCTGGTGAAACTGAGCAACTTGCACTAAGTGGCTCTACACCGGTCAGACCGTGAGACACACCGGTCGGACCGATGGCACCGAAAGCCCCCAAGGCACCAAACAAAGCCAACCGACCACCAAACGGACCCAAACTCGAAACAAGCAGCAACACGAGGACAACAACGAACACACCAAGATGTTCACCCGAGCAAAAACCCACAAGGGCTCGCACCGGTCGGACCGGTCAAGAGCACCGGCCGACCGGTGTAGCTCGGGCAGCTCGGGATGAACAAGACCCGCGGTCAACTCCCCCAAATCCAAATCTCGATCTCCCGAATCACTCCACGGACTTGAACAAGACTTTGGGGATATCAAGAACACCTCATGAGGAGTCCATAGCCAAGTTTAATCCCACAAAAACTCGTCCAAAAAGGAGGAATCGAAGAAATCCCGCCGAGAGCACTTCCAACCCAAGAACTCAAGAAACCCCAAAATCGAGCACCTTTACTCACGGATTTGGGAGGGGAATCACGGCCCAAAGAACCACGAAGGGTTCCCACAAATTTCCCCCATCAAATCCCCAAGAGAAAGGCCCCGAAATCAACCCAAAGAAATCACCGAGAGAGGGCTCCGAAAATCACCACCAAGAACAACCGGGGAAAACACATCCAAACCTTGAGGAACCACGCCGAATCATCTATACATGAAACAAAGGTTCATATAAGGTCTAGCAAGCCGCCCGATCATCCATCCCTCTCTACAAGATCTCTCCGTGAAGCTCTCTTGCTAGTCCTAAGGAAAACCTGAGGAAAATAGGTGGAAAATAGGAAAACTAATGAGCTAGGGTTCCAAGAGTTGACTGCCATCCTCTCACCTCTTGGGTTATATGGAGGCAACCAAATGTCTAAAATGCCCTTCTCTACTAACTAGGGATACAAGCCCCTCAAGGGCGGATTTGGAATTCTTGATGTCTTCACCATCGGACGGATGCCCGGCGACCGCAACCTGCGTAGCCTCAACGCAAGCCATGCGATCCCGATGCGTGTCCTCCGCTTCGAAGATTCCGGACTGCGTCGTCGCACACCGGTCAGACCGGTCCCCACCGGTCAGACCGGTCAGACCCACCGGTCAGACCAGTCTGGTGCTGCTGCACCTCCGTCTTCGGTTCTCCGGTCTTGGCTTTGTGGATCAACCAAGGAACCCAGTGGTTTTCTGGTGAACCACCGGAAACCCCGCGAACTCGGTGTAGCCTCCGCCAATCTCCACTCATGACTTGGCTCCCACGTAGTCCCGGCTCGACCTTGGTTTTGAGGCTCAACCAAGAAACCGTCCACGACTTCATCTTGCCGTTCATGCCACCATGCGGCCCGCACTTGACCCCACCGGCCGGGGTCCCTCGAACGAAGCCTACTTGTCTTCTCCACACCCGGGAGGCCTCACCGCAACGACCTTTCGCGCTTGTTCTTCACCTGCACCAACACGAGTCAAGCCGCAACCTGCACCTGCAATACTTAGCCAAGAATCAGTCCACACAACGTTGTCAATCACTCATCACACAAGGAAGCGACCATCCACCGGTCCTCGAATCACACATGGTCCTCAACCGCCCCACTGGATTGCGGGTGGTAGATCGAAGCGAAGCACAGCTTGGTTCCCAAGTACGCACATAATTCCTTGAATTCTGCGCTATCGAACTGCTTGCCGTTATCCACTGTGACCTCGTGGGGTACGCCGAAGCGGAATACTATGTTCTGCCAAAAGAACTTTTGAATGGTGGCTGAAGTGATACTCAATAACGCCTTCGCTTCAACCCACTTGGAAAAATATTCGACCGCCACAACTGCGTGTGTGTAGTTTCTGAAGGACCGATACGGCGAACCAGAGAGGGGGGGGGGGTGAATGGGAGCCGATAAAAATTCTTCTCGAAGGAGAACGAAACTCCAACAAGATGAACGCGGCTTCCAACACATGTCTCCGACTCACTACCAAGGTTGGTCAAGCCCACGTAGCCACTGGAGTGCTACTGGACCTAGGAACCAACACACCACCTTCCGACCCGAGAAACGCAGCGGAAAACCCAAACCTCGAGTCTACAGACCCACACCGGTCAGACCCTGCTGGTGAAACTGAGCAACTTCCAATAAGTGGCTCTACACCGGTCAGACCGGTGAGACACACCGGTCAGACAGATGGCAGCCTGAAAGCCCCCAAGGCACCAAACAGGCCAACCGACCACCAAACGGACCCAAACACGAAGCAGTAGCAACACGGGACAACAACGAACACACCAAGACGTTCACCAGAGCAAAATCCCACAAGGGCTTGCACCGGTCAGACCGGTCAAGAGCACCGGTCAGACCGGTGTAGCCTGGGCAGCTCGGGATGAACAGCACCCGCGGGTCAACTCTCCCAAATCCAAAACTCGATCTCCCGAAGCACTCCACGGACTTGAACAAGACTTTGGGGATATCAGGAACACCTCATGAGGAGTCCATAGCCAAGTTTAATCCCACCAAAACTCGTCCAAAAAGGAGGAATCAAAGAAATCCCGCCGAAAGCACTTCCAACCCAAGAACTCAAGAAACCCCAAAATCGAGCACTTTTACTCACGGATTTGGGAGGGGAATCACAGCCAAAGAACCACGAAGGGTTCCCACAATTTTCCCCCATCAAATCCCCAAGAGAAAAGCCCCGAAAACAACCCAAAGAAATCACCGAGAGAGGGCTCCAAAAATCACCACCAAGAACAACCGGGGAAAACACATCCAAACCTTGAGGAACCACGCCGAATCATCTATACATGAAACAAAGATTCGTACAAGGTCTAGCAAGCCGCCCGATCATCCATCCCTCTCTACAAGATCTCTCTGTGAAGCTCTCTTGCTAGTCCTAGAGAAAACCTAAGGAAAATAGGTGGAAAAATAGGAAAACTAATGAGCTAGGGTTCCAAGAGTTGGCTGCCATCCTCTCACCTCTTGGGTTATATGGAGGCAACCGAATGTCTAAAATGCCCTTTTCTATTAACTAGGGATACAAGCCCCTCAAGGGCGGATTTGGAATTCTTGATGTCTTCACCATCGGACGGATGCCCGGCGACCGCACCCTGCGTAGCCTCGACGCAAGCTATGCGATCCCGACGCGTGTCCTCCGCTTCGAAGATTCCGGACTGCGTCGTCGCACACCGGTCAGACCGGTGCTCCTCACCGGCCAGACCAGTCCCCACTGGTCGACCGGTCCGTGCCGCCGCACCTCCGTCTTTGGTTCTCCGGCCTTGGCTTTGTGGATCAACCAAGGAACCCGGTGGTTTTCTCGGTGAACCACCGGAAACCCCGCGAACTCGGTGTAGCCTCCGCCAATCTCCACTCATGACTCGGCTCCCACGTAGTCCCGGCCTCGACCTTGGTATTGAGGCTCAACCAAGAAACCGTCCATGACTTCATCTTGCCGTTCATGCCACCATGCGGCCCGCACTTGACCCCCGCCGGCCACCGGTCCCTCGAACGAAGCCTACTTGTCTTCTCCACACTTGGAGGCCTCACCGCGACGACCTTTCGCGCTTGTTCTTCACCCGCACCAACACCGAGTCAAGCCGCAACCTCGCACCTGCAATACTTAGCCAAGAATCAGTCCACACAACGTTGTCAATCACTCATCACACAAGGAAGCGACCATCCACCGGTCCTCGAACCACACATGGTCCTCAATCTCCCCCTTGATGAGTGCATTGACAACACCCACAGGAAAGTAACAAGAGAGAAAAGAAAAAGAAAAGAGACGAACAAAAAGAAACTCCAACAAGCGATCGAAAGCCAAACAAAAGCAAAGAGCAAGATCACTTGAAGAAGACAAGTCTCGGACCCCTTAGGCAAGGGCAACGGCTCGACACATCCGAGAAAAAACAAGGCTCAAGCAAAGAGCACAAACCACCGAATCAAAGCTCGAACAACCACAAAGAGCTCCCCCTGCACACGTGCAAGCTCCCTCTGAACCAATGCACCTCCCCCTGGACGAATGCATGCAAGACACCACTTGAAAAAGGGTAGCTGCAACAAAACAGCCCTGACCGGTCAGACCGGTCCACACCACCGGTCAGACCGGTGTGCAACATGTGTACAGAACCAGCACTCACACCGGTCAGACCGGTGACCCTGACCGGTCAGACCGGTGCACAACAGAGCCCAAAAATGGCTCGAAACCACCTGAAAACCTTCTAAACACGTCCAGCAAGCCATTTCAAGCTCAAACTTCTCCCCCTTGTTGGCAATGCATGAATCTAGCCAAAAATGCAAAACTTTCAACCTAGAGCTTCTCAAATAGACAAAATTCAACAAAGTATGCTACACATGTCCAAATGAGCAAGTTAGATACTCTACGGCTTCGTATCGATCTCAACTACATGATCACCAAGTTTCACAACCATTGGACGAAGCTAAGATGGATTTTGGCAATTTTGCGAAAAACTTGCCTCTCATGAGCAAAGTCCTAAACATGATCAAGGCATATCAAAATGGCAAAGCCACACAAACTACATGCTAGGACAAGCTATTCTAATCATAAGACCATCACAAACACCCACAAGCACCTCATGTCATGTCAAAGCCACCGAGCCATGTGCCTACTTCTATGTATGAGACTTCTCATTGGTAGGCATCATGCAACGGTTTAGCACCCAAAGCAAATTAAATTCAAGACATATGACATGGGAGCATATTTTCCAAGCATTTTTCATTTCATTTTCAGATTTGTAAATGGTACATGAAATGTCTTTGCGACAAAAAGGAACTTATGCTCCTCCACAAGATAAATCAAGAGGGCTAAACATTTATGATGGCAAATGAGCCTTTGGCCCCATATGATCAATAAACTAGCTATCCAACCACAAATTAAGCATAGCAAGGCCACACAAACATGTCAAGAGCATGTAAAGGCATTTACACATGAGAGAGCATACATGTGACATTTTTCAAAAGCATAGCTATCAACCATGGATTATTCATCAAGATCATCAAGAGCTAAGCCAAACTAACCGTAGCATACCAAACAAGCTCACAAAGACATATCTCATTCCATGGTGAACAATGTATATGAGAGAAGCTTTTCCTAACCAATGCATATGATACAAAATGCATGCAATCTAAGATACAAGGATGCCTATACATCATGTTACATATGCCATGCCAAATGCAAGGAATGCACAAAGGAAAGCTATACATATGCTACAAACCGGCTCCTCGAGGGGAGGCAAAACGGCCTCGACACCACCGGCAAAAGAGAGCTCCCACACACCCAACTCAAGAAATCAAACACAGACCAAGTTCCCCCCGCAAACGAGTGAAAGTTGCTTGATCTAGAGGTTTGGTTAAAATATCGGCTAGTTGGTCATGTGTGGGTACATGGATCAAAGCTATCTTCCCTTTCTCTACGTTGTCTCTCAGGAAATGATACCTCACTTCTATGTGTTTGGTTTTGGAATGAAGCACTGGGTTCTTTGCAACGCTTATGGCACTGGTGCTATCACATTGAAGTGGGACATGGGTATACTCCTCACCAAAGTCACTCATGGTGTAGGTGATCCAAAGGAGCTGAGAGCAACAACTAGCAGCGGCAACATACTCGGCCTCGGTCGTGGATTGAGCAACACTCGACTGCTTGCTGGAAGACCAAGACACCAAAAAAGAACCCAAAAACTGGCAAGTCCCAGAAGTGGACTTCCTATCCAACCGACACCCGGCGAAATCCGCGTCTCAAAAACCATGAAGCGCCAAAGAAGAGGACGCGGAGTACCAAAGGCCGAAGTCGGGAGTGTGACGCAAGTACCTGAAAATTCGCTTCACTGCTTGCCGATGCGAAGTCCTCGGAGATGCATGAAAACGAGCGCACAGACACACCGAGAACTGTATGTCCGGCCTCGTCGCCGTCAAGTAGAGGAGTGACCCGATCATGCTCTGGTACTCCTTCTGGTCCACGTGTTCACCTTCCTCGTCCGCATCAATAGCTGTAGTCGTACTCATCGGCGTCGTCATAGCCTTGGAGTCCTCCATCTTGAACTTCCGCACAATGTCCTTGGTGTACTTTGCCTGGTGCACAAATGTTCCTTCCTTTGATTGCTTGATTTGTAGCCCGAGGAAGAACTGCAACTCGCCCATCATGCTCATCTCAAACTCCCTACTCATATCATCTGCAAACCTTGCAACAAGAGAATTAGACGAGCCACCAAAGACAATATCATCCACCAAAGACAATATCATCCACCAAAAACAAGGTCTGATCGACCTTCCCCATCTCAAAACCTCTCTCAAACAAGAACCCCCTCAACCTGCCATACCAAGCTCTAGGCGCCTGCTTCAACCCATACAGCGCCTTCCTCAACTTGTACACCCGGTGGGGGTACTTCTCACTCTCAAACCCCCGAGGCCGCCTCACATACACTTCTTCCTCCAAGACACCATTCGTAAAAGCACTCTTCACATCCATTTGGTGCAACTTGAACCCTTTAGCCACAGAAAAGGCTAGAAGGATCCTAATCGCCTCCAAACGGGCTACGGGAGCAAAAGTCCCCTCGTAGTCAATCCCCTCCTTCTGACTGAACCCCTGAGCAACAAGTCTCGACTTGTTCCTCACAACCTCACCCTTCTCTCCCTCTTTGTTTTTCCACACCCACTTTGTACCAATCGGCTTACACCCTGGGGGAGGGTCAACCAACTCCCACACCTCGATTCCTCTCAAAGTTCTCCAACTCCTCATGCATCGAGTTAACCCAATTGTGATCGATAGTGCGTGTCCAATGTCTTTGGGCTCGAAAGAAGCAACAAATGCAGCATGAGCGAAATGAGAGTTGTTCCGAACCCTCGACCGTGTAGTGCGTTCATTCATGTCGCCGATGATTCTCGAAGCTGGGTGATCCACTTGAACTCGCCGGGGAGGTTCTCGCCTCGAAGCTACCTCCCCCTCAACATCAGCTTCTCCTCGTTCTTGATTTGTCGTCGTAGGTGTAGTAGAGGGTCCATCCATCATCGTAGTCGAATTAGTGGGTACATGTTCAGCCGGGGGCACCACACCGCCATCTTCATCATCACCATCTTCATGCTCCTCCTCCTGAAAAATCTCCTCGCCAAGCTCATCATCACCTGCACACTCAAAGACAAGCTGACTACGTGGCTCTATCTCGTCGAAGGTTACCTCGCAAGTCTCCACGATTTGATTAGTTTCAAGATTGAGCACACGATATGCTCTAGAATGAGATGCATAACCAAAGAAAATGCCATCGACAGACCTAGCCTCAAACTTATCCAACTTCCTGCCTTTCTTCGAATGAAACACTTGCAACCAAAGACATGGAAGTGACTCACCTTGGGTGTGCGACCATGCATCAACTCATAGCATGTCTTCTTCTTGTGCACTCGAGGTATATCCCGTTCGACACATAGCACGCGGTGTTCACCGCCTTAGCCCAATACCTCCTCGGAGTCCTATGCTCATCAAGCATCGTCCGAGCCATCTCGCACAAGGTCCTGTTCTTCCTTTCCACAACACCATTCTGGGGAGGCGTATACGGACTCGAAAACTGATGCTCAAGACCCAAGTCATGGCAAAAGGTTTCAAAACGAGAGTTCCTGAATTCCGAGCCATTATCACTACGGATAGCTCGTATGGCATCTCCGTGTCTCTCGTTCCTCAACCTCAAGACTAGATCTCGAACAAAACCAAACGTCTCCCCCTTCTCCTCAAGAAAGAACACCCACGCATACCGAGAATAGTCGTCCACCACAACAAGGACATACCACTTCCCACCCGCAGATCGCACACGAGCTGGGCCAACAAGGTCCATATGGAGCAGCTCGCATGGACGCTCAGTCATCACATCGGTGAGAGGCGGGTAAGAAGAGGCCACCATCTTGGCATGCCTGCACAGCGCACAAACCAACTCTTTCTCAAGCCTCAACCGTGGCAATCCTCGGACCAAATTGAGTTTACTCAAGCAAGACAAAAGGTCAAAGCTAAAGTGACCCAACTTCCTATGCCACCTCCACAACTCACTCGAAGAACCAGCCAAGAAACAACGCTCCACACCCGAAGACTGA
Source organism: Cenchrus americanus (assembly GCA_947561735.1). Lineage (NCBI taxonomy): Eukaryota > Viridiplantae > Streptophyta > Magnoliopsida > Poales > Poaceae > Cenchrus > Cenchrus americanus. The sequence continues at coordinate 141,259,573 of OX387239.1, read as the reverse complement.
GAAAAATCAAAGACGAAACACCCGACCCTCGGGAACGACCATACAAACAAGGTCCCCTCGAGAGTCCACAATCCGAGAACCACCTGGCCGAAACAACACCTCAAAGCCCTCATCCAACAACCGGGACACGTAAAGCAAATTGTACCCCAGCCGATTGAACAAGAGCAACACGCCTCATAGTGATCTTGTCACTCACTTTGATCTCACCTTCTGAAAGCACACGCCCACGCCCATTGTCCCCAAAGGTGATGTACCTCTTCGTCACCACCGGACGAGACTTGAGAACCACCCCCGTCTCCGGTCATATGCCTCGAACAACCGGAGTCAATCAACCAAATGTTCTTCAAGTCTCCCACCGAAATTCAAAAATAGGCACGTGAGTGAACAAACGACTCAAAGATCGGGGTTAGTACCAAAAGAGGAAAACCAGTGCCTAGCCATTTGCTCGAAAGTGGGGTTAGCACCAACCAAAGCATCTCTCCTACCAAAACTACCTCCACGAACACCACCACGGTAACCACCCTGAGGGAACCACCCCTCTCTGCCTGGAGGAGGACCAAATCCACGCAAGAAAGCCCGCGGAACGTCCTTCCTCTCCAACTCAAAGCTACGACTCCTCCCATCCCCGTAGTGAACTCGAGGGGGAGAACGCCTAGCAAACTGACAACCTGCACCCTTTCCAGCCCAACCACCGTAACCACGACCACCGTAAACAACCCTCGCACCCGTACGAGCTCGAAACCCGAACACCGTTCTGTCTGTGCCCGCACCGGTCTGACCGGTGCCCCACACCGGTCTGACCGGTGTGACCTGGGCAGCAGCACCACCTGCAGCCTTCTTCTCTCCCCAAGCCCGAATGTCCTCACACTCACCTTGCCCCTGGGCATCTGCATACGGGGCTCAAGTACACCATCGGAAGGGTGGTACTTGTCCTTGTTAGCCCACTCCTTTGCCATTCTCTCCTCGCGCTTCCTCTTGAAGCAAAACTCCTCCTTATGGCCATCTCTCCCACAATAGCCACAATGGAACCTCACAAGCTTAGGCTTAGGCTTGGGATGTGGCTGCTCACTCGGTTTCTCTCCACTCAAACCCTCCACCGGTTTCTCACCACTTGCCTTCTCACTCTCCTTCCCAAAGAACACTTTCCCCGAAGTGCTCACAAACTTGATAGGCTTTTGTAGGTCATTTGTGGGTGTAGGAAACACGGGTGGAGCGGGGGTTGTGTCTAGTCGGTTCCTTAGATGGTTAGGTTTTGGAGGGAAATCATTTTTGTGGTGGGTTTTTGGTGGCTCCGGGATATTCTCTCCACTTCCTTCACCAACCTTGTTTGCCCCAAGCCCCTCACCATCTTGCCTCTTAAAGGCCTCGATCATCATCCTCAACTGAGGCTCATGACCGGACAACCAACCCATCAACTTCCTCAAATCATCATTCTCATCCTACAAACGATCAACGTAATGTGCAAGCTCCAAATTTTTCAATGCATGCATTTCACAGGTAGAGCAAGATGTAGGCATGGGTTCCTTCAATTTAGCCTCAAGCGAACTAGTTTAAGCATGCATCTCATCAATCTTAGCATGCAAAACAGGGCAAGAAGTGCAAGCACCTAGCAAAGCAGGTCTAGACTTAAGCTCAGCCACTTCAACCCTAAGCACATCTAGTTCCTCACACTTGGAGGCATGCTTCTCCTTAAACAAAGCAAGATCGGCAAGAAATATGGAGCAATCAGCACAATCATTCTCATCTAAAACAATAGGGCTAGCCTTAAGCGAATCAATCTCAAGCTTGCTATCAAGCACCTGTGTCTCTAGCTCAGCCACTCTAGTCCTAGCATCCTCGAGTGAAGCCCTAAGCTCTTTCCTCATTTTATTGGCCTTTCTAAGCATGTCATCACAGTTATCAAGCAAAGAGCCAAGCCTCTCATTCTCCTGGCGCAAGAAGGGAAGTTCATCACGCACCTCGTCGTCGGACTCAGAGTCCGAGTCGCTCTGTGTGCTCTTCTTGCTGCCGGAGCTCAGCGCCATGGTGCAGAAGCCATCTCTCGCGAAGCAGCTCAGCCCACTCAGGTTCTTGGACGACTTCTTGTTCTTGCGACGATCTCCCTCGTCTTCACTACTGCTCGAGCTCGAGGTGGAGTACGCAGAACTGGAGTCGACGTCGCTCGTTCCAACCATCGCTCGGGCCTTGCCTCGGCCCTCCTTCTTCCTCGATCGTCGCTCGTCCTTTTACTTGTTCTTGTGCTTGCTCTTGTGGTCGCGCCTCGAACGGTACTTGCCATCGTTCATCCTCGGCTTGTACTTGTAGCTGTCCTTGTTCTTGGCCTTCTCCGGGCGGGGGCCGACGAAGTGTCCCGGCTTGCCGCACCGGAAGCAAGTCCTCGTGTTCCTCCTCATGTTCACGCGGTTCTCGTGCGGCCTCTCGAACCGCCTCGTCAACGCCGCCGCTCGTCCTATCCGAGGTCATCAAACTCCTCATCCGGCATAGACATCAAAGAGGAAAACGAGAACATCCCGGTGGATGGGTTAGAGTTAGTCTTTCCTTTGGAACCACCAACGAGGGCAAGACTATGGGAATCGCCGGTCCCTCGAGCTTGGCGGTCATGCCCCTATCCACCTCGGCCCGACTTGAGCTTCGAGAACAGCTTGTTCACCGTCAGAGTATCATACCTCTCCGACTCGACTATGGCCTCGAACTTTCCGCCCCATATCGTACGATCCAAAGAGTGTAAGAGCTTGATCGCTCTATCATGATCATCGTACGGGAGCACGTCCACATTGGCCCTCATGTTGTTCACCACCACCGTGAACCCTCGAAACAAGGCATCGATGGACTCACCGGGGAGATGAGTGAAGTTCTCGTACTCTCTCCGTAGGTCGCATACATCCGTGCCTCGAACCTCGGGCGTTCCCAACATGAGCCTCCTTCAACACCGCCCAAATCCTACAAGCCAAGTGCTCTGTGTGCACCCGATCGAACTCAGGCTGACACAAAGCACGAAACAAGTAGTCGACCGCCTTATTGTTGGCGTCGAATCTGTCCCTCGACCCTGGAGCATGTAAATCCATTGGCTGGACATAGCCTGTGTCCACCGTGACATCCCAAAGAAACTGACCCTTTCCGCGGAGGAACGCACCCATCCGCTTGCTCCACATCTGGTAATTCTTGCCATCGAAGTGTGGAGGATCCGAACCCCGTTCCTGGTACGCCATCCTTGGATCTTAGACTGGTTAGAGTCAACAAAGACCCGAACCGGCTCTGATACCACTTGAAGGACCGATACGGCGAACCAGAGAGGGGGGGAGTGAATGGGAGCCGATAAAAATTCTTCTCGAAGGAGAACGAAACTCCAACAAGATGAACGCGGCTTCCAACACACGTCTCCGACTCACTACCAAGGTTGGTCAAGCCCACGTAGCCACTGGAGTGCCACTGGACCTAGGAACCAACACACCACCTTCCGACCCGAGAAACGCAGCGGAAAAACCAAACCTCGAGTGGCACTCCAGTGAGACACACCGGTCAGACCGATGGCAGCCTGAAAGCCCCCAAGGCACCAAACAGGCCAACCGACCACCAAACGGACCCAAACTCGAAACAGCAGCAACACGGGACAACAACGAACACACCAAGACGTTCACCAGAGCAAAATCCCACAAGGGCTTGCACCGGTCAGACCGGTCAAGAGCACCGGTCGACCGGTGTAGCTCGGGCGACTCGGGATGAACAAAGACCCGCGGGTCAACTCTCCCAAATCCAAAACTCGATCTCCCGAAGCACTCCACGGACTTGAACAAGACTTTGGGGATATCAGGAACACCTCATGAGGAGTCCATAGCCAAGTTTAATCCCACCAAAACTCGTCCAAAAAGGAGGAATCAGAGAAATCCCGCCGAAAGCACTTCCAACCCAAGAACTCAAGAAACCCCAAAATCGAGCACTTTTACTCACAGATTTGGGAGGGGAATCACAGCCCAAAGAACCACGAAGGGTTCCCACAAATTTCACCCATCAAATCCCCAAGAGAAAAGCCCCGAAAACAACCCAAAGAAATCACCGAGAGAGGGCTCCGAAAATCACCACCAAGAACAACCGGGGAAAACACATCCAAACCTTGAGGAACCACGCCGAATCATCTATACATGAAACAAAGATTCGTACAAGGTCTAGCAAGCCGCCCGATCATCCATCCCTCTCTACAAGATCTCTCCGTGAAGCTCTCTTTCTAGTCCTAGAGAAAACCTAAGGAAAATAGGTGGAAAAATAGGAAAACTAATGAGCTAGGGTTCCAAGAGTTGGCTGCCATCCTCTCACCTCTTGGGTTATATGGAGGCAACCGAATGTCTAAAATGCCCTTCTCTACTAACTAGGGATACAAGCCCCACAAGGGCGGATTTGGAATTCTTGATGTCTTCACCATCGGACGGATGCCCGGCGACCGCACCCTGCGTAGCCTCGACGCAAGCTATGCGATCCCGACACGTGTCCTCCGCTTCGAAGATTCCGGACTGCGTCGCCGCACACCGGCCGACCGGTGCTCCTCACCGGCCGACCGGTCCCCACGGCCGACCGGCCGGACCCACCGGTCGGACCGGTCCGGTGCCGCCGCACCTCCGTCTTCGGTTCTCTCGGTCTTGGCTTTGTGGATCAACCAAGGAACCCGGTGGTTTTCTCGGTGAACCACCGAAACCCCGCGAACTCGGTGTAGCCTCCGCCAATCTCCACTCATGACTCGGCTCCCACGTAGTCCCGGCTCGACCTTGGTTTTGAGGCTCAACCAAGAAACCGTCCATGACTTCATCTTGTCGTTCATGCCACCATGCGGCCCGCACTTGACCCCCGCCGGCCACCGGGTCCCTCGAACGAAGCCTACTTGTCTTCTTCACACCTGGAGGCCTCACCGGCGACGACCTTTCGCCATTGTTCTTCACCTGCACCAACACCAGTCAAGCCGCAACCTGCACCTGCAATACTTAGCCAAGAATCAGTCCACACAACGTTGTCAATCACTCATCACACAAGGAAGCGACCATCCACCGGTCCTCGAACCACACATGGTCCTTAGTATCCGGGTGCCGTGGGTAGCGGGCCGTCGATGTCGATACCCCACCGAGCGAAGGGCCACACCGGTGGTAACAGCTGTATCTCGTTGGAGGAAACTTGCTGTAGGGCGCATGGCGCTGGCACTCTGGACAATGGCGTACTATGTCATGTGCGTCTGCGACCGCCGAAGGCCAGTAGAAGCCCTGGCGGAAAGCCTTCTGCACTAAGGCCCTCGTGCCGAGGTGATGTGAGAACATGCCACTGTGGATCTCGTGGAGCAGTTGTTTGCCCTCGGTGGCCGATATGCATTTTAGCAATGGGGCACACACCCCTTTTTGGTACAAGTTCCCGTCAATGAGGTGGTAGTTTCTCGCCCTGATTGCTACTCTCTTGCTGGTGACGCCATCTTCGGCTTCGTAATAACCCTTGAGCGCTGCCACTATTGGGGCGCGCCAGTCCTCACTCTGTATGGCATTCACGAACTTGGGGGCACTGCTTCATCGGCGGCGGATTTCATGGTGGTTGTTTCGTAGAAGACATCCGATGGCAGGGGTTCAAGCAGAGCTGTTGCCTTTGCAATGGCATCGGTCTCCTTGTTGTAGTTTCTGGGAAAGCTTCGCACTGTGATGCCGATGAAAAATTTTTCCATGCTTCGGACAGCCTGCAGGTACTTCATCATATCAGGATTTTTTGCCTTGTAAGTTTTCCCAATGTGGCAGGCGACAAGTTCAAAGTCTGTCAAGATGACAAGCCTTCTTGCTCCCACAGCCCTAGCCTTTCGAAGTGCGAGCAGCAAGCCTTCGTATTCTGCTACGTTGTTTGTGCAGTTATCATAGTTCAGCCACATGGCATACCGAAGCTTGATGCCTGAAGGGGACTTTAAGACTGCTGCGGCCGCTGACCCAAGGTGGCAGTATGCACCATCACATTGCACTTCCCATATTGGTTCTGTGACTGTTGCTTCCCCCTTCGGCGCCGAAGGCGTCCAGTCGGCTACAAAATCAGCGAGGACTTGAGACTTTATCGCACTGCGCACAACGAAGCTTATGACGTGCTCTGCCAACTCCGTAGCCCACTTGCCCATCCTACCCGTGGATTCCTTGTTTTCAAACATGTCCCGGAGAGGGAAAGCTGTAGGGACCGAAACGTTATGGCTCTAGAAGTAGTGCCGGAGCTTCCTCTTTGCCATCACCACAGCATATGCCATCTTCTCCATTTCAGAATAGAAAAGTTTTGAGCCGCTCAGGTTTTCAGAGACATAGTATATGGGGAACTACCTTAGAGCGTCTGCCTCCTTCCGCTCTTCCACGAGCACTGCGCTAACCGCTGTGTCGGTTCCTGCGATGTACAACAGTAGCTCAGCCTTCGGTGACGGTTTGGTCATGATTGCTGCGTCTTCAAGGTATTTCTTGAGGTCATTGAAGGCTTGTTGTTGCTCTGGGCCCCATTGAAAAGTTGAGTTTGCACGAAGCACCTTGAAGAAGGGTAAGCTTCGTTCGGCAGCTCTGGAGATGAAACGGTTCCGCGAGGCTATTCTGCCTGTGAGTCTGTGGACTTCCTTTCTGGTGCTCGGAGGCTGCATCCTTCGTAAGGCTTCAATCTTTTAGGGGTTCGCCTGAATGCCCCGCTTAGAGACCATGCATCCCAACAGTTGCCCCTTCCGGATGCCGAAGATACACTTCTTTGGGTTAAGCTTGAGGTCGTTTCGCCTCATGTTGTCGAAGGTCTCAGTCAGGTCTGCAATGTGATCTTTCTCTCTTTCGCTCATGATGACGATGTCATCAACATACGCCGAGGCGTTGCGCCCCAGCTGATTGCCCAGGATCAGCTTCATCATGCGGTTGAAAGTAGACCCGGCGTTGCGTAGGCCCTCGGGCATCCTGACGAAGCAGAAAATGTCGAAGGGGGTCGTGAATCCGGTTTTTGCTTCATCCTCCCTTCGCATCCACACTTGGTGATAGCCAGAGAAGCAATCTAGGAGGCTCAGCATGTCACAACTGGCGGCCTGATCAATGATAACGTCGATCCTTGGCAGCGGGTAAGGGTTCTTCGGGCACGCCTTGTTGAGCTCTATGAAGTGAATACACATGCGCATGTTGCCGTTCTTCTTCGGCACCATCACCACGTTGGCCACCCAGACGGGGTATTGGACTTCTCTGATGATTCTTGCGTCGAGCAGTTTTTGCACTTCGGCCTCCGCAGACTTGACCCTGTCCGCTGACATCGGCCGCTATCTCTGCAGCTTCGGTTTGACCCTTGGGTCGGTGTTAAGCGCATGCTCTATGACTGAACGGTGGACGCCCATCAAATTGGATTTGGACCATGTGAACACATCCTGATTGTTACGAAGGAACTGCAAGAGCCTGCCTTCGTCCTCCATGCTGACTTCGGCGCCTATCATTACGGTCCTGCTTGGCACGTCCGCGCACAGGGGGACTATCTTCGTGACATCGACCGCTTTCATGCGCTCAGCCTCGGCCCCCTTCATGGATTGTCTCATTTGGGCCTCGGCCCTCTGCTCTTCGGCTGCCGCAGCTTCGTTGCTCTCGTCTTCATTGATGACATGGACCTGTCTGTTGTGCACCGACGTGTTGCGTTCGGCCCTTCGGGCCTCCTCCTGGCTGCCATACACCGAGATTACCCCCACTGCCGTTGGTATCTTCATCAGCAGGTACCCTTGATGGATGACCGCTGCAAACTTGTTGATGGTTTTGCAGCCGAAGATGGCGTTGTACGGGTACACAAAGTCAACAACATCGAAGGTTATGACCTTGGTTCTCATGGTGGCATCTTGGCCGAAGGACACATTGACATCAATCTTGCCTAGGGCTTCGATCCTCTTGTTGCCGAAACCGTACAGTGGGTGTTCTGCCTTCTTCAGATCTTCCTTCTTGAAACCCATGCCAGTGAAGCACTGCTAGGTCAAAATATCCGCTGAGCTTCCGTTGTCCACCAGGATTCTTCCCACGTCATTGCTGAAGTAGTACTTCGTGTTCTTGCCGATGTTGGCCCTTATGACGAGCGGATCGTTGTGAGGGTAGTGTTGCAGCCGAATGTCAACTGCCGTGAAGGTTATGGGGATGTGGGACCATGGCAAGTGAAAGTACTTGCCGGAGCAGATGTGCGACACACTTCGGAAGTAATCTTGCCGTTGCCTCTTTGTCTCATGCACCGGCTCATTGGATCCGTCGGAAATTGCGTTGATGATGTTGACCATGCCCATCATTCCTGAGCTGCTAGAGTCAGGGGCCTCTTGTTTTGGTGGAGGTGGAGGTGGAGGCTGGGCGTGGGAGTAGTGTGTTGGATTGTGGGCGGCTGGGTTCGGCCACGAAGGCACGAAGACCGAGGATTGTTGCACGTGCATGGGAGGGGGCGGAGGCAGCTGTGGCGCCGAAGGTGTATATGGCAACGATGGGTGGAAGGCAGGTGCGGGTGCCGAAGGTTGGTAAGGCTGGTGATGGTATGGTGGTGGCAGGGCCCTGAACTGGCCCGCATTCTGGTACTTCATGACATGGTTAACGGCCATGCCTGCTGCCTTCACCTTCTCCGCCGCCTCCCACTCCAGTTTCATCTTGACCGCCGAGGGACACTGGTGCGTGTGGTGTTGGGCATCAATTCCATGGAGCCAACAGAAAAACCGCTCACCACCGGCTCGCTGAGGCGGATTGTGCTGCTGCGGCTTCGGCCCCCTGTTATTCTTGTATCCGCCCTTATGCCCACCGCCGCCTCGGTGCTGGTTCTGGTCGGGGGGCGCAAACACATTGTTGATCTGACGGTTTGCTTGCTTCGGTGGCTGATTTTGCCACCCCTTCGGCTGGTCCCACTGCCCCTGTTGCTTTTGCTTCTTCGCTGCATTTGCCCGGTCGAGCCTCCGGCGGCGGCCTTTGTCGGACTTGCAGTATTCTTGCATGACTTCAAATAGCTCTTGCAGAGACTTCGGCTTGACTCTGTCGAGCACATCTTGGCAGTTTCCAACCCTCAGGCCCCCAACGATGGCATCGATGATGCTGCTTTCGGACAATGCTGGCGCGCGCGCTGTCAGCTTGACAACCCTGTGCATGTACTCTTGCATTGAATCTCGGTCCCCCTGGACACACATGTTGACGAGGTCGTTGGAGTCCAGCTCTTCAACCTGCATACCTTTGAAACTGGATAGCAACTTGTTTCGCAGCTGGAACCAAGATGTTATGTGCCCCTTCGTTATGTTTGCATACCAATACTGGACCTCTCCTTTGAGTGCTAGCACAAGAGCCTTTGCCTTTGTGGTGGCGTTGCCTCCGTTAGACTCCACCGCCGCCTCAAACTTCATCAGAAACTCCTTGGGATCGTAGTCTCCGTCGTACTGGGGCAAGGTGTTGGCTTTGAAACGACGAGGCCACGGCGCACTTTCGAGCTCGACCGAGAGCGGGGACACCGGGACAACGTTGCGAAGTGGTGCGCGTCGGGTGCGAAGTGCTCGTGCACCTGCCCCCTCTCTTGGCAGTGGCCGATGCTTTGCCCTTCGGCAGCGTCCTTCTGCTGCCTCCATTGATCCAGCTGGGCCTGCATGGCCTGCAGGGTGTGCCAGGCGTGCTGCTGGGCCGCCGGCGCGGCATGCGCGACAGGCGTCGGTGTTGGTGCAAGCGGCGTAGGAGCGCCTTGCTGTGGCGGTGTCGTGCCAGCGATCTGGCTTTGCAGCATAGCGAGGTAGCGCTCGGCCTGCCTAATGTTGAAGTCGATGGTGTCGGGGGCGGTGTGGGGTGGAGCCGCGTCCTAGTGCTGGGATGGTTGCGCTTGCGACGAGGATGGGCGCGTCTCCTGCTCAAGCTGAGCCGGCACAGACTTGCCTGCGACGAGGGCCCGGATCCTTCGGAGAGCCTCGATGTCTTTCGCCGAAGCCCCCAGCCCCTCGAGGCTGACCTCGAACATCCCCGAAGCAGTGTGCTCAACCTCCGGAGCGCTCGGCCCGGCACCGGTCCCCGCCGAAGGCTGAACGGCCAAAGCCGACGGGTTGGCGGCTTCCGATGCGGGCGGAGGGATCGATGCCTGAGCCGTGTTGGCTTCGGCGCTTGCCGAACGGTCCTTGCCATGTGATCTTGCATTCTTCCACGAGGTGGGCGCCAAACTGTTGGTGGAAATCGGGCCCGAAGGGTGGACGCCGACACAACAGCCCCCTGATTTCTTTCCCTCCCCTCGCTTGCTATCACGAGCCTGTTTCTACTACTAAGCGAGGGAAAGGAAATGCGAAACGCTTAACAGAACAGTAAAGGAGACAAGGCAATACTCAGTAGGCCGAAGACCAAATAGCAAGTTGTGGCCTTCGGTGCTCTCTTTTCATTACAGTGTGTCCATTTCATTACAAGAGGTTCACTATTTATAGGAGACCCCTGGGTATAGTCATTTGCCTCAATTACAGCTTTTCCGTTCCTGACAAACGGCTTTAAACACTTTACAAGGGTATAACAGTAACTCCCCGCGTCGTACAGGCCTCCAGCGTGTCTTCGTACGGCCGAAACGCCTTTACACGCGGCACCCCTTGTCTCTGCCTCGTACAGTGCCCTCTTTACACGTCGGCGGTAGCCACGTGTCCAGGAGCATTGCACCTTCGGTACCGAAGTAGCGATCCTGCCCTGGTCGCGTCGCACCTCTCCGGACATCTCGCCCGTGCCGCCGCTGGCCCAGGACGCGATGTTCCCGGCCGGCGCACCGCGCTCCTGGTCCTCTCGAACCTTTGCCGCTGGAGTACAGTCGTCTGTGCCTTCGGCACCGAAGGCTGGCACCGCCATATAGGACCATCCCTGCGCAACAAACCTCACGTAACATGATCGGTATTAGCGTTTCTGTCAAACCCATAACGCGAAAGTCTCTCCGCGTGATCGAAGCCGCGCGCGAACCGAAATCGTCAGCCTGGCCGGACGTGGGCGAGGCTTCCGAAGGCCAACTTCCCCAACACTCCCCTCCCAAATCCGCGAGCTAAGGGGCATGATTTTGGTGTTTTCGGAGTTCTAGAGTGAGAGGTGTTCTTGAGGGTTGACTTTCGATTCCTCTTGATTGAGTGGGTTTTGGGGACCGAGTTTCTAGCCAAGGGTAGCCCACAAGGTACCCCAACTATCCCTAAAGTCTCACTTTGATCCGTGGAACCAATCGGGAGATCGATTGGTGGAAGGTTTGAGTTTTTCCCGCGGGCAGTGTACTTCCCGACTGTCTAGGCCAAAACCGGCCTGACCGATTTCCCAAACCGGTCTGATCAGTTTCGCCTTGTGGGCTGTCGAGAAGGTTTTTTGAGCAAGAATGTCTCTGTGGCGCTATGGCTTCTTTTGTTTAGATGTGGAAAGGCTCTTGAGGTGTTTTGAGTCTTTGGGGAGTTTCTGGACAAAGTCGGTCTGACCGGTTTGCCAAACCGGTCTGACTAGTTTCCCCTACCTGCGTGAGGCTAAGTCCAACAGAAGCGGTTTGACCGGTTTCAGAAACTGGCTTGACCGGTTTGGGCTGCCAGCAGCCGTGTCATGTGTGTTTCCGCTGCGTGTGTGTTGTGGTTGTTGGTTGTGTCTTGCTCCTAGGTTCAGTAGCACTTCAATGGCTACATGGACTTGGCAAGAGAAGCTTGCGGAGGTGCACAAGTGAAATTGGGTTCATAGGCCGGATTATTGGATAGAATTTTTATCGGCTCCCATTCACTCCCCCCTTCTCTGGTTCGCCGTTTCGGTCCTTCAAGTGGTATCAGAGCCGGTTCGGGTCTTTATTGACTCTAACCAGTCTAAGATCCAAGGATGGCGTACCAGGAAAGGGGTTCGGGTCCTCCACACTTTGATGGAAAGAACTACTAGACGTGGAGTAAGTGGATGGCAGCGTTCCTCTGTGGAACGGGTCAGATCCTTTGGGATGTCACGGTGGACACAGGCTATGTCCAGCCGATGAACTTCCTCGCTCCAGGATCGAGGGACATGTTGGACGCCAACAACAAGGCGGTCGACTACTTGTTTCGTGCTTTGTGTCAGCCTGAATTCGATCGGGTGCACACCAAGCACTTGGCTTGTAGAATCTGGTCGGTGTTGAAGGAAGCTCATGTTGGGAATGCCCAGGTTCAGGCTCAGATGTATGCGACCTACCGGAGAGAGAATGATAACTTCACTCATCTCCCCGGTGAGTCCATCGATGCTTTGAATCAGAGGTCAACGGTGGTTGTGAACAACATGAGGGCCAATGTGGACATGCTCCCCTACGATGATCATAATAGAGCTGTCAAGCTCCTACACTCTTTGGATCGTATGATTTGGGGTTGAAAGTTCGAGGCCATTGTGGAGTCGGAGAAGTATGACACTCTGATTGTGAATGAGCTGTTCTCGAAGCTCAAGTCGGCTGAGGTGGATAAGGGCATGACAGCTGTCACACCTGGTTTTAGAAAAACAAACCAAGTGCAAACCTATATGCATGCCAGGATCAAGTTTCATACATATAGTTGACATAAGTGAATAGCAGAAACAATATCACGTAAGAAAAAGGGAGTTTATCAGAGATTTACGCTTAATCCTGGAAACGGAGGCACCAAACTTCACAAGCAATCGACTGGGGGTTGCCTACGCCTAGAACTCCACAACATCTTCACAAGACTTCAGAGTAGCTTCCTCCTTCTGAGCAACATTGTTTATAACAAGGGTGAGCACTTGTCGTACTCAGCAAGTGTGAGGAAAGAATGAATGCAAAGGCTTTATAGTGGACTGGCTCAAAGCATTTAGCATTTTAGTTGGTCAAATTTTATTAGCACCTATTTACTAGCTAGTATAAGTATATTGTAACACCCTAATTATACTAAAAATTTGGCTTTATTAAAATTTGCTAGAAACCATTAATTGCATTAGGAATATAAGGTTGCTTTATTTCCTTTTAGGCATTTAAAACTTTTCTAAAATAAAGTCAATGAAATATAGGAGTTAATTGTTGCATTCATGCTGGAGCATTATTTTTGGTTGCTGGAATTCAAATTCAAATTTGAATTCCATTGTTTGAATCCTTTCCTAAACCCCTTTTCAAAATTAGCTAAACCTTCCCATTTATCCCTAAGCCCTCCTTTCCTTTCTGGCCCAAGGTTCGCTTGCGGCCCATCTGCTGGAAGTCCGCCGGTGCCCCTCTTTCTCTTCAGCGGGGGACACGCGCGGCAGCCCAGCAGCCAGCTGCGCAAGCCCAGCCCAGCTCAGCGTTTAGCCAGCGTCGTCGCCCGCTCGCGTGCGCGCGCGCGCCCGGCCACCGCCCATCCTAGGCGGCCTTCCGGCCCAAGCCGCCGCCGCCCCGCTCCCCGCCTTTGCGCGCCGCGTGCCGCCGACCTTTGGGGCCCGGGGGTCATCCCCTACCGCGCGTCGGCCTCGAGCCGACTCCGCCGCCGCCTGAGTCCGAGCGAAGCCCGCCTCCTCGCCGTGGTCCGCACACCCAGGAGTCCACCCCCGGGCTATTTAAGCGCGCCGCCGCCCCTGGACGCCCTACCCGAGACTTCCGAGCCCTAGCCGCCACCCCGCCGTGCGCCGCCGAAACCCTAACCCGTGCCGCCGCCTTGGATCCTCGCCGTCGTCGCCGCTTCGTCGTCAAGGAGTACATCCAGAGCTGCGCCATGAGGTGAGCGTCGCGTCGGTGCCGTTCGTGTCAATTCCGCGCATTCCGTCGCCCCCAGTGATCTCGCCGGAGTTCATGGCCTGCGTCGCCGCACCGACCCGCCGCTCCACCGCGTCTCCGTCAAAACCGCCGCTCTAGATTGCTTCGCCTGCCTGCGCGCGTCGCGTAGTTGCCTTCCGCGCGTCGAACCGTGCCCCCGAGCCCGAATACGAGCTCGCCGGCGAGTCGCGCCGCCGCCGGCCACCGCGTCTCCCGCCGCCGCCGCCCAGTGCACGCACACGTCCCGGGCCGCCGGATCGTGATCCAGTGGCCCAGATCCAAACCAGCCGCCCCGCTTAAACCCGCAGCCGTCGGATCCAGATCCGATGGATCTGATCAACCCAACCCGGGGTCAATACCGGTCAACCCGGCTTGATTCCGCGGATTTGCAGAAAAGCCCTTAGGTTTCTCAGAAATCACAGATATACCCTTCCACCTTAGAAGTTTTCTTATAGTTTAGTCCTTTTTCTTTATTTTAGCCCACAACCTTTTCAAATCTTTACAGATTAGTCCCTACACCTTCCCTAAGCCATAACTTGGTCGTTTTAGCTCCGATTTTAGCATTCTTTATGTCCATGCGTTCGTCTCGAAGCGTAGATGAGTTTTATGCTACTGTTAAAATCTGTTTGGTCTGTTTGGTGACTGTTTCTTATTTATTCCTTTTGTATGCTTGTATGTGATGATTGTGGACCGTAGAGAGCGATTCGTTCGAGGGATTTGAAGATCAAGTCGTGCAAGAGTTTGAGCAGCAAGGCTTTGTTGAAGGCAAGTATTCCTTGATGCATACCCGCTTGTCCTACATAACATGAATTTAAATTCACTGTTTTTACTTTTCTGCTTGCATTAATTTGATGGGAACCTATTAAGGATCATGCCTAGTCTTTTACTACCTTTACCTTGATGCCGGGTTTATCAAATTAATCTTGTGGTAGCTATTGCTTAGCATGCTCAACTGGGAATCAGTATTAATCAAACTTGGTACTTCTGTTATTCTATGTTCCGTTTATGATCTTTACTTTACAAGACCACTTTAATATGTTAATCGAAACATGGAGAACCACCCAGGAAAACAGTACAACCACAAGAACTAATGGCAATGGTCTTGGCTGAATAATTAGGATCTTTAGCTTGGGATGGTCTTACCTGATAAGGATAAGGGATCGGCGGTACTGTGGGGTATGAACTCGCTCTAGTAGGGGGTTGGGTGAGTTATTCTTTTTATGGTGGGGTATCGACCTGCTAGGGGACTTTATACCTTGCTAACTGATCCGGACCTTGTGGGTCATAACTTGCTAGGGAACCTTTGTAAAGGCCATGTAGCGTCACTATGCGATCACACCTCGGTAGTGTGGTATGGGGCCTTGCAAACACCACATGGTTGGGTCTAAAGTTCTTTGGAGCTTTTATGCTGCTTGTGGGTAAAGATGTACAACCTCTGCAGAGTGTTAAACTAATCGATTAGCCGTGCTCACGGTCAAGAGCGGCCTGGACACTCACATGATTAAGTTATGGAACCTTAATGTTTAATTGCTGTTTTGTTCTTTATTCATGATGCTTATATCTTATTAATTGGGTTGGTATGAACTTACACTCTTTTAGTAATCAGGATGCTGATAAAACTAGATCCACTAAAATGCTTAACTGCTTGAACCTTAGCCATCCACCATATGGCCTTGCATGTTATGTTGTTCTCTCTTGCTGAGTACGTCATGTGCTCATGCTTGTTTATTCTCTTGCATCTACAATACCCGGATTTGCTGCTCAGACTGGGAGAACTTTGAAGATATTCCAGGAGATTTCCAGGAGTTCTAGGTGTGCGTAGTCTTCAGTCAGCTGCCTGTGGAGGCATTTTGTTCGCTGCGAGAACTCGTTGTTTAAGATTCGTTTAAGACTATGGTTTGTAATAACTCTTTATTCGTGTCGCACTGTTTTTTGTATTCATTATGTCTAAGCGTGTGTGTAACTTGATCCTGGCGCACACGTGATCAATGCATTCGGTTTTGCTTTTAACTGGGTGTGACATATATACCAACCCACATTAAGCATAAGGTAAGAGATACGCCATAAGCACATGGCAAGCATAACCATAACACATATCACAATTGAAGTCCATCTTCAAGTTCAGTTATCATGTGAGGGTCCAGGCCGCTCTTGACCGTGAGCACGGCTAATCGATTAGTTTTACACTTTGCAGAGGTTGTACACTTTCACCACAAGCAGCGTAAAAGCTCCGAAGAACTTTGAACCCAACCATGCGATGCTGATCAGGCACCATACCACACTACCGAGGTGTGGCTGCATAGGGACGCTACGAGACCTTTACAAAGGTTCTCCAATAAGTTGTCACCCACAAGGTCTGGATCAGTTAGCAAGGTAAAAAGTCCCCTAGCAGGTCGATACCCCACCATAAAAAGAATAACTCACCCAACCCCCTGCTAGAGCGAGTCCATACCCCACAATACCGCCAATCCTTTGTCCTTATCAGGTAAGATCACCACAAGCTAAAGTTCCTAATTATTCAGCCAAGACCATTGCCCATTAGTTCTTGTGGTTGTACTGTTTTCCTGGGTGGTTCTCCATGTTCCGATTAAACATATAGTCTTGTATATTAAACATCACATAAAGGAACGTACAGCATAAAATGATAACCATGTTGATTATTACCAACCCAGTTGAGCAAACTAGGCAACATCTACCATCAATATTAATTAAGGATCAGGTTCAAGATAACAGTTAAATGAGGCTAGTCATCCTTAATAGGAACCCATCAAAGTTAATGCAAAGCAATGCAATAGTGATTAATAAAGTTATTAGGACAAAAGATGAAGGACACACTTGCCTTTAACCAAAGAGTAGTTGCTCAGAATATCTTCACCTTCACATTCTTCCAAGCTCTTCAACGTTCACTCTAATCGCATCAATCATCGGGCACAAACATACACAAAGCAAACAAACAACCATACTAAGAACAAAGCACCAATCAAAAGGAAACTTTAAAAGAACGCACTAAAGGATAGGCTTGATTAGATGGATCACTAAAGAACACAGAGTGTGCTTGGAAGGGAAAGGCTTGGTTAACTTTGAGGAGATGGTCTTGGAAGATTGAGCAAGGACCGGAAAGACCACACGGAGATAGAGCTCGATTCTAATGGTTACGCAAACGCAAGAAACGCTGAGAACAGAACTAAGCTTGAGACTATCGTGAGATCATTATCAAACAACAAGAGACTACGCTTGAAATCATGTGAAAGAATATTTCAGAGAAATACTCTATGTTAGCATTAAACAAGTTAAATTTAATTAAATAAATCACGATAAACCTAATCATATTTTATTTATAACATTCGAGTGGAAGTTATGTCAAGTTAACAATTACTTTAGAAAAATAAAGCAAGTGTAAGATATCTAAACGAGTAACTTTATGTCACGTGTTCAACTAAACATATTTAATATTGAAAAGGCATTTATGATGTCATTAGGCATATTAACTTTATTATGAACCGATGTTTAACTCTAACACCTTTTGTTTAGAAAAACTAGTTATGAATAGGGATTAACCAATTACATCATGATCAAAGAAACCGGATTAGAACCTAATCACTTTTTATTTATAAAAGCATTGGAATAAGAATTAGTCAAGATTAACATGCATCTTTAATATTATAATAAATAACAGGTGATCCACATGCTAACGTACAAGTTACTATGAAACGAACTAGACGGGTAGCCACAAACTATCAAGCGCATAAGAAACCTTAGGCTAGGTTTAGAAAAAACAGTCTACAAAGAGAACTCGGATGAACAGCTGATACACTGACCAAGGGTGAACTGATCTGACAGGTGAAACAAATAACAGGGTAAACTTTAAAGAAAGATAGCTACGATAGATTAGGTACAAGAACACAGCTGATTCAAAAAGAGATAACCAAACTGAGATGGAATAGGCATGAACTAGATATTGATGAACGAGATTCTAAGGGAAACATGAAATAAGAGTGATAAGATTACTTGATAGGCAACTGAGCAGTGCAAACTACTCACACAGATAAAGCTACTAAGCTAAACAGAAACTCTAAGGCTTGATTGGATGCACACGGTTTAGCTTGGGCTAACACAAGAAAGATTTAGAGCTTCTGATAAACTTGATCAAAAGAGGTACTAAGATAAAGCTGACACCGAACGTCTAACGAATTGTTTGCATAAATAGAAGAACAAGGCTATGAGCTGGATTTATTTTAATTAACAAAATATATGTAAGGATATTTCATAACTAAAATACCCCATGTTGGAATTAAAGTAAATTAAACTTTATTTGCAAAACCGGTGTAAAGAACTAGTCCAGTTTTATTTACAAAGATTCATATATGAATTATTCCAATTAAACATTTAATTTAGAAAAAGTAAACTATATGAATAACCAAAAAGAAATTTCGTAATTCGAGTAGATCATATTATTATTATTAAAAACAACATTTACATTGGTATTAATCAAAATTAACATTTACTCATAAATCCGGAGTAAAAGCCTAATCAAGTTTTAATTATAAAAGTTAATAAATCATTAAGCAAATTAATATTTGACTTATGGAAAATCAGGTAAAAGATCTAATTAGATTTTATTTACAAAAGTATGTGAGAGAAACTTTAATCAAATTAAATTTGACTATGAAAAACGATGTATAGATCTATATAGCTTTTATTTATAAAAGGCATGCATAACTAGACATTAATCAAAATTAATATTAATTTTATTTCTAGAAAACAAAACATGGTAAAAACACTCCACTAATGCGTGCTTTTCATCATTATGGACCTGACGCAATTTGAACGGATGAAAACGGAGCTAAAACGAAGATTTTATGAAGGAAACAGGATTGAAAGGACCTTTACGCGATTAACCATAGATCTGGAGGGCAAGCAGAAAAGATTTACAAGACACATTAAATAGTGCTAGTGAAACTGATAAAACTCGGGGTTAGATCTTTAAAAGATGCAGGTGGGATTTATTTGCGAAGGGTGGGATCTTCCTAGGGGGTTCTCTGTAAGAGGAGCAAGACACATGAAAAGATCTAAAAATTAACAAGGAAGACAGGGACTTGGATGCGAAACAACCTTATCTTCAACCTCCAGACTCGCACAGGAGCAACTTGGGGGCGGCGGCGGCCCTGGTGGCCATGGGCACCGGCGCTCCGAGCATCGAGGGGCTGAGCTCGGGCACAAAACGGATAGAGGAGGCGAGGTGGAACTCGATGGGGGGCTCACCTCGGGCGGAAGACGACGGTAGCGGCCGGATTTCGAAGGTCAACCGCGGCGGCGCGGTCTGGACAGCAGGGACGGCGGCGCGGCGGCTCGCGAGGGGCCGGGCGGGCGTGGCGGTGCGGCGGGGGACGGCGGCGCGCAGGCTCGCAGGGGCTAGGGCAGACGCAGTGTCTCGCTCGGCTCGCCCTTTATAGGGGGCTCACACCTGTCAGAGGCCTGGCGGCCATGGATGTCCTGGCCGTGCCCGCCATGGACACCGGCCAGCGACTAGGCCCAGATGGGCTCCACACGGGCGCACTAGTTGGGCCGGACGAGATGGGTCGGTCCTTCGGGCTCGGCCCGGTAGATTTTTGTTTCTTTTTTTTCTGAAATATATTTTCAGTGCAAAACAATTCCAGAGAAACTCCAGTAATTTGTTTAAAGCACTAAAAATACTCAGAAAATCACAAAAATTCCATGAAAATTCCTAGGGATAGATTAAGACACGAACAATCCAAATAAAGTATTTGGTGCTCAAGAAAAAGATTTTAGAGCCTTCTAATAAATAGAAAATGCTCAGAGAAAATGAGAATAAATTCTAGAAAAATCCGGAAAATTCTCGGAAGGTTTTGGGACAGCAACTAAACGCATTTTTGAAACCTTAAGCACTCTGGAAGCACCAAGATGCATCGGCATGAATGCAACACACATAACAATTTATTTGATTTAGAAAAAATCAAACAAAGGATTTTTCCTATAGTATATTCCCTGTAAGGAAAAATAAATGTTTGGAAAAATTTTTAAATTATGAGAAAATTGTTATTTAATTATTCTCTCTATTGACATCTTGAAATTAAAAATTTCAGGTGTGACAACAGCCAAGCTCGAGGGCTCGACTGACTCTCATAGTCTTACCCTCGTCGGTGGTTCGAAAGGAAAGGCTAACACTAACCCATCCACCAGGATGTTCTCTTTGTCCTCTTTGATGTCTGTGCCAGATGAGTAGTTCGACGTGCTTGGAGAGGACGAGCTGGCGTTTCTGACGAGGAGATTCGAGAGGCTGCACGAGAACCTGGTGAACATGAGGAGGAACACGAGGACGTGCTTCCATTGTGGCAAGCACAAGTCAAGGACGGATTGCATGTACCGCTCGAGGCGTGACCACAAAAGCAAGCACAAGAACAAGCACAAGAACGAGCGACGATCGAGGAAGAAGGAGAGCTAAGGCAACGCCCGAGCGATGGTTGGAGCGAGCGACGTCGACTCCAGTTCCGCGTACTCCACCTCGAGCTCAAGCAGTGGTGAAGATGAAGGTGATCGTCGCAAGAGCAGGAAGTCGTCCAAGAACCTGAGTGGGCTGAGCTGCTTCGCCAGTGATGGCTTCTGCACCATGGCGTTGAGCTCCGGCAGCAAGAAGAGCACACAGAGCGACTCAAACTCTGACTCCGACGACGAGGTGCATGATGAGCTCCCCTTCTTGCGCTAGGAGAATGAACGGCTTGGCTTGTTGCTTGATAATCGTGATGACATGCTTAGAGAGGCAAAGAAAATGTGGAAAGAGCTTAGAGCTTCACTCGAGGGTGCTAGGACTAGAGTGGCTGAGCTAGAAACACAAAATTTGGATGCTAAGCTGAAAATTGAGTCTCTGAAAGCTTTACCTGTTGTTTCTGATGATGTTGAATGTGCTAATTGCTCTATTTTCCTTGCTGATCTTGCCTTGTTTAAGGAAAAGCATGCCTCCAAGTGTGAGGAACTAGATGTGCTTAGGGTTGAAGTGGTTGAGCTTAAGTCTAGATCTGCTTTGCTAGGTGCTTGCACTTCTTGCTCTGTCTTGCATGGTAAAATTGATGAGATGCATGCTCATGCTGCATTTGTTGCCACCTTTGAGCCCAAAGACATTGGACACGCACTATCTGATCATAATTGGGTTAATTCGATGCATGAGGATTTGGAGAACTTTGAGAGGAATCATGTTTGGGAATTGGTTGACCCTCCCCCAGGGTGTAAGCCGATTGGAACAAAGTGGGTGTGGAAGAACAAAGAGGGAGAGAAAGGTGAAGTGGTGAGAAACAAGTCGAGGCTTGTTGCTCAGGGGTTCAGTCAGAAGGAGGGGATCGACTACGAGGAGACTTTTGCTACAGTAGTCCGTTTGGAGGCAATTAGGATCCTTCTAGCCTTTTCCGTGGCTAAAGGGTTCAAGTGGCACAAAATGGATGTGAAGAGTGCTTTTCTGAATGGTGTGTTGGAGGAAGAAGTGTATGTGAGGCAACCACCGGTATTTGAGAGTGAGAAGTACCCCCACCGGGTGTACAAGTTGAGGAAGGCGCTTTATGGGTTGAAGCAGGCGTCTAGAGCTTGGTATGGTAGGTTGAGGGGGTTCTTGTTTGAGAGAGGTTTTGAGATGGGGAAGGTTGATCAGACCTTGTTTCTACTTAGGCAGGGCAAAGATATCCTGATTGTGCAGGTGTACGTGGATGATATTGTCTTTGGTGGCGCATCTAACTCTCTTGTTGCAAAGTTTGCAGAGGATATGAGTAGGGAATTTAAGATGAGCATGATGAGCGAGTTGTAGTTCTTCCTCGGGCTACAAATCAAGCAATCAAAGGAAGGAACATTTGTGCACCAAGCTAAGTACACCAAGGACATTGTGCGGAAGTTCAAGATGGAGGGCTCCGAGGCTATGACGACGCTGATGAGTACTACTACAGCTCTTGATGCGGACGAGGAAGGTGAACATGTGGACCAGAAGGAGTACCGAAGCATGATCGGATCACTCCTCTACTTGACGACGACGAGGCCGGATATCCAGTTCTCGGTATGTCTGTGCGCTCGTTTTCAAGCGTCTCTGAGGACTTCGCATCGACAAGCAGTGAAGCAAATTTTCAAGTACTTGCATCACACTCCCGACTTCGGCCTTTGGTACTCCGCGTCCTCTTCTTTGGCTCTTCATGGTTTTTCGGAGGCGGATTTTGTCGGGTGTTGGTTGGATAGGAAGTCCACTTCTGGGACTTGCCAGTTTTTGGGATCTTCTTTGGTGTCTTGATCTTCTCGCAAACAGTCGAGTGTTGCTCAATCCACTACCGAGGCAGAGTACGTTGCCGCTGCTAATTGTTGCTCTCAGCTCCTTTGGATCACATACACCATGAGTGACTTTAGTGAGGAGTATACCCATGTCCCACTTCAATGTGACAGCACCAGTGCCATAAGCATTGCAAAGAACCCAGTGCTCCATTCCAAAACCAAGAACATAGAAGTGAGGTATCATTTTCTGAGAGACAATGTTGAGAAAGGGAAGATAGCTTTGATCCATGTACCCACACATGACCAACTAGCCGATATTTTCACCAAACTCCTAGATCAAGCAACTTTCACTCGTTTGCAGGGGGAGCTTGGTGTGTGTTTGATTTCTTGAGTTGGGTGTGTGGGAGCTCCTTTATAGCATATGTACAGCTTTTCTTTGTGCATTTCTTGCATATGGCATGGCATATGTAACATGATGTATAGGCATCCTTGTATCTTCGATTGCATGCATTTTGTATCATATGCATTTTGTAGGAAAAGCTTCGCTCATATACATTGTTCACCGTGATGTGCTATATATGATCGTGTGAGCTAGTTTGGTATGCTATGGTTAGTTTGGCTTAGCTCTTGATGATCTTGATTTATATCCATGGTTGATGGCTATGTTTTTTGAAAAATGTCACATATATGCTCTCTCATGTGTAAATGCCTTGATATGATCTTGACGTGTTTTAGTGGCTTGGTTATGCTTAATTTGTGGTTGGATAGCTAGTTTATTGATCATATGGGGTCAAAGGCTCATTTGCCATCATGAATGTTTAGCCCTCTTGCTTTATCTTGTGGAGGGGCATAAGTTCCTTTTTGTCGCAAAGACATTTCATGTACCAAATATGTATCTGAAAATGAAATGTAAAATGTTTGGAAAATATGCTCCCATGTCATATGTGCTAAATTTAATTTGCTTTGGGTGCTAAACCGTTGCATGATGCCTACCAATGAGAAGTCTCATACATAGAAGTAGGCACATGGCTCGGTGGCTTTCACATGACATGAGGTGCTTCTGGGTGTTTGTGATGGTCTTATGATTAGAATGGTTGTCCTAGCATGAAGTTTGTGTGGCTTTGTCATTTTGACATGTTTTGCTCATATTTAGGACTTTGCTCATGAGAGGGTAACTTTTCGCAAAATTGCTCAACTCTATCTTAGCTTCGTCAAATGGTTGTGAAACTTGGTAGTCATGAAGTTGATGTTATTATGAAGCTGTAGAGTATCTAACTTGCTCCGTTGGACATGTGTAGTATCTTGTGATGAATTTTGTATACTTGAGAAGCTCTAGGTTCCTTATTTTCAAATTTAAGCCATGATTCATGCATTGGCAACAAGGGGGAGAAAGAAAGGTGGAGAAAAGTTGCATTGCATCCCTGGAACCTATCCCAAGAGTCAAGGTAGCTTGTGCATTTCTTTTGCATTTTTGGCTTTTGGAGGTGTGGTCTTCTGCACGAAATCGGCCTGACCAGTTTTGGGAACCGTCCTGACCGGTTTTTGCCTAGGGTTGGCACTTGTTCATGGGGGTTTGCATATGTGCAGGGGGAGCTCTTGTATGCTTTGGTGGTTTGTGCTCTTTGCTTGTGCATGGTTTTGTCTCGGATGTGTCGAGCCGTTGTCCTGGCATGAGGGGTCCGAGACTTGTCTTCTTCAAGTGATCTTGTTCTTTGTCTTTCTCGGCTTTCGATCACTTGTGGGAGTTTCTTTTTATTCGTTTCTTTTCTTTTTCTTTTTCTTTTTGGTTACCAAATGTGTGTGTTGTCAATGCACTCATCAAGCGGGAAATTGAGGACCATGTGTGGTTCGGGGACCGGTGGATCGTCGCTTCCTTGTGTGGTGAGTGATTGACAACGTTGTGTGGACTGATTCTTGGCTATGTAATGTAGGTGCAGGTTGCAGCTTGACTGGTGTTGGTGCAGGTGAAGAACAAGCGCGAAAGGTCGTCAGCGGTGAGGCCTCCAGGTGTGGAGAAGACAAGTAGGCTTCGTTCGACGGACCCGGTGGCCAGCGGGGTCAAGCGCGAGCCGCATGGTAGCATGAACAGCAAGATGAAGTCATGGACGGTTTCTTGGTTGAGCCACAAAACCAAGGTCGAGCTGGGACTTCGGGGAGCCAAGTCATGAGCGGTGATTGGCGGAGGCTACATCAAGTTCGCGGGGTTTGCTGTGGTTCACCAGAAAACCACCGGGTTACTCGGCTGAGCCACAAAGCCGAGGCCGAAGACCGGGCGTGGCTGTCTGGCCAAAACTGGCCTGACCGGTTTGGAGCACCGGTCTGACCGGTTTGGGGTCGCAGGGTGCCAGAAGCTTCGAAGCGGAGGACACGCGCCGGGATCGCAAGGCTTGCGTCGAGGCTACGCGAAGTGCGGTCGCTGGGTATCCGTCCGATGGAGAAAATCTGAAGACTTCCAAAACCGCCCTTGAGGGGCTTGTATCCCTAGTTATTAAGTAAGGGTATTTTAGACTTTCTGTTGCCTCCTATATAGCCCCCTCTTGGTGGTCTTTCTCGGTGTGTTTTCAGGACCTTGCTCTTGGGGAATTGATGGGGGAAATTCGTGTGAACCCTTCGTGGTTCTTTTACCTTTGAGAGGTGTTTTCGGGACCTTGCTCTTGGGGAATTGATGGGGGAAATTCGTGTGAACCCTTCGCAGCACCATCAGACGGATGCCTAGTGACCGCACTTCGCGTAGCCTTGACGCAAGCCTTGCGATCCCGACGCGTGTCCTCCGCTTCGAAGCTTCTGGCACCCTGCGACCCCAAACTAGTCAGACCGATTCTCCAAACCGGCCAGGCCGGTTTTGGCCAGACAGCCACGCCCGGTCTTTGGCCTCGGCTTTGTGGCTCAGCCGAGTGACCCGGTGATTTTCTGGTGAACCACCGCAAACCCCGCGAACTTGAGGTAGCCTCCGCCAATCATAACTCATGACTTGGCTCCCACGAAGTCCCAGCTCGACCTTGGTTTTGTGGCTCAACCAAGAAACCATCCACCGACTTCATCTTGCTCTTCTTTCCACCATGCGGCCCGCACTTGACCCCACTGGCCACCGGGTCCCTCGAACGAAGCCTACTTGTCTTCTCCACACCTGGAGGCCTCACTGGCAACGACCTTTCACGCTTGTTCTTCACCTGCACCAACACGAGTCAAGCCGCAGCCTGCACCTGCAATACTTAGCCATGAATTAGTCGACACAACGTTGTCAATCACTCATCACACCAGGGAGAGACCATCTGCCATCCTTGAACCACACATGGTCCTCAATCTCCCCATTGATGAGTGCATTGACAACACACACATTTGGTAATCATAGAAAACGAAAAAGAAAAGAAACAAATAAAAAGAAACTCCAACAAGCGATCGAAAGCCGAGAAAGGCAAAGAAAAAGATCACTTGAAGAAGACAAGTGTCGGACCCCTTAGGCAAGGGCAACGGCTCGACACATCCGATACAAAACTATGTCAAGCAAAGAGCACAAACCACCAAAGCTTACAAGAGCTCCCCCTGCACATATGCATACTCCCCCTGAACAAGTGCCAACTCTGGGCACAAACCGGTCAGGCCGGTTCCCAAACCCGGTCAAACCGGTTACCAAAACCGGTCAGACCGCTTTGGTGCAGCAGACCACACCCCCCAAAAGCCAAAAATTCAAAATAAATGCACAAGCTCCCCCTTGACTCTTGGGATAGGTTCCAGGGATGCAATGCAACTTTTCTCCACCTTTCTTTCTCCCCCTTGTTGCCAATGCATGAATCAAGGCTCAAATTTTAAAATATGCAACCTAGAGCTTCTCAAGTATACAAAATTCACGACAAGATGCTACACATGTCCAAATGAGCAAGTTAGATACGCTACAGCTTCGTAATGACATCAACTTCATAATTACCAAGTTCCACAACCAACGGACGAAGCTAAGATAGAATTGAGCAATTTTGTGAAAATTTACCCTCTCATGAGCAAAGTCATAAACATGAGCAAAACATGTCAAAATGGAAAAGCCACACAAACTTCATGCTAGGACAACCATTCTATTTGTTAACACCAAAAATTGGTACAGGAAAGAGACTGACTTGTGGGCCGAGTTTGGTAAGAAAACACCATTCGACAGGAAATTTTCCCCAAAGCATTCAGTAAAGATGCCTGCAGTCGGGAGCACGCTATCATTCGGCAGAAGGGCTGTTTTGCGCTTGGAAGAGGAAGTATTCGGGAATACGTGATGACGTGGCCCGGATATAAGGAAGGGTCGAATGGATGACGGGTGCAAGACGGACATTGGCACTGGGGCATTAATTTAGGCAATAAATGTTGTACTCGTGGTCGACTACGAGTCGTGTTAGGACAAGGGCATAAATATTAACCCTTAGTGTTTGTAATAGGGATCGAACAATTTCACAACAAACCAGCCCTATGCCAATCTTCGAGTCCTTTAGTCGAGTCGTCAAGTTCTTCGAGAGGAGCCATCGATCCGTTGACCTCCGTAAGTACCGGCATCCTTGTATCATGTCTAGTATCATGCAGTGGATATAGACCGTGATGCAAGTAGTCTTGCTAGCATGCTTAGTATCAGCGGTGGATTTAAGCTTGGTTCAAGAGGGTTTCATGTTAGATCATGAGCCATGCGGTAGGCTAAGATCTAGCTTGGAGCTAGTTATCGGCTCTATTATATTTGGCAAAATCTAATAGATTCATTAAGTTACCACGTGTTGCTTTGGATTTTGCTTCATGTTTAATTCATGTAACACTCTTATTGCCCAATTTAGATTGACTAGATTTGGCTTTATCTTATTTGCGATTCATATGATGCGTGTTCAAATTCATCAATTCGATGTGGTGCATGGATCACGTGCTCTTTAATAGCTGAACTCGAATCGATCTAGATTGCCACGTGTTGCGGGTTCAAGTGTGTTGATCTAGCATAGCTTGTTCCTTCTCCACGGAACCCGAATCGGCTGTACAACTGTATTCGGCAATTCTGCCACGAGTGAAACGTGTTCATAAGTTTGTTTTAAATAATGTATGCTTTTAGCCTTCCATGTTTAGATTGTATCATGCGGTGGATTGATCTACTCTTGGTTGGTGGCATGGTTTCAAACAAGTCATATCATACGGTGGATTAAATTGTTTGGTGTCATGCTCGACGGGTTTGAAAGTACCTAGACATGCGGTAGACTAGTGCTTTTGGCCTATGCATGCATGTTTACTGCAAATTTATAATCATGCTTCACCTTTATTTATTTTTATTGTAATTTATCCTTGAAAATTTGGTGATGATCACGTGCTGCAATGTTGTTTAGACAAAGACCAATCTTTCATCATGCTTACATCTTGCATTCGGCTATATGCTGTTTACTTGTTTTAGAGCTCCCGAATGATGTTCAAATTATTGACAGATAGCTTGTTGTAGCTATATGTCATTTTGATTGGCTTTGTAGCCGTAAATACGGAACTGTCTGGTACCACCCGGCAAGTTCCAGGTTTTATTTAACTGTTTTCATCCTTTGTCAGTTTCATGAAAAATTGACTGGCACGCTTCGGATTCGGCAACGTGTCTTAAGCCAGCTTTGTTCGGCTTGCTGTGTGCTTGACGTGAGGTGCTGATTTTACGTCAACACACTTTTTGGCATGCCCGGTGGGACTATCTAGTTGATCAAGATGCCTGATATTCAAGATGTCATGGATGTCACTTTAGAGGAGTTGGCTCCAGAACAACAATTTCAACTAAAGGAACCTATTGATCAATTCCAGCAAAAGTGTCTAATGTCGTTTTCCAAAAACAGAAGTGGTGTGCCATACCTCAAGTCTGACATGCCAAAAGTTCTACTTCCAGGAGAACCTAATACCACATCTGCTGAAGATAAACAGGAAGTGTTTGGTACGGTACAGAAATCTTTGGAAGACATAATGGCTAGATACAACACTACATTTCTGAATATATTTCGATAGATGATGGTTGGCCTCTTTGCCCCAGGTGTGGACAAGCATTTTGAAGGAGAATCGTGCTGCTGTCAATGGCCAAATAGTTCATCAAGATACAAGTATTCAACCGCCTCCACAGAGCATGAGTGTTCATCCAACTCAACACGTGGATAGCCAACCAGTTCGGCCAAATCCTCGTCAAGCAATACCTAATCCACGTACATATGGAGAGATGGCGTTTGGCACTCCTCGAGTTCAACCCGATTCTACTTACAGGATAGCCCCAGCAAATAACAGGTTGCAGAAGAACATGTACGGCACTGGGTATTCGGAGTTCATGGATTACAGTGCTGTTCATGCTCTCCCGAATCCTGGATATGGTGGCGCTACAGGGATGCCTGTTGGAGGAACAGGGAATCAAGAGTCAATATTGATCTCCTGATGCAGAGGATGACAGATGTGCTTCAGAATCAATTCGGTCTAAAGCCTAAAAACCAAGGGCATGTGTATACACCTCCTTTCCCAGAATGGTATAACAGGGTGGCCTTGCCGCACAGGGTGAAAGCTCCTGCGGTTCTCACAAAGTTTTCTGGGCAAGATGATAGAAGTACTGTGGAACACATAGCCCGATACCTGATGCAGCTTGGGGAAGCTTGTGCTGATGAAGCATTCAGGATCAGATATTTCGCCTTATCATTGATAGGCCCAGCCTTTACATGGTTCACTTCTTTGCCTGCTCACTCAATCTACTCCCGGAAGGATTTGGAACAAAAGTTTCATGCTCATTATTTCATTGGTAGTACTGAGAAGAAGCTAATTGATCTAACTACCCTGAGGCAGAGGAACAATGAAACACCAATGGAGTTCCTCAGGAGGTTCAGAGAGACCAAAAGCATGTGCTTCTCTTTGAACCTACCAGATGATCAATTGGTTGGTATGGCTGTAGCGGGTATGTTGCCAGCTATTCGGGAAAAGCTATTCGGCATGGAGTTCGATAATCTTGGCCAATTGTCGCACAGACTATCATTGATGAGCAACCAAGCTTATGGCTTCAAGAAAGACTCCAGGTTTGCTAAGCACAGTGCTATAGTTGACATTTATAACCAATTCCTCGAAAGAGCAGATCAGGGAGAGGAATTTGATGATGAAGAGGAAATAGCTGCAGCTGAAATAGTGTGGGGCAAAGAGCCATTAACAGTGAACCAGAGATGGATCAAGCAAGCCAAGGGCACCTATGATTTTGATGTGACCAAAGCTGATAAGCTCTTTGAGTTCCTCGTGAAGGAAGGCCGAATCAAGTTGCCAGATGGACATTCTATGCTTCGGCCTGATGGAGTGAAAGAAAAGAGATATTCTGGGTTTCATTTCATGACAGTAATTCTCACTCCATCAATGAATGCAGGGTTTTCAGGATGAGAATTCAAAAGGCTATCCAAGAAGGTCATCTAAAATTTGACAATAAGATGAAGTTAGATGGCAATCCCTTTCCTCAAAATATGATTGGGTTCTCAGTCAACATGGTAACTGCTAAGGAAAAAGGAAAAAAGTGAAGGTCTTGACTTCAGCGAAGGCAAAGCAGGATGGATCAGTTGACCCTGCTCGGCAAGTAACAGTTGAACAACTCCACAAGGAAGTACCTCACATCCTAAAAAGTCAAATTGAAGTTGGGGAATCCTCTAAAACAAGGGTGACTTCGCATATTCTCCTTAACAAGTGGTAGCGTCAGCAAGAAAAGGAGCGCTACCAGAAACAAAGGTATGATGAGTAGAAGCGAAGATATGAGGAAGAAGTGCACAGGAAAGAACGAGAAGAACATGCGCGAGAGCAAGAGCGTGCGCATTGGGGATGTGCTTTCTTCAGGCATTGCTAGAATGAAGGTTTAAAGCTCCCCACGCTGAACAATTGTCCCGAATGTAGTGACAAGTACACTGAATACAGGCAGGATACTGTCAATCGCCGATCCGTCCATGAAAGAATTGGAAGGATGCATCCTAGTGACGGTCGGCGCATAAAAATAAATGAATTTAATGATCAACCAAGAAAAAGATATGCTGATCACAGATGGGTTGATCATGAAGAAGAAGAAGATCATGAATATGTCTTGCAGAAAGGACAATGGTGCCCACCTGGTTTGAGGAGAAGACAAAAGAGAAGAGTTCGGCAGGAATCAAGAGGAAACTGGTGTGGCGTCCAAAAGATAAGTCTGATGGGTCTGGTCGTTCGGCTCCTACGTGCATGGTATGCTTCTTGCCGAATGAATTCATTGCTCCAGCTAATCAGGTTGTGCAGGAGGAGGCGTCACCACACATTGATGAGGCTGAGCAATTTAGGCTGATGGCACAGCTCGTGTTGGCCAAGCAAGCTACTTTAGACAAGCCAGCCAAGAATCGACACATGAGACCGTTGTATTTGAGAGGATATGTCAATGGGAAGCCATTGACCAAAATGTTTGTTGATGGTGGAGCTGCGGTCAATGTGATGCCGTACACTACATTCAGGAAGCTTGGCCTGGGCCCTGGAGATTTGATGCCAACAAGCATAGTTCTAAATGATTTTGCTGGAAATCCTTCAGACACCAAAGGCTGTGTACATGTGGATCTGATGATCGGGTCTAAGACCTTGCTTACGACCTTCTTTGTCATTGAGGGCAAAAGGGCATACAGCTTGCTGCTTGGACGGGACTGGATCCATGCAAATTACTGCATCCTATCTACCATGTATCAACAGCTTGTTCAATGGGTGGATGATGATGTAGAAGTGGTCCAAGCAAGTGGCTCAGTAAGCGTGGCTAACGTGGAACCAGCCTTCTGGGAGTATCAAGGTATAGATTGCTTCGCAGGCAAGGACTGGGGTGAAGGTCCTGTTGAACCAGTCAGCAGTGATCAACAACCGATTCAAGCAGTCGGCTCTTATAGCAATTTTTAATGGAGAATCCAATTGATGGAACTGATGGAAAGTTAGGACGTGGATTTATGTCGGCTGACAAACTGGAAGAAATTGATATTGGAGATGGTGACAAGCTAAGGCCGACATTTATCAGTGCTAACTTAGATTCAAGCTTCAGAGAAGAATTGATCAAGCTACTGAAAGAATACAAAGATTGCTTCACTTGGGATTATTCGGAGATGCCTGGTTTAGATCGTTCCATTATTGAGCATCGGTTGCCAATCAAGCCTGGTTTTAGGCCTTACAAGCAACCTCCCCGAAAGATCTACAAGGATGAACTAATCTTTCATGGCTCTTTGAAAAAGGAAGTTGAAAGATTAATAGAAGCAAATTTCATTCGGCCATGCAGATATGCAGAGTGGATCTCTAATATTGGCCCTGTTTACAAGAAAAACGGAAAGATGAGGGTTTGCATAGACTTTAGAGATCTAAACAGAGCTACACCCATGGATGGATATCCAATGCCTATTGCTGACCTGTTGGTTGATGCCGCTGCTAGACATAAAGTTATTAGTTTCATGGATGGCAATGCAGGGTACAATCAAATTTTTATGGCAATAGAATATATATCGAAGACAGCCTTCAGATGTCCTAAACATATAGGCCTGTTCAAGTGGATTGTCATGAAATTTGGGTTGAAAAATGCCGGTGCAACTTATCAAAGAGCCATGAATTACATTTTTCATGACTTGATCGGCAAAATTGTGGAGATATACATCGATGACGTCGTGATCAAGTCTTTCGATCATAAATCATACTTAGATGATGTGAGGAAAACTCTATAGTGCACCCGAAGACATGGGCTTAAGATGAACCCGAATAAGTGTGCCTTTGGGGTCTCAGCTTGAGAGTTCCTGGGATTTTTGGTACATGAAGGAGGAATAGAAGTTGGCAAGAAAAGCATGAAAGCTATTGATGAAGTTGTTCCTCCAACTAATCTTAAGGAATTGCAATCACTGCTCGGCAAGATCAATTTTGTGAGAAGATTTATTTCAAATTTGTCACAAAAGGTGTTGCCTTTCTCTCCACTATTGAGGATCAAGAAGGATCAAAAGTTTGTATGGTGTGACGAACAACAAAAGGCTTTCAATGAGATCAGGAATACATGAAGGAACCACCAGTATTGGTACCTCCACAATTGAACAAGCCTTTTAAGTTGTACGTGGCTGCCGATACCCAAACCATTGGATCGGCCCTCATACAAGAATTTGAGGGAAAGGAAAGAGTGGTTGCGTACCTTAGCCGAAAATTGCTTGATCCCGAAACAAGATATTCGGCTGCGGAGAGGCTTTGCCTATGTGTTTATTACTCATGTACAAAGTTTCAGCACTATTTGTTGAATGCCGAATGCATTGTATACTCAAAATTTGATGTAAATAAACACATGTTGTCTATGCCAATTTTGAATGGAAGGATTGGCAAATGGATTTTAGCTTTGTCTAAGTTTGAGTTGAAGTTTTAATCGGCAAAAGCTGTTAAAGGACAAATTATTGCTGATTTCATTACTGAACATCGCAATCCATCAATTAATTTGCTTAAGATTACCCCTTGGGCTTTGTTCTTTGATGGATCTTCATGTGGCAAAGGTGGTGGAGTAGGAATTTTATTAATTTCACCTAGGGGAGAGATGTTTGAGTTTGCTATTCCTATTCAACCTACTATCACAAATAATCAAGCAGGATATGAAGCATTGGTTAAAGGGCTTCAATATTTGAAAGAAGCAAAGGCTATTTCAGTTGAAATTTATGGAGATTCAGAGCTAGTTATAAAACAATTGAATGGCCACTATGAATGTAGAAATGATATCCTAAAGAATTACTATGAAGAGTGCAAGGAAATCTTGAAAAGTTATCAGTTAGTGCTTCTACAACATATTCATAGGGAACACAATGAAGAAGCAGACAGGTTGGCTCAAATTGCTTCGGGTTATAGAGAAAATCAAGAGGTGTTTGCCAATGATATATGTTCTTTCGGGAGTGACCTAGCAGAAGATGACTGGAGAAAAGAAATTGTTGATTATCTGGAAAATCCATCCCGAAAGGTCCCTAGGAAGCTCGGGTATAAAGCTATAAATTTTGTTCTTCTTGATGGACGTTTGTATTACAAATCATTGGATGGGGTGTTGCTATAATGACTGGGTCAAGAAGAAGCAAAGAAAATGATGAGTGAAGTGCATGATGGGCTGTGTGGAGCACATCAATCAGCTTACCGAATGAAATGGGTTATCAGGCACACTGGATGTTATTGGCCGACGATGCTGTAAGATTGCTTTGAGTATTACAAAGGGTATCAAGATTGTCAAAAGTTTAGAAATATATAGAGAGTTCCAGCATTAGCTTTGAATCCTATTATCAAGCCATGGCCATTCAGAGGATGGGGTATAGATTTGATTGGCCCAATAAATCCTCCATCTAGCAAGGGGCATAAGTTTGTGCTTTTGGCAACATATTATTTCACTAAATGGGTTGAGGCAATTCCATTGAAGAAAGTAACATAAAAAAATATGGTTGAGTTTGTCAAGGAGCACATCATCTACAGATTTGGAATTCCTCAAACAATTACAACTGATCAAGGAACTCAGTTTACATCTTCAGAATTCAGAGAATTTGCTGAAAGCATGGAAATCAAATTGTTAAATACTTCTCCTTATTATGCCCAAGCTAATGGTCCGGCAGAGGCTTCTAACAAGATCATGATCAAGATTATACAAAAGAAGATTGATCAGAAGCCAAAAAGGTGGCTTTCGGTACTCGATGAAGCCTTGTGGGCTTACCGAATGGCCCCTCATGGAGCTACAAAAACATCTCCTTATGAGTTGGTTTACGGGCATCATGCTGTTTTGCCATGGGAAATGCAATCAGACTCAAGGAGAGTAGTTTTGCAAAAGGATTTAAGTTCCAAAGATTACAGTGGCTTAATGATGGACGAGTTAGAAGATTTGCATATGATTCGTCTTAGGGCCTTGGAGAATATTGAGAAAAACAAGATGCGAGTTGCTAAGTACTATAACAAGAAAGTAAAGGTCAAGCAATTTGCAAAAAGAGATTTAGTTTGGAAAGCATTACTGCCGATTGGGACTAAATACAGTACGTTTGGCAAATGGTCCCCGAATTGGGAAGGACCTTTTCGTGTGGTTAGATGTACGCTTGGAAATGCGTATATCTTGAAAACTTTACTAGGAGAAGAGTTTACTGCTGCCATAAACGGGAGATACTTAAAGAAATATTATCCTAGTATTGAAATTGATCATTAATTACAAGCATCAGGATTACAAGCCACAGAAGCATGAAAACAGCCGGCGTTCGGGAAAGAAGTCGCCTTCAGAGCAAAATCCTAACAGAAGGAGATGGCCAATACTAAAGTGTATTGCCCTTAGCACAAAAAAGGTCTACATTACAAACGTTTCTTGCAGGTTCTTTATTTGGCAACCCAGCCACCTAAGATTACAAGAGAGAGCCTGCGGGAAGCAGAAGGCCTGGAGGAAGAAGCAAAAGTATGCTTCATTTCTTTGACTCCGCGTTTTTCCTCTTCAGTTCTTCCCTCTTCAGTTGCTCCAGGACCACTGTAACAGCAACGTAGAAGCTTCGGGGGTTGCCGTCATTTGCATCTTCCATTAGGCTGTCCCAGGAGGCTTTCAGGTTATTGTACCTCTCAGAAACATCTGAAGAAGGGGAACAGATTCTCGTTGAATATGGGATCTGAAACTTAAGCATGAGAATCGAATAAGGATGAGGATCTTACCCCCTACCAATGCCTCCAAGCTCATGTGGCATTCGCGTTCGGCACTACAGCGGGCGGTGATGTCCCGCAGGTCATGTTCTAAATGCCGGATGCGACGGCGCAGTTGATGGTTGGTCCTCTGTTCCGGCGTGACGTCTTCTTCTTCAGCAAAGGAATCGGAAAGGATGTACTCAGGAACCTCTTCAGTTCTAAAGATTTCCTCTGGTAGCAAGTCGAGGCTGAAAACAGAGGAAGGTGAATCATGAGATTGCAGTCGAGAACAAGAGAAAGGATTGCGAAGAAAAGTTTACTCTCGAATGGTTCGCTTCTTTGGTGGGGCGCTGTTCTCCTCGACTTGCTGTTTCCCCTTGTCCGCCATGGCCTTGGGGGTTTTTCTCCGGAGAAGGAGGACGAGAAGACGTGAAATGATGGAAGTGGATGCGAGTGGATTTGCAGAGCACCAAGGGGGCTATTTTATTAGTCGTGAGAGCTATCGGAAGTGATGACTGGCTAGCGTGCATTAATGGGAATACCAAGCGGCGGGGTTTCTCCCCCAATGCGAAGGGTTTTTCATTGAACAGTGTTCATGGCTCCCGAATAAGGATTTTCTGCGGATTCTACGCCAAGGGACAAGAGTTTGTTCGTATTCGGCTAAAGTAAAAGATCCCGAATGCGTTCAAAACAGTATAGGTTCGCATGCACAAATCAAAGGGAATCATCACAAGACAAATGCAAAATATAAAATTTCATATTTATTGCCGAAATTCCAACATCCCTAGTACAAACTAATCAAAAAGCCTGTTTAGCACAGACTGGGGATGAATGGATTTGGCAATGGCATCACCGTGGCCGTCGAGGCGCTCCAGGGTGACCTCGATGTCGTCGACATCCTCCAGCGCGCCACCGTAGAAGCCGTGCGGCCGCGTGGAGTAGTCGACGCCGGTGTGCGTCGCCATGGCGGCCAGGCCCAAGGTAGTGCCCAGGCGGACACCTTGGAGAGCCACCTCGTCGACGCGGTCTTCCACCGTGCCAAGGCGAGCTTCCGGTGTGTCTCCAGGAGCGTTCACCTTATCCGCCAGCTTCTTCACCAGCGTCTTCAGCCAATTGAGCTCGGCGTCATGATCTGCAGCAATCACGGAGCGATGGCGGTTAGTTCAAAGTTGGGTTGAGATTAAACAAATCACAAGATTCACTGTCGATGGCCTCCAGCAGCTGCTTGTGTTGGTGCTCCCACTCGAGCTCGGCGATTCTGGCCTTTTTGGAGACGATCTCCAACTCGCGCCGGGTTTCAACGCACTCCGCCTTGAACCTGCGGGCGGCAAGATCATTGTAGCGCGAGCTGGAGGAGTGGGAACGGCAGGACGATCCCGAGGAATCGCCCACCATGGCCGGGGACGTGGCCGGTGCAGGAACAGGGTTCCACTGGATGAGCCTGGAAACACAAAGAGGATCATCAGAAACAAAAAGAGATCTAGGAAGGGCTGTAAAGAAACCGACGATCACCACCTCTGGCGAGCGCCAGTGCGGCTCCCTTCAGCCTCGTCGCTGGTCCGGCGCCTGTTGCTGCTGCCTGCCATGGAGCTTTTTGGAGTACTAGTACTAGAGAGGAGAATCTTAGATTGGCAAAGTCTTGAAAGCAGAGGACTTGGTGAAAGGCTAGGGGCACCCGAGGTTCTTTTTCATGGGACTGGCGAAGAGATCGTGGCCGGAGATCGTGGTGCATATCCCAAGAAATTTGGGAAGTGGAGAAACTTCCTCAACCGAACCATCGTCGGGTCGTTTGGGATTCAAGCTGAGTCGTATTCGGTTTGACTGGTTGAAATTTGGCTGTGTTGCGATGGGGTAGCTTTTCGGGCCTGACACTGTTTGGCCAGAGTTGCCGAATGAGTCGTCTAAAAGTTGCTCGTCAAAATAAGGCAAGACAAATATTGGAAAGTAAAAGCTTATGGTGAGCAAAATTACAGGGACGATGAAGCATTCAGCTACAAACTGTTTGATACAATCATATACCCAAGTATTTTGAGATTACATTAGAGGCATCTGATATCATCTTTTTGATGTTCTCCAACAATCTTTGTTCAACTTCTTGGGTCTTAGACAAAGTCAAGCGCTTTGTCTTAAGCTGTTTTCCTGCAGTCATGGTTGTTGTGGCTTCTTTTCATATCTTCTCCATTGATTCAAGAAGTTCAGCCAATTTCTTTTCATCAGCCTCAATCTCCACTGTTAGGGTTCTCAGTTCAGCTTCCAATTCAGCTTTTCTGGCTTTCTTCAGCTCAATTTCAGGTCGCAATTTGGTTAGCAGTTCCTATGATTCTGCATTTGGGTGTGCAAATCCTTCATAGATTGCTTGTTTGCAGCTTGCTCTTATTCCAGGGCTGATTGAGAGGATAAGTTTTTTAAGGCTCGCTTTACTGCTACAAAGTGATCGTCCAGCTTGGAAATAGGTTCTAAGGAAGCCTTGATATCGGCTGGGAGATCTTGATCAATGAGCGCAAGTGCTTCTCTTAGAAGATCAGCATCCTTGACTTGATCTTGAACATCCTTTTGCAGCAGGGAAAGAATTTCCTTCAACTTTGCCTGATTTTTCTCTGATAAAGCCTGACTGGAAGATGTTTCATCCCCTTCTTCGGCAATCAAGTCATCCACAACGAAGGAGTAAATTGGTGATGATACAGTTTCCTCCTGAAAAGAGTTTCTTGCCGAATTACTGGAAATCTATTGAATAGAAAATGGAAAAGTGGGTGTTCATGCTTACCTCATTTCTGGCTACCTGAGTTGGGGAAGGAAGTTTTTCAAGCTCAAGGAGGGGCTCTTGGATGTTCCATTGGGGAGAAGCTTGAGGAGTCCTTGGTAAAGCTGAAGCTTCTAGATGAGAAGCTGGTGGAGTCCTTGGTAAGGCTGAAGCTT
The DNA here is from genome assembly GCA_947561735.1 of Cenchrus americanus. Classification (NCBI taxonomy): domain Eukaryota; kingdom Viridiplantae; phylum Streptophyta; class Magnoliopsida; order Poales; family Poaceae; genus Cenchrus; species Cenchrus americanus. The sequence continues at coordinate 141,222,124 of OX387239.1, read as the reverse complement.
CTGGTTGAGGTGAAGCTGGTGGAGTCCTTGGTAAAGTTGAAGCTTCGGGCTGAGGAGAAGCTGGATCCATACTTGGTGAGGCTGAAGCTTCTGCTTGAGAAGAGGATAGCTGGATCCTTAGTGAGGCTAGATTTGAGGCATGTTGAGGAGAAGAACTCCCCACAGTTTGGCTCACCAAAGTCTCCTCTACAACTCATAAGTAAGGGATAAGTGCAAATGAAGAAAATGGTTGAAAAAATAAGATGGTGAAAATTTTAGCAGTGGATGGAGCATTGGCAGACTCTATAATGACCAATGGTTGCTGAGTTTTGGTCTGAAATTACACAAGATAAAAGATGATCAGGATGAAGGATGGCTTTATGATCAGGAAGGGAAGGATTCTAACCCGGATAAGAATTCTTTTGGATGTTCTTTTCTTCTTCGCAGCTGAAGGAGCAACCAGGTATGGAGCTTTCCTTTTGTCAGAGTTTGAAGTGATGAGGGTTGGATCCGGTGTGGCATATCTAGACATCAGTTAAGCCAAGGTGGGAGATTGATATCCCAAAGCAGAGAATGGGCCTGCAATGTTGTAGGAGATTGTCCTGGCAAGAGGGGCAGGTACTGTATCATGCAGAAAATGGCAAAATCCTGATAAGTAAAAAGGGGCATGATTGAAAAAGAGGGAAAATAAGTTTATTACCTCTGGAATTGGATGGAAATCAGGCATTAGTTCAAGACAAAGAGGATGTACTGCCACATTGAAGATGTGGTCATGAAGTTCTTGCCACCAAGAAGTAAAAGAGGGATGAGCTATTGTTTTTGGCACAAAAGGCCTGGGTGCATAAATAGTTGGGCTGCACTTATACTCGAAGACCCGTTTTGCTTGCAGGGATTCCTTGATATCCTCGCTGGGCATGAGGAATTCATGAAAGAATAGCCTTGGAGGCACTTGGCCGCATCCTAGTTGTCTGGCCATCATATTTGGCTGGTAGTGCTCAAAGGTGCTCTAATTTTGCCTTCCTCCACTGAATTCTGCTGGCATGATGCATGGATGAATGGAGATATTGAAAATTGCTATAGATTGTACATCATTACATCCAGCCTCAAAACTAAACCCACAAGGGAGAGTCAAGTTATCATTATTCCGATATGGGAGCCAAAGGGGATTGGCAAAACCTTTGAAGAAGAGCTCAAAAAGTTGGACAGTGTTTTGGTTGATGGACACGGTTGAGGCAGCTTCTCCATAAGTCTAGCAACCTTTTGTGCTCTGGGTTTCCCCTTCCTTGTACTTGGCTGAAGGAAAGCGCCAGTTGTTGAGGTCAATACCAACAATCTGGTGCATATACAGCTGCAGCCACATGTGAACAAACCACCAAGGGCCATTAACACAGGAGATCTTTTGGCTGGTTTGCATCAGGTGGGTGGTCTGATGAAGCATATGGTATAGACTTCCTAGGAGGTACTTTCCAAGAGGAATAGAGTTACCAGCAGCCAGGTCCTCAGCCATAACAATGTGGTTCGGGGTTGGCTCCTTGGCTTTGCCACAGAAGATGAATCTGCATAGCCACATGTTCAGTAAAGCTTCGTACTCAACCTCTGACAAAGGGCCATTAGACATATAGTTTTGGATATATATTTTATATCCAACCCCTGTTCTCACTCCTGTTTGCCTGGAGGAGCCTTTGTACTTGTGTGGGTATACAGATCCTGTGACTTCAAGGCCGGTTAGCATGTATACATCGGCCAAGGTTGGGGGACAGTGGCCCATGACCCAAAAGAAAGGCATTGGCACCATTCGTCCAGAAATGGCAGGCTGCAATCAGAAGATTTTCATTTTTTGGTGTTTCAGCCAGGGATAATTCCAGACAATGAGCAATGCGAAGGCTGTCCCAATTGCTTGTATTGATGCTGTCATCATCAAGAATCCTCTTGTACCAGTTTCTCCAGCCTGCAATTGGGGGCAGGGGCCAGTTCTTGACAGCATCTTGCCATTCATGGGGTTTCGACAAAGCTCCCTTGAAAGGGATCCTCTGAGATTCGGCTGCAATGAACTCAGAAGGGTCGGAGATTCCCACGGGCCCAAGGAAATAAGATGGTGATTGGTCCTCGATGGGAATCAAGATTTCGATGGCTAGAGCGTATCATGAACAAGAAAGGGCAAGAGGAAAAATCTGAGATGAAATTCGAAAAAGTAATACCGAATGGACCTTAGGAGGATGAGATTTACCTGAAGAGCCTGGTCTTGGTTCGCCATTTGAAGATTTGAGCTTGAAGGATTGATGAACTAGGGCTTGGATCTGGGCGAAAACTCCCACGGTTTGAAAGAGAAAAGAACGGGTGTTGAACGGATTCGGTTTGGAGACGTTGAGCATTTATGGTCAATTCCGGAAAAAAATCACTTTTGTCCCGTAATTGAAGGGGCATATGTTAACACCAAAAATTGGTACAAAAAAGAGACTGACTTGTGGGCCGAGTTTGGTAAGGAAACACCATTCGGCAGGAAATTTTCCTCAAACCATTCGGTAAGGATGCCTGCGGTCGGGAGCACGCCATCATTCGGCAGAAGGGCTGTTTTGCGCTTGGAAAAGGAAGCATTCGGGAATACGCGATGACGTGGCCCGAATATAAGGAAGGGTCGAATTGATGACGGGTGCAAGACGAACATTGGCACCGGGGCATTAATTTAGGCAACAAATGTTGTACTCGTGGTCGACTAGGAGTCGTGTTAGGATAAGGGTATAAATATGAACCCTTAGTGTTTGTAATAGGGATCGAACAATTTCACAACAAACCGGCCCTGTGACAATCTTCGAGTCCTTTAGTCGAGTCATCGAGTTCTTCGAGAGGAGCCATCGATCCGTTGACCTCTGTAAGTACCAGCAACCTTGTATCATGTCTAGTATCATGCGGTGGATTTAGACCGTGATGCAAGTAGTATTGCTACCATGCTTAGTATCATGCGGTGGATTTAAGCTTGGTTCAAGAGGGTTTCTTGTTAGATCATGAGCCATGCGGTAGGCTAAGATCTAGCTTCGAGCTAGTTATCGGGTTTATTAGATTTGGCAAGATCTAATAGATTCATTAAGTTACCACGTGTTGCCTTGGATTTTGCTTCATGTTTAATTCATGTAACACTCTTATTGCCCAATTTAGATTGACTAGATTTGGCTTTATCTTATTTGCGATTCATATGATGCGTGTTCAAAATCTTCAATTCGATGTGGTGCATGGATCACGTGCTCTTTAATATCCGAACTGGAATCGATCTAGATTGCCACGTGTTGCGGGTTCAAGTGTGTTGATCTAGCATAGCTTGTTCCTTCTCCACGGAACCCGAATCGGCTGTACAGCTATATTCGGCAATTCTGCCACGAGTGAAACGTGTTGATAAGTTTGTTTAAATAAGTATGCTTTTAGCCTTCCATGTTTAGATTGTATCATGCGGTGGATTGATCTACTCTTGGTTGGTGGCATGGTTTCAAACAAGTTGTATCATGCGGTGGATTAACTTGTTTGGTGTCACGCTCGACAGGTTTGAAAGTACCTAGACATGCGGTAGACTAGTGCTTTTGGCCTATGCATGCATGTTTACTGCAAATTTATAATCATGCTTCACCTTTATTTATTTTATTGTAATTTATCCTTGAAAAATCGGTCATGATCATGTGCTGCAATGTTGTTTAGACAAAGACCGATCTTTCATCATGCTTACGTCATGCATTCGGCTATATCCTGTTTACATGTTTTAGAGCTCCCGAATGATGTTCAAATTGCTGACAGATTGCTTGTTGTAGCTATATGTTATTTTGATTGGCTTTGTAGCCATAAATATGGAACTGTCTGGTACCACCCGGCAAATTCCAGTTTTTATATAACTGTTTTCATCCTTTGTCAGTTTCAGGGAAAATTGAGTGGCACGCTTCGGATTCGGCAACGTGTGTTAAGCCAGCTTTGTTCGGCTTGCTGTGTGCTTGACGTGAGGTGCTGATTTTACGTCAACACTAATCATAAGACCATCACAAACACCCACAAGCACCTCATGTCATGTCAAAGCCACCGAGCCATGTGCCTACTTCTATGTATGAGACTTCTCATTGGTAGGCATCATGCAACGGTTTAGCACCAAAAGCACATTAAATTTAGCACATATGACATGGGAGCACATTTTCCAAGCAATTTACATTTCATTTTCAGATTCATGATGGCAAATGAGCCTCCACAAGATAAAGCAAGAGGGCTAAACATTCATGATGGCAAATGAGCCTTTGGCCCCATATGATCAAAAAACTAGCTATCCAACCACAAATTAAGCATAACCAAGCCATTAAAACATGTCAAGATCATATAAAGTCATTTACACATGAGAGAGCATATATGTGACATTTTTCAAAAGCATAGCCATCAACCATGGATATAAATCAAGATCATCAACAGCTAAGCCAAACTAACCATAGCATACCAAACTAGCTCACACGATCATATATAGCACATCATGGTGAACAATGTATATGAGAGAAGCTTTTCCTACAAAGTGCATATGATACAAAATGCATGCAATCTAAGATACAAGGATGCCTATACATCATGTTACATATGCCATACCAAATGCAAGAAATGCACAAAGGAAAACTATACATATGGTACAAAGGAGCTCCCACACACCAACTCAAAGAATCAAACGCACACCAAGCTCCTCCAGCAAACGAGTGACAGTTGCTTGATCTAGGGGTTTGGTAAAAATATCAGCTAGTTGGTCATGCGTGGGTACATGGATCAAAGCTATCTTCCCTTTCTCTACATTGTCTCTCATAAAATGATACCTCACTTCTATGTGTTTTTTTGGAATGGAGCACTGGGTTCTTTGCAATGCTTATGGCACTAGTGCTGTCACATTGAAGTGGGACATGGGTATACTCCTCACCAAAGTAACTCATGGTGTATGTGATACAAAGGAGCTGAGAGCAACAACTAGCAGTTGCAACGTACTCTGCCTCGGTAGTGGATTCAGCAACACTCGACTGTTTGCAGGAAGACCAGGACACCAAAGAAGATCCCAAAAACTGGGAAGTCACAGAAGTGGACTTCCTATCCAACCGACACCCGGCAAAATCTGCATCCGAAAAACCATGAAGAGCCAAAGAAGAGGACGCGGAGTACCAAAGGTCGAAGTCAGGAGTGTGACGCAAGTACCTGAAAATTCGCTTCACTGCTTGCCGATGCGAATTCCTCGGAGACGCTTGAAAACGAGCGCACAGACATACCAAGAACTGGATGTCCGGCCTCGTCGCCGTCAAGTAGAGGAGTGACCCGATCATGCTACGGTACTCCTTCTGGTCCACATGTTCACCTTCCTCATCCGCATCAAGAGTTGTAGTCGTACTCATCGGCGTCACCATATCCTTGGAGTCCTCCATCTTGAACTTCCGCACAATGTCCTTGGTGTACTTAGCTTGGTGCACAAATGTTCCTTCCTTTGATTGCTTGATTTGTAGACTGATGAAGAACTGCAACTCGCCCATCATGCTCATCTGAAATTCTCTGCTCATATCCTCTGCAAACCTTGCAACAAGAGAGTTAGACGAGCCACCAAAGACATCTCTGCCCTGCCTAAGTAAAAACAAGGTCTGATTAACCTTCCCCATCTCAAAACCTCTCTCAAACAAGAACCCCCTCAACCTACCATACCAAGCTCTAGGCACCTGCTTCAACTCATAAAGCGCCTTCCTCAACTTGTACACCCGGTGGTTTCTCACTCTCAAACCCTGGTGGTTGCCTCACATACACTTCTTCCTCCAACACACCATTGAAGAAGGCACCTTCACATCAATTTGGTGCACTTGAACACTTTTGCCATGGAAAAGGCTAGAAGGATCCTAATCGCCTCCAAACGGGCTACGGGAGCAAAAGTCTCCTCGTAGTCGATCCCCTCCTTCTGACTGAACCCCTAAGCAACAAGCCTTGACTTGTTTCTCACAACTTCACCTTTCTCTCCCTCTTTGTTCTTCCACACCCACTTTGTACCAATCGGCTTACACCCTGAGGGAGGGTCAACCAATTCTCAAACCTGATTTCTCTCAAAGTTCTCCAACTCCTCACGCATCGAATTAACCCAATTATGATCAGATAGTGCGTGTCTAATGTCTTTGGGCTCAAAGGTGGCAACAAATGCAGGATGAGCGAAATGAGAATTGTTTCAAACCCTCGACCATGTAGTGCGTTCATTCAAGTCGCCGATAATCCTCGAAGCTGGGTGATCCACTTGTACTCGCCGGGGAGGTTCTCGCCTTGATGCTATCTCCCCCTCAACAACAGCTTCTCCTTGATCCTGGTTTGTCGTCGTAGGTGTAGGAGAGGGGCCGTCCACCACTGTAGTCGAAGTAGTAGGTACATGTTCCGCGTGGGGCACCACACCACCATCTTCATCATCTCCAAGTTCATGCTCCTCCTCCTGAAAGATGTCCTTGCCAAGTTCATCATCACCTGCACACTCAAAGACAGGCTGACTACGTGGCTGTGTCTCGTCAAAGGTTACCTCGCAAGTCTCCACGATTTGGTTAGTTTCAAGATTGAGCACACGATATGCTCTAGAGTGAGATGTATAACCAAAGAAAATACCATCGACCGACCTAGCCTCAGACTTATCCAACTTCTTCCCTTTCTTTAGAATAAAGCACTTGCAACCAAAGACATGGAAGTGACTGAAGGACCGATACGGCGAACCAGAGAGGGGGGGAGTGAATGGGAGCCGATAAAAATTCTTCTCGAAGGAGATGGAAACTCCAACAAGATGAACATGGCTTCCAACACACGTCTCCGACTCACTACCCAAGTTGGCCAAGCCCACGTAGCCACTGGAGTGCCACTGGACCTAGGAACCAACACACGACCTTCTGACCCGAGAATGCAGCGGAACACCAAACCTCGAGTCTACAGACCCACACCGGTCAGACCGGTGAGCACCACCAGTCAGACCGGTCCCTGCTTGTGAAACTGAGCAACATTCACTAAGTGGCTCTACACCGGTCAGACCGGTGATACACACCGGTCAGACCGATCACAGCCTGAAAGCCCCCAAGGCACGAAATAGGCCAACCGACCACCAAACTGACCCAAACTCGAAACAGCAGCACCACGGGACAACAGCGAACACACCAAAACGTTCACCCAAGCAAAATCCCACCGAGGGTTGCACCGGTCAGACCGGTCAAGAGCACCGGTCAAACCGGTGTAGCCTGGGCAGCTCGGGATGAACAGCACCCGCGGGTCAACTCCCCCAAATCCAAACCTCGATCTCCCGAATCGCTCCACGGACTTGAACAAGACTTTGGGGATATTAGGAACACCTCATGAGGAGTCCATAGCCAAGTTTAATCCCACCAAAATTTGTCCAAAAAGGAGGAATCAAGGAAATCCCGCCAAGAGCACTTCCAACCCAAGAACTCAAGAAACCCCAAAATCGAGCACCTTTACTCACGGATTTGGGAGGGGAATCACAACCCAAAGAACCATGAAGGGTTCCCACAAATTTCCCCCATCAAATCCCCAAGAGAAAGGTCCCGAAAACAACCCAACGAAATCACCAAGAGAGGGCTCTGAAAATCACCACCAAGAACAACAGGGGAAAACACATCCAAACCTTGAGGAACCACGCCGAATCATCTATACATGAAACAAAGGTTCATACAAGGTCTAGCAAGCCACCCGATCATCCATCCCTCTCAACAAGATCTCTCCGTGAAGCTCTCTTGCTAGTCCTATGGAAAACCTAAGGAAAATAGGAAGGAAAATGGGAAAACAAATGAGCTTGGGTTCCAAGAGTTGGCTGCCATCCTCTCACCTCTTGGGTTATATGGAGGCAACCGAAAGTCTAAAATGCCCTTTCCTAATAACTAGGGACACAAGCCCCTCAAGGGCGGATGTGGAAGTCTTCATGTCTTCACCATCGGACGGATGCCCGGCGACTGCACCCTGCGTAGCCTCGACGCATGCCATGCGATCCCGACGCGTGTCCTCCGATTCGAAGTCTCCGGACTGCATCGTCGCAGACCGGTCAGACCGGTGCTCCTCACCGGTCAGACCGGTACCCACCGGTCAGACCGGTCCGGCTTCGTTGCAAAGACCGTCTTCGGTTCTTCGGTCTTGGCTTTGTGGATCAACCAAGGAACCCATTGGTTTTCTGGTGAACCCCCGGAAACCCCGCGAACTCGGTGTAGCCTCCGCCAATCTCCACTCATGACTCGGCTCCCACGTAGTCCCGGCTCGACCTTGGTTTTGTGGCTCAACCAAGAAACCGTCCACGACTTCATCTTGCTGTTCATGCCACCATGCGGCCCGCACTTGACCCCGCTGGCCACCGGGTCCCTCAAACGAAGCCTACTTGTCTTCTGCACACCTGGAGGCCTCACCGACGACGACCTTTCGGGCTTGTTCTTCACCTGCACCAACACCAGTCAAGCCGCAACCTGCACCTGCAATACTTAGCCAAGAATCAGTCCACACAACATTGTCAATCACTCATCACACAAGGATGCGACCATCCACTGGTCCTCGAACCACACATGGTCCTCAGTGACTCACATTGGGTGTGCGACCGTGCATTAACTCGTAGCAGGTTTTCTTCTTATGCACTCTGAGGTAGATCCTGTTTGAAACATAGCACGCGGTGTTCACCACCTCAGCCCAGAACCTTTTGGGAGTCCAATGCTCATCGAGTATCATCCGAGCCATCGCACACAAGGTCCTGTTTTTCCGTCCCACAACACCATTCTGGGGAGGCGTATACGGACTCAAAAACTGGTGTTCAAGACCCAAGTCATGGCAAAAGGTTTCAAAACAAGAGTTTCTGAATTCTGAGCCATTGTCACTACGGATCGCTCGTATGGCATCTCCGTGCCTCTCATTCCTCAACCTCAAGACAAGGTCTCGAACAAAACCAAACGTCTCCCCCTTATCCTTGAGAAAGAACACCCACACATACCGAGACTAGTCGTCCACCACAACAAGGACATACCACTTCCCACCTGCAGATCGCACACGAGCTGGGCCAATAAGGTCCATATGGAGCAGCTCGCATGGACGCTCAGTCATCACATCGGTGAGAGGCGGGTGAGAAGAGGCTACCATCTAGGCATGCCTACATGGCGCGCAAACCAACTCTTTCTCAGGCCTCAACCCTGGCTGCCACTTCCACAACTCACTCGAAGAACCAACCAAGAAACAACGCTCAACACCAGAAGACTGAGAAAAATCAGCTCGAAACACCTGACCCTCGGGAACGACCATACAGACAAGGTCCCCTCGAGAGTCCAAAATCCGAGAACCACCAGGCCGAAACAACACCTCAAAACCCTCATCCAACAGTTGGGACACAGAAAGGAAATTGTACCCAAGCGATTGAACAAGAGCATCACGCCTGAGAGTGATCTTGTCACTCACCTTAGTCTCACCTTCTGAAAGCACATGCCCATGCCCATTGTCCCCAAAGGTGATGTATCTCTTTGTCACCACCGGGACGAGACTTGAGAACCACCCCTTGTCTTCGGTCATATGCCTCGAGCAACCGGAGTCAATCAACCAAATGTTCTTCAAGTCTCCCACCTGAAATTCAAAAACGAGCACATGAGTGAACAAATGACTAGGCACTAGGGTTAGTACCAAAAGAGTAAAACCAGTGCCGAGCCATTTGCTCAAAAGTGGGGTTAGCACAATCCAAAGCATCTCTCCTATCAAAGCTACCTCCACGAACACTACCTCGGTAACCACTCCGAGGAAACCAACTCTCTCTTCCTGGAGGAGGACCAGAACCACGAAAAGAAACCCGTGGAACGTCCCTCCTCTCCAACTCAAACCTGTGACTCCTTCCATCCACATATTGAGCACGAGGGGGAGAACACCTAGCAAACTGACCACCTGCAGACTCTCCAGACCAACCACCAGAACCACAACCACCTGAGACAAACCGAGACTCCTCACGAGCACGAAAACCAAACTTGCCCCCCTGCAGACTCCAAACCGGTATGACCAGTTTCAAAACCGGTCTGACCGGTTTCACACCTCTAGCAGCACTTCCTGCAGCCTTTCGCTCTCCCCAAGCCGGAACTGTTCTCACACTCTCCTTAGCTCTGGGCATCTGCACACGTGGCTCAAGTACACCACTGGAGGGCGGTACTTGTCCTTGTTAGCCCGCTCCTTCGCCATTCTCTCCTCTCGCTTCCTCTTGAAGCAAAACTCATCCTTATGGCCATCTCTCTCACAATAGCCACAATGAAACCTCACAAGATTGGGTTTAGACTTGGGTTGGGGCTGATCACTTGGTTTCTCTCCACTCGGCTTCTCAATCGGTTTCTCCTCACTAGCCTTCTCACTCTCTTTCCCAAAGAACACTTTTCCCGAAGTGCTCACAAACTTGATAGGCTTTTGGAAATCATTTGTTTGTGGAGGAAACACGAGTGGAGCTAGGGTTGTGTCTAGTCGGTTCCTGAGATGGTTAGGTTTAGGAGGGAAATCATTTTTGTGGTGGGTTTTTGGTGGCTCTGGAATGTTTTGTCCACTTCCCTCACCAACCTTGTTTGCCCTAAGTCCCTCACCATTCTGCCTCTTGAATGTCTCGATCATTATCCTCAACTGAGGCTCATGACCAGACAACCAACCCATCAACTTTCTCAATTCATCATTCTTATCCTGCAAACGATCAGCATAGTGTACAAGTTCCAGAATCTTTAAAGCATGCAATTCACAGGTAGTGCAAGATGTAGGAATTGGTTCTTTCAATTTAGCCTCAAGAGAAACATTATAAGCATGCATCTCATCAATTTTCTAATGCAAAACAGGGCAAGAAGTGCAAGCACCTAGCAAGGCAGATCTAGACTTCAGCTCAGCCACTTCAACCCTAAGCACATCTAGTTCCTCACACTTGGAGGCATGCTTTTCCTTAAACAAGGAAAGATCAGCAAAGAAAAAAGAGCAATCAGCACATTCAACTTCATCAGAAACAACAGGTGAAGTTTTCAGAGAATCAATTTCCAGCTTAGCATCCAAATTTTGTGTTTCAGGCTCAGCCACTCTAGTCCTAGCATCCTCGAGTGAAGCCCTAAGCTCTTTCCTCATTTTCTTAGCCTCTCTAAGCATGTCATCACGATTATCAAGCAACAAGCCAAGCTGTCCATTCTCCTGACGCAAGAAGGGAAGTTCATCACTCACCTCGTCGTCGGAATCGGAGTCCGAGTCGCTCTGTGTGCTCTTCTTCCTGCCGGAGCTCAGCACCATGGTGCAGAAGCCGTCTCTAGAGAAGCAGCTCAGCCCGCTCAGATTCTTGGACGATTTCCTGCTCTTGCGACGATCACCTTAATCTTCACTGCTGCTTGAGCTCGAGGTGGAGTACGCGGAACTGGAGTCGTCGTCTCTCGCTCCAACCATCGCTCGGGCCTTGCCTCGGCTCTCCTTCTTCCTCGATCGTCGCTCGTCCTTGTGCTTGTTCTTGTGCTTGCTCTTGTGGTCACGCCTCGACCGGTACTTGCCATCCATCCTTGACTTGTGCTTGTAGCCATCCTTGTTCTTGACCTTCTCTGGGCAGTCGGCGACGAAGTGTCCCGGCTTGCCACACTGGAAGCATGTCCTCGTGTTCCTCCTCATGTTCACCCAGTTCTCGTGCAGCCTCTCGAACCTCCTCGTCAGCAACTCCAGCTCGTCCTCTAGCACGTCGAACTCCTCATCTGGCATAGACATCGAAGAAGACAAAGAGAACATACTGGTGGATGGGTTAGTGTTAGCCTTTCTTTTCGAACCACCGACGAGGGCAATACTATGAGAGTCAGTCGGGCCCTTGAGCTTGGCTGTCATGCCCCTATCCACCTCAGCCGACTTGAGCTTCGAGTACAGCTCGTTCACCGTTAGAGTGTCATACTTCTTCGACTCCACAAGGGCCTCGAACTTTCTGCCCCAAATCGTACGATCCAACGAGTGTAAGAGCTTGACGGCTCTATCATGATCATCGTACGGGAGCACGTCCACATTGGCCCTCATGTTGTTCACCACGATCGTGAACCTCTGAAACAAGGCATCGATGGAATCACCGGGGAGATGAGTGAAGTTCTCGTACTATCTCCGGTAGGTTGTATACATCTGAGTCTGAACCTGGGCATTCCCAACAAGAGCTTCCTTTAACACCGACCAGATTCTACAAAGCCAAGTGCTCGGTGTGCACCCGATCAAACTCATGCTGAAACAAAATATGAAACAAGTAGTCGACTGCCTTATTGTTGGTGTCGAATATGTCTCTCGATCCTGGAGCGAGGAAGTTCATTGGCTAGACATAGCCATTGTCCACCGTGACATCCCAAAGGACTTGACCCTTTCCACGGAGGAATGCCGCCATTCGCTTACTCCACATCTGGTAGTTCTTTCCATCGAAGTGTGGAGGACCTGAACCCCATTCCTGGTACGCCATCCTTGGATCTTAGACTGGTTAGAGCCAATAAAGACCCGAACCGGCTCTGATTCCACTTGAAGGACCGAAATGGCGAACCAGAGAGGGGGAGGGGGAGTGAATGGGATTCCACGTGTTGGCATATGAACCCGATTTCACTCGTTCACCTCCGCAAGCTTCTCTTGCCAAGTCCACGCAGCCACTGAAGTGCTACTAGACCTAGTAGCAAGACCCAACCAACAGCCACAGCACACACGCAGCGGAAACACACACGACACAGCTGCTGGCAGCCCAAACCGGTCAAGCCGGTTTCTGAAACTAGTCAGACCACTTCTGTTGGACTTAGCCTCACACAGGTAAGGGAAACTGGTCAGACCGGTTTGGCAAACTGGTTAGGCCGAAACTCCACAAAAACCCTTCCGAGAGAAAACCTGCCTCAATAACCTCTCCCCCTTTGAACAAGAATAGCCATAGCACAACAGGGACTTCCTTGCTCAGAAACTCTTCACGACAGCCCACAGGGCTAAACTGGTCAGACCAGTTTGGGAAACCAGTCAGACCGGTTTTGGCCTGGAGAGTCGGGAAGAACTCAACATGCGGGAAAAACTCAAACCTTCTACCAATCGAACTCCCGATTCGTTCCACGAATCAAAGTGAAACTTTGGGGATAGTTGGGGTACCTCGTGGGCTACCCTTGGCTAGAAGCTCGGTCCCCAAAACCCACTCAATCAAGAGGAATCGAAAGTCAACCCACAAGAACACCTCTAACCCTAGAACTCCGAAAGCTCCAAAATCGAGCCCCTTAACTCACGGATTTGGGAGGGGAATCAAACGTAAAAGAACCACAAAGGGTTCACATGAATTTCCCCCATCAAATTCTTAAGAGCAAGGTCCCGAAAACACACCGAGAAAACAACCAAGAGAGGGCTCCTGAAATCACCACCAAGAACAACCGAGAAAAACACAAAAAAGCCTTGAGGAACCACGCCGAATCATCTATACATACCAAGGACGTTCATACAAGGTCTAGCTTGCCGCTCGATCATCCAACCCTCTCACAGGATCTCTCCATGAAGCTCTCAAGCTAGTCCTATGGAAATCCTAAGAAAATAGGAATGGAAAATAGGAAAACAAATGAGCTAGGGTTCCAAGAGTTGGCTGCCATCCTCTCACCCCTTGGGTTATATGGAGGCAAGCTTAAAGTCTCAAATGTCCCTAAGGCCTAAACTAGGATACAGGCCCACCAAGGGCACTTTGGTAATTTGTCTTCACAACACCATCTGATGAGGACACCACGAGTACATCTACACCAGCAGCACCTTCTCCTACTCCAGCACCGGCAGCACCGTCTTCGGCAGCACCTTCTGGGCCAATTACTCAGGCCCGTGAAAGAGAGTTCAACTTCATCATGATGCTAAAGAATGAAGGCCCGAAAGACAGAAGGTTGGCCCAGCAGGAGGCCTTGTGCGTGGGCATCTAGGACTGGCCCAAGAGGGCGCCTAGGGTTGCACCCCCGCATCCACGATGCTAGGGGCGGCACCCCCTTTGCTGGCCGCCCCTCCCGTAGGGGTGCGCCCCCTTTATTAGTCAGAGTCCTGTATCTTTTACAACTCGAGTTTTGTTTTACATCTAACTTTAGCTACAACAGAACACGCACAAATACGTGTTGTCCTCTGTGATTCAGAACTCCACCTTGGAGTGATATTAAGATTGCTCGCCTTAGATTCATGTTCGTTCTTCGATTGCGCACAGGAATTGATCTCGTGATCAAGCTGATCTTGCGCCAGCAAGGTCGGTAACCATCGGGAGTTGGTTCAGCGATTGCATTGGCGCTTCGAGTCTCGCTCGTCGTAGTCGGATCGTGAGGGTCGCCTCCCACCAGATCGAAGTTATCTCCACTCACTGAAAGATCGGGCACTTTGCCTCTATCAAGTGGTATCAGCTTTCCTGGTTGATCGGTGAGTTTTACCTAGTGTTTTCCCCTTCCTACAGTCCAAAAAAACCAACAAAAATTTACTTTAAAGTAAGATCTTTTCCCAGCAACCGTTTAGCCTTGCACATTCTTTCAATAAGTGTCTTTGTTGAATTTGTGTGCTTACGCGTTCAATTGTTGTTGGTTACTTGTGTTTTCTACCTTTTGTTCCATCTTTTCTTGTAACCCTAGTTTCATCTCCGCTGCTCATCCATCCGCCGCCACCTCGTGCGCACATCCGTCGCGTCGCCGCCTCTCAGTCGCCCCCATCCCTGTTCTCTGATGCGGTAGGTCAAAAAAAGGGGAAAGAAAAAAAGGAAAAAAGAGAAAGAAGGAAAGCAGTCAGAAAAGGAAAAAAAGAATCCAAAAAAAAGAGACCGCCGCATAGTCCAAGTGGGAAACGGGAACCGATTCGTCTTGGTGAAGGAGTCTTGCGCCACAGTTTCCCCTGGCTTGGAAGCTTTCTGGGCTGCACCGTGCATGCCCTAGTAGCTATCTCTCCCTGATCGTGCTACGTACCCCCACACCGAGCCATCTTTTAATTACTTGAATACCCCTGTCCTTTCGGAAAAAGTGTGTGTGGTATTTTGCTGTAGGAGATCCGCAGTGTTCATATTATCAGTTTTGAGGACTTCTGAAAAAAATAGAAGCAAAAAAAACAGAAGAACCCTCTCCACCTTACTTGATGTCCTTTCGATTTCACTTGGTTCCAGCAGCGTTTGTTTCGTGTTTAGCACTATTATTCAACTTTGCATTATTGTTTGAGTGTGCTAATCCTTGACTTGAGTGCAGCCTACCTAGAACTCCACATATTCCTACGTCAAGCAGATTTTGTTTCTCTAGGCAGTCGCTCCTCCAATCTATCGCGAGTTCCACCAGTTGGTTGCAGGTCGCCCCTGTGTTCGCGGTAAGAACAGACAAGAATTTGATAACAACATTAGTTTGAGCGCCTTTGTGAGCTGTTCCACCCTTGTGTTGGCGTCCGTTTTTGTTTCGTATTTCCGCTAACCATGGCTGGAGATGACCACAAGAAACAGCTGCAGGACATGCGGGCTGAGATTGATGGCCTTGTCAAAGACATCAAGACGATCCACGAGCTGGTGGATTCCACAGTTACTACGTCCAACACGCGGTTCAACCAGCTTGATCTTGCGCAGACAGCCACCAAGACAACGCTCGATGCCATCGTGTCACGACTCGATGCATTGAACACGATGGTCACTGATTTGGTGGCCCAAGGATGTGAGGGTGATGATGAGGAGGATGCTGATCGCCGAGGCAAAGCCCGCCGTGTACCACGCCGTCCCGCTGGTAACGATTCCTTCTCTAAAATCAAATTTAAAATTCCACCCTTTAATGGCAAATATGATCCTGCTGCATATCATGGTTGGGAATTAGAATTTGAGCAAAAATTTTCATGTCATGATATTGCTGCTACCTCTCAAGTTAAGGCTACCATTAGTGAATTTACTGATTTTGCTTTAATTTGGTGGCGTGAGTATAAGAATAAAAATCCTACTATTGTTCCGACCACTTGGGAGCAATTAAAAACTGCTATGCGACATCGCTTTGTGCCGTCATATTATGCTCGTTATTTGCTTAACAAAATGCAGTGATTTCAGCAAGGTTCTTAGTCTGTTGAGGACTACTACCAGGAGTTGCAAAAAGGTATGATTCGTTGTGGTATATTGGAGGAACCGGATGCTGCAATGGCACGCTTTCGTGGTGGTTTGAACCGCGAAATTCAGGACATCCTTTATTATAAAGAATATGCTGACATGACCCAATTATTTGAGTTTGCTAGCAAAGCTGAACGCGAAGTGCAGGGACGCCGCTCGAGGACATATTCTAACACTTTTGTAGGTCAAAACTCGTCGTCCAGTTCAGCACTTGCTCTCCCTGCGCCATCAACACATACAATGCGTGAGAAGACAGCTACACCGGCAGGAGCCGTCCCAGCCACAGGCGCAGCACCCACCACAGGTCGTACACGGGATATCACGTGTTTTCGTTGCAGCGGATGTGGCCACGTGGCTCGGGACCGTCCGAACAAGCGCACATTACTCATTCGTGACAATGGTGAGTACTCTTCAACTAGTGATTCAGAAGAAATTGAACATACTTTGCTTGCCACTGACAATGCAGCTACGGCGGACATACATGTCAATCCGGGGGACGCCGATAGGTATGAGAGTCTTGTTGTCTAGCATGTTCTTAGTGCACAGGTCGCCCCAGCCGAGAAGAATCAGCGACACACTCTGTTCCATACGAAAGGTGTTGTGCAGGAGTGGTCGATTCGCATCATCATCGACAACGGTAGCTGCAACAATTTGGCGAGTACTACTCTAGTCGAGAAGTTGTCTTTACCCACTCGCAAGCTTTCCAACCCATATCACATTCAATGGCTCAATGATGGTGGTGAAATTAGAGTATCACGATCAGTGTGCGTCCCTTTTGCTATAGGTGCTTACTCTGATTATGTTGACTGTGATGTTGTTCCTATGGAAGCATGCTCTTTGTTACTTGGTAGACCTTGGCAATATGATACTGATAGCTTCCATCCTGGTCGTTCAAATCATTATCATCTCATGTTTAAGTGACAGAAAATAATTATACATCCGATGACACCTGAACAAATTGTTAAAGATGATCTTGCTAGAGATGTTAAAACTGCTAAAGAACAGGAACCATTACCATCCACTTCGGATGAATTTGAAATTAAGTTGAATGCTCCGTTCTACTTGCTACACGTGTTGATTTTGATGATATTCGAGATGCTCATTTGCCATGCTACGCACTTATATGCTCTAGAGTGCTTGTTTCCCTTGATGATGCACCATCTTTGGATATTCCGCCTGCGGTTGCTGACCTTTTGCAGGAGTACGCCGATGTATTTCCCAAAGACTTGCCACCGGGCCTTCCACCACTTCGTGGCATTGAGCACCAGATCGACCTCATTCCCGGCGCGTAGCTTCCAAATCGCACCCCGTACCGTACAAAACCGGATGAGACAAAAGAGATTCAGCGCCAGGTGCAGGCGTTGCTTGCTAAGGGTTACATTCGTGAGTCTCTTAGCCCTTTCTCGGTTCCTATGTTACTTGTTCCTAAGAAAGATGGTTCATGGCATATGTGTGTTGACTGTCGTGCTATTAATAACATCACCATTCATTATCGATACCCTATACCACGCCTTGATGATATGCTAGATGAGCTTAGTGGTGCCATTCTTTTTACTAAGATTGATTTGCGTAGTGGGTACCACTGAGGACCATGTGTGGTTCGAGGACTGGTGGATGGTTGCTTCTTTGTGTGATGAGTGATTGACAATATTGTGTGGACTGATTCTTGGCTAAGTATTGCAGGTGCAGGTTGCGGCTTGACTCGTGTTGGTGCAGGTGAAGAACAAGCGCGAAAGGTCGTCGCCAGTGAGGCTCCAGGTGTGGAAAAGACAAGTAGGCTTCGTTCGAGGGACCCGTTGGCAGCGGGTCAAGTGCGGACCGCATGGTGGCATGAACAACAACATGAAGTCGTGGACGGTTTCTTGGTAGAGCCTCAAAACCAAGGTCGAGCCGGGACTACGTGGGAGCCAAGTCATGAGTGGAGATTGGCGGAGGCTATACCGAGTTCGCGGGGTTTGTAGTGGTTCACTAGAAAACCACTGGGTTACTCGGTTGAGCCACAAAACCGAGGCCGAAGACTCGACGAGGAGGTGAGGCCACCAAGGCCGATTCGAACGCCCAGGAGGGCCGGTCAGACCACCTGGGCCGGTCAGATCGCCGGGGCCGGTCTAACCGCCCTAGGGGACGGTCTGACCACCCTGGTCACTGGCGCCAAGATGCTTCAAAGAGGAGGACACGCGTCGGGATCGCAAGGCTTGCGTCGAGGCTAAGCAGGTTGCAGTTGTCGGGCATCCGTCCGATGAAGAAAATCTGAAGACTTCCAAATTCGCCCTTGAGGGGCTTGTATCCCTAGTTATTAAGTAAGGGTAGTTTAGTCTTTTGGATGCCTCCATATATACTCTTTGAGGGGATGGATGGCAGCCAACTCTTGGAACCCTAGCTCCTTTGTTTTTCCATTTTCGTTCTCATTTTCCTCTAGTTTTTCCTAGGACTAGCTTGAGAGCTTCATGTGAGATCTAGAGAGAGGGATGGATGTATGGGTGGCAAGCTAGACCTTGTACGAACCTTCATGGTATGTATAGATGGTTCGGCGTTGTTCCTCAAGGTTGTGAAGTGCCTTTTTCGTCCTTCTTTGTGGTGATTTTCAGAGCTCTTTGTTGTGCTTTTGTTGGCGGTATTTTGATGACGATTTCTTGAGGTTTTTGGTGGGTGTCACATATGAGGATCTTGTGCCTCTTTGGCTGGTGACTTTTCCCCAAAATCTCTCTTGAATCGGACTCGATTTGGTGGATTTTCGAGTTGGGTGATTTCTTGACCTAGATAGGCGATTTCTTCGATTCCTCTTGATTATGAGCGATTCGAGTCAATTACTTTGAGGTAGAGGTTGCCCAGGAGGTAACCCAGCTATTCCCGAAGTTTCGCTGCAATCCGTGGAGTGATTCAGGAGATCGGGCGATGGGAAGTTGAGGTTTGTCCCGCGGGTAGGTTTTCTGGAGGGGGCGGTCTAACCGCCTAGAGGGGGCGGTCTAACCGCCCTGGGCCTTCCATGTCGAAGTTTTGATTTCGCCGGATTTTCCTCTGTGAGTTTGTTCGCTTTGATCAGAGCAGCGTTTGGGTGAAATTTCGGGTTGTTTTCGTGTCGTTTGCTAGGAGTTCTTGCTTGGAGTTCTTTGCTGGGTACAGGAGGTTAGACCGCCCCCGGTTGCTGGTCTAACCACCCCTAGGCCCCTGGGCGAAGTTTTGGTTTTCGTCAAGATTTCCTGGTAGCTAGCATGGCCTTGACAAGAGATCTTTGTTGGTGAAACCGTGGTGCATTTTGGTGTTCGGAAGAGGTGTTTCAGAGGATTTCTTGGTTGCCCGGTGGAGGCGGTCTAACCGCCCCCCATACCCGGTCTAACTGCCCCCCTCTGGACAGTCGGCTCCCGAGTTGTTTCCACTATCGTGGGTGCGTAGTAGTTGAGGTTGCTGGTAGTGTTTGTTCCTAGGACCAGTAGCACACCAGTGGCTACGTGGTTTTGGCAAACGGAAGGTAGAAGTGCGGAGCGTGTGATTTTGGGGGTCCGACTGAGCGAGGTCATCTTGTTGGAGTTTCAATCTCCTTCGAGAAGAATTTTTATCGGCTCCCATTCACTCCCCCCCTCTCTGGTCGCCTAATCGGTGCTTCAACCACCAGATTAGAATGAAATTGGGGGATGAATGGAAAATGACTTTTGTTGACGGTGAAAATCCGTCAACCTAGCCATGAGTTTACCTTCGGTGTTGGCATGAGTTTTATACCTTATCCATTGGTACTAACCCCCGTGGTATAACAAGTTCACGTGTGCATGTCGGTTTTGGAGTTTAATGTTTATGCAGGGTTTTAGTGTTGAATGCAAGACTTTCGGGATAAGTTCATCAAGCACCTCATGACAAGACCTTGAAGCCCCCGAACAAGTCATGCAATAAAGCAAACTTAACTCCAAGAAGCCGGGGACTTGATCCGAGAAGACGACGGACTCCGGGAACCCGACCGGAAAAGTGTCGAATCTTGCAAGACAAGGAGTTGAGTCCAATTCGGAGAGAAACCGACGACATGGACCCACATGCGAAGGGGGAAACATCCGAGAAGCAAGGGAACCGACGTGGGGCAAAGGAGCCCACGGGGCCGGGCCTAAATGGGCCCGGGCCGGCCGGCCCGGGCCCGGTCGGCCCGGGCCCATTTTGGGCCCAATTTCGCCCTCCTTTGCCCTAGCCGCCAATCGGGCTATTTATAGCCCCCTGACCGAGAGCCACGAGGAGAAGATTTCGTCTTCGGCCGCCGAGAAGCAGAGAAGAGAGGGACACCATCTCGGAGAGGAGAGGGTCGAGCTAGTTGACTAGGGTTTCCCTAGCTGACGTGGGAACCTTGCACGGAAGACCACGTCGGAGTTCCCGGAGCTAGAAGCAAGATCAAGGAAGGATCCCGGTGGTGATCTTGTGTATGTATCATTGTTATAGTTGAATTATCAAGTTGAATCTTTTCTTAGCGATCAAGTGTTTCCTCAAAGATTTCGTTTTTCGATCGGCTTTGCTTATTCCAATTCTATTCGTACGATAGATTACATAGGATGTTCTTGTAGCCGCGGTGGCTAGAGGTACACGCCGGATCTTCCGAGAGAATCTCGACTTGTCTTTTGACTCGCCCTAAGCTCCCCGCATGAATAGGGATACGTTGTGACAGAACGGGGGTCTCGAAAGGCGGATGTTTTCGGATTTGGACGGGAAACCACGATTTAAAGAGGCTTCTAATAAGATTCGATTTGCTACTTCTTCTCTTGCTTGGAACTTCAACAAAAGGCTTACCCCGATCCCTCTAGATCGGTTTATCTACCCAATCTTACTTTGTTTTCTCCGGTTTTTAGTAGATTAGATCTGTTTTGTGTCTTTAACTTAGATGCATTAGGTTTTTATTCGAAGATTGAAGTTATTTGGCTTTAATAGATTAAGTCTTGCGTCACACATTTGTTCCACGGATTCGATACCTTGGGTTCACCACTCGAGGGAAGAAGGGTCCCTTGACTACGACGGGAGACTTGTACGCTTGCGAGTCACGAACGAACTTTGATACAATTATTAACCGTCAACAAGCCCCTTTTTCTGGCGCCGTTGCCGGGGAACAAGTGATCAAGATTTGATTTTTTATTGCTTTTTTTTGTAATTTTCAGTACTGATTTTGTTTTATTTTTGCATCTACTAAATTTTGATCATCCTCAAAATACATCTAATCTAGTTTGTCTAACTCTAGTCTTTATAGATTTGTTTTGTTTTCTAGTTTTTTTGCATACTTTGTTTATTGCGAACCCTAACAGGAGATGGACGGCTACCTCTCCAACAAACCCAATAATTTTGTGAATGATCCAGAAAAACTTTACAGGCTAAGGAGACGCGAAGCACATCAAGCTAAAAAGCTGGATTTTGTAGATTCGGAGTCGGAAGACAAAGTCCGCGGGAGAATCGACCTCCACCAATGGGTGACCAACCACCGGAAGAACGCAAGATTGGGGAGCTATGGACCCCAGACATCATCGACCTACCAATCTTGAACCTCGAGGAGATCGGAAGACCGTTCGAGATCAAGACCTCAACAATCCGCATGGTGCAACATTCACCCTTCACCGGCAAAGAGGATCCGAACCTTCACCTCCAAGCATTCATTCAACTATGTCAGACTTTCAACATGGATGGGGTGACTCAAGATCAAATGAGGGCAAGGCTTTTTCCGTTTTCACTACTCGGGAAGGCTTTGCAATGGTTCCACTCTCAACCGGCGGAGACGGTGCAAAATTGGAACACGTTGATGAAGGCTTTCATAAAGGAATACTACTCACCGGGTAAAACTCAAAGCTTGCGTAATAAGATTGCCACCTTTGTTCAATATCCTACAGAAACTATCTCGGAGGCATTCGAGCGCTTCAACGAGTACACCCGGGCGGTTCTACATCACAAGTTCCCGAAAGAAGACCTCGTGCAAAAGTTCTATCAAGGACTGACCATGGCGTCAAGGACGATCATCGATGCATCGGGCGGGAGGATCTATCATCGAGCTTACACCGACGGAAGCTTTCACGCTATTCAAGAAGGTCGCGGATAATGACACGTGGGCGTCATCCGGCGCCTACATCCGGCTCAACCCATGGGGAACGTCAAAGGAGTCTTGCAAGTGGAGAAGGAAGACATACTTGAGGGCAAGATCGACTCGCTCATGAGGAGGTTGGAGAAGATGGAGATAGAAAAGAAAGAGGCTCAAGACTTGAAGGCCGCCGAAGCAAGGTCCACATGCGAAGAATGTGGAGAGTATGGCCATGTCCGCAAAGATTGTCCGGAGGAAGCCAAAGTGCTCGACTACATGAGGAAGGGAGAATTGCCGAACTTCCGCTACGGGCAAGGTAGGCCTCAATTTAATGCAAGCTCATCTATTCCTAACGCAGTTCCGCTTTGGATACAATTGAAGGAGTTCATGGATGAGCAAGCTAAGATCAACAAGGACACCGTCACCAAGTTCAAGACCATAGACAAGGTGTTGGAGAACACCGATAGCAAAGTGACGGAGGTCGGAAGTTCCAATCATCAAGTGCTCAACATGATGAAGATGCTCGAGACGCAAGTTGGACAACTTGCGGGGCGCCTCACTAATGATGAAGGGAAGCTTCCGGGACAACCCAAATGTCCCGAATCGGCGAAGGCCATTCAAACGCGTTCGGGGAAGGAGACCGAAGATCCGGAACGTTCCGCGGGAGCAAGGAAGCTTAAACCGTCCACCGAGGTGGAAGGAGTTGCTAAAGAAAAGGTTACGGGGATCGTCACCGAGGAACCCGAATTCGAGATGCCGGAGGAAGACACGAGGATACCGCAACTCAAGCCACGCTACTTCCGAGGTAAACTTGACAACCACTTTGAGAAGTTTGTGGAAGTTGTGCGTAGACTTAGCATCAACATGCCATTACTAGATGCCCTACAAGTACCTACATATTCTCGTTACTTTAAAGACATACTTGCAAATAAATATGAGATAGCAACACTCGGGGTAGATCATGTCAAAATGTCCGAGGAGTGTAGTGCGGCTATTGCTTATGGGCTAGAGAAGCAAAAAGACCCCGGGTGCCCTACAATTCCATGTTCAGTTGGTTCTTTCAACTTCGAGAAGGCGTTATGCGACCTTGGAGCTAGTGTGAGTGTCATGCCGAGGGATGTGTTCGAGAAGCTACGCCTACCGATGGAGCCTACGGGAATATGTTTGGAGTTGGGTGACAACTCCATTCGCTATCCCTTGGGCATTGCTGAAGATGTACCCGTGAAGATTGGACACCACTTCATCCCCGTCGACTTCGTTGTGCTCGAGATGGGAGAAAGGGAGAAGACGCCGCTCATCCTAGGGAGGCCGTTCCTCAAAACCGTGGGAGCTACTATTGATGTTGGCAGGGGGAGATCATGTTTGATATCAACGGAGAAAAGAGTTCCTTCAAGTTCCGTCCAAGGATTGCGGCATGCAACATGATTGGAGTGAAGGGAGAACCAAAAAAAACGGAGGGGCTGAAAAAGAAGAAGGAGCCGAAAAATATGAACGTAACGAAAATCAAAGAAGGTGTTGCATCCGTCAAGACAAAGGAAGAGAAGCCGCCTGTGAAGACCAAAAAAATGACTAAGCCAACTAAGCCGAAAGACAAGCCCGCGCCCAAGATGGTGCGGAAGTGGGTACCCAAGATTGCAACGCCCGCAAAGAGCATTGATCCGAAGTAATCAAGTGAAGAAGTCTAGCTATAGACTATAAACGAAGCGCTAGGCGGGAGGCAACCCGTTTCGTCGAGTCAAGAATAAGCTACCGGGAGGACAACCCGATTCCAGGTTTTTCGAGTATTTTTAATAATTTAGTTTTTGAGTTTTACTACGCAAAGACATTAGACTTAGAAGTGGTTGAACAATATTAGAGACATAATTCTTGATTGAATGTTTGCTTTATCATAAACCCTTTGCATGAACCCTCCTATGTGCTTGTTTGATTCTTTTCTTTTCGAGAAACCCCCCAACCAAATAATTTCAGAACCTTAACTCAACCTTTCACCCTCATTATGGTGCTGAGGTTGACTTATTTTTCATGCTAAAACCACACGAGTAGAGCCACGATTTATGTTTAAGTGTTAATAAAATTCAGCACGTGGTAGGACTCGCGTGAACCTAGAAATCAAAGCTTTTGGTTGGTTTTAAAAATCTTTATCCTTGGTTTCTCTAGGATTAGAATTTTTCTAAGCCTATTCTAATTTTGTTTTATTCAAAATCTTTCTTATTTAGCCAAAATTAGAACCTAAACCTATTCCCCCATGATCAAGCCGGGAAAACGTTCGCTCTCAACCGATGAAAGCAAACTATACCGGTGAGACCGAAACCGACGTAGTCGAAAAATATTTTCGACTTACATTTGTTTTTAATGGTTTAAAAACTTCTCTAAAATTATGCTTGAGCTCTTGCATGGCTCTGAAAAATATTTTAAATTTCGAATTAGAGGAGTGCTTAACCTTAAACACACCTAAATGGAGGCAATCTAGTTTGAATTAATCATGCATGCACCATTGGATTCCCTTTTATCAACTTTCACCAAATTCCACATGCAAAGGACAAGCATGGTGGGCAGCAAGCATCAACTTTGCAGGATTTTCATGGTGGCATGTGAAGCAAGTGGAGCTAGGGAGCATGGACATGACCCAAAGCATGGAGCATCAAGTGGGAAGACCAATAATTCAAGAAAAGGAGTGGACGAGAGCGTTTGGGCGGTGCAACTCGTGGAGCACGCGGGCAGGAAAGTTGCAGAGGCGAAATGATCGTGCTGGGAGAAAGACGCGGCGGGGAGGAACCGGAGGACCCCCGGGCCGGCCGGCCCGGCCGGCCGGCCGCCCTATTTAAGGAGCCCCCCGGCTCCCGTTTTCTGCGCAGCAAGCTTCCCTCTCCTTCCCTTGTTTGTGTGTTCAAGTTTGTGTGCTCAGAACCTCCGTAGACTTAGCCAACCATCCCAAGCTTGATAGCTCAAGAAAAAATCCACATCCTTAATCCACTCAAAGTCCACATCCAAAGCAAAGAGTTTAAGTGCCTAGTTTACCGGTTGCAACCCGGAATTTTAGTTGAAGAAAGAGTGCAACAACTATGTGGAAGAAGACCACAAGCCTCTTCTCCAAGAAGAAGAGTTCGTCGTCGTCCAAGCCGTCATCAACCACGTCTTCGAGGAGGCACTCGGTTTCCGAGTCTCCCCGGAGCATGGAGACGGACACGGCACCACCGAGGAGGAACGATGCTCTCCTCCTTGGTGGTATGAGGGCTGCGAGAAGCACTTCCATGAGGTTCACCGAACCTCGTGGGCACACGGAGGAGCAGCCCGCGCCACCACGACGATCGACTCGCTCAACCGCACCACCTCCTTACACCCCAACACAATCTTCATACGGCTTCATCATCTTGTCGGCGGAGGAGGAGGAGAGGCTCGCCAATCTTGAGAAGAGGCTTGTGCCGAACGTCGAGTTCGACGACCAAGCACTCTACACCTTGGGTTTTTGCACCGACATATACTATATGTTGGGGCACCTCGGATGGGTGCAGTTCTCCAACGGAATATCGGTGGACACCCATTTGGGTTACGCCTTGGAAATTTTGATGACTATTGCACCCATCGTTGATGATGATGGGGTGCAAAGCTTGTCATTCCGTTTGGAGGGAATCGAACAAGTGGTTCCCTACGAGCACGTTAGGGAACTGCTTGGATTCCACAAGGGAGCTCCGGAGAAAGTTGACGTGCCACCCGGCATGTTGGCGGGATTTTGGAACATGATCTCCGGAGAAGCCCATCAACAACGCAATTGCATCCGCAACCCCATTATCCGGATATTTCACTCATGGATGTGCAAGAGGGTATTGGGGAGGATGAAGGAAACAAAGGTGACCGACACGGAGTTGAATTGGCTATACTCGGCTTTAATTGCCAGGCAGCCAATAGACCCCTCTTACCTCATGATCAACCGTTGGTGTTGTGAAGCAACATCGGGGGCGGGTAATATTGGTTCGGGGTGTTACCTCTCCATGTTGGCCTTTTCCTTGCGGCCGGGGATCGCAAGAAACCCCGCTCACCTTTTGCATGGTACCTCTCTCGGTTTTGAGTATTTGCGGCAAGGCAAATACATTAGTGGAGATGAGAGAGGAGGTTATCGGTTGGCCATAGTGAACCTACCCCTTCCGAATGAGAGGCTTAGGCTTTTCACCGAAGGAAGGGAAGATTGGTTGGAAGAGGGACTACTTGTCCCTGCAAGGAAGAACAAAAGAGGAAGAATCGTAGAGGAGGGAACATCCTCCGCACAAGCGAGTGGAGCACAACCCAATGTGCAACCATTCGGCGGGGTCCCTCCTCCGCCAAGTTATTACGGAGGGTCACAAGGACAAGCATGGGGGGGTGGTGCACCGGTACCCCCACAAAATTATGTTGTGCCCAACGCTAACTTCGCGGAGTCCTACGCTCATCATCCCCAACCACAACAAAGCATGGCCATTATTGGAGGGTATGCTGCAAGAAATGCTCAAAACATCGCAGTCATCCAAGCTAACGCAGCTCAACTCGGTGAAGGCAACGCAAATATTGCCTTTGAACTTGGACGCCTTCACCTTGTGGAGCCAAATCAATTCGTCGGAGGAAGTGTCCAACCATATTATGAGCAAGGGTATTATTATCAAGACTATCAACATCAACCACCGGCGGAGGACTAGAAGATTTAGGAACTTTAGTTTTCTTTTCTTTTCTTTTTCTCCGTAATTTTCAGCTTTTGCTTATGTGTGTTCGCGTAGTAGTTTATGTTTTTATTTAAATTTCAGCAAGCATGTTTGTTTATTTTCAGTTTGTATTTCAACTTGATATCACCATTAATAAAGACACCACCTTGATTATATCATTGAAAAAGTTACAAAATTCGTGCCAAGATGATATATGATTAAAATTGCAGCTTTGTTCATCTTTGTAATTGATTTATGCATGTTTAAGCTAGTGCTCTCTTAAAAATACAGATCTGAATTTATTTAAATGCTAGCTTAATTTTCAGTGGAGGTTATGATTAAAATAATGACCCATAGTGTTTTATGTGCTCTCAAGTTATGAATAGATTAAAGATGTCTTTTATGCTCAAAAATATTGCTAACCTTGTCACAAATATCACTTGTGTGTTGCTCAACCTATCCAAAGCCTTATATATATTTGAGTGCATAAACCTTAGTGTACAAGATTTATTTTTGAGTGAGTTATTGCAGGCCATGATTTCTCCGGCCCGAGACTAAGAAGTCTGGTCATTCCATTTTTGCGTATCTATCTTTTTGCTAGCCTTTTATCCGTGCATTGTGTATCCCCGCATCGGTGATCTCACAAACTTCGCCGGATATCCACCCTTAAACCAAATATCATCTTTTGTGATTACCTCCTTGACCACAACCTATTGTTGAGAATGGATCATCAATTCAAGGAAGATCGCAAGACGGTGCCAACATTGAAGATTTCAAGTATCTCTCCAAGGAAAAATATCTCCGGTACCTACCTTATTTTTTCGCCTCTTTGCTCGAGGACGAGCAACGTCTAAGCATGGGGGAGGAGGTAGGTACGGCGGTGCAGTTTTAGAGTTCAAAGGGGAATATTTTAAAAAAAAATGATGATGAAAGAAAAAAAAATCCAGCGATATTCATGACTTTCAAGGTACAAAAATATATATATATATAAGAAAGAAAGAAAGAAAGAAAGAAAGAAAAGAATGAGAAATATGAGAAAGAAAAAAATATATATGTGCGTAAAGTGAACTCCCCGGTTCTCTAAGAGTGCATTCAAGGCTTCAAGTTAAAAAGATCCATTCTCATTTTCCAACCATGTGCAATCCGATAACGAGGACTTCTTTTGTGCCTCGGGATCATTCTTTGCCATTTGCACATGTCCACCTATCTAAAGTGTGTGTATTTTTCTCTTTCCCCTCCTTGATTTAACATTATTTTCTAATGACCTTTTTGACGAGTCTCGGTAAGACCATGAGAAGCTTGTCTTGTTGTAACAACACCTCATTTATAAAATCTTGTTAGGACTAAACTTTCCCAAAGCTCCATATAAAGCCTACCACATATATATGAGAGGGAAAGGAGTAGAATATATAGGCTTGAGAGACAAGTGAGATGAGAGTTTATGAGCAATACACGAGATGATTTAATTTGTGAATTTGGTTTAGCTTTTTCTTCATCTCGTTCTTTATTTCAAAAATTCTGAGATCTATTTAAAACTTTGTGAGCATGTTAATACTTGTGGGATAAGCTTAATAAGAATCTACCCTCCGTAGAGATGAAGGCTAGTACATTATGGAACTTTAATGAATTAAAATTTTGAGAGCATTATGTTTTTCTCATGTGTAATCAAGTGCAAAGTTTAAACATTGTTTAGCAATGATGATATCCATCGAAGGCTTACTCGAGGACGAGCAAGGTTTAAGCATGGGGGAGATGTTGACGGTGAAAATCCGTCAACCTAGCCATGAGTTTACCTTCGGTGTTGGCATGAGTTTTATACCTTATCCATTGGTACTAACCCCCGTGGTATAACAAGTTCACGTGTGCATGTCGGTTTTGGAGTTTAATGTTTATGCAGGGTTTTAGTGTTGAATGCAAGACTTTCGGGATAAGTTCATCAAGCACCTCATGACAAGACCTTGAAGCCCTGAACAAGTCATGCAATAAAGCAAACTTAACTCCAAGAAGCCGGGGACTTGATCCGAGAAGACGACGGACTCCGGGGACCCGACCGGAAAAGTGCGTCGAATCTTGCAAGACAAGGAGTTGAGTCAAATTCGGAGAGAAACCGACGACATGGACCCACATGCGGAAGGGGGAAACATCCGGGAAGCAAGGGAACCGACGTGGGGCAAAGGAGCCCACGGGGGCCGGGCCTAAATGGGCCCGGGCCGGCCGGCCCAGTCCGGTCGGCCCAGGCCCATTTTGGGCCCAATTTCGCCCTCCTTTGCCCTAGCCGCCAATCGGGCTATTTATAGCCCCCTGACCGAGAGCCACGAGGAGAAGATTTCGTCTTCGGCCGCCGAGAAGCAGAGAAGAGAGGGACACCATCTCAGAGAGGAGAGGGTCGAGCTAGTTGACTAGGGTTTCCCTAGCCGACGTGGGAACCTTGCACGGAAGACCACGTCGGAGTTCCCGGAGCTAGAAGCAAGATCAAGGAAGGATCCCGGTGGTGATCTTGTGTATGTATCATTGTTATAGTTGAATTATCAAGTTGAATCTTTTCTTAGCGATCAAGTGTTTCCTCGAAGATTTCGTTTTTCGATCGGCTTTGCTTATTCTAATTCTATTCGTACGATAGATTACATAGGGTGTTCTTGTAGCCGCGGTGGCTAGAGGTACACGCCGGATCTTCCGAGAGAATCTCGACTTGTCTTTTGACTCGCCCTAAGCTCCCCGCATGAATAGGGATACGTTGTGACAGAACGGGGGTCTCGAAAGGCGGATGTTTTCGGATTTGGACGGGAAACCACGATTTAAAGAGGCTTCTAATAAGATTCGATTTGCTACTTCTTCTCTTGCTTGGAACTTCAACAAAAGGCTTACCCCGATCCCTCTAGATCGGTTTATCTACCCAATCTTACTTTGTTTTCTCCGGTTTTTAGTAGATTAGATCTGTTTTGTGTCTTTAACTTAGATGCATTAGGTTTTTATTCGAAGATTGAAGTTATTTGGCTTCAATAGATTAAGTCTTGCGTCACACATTTGTTCCACGGATTCGATACCTTGGGTTCACCAGTCGAGGGAAGAAGGGTCCCTTGACTACGACAGGAGACTTGTACGCTTGCGAGTCACGAACGAACTTTGATACAATTATTAACCGTCAACAACTTTTAAAACGAAATTTGGCTTATATGAATGGCTGGTTATGCCGTTTGGTTTGACTAATGCTCCCAGCACTTTTATGCGCTTGATGAATGAAGTTCTGAGGCCCTTCATAGGATTGTTTGTTGTTGTATATTTTGATGATATATTGATTTACAACAAATCTATGGAAGACCATTTGAAACATTTGAGTGTTGTTTTTGATGCGTTGTGTACTGCCCGCTTATTTGCTAACATGGATACATGCATCTTTTGCACACAACGTGACTCGTTTCTTGGTTATGTTGTTACTCCACAGGGCATTGAGGTCGATAGTAGCAAAATTGTTGCCATTCAGGAGTGGCCTACACCGACGACGGTTACACAAATTCGGAGCTTTCTTGGACTTGCAGGTTTCTACCGCAGGTTTGTTCGTGATTTTAGCTCCATTGCAGCGCCTTTACATGAGCTTACCAAGAGAGACGTGTCATTCGCTTGGAGTGATTCGCAGTAGGTAGCATTCCGTACTTTGAAATATAAGTTAACTCATGCTCCCCATTTGCAATTACCTGATTTTAATAAAGTGTTTGAGCTTCAATGAGATGCTAGCGGTATTGGACTAGGTGCTGTTTTGTTACAAGAATGAAAACCAGTTGTTTATTTTAGTGAGAAATTAAGCGGTTCTAGCCTGAATTATTCTACTTATGATAAGGAGCTTTACGCTTTAATGCGCACTTTGCATACTTGGCAGCACTATCTTTGGCATCGCGAGTTCATAATTCATTCTAATCATGAGGCTTTGAAACATATTCGTACCCAAACAAATCTGAACCGTCATCATGCTAAATGGGTAGAATTCATTGAGTCTTTTCCTTACATTATTAAACACAAGAACGGGAAGGATAATGTTATTGCTGATGCTTTGTCTCGTCGCTATACCATGCTGTCACAGTTAGATTTTAAAATCTTTGGTTTGCAAACTGTGCAATATGTCAACGATGCTGATTTTAAAGATGCTTTTGCCCATTGTCTTCATGGTAAACCATGGGGCAAATTTCAAATATAGGACAGGTTCCTGTTTCGCGCTAACAAGCTATGTATTCCAGCTAGCTCGATTCGTCTTTTGCTGTTACAGGAAGTGCATGGAGGCGGACTCATGGGACACTTTGGCGTCTACAAGACACATGGGGTGTTGGCTGCCCATTTCTTTTGGCCACGGATGCGTGCTGATGTTGAGCGCCTAGTTGCACGCTGCACTACTTGTCAGAAAGCTAAGTCACGGTTGAACAACCATGGTTTGTATATGCCTTTGCCTGTTCCTACTTCCCTTGGATTGATATTTCTATGGACTTTGTTTTGGGATTTCCTCGAACTAAGAAGGGGAGGGATAACATTTTTGTGGTTGTTGATCGATTCTCCAAAATGGCTTATTTCATACCTTGTCATAAGACTAATGATGCTAGCAATATTGATGAATTGTTCTTTAGAGAGATTATTCGTTTGCATGGTATTCCAAATACAATAGTGTCTGATCATGATGTTAAGTTTCTCAGTCATTTTTGGAGATCTTTGTGGAATAAATTGGGAACTAAATTGTTGTTTAGCACAACTTGTCATCCTCAGACTGATGGGCAGACTAAGGTGGTTAATAGAACTTTGTCAACCATGCTTAGGGCTGTTTTAGATCAGAATTTGAGACGTTGGGATGATTGCTTGCCCCATGTTGAGTTTGCTTATAATCATGCAACACATTCCTCTTCAAAGATGTGTCCTTTTCAGATTGTGTATGGTTACATCCCTCGGGCTCCTATTGATTTCTTTTCATTTGATACTGAAGATGCCCCACACTTAGATGTTGTTGCACAGTTGAACAAATGGTTAACCTACATGAACAAACTCACCAAAAAACATGTTACTTTTGAATCTGGTGATATGGTTTGGTTGCATTTGAGAAAGGATCATTTTCCTACTTTGCGTGGTTCTAAATTAATGCCTCGTGCTGCTGGTCCTTTTAAAGTGCTAACCAAGATTAATGACAATGCTTATATCCTTGACCTATCTCCGGAGTTTGGTGTTTCCACTAGTTTTAATGTTGCAGATTTGAAGCCATATCTCGGTGAGGATG
The DNA here is from genome assembly GCA_947561735.1 of Cenchrus americanus. Lineage (NCBI taxonomy): Eukaryota > Viridiplantae > Streptophyta > Magnoliopsida > Poales > Poaceae > Cenchrus > Cenchrus americanus. The sequence goes on along the minus strand of OX387239.1, from coordinate 141,190,124 downwards.
AGGAGTTGCCGTCGAGGACAACTTCAGTTCAAGAAGGGGAGGATGATGAGGACACCACGAGTACATCTACACCAGCAGCACCTTCTCCTACTCCAGCACCGGCAGCACCGTCTTCGGCAACACCTTCTAGGCCAATTAATCGGGCCCGTGCAAGAGAGTTCAACTTCGTCATGATGCTGAAGAACGAAGGCCCGAAAGACTGAAGGTTGGCCCAACAGGAGGCCTTGTGCGTGGGCGTCTAGGACTGGCCCAAGAGGACCCCAGGGCCCCTAGGGTTGCACCCTCGCATCCACGACGCTAGGGGCGGCGCCCTCTTTGCTTGCCGCCCCTCCCCTAGGGGTTGCGCCCCCTTTATTAGTTAGAGTCTTGTATCTTTTACAACTCGAGTTTTGTTTTACATCTAGCTTTAGCTACACCAGAAAACGCACAAAAACATGCTATCCTCTATGATTCAGAACTCCACCTTCGAGTGATATTAAGATTGCTCGCCTCAGATTCTTGTTCGTTCTTCTATTGTGCACAGGAATTGATCTTCGTGATCAGGCTGATCTTGCGCCAGCAAGGTCGGTAACCATCGGGAGTTGGTTCAGCGATTGCATTGTCGCTTTGAGTCTCGCTCGTCGTAGTCGGATCGTGAGGGTCTCCTCCCACCAGATCGAAGTTATCTCCACTCACTGAAAGATCGGGCACTTTGCCTCTATCACCATTGGACGGATGCCCAACGACCGCACTTCGCGTAGCCTCGACGCTAGCCTTGTGATCCCGACGCGTGTCCTCCGCTTTGAAGCTTCCGTCACCCTGCGACCCCAAACCGGTCAGACCAGTTCTCCAAACCAGTCAGGCCGGTTTTGGCCAGACAGCCACGCTCGGTCTTCACCTCGGCTTTGTGGCTCAGCCGAGTAACCCGGTGATTTTCTTGTGAACCACTGCAAACCCCGCGAACTTGATGTAGCCTCCGCCAATCACCACTCATGACTTGGCTCCCATGAAGTCCCGGCTCGACCTTGGTTTTGTGGCTCAACCAAGAAAACATCCACCGACTTCATCTTATTGTTCTTGCCACCATGCGACCAGCACTTGACCCCGCTGCCTACCGGTTCCCTCGAACGAAGCCTACTTGTCTTCTCCACACCTGGAGGCCTGACCGGCAATGAACTTTCGCGCTAGTTCTTCACCTGCATCAACACGAGTCAAGCCGCAACCTGCACCTGCAATACTTAGCCAAGAATTAGTCCACACAACGTTGTCAATCACTCATCACACCAGGAAGCGACCATCCACCGGTCTGCGGACCAGGAGCGTTCCAGTGGTCGATGGATGACCGCTCCTCAGTGATGAGTGATTGACAACGGGTGTTGGACTGACTCTTGGCTTAGTGCGCAGGTGTAGGCTACGGCCTAGTTCGTGTTGTTGCAGGTGAAGAACGGCGCGAAAGGTCTTCAGCCTTGAGGGGCCTCCGGGAGATGGAGAGACAAGTAGGCTCGGTTCGAGGGACCCGGTGGACAGCGGGACTGGGTGCGGGCCACATGGTGGCGACACAAGCAAGACGAAGTCATGGACAAGTGAGCCGGTGCACGGTGGCGGTCAAGTCAAGTGGTTTGGCGGGAGGCCGGACCAAGCACGCGGGGTTTGGTGGTTTGCCCACAAAACCACCGGCGGACGGTTTCTTGGTTTGGGCCTCAAAACCAAGTCCGAGGGCCCAACATGACGGATACGGGATCCGGGCGTGTCGGGAAGCTTCGAGGCGGAGGACACGCGGCGGGATCGCATGGCTTGCGTCGGGAGGACGCGGGGTGCGGCAAAGGCATGGCCGTCCGATGGGAAGACCCACAAACAGTACCAAAATGCCCCTACGTGGGTTGTATCGCCAGTAGTTTAGTTAGGGGTAGTCGAGTCATTTACCACTCCGGCGGGACCTGATATATAAGCCATGAGTGTGTGTTGATGGCCCTCTCTCTCGGTGACTTAGGGTTTCATTTCCCCCCTCCCATTTCTCATTTTCGTAGCTATTTTCCTTCCTATTTTCTCTAGGCTAGCATGAGAGCTTCATGAGAGATTTGTTGAGAGGGATGGATGCTAGGGCGGCATGCTAGACCTTGTGAATCTTTCCTGGTTTGTATAGAAGATTCGGGGTTGTTTTTCGTGGCTTTTTGTGCTTGTTTTCGTGCCTTTGTTCCCGGTGTGATTCCGCGGATTTGAGTGGGTTTCTCTCCGGATTTCTTTGAGGGAAACATGGATAGATGTCTTGTGCATCTTTGTGCTTGATCTTGTGCCCTCAAACGCCGGGAAACCACTTCGATTCGTGAGTTTTCGTTCGGTGCTCTAGCTTTTGGTGGTGCTCAAAGGATTCGCGATTCCCGGTGATTTAGGGAGTTAGGAGGCAAGATTTTTGGGCTATAGCATCCTTGTGTGACGCTTTTCAAGTCCCCAAACCCTTGTCTCCATAGCTTCAACCGTTTGGGAAATCCGATGATGATTTGGGGGAGTTGACTTTCGGGGTCGGGGTTTTTCTGCTCTGTCCGCACCTGGCGGACAGTCCGCGGGGGGGTCGCGGACGGTCCGCGTGGGTCGTGTTCGTCCCGTGTTCTTCGTGTTCTTGCTCGTCCTTCGTTTCGATCCGTCGCGATTTTGGTTTTTGGTTGGACGGAGTTTCGGACGGTCCGCGGTGTTGGGCGGACGGTCCGCGGGTGCTTGGCGGACGGTCCGCGTGCTCCCCGCGGACGGTCCGTGGTTCGTGAGTGGCTTTGGTCCGTTCTGTGTGATTTAACGGACGTCCGCGAGAAGGGCCGGACGGTCCGCGACGTCGCGCGCGGACGGTCCGCGGGGGCGAGTCGGACGGTCCGCGCGGTTCATCGCGGACGGTCCGCACCGGGCGGACGATCCACCCAGAGCCGTGTGCGGTCTTTGTTTGTTTCGATTCCTTCCTTCCCTTTCTAGTGCTTCCGCGTGTGCTTCTAGGAATCGTTCCTAAGGCTAGAGGTTGATCCATAACCTCGTGGTCTTGGCGATTAGTGCGTGATTCGATCCATCGCTTGTGTGTGACCGGGATTTGAGTAGGGCATAGGCCGGGTTCTTTGGGAAGAATTTTTACTGGCTCCTATTCACTCCCCCCTCTCTAGTCGCCATCTGATCCTTCAATTGGTATCAGAGCTTGGTGCCGGATTCTTTGCGACTTTGACAAGTCTCGAATCCTAAGATGGCGTACGTTGAGCGGGGCGGTCCGCCGCACTTCGATGGCAAGGGTTACCACAAGTGGGCGGCTCGTATGATGATCTTTCTTCGAGGGAAGTCGTTGGATTTCATTGTGCTTGACAAGACCTATGCTATTCCGGTCAACATCCATACTCTTATGGTGACCGATGCCGATGCCAAGGCCAAGTATGAGGCTAATGCAAAAGCCGTTGATCACTTGTGCCGGAGCTTGTGTGATCCGAGTTTGAGCGTGTTCGCCATTTGAATCTTGCTTGGCAAATTTGGGATAAGTTGTTGGTTGCTCACGGTGGTGATAACCATGTGAAGGCTCGCCTCTTTGTCTCTTACCGGATGCAATATGAGAATTTCACTCCACTTCCCGGTGAGGACATTGATGCGATGTTTCAGAGGTTCACCGCCATCGTGAACAACATGAAGGCTAATGTTGAGGATTTTCCGTACTCCGAGCATGATCAGGCTTTGAAGCTCTTGCATGTCTTGGACCCGAATGTTTGGGGTGCTAAGGTTGAGGCCATTAAGGAGTCTGGACATTATTTGACTATTGAGTTGGATGACCTCTTTTCTAAGCTCAAGTCGGCTGAGGTTGACAGGAAGTTGCTATCCAAGCATGAGGGCTCAACTGACCATAGTCTTGCTCTTGTGGGAGGATCAAAGGGCAAATCTAACCCTTCCTGTCGACAGTTTTCTTTGTCCTCTCTTATGTCCATTCCAGATGAGGAGTTTGATGTGTCTGGGCGAGGAGGAGCCGGCCTTGCTCTCAAGAAGGTTTGAACGACTACACGAGAGTCGAAGGAATGCAAGGCGGAGCTCAGGGACGTGCTACAAGTGTGGCAAGCGTGGCCACTTCATCGCCGAGTGCCGGAAGCGGAGGAGAACAAGTACAAGGTGAACGAGTACAAGGCGCACCCGAGGCGTGAAGACAAGTACTCCTCCAAGGGCAAGCACTTCAACAAGTCCAAGAGCAAGGACAAGGACAAGCGGCGACCGAGCAAGAGCGGCTACAAGAAGAACAAGGCAAGAGCGATGGTGGCCGGTGCGAGCGACGTCGACTCAAGCTCAAGCGAGGAGCAGTCAAGCTCAAGCAGTGAAGATGAAGACGCCGGGAGGCGCAACGGCAAGAAGAGTGCAAGCCGGAACCTCGGCCGGGCCGAGCCGTGTGGCGCTTGAGGGCTTTTGTGGCATGGCCCATAGCTCAAGCGGCAAGAAGAGCGAGAAGGAAGACGAGCGACTCCGACTCGAGGATGAGGTAAACCGTGACCCCGACTCTTTGCTTGCCGAGATTGCTAGGTTGAATGGTTTGCTTGATAACCGTGATAGTGTCTTGAGAGATGCCAAAAAGATGAGGAAAGATCTTAGGGCTCGGCTTGAGAATGCTAGCGAGAAAGTAGGAGAGTTAGAGTCAAAATTGCTTGAATTGAAACTTGAGAATGACTCTTTGAAACTTGCTCCTACTCCTCCCGATGATGTTGAATGTGTTGAATGTGATGCTTGGTTGAATGAGATCAAACTCGCTTAATGAGAAGAATGCTTCTATTTTGGCTCAACTAGATGCTCTTAGGACTGAACATGATGAGCTTAAGGCTAGACCTACTTTGCTTGGTGCTTGCAAATCATGTCCTACTATGCATGCTAAGCTTGTCGATGCTCGTTCTACCATTAGTTCTTTGGAAGCATCTTTGAAATCTCCTGTTGCAAATGCATGTTCCCAGGTTTGGTCGGGCTCGTGGTGGTTTTGCTGGACGTCTTCCTACTCGTCCTCAGTACGGGTTTAGGGGAGATGATCGCAGCTTTGGGTTCCAGAGGAACTACGGACCACGTTTTCCCCCTCGTGGTGCTCGTACTCCTCCCATGGGACATGGGAAGTTTGGTGGCAAGGGAGTGATGTTTGCTAACCCCTCTTTTGAGCAGATGGCTCGACACTGGTTTAACTTTCTTTGTGCTAACCCCAGTGTCGAGTCGCTAGCTCATTCTCGTTCTTGTTTCTGACTGCAGGAAGGAGGTTTGGAGAACATTTGGTTGATCTACTCCGGGTGTTCTCGACACATGACCGGAGATAAGAAGTGGTTCTCCAGCCTCACCCCAGTGAAAGAAAAGCAGTACATCACATTTGGGGACAATGGACGAGGTAGGGTGCTGTCTGAGGGTGTTGTGCATGTGAGTGACAAGGTAACGTTGAAGAGAGTGGCTCTTGTGAAGTCTTTGGGTTTTAATTTGCTTTCGGTTTCTCAGTTGCTTGATGAGGGTTTTGAGGTGCGTTTCAAGTCTGGCGAGTCTCGTTTGCTTGATTCTCGAGGTGATCTTGTCCGTATGATCATCCCCGAGGGTCGATTTTCGTGGCTGATTTCTCTCGTTCTTTGGGTCTGCTTTCGCTGTTTGATGGCCGGTCCTTCTTCTGATTTGTGGAAATGGCATAGGCGGTTGGGACACTTGAGCTTTGATTTGGTTTCCCGCTTGAGTGGTCTTGATCTTGTCCGAGGATTGCCGAGGTTGAAGCTTGAGAAGGATTTGGTTTGTGCTCCTTGTAGGCATGGCAAGATGGTAGCCACTCCCCATCCACCCCTGACCGATGTCATGACCGAGCGTCCGACAGAGCTGTTGCATATGGACCTTGTTGGGCCAGCTCGAGTTCGCTCGGTGGGTGGGAAGTGGTATGTCCTTGTTGTGGTGGACGATTACTCTCGCTATGCCTGGGTGTTCTTCTTGGAGGATAAGAGTGAGACATTTGGTTTTGTTCGAGATCTGATCGTGAGGTTGAGAAACGAGAGGCATGGGAATGCTATTCGAGCTATCCGCAGTGATAATGGATCTGAGTTCAAGAACTCTCGTTTTGATGCCTTTTGTCGTGATTTAGGTCTTGAACATCAGTATTCGACCCCTTATGTGCCCCCTCAAAATGGAGTCGTGGAAAGGAAAAATCGGACTCTTTGTGAGATGGCTAGGATGATGCTCGATGAGCACAGGACTCCTAGGAGGTATTGGGCTGAGGCGGTCAATACAGCTTGTCATGTTTCCAACCGCATTTTATTGAGAGCTTTCAAGAAGAAGACCTGTTATGAGCTTATGCATGGTCGGGCACCCAAGGTAAGTCACTTTCGAGTTTTTGGCTGCAAGTGCTTTATTTTGAAGAAGGGAAAACTCGACAAGTTCGAGGCTAGGTCTAGTGATGGTATTTTCTTTGGATATGCTAACCATTCTAGAGCCTATAGGGTGCTTAATCTTGAGACTAACAAAATCATGGAGACTTGCGAGGTGATCTTCGACGAGACAATGCCATGTACCTCTCTTGGCTTTGAATGTGCAGGTGATGAAGAGATGGCCGAGGACCTCTTTGAAGAGGAGAAAGATGAAGCTGGAGATGATGATGGGGAGAACCATGCGCCTGAAGCTGAGCATGTACCCACTACTTCCCCTACGACCACTTTGGAGCATGGACCGTCTACTTCATGGACAACGACGATGCAACAAGAGGACCAGGCGAGAGAAGCTGAAGTTGAGGGGGAGGTAGTCTCGAGGCGTGAGGCTCCCCGGCGGATTCAAGAAGTGCATCCCCTGTCGAAGATCATTGGAGACATCAATGAACGCACTACACGGTCGAGGTCCCGGGAATTCCTCTCATTTTGCTCATCTTCGCTTTTGTTGCTACTTTTGAGCCCAAGGACATTGGACATGCTTTATCCGATGCAAACCGGGTCAATTCTATGCATGAGGAGTTGGAAAACTTTGAGAGGAACCGGGGTGTGGGAGTTAGTTGAACCACCTCCAAATTGCCATCCCATAGGAACCAAGTGGGTTTGGAAGAACAAAGAGGGAGAGAATGGGATGGTTGTGAGGAACAAGTCCGGACTTGTTGCTCGGGGGTTTAGTCGAAGGAGGGGATCGACTATGAGGAGACCTTTGCTCCCGTGGCCCGTCTTGAGGCAATTCGGATCCTTCTAGCCTTTGCCGTGGCTAAAGGGTTCAAGTTGTTTCGGATGGACGTGAAGAGTGCTTTTCCGAATGGGGTCATAGAGGAGGAGGTGTATGTGAAGCGACCACCGGGTTTGAGAGCGAGTTGTACCCACACGGGGTATACGGAGTTGAAAAGGGCTCGTATGGGTTGAAACGAGCGCCCCGTGCTTGGTATGGGAGATTGAGAGGTTTTCTTTTGAGCAGAGGGTTTGTGATGGGTACCGTGGATAGAACCCTGTTTCTCCTCAAGCATGGAAATGATTTGCTGATTGTTCAGATATACGTGGATGATATTGTCTTTGGTGGCTCGTCACATAACCTTGTTGCCAAGTTTGCAGATGAGATGAGCAGGGAGTTCGAGATGAGCATGATGGGCGAGTTGCAGTATTTTCTTGGGCTGCAGATCAAGCAAGTGAAGGCTGGTACATTTGTGCACCAAACCAAGTACACGAAAGACATGCTGAGGAAGTTCCAGATGCAAGATGTGAAGCCGATGTCGACTCCCATGGGGAGTACGGCCACTTTGGATGCGGATGAGGACGGAGAACCAGTGGACCAGCGGGAGTACAGGAGCATGATCGGCTCCCTCCTCTACTTGACGGTGACGAGGCCAGACATACAGTTCAGCGTGTGTCTGTGCGCTCGTTTTCAGGCTTTGCCGAGGACATCACATCGACAGGCCGTCAAGAGGATTTTCAGGTATCTACAATCTGCCCCTGGTCTTGGCCTTTGGTATTCTTCCTCCTCGACTCTTTCTCTACATGGTTTTTCTGATGCGGATTTTGCTGGTTGTCGAGTCAAGAGGAAGTCTACTTCTGGCACTTGTCAGTTTCTTGGTTCTTCGTTGGTCTCATGGTCTTCCCGCAAGCAGTCTAGTGTAGCTCAGTCTACCACAGAGGCGGAGTATGTTGCTGCCGCGAGTTGTTGTTCCCAGCTGCTGTGGATTTCGTACACTTTGAGAGACTTTGATGAGGAGTGCACCCAGATCCCACTTCTTTGTGATAGCACCAGTGCCATAAGCGTAGCCAAAAACCCAGTGCTTCACTCCAGAACTAAACACATAGAAGTGAGGTATCATTTCTTGAGGGACAATGTGGAGAAAGGAACCATTGTGCTGAGCCATGTTCCTACCCAAGATCAGCTTGCAGACATTTTCACAAAGCCTCTCGACCAAGCTACATTTGTGCGCTTGCGGGGGGAACTTGGGGTTTGTTGCCCTTTCTAGTTGATTCTTGGGGGATTTCCTTTTGTACCATATGTATCATACCATGTTTTACTTTGATGTATATACATGCTTTGCTTGATGTACAAACCATGGTAGGATAGCCATCTTGTCATATATCATGTTGCATTTGTGTCATATTGCATTTTAGGATGATGAGCTTCTTTCATATGCCATATTTGAGTCTCTTTGGCTATTTGTGAGATATTGGTTACATGTGTGGAGAAATGGTGATGTGAGGCTATGCTCTTGGAATATTTGAGATATATGTGTGATGAGATAGCCCTTTTTGAAATAAATGCTTAACTTGACTAATTTTTGATGAAATACGCTCCACTCATGTGTAGTTGTGTATCCATGTCACGAGTTTGGTCTAAATGTGCTTTTCATGCTTAGATTGTGCTTGGATGCCTTGTTCTTGCATTTGGGCCAAAGGCCGGATATCATTGTGAATGTTTAGCCTATGTTGCATTCATGGGGGAGCATAAGCTTCTTTTTGCCGCAAAGGCACTTCATGTACCATGAAATGAATTAATCTTGAAAAGAAGTGCATAATGCTTGAAAAATGCTCCATCCATCATGTCTATGTTTAAAATGTCTTATCTTTCACTTATGGGTGCAAAACATGTTGCATGATGTTCACCAGTGGAGAAGTCTCCCCGAAGTGGACACATGGCTCATGAGCTTTGACATGACATGCTTTGCTTTATGGGTGTTTGCCATGATCTTTTGCTGAGAATTTGATATCCTTGTATGATCTTTAAATGGTATGCATGTTTGTGGCTCAAGTGTGACATGGATAGGCTTTTACATGTGAAGCGAGCCTTCGTTTGGTAACATTGCTTAAATCTGAAAATTTTGCTTTGTCACATGCTTGTATTTTCATATATTACTTGTGGCAATGCTTTGACTATGCTATGATTCATGTGTGTGATCTTTGTCTCATTTTTAGCCTTTGACACTAAATTTGGCCTATTTGAGAAGCTCATGTAGTTGTTTATATGCTTTGCTTTTGCATTTCTGCATTTTCACCTTGATTCATACATTGCCAACAAGGGGGAGAAGAGGTGAGCTTAATGAAAATTCAGAAGAGGTGAGCTTAATGAAAATTCAGAAAAGGAGAGCTGAAATTTGGGAGTTTGCATGAGTTTGCATCCACATGTTCAGGGGGAGCTTTCTTGCTGTTTTCGGTGTGGATTTTGTGCTTTGCTTGGCTTGTGACCTTTCTTCGCCTTTCTTCGGTTTTGGTCATGAGTTGAGCTTATTTGTTTTCTTTCTTCTTTCTTTTCTCTTTTACTCAGAATTTCATTTCGCGTTGTGTGTTGTCAATGCACTCATCAAGGGGGAGATTGTGGACCAGGAGCGTTCCAGTGGTCGATGGATGACCGCTCCTCAGTGATGAGTGACTGACAACGGGTGTTGGACTGACTCTTGGCTTAGTGCGCAGGTGTAGGCTGCGGCCTAGTTCGTGTTGTTGCAGGTGAAGAACGGGCGCGAAAGGTCTTCAGCCTTGAGGGGCCTCCGGGAGATGGAGAGACAAGTAGGCTCGGTTCGAGGGACCGGTGGACGGCGGGGACTGGGTGCGGGCCACATGGTGGCGACACAAGCAAGACGAAGTCATGGACAAGTGAGCCGGTGCACGGTGGCGGTCAAGTCAAGTGGTTTGGCGGGAGGCCGGACCAAGCACGCGGGGTTTGGTGGTTTGCCCACAAAACCACCGGCGGATGGTTTCTTGGTTTGGGCCTCAAAACCAAGTCCGAGGGCCCAACACGACAGAGACGGGATCCGGGCGTGTCGGGAAGCTTCGAGGCGGAGGACACGAGGCGGGATCGCATGGCTTGCGTCGGGAGGACGCGGGGTGCGGCAAAGGCGTGGCCGTCCGATGGGAAGACCCACAAACAGTACCAAAATGCCCCTACGTGGGTTGTATCGCCAGTAGTTTAGTTAGGGGTAGTCGAGTCATTTACCACTCCGGTGGGACCTGATATATAAGCCATGAGTGTGTGTTGATGGCCCTCTCTCTCGGTGACTTAGGGTTTCATTTCCCCCCTCCCATTTCTCATTTTCGTAGCTATTTTCCTTCCTATTTTCTCTAGGCTAGCATGAGAGCTTCATGAGAGATTTGTTGAGAGGGATGGATGCTAGGGCGGCATGCTAGACCTTGTGAATCTTTCCTGGTTTGTATAGAAGATTCGGGGTTGTTTTTCGTGGCTTTTTGTGCTTGTTTTCGTGCCTTTGTTCCCGGTGTGATTCCGCGGATTTGAGTGGGTTTCTCTCCGGATTTCTTTGAGGGAAACATGGATAGATGTCTTGTGCATCTTTGTGCTTGATCTTGTGCCCTCAAACGCCGGAAACCACTTCGATTCGTGCGTTTTCGTTCGGTGCTCTAGCTTTTGGTGGTGCTCAAAGGATTCGCGATTCCGGTGATTTAGGGAGTTAGGAGGCAAGATTTTTGGGCTATAGCATCCTTGTGTGACGCTTTTCAAGTCCCCAAACCCTTGTCTCCATAGCTTCAACCGTTTGGGAAATCCGATGATGATTTGGGGGAGTTGACTTTCGGGGTCGGGGTCGTTCTGCTCTGTCCGCACCGGCGGACGGTCCGGCGGGGGGTCGCGGACGGTCCGCGTGGGTCGTGTTCGTCCCGTGTTCTTCGTGTTCTTGCTCGTCCTTCGTTTCGATCCGTCGCGATTTTGGTTTTTGGTTGGACGGAGTTTCGGACGGTCCGCGGTGTTGGGCGGACGGTCCGCGGGTGCTTGGCGGACGGTCCGCGTGCTCCCCGCGGACAGTCCGTGGTTCGTGAGTGGCTTTGGTCCGTTCGTGTGATTTAACGGATCGTCCGCGAGAAGGGCCGGACGGTCCGCGACGTCGGCGTGGACGGTCCGCGGGGGCGAGCGGTCGGACGGTCCGCGCGGTTCATCGCGGACGGTCCGCACTGCCAGGCCGGACAGTCCGCCAGGAGCCGTGTGCAGTGCTGTTTGTTTCGATTCCTTCCTTCCCTTTCTAGTGCTTTTGCGTGTGCTTCTAGGAATCGTTCCTAAGGCTAGAGGTTGATCCATAACCTCGTGGTCTTGGCGATTGGTGCGTGATTCGATCCATCGCTTGTGTGTGACCGGGATTTGAGTAGGGCATAGGCCGGGTTCTTTGGGAAGAATTTTTACTGGCTCCTATTCACTCCCCCCTCTCTAGTCGCCATCTGATCCTTCACGGTCCTCGAACCACACATGGTCCTCACTACGTCGCCTCGACCTACCAGAAGCAAACTTCTATCACCCCTCTACTCGACCTCCCTTTGGTCGGCACTTAAACCTTCCTCGAAGGCGTGATGATCTTTTTTGATTCTGGCCAGGTTGGCGGTTCTTCAAGCAACTACAGCACCTTATCTTCACTTCAAGTCCCTGGATCTGCACCTAAGAGCTTGACGTTCAATTTTGTACGCGCTTTTTTGGATCCCCATGCACCCTACGCGACCTCAGCAGCGCCATGTCTTCACTTCGCGTCAACATGACATCGTCTCAGCCGCTACGCCTACACATCGATCGGGGGCTTGAGAGACATGGGCACGCATGGGTCCGCACTGACAAGGGTCTTGGAGGTCCCTATCAAGTGGACCCGACCAATCAGAAGCCCCGCCGATCTGCAAGTGGGCCCGGAGACCTTATCCGCAACATCGGAGACCTTGGAAGACCCCAGGCGACCTTATCCAGATTTCGGAGGACCCGCGGGGTTTGCGGCGCAAGGTTCTCCCCCAGGTCGTGGCACGACGCTGCTAGTAGGTCCGCAGATCATGGGATTCACCCTGTAATCACGGAAGATGACCTTTCTAACTTGTAACTGGCCACGATGAGGGTCCACCGACCTCGGATGGAAGCCCTAGCCCGTTGACCATATAAGGCGGCCTAGAGCTCCATTCGAGGGGACTTCCTCATTCACACATAGTCCCACCGCATACTGGACGTATGGTTTTACTCTCCGGAGGCCTGAACCATTCTAAACCCTCGTATCTCTCGCCATTCTCGTCGTGTTCCGAGTTCTTCTTGCGAACTACCACCTGCACTCTTAGGTCCTGATCCCCTCTAATCAACCTACAGCCGCTTGGGTCGTCCCCTAGCGGATCTGTCTAGGTCTCACCCCCTGACAGCTATCCAATCACAATTAAGCATAGGCAAGCCACAAAAACATGGCAAGATCATATAAAGGCATTTACTCACAAGAGAGCATACGTGTGACATTTTTTCAAAAACATAGCCATCAACCATGGATATAAATCAAGATCATCTATAGCTAAAACTAACCATAGCATACCAAACTAGATCACAAGGACAAATATATCATGCCATGGTGAACAATGTATATAAGAGAAGCTTTTCCTAACCAATGCATATGATACAAAATGCATGCAACTTAAGATACAAAGCTGCCTATACATAATTTTGCATGTGCCATGCCAAATGCAAGTGCACAAAGGAAAACTATACATATGCTACAAAGGAGCTCCCACACACCAACTCAAGAAATCAAACAAACACCAAGCCCCCCTCCCCCCCGAGTGAAAGTTGCTTCATCTAGGGGTTTGGTGAAAATATCAGCTAGCTGGTCATGTGTGGGTACATGGATCAAAGAGATTTTTTCTTTCTCTATGTTGTCTCTCAGGAAATGATACCTCACTTCTATGTGCTTGGTTTTGGAGTGAAGAACTAGGTTCTTTGCAACACTTATGGAACTGGTGCTATCACATTGAAGTGGGACATGGGTATATTCCTCACCAAAGTCACTCATGGTTATTCCTCACCAAAGTCACTCATGGTGTATGTGTTTCAAAGGAGCTAAGAGAAACAACTAGCTGCACATACTTTGCCTCAGTAGTGGATCAAGTAACACTTGACTGTATGCGGCAAGACCAAGACACCAAAGAGGAACCCAAAAACTGGCAAGTCCCAGAAGTGGACTTCCTATCCAACTTACACTAGGCAAAATCTGCGTCAGAAAATCCATGAAGCGCCAAAGAACAAGACGCGGAGTACCAAAGGCCGAAGTCGGGAGTATGTCACAAATACCTAAATATGTGCTTGGAGACGCTTGAAAACGACCGCACAGACATACCAAGAATTGGATGTCCGGCCTCATCACTGTCAAGTAGAGGAGTGACCCAATCATGCTCCGGTACTCCTCCTGATCCACATGCTCACATTTCTCATCCGCATCAAGAGTTGTAGTCGTACTCATAGGCGTCGCAATGTCCTTGGAGTTCTCTGTTGCGGAATTAGGCAAAAACCTTTCACTCTCGAAACGTCAGAGCTACCGAATTCGTGAATATGTTTGTGAATGTGTTGGGAGGTCTTTCATGGCAAGAAAGCGTTATTGAGGGTGCTTTTCCACTGTTTAAAATCACGGACCCATTAACAACGTGCGAAACGAATTGCCGAATTGGCACCCGAATCGCGGGTCTTCCTCCTATTTCATGATGACTGGAATCTGGCGGATTCTGGAAGTCATGAACTCGTGAACTTCGGACCTCCAGAATCTGGCGAATTCAAGAAGTCATGAACCTGTGAACTTCGGGAAGTTTAAGGAATCTCAGTTCAAGAATCTTGATAAGTGACGATCTTCGCGAATAAGTTTTCAAAAGTCAGTGGAAGGCCAAGTCAAAGACGTCATCTCAAAAAGTTTGGGTTTGAAGTGTTAACTGATGACAGGCTTGTGAATATATGAAATTAGCCACGCAAATCACGGGATGTAAAAGACATTTATGTATGTGTTCACACTAGGAATGTTCTCTAGATTCGAGGGCAATCTCGGAATGTAAAAGTCCCTTCGTCTCCCTATAAAAGGGGGCCTGAGGGCACGTGTAAAGGGATTCATGACTTTTGAGGCGATGATGGAAGCTAGGGTTCCCGATCTTCCGAAAGGTTCCGATATACGACGATTTGGTGAAGTCGCGACACAAATCGATCCGGCTTCTGAACAACACGTTCAAAACCCCACAATCGCAGCACCACGTCTCCTCAGGTTATCGACCGGCGTTGCATGGCCGACCTCGCCAAGAAGGCTAATCCTTGCCTGCGAATCGAAGAACACAAGCAAGAACAAGGAAGAATGCAACACAATTGTAGATGTATGATTAAACTCACGAGTTGGGGTCTCACAAACCGAAGCGTCGGCGAAACTGTTCTTGACAGATTAATCTAAGCAAAACCCGAAACCCTAATGATGGCGGTGGCTGCTGTAATATAGAGTCTAGGGTCGTGGTCAACCCCTGGACGTGCCCCCTAATGGGCTCAACGACGATACACGGCCCAAAGGCCAAAAGACGGTGACGCAGCACCGGGACAGAATCTGGATGCCACCTTGTTCAGACGATTCCCGACGACTCAGAACGAGTTTGGGCCTCAAACCAGTTGGATTGGAAGCTCTATGAAATTAACTTTCCAACCATATGTAGAACGTCGAAAACGGACTCCGTTTTACCGAAGACAGCTCCTGGACCCCGAGTTGGACTCGAACTTGAGTTGTAGTGGGCCTCCATGTGACTTGGCCTCCCCTTGTTGGCCCTCCATGCCTCCAAGCCTTCCTCCATGTATTTCTTGGTCTTCTCCTTGGTTCTTAATCACATTATAAACAATAGGTAGTAAATCATTCTTAAAATTATTAATAGGAACACTTAGGAACGAGCTCACCTCTAGGTTTAATTGTCACACACGAGCTCTTGTAATTGGACCTTGAATAGGTTGAATGTCCAGCGGAGAAACCTCGTGCATATCCATAGAAGTGATGTCCTCATCATCCTCCCCTTCTTGAATTGATGTCGTCCTCGACTCAAGCGCATCTTCTTCTCCCAAGTAAGGCCTCAAATCTGAAATGTTAAAGGTGGGACTAACCCCGAACTCGGGAGGCAACTTAAGCTTGTATGCATTATCATTAATTTTCTCAATAATTTTGAAAGGACCATCAGCTCTTGGCATTAACTTGGACTTCCTCAAAACTGGAAAATGTTATTTTCTCAAGTGCAACCATACTAGATCACCTGGTTCAAGTTTCATTTCTTTTCTACCTTTGCTACCAGCAACTCTATATTTTTCAGTCATCTTCTCAATGTTGTGCTTAGTTGTTTCGTGCATTTTCAATATAAATTCAGCACGTTGTTTAGCATCATTATGAATTCTCTCATTAGTAGGCAAAGGTAGGATATCAATAGGAGCACGGGGGTTAAAACCATACACTACCTGAAAAGGACTTACCTTTGTGGTAGAATGTGTTGCCCGATTGTATGCAAACTCCACGTGAGTCAAACATTCTTCCCACATCTTCAAATTGTTCTTCAAGACAGCCCTCAACATGGTGCCCAAAGTACGGTTCACCACCTCAGTTTGTCCATCAGTTTGCGGATGACAAGTGGTAGAAAATAACAATTTGGTTCCCAACTTGTTCCACGAAGTACACCAAAACTGACTCAAAAATTTCGCATCCCGATCTGAAACAATAGTAGAAGGCATACCATGCAAGCGTACAATCTCTTTGAAAAAGTGGTCAGCAATATGAATAGCATCATTACTTTTATGACATGGTATAAAGTGAGCCATTTTAGAAAATCGATCCACCACAACAAAAATGCTATCCCTCCCCCTCTTAGTCCTAGGAAATCCCAAAACAAAGTCCATAGAAATATCTGCCCAAAGAATAAAAGGCACAGGGAGAGGCATGTACAAACCATGTGGATTCAAGCGAGACTTAGCCTTTTGACATGTAGTATAGCAAGCAACGAACCGCTCGACGTCTCTCCTCATCTTTGGCCAAAAGAAGTGTGTGGACAAAACATCCTCCGTCTTCTTTGCGCCAAAGTGTACCATCAAACCTCCTCCACGCGCTTCCTGCATCAACAAATGACGAACGAAACCAACTGGAATGCATAGGCGGTTAGCTCTAAACACATACCCATCATTGATCACAAACTTGTTCCATGTACGTCCCTCTTTACAATTCAGCAACACATCTTTAAAATCAGTATCAAGCACATATTGTTCTTTAATTGTTTCAAGCCCAAAAATCAGACAATCAAGTTGGGACAGCAAAGTATATCGTCTAGACAAAGCATCAGCAATCACATTATCTTTTCCTTTTTTATGTTGAATGATGTAAGGAAAAGATTCAATGAACTCAACCCATTTAGCATGCCTACGGTTCAAATTACTTTGTGAACGAAGATACTTAAGCGCTTCATGATCAGAGTGTATAACAAATTCCCTAGGCCACAATAATGATGCCACGTCTGTAAAGAACGTACAAGAGCATACAATTCTTTATCATACGTAGAATAATTCAGAACAGGACCATTCAATTTCTCGCTAAAGTATGCAATGGGTTTACCATCTTGCATCAAAACACCACCAATGCCAACTCCACTAGCATCACAAGCAAGCTCGAAAGTCTTACCAAAGTTCGGAAGTTGTAGCAATGGTGCGTGTGTAAGTTTGTCCTTCAAAGTGTTAAAGGACTCCTCTTGCGCCTTTCCCCAATGAAACACCACATCTTTCTTCGTCAATGCATGCAGCGGTGCAGCGATGGTACTGAAATCCTTGACGAAGCGTCGATAGAAACCTGCAAGACCAAGAAAACTTCTCACCTGTGTAACATTTTGGGGCAGCGGCCAACTCTGGATGGCTTCAATTTTCATCTTGTCCACCTCAATTCCCTGTGGAGTAACGACATAGCCAATAAAAGAGACTCGATCGGTGCAAAAGATGCACTTCTCAAGATTAGCAAACAAATGCGCTGCTCTCAACGCATCAAAAACAGCACGTAAGTGTTCCATATGCTCATCTATAGACTTGCTGTAAATCAAGATATCATCAAAGTAAACCACCACAAATCGTCCAATAAAAGCCCTCAAAACCTCATTCATCAAGCGCATGAAAGTACTAGGTGCATTGGTCAAACCAAAAGGCATCGCTAACCACTCATACAACTCGAATTTAGTTTTAAAAGCTGTTTTCCATTCATCTCCAAGTTTCATTCTTATTACGCAAGTCAATCGTTGGTAACCACTACGCAAGTCAATCGTTGTGAAAATTATAGCGCCACACAACTCATCAAGCATGTCGTCTAGCCTAGGAATAGGATGACGATATCGAATAGTAATATTATTAATGGCCCTACAATCAACACACATACGCCACGTACCATCCTTCTTTGGAACCAAAAGCACAGGCACAACACAAGGAATAAGGCTCTCACGTACATACCCGCGGTCCAAAAGATCTAGGACATGCCGCTGAATTTCCTTAGTCTCCTCGGGATTGGTTCTATAAGCAGCACGGTTTGGCAAAGTGGCTCCTGGGATCAAATCAATCTGATGCTCTATTCCTCTCAAAGGTGGTAGCCCCGGGGGTATCTCAGCTGGAAAAACGTTCTCAAACTCATGCAAAATGTTAGTGACTGCAGGAGGCAAAGAGCTAGCAATATCATCAAGTGATAACAAAGCTCGTTTGCATATCAAAGCATAGAAAACATCATCATCAGAAATTTCAGCAAGGTCACATTTTGTTGCAAGCATTACCCACCCCCTAATTTAATTCCCTCAGTGTCAGATTTATGCGTGGCTTTCTCCTTTTTAGGTGGGTACACAGAATTAGCATCTTGCTGATTTTCAGACTTATCATTACTCAAACTAGCAGCTCTTTCTTTATCAGCCCGTTCAATTTCGGTAGGGGTCAAAGGAACCAAAGTGATTTTCTTTCCTTTATGCATGAATGTGTAATTATTACTTCTACCATGGTGTGTAGCATCATTATCATGTTCCCATGGACGACCCAACAAAAGTAAACAAGCTTGCATAGGTACCACATCACAATCAACATAATCATCATATGCACCAATGGAAAAAGAAACTCTGCAAGTTTTTAATACCTTAGCTTTACCAGAGTCGTTTAACCACTGAACATAGTAAGGATGTGGATGTGGTCGTGTGGGCAAGCCAAGCTTCTTGACCAGATCGGAAGTCACCAAGTTGTTGCAGCTTCCTCCATCAATAATCACACGCGCGCATCGGTTCTGGATGACGAAGAAAGTCTGGATCAAGTTGTGGCATTGCAACCTCTCAGCTGCTGGATTTGCGTGCTGAGCACACGCTGAACAATGATGTTCAAATGGCCCGACGAAGTTTCTCCTCCATGAATGACACATTCCTCAACGTCGTCAGTACCATCCTCCTCATCGTCTTCTTCTACGTCAGAGGCGCTGATGTAGCCTCCATCTTCTGTCACCAAATATGCCCGCTGACTTGGGCAATCCTTCTTCATGTGGACAATACCATGACAACAGTGACACTGAATGCTTGAAGTGCGTCCAGTCGAGGCGACAGATGAAGAACTCTGAGCTGGTGCCTGCGAAACACTTTTACCTGAATCTGCAGCACGTGGGGGAGTCTTGTTTGGCGTAGGCGCTACACCGCTCGTAGTTTTCTTGGCCAATGGTGTAGATGCTCGAAAGCTCAAACATTTGGGCAGCCCCGAATGCACCTGTGTGTGTGGCGCGAAAGATGTTCGGCCGCCGGTCTTTTCCTGCGAATGACGACCCTGCAACTCCTTCTCTGCAAGCATAGCAAACTGGAACAACTGGTTGACAATAGTAAATTCCTTATAATCAACTATGTCCTGGATCTCACGTCTTAAACCCGAATAAAAACGAACAAGCTCATCCTCGGGTTCCTCAACTATCCCACAACGCATCAAACCCTTTTGAAGCTCACCATAGTAGTCCTGCACAGATTTATCTCCCTGATCTAAACGCATCAATTTCTTACGCAGTTCTCTATGATAAGAAGGAGGAACAAATCTATCACGCATAGAAACCTTTAGTGCTTCCCGAGTAGTAGGCGCACGACTTGCAGCAACTAAGCCAGACCACCAAATGATAGCAAAATCTTTAAACTCACTACTAGCTTGTCGAACTCTATGTTGCTTAGGCACAAGGTGGGCATTAAATTTTTGTTCAACCGTCATCTCCCAATCAAGATATCCATCAGCATCATAACTCCCAGAAAATGAAGGTAAAGTAAATTTAACCTTAGCATAGGGGTCTGGGGGAGCACGGTTACCACCTGCATTGTGAGCACGAACACGCCCTCGAATGCGTGCCTCTCGTGTAGCAGCCTCGTCCACATTGCCATGGATGTTATACACTACATCTTGATCTTGTTGAGGTGGTGGACGAGTTTCCAACGCAGCAATCCGATTAGTGAGCGTGGTGATCCGCCCATTCAAACCTGCAATAGTGTCAGCAAGGTGTAGTCCATTAATACTCTCGGTGACGGCTCTGGTGATCGTCTCTCCTATCTCTGTCCAGGTGGTGTCCAAGAAAGTCTGCAGCTGGGTTTGGCTGACACACTCGTTGAAGTCCTTTGGGGAAGCTCCATCATCTCCTTCCATTGTAAACACCAAAAACAGGAACAAACAGTGAAATTTATCCCTAAAAATCTTCTACGAAGGTGTGGTGGTGCCTCTCAAATGAATCTACACTGCCAAAGGAAACACCTTACCAAGCTCTTACAAGGTTCTTACCAGCAAGGCAAAGGATACCTGGAAGATGTAGACTGCGATTGCAAAGATCAAGAACCTGTGCAGCTCAGAAGTGATATGTGGAGCTATGGGAAGGCCAAAAATATGAAAGTGGAACACAATTCACAAATAGATAGTAATGCTGAATAAATGTCCAAAGTTACTTGTCCCTAGTTGCTGGTCTAATCGAGTCTTAGAACAGTGGTAACCAACAAAGATGGAACAAGAATGATGATGATGATCAAAGATGGCACAATATCAGCAAGTAGACAGCACAACAAACTACACAACAAGTGTATCCTCTTTATGTGTTTCCCGGTTTCATCTTTTAGCACTAGTAGAAATCAATTTCTTCACTTTTTTCTTTTATTTTTTTGATATTTTTTCTCATCCAGGAACACACAAATAGGAACACCACAAAGTATCACTTCAATCAGATGTAAGATGTGATCTATAGAAAATCACGACTGCTCTCCAAAACCGATGCCGAAACTTCAGAGTCTGAAACAACTTCCTTCTGTCATTTTTTTGCTTTTTTATTTTCGGCTTGCACCGACGAAGCAGTGAATCGTATGTGTAAACTTTTGAGAGCTTTCCAGAAAGCACAAGAACGTCTCAATCGGAGTTCCGAGAAAAGTTATGCCCGTTTTAAGGAGGACCCTCCGAGTTAGGTTTTTGTGATGGCGTTGGTGAATCGGATGCGAATCGGGTGGGATGAAAATATGGAGTGGCGGCAGCGGACAAAGGGGATCACACAACTGAACCAAACACGATCTAAACCAGCAACAAAAACACGAACTAGGACACAAACTCAACACTACGGACTCTGAAAGAGAATCATGCAAAACGCTTAACACGGCTTTAGGACGGGGAAAACCAAATCGACTACACAATCTTTTTTTTGGCTTTTGAGTGGACTATAGGACGAAGACAAAAATAAGGGTAAGGGTGAACCTGACGGTAAACCAAGCTCTGATACCAAATGATGGAAGCCAGGGTTCCCGATCTTCCGAAAGGTTCCGATATACGACGATTTGGTGAAGTCGCGATACAAATCGATCCGGCTTCCGAAAAACACCTTCAAAACCCCGCAATCGCAGCACCACGTCTCCTCAGGTTATCGACCGGCGTTGCACGGCCGACCTCGCCAAGAATGCTAATCCTTGCCTGCGAATCGAAGAACACAAGCAAGAACAAGGAAGAATGCAACACAATTGCAGATGTATGATTAAACTCACGGGTTGAGGTCTCACAAACCGAAGCGTCGGCGAAACTGTTCTTGACAGATTAATCTAAGCAAAACCCGAAACCCTAATGATGGCGGCGGCTTCTCGAATATAGAGTCTAGGGTCGTGGTCAACCCCTGGACGCGCCCCCTAATGGGCTCAACGACGATACACGGCCCAAAGGCCAAAAGACGGTGACGCAGCACCGGGACAGAATCTGGACGCCACCTTATTCGGACGATTCCCGACGACTTGGAACAAATTTGGGCCTCAAACCAATTGGATTGGAAGCTCTGTAAAATTAACTTTCCAACCATATGTAGAACGTCGAAAACGGACTCCGTTTGTGGCCTGGGCGTCCGTTTTACCAAAGACAGCTCTTGGACCCCGAGTTGGACTCGAACTTGAGTTGTAGTGGGCCTCCATGTGACTTGGCCTCACCTTGTTGGCCCTCCATGCCTCTAAGCCTTCATGTATTTCTTGGTCTTCTCCTTGGTTCCTAATCACATTATAAACAATAGGTAGTAAATCATTCTTAAAATTATTAATAGGAACACTTAGGAACGAGCTCACCTCTAGGTTTAATTATCGCGCACGAGCTCTTGTAATTGGACCTTGAATAGGTTGAATGTCCAGCGGAGAAACCTCGTGCATATCCATACAAGTGATGTCCTCATCAGGCGAGTACATACTTTTTGGGATTCCTTGTCCCCTACTTCGTTCCTACATTCGCGTGTTTATTTCAGAATCTTGTGTTCATGGATTCCATCCGATTTTCGGACCCCCCAACATTGGCCTCCACTGTGGTCTCAGCCGAAAAACAACTCACGATGCCTCCACAGAAGAAGTCCAAGAAGAATGCACCAACTGAGGCCGACCAAGAAGATCACCACACTGAAGAACACAACGGAATCTCTCTCACTACAGAACCTTCGCAAATTACAGACCAAGAAAGAAGAGCAAAGATGGAAGCACTACAGAAAGCACGAGTTGTAAACGTGGCGCACACCTTGCAACCATTTAGTGAAGAGGAAGCTGATGAAGAAGATGATCAGGCTATAGACAGAGAGCTGGAAAGAGTACAACAAAAGGTATAACAGCTTCAGAAAGAGAAAGACAGATTCGCGAACCAGCTGGAAACAAAAAGAAGAGCTTCGGAAAAGCTAGAAAAACTTAACTAATCCAAAGAACAAATAGAAAGAACGCAAAGAATCGATCAAATGAAAGAACAAAAAATAGCTCACTGTGGCATGACTAACCACATCAGCACTCTGGCCAGAACAGAAGAACTTTTTTGTGGGTAACAGAATGTTGCAATTCGCGGATCCAGATTCACCACTTTCACTTGGGTTGCAAACTGCACCATGGCAACCAAAGTTCAAGCCAGTCTCTTTCTCGAAGTACAACAGGTATGGAAACTCCATACAGTTTTTCATGAGATATGAATTAGCTGTGAATTCAACTAGAGGAGATGATGTCGCACTGGCCAAATCCTTCATCATTTCTTGTACTCTTTACTACCATCTGAGGACCATGTGTGGTTTGAGGACCAGTGGATGGTCGCGTCCTGGTGTGATGAGTGATTGACAACGTTGTGTGGACTGATTCTTGGCTAAGCATTACAAGTGCAGGTTGCGGCTTGACTGGTGTTGGTGCTGGTGAAGAACAAGCGCGAAAGGTTGTTACCGGTGAGGCCTCCAGGTGTGGAGAAGACAAGTAGGCTTCGTTCGAGGGACCCGATGTCCAACGGTGTCAAGTGCGGGCTGCATGGTTGCATGAACAGCAAGATGAAGTCATGGACGGTTTCTCGGTTGAGCCTCAAAACCAAGGTCGAGCCGGGTCTACCTCGGAGCCGAGTCATGAGTGGCGATTGGTGCAGGCTACAGCGAGTTCGCGGGGTTTCTAGTGGTTCACCAGAAAACCACTGGATTCCTTGGTTGATCCACAAAGCCAAGACTGAAAAATCGAAGACGGAGTTGCAACAGCTCCAGACCGGTCTGACTGGTGGGTCTGACCGGTTGGTATCGGTTTGACCGGTGGGTATCGGTCTGACTGGTGAGGAGCACCGATCTGACCGGTGTGTGACGTCATAGTCCAGAGACTTCAAAGCGGAGGACACACGTCGGGATCGCAAGGCTTACGTCGAGGCAAAGCAAGTTTGCAGTCGCTGGGCATCCGTCCGATGGAGCGATGACAAAGATTTCCAAATTCACCATTGAGGGGCATGTATCCCCAGTTAGCTAGTAAAGGTACTTCAGACTTTTGGTGGCCTCCATATAACCCAAGAGGTGAGAGAATGGCAGCCATCTCTTGGAACCCTAACTCATTTGGTTTTCCTATTTTCCCTTCCTATTTTCCTTAGGATTTCAATAGGACTATCTTGAGAGCTTCATGGTGAGATCTTGTGAGAGGGATGGATGATCGGGCAGCAAGCTAGACCGTGTATGAACCTTTTTGTGATGTATAGATGATTCAGCGTGGTTCCTCAAGGCTTGGATGTGTTGTTCCCGTTCGTTCTTTTTGGTGATTTTCGGAGCCTTTTCTTGGCGATTTTCTTGGAGAGATTTCGAGGCCGTTTTCTTGGGGATTTGGTGGGGGATGTATGCATGAACCCTTCATGGTTCTTTTCCCTTTGATTCCCCTCCCAAATCCGTGAGCAAAGGGGCTTGATTTTGGAGTTTTCGGTGTTCTTGGGTTAGAGGAGTTCTTTGCGGGATTTCTTCAATTCCTCTTGATTTGGCAAGTTTTTGGACAAAAACTAGGCTATGGACTACCCATGAGGTGTTCCTACTGTCCCCAAAGTCTTGCGCAAATGCGTGGAGCGATTCGGGAGATCGGGAGCTTGATTTGGGGGAGTTGACCGGTGCAGACCCTAGTTGGGTTTTTGCTCGGGTGAACATTTGGGTGAGTTCACTTTTGTCTACTATTGCTGCTATTTTTAGTTTGGATTAGTTTGGAGCTCGGTAGGCCTGTTTCGTAGATTTGGGGTTTCCTAGCTTGAATCGGTCTGACCGGTGTAGGGGCTGTTCTGTGGAAATTTCCAGGTTTCACCAGCAGAGACTGGTCTGACCGGTGGTGCTCACCGGCCTGACCGGTGTAGGTCAGTGAGGCTCGAGTTTGGTGTTTCGCTGCGTTCTCGAATCCATGTAGTTGGTTGTTGGTTCCTAGGGCTAGTAGCACTTCAGTGGCTGCGTGGTCTTGGCCAACTTGCATAGTGAGTCGGAGACGTGTGCTGGAAGCTGTGTTCATCTTGTTGGAGTCTATCTCCTTGGAGAATAATTTTTATCTACTCCCATTCACTCCCCCTCTCTGGTTCGCTGTTTTGTCCTTCAAGTGGTATCAGAGTAGGTTACGGGTCTTGATTGACTCTAACCAGTCTAAGATCCAAGGATGGCGTACCAGGAAAGCGGTTCGGGTCCTCCACACTTCGATGGCAAAAACTACCAGATGAGGAGTAAGCGGATGGTGGCGTTCGTCCGCGAAAAGGGTCAGATCCTTTGGGATGTCACAGTGGACACAGGCTATGTCCAGCTGATGAACTTCCTTGCTCCAGGATCGAGGGACATGTTCGATGCCAACAACAAGGCGGCCGACTACTTGTTTCGTGCTTTGTGTCAGCCTGAATTCGATCGGGTGCACACCGAGCACATGGCTTGTAGAATCTGATCGGTGTTGAAGGAAGCTCATGTTGGGAATGCCCAGGTTCAGGCTCGGATGTATGCGACCTACCGGAGAGAGTACGAGAACTTCACTCATCTCCCTGGTAAGTCCATCAATGCCTTATTTCAGAGGTTCACGGTTGTGGTGAACAACATGAGGGCCAATGTGGACGTGCTCCCATACGATGATCATGATAGGGCTGTTAAGCTCTTACACTCGTTGGATCGTACAGCTTGAGGCAGAAAGTTCGAGGCCATTGTGGAGTCGGAGAAGTATGACACTTTGACCGTGAACGAGCTATTCTCGAAGCTCAAGTCGGCTGAGGTGGGTCGGGGCATGACAGCCAAGATTGAGGGCCCGATTGACTCTCATAGTCTCATCCTCATCGGTGGTTCGAAAGGAAAGACTAATGCTAAACCATCCACTAGGATGTTCTCCTTGTCCTCTTTGATGTCTATGTCAGATGAGGAGTTTGACGTGCTTGGAGAGGACGAGCTGGCGTTGCTGACAAGGCAGTTCGAGAAGCTGCACGAGAACTGGGTGAACATGAGGAGGAACACGAGGACATGCTTCTAGTGTGGTGAGTCGGGACACTTCGTCGCCGACTGCCCGGAAAAGGTCGAGAACAAGGATCGCTACAAGCACAAGTCGAAGACAGATGGCAATTACCGGTCGAGGCGTGACTACAAGAGCAAGCACAAGGACGAGCGATGATCGAGGAAGAAGGAGAGTCGAGGCAAGGCCCGAGCGATGGTTCGAGCGAGCGACGTCGACTCCAGTTCCGCGTACTCCACCTCGAGCTCAAGCAGCAGTGAAGATGAAGGTGATCGTCGCAAGGGCAGAAAGTCGTCCAAGAACCTTAGCGGGCTGAGCTGCTTCGCTAGAGACGGCTTCTGCACCATGGAGCTGAGCTCCGGTAGC
This sequence comes from Cenchrus americanus, assembly GCA_947561735.1. Taxonomy (NCBI): domain Eukaryota; kingdom Viridiplantae; phylum Streptophyta; class Magnoliopsida; order Poales; family Poaceae; genus Cenchrus; species Cenchrus americanus. The sequence goes on along the minus strand of OX387239.1, from coordinate 141,164,385 downwards.
AAGAAGAGCACACAGAGCGACTCGGACTTCGACTCCGACGACGAGGTGCGTGATGAACTTCCCTTCTTGCGTCAGGAGAATGAACGACTTGGCTTGTTGCTTGATAATCATGATGACATGCTTGGAGAGGCCAAGAAGATGAGGAAAGAGCTTAGGACCTCACTTGAGGAAGCTAGGACTAGAGTGTCTGAGCTAGAAACACAGAATTTGGATGCTAAGCTTGAAATTGATTCTCTAAAAGCTTCACCTGTTGTTTCTGATGAAGTTGAATGTGTTGATTGTCCTATCTTTCTAGCTGATCTTGCCTTGTTTAAGGAAAAGCATGCCTCCAAGTGTGAGGAACTAGATGCGCTTAGGGTTGAAGTGGCTGAGCTTAAGTCTAGACCTGCTTTGCTAGGTGCTTGCACTTCTTGCCTTGTTTTGCATGCTAAAAGTGATGAGATGCATGCTTACACTATTTCTCTTGAGGCTAAATTGAAAGAACCGATTCCTACTTCTTGCTCTACCTGTGAATTGCATGCTTTGAAGAATCTGGAACTTGCACATTATGTTGATCGTTTGCACGATGAGAATGATGAGTTGAGAAAGTTGATGGGTTGGTTGTCTGGTCATGAGCCTCAGTTGAGGATAATGATCGAGACATACAAGAGGCAGGATGGTGAGGGACTTGGGGCAAACAAGGTTGGTGAGGGAAGTGGGGAGAATATCCTAGAGCCACCAAAAACCCACTACAAAAATGTTTTTGCCCCTAAACCTAACCATCTTAGGAACCGACTAGATACAACGCCAGCTCCAGCCGTGCTTCCTCCACAAACCAATGATTTCCAAAAGCCTATGAAGTTCGTGAGCACTTTGATGAAAGTGTTCTTTGGGAAAGAGAGTGAGAAGGCAAGTGACGAGAAACCGGTTGAGAAGCCTAGTGAGGAGAAACCGGTTGAGAAGCCGAGTGGAGAGAAACCAAGTGAGCAGCCCCAACCCAAGCCTAAGCCTAAGCTTTTTTTGAGAACAGCCTAAGCCTAAGCTTGTGAGGTTCCATTGTGGCTATTGTGGGAAAGATGGCCATAATGATGAGTTTTGCTTCAAGAAGAAGCGAGAGGAGAGAATGGCGAAGGAGTGGGCTAACAAGGACAAGTACCACCCTTCCAATGGTGTACTTGAGCCTCGTGTGCAGATGCCCAGGGCTACGGCGAGTGTGAGGACAGTTCTGGCTTGGGGTGAGCGAAAGGCTGCAGGAGGTGCCGCTAGCCGGGCTACACCGGTCAGACCGGTGCGTCACACCGGTCAGACCGGTGCAGGTCTGGATAGGCAAAACTTTGGGTTTCGTGCTCGTATAGATGCTAGGTTTGGTTCTGGAGGTCGTAGTTCTAGTGGTTGGTCTAGAGAGTTTGTAGGAGGTCAGTTTGCTAGGCGTTCTCCCCCTCGTGTTTGATACGGGAATGGGAGGAGTCGTAGCTTTGAGTTGGAGAGGAGGGACGGTCCATGGTTTTCCTTTCGTGGTTTTGGTCCTCCTCCAGTTAGAGAGGGTTGGTTCCCTCATAGTGGTTACTATGGTGGTATTCGTGGAGGTAGCTTTGGTAGGAAATATGGTTTGGATTGTGCTAACCCCACTTTTGAGCAAATGGCTCGGCACTGGTTTTACTCTTTTGGTACTAACCCCAGTGCTGAGTCATTTGTTCGCTCACATGCTCATTTTTGAATTTCAGGTGGGAGACTTGAAGAACATTTTGTTGATTGACTCCGATTGCTCGAGGAATATGACCGGAGACAAAGGGTGGCTCTCAAGTCTCATTCCGGTGGTGACAAGGAGGTACATCACCTTTAGGCAAAATGGGCGAGGGCATGTACTATCAGAAGGTGAGATTAAGGTGAGTGACAAGATCACTCTCAGGCTTGTTGCTCTTGTTCAATCGCTTCAATACAATTTTCTTTTTGTGTCCCAGCTATTGGATGAGGGTTTTGAGGCGTTGTTTCGGCTTGGTGGTTCTCGGATTTTGGACTCTCGAGGGGACCTTGTCTGTATGGTCATTCCCGAGGGTCAGGTGTTTCGAGCTGATTTTTCTCAGTCTTCTGGTGTTGAGCGTTGTTTTTTGGTTGGTTCTTCGAGTGAGTTGTGGAAGTGGCATAGGAAGTTCGGTCACTTGAGCTTTGACCTTTTGTCTCGCTTGAGTAAACTCAATTTGGTCCGAGGATTGCCACGGTTGAGGCTTGAGAAAGAGTTGGTTTGTGCGCCGTGTAGGCATGCCAAGATGGTAGCCACTTCTCACCTGCCTCTCACTGATGTGATGACTGAGCGTCCATGGGAGCTACTCCATATGGACCTTGTTGGCCCAGCTCATGTGCGATTTGCGGGTGGGAAGTGGTACATCCTTGTTGTGGTGGACGACTACTCTCGGTATGCATGGGTGTTCTTTCTTGAGGAGAAAGGTGAGACGTTTGGTTTTGTTCGAGATCTTGTCTTGAGGTTGAGGAACGAGAGGCACGGAGATGCCATACGAGCTATCCGTAGTGATAAAGGCTCGGAATTCAGAAACTCTCATTTCGAAACCTTTTGTCATGACTTGGGTTTTGAACACCAGTTTTCGAGTCCGTACACGCCTCCTCAGAATGGTGTTGTGGAATGGAAAAACAGAAACTTGTGTGAGATAGCTCGGACGATGCTTGATGACCATAGGACTCCGAGACGGTTCTGGGCTGAGGCGGTGGATACCGCGTGCTATGTGTCGAATTGGATCTACCTCAGAGTGCATGAGAAGAAAACCTGCTATGAGTTGATGCACGGTCGCACACCCAAGGTGAGTCACTTTCATGTCTTCGGTTGCATGTGCTTTATTCCGAAGAAAGGGAAGAAGTTGGACAAGTTTGAGGCTAGGTCGGTCAATGGTATTTTCTTTGGTTATGCATCTCACTCTAGAGCATATCGTGTGCTCAATCTTGAAACTAACCAAATCGTGAAGACTTGTGAGGTAACTTTCGACGATTCACAGCCATGTAGTCAGCTTGTCTTTGAGTGTGCAGGTTATGATGAACTTGGCGAGGAGATCTTTCAGGAGGAGGAGCATGAACATGGAGATGATGAAGATGGCGGTGTGGTGCCCGCGGCTTAGCATGTACCTACTACTTCGACTACGGTGATGGACGACCCCTCTCCCACACCTACGATGACAAACCAATATCAAGGAGAAGCTACTGTTGAGGGGGAGGTAGCATCAAGGCGAGAACGTACGACACGGATCATCCAGCTTCAAGGATCATCGACGACATGAATGAACGTACGACACGGTCGTGGGTTCAGAACAATTCTCATTTCGCTCATGTTGCAACTGTTGCCACCTTTGAGCCCAAAGACATTGGACATGCACTATCTGATCATAATTGGGTTAATTCGATGCATGAGGAGTTGGAGAACTTTGAAAGAAATCAGGTTTGGGAATTGGTTGACCCTCTCCCAGGGTGTAAGCCGATTGGAACAAAATAGGTGTGTAAGAACAAAGAGGGAAAGAAAGGTGAAGTGGTGAGAAACAAGTCAAGGCTTGTTGCTCAGGGGTTCAGTCAGAAGGAGGGGATCGACTACGAGGCCCTTTGCTCCCGTAGCTCGTTTGGAGGCAATTAGGATCCTTCTAGCCTTTTCCGTGGCTAAAGGGTTCAAGTTGCACCAAATGGATGTGAAGAGTTCCTTCTTGAATGGTGTGTTGGAGGAAGAAGTGTATGTGAGGCAACCACCGGGGTTTGAGAGTGAGAAGTACCCCCACCGAGTGTACAAGTTGAGGAAGGCGCTGTATGGGTTGAAGCAGGCGCCTAGAGCTTGGTATGGTAGGTTGAGGGGGTTCTTGTTTGAGAGAGGGTTCGAGATGGGAAAGGTCGATCAGACCTTGTTTTTACTCAAGCAGGGAAGAGATATCCTGATTATGCAGGTGTATGTGGATGATACTGCCTTTGGTGGCTCATCTAACTCTCTTGTTGCAAGGTTTGCAGATGATATGTGCAGGGAATTTGAGATGAACATGATGGGTGAGTTGCAGTTCTTCTTCAGACTACAATCAAGCTATCAAAGGAAGGAACATTTGTGCACCAAGCTAAGTACACCAAGGACATTGTGCAAAAGTTCGACATGGAGGATTCCAAGGCTATGGCGACGCCTATGAGTATGACTACAGCTCTTGATGCGGATGAGGAAGGTGAACACGTGGACTAGAAGGAGTACCGGAGCATGATTGGGTCACTCCTCTACTTGACGGCGACGAGGCCGGACATCTAGTTCTCAGTATGTCTGTGCGCTCATTTTCAAGCGTCTCTGAGGACCTCGCATCGGCAAGCGGTGAAGCGAATTTTCAGGTACTTGCGTCACACTCCTGACTTCGGCCTTTGGTACTCCGCGTCTTCTTCTTTGGTGCTTCATGGTTTTTTAGACGGGGATTTTGCCGGGTGTCGGTTGGATAGGAAGTCCACTTCTGGGACTTGCCAGTTTTTGGGATTTTCTTTGGTGTCTTGGTCTTCCTGCAAACAGTCGTGTGTTGCTCAATCCAGTACTGAGGCAGAGTACGTTGCTGTAGCTAGTTGTTTCTCTCAGCTCCTTTGGATCACATACACCATGAGTGACTTTGGCGAGGAGTATACCCATGTTCCACTTCAATGTGACAGCACCAGTGCCATAAGTGTTGCAAAGAACCCAGTGCTCCATTCCAAAACCAAGCACATAGAAGTGAGGTATCATTTTTCTGAGAGACAATGTAGAGAAAGGTAGGATAACCTTGATCCATGTACCCACACATGACCAACTAGCCGATATTTTCACCAAACCCCTATATCAAGCAACATTCACTCGTTTGCTGGGGAGCTTGGTGTGTGTTTGATTTCTTGAGTTGGGTGTGTGGGAGCGCCTTTGTAGCATATGTATAGTTTCCTTTGTGCATTTCATGCATTTGGCATGGCATATGTAACATGATGTATAGGCATCCTTGTTCTTAGATTGCATGCATTTTGTATCATATGCATTGGATAGGAAAAGCTCTCCTATATACATTGTTCACCATGGAATGATATATATGTCTTTGTGAGCTTGTTTGGTAAGCTATGGTTAGTTTGGCTTAGCTCTTGATAATCTTGCTTTATATCCATGGTTGATGGCTATGTTTTTGAAAAAATGTCATGTGTATGCTATCTTGTGAGTAAATGCTTTTATATGATCTTGACATGTTTTAGTGTCTTGGCTATGCTTAATTTGTGGTTGGATAGCTTATCTTGATCACATGGGCCAAAGGCTCATTTGCCATCATGAATGTTTAGCACTCATGCTTTATCTTGTGAAGGGGCATAAGTTCCTTTTTGTCGGAAAGACATTTCATGTACCAAATATGAATCTTAAAATGAAATGGAAATTTCTTGGAAAATGTGCCCCCATGTCATATGTGCTAAATTTAATTTGCTTTGGGTGCTAAACCGTTGCATGGTGTCTACCAATGAGAAGTCTCATATATAGAAGTAGGCACATGGCTCAGTGGCTTTGACATGACATGAGATGCTTGTGGGTGTTTCAGATGGTCTTGTGATTAGAATGGTCGTCCTAGCATGAAGTTTGTATGGCTTTGCCATTTTGACATATTTTGCTCATGTTTAGGACTTCGCTCATGAGAGGGTAAATTTTTGCAAAATTGTTCAATTCAATCTTAGCTTTGTCCAATGGTTGTGAAACATGGTGATCATGTAATTGATGTCAATATGAAGCTATAGAGTATCTAACTTGCTCATTTGGACATGTGTAGCATCCTATGTTGAATTTTGTCTATTTGAGAAGCTCTAGGTTGAATTTTTGAAATTTTTGGCTTGATTCATGCATTGTCAACAAGGGGGAGAAGTTTGAGCTTGAAATGGCTTGCTGCACGCATTTAGAAGGTTTCCAAGTGGTTTCGAGCTATTTTTGGGCTCTGGCTGTTTCCCAGGTGGCATTAGCCTGACCGGTGAGGGGCACTGGTCTGACCGGTGTAGTTCCCAGGTGCTGGGCGATCTTGTCCACCGGTCTGACCGATGAGGGTTACTGGTCTGACCGGTGAGAGCTGAGTTGTTGCAGCTGCTCTGTTTCATGAAGTGGTTCGCATGCACTCGTCCAGGGGGGAGTTGCGTTGGTTCAGGGGGAGCTTGCATGTATGCAGGGGGAGCTCTTTGTGGTTTTCGAGATTTGGTTTAGCGGTTTGCGCTCTTTGCTTGAGCATTGTTTTGTCTCGGATGTGTCGAGCCGTTGCCCTTGCCTAAGGGGTCCGAGACTTGTCTTCTTCAGGTGATCTTTCTCTTTGCCTTTGTTTGGCTCTGGATCGCTTGTTGGAGTTTCTTTTTGTTCGTTTCTTTTCTTTTTCTTTTCTCTCGGGTTACTATATGTGTGTGTTGTCAATGCAATCATCAAGGGGGAGATTGAGGACCATGTGTGGTTCGAGGACCAGTGGATGTTCGCTTCCTGGTGTGATGAGTGATTGACAACATTGTGTGCACTGATTCTTGGCTAAGTATTGCAGGTGCAGGTTACGGCTTGACTGGTGTTGGTGCAGGTGAAGAACAAGTGCGAAAGGTCGTTGCGGTGAGGCCTCTAGGTGTGGAGAAGACAAGTAGGCTTCGTTCGAGGGACCCGATGGCCAGCGGAATCAAGTGCGGGCCGCATGGTGGCATGAACAGCAAGATGAAGTCATGGACGGTTTCTTGGTTGAGCCTCAAAACCAAGGTCGAGCCGGGACTATGTGGGAGCCGAGTCATGAGTGGCGACTGGCGGAGGCTACACCGAGTTCACGTGGTTTCCGGTGATTCACTAGAAAACCAATGTGTTCCTTGGTTTATCCACAAAGCCAAGAACGAAGAACCAAAGATGGAGCTGTAGCAGCTCCAGACCGGTCTGGCCGGTGGGTACCGGTCTGACCGGTGAGGAGCAGCGGTCCGACCGGTGTGCGACGACGCAGACCGGAGACTTCGAAGCGGAGGACACGCGTCGGGATCGCAAGGCTTGCGTCGAGGCTAAGCAAGTTTGCGGTCGCTGGTCATCCGTCCGATGGAGCGATGACAAGATTTCTGAATTCTCCCTCGAGGGGCATGTATCCCTAGTTCGCTAGTAAGGGTATTTTAGACTTTTGGTTGCCTCCATATAACCCAAGAGGTGAGAGGATGGCAGCCATCTCTTGGAACGCTAGCTCATTTGGTTTTCCTATTTTCCCTTCCTATATTCCTTAGGATTTCTATAGGACTAGCTTGAGAGCTTCGTGGTGAGATCTTGTGAGAGGAATGGATGATCAGGCGGAAAGCTAGACCTTGTATGAACCTTTTTGTGATGTATAGATGATTCGGTGTGGTTCCTCGAGGCTTGGATGTGTTGTTCCCGTTCGTTCTTTTTGGTGATTTTCGGATCCTTTTCTTGGCGATTTTCTTAGAGAGATTTCGAGGCCGTTTTCTTGGGGATTTGGTGGGGGATGTATGCATGAACCCTTCGTGGTTCTTTTCCCTTTGACTCCCCTCCCAAATCCGTGAGCAAAGGGGCTCGATTTTGGGGTTTTCTGTGTTCTTGGGTTAGAAGAGTTCTTGGCGGGATTTCTTCGATTCCTCTTGATTTGTCAAGTTTTGGTGGACAAAAACTTGGCTATGGACTACCCATGAGCTGTTCCTACTATCCCAAAGTCTTGCGCAAATCCGTGGAGTGATTCGGGAGATCGGGAGTTGGATTTGGAGGAGTTGACCCGCGGGTGCTGTTCATCCCGAGAGCCCAGACCACACCGGTCTGACCGGTGCCTCTCACCGGTCTGACCAGTGCCTCTCACCGGTCTGACCGGTGCAGACCCCATTTGGGTTTTACTCGGGTGAACGTTTGGGTGAGTTCGCTGTTGTCCAGTGTTGCTGCTATTTTGAGTTTGGATCAGTTTGGAGCTCGGGCCTGTTTGGTCGATTTGGGGTTTCCTGGCTTGAACCGGTCTGACCGGTGAGCTACACCGGCCTGGCCGGTGTAGGGGCAGTTCTGTGGAAATTTCCAGGTTTCACCAGCAGGGACCGGTGTGACCAGTGTAGGTCAGTGAGGCTCGAGTTTGATGTTCCGCTGCGTTCCCGGGTCCGTGAAGTTGGTTGTTGGTTCCTGGGGCCAGTAGCACTTTAGTGGCTGTGTGGTCTTGGCCAACTTGGGTAGTGAGTCGGAGATGTGTGCTGGAAGCCGTGTTCATCTTGTTGGAGTTTCTATCTCCTTCGAGAAGAATTTTTATCGGCTCTCATTCACTCCCCCCCCTCTCTGGTTCGCCGTTTCGGTCCTTCACCATCGCACTCAATTTGTAGCTGGATTGACTTCAAGACAAAGTTCATCCAAGCTTTCCAAGTATTTCATGAAACCTTAGCAGAGTCATCAGATCTGTTCAATTGCAAGCAAAAAGACAGAAAACCATTGCAAAGCTTCGTAAGAAGATTCATGCAAGAAAGGTCTCAAATCCCGGAAGCAAACAACATGACAACGATACAAGCACTGATAAAGGGTCTGACACTAGGACTGACAACCTTACATTTGACCCGCAAGGAACCCAAAAGCATTGATGTACTCTTTCTTGAACTGGAAGAATACATCAAGTCAAATGAAGATCATCACAAAAGAGTTGCTGAGCAAAATAAGGCAAGGCAAGACAACAGAGGAACAATGTGGAGGCCTCACTTTCAAAATCCATAAAATATCAACAATGTGGAAAACCTTCAGTTCAATCAAAACAATAGACCAAGCACAAGAGGAGGCTACGCATCAAGAGGAAGAGGAAGGGGATGAGGACACTGAAAATTTAGAATCATGACCCAAAAGACCCATACTTCTATTGCCAATATCATGGAAGAGTCCATAGCACTAAAGCGTGTCCAGAAACTAAAAAGAACATAGCTAGAATTCAGCAAGAGAAAACCATGATGAGTATTGCCTCCACAATGTCGAACCAATTTCGTCCAAACTTCTGGCAACCACAATTCATGGGTCCTTAAGCAAATTCAGTCACAGTGCAACAGTTCCAGCAGTCACAATCATCCCAGCAGCCTTCTCAGCACAACCTGAAAGCAAGAGGCTAGTTCTTACTTTCGACGTAGTCGACATGTATCACCCATACCTCACTATTTTAGTCCATGATTCATCAACAAATTTGATGCAGTCATAAGGCAGCAGTTCTTATGCATGAAAATCCCAGCACCCAAAGGGGTTATCACAGTTTACGGTGAGCAACAAGAAGCTAGAAATATTGAGAAAGCTTCACACTAGGTAAAAGCAATGTGCATCAGCTGAAATCCACCGAAGAAAAGAAGGAACCATATGTTGGACCCAAAATGGATATAGAAAAGATTGAGATAGCCGCTGATAGGGAAACAAAAAAAGTGTACCTAGATGACATCCCAGACAGGGCAGTAATAATAGGGGCTCATCTTAGCCCCGAAGAGGAAAAACAATTGGTCCAATTCCTGAATAAAAATAAAGATGTCTTTACTGGGTCAGCCAAAGACTTGCAAGGAGTTGACAGAGACATCATTGGGCATGCTCTAGAAATAGACGAGAAAGTGACTCCAAAGAAGCAAAAACTCAGAAAAATGTCTGAAGAAAAGGTTAAAGCAGTAGAAGCAAAAGTACAGAGGCTTCACAATGCAAAAGTAATCAGAGAAGTCTTGTATCCTGTTTGGCGGCCTAACACTGTACTAGTGAAGAAGAAAAATGGGAAGTGGAGAATGTGTGTGGACTTCACAGATCTCAACAAGGCTTGCAAGAAGGATGATTTTTCTTTAGAATGGGTAGACAAGATCGTGGATGATGCTGCAGACAGCGAAATGCTGTCACTTCTGGAAATGTTTTCAGGATACCATCAAATAAGAGTGCGAAGAGAAGACAATGAAGGACCGATTAGGCGACCAGAGAGGGGGGAGTGAATGGGAGCCGATAAAAATTCTTCTCAAAGGAGATTGAAACTCCGACAAGATGAACTCGCTCGGTCGAACCCCCAAAATCACACGCTCCGCACTTCTACCTTCCGTTTGCCAAAACCACGTAGCCACTGGAGTGCTACTGGTCCTACGAACAAACTCTACCAGTAACCACCACACACACGCACCGACGACAGCGGAAACAACTCGAAAGCTGGCTAACCAGAGGAGGGCGGTTAGACCGGGTATAGGGGGCGGTTAGACCGCCTCCACCTGGTAACCAAGAAATCCTCTGAAACACCTCTTCCGAGCACCAAAACGCACCACAGTTTCACCAACAAAGATCTCTGGTCAAGGCCATGCTAGCTACCAGAAAATCTTGGCGAAAACCAAAACTCCACCCAGGGGCCTAGGGGCGGTTAGACCGGCTACCAGGGGCGGTCTAACCTCCCGTACCCAGCAACGAACTCCAACCAAGAACACCTAGCAAACAGCACGAGAACGACCCCAAATTTCACCCAGACACTCCTCTGATCAAGGCGAACAAACTCACAGAGGAAAATCCGGCGAAACAAAACTTTGACTTGGAAACACCCAGGGCGGTTAGACCGCCCCCTGCAGGCGGTTAGACCGCCTCTCCCAGAAAAACAGCCCGCGGGTCAACCCCCAACTTCCTCGCGCCTGATCTCCCGAATCACTCCACGGATTGCAGGGAAACTTCGGGATTTGCTGGGTTACCTCCTGGGCAACCTCTACCTCAAAGGAATCGACCCGAAACGCTCACAATCAAGAGGAATTGAAGAAATCGCCTCTCTAGTTCAAGAAGTCGCCCAACTCGAAAAACCACCAAATCGAGTTCGATTCAAAGGAGATTTGGGGGCAAAGTCACCAGCCAAAGAGGCACAAGAACCTCATACGTGACACCAACCAAAAACCCCAAGAAATCGTTCTCAAAACACCACCAACAAAGAGCTCCGAAAGTCGACACAAAAGAGAGCGGGAAAACCACCTTGAGGAACAACGCCGAACCATCTATACATACCATGAAGGTTCGTACAAGGTCTAGCTTGCCACCCAAACATCCATCCCTCTCTCTAGATCTCACATGAAGCTCTCAAGCTAGTCCTATGAAAAACTAGGGAAAATGGAGAACGAAAATGGAAAAACAAATGAGCTTGGGTTCCAAGAGTTGGCAGCCATCCACCCATTCAATGAGTATATATGGAGGCACCCAAAAGACTAAACTACCCTTCACTAATAACTAGGGATACAAGCCCCTCGAGGGCGGATATGGAAATCTTCGGAATGTCTTCATCCGACGGATGCCCGGTGACCACAACCTGCTTAGCCTCGACGCAAGCCTTGCGATCCCGACGCGTGTCCTCTGCTTCGAAGCATCTCGGCGCCGGCGGCCAGGGCGGTCAGACTGCCCCCCACGGGCGGTTAGGGCCGGCACGGGAGATCTGACCGGCCCCAGGCGTTCTGACCGCCCCTCCTGGGCGGTTGAACCGGCCTGGCTGGCCGCACCTCCTCGTAGAGTCTTCGGCCTCGGTTTTGTGGCTCAACCGAGTAACCCAGTGGTTTTCTAGTGAACCACTTCAAACCCCGCGAACTCGGTGTAGCCTCCGCCAATCTCCACTCATGACTCGGCTCCCACGTAGTCCCGGCTCGCCCTTGGTTTTGAGGCTCTACCAAGAAACTGTCCACGACTTCATCTTGTTGTTCATGCCAGCATGCGGCCCGCATTTAACCCCCACTGGCCACCGGGTCCCTCGAACAAAGCCTACTTGTCTTCTCCACACCTGGAGGCCTCACCGGCAATTACCTTTCGCGCTTTTTCTTCACCTGCACCAACACGAGTCAAGCCGCAACCTGCACCTGCAATACTTAGCCAAGAAGCAGTCCACACAACGTTGTCAATCACTCATCACATAAGGAAGCGACCATCCACCGGTCCTCGAACCACACATGGTCCTCAATCTCCCCCTTGATGAGTGCATTGACAACACACTTGATTTGTAACCTAAGAGAAAAGGAAAAGAAAAGAACAAATAAAAAGAAACCTCAACAAGCGATCCAAAGCCAAAGAAAGGCAAAGAGCACGATCACTTGAAGAAGACAAAGCAAAGCTCAAGTCTCGGACCCCTTAGGCAAGGGCAACGGCTCGACACATCCGAGACAAAGCAAAGCTCAAGCAAAGAGCGCAAACCACCAAAGCGAAGCACGAACACCACAAAGAGCTCCCCCTGCACATATGCATGCTCCCCCTGAGCCAAAGCACACTCCCCTGAACAAATGCAGCAATGCAACATGGGAATGCAACAAAGAGCAAAAACCTGCTCACTCTGCCCAGGGCGGTTAGACCGCCTGCACCCCATCTGACCGCCTGGGGGCGGTTAGACCGCCCCATGTGACCGGCCCTGCACCAAACTGCTCAAAATTTGCCCGAACCAATTGGAACACCTTCCAAACACTCCCAGGTGCCCAAAGCATGCACAAACTTCTCCCCCTTGTTGACAATGCATGAATCAAGGCAAAATGCGAAAACTTTCAACATATAGCTTCTCAAATATACAAAATTCATCACAAGGAGCTCTACAAGTCCAAATGAGCAAGTTAGATACTCTACAGGTTTGTAATGACCTTAACTACGTGATCACCAAGTTTCACAACCATTGGACAAGGCTAAAAAGGATTTGAGTAATTTTGCGAAAATTACTCTCTCACAAGCAAGAACCTAAACATGAGCAAAACATGTCAAAATGGCAAAGCCACACAAACTTCATGCCAGGACAGCCATTCTAATTATAAGACCATCACAAACACCCACAAGCACCTCATGTCATGTCAAAGCCACCGAGCCATGTGCCTGCTTCTATGTATGAGACTTCTCATTGGTAGGCATCATGCAACGGTTTAGCACCCAAAACAAATTAATTTCAGCACATATGACATGGGAACATATTTTCCAAGCATTTTTCATTTCATTTTAAGATTTATATATGGTACATGAAATGTCTTTGCGACAAAAAGGAACTTATGCCCCTCCATAAGATAAAGCAAGCAGGCTAAACATTCATGATGGCAAATGAGCCTTTGGCCTCGTATGATCAATAAACTAGCTATCCAACCACAAATTAACCATAGCAAAGCCACTAAAACATGTCAAGATCATATAAAGGTGTTTACACATGAGAGAGCATATATGTGACATTTTTCAAAAATATAGCCATCAACCATGGATCATTCAACAAGATCATCAAGAGCTAAGCCAAACTAACCATAGCACACCAAACAAGCTCACAAAAACATATATAGCATCCCATGGTGAACAAAGGAGCTCCCACACACCAAACTCAAGAAATCAAACACACAACAAGCTCCCCCCGCAAATGAGTGAAAGTTGCTTGATCTAGGGGTTTGGTGAAAATATCGGCTAGTTGGTCATGTGTGGGTACATGAATCAAGGCTATCTTCCCTTTCTCTATGTTGTCTCTCAGAAAATGATACCTCACTTCTATGTGCTTGGTTTTGGAATGGAGCACTGGGTTCTTTGCAACGCTTATGGCATTGGTGCTATCACATTGAAGTGGGACATGGGTATACTCCTCACCAAAGTCACTCATGGTGTATGAAATCCAAAAGAGCTGAGAGCAACAACTAGCAGTGGCAACGTACTCGGCCTCGGTAGTGGATTGAGCAACACTCAATTGTTTGCGGGAAGACCAAGATACCAATGACGAACCCAAAAACTGGCAAGTCCCAGAAGTGGAGTTCTTATCCAACCGACACCCGGCAAAATCCGCGTCTGAAAAACCATGAAGCGCCAAAGAAGAGGACGCGGAGTACCAAAGGCCGAAGTCAGGAGTGTGACGCAAGTACCTGAAAATTCGCTTCACCGCTTGCCGATGCGAAGTCCTCGGAGACGCTTGAAAACGAGCGCACAAACACACCAAGAACTATATGTCCGGCCTCGTCGCCGTCAAGTAGAGGATTGACCCGATCATGCTCCGGTACTCCTTTTGGTCCACATGTGCACCTTCCTCGTCCGCATCAAAAGCTGTAGTCGTACTCATCAGCGTCGTCATAGCCTTAGAGTCCTCCATCTTGAACTTCCGCACAATGTCCTTGGTGTACTTAGCCTGGTGCACAAATGTTCCTTCCTTTGATTGTTTGATTTGTAGCCCGAGGAAGAACTGCAACTCGCCCATCATGCACATCTCAAATTCCCTGCTCATATCATCTGCAAACCTTGCAACAAGAGAGTTAGACGAGCCACCAAAGACAATATCATCCACGTACACCTACTCAATCAGGATATCTCTGCCCTACCTCAGCAAAAACAAGGTCTGATCAACCTTCCCCATCTCAAAACCTCTCTCAAACAAGAACCCCGTCAACCTACCATACCAAGCTCTAGGCGCCTGCTTCAACCCATACAGCGCCTTCCTCAACTTGTACACCCGGTGGAGATACTTCTCACTCTCAAACCCCGAAGGCTGCCTCACATACACTTCTTCCTCCAACAGACCATTCAGAAAAGCACTCTTCACATCCATTTGGCGCAACTTGAACCCTTTAGCCACGAAAAAGGCTAGAAGGATCCTAATCGCCTCCAAACAGGCTACGGGAGCAAAGGTCTGCTCGTAGTCAATCCCCTCCTTCTGACTGAACCCCTGAGCAACAAGCCTCGACTTGTTCCTCACAACCTCACCTTTCTCTCCCTCTTTGTTTTTCCACACCCACTTTGTACCAATCGGCTTACACCCTGGGGGAGGGTCAACCAACTCCCACACCTGATTCCTCTCAAAGTTCTCCAACTCCTCATGCATCGAATTAACCCAATTGTGATCAGATAATGCGTGTCCAATGTTGTTGGGCTCAAAAGTAGCAACAAACGCAGCATGAGTGAAATGGGAATTGTTTCGAACCCTCGACCGTGTAGTGCGTTCATTCATGTCGCCGATGATCCTCGAAGCTGGGTGATCCACTTGTACTCGTCGGGGAGGTTCTTGCCTCGATGCTACCTCCCCCTCAACATCAGCTTCTCCTCATTCTTGATTTGTCGTCATAGGTGTAGGAGAGGGTCCGTCCATCATCGTAGTCGAAGTAGTGGGTACATGTTCAGCCGGGGGCACCGCACCTGCATCTTCATCTTCTCCATGTTCATGCTCCTCCTTCTGAAAGATCTCCTCGCCAAGCTCATCATCACCTGCACACTCAAAGACAAGCTGACTATGTGGCTCTGTCTCGTCGAAGGTTACCTCGCAAGTCTCCACGATTTGGTTAGTTTCAAGATTGAGCACACGATATGCTCTAGAATGAGATGCATAACCAAAGAAAATACCATCGACAGACCTAGCCTCAAACTTATCCAATTTCCTGCCTTTCTTCAGAATGAAACACTTGCAACCAAAGACATGGAAGTGACTCACCTTGGGTGTGCGACCATGCATCAACTCATAGCATGTTTTCTTCTTGTGCACTCTGAGGTAGATCCTGTTCGACACATAGCACGCGGTATTCACCGCCTCAGCCCAATACCTCCTCGGAGTCCTATGCTCATCAAGCATCGTCCGAGCCATCTCACACAAGGTCTTGTTCTTTCTTTCCACAACACCATTCTGGGGAGGCGTATATGGACTCGAAAACTAGTGCTCAAGACCCAAGTCATGGCAAAAGGTTTCAAAACGAGAGTTTCTGAATTTCGAGCCATTATCACTGCGGATAGCTCGTATGGCATCTCCGTGCCTCTCGTTCCTCAACCTCAAGACTAGATCTCGAACAAAACCAAACGTCTCCCCCTTATCCTCGAGAAAGAACACCCACGCGTACCCAGAGTAGTCGTCCACCACAACAAGGACATACCACTTCCCACCGCGCATCGCACACGAGGCCGGGCCAACAAGGTCCATATGGAGCAGCTCGCATGGACGCTCAGTCATCACATCGGTGAGAGGCGGGTGAGAAGAGGCTACCATCTTGGCATGCCTACATGGCGCACAAACCAACTCTTTCTCAAGCCTCAACCGTGGCAATCCTCGGACTAAATTGAGTTTACTCAAGCGAGACAAAAGGTCAAAGCTCAAGTGACCCAACTTCCTATGCCACTTCCACAACTCACTCGAAGAACCAGCCAAGAAACAACGCTCCACACCCGAAGATTGGGAAAAATCAGCCCGAAACACCTGACCCTCGGAAACGACCATACAAACAAGGTCCCGTCGAGAGTCCAAAATCCGAGAACCACTTGGCCGAAACAACACCTCAAAGCCCTCATCCAACAACTGGGACACAGAAAGCAAATTGTACCCCAGCGACTGAACAAGAGCAACACGCCTCAGAGTGATCTTGTCACTCACTTTTATCTCACCTTTTGAAAGCACACGCCCACGCCCATAGTCCCCAGAAGTGATGTACCTCTCGTCACCACCGGGACGAGACTTGAGAACCACCCCCTGTCTCCGGTCATATGCCTCGAGCAACCAGAGTCAATCAACCAAATGTTCTTCAAGTCTCCAACCTGAAATTCAAAAATGAGCACGTGAGTGAACAAACGACTCAGCACTAGGGTTAGTACAAAAAGAGTAAAACCAGTGCCGAGCCATTTGCTCGAAAGTGGGGTTAGCATACATCAATCCATCTTTCCTACCATAACTACCACCACGAACACCACCTCGGTAACCACTCCGAGGAAACCACCCCTCACTGCCTGGAGGAGGACCAAAACCACGAAAGACAACCCGTGGACCGTCCCTCCTCTCATTCTCAAAGCTACGACTCCTCCCATCCCCGTAGTGAACTCGAGGGGGAGAATGCCTAGCAACTCGACCACTGTCGTCTCTCCGGACCAACCACCACCAACTCCACCTCCGGACCCGAAACCTCTCGACTCACCACCTCGAAAACCACTCCGCCCCGAGTGCGGGGGCGGTTAAACTGCCTAGCCTGGCCGGTCTAACCGCCCCCCTCTGGGCTGGGCCGGTCTGACCGCCTAGCCAGGCCGGTCTGACCGCCCCCTCCAGAACTGCTCCTCGGAACTCACATCTCCCCATGCCGGAACACTTCTCACCACAACTTTACCCCTGGGAAGCGGCATACGAGGCTTAGATACACCATGGGAAGGGTTGTACTTATCCTTGTTCGCCCACTCAACTCCTCCACCGATTTCTCCTCACTAGCCTTCTCACTCACTTTCCCAAAAAACACTTTCCCGGAAGTGCTCACAAACTTGATAGGCTTTTGGAGATCATTTGTGGGTGTAGGAAATATGGGTGGAGCTGGGGTTGTGTCTAGTCGGTTCCTAAGATGGTTGGGTTTTGGAGGGAAATCATTTTTGTGGTGGGTTTTTGGTGGCTCTGGGATATTCTCTCCACTTCCCTCACCAACCTTGTTTGCCCCAAGTCCCTCACCATCCTGCCTCTTAAATGCCTCGATAATCATCCTCAACTGAGGCTCATGACCAGACAACCAACCCATCAACTTTCTCAAGTCATCATTCTCATCCTGCAAACGATCAACATAATGTGCAAGTTCCAAATTTTTCAAAGCATGCATTTCACAGGTAGAGCATGATGTAGGCATGGGTTCCTTCAATTTAGCCTCAAGAGAACTAGTGTAAACATGCATCTCATCAATCTTAGCATGCAAAACAGGGCAAGAAGTGCAAGCACCTAGCAAAGCAGATCTAGACTTAAGCTCAGCCACTTCAACCCTAAGCACATCTAGTTCCTCACACTTGGAGGCATGCTTCCCCTTAAACAAAGCCAGATCAGCAAGAAATATGGAGCAATCAGCTCAATCAACCTCATCCGAAACAACAGGGCTAGCCTTAAGGGAATCAATCTCAAGCTTGCTATCAAGCACTTGTGTCTCTAGCTCAGCCACTCTAGTCCTAGCATCCTCGAGTGAAGCCCTAAGCTCTTTTCTCATTTTCTTTGCCTCTCTAAGCATGTCATCACGATTATCAAGCAAAGTACCGAGCCGTTCATTCTCCTGGCGCAAGAAGGGAAGTTCGTCACGCACCTCGTCGTCGGACTCAGAGTCCGAGTCGCTCTGTGTGCTCTTCTTGCTGCCGGAGCTCAGCGCCATGGTGCAGAAGCCGTCTCTCGCGAAGCAGCTCAGCCCGCTCAGGTTCTTGGACGACTTCTTGTTCTTGCGATGATCACCTTCATCCTCACTGCTGCTCGAGCTCGAGGTGGAGTACGCGGAACTGGAGTCGATGTTGCGCGCTCCAGCCATCGCTCGGGCCTTGCCTCGGCTCTCCTTCTTCCTCGATCATCGCTCGTCCTTGTACTTGTTCTTGTGCTTGCTCCTGTGGTCGCGTCTCGACCGGTACTTGCCATCGTTCCTCGGCTTGTGCTTGTAGCCGTCCTTATTCTCGACCTTCTCCGGGCAGTCGACAACGAAGTGTCCCGGCTTGCCGCACTAGAAGCACATCCTTGTGTTCCTCCTCATGTTCACTCGGTTCTCGTGCAGCCTCTCAAACCTCCTCGTCAACAGCGCCAGCTCGTCCTCTCCAAGCACGTCGAACTCCTCATCTGGCATAGACATCAAAGAGGAAAAAGAGAACATCCTGGTGGATGGGTTAGTGTTAGCCTTTCCTTTCGAACCACCAACGAGGGCGAGACTATGGGAATTAGTCGGACCCTCGAGCTTGGCAGTCATGCCCCTATCCACCTCAGCCGACTTGAGCTTCGAGAACAGCTTGTTCACTGTCAGAGTGTCATACTTCTCCGACTCCACAATGGCCTCGAACTTTCTGCACCATATTGTACGATCCAAAGAGTGTAAGAGCTTGACAGCTCTATCATGATCATCGTACGGGAGCACGTCCACATTGGCCCTCATGTTGTTCACAACCACCGTGAACCTCTGAAACAAGGCATCGATGGACTCACCGGGGAGATGAGTGCAGTTCTCGTACTCTCTCCGGTAGGTCGCATACATCCGTGCCTGAACCTGGGCATTCCCAACATGAGCCTCCTTCAGCACTGTCCAAATTCTACAAGCCAAGTGCTCGGTGTGAACCCGATCGAACTCAGGCTGACACAGAGCACGAAACAAGTAGTCGACCGCCTTGTTGTTGGCGTCGAACCTATCCCTCGATCCTGGAGTGAGGAAATCCATCGACTGGACATAGCCTGTGTCCACCGTGACATCCCAAAGGATCTGACCCTTTCCGCGGAGGAACGCACCCATCGTCTTACTCCACATCTGGTAGTTCTTGCCATCGAAGTGCGAAGGACCCGAACCCCGTTCCTGGTACGCCATCTTTGGATCTTAGACTGGTTAGAGTCAACAAAGACCCGAACCTGCTCTGATACCACTTGAAGGACCGATTAGGCGACCAGAGAGGGGAGGAGTGAATGGGAGCCGATAAAAATTCTTCTCGAAGGAGATTGAAACTCCGACAAGATGAACTCGCTCGGTCGAACCCCCAAAATCACACGCTCCGCACTACTACCTTCTGTTTGCCAAAACCACGTAGCCACTGGAGTGCTATTGGTCCTAGGAACAAAATCTACCAGTAACCACCACACACACGCACCGACGACAGCGGAAATAACTCGAAAGCCGGCTAACCTGAGGAGGACGGTTAGACCGGGTATAGGGGGCGGTTAGACCGCCTCCACCTGGTAACCAAGAAATCCTCCGAAACACCTCTTCCGAGCACCAAAACGCACCACAGTTTCACCAACAAAGCTCTCTGGTCAAGGCCATGCTAGCTACCAGAAAATCTTGGCGAAAACCAAAACTCCACCCAGGGGCCTAGGGGCGGTTAGACCGGCTACCAAGGGCGGTCTAACCTCCTGTACCCAGCAACGAACTCCAACCAAGAACACCTAGGAAACAGCACGAGAACGTCTCCAAATTTCACCCAGACACTCCTCTGATCAAGGCGAACAAACTCATAGAGGAAAATCCGGCGAAATAAAACTTCGACCTGGAAACACCCAGGGCGGTTAGACCGCCCCCTGCAGGCGGTTAGACCGCCTCTCCCAGAAAAACAGCCCGCGGGTCAACCCCCAACTTCCTCGCGCCCGATCTCTCCCGAATCACTTCGCGGATTGCAGCGAAACATCGGGATTAGCTGGGTTACCTCCTGGGCAACCTCTACCTCAGGAATTGACCCGAAACGCTCACAATCAAGAGGAATCGAAGAAATCGCCTCTCTAGGTCAAGAACTCGCCCAACTCGAAAAACCACCAAATCGAGTCCGATTCAAAGGAGATTTGGAGGCAAAGTCACCAGCCAAAGAGGCACAAGGTCCTCATACGTGACACCCACCAAAAACCCCAAGAAATCGTTCTCAAAACACCGCCAACAAAGAGCTCCGAAAGTCAACACAAAAGAGAGAGGGAAAACCACCTTGAGGAACAACGTCGAACCATATATACATACCATGAAGGTTCGTACAAGGTCGAGCTTGCCACCCAAACATCCACCCCTCTCTCTAAATCTCACATGAAGCTCTCAAGCTAGTCCTAGGAAAAACTAGGGAAAATGGAGAACGAAAATGGAAAAACAAATAAGCTAGGGTTCCAAGAGTTGGCAGCCATCCACCCATTCAATGAGTATATATGGAGGCACCCAAAAGACTAAACTACCCTTCACTATTAACTAGGGATACATGCCCCTCGAGGGCGGATTTGGAAATCTTCAGAATGTCTTCATCGGACGGATACCCGGCGACCGCAACCTGCTTAGCCTCGACGCAAGCCTTGCGATCCCGACGCATGTCCTCCGCTTCGAAGCATCTCGGCGTTGGCGGCCAGGGCGGTCAGACCGGCCCCCTTGGGCGGTTAGACCGGTCCGGGAGATCTGACCGGCCCCAGGCGGTCTGACCGCCCCTCCTGGGCGGTTGAACCGGCCTGGGTGGCCGCACCTCCTCGTCGAGTCTTCGGCCTCGGTTTTGTGGCTCAACCGAGTAACCTAGTGGTTTTCTGGTGAACCACTGCAAACCCCGCGAACTCGGTGTAGCCTCCACCAATCTCCACTCATGACTCGGCTCCCACGTAGTCCCGGCTCGCCCTTGGTTTTGAGGCTCTACCAAGAAACCGTCCACGACTTCATCTTGCTGTTCATGCCACCATGCGGCCCGCACTTGACCCCACTGGACACCGGGTCCCTCGAACAAAGCCTACTTATCTTCTCCACACCTGGAGGCCTCACCGGCAACGACCTTTCGCGCTTGTTCTTCACCTGCACCAACACGAGTCAAGCCGCAACCTGCACCTGCAATACTTAGCCAAGAATCAGTCCACACAACGTTGTCAATCACTCATCACACAAGGAAGCGACCATCCACCGGTCCTCGAACCACACATGGTCCTCAGACAAGGAGAGAACAAGTTTCATTACTCCTTTCGGAACTTTTTGCTTCGTCAGCATGCCAGAAGGGCTGAAAAATGCAGGGTGAACATTTTCAAGAATGATAGCAATAGCTCTTCATCCCCATCTTCGGAGAAACATTGTAGCATATGTCGATGATATAGTGGTCAGAAGCATCCAAAGAAGAGACCACATCAGCGATTTAGCAGAAAGATTCGTGAAGCACGGAGCAATGAACCTCAAGCTCAATCCCGATAAGTGTGTTTTCGGCATTCATAAGGGGTAAGTTCTGGGATGCTTGGTTTCGACAAAGGGTATCGAAGTGAACCCTGACAAAATCAAGGCTTTGGTTGAGATGCAAGATCCTGTTCAAGAGTTGCAGGGAGAGTCACCGCTCTCAACAGATTCGTTCCTAGAGCTGTTGAGAGAAGCTTGCCTTTCTTTCAAATTCTCCGAAGTTCTAAGAACTTTAAGTGGTCTGAGGCTCAAAAGCGGGTTTTTCAAGAACTCAAAGACTATTTGTAGAATATGACCAAGCATGCCCTCCAGAGCCTAAATCACCACTTATACTGTACTTTTCTGCTTCAAATTCAACTGTAAGTGTTGTGCTAGTACAAGAGAAAGAAGAAGAAGAAGGAAAGCTCAAACAAATTCTGGTATATTTTGCTTCGGAAGCTCTCTCAGGATCCAAACTCTTCTACTCTGAGTTGGAAAAAATAGCATACGCAGTCGTGATGGCTGCAATAGAACTAAGGTACTATTTTGAGAGATTTCGTCGTGGATTAGACGTCGCCACATTATAACCCTGGCGAAGTCATAGTCCCACCTTGGGTAGTACATTGTGATGGGGCTTGGTGCGATAAAGGAGTTGGAATATCACGATTGGAGGGACGAAATCATGGCTTACCTAAGAGGACATTATGAACCACAAGATGAATTGGAAGAACAAAGGCTAAAGCAAAGGACAAGGGGCTACACTGTAGTGGACGGAGAACTCTACAAGTCCGGGGTTACCGAACCATGGCTAAGATGCATAACCTCTGAAAAAGGTCTAGAACTTCTCAAGAAAATCCATAGTGGATTATGTGGTGCACACATAGGCATGAGAGCCCTAGCAAGCAAAGCAATAAAGCAAGGATTTTACTGGCCTTCAATAAACTTCGATACAAAGAAGCTTGTTCAAGAATGTGAAGCATGTCAAAAAACAGCGAATCAACAAAACTTTCCATCCATGCTAGTTAATCTAATTCCTCCACCATGGCCTTTGCAAAGGTGGGGAATGGATCTGGTTGGCCCAATGCCAATAGCTCAAGGAAACTGCAAATTCGCAGCAGTAGCAGTTGATTACTTCACCAAGTGGGTGGAAGCGAAAGCATTGGGGAACATCACAACACCAACAATTCAGAAATTCTTCTAGCAAAACATAATCTACATATTCGGGGTACCAAAGGAGCTGACTGTTGATAATGGGAAACAATTCGACTGTTATTCTTTCAAGGAATACTGCAGAACTCTGGGCACACATGCAAAGTTCTCTTCAGTCTATCACCCTCAGTCTAATGGGGCTGTAGAAAGAACATATGGGCTGATATTTTTGGGAATCAAAAAGTGTCTACATGATCAAAAGAAAGGCAAATGGACAGATAAATTACTGAAAGTGATCTGGTCACATAATACTATAGTGTCAAGAGCAATAGGTTTCACACCTTTCTTCTACTGTTTTGTACCGAAGCAATGACATTAGAAGAGATCAAGAATGAGAGCATGAGAGTACAGTAAGCAAGGGAGATCGATGAAGTTGACATGAAGGTACAGAAGACATGATTGAGCTAACGATCCTTGAAGCTGCTGAAAACATTGAGAAATACCAAAAGGAAACCAAGGCATGGAAAGATAGAAAAGTGGTTAGGAAAGACATCAAGATTGGTTATTTGGTTTTGAAAAGAAAGAAAAATGGGAGAATCCAGGGAAACTGCAAGAATCTTGGGAAGGGCCATACATAGCAAAGGAAACAAACATGCCAGGAGCTTTTAGCTTGATAGACCAAACTGGCGAAGAGTTGTCGCAATCATGGAATTCTGACAGCTTGAAGAGGTACTACCCGTAAGAATCTCGAAAGTAGTTAGATTTATTTTTTAGCATTTCTTTTCGCAAGTTTAAATTTCATAAAATTGTAAAACTTCAAACCATGGATCTATAAGTAGTTTTGGGAATAAAAATATTTACTTTTTCACACTAAACGTAGAATAAGGACGACTATACTCTTTTGCTTGCAAAGGGGGCCCTAAATCAAGGGGCAAGGTTTTTCATGAGGCAGATCCTATATAAATACTCTTTGTGATACATATGAAAGAGTCTTCACCCAAGGTATGTATCTTGCGAAACACCATTCATGAGAAGGCTTCGTGATAGCCTCAGTTCCATCGTAAAAAGGAAAAGTTCATGAAAAGGCTCCATGACAGCCTCAATTCCATCGTGATAAAGAAAAGTTCGTGAAAAGGCTCCATGACAGCCTCGATTCCATCATGATAAAGAAAAGTTCATGAAAAGGCTCCATGACGGCCTTGATTCAATCGTAATAAAGAACAGTTCGTGAAAAGGCTTCATGATAGCCGAGATTTAAGAAGAGAAAGAAATGTTTCGAGAAAGTGGCTCCTTGATAGCCAAAAGGCTAAGTGAAAGCCTAAATCCCACCGCGAACGGGATTTCCCACTGAAAGGCCTGAGACAACAAGTTGTGGCCTAAATCCTACGAAAAAGGGATTTCCCACCGAAAGGCCTGAGACAACAACAAGTTGTGGCCTAAATCCCACCGTAAAAGGGATCTCCCACAAAAAGGCTTGAGACAATCACAAGTTGTGGCCTAGGTCCCACCCTCGAAGGGACACCCTACCAGAAGTTTGGTAGTGAATGAAAGTTGTGGTCCAGAAAAGTTCGAGTGTGTTCATTCAAGGATCTTTGTGTATATGTAAAATTGTGAAACAGAAATTCAAATTTGTCATGATGTAAAAAAAAGTAGCATGATATCAAAAATTCAAAGAAATTCGCATAAAGGGGCTCGGAAATCTCTGAAGATGAGTAAATACACAGGATGGTTGAAGCAACTCAGAGTTGCAATATCAAACAAGGTAAGTATGCCAGGCAGGCGCAAGTCCACAAAATTCGTGAAACAAATTTTGTCGACTTACACTTTAAAGAAATCGTAAATCCACGGGTTTCCACGGAATTTTTTCATAAAAAATAGAAAGGTGGGGAGGGTGACGTTTTTTCTTAAAAACGAGTTTAATGCCTTATTTTCATAAAAAAATTCCACAAGAATTAAGTTACATAACTTTAAAGAGCTAAAATTTCAGAAAGAGAGTTCGACAATGTGGCCCTGATTGCGACCAGTATTTTCAGCAGTAACACTAGCATAAGCGAAGTTGTAGTCGTCAGCCTTGGGGCTAAGGGGCTCTGTCTTCACGAAAGTTCGAGAACTCGAGGCTTCGGTGGCAAGAGCATAGCTGTCGCGTTGAAGGAAGAACCAAGTCAGCTGAAAACTACTCATGGAGAAGAATTGGCAACACTCAAGCCAAAAGTCGGAGAATTTACATCTGGGATAAACCTCTTTAAACAACTGCCAAGCTTCACCACTGACTACTTGATTCCCATGGTGATTTCGTAATGTATCACATTTTGCGCAGGCCCACCATGTAGGACCTGTGCAGGTTAAAGTTTACAAAACAACTGTTTAGAAAAGGGGTCGCAACCCACGAATTTACAAGTCGCCAAGTCCCCTGTGCCCGAGTGGGAGAGTGCCCCAGTGAAGCCGTGCAAGGAGGTTGAGATCCGGAGGCCACCCAACCTATTGAGCACTACCGCGCCACGCAGGTGTCGCTGGGTGCTGGGTGACGCCGCGGTGCCGCCCACTTGCTAGGGTTGCTGTGACACCCTAAAATTCCATCACTGAAATCACTTAGCAACTTAAAATGTCTTAAGGATTTAAGGAGATTAAAATGCTAAATAAAATTGAGCTCTAAAAATATTAAAGATAATATAATAAAGTTAGAAACAACAAGTGTATGTGCATCATCATTTGGCTTGCATGATTTTGGTTGCTTGAGTAGTCTCTAAAAAGTCTATAAAATATTTGAGAAAAGTTTACAAAAGTTTGAAATGGATTTGAATTGAAAATGGATTTGAAAATGAGGTTTGAAAAAGAAAAGAAAAAAAAACAAAACCAGCACCCTTACCTTTTGGCCCAGGCGGCCCAGCCCGACTCCCCGCCGGCCCACTGCCCTTCCCCTTCCCTTTTCTTTTTACAGCGGCGCCGACAGGTGGGCCCCACCTGTCAGCCTCTATCCCTCCCCTTCCTTTCTTCTTCCCCGCGCCCCGCGGCCGCCGCCGCGCGCCACCGAATCCGCCGGCTCCCGCCCCTTCCCCTTCCTTCTTTTCCTCCCAGAGCCTGCCAATTAAGGCAAGTAACTGCCCGTGATCAATTGGGGGCCGTTTCCCCCTTTCCTTACACCGGGCCGTGATGGCCGCCGGCCATCAATGGCAACCCGCCGCCGCCCCGTCCCCTGGCCGCTTCACTTCCCTCCCTCGGGCCCTATATAAGCTCGCTCACGCGCTCCTTGGCTCCCCTTTCGCCTCTGCAACACACACGCGCCCGAGCCGAGCCCAATTTCTACAGCGCCGCCGCCTTGCCTTCCGCCGCCGCCGTCGTCTCGTCGCCGCCGGTGAAGGGCCAAGCCTTCTGCCCATATCTTTTGATCA
The DNA here is from genome assembly GCA_947561735.1 of Cenchrus americanus. Lineage (NCBI taxonomy): Eukaryota > Viridiplantae > Streptophyta > Magnoliopsida > Poales > Poaceae > Cenchrus > Cenchrus americanus. Next base: position 141,138,406 of record OX387239.1, on the reverse strand, counting down.
ATAGGTTCGCAGGGAGCTTGACAAGCTCGTGTGCCTGCAGGTCTGCGCCCTCGACGCCCGTGGCAGCCGCGCCCCGTGCTCGCCGGAGCGCCGCCCGAGCCGCCGTCGTCATCAAGCCGCCCCGTTGCCGCCTCCTTTTCACCCTTCGGCCCGTCCTCTTCGCCTGCGTGTGGTAAGCAACCACCCCTGCCCAGTTCCCCTCCTATCGCGCCCGGCCGCCTCCCCCGCGAGCTCACCGGAGTGACCGCGCCGCCCCCTTACGGTGCTGGCCGCCGGTGAGGCCCGATCGTGCCCGTAGAGCCCGCAATCGTGTGCGCAAGCGTCTCCGCGTCGTTTTGCCCCAACCCGTGGTCGAAGAGATGGCCGGAGCGCCGTCCGAGCTCACGCCGGCGAGCTCCCGCCGCGCGCGCGCCGCCCTCCGGCGTTGTCGCCGCCGCCCGCCGCATGCTTTCGTCCGGCGCCGTTGGATCGCGAGTGGACGATGGGGATCACGTACCCCTTCGGTTTAAGTGGCGGGTCCACGGTGGACCCATGGACCGCGCCCACGGCCGGGTCCACGGTGCACCCATGCGCCATCCGCCGTTGGATCTCGGATCCACGGTGTTGAGTGGCGGTTTTGTTTAAGAGTCCCTGGGAATTCAAATATTCGCAAGCCGGTCCTTCCACCTTTGAAAATAATTACAGTTAGGTCCTGATTCTTGCAAACTAGCCCCTATCTACCCTGTTTAATTCTGTTTTAAGCCCTTTTCACTTCTTTTGCACATAAACCCTCTGATTTAATTTATAAAAATGTTTTAGCCCCTGAATTTATTCATAAACAACCCTGTGAACATAGTTTTCTTGCAAATAGGCCCCTGAAAACTGTTTTAACCATATCTTTCTCATTTTAACTCCGTTTTTAGCGTTCTATATATCGAAATGATCGTCTCGACGAGTAGAATCTTTTAAACAGTAAATTTACCAGTTTTATTACTGTTTGGTGTACTGTTTTGTTTATTGAGTGTTATCCATGTTTGACTCGTAGATATCGTGCCTGTTTCGTCCGAGCTCCCCGTCGGAAGTGATCCGGAAGAACCTGTCTTTGAAGAGGAATTCACCCAGCTTGTAGAGGAAGGCAAGTGGATTTCCCCCTCTGCATAATCTTTTTGAACCCATGTCACTGCATGCTAAACAATGTTTACTATTCCTGTTGATATGCATAAATCTGATGGGCAAACACCTAGCTAAGGATTTGACTAGATGCTTTACCACTTTACCTTGATCAACCCTGTTTAAACTTATGTTTGGGGGTAGATAAATGCTTAGCTTGCTCAACATAAGTTTGGTTATGCTTTGTTTATGTTATACATCTCAGTTTTGGTTATGTATATGCTTGTGCTTAAACAAGATAACTTGATATAATCGGAACATGGAGAACCACCCAAGATAACAGTACAACCACAGTCCACATGGCTCTGGCTTAGCCAATTAATTAGGAGAGTGGAGTAGCTGATAGCTCTTTTCCGAGAGGGGCACAGGGGGCCGGAGTTGAAGGGGTATAGCCCGGTCCTTTTGGGGTAGCAGCCTTGGCTAAGGTGTTGACCACTAGGGAGGGTTATGGCCCGCTCCGCCGCTGTAATCGTTGCGGGGCTGTTGGTTTCTCTTCTTTCCTTTGTAAAGGCTTCGTAGTGGACCCCTAGCCACTCACCTTGGAAGTGTTTAAGGGTCTAGCTAACCCGGGCAAGATGGGGAACACGAACTGTGGGTAAAGTGTACAACCTCTGCAGAGTGTAAACTGATCGATCAGCCATGCTCACGGTCACGAGCGGCTTGGACCCTCACATGATTAATTACTTGAAGATTAATGTAAATCGTGGGTTGGAGGTTTGGTTTGAGGTTCTTTTAAAGGTTAAGTGGGTTGGTATACACTTACATCTAGTAACTAGGTGCTTGCTAATAAAACTTGATCAACTTGTAAAATGCTTACCGCTGTGAACCATAGCCTATCCTTGACAAGCCTTGCATTTTTCCCCCACTTGCTGAGCTCCAACCATAAGTGTGCTCACCCTTGCTTACCGCCGTTCGAGGAGAACGTCGGAGGCGAGGACGAGTACCGGAGTGACTTCGAGGAGTTCTAGGCATGCGGATCCCCCGGTCATCATGCCCGTGGATGTCGGCGATGGAGTTGCTCGTCGTCGTTTAGTTATCGTTTTGTTCGGACCTTCGAGTCCACCCTTATGGATGTAATAAAGGATGTTATACTGGTTTAAACTCTTGTACGTTTTATTACAGCAATGGTATTACTCTCGTTTTGTCTATCATGTGTGTGTAAATGATCCTGGTGCACATATGAGATGCATTCGGTTTTCCTGGTAAAATCGGGTGTGACAAAGTGGTACCGAGCGGAGTTGATCGTAGGACGCAGCCTTAGTTAGAAATGGACGAAATTAAGGATTCATGTTCTAGAAAGCCTCATCATGCTTCAAATCATCTTATTTACGCACTAAAAATCTAATTTAATTTTGTTTATCATTTTAAACTATCATTTTGATTTATTCTGCACTCTGAGATCAGTTTTGCTTTGACAGATGGCCAGGACTTACATGACCCCTCGCAAGAGCACTGGTGGGCGTTTCCCTACTGGACAGCTGGCTCCTCGCCATCGTCTTGAAGATGTTGAGGAGGAACAGGAGGAGTTCCAGCAGGAGGTTGAGGTTGAGGAAGACCCAGAGGAGGTCCAGCCAGAAGAAGAAGAAGAGGATCCTGAAGAAGTTGAGATGGAGGAGGAGGAGCCAGAAGAGCCATTGGAACAGCCACAGCTGTACGATGGCACAGTGCTTGAGGCAGACGCAGACGGTGACATTGTGATTCCACCGGCGCCTCGTCAATGAGGAAGCACCCCCCGCACCCGCCGATCCCGTGCCGAAGGTGATCCGAGAAGACTCCGGTGATGACGGTGTGGGTGAGGATGATGGTAACCATGCCGCCGGCAACCCGGAGGAAGATGAAGATCCCCGCTACCATGGAGCCGAATACCATAAGCACTCTATGAAGCCGAGAATGGGCGGTTCGCATTCTCTTGTGGGATGTTCTGAGGTATCTGGGGTATACCATAAGGCCTCTCTATGTGACCAAGCATTTCAGTGAGCCTGGAATGAGGGATTACTACACTTGCAAAGTTTACATCAGGAAGCCTCTGAATGATACTGAAGGATGGAGGTATCGCTCATCCCACCATAGCACAGCTCAGTTCTCTACGGATGATGCTGCGGTGAATGATGCAGCAAGGAGGGCGCTCTGGTCGGTTTGTAATGCTAATCGAGTGCAGCTATTCCAATCGGAGTACCGTCATGTGCCTCGGCGTGCAAGTGGCACAGAAGTGACTGTGGTGCCAGCAGGAGGCGATGACCGCATCGATGTCTTGGCAAGGGTGACTGCTGCTCTGAATGCTGATCTGGAGGGAGCAACTTTGGAGATAAACAAGTATCATGAAGAGCTGCAGGCTGCTCAGGCAAAGATAGCACGACTGGAAGCACAACTTGCAGGACGACGATCGCCTCGGGAAGTCATGCCATACCGGACTACGGCTTCCCCTCCACGCAAGAGGCTTCGTTACAACACTGATGAAGCTACTACTCGTCTTGGCTAGGATCCTAGGATGCTCGCCCTTATCATTTACCTTTTCGATAGACCGTTCTCGCGTGAACGTATTTGCTTGTAATAATGAATGCTGTTTGCAAACATGCTTGAGTTGGATCTTTGCTTGATTGTAAATTGTATGGTGGAGTGATGGCCACTATGCAATCTGAAATTTTAAGTTAATTAAAGTTTGGTTTGGGTTTTATCGGTTGTCATTGCTTAATCTCTTATGCAAATGTGATTGGATCAAATCTGTTTTCGCAGTCATATGACATGTCAGTAATGTTTTGCTTATAACTCAAGCTACAGAATTCCAAATGACATGAAACCAGTTGGGTTAGTTCACAAATTTAGAGGATGAATTTCTGTCAAAAATTCAATGGTATACAATACATATTCTGGGAGTTATGCATAAAGTAATGAACATGACAGAATCTGTAAATTTCTGCTGACATAGCTGTACTGTTTGAATTATATCTCGAGTTATACATATCCAAATGAGGTGATTCCAGTTGGGATGGTTCCATAATTTTATACACTATAATCTGGTAAAAATTCGTGGTCATTGGATATTTACACAGAAAGTTATGCATAATTCTTTGAGGTCAACAGAATCTGTCTTAACTGAAGTACATGCTGTAATTTTACTTTGAGTTATTCTCTTATGCAATGATTCAAGTACAATTATCTGAGATATGATTTTTCTAACGGTCAGATGGTAAACACCAGGTCCGGAGGAGGTCAAGACGTGCCACCGTGATCCGGGCACATATTGCAAATCAACAAAACCCAGCACCACCTCCACCGATCAACCAAGCAATGGACCCGAACATGCAGCAATTCCTGGCAGCGCAGATGCAACTGATTCAAAACCTTACCAACACTGTGCAGCAGATGCAAGCTCAACAGAACCAGCCACCACCACCGATGCCACCACCACCCCCGCCACCAAGGGACAGGCACAAGGAGTTCATGAGCCACCATCCCCCTACATTTTCTCACTCAGCTGATCCACTAGATGCTGATGACTGGCTGAAAACTATCACTAAGAAGCTGGAGATCATGCAGTGCACTGACAGGGAGATGGTTCTGTATGCTGCTGGAAGACTTGTGGGGCAGGCCGCAGATTGGTGGGATGCGTACTCTCAAGCTCATCCCAACAGGCAGAACATCACTTGGCAGGAATTCCGTGACAATTTCCGCACTTATCACATTCCTTCCGGGGTTCTCAAGCTTAAGCGAGAGGGAGTTCTTGTCGCCGAGGCAAGGTAATATGTCGTTGATCGAGTATCCGGACAAGTTCACTCACTTGTCACGTTATGCACCCGATGAAGTCAACACCGATCCAAAGAGGCAAGAAAGGTTCCCGGATGGCTTGATTAGTCCTCCGAACTATCTACCGCAGTCACATTTTCCCGGACTTTCGTACGCCGGTAAACAAAGCTATTGGGCCGGAAAGCAAGGGAAAGGAGATGGGTGAACATAAACGCAAGTTTCGGTCTCGGGGGCGGTCTAGCAAGAGCACCCGTCCCCGTTACAGTTCTCAGCAGAGCTTGACTCCATATCGTCCTGGTGGACAAGCTGGAAGGTACCCACAGAACATGCAGCTCCAGCGCTCGTTTCAGCCACAGCGTTTCAACCCTCAGACACCCAGAGCTCCTACCCCTCAGCTGAGTCGTCCTAGCAACAACTCTGGGGCACCTGTCAGGAACACCAACCCTGTTCAGCCAGGTGGATGCTTCAAGTGCGGAGAGCTGGGACATTATGCTAACAATTGTCCAAAGAGGGTGATGCAGACTCCGCAGAGGGACATTGGGAACAGGACTGGGCAGCCATCTCCTCAGGCTCGTACTCCACAGACACCCAGCAAGAGAGGCCAGCAGAGTCATGTGCGTGGCCGAGTCAATCATGTATCAGTGGAGCAAGCTCAGAATGATGCCGGCGTGGTATTGGGTACGTTTTTCGTCAACTCGTACCCGCTACCGTATTATTTGATTCGGGAGCATCACATTCATTCATAACCGATCAATTTGTGGCAAAATATAACTTACCTATGAGTACAATGAAGAACTCACCGATAGTTAGCACTCCCGGGGGAGAAATGAAAACTCGGTCACATATGCCCACAAGTAAAGATTAATATCATGGGGGTAGACTTTCTTGCTAATCTGGTAGTTCTAAAATCATGGGGAATAGATGTCATTCTTGGTATGGATTGGTTAAGGAGTTGTGATGGAGTTATTCAGTGTCGGAAGAGGTCAGTACTGTTAACCGGTCCTCAAGGGGAAAGAGTAGAGTATGTGAGTGCACCCTCGTCTGTCAAAGGAGTTATGAACTCTGTTGAAGGCAAGGCCTTGGAGGATATAAGGGTAGTGAATGAATTCCCTGATGTGTTTCCAGAGGATTTGCCAGGTATGCCACCTGATCGTGACATTGAATTTAGTATTGAACTTATACCCGGATCGCTCCCATATCTAAAAGACCATATAGAATGGATGTTAAAGATCTAGCTGAATTAAAGAAACAAATTTAAGAATTACTTAGTAAAGGGTTTATCCGTCCTAGTTCATCACCATGGGGAGCCCCCACACTCTTCGTTGATAAGAAGGATGGATCTAGAAGGTTGTGTATAGACTATCGATCACTTAACGAAGTTACTATCAAGAATAAATACCCTTTACCTCGGATTGAGGATTTGTTTGATCAAATGAGAGGAGCTAAGGCTTTCTCTAAGATAGATCTTAGATCAAGGTTATCATCGCTGAAAATCCGTGTGGAGGATATACCAAAGACAAGATTCACTTCTAGATATGGGTTATATGAGTTCACCGTGATGTCCTTTGGCTCGACCAATGCACCAAAGATACTTTATGTATTTGATGAACAAGGTATTCATGGAGTATCCGGATAAGTTTGTTGTGGTATTCATTGATGATATATTGGTATTCTCTCGGAGTGAAGAAGAACATGAAGAACATTTGAGGCTTGTGTTACGAAGTTACGGGAACATCACCGTATGCCAAGTTCAGCAAGTGTGCTTTCTGGTTAAAGGAGGTATCTTTTCTCGGACATATCATCACAGATGGAGGCATAGCAGTCGATCCAAGCAAGGTTCGGGATGTATTGAACTCGGAGTCCGCCTAAGAATGTGCCGGAGATCGAAGTTTCCTTGGTCTTGCGAGGATACTATCGGAGGTTCATTGAAGGGTTTTCTAAGATAGTGAAGCCACTTACCACTCGCTCGAGAAAGGAAGAGAATTCAAATGGGATGAGAAGTGTCAGGCTAGTTTTGAGGAGTTGAAGAAGAGGCTGACCACAACACCGTGTTGATCATGCCGACATACACAAAGGGTTCGATGTGTACTGTGATGCCTCTCGGCAAGGTTTGGGATGTGTGTTAATGCAAGAAGGAAAGGTAGTAGCTTATGCTTCAAGATAGTTGAGGAAACATGAGCGTTAACTATCCTACTCATGATCTTGAGTTGGCTGCAGTTGTTCACGCCTTGAAGATCTGGAGACATTATATGATTGGGAACAAGTGTAAGATCTTTACTGACCATAAGAGTCTGAAATACATCTTTACTCAGAAGGATCTGAATTTGAGGCAAAGAAGATGGTTAGAGTTGATCAAAGATTATGATTTGGATATCCAGTATCATCCAGGGAAAGCGAATGTTGTGGCAGATGCTTTGAGTCGGAAGGGACAGACTAATATGCTATTGGGACACCTGTTACCTCAAGAACTATGTTGGGAGATGGCACAGCTTAACTTGGGAATGGTTGCTTCGAGTGAGACTTTGACATTGGAGATTGAATCGACACTTGAGCAGGATATCAGGAAGGGACAGTTGACTGATGCCAAGATTGCAGAATACAGGAAACTGATTAAGTTAGGCAAAGTTCCGGAATTTAGAGAAGATGAGCAAGGAACAGTGTGGTTTAAGAACAGAATCTGTGTACCTAAGATCAAGGAATTGAGAGAAGTTATCTTGAAGGAAGCACATGATTCAGCTTACTCTATACACCCTGGTAGTACCAAGATGTATCAGGACTTGAAGCAGAGATACTGGTGGTATGGGATGAAGAAAGATGTGGCAGCTCATGTAGCTTTGTGTGATGTGTGCCAAAGAGTGAAGGCTGAGTATCAAAGACCAGCAGGATTGCTACAACCTCTGAAGGTACCTGAGTGGAAATGGGAGGAAATCAGTATGGATTTCATAGTAGGATTACCTCGTACTCGTGACGGGTATGATTCTATTTGGGTTATTGTGGATAGATTAACCAAGGTAGCGCACTTCATTCCAGTGAAGACGACCTATACAGGAGTGAAGCTAGCTGAATTGTATAATTCAAGGATAGTGTGTTTGCACGGGGTACCGAAGAAGATAGTGTCAGATCGAGGCACACAGTTCACCTCACGGTTTTGGCAGAAGTTGCATGAGTCAATGGATACAAAGTTAAACTTCACCAAAGATACCATCCTCGGACGGATGGACGGACAGAGAGAACAAATCGATACTCGAGGATATGTTGAGAGCTTGTGCATTGAAGAACAAAGGGAGTTGGGATAAGAGTTTGCCTTATGCAGAGTTTGCTTACAACAACGGCTATCGTCCAAAGATCAAGATGGCACCTTTTGAAGCTCGTATGGAAGGAAGTGTAGAACACCGTTGTTTTGGAATCGATCGGTGAAAGGCGGTTCTTTGGGCCGACAAAGCATACGAGAAGCAGTAAAAGCAAGTTGAAATCATAAGGGAGAATCTTAAGGCGGCACGGTCTAGACAGAAGAGTTAGTGCCGATCCTCGGCGAAGAGAAGTGATCTTGGAAGTCGGTGATTATGCATACCTCAGAGTGTCACCTATTCGAGGGTTACGAAGGTTTAATGTCAGGGGAAAGTTATCACCTCGATTTATCGGACCGTTCAAGATTTTGGAACGGAAAGGAGAAGTAGCATACCAGTTAGAGTTGCCAGCACAGTTGTCAGGAGTTCATGACGTGTTTCATGTGTCACAGTTAAAGAAGTGCACAAGTGAGGTTAGGATAAAACCGGTGCAGTTAGAGGATATTCAAATGGAGAATGACCTGACATACAAAGAATACCCTGTTAAGATCTTGGATGTGTCAGAAAGAGTTACCAGAAGTAAGATTATCAGAATGTGCAAAGTGCAGTGGAGTCATCACACCGAGGAAGAAGCAACTTGGGAAAGAGAGGATGAACTCAAGGAAGACTTCCCTCAGCTGTTCTCTAAGTCTTCTGAATCTCGGGACGAGATTCTCTTTAAGGGGGTAGGATTTGTGACACCCTAAAATTCCATCACTGAAATCACTTAGCAACTTAAAATGTCTTAAGGATTTAAGGAGATTAAAATGCTAAATAAAATTGAGCTCTAAAAATATTAAAGATAATATAATAAAGTTAGAAACAACAAGTGTATGTGCATCATCATTTGGCTTGCATGATTTTGGTTGCTTGAGTAGTCTCTAAAAAGTCTATAAAATATTTGAGAAAAGTTTGCAAAAGTTTGGAATGGATTTGAATTGAAAATGGATTTGAAAATGAGGTTTGAAAAAGAAAAAAAAGAAAAAAAAACAAAACCAGCACCCTTACCTTTTGGCCCAGGCGGCCCAGCCCGACTCCCCGCCGGCCCACTGCCCTTCCCTCTTCCCTTTTCTTTTTACAGCGGCGCCGACAGGTGGGCCCCACTTGTCAGCCTCTATCCCTCCCCTTCCTTTCTTCTTCCCCGCGCCCGCGCCGGCCGCCGCCGCGCGCCACCGAATCCGCCCGGCTCCCGCCCCTTCCCCTTCCTTCTTTTCCTCCCAGAGCCTGCCAATTAAGGCAAGTAACTGCCCGTGATCAATTGGGGGCCGTTTCCCCCTTTCCTTACACCGAGCCGTGATGGCCGCCGGCCATCAATGGCAACCCGCCGCCGCCCCGTCCCCTAGCCGCTTCACTTCCCTCCCTCGGGCCCTATATAAGCTCGCTCACGCGCTCCTTGGCTCCCCTTTCGCCTCTGCAACACACACGCGCCCGAGCCGAGCCCAATTTCTACAGCGCCGCCGCCTTGCCTTCCGCCGCCGCCGCCGTCGTCTCGTCGCCGCCGGTGAAGGGCCAAGCCTTCTGCCCATATCTTTTGATCAATAGGTTCGCAGGGAGCTTGACAAGCTCGTGTGCCCGCAGGGTCCGCGCCCTCGACGCCCGTGGCGCCGCACCCCGTGCTCGCCGGAGCGCCGCCCGAGCCGCCGTCGTCATCAAGCCACCCCGTTGCCGCCTCCTTTTCACCCTTCGGCCCGTCCTCTTCGCCGCGTGTGGTAAGCAACCACCCCTTCCCGCTTCCCCTCCTATCGCGCCCGCCGCCCTCCCCCCGCGAGCTCACCGGAGTGACCGCGCCGCCCCCTTACGGCCGGCCGCCGGTGAGGCCCGATCGTGCCCGTAGAGCCCGCAATCGTGTGCGCAAGCGTCTCCGCGTCGTTTTGCCCCAACCCGTGGTCGAAGAGATGGCCCGAGCGCCGTCCGGAGCTCACGCCGGCGAGCTCCCCGCCGCGCGCCGCCCTCCGGCGTTGTCGCCGCCGCCCGCCGCATGCTTTCGTCCAACGCCGTTGGATCGCGAGTGGACGATGGGGAACACGTACCCCTTCGGTTTAAGTGGCCGGGTCCACGGTGGACCCATGGACCGCGCCCACGGCCGGGTCCACGGTGCACCCATGCGCCATCCGCCGTTGGATCTCAGATCCACGGTGTGGAGTGGCGGTTTTGTTTAAGAGTCCCTGGGATTTCAAATATTCGCAAGCCGGTCCTTCCACCTTTGAAAATAATTGCAGTTAGGTCCTGATTCTTGCAAACTAGCCCCTATCTACCCTGTTTAATTCTGTTTTAAGCCCTTTTCACTTCTTTTGCACATAAACCCTCTGATTTAATTTATAAAAATGTTTTAGCCCCTGAATTTATTCATAAACAACCCTGTGAACATAGTTTTCTTGCAAATAGGCCCCTGAAAACTGTTTTAACCATATCTTTCTCATTTTAACTCCGTTTTTAGCGTTCTATATATCGAAATGATCATCTCGACGAGTAGAATCTTTTAAACAGTAAATTTACCAGTTTTATTACTGTTTGGTGTACTGTTTTGTTTATTGATTGTTATCCATGTTTGACTCGTAGATATCATGCCTGTTTCGTCTGAGCTCCCTGTCGGAAGTGATCCGAAGAACCCGTCTTTGAAGAGGAATTCACCCAGCTTGTAGAGGAAGGCAAGTGGATTTCCCCCTCTCGCATAATCTTTTTGAACCCATGTCACCGCATGCTAAACAATGTTTACTATTCCCGTTGATATGCATAAATCCGATGGGCAAACACCTAGCTAAGGATTTGACTAGATGCTTTACCACTTTACCTTGATCAACCCTGTTTAAACTTATGTTTGGGGTAGATAAATGCTTAGCTTGCTCAACATAAGTTTGGTTATGCTTTGTTTATGTTATACATCTCAGTTTTGGTTATGTATATGCTTGTGCTTAAACAAGATAACTTGATATAATCGGAACATGGAGAACCACCCAAGATAACAGTACAACCACAGTCCACATGGCTCTGGCTTAGCCAATTAATTAGGAGAGTGGAGTAGCTGATAGCTCTTTTCCGAGAGGGGCACAGGGGTGTAACACCCTAATTCTATTAAAAACTTGGCTTTATTAAAATTTGCTAGCAACCATTTAATTGCTTAAGGAGTATAAGGTTGTTTTATTTAATTTTAGGCATTTAACACTTTTCTAAAATAACTTTAATGAAATATAGGATTTATTTGTGGCATACAGTGCGGAGCATTGTTTTGGTTGCTCGGAATTCAAATTCAAAATTTGAATTTCCATTTTGTTTGGTGCCTTTTCCTAAATCCCTAAAACCCCAAACCTTTTCTCCTTTTCCCCTTCCCCATCTAGCCCGGCCCGGCGGCCACACGGCGCAAACATGACCCATTTCTTTTTCTTTTCTTTTTTTTTTAGCCGGCCCGCTCGCGCCTTGCGGCCCGGGGCTAGCCGCGCGGCCCAAGACCGCCGGCCCACCCGCGCCGCGCCCGCGCCCGTGCCGCCGACGGGTGGGGCCCCCTTGTCATCCCCGCCAGCTCGCCGCCGTCCCCGCGCCGGACTCGGCCTCGCCCTCGCGCCGCCGCCGAGTCCGACCCGCGCACGACGCCCGCGCGCGTAGCGCGCACGCCAAGGCCGGGCCCTCGTGCCTTTATAAGCCGCCGCCGCCCCCCGGACGCCCCCACCCGAGCCGCCGCCTTGCGCCTCTTGCCCTAGCCGCAAGCCGCCGGAACCCTAGAGCGCCGCCGCCGCCGTTCCCCGCTCCGCCGCCGCTCGTCGCCGTGGGATCGCCTCAGAGCTTCGCAAGAAGGTGAGGAGCTCCCCCGCCGCCGCTTGTTGACATCCCCCGTGCACCCCGCCGCCCTAGGCCCGTCGCCGGAGCCCGAGCTCCGCACCGCCGCGCCGAGCGCCCGCGCCGCCGCACCTCCGCCCGAGTCGCCGCCCTAGATCGATCCGCCGCCCCGCGCGCGCGTTGCATAGAGGTCTCTCGCGCGTTGAATCGGCACCGAGCCCCGGATTGGGGTCGCCGGCGAGTCCCGCCGCCGCTCTCCACCGGCCGCCGTCGGCCGGCCGCCCGCCGCCGCCCGGCCCGCTTGCACGCGTCCGTGACCGTCGGATCGAGATCCGACGCATCCGGTCGCCCCCGCCGCCCCCTCTTAACCCGCGCGCGACCACGGCCTTTGGATCTAGATCCAATGGATCTAGATCGAGCCGGCCGAGTCAATACCGGTCAACCCGGTGTGTTCCCGTGATTTTTGCAAGAAAACCCCCCGAGCTTTTTGGTATTTACAAAAATATCCTTCCACCGTATAAGATTCCTTACAGTTTAGTCCTTTTTCTTTATTTTAGCCCGAAACCTTTTTAAATCTTCGCATTAGTCCCCGGAACTTCCCGAGCCCATAACTTGGTCGTTTTAGCTCCGATTTTAGCGTTCTTTATGTCCACGCGTTCGTCTCGAAGCGTAGATTAGTTTCGTGCTACTGTTTAGATCTGTTTGATCTGTTTGGTGACTGTTTCTTATTTATTTCTATTGTATGCTTGTATGTGATGATTGTGGATCGTAGAGAGCGATTCGTTCGAGGGATTTGAAGATCCGGTCGTGCAAGAGTTTGAGCAGCAAGGCTTTGTTGAAGGCAAGTATTCCTTGATGCATGCCCGCTTGTCCTACATAACATGCATTTAAATTCACTGTTTTTACTTTTCGCTTGCATTAACTTGATGGGAACCTATTAAGGATCATGCCTAGCTTTTGACTACCTTTACCTTGATGCCGGGAATTAAATTAATCTTGTGGTAGTTATTGCTTAGCATGCTCAACTGGGTATTGGTATTAATCTACTTGGTTACCTTTTTGTTATTTCATGTTCCGTTTATGATCTTTTATCTTTACAAGACCACTCTAATGTGTAATCGGAACATGGAGAACCACCCAGGAAAACAGTACAACCACAAGAACTAATGGGCAATGGTCTTGGCTGATTAATTAGGAACTTTAGCAGGGGATGGTCTTACCTGATAAGGACAAGGGATCGGCGGTACTGTGGGGTATGGACTCGCTCTAGCAGGGAGTTGGGTGAGTTATTCTTTTATGGTGGGGTATTGACCTGCTAGGGGACTTTATACCTTGCTAACTGATCCGGACCTTGTGGGTCATAACTTGCTAGGGAACCTTTGTAAAGGCCATGTAGCGTCCCTATGCAATCACACCTCGGAAGTGTGGTATGGTGTCTTGCAAACACCGCATGGTTGGGTCCAAAGTTCTTCGGAGCTTTTACGCCGCTTGTGGGTAAAGATGTACAACCTCTCGCAGAGTGTTAAACTAATCGATTAGCCGTGCTCACGGTCAAGAGCGGCTCGGACACTCACATGATTAAGTTATGGAACTTTAATGTTTAAATTGTGGTTTATTCCCTTTATTTATGATGCTTATATCTTATTAATTGGGTTGGTATGAACTTACACCTCTAGTAATCAAGGTTGCTAATAAAACTTGACCAACTAAAATGCTAAAGTGCTTGAACCTTAGCCATCCACCATATGGCCCCGCATGTTATGTTGTTTTCCCCTTGCCGAGTACGATATGTGCTCACGCTTGTTTATTCTCTTGCATCTACAATACCCGGAATTGTCGCCCGTACTGGGAGAACTTTGAAGATAATCCAGAAGATATCCAGGAGTTCTAGGTGTGCGTAGTCTTCAGTCAGCTGCCTGTGGAGGCATTTTGTCCGCTGCGAGAATTCGTTTGTTTAAGTTTCGATTAAGACTATGGTTTGTAATAACTCTTTATTCGTGTGGCACTGATTTTGGTATTCATAATGTCTAAGCGTGTGTGTAACTTGATCCTGGCGCACACGTGATCAATGCATCTGGTTTTGCCTTTAAAACCGGGTGTGACAGAGTGGTACCGTAGCCGTGTTGATCGTAGGAACGCTAGCCTAGATAGAAAATGGTCGAAATTAAGGATTGTATACTCATAGAAGCTTTCTTACACATGCTTGCTTTATTCTTACTAACCTTACTCTTGCCTTTTTGCTTCACTCTTGAGCTGTCTGCATTCTTTAACTTGTGCTTGCTTTAGCTCACATCCTTTTTACCTTACCATCTTTCTCATTCTGCACTACACTACAGATGGTTCGTAGCTTGGAGATTTCTCGGGCTGGAGCAGTCCACCAGTATGCTCCACAGGAACAGTACCATGATTTGCATGATGGAGATACAGATGAGGAGATTGAGATGGAGCCTGCACCTGTGGTTTTCCCCAACCTTATCATGGTGCCTGATGATGAGGAAGATCCGGAGGAGGTGATCCAAGAGGAGGATGAGCTAGCTGAACAACCCAACCTAGAGGAGCAAGCACCAGAAGGAGATGAAGATTCCTCAGATCAAGAGATGGAGGAACAAGAGCAAGAAGAGGAAGAGAGGGAAGCGATCCGGGGAAGTGTACCATTACGGAGCCGATGGAGTAGGCATACCCATGGCGGACCACCCGAGGGCAATGGTACTTCGCCTAGGCTATGATAAGGCCCCCGTCTACCATTGTGAGCCGTGGACCCATCCTTGGTTCGAGCCCCATTGGGAGGTTGCCGCCATCTTGGAGGAGTACATTCCATGCCGTGGAGTGAAGGAGATGTCCAAGCATCATGATGTGGCTCACGGGACTACTATGGATGCCGGGATAGCGAGAGTCGGCCGGAGGGCGCTCTATGTGCTCTCTCACAAGGAGCGTGACAAAGTTGGAGGATACCCACCGCCGCTACACACCTTTCGGGGCAAGTGGGGAAGCCAAGACTTACATCGCCCCAAAGACCGCCCTATGAAGGGACGCTCAACAATGTTCGAGGTCTACTTGCAGCCGTGAACACCGCGTTGGATGACGCCAACAACACGCTATACGCAGCACGGCAAGAAGCAAATCTTCACTCCGGAGACGCGAGGCGTGCCTTGGAAGCTGCGCTTTTGAACAGGGAGCAGCCGGAAGCCCATGAAGCCGCAGAAGGATGTACCTCCCCATCACCCAAGAGGCCACACTACGACTCCCCTGACGCTCGCACAGATGCCATGGCTGAAGAAAGTCCTTAGGTTTAAGATTAAGGATAGGATTTCCTTGTAATCGCTAGTAGACGATCGGTAAAGTGTGTTTAGTTTAGAGGTGTGGTTGAATGCTTGATTTTGTGCTTAATGTGTGAGTTGGATTTTTGGTTGAGTGCAATGTGTTGTGGAGTGATGACCGCAACGACATTGGTTTAGTAGTAAGCTTGTGGGGTTATCTTTCAGTCTCAATCAGTTATCTATCTTAATCCTTTTGTCCACTTAAGTTTCCCCTTAATGCAAACTCGAGATCCCAAAAAAATCTGTTCGCACAGTTTTCTGAGTCAGCAGTACTGTTTTAATTTTATCTCGGGCTACAGAACTCCGAATGCAGTAAAACCAATTGGAAAAGTTCAAGAATTTCATTACTGATTTTCTGTGAAAAATTCAGAATATTTGGATGGAAAACCAGAGAGATATGACTAAAACATTACAGTCCCACGAATCTGTTAAACACTGCCGACCTACCTGACTTGTTTATTTTATAACCAGAGCTACACAACTCCGATTGAGGTGATTCCAGTTGGAGTAGTTTCATAATTTCGTTACCTTTTATCAGTACAAAATCCATAATTTTTGGTTACTTATACAGAGAGCTATGCCTGATTGTTTGGAGTCAACAGAATCTGTCTTATCTGAATATCATTGCTATCTTATCTTCCTAAGTTTAATCCTTGGTGCAATCATCTAAAATAATGTTCCTAACACTCAGATGGTGAACACCAGGTCAGGATCAGGTATTAATCAACTCGCGGGAAGAGCACCCCAGCCAAGTACAAATGGATCCCGCTATGCAGCAGTTCTTGGAGGCACAGACCCAGCTCCTCCAAAACTTGACCACCACTGTGACAAACTTGCAAGCTCAGGTCAACAATCCGCCGGTGCCGCCACCTGCGCCTCGCAATAAGCACCGAGAGTTCATGAGTCATCACCCTCCTGTGTTTACTCACGCCGCTGATCCACTGGAAGCTGAAGATTGGCTCAAGACAATACTTAAGATGCTCACTACCTGTCAGTGTGACGACAGAGAGAAGGTCCCGTATGCCGCAGACGACTTCAAGGCTGCGGCCGCTTGGTGGGATGCGTACTCGACGCTCATGCCGCCCCCGCACACTATCACTTGGGAGGAGTTTACCACCAACTTCGGGAGCCATCACATACCCTCTCGGAGTCATGAAGATCAAGAAGAAGGAGTTCCTTTCGCCGAAGGGGGGAGGAATGTCGGTGGCCGAGTATAGAGACAAGTTCACCGAGCTATCTCGCTATGCACCGAGGAGGTTGCCGAAGATAGGAAGAAGCAGGAGCCGTTCTTGGATGGATTGGTTGGTTCTTTGCGGTACCACCGATGTCATATCCCTTTCCTAACTTTCGGCAGCTAGTTGATGCCGCTATCCGCTTGGAGCACAAGCGCAAGGAGCTCGGAGAGCAGAAGAGGAAGGCCGCCAGCTCTGGGCAGTTTGGGAGTGCGTCTCGCCCGCGCTTCAACCCACCGCCGAACACCCCGTTCCGCTTTGGGGGACCGGGTGGAAACTTTGGGCGCGCGCGGAGCCCCGGCGTCCCGCTCGGCAGTTCCAGCGGTCTGCTCCCGGCGGTTTCGGCGTCCGTTCCTCGGACTCCCCGCCCGCCTTCCCGGCCCGAGTCGGCGAGAGAGCCCCAGTTGGCACACCTGTAAGGACCGTGGCACCACCCAATCCTGCCACCACTACTTGCTTCAAGTGCGGAGAACTTGGTCACTATGCCAATGCTTGCCCAAAGAGGAACCCTCCACACACCCCTACACGGAACCAAAGAACGAGACAAGGAGCGGAAGCCAAACCCCGCAGTCAAACAAGGGACAACAGAGCTATGCACGAGGCAAGGCAATGCACGTTGATGCTGAAGTCGCCCAGGAGAACCCCAGAGTAGTGCTCGGTATGTTTCTAGTCAACTCTACTCCCGCCTCGGCTTTGTTTGATTACGGAGCATCCCATTCTTTCATTACATCCCGGTTCGTAGCTCAACATAATCTACCTATCGGCCCCATGTCTCGCCACATGTTAGTTACCTCACCGGGGGGGAATTGAAAGCTATCTATAAATGCGATAACGTTCATCTCAAGATCGTGGGCAGAGATTTCCGTGCCAATCTTATAATCTTGGATTCAAAGGGGATCGATGTGATATTGGGAATGGGATGGTTGACCGCGTGTGATGCGGTGATTCAGTGTGCTAAGAGGTCAATCCTTCTTACAAGTCCAAGTCGGTGAAAGGTTTGAGTTTGCGGCGAGATCCCGCACCATCAAATGCCGGTGCCGTGAATAAGCTTGACGGAGCGGCCTTGGAAGACATACGAGTAGTGTGCGATTATCCCGATGTGTTTCCCGAGGAGTTGCCGGGTATGCCCCCCGACCGAGATGTTGAGTTCGTTATTGATCTTTTACCCGGGAATCGCTCCTATCTCTAAGCGCCCATATAGAATGTCTAGTGATCGTTACAAGAACTTAAAGCTCGTATTAAAGAATTATTGGGTAAAGGGTTCATTCGTGCTAGTTCATCACCTTGGGGAGCACCCGTTATCTTTGTTGGTAAGAAAGACGGCACACACAGAGAATGTGTGTTGATTACGGAGTCTCTTAACGATGTTACTATCAAGAACAAGTATCCTCTCGCCACGTATTGAAGATTTGTTTGATCAGATGAGAGGAGCAACCGTGTTTTCTAAGATCGATCTGCGATCAGGTTATCATCAGTTGAAGATTAGGCCTTAGATATTCCTAAGACAGCTTTTACTACTAGGTACGGACTTTATGAGTACACAGTTATGTCTTTTGGGTTAACCAATGCACCCGCGTACTTTATGTACTTGATGAACAAGATCTTTATGGAGTATCTGGACAAGTTCGTTGTGGTATTCATTGATGACATTCTGATCTACTCCAAGAATGAAGAGGACCATGAGGAGCATTTGAGACTTGTGTTGCGTGTCGAGAGAGCATGAGTTATATGCGAAGTTCAGCAAATGTGAGTTCTGGCTCAAGGAAGTGTCTTTTCTAGGTCATATCATCACCAACGGAGGTATTGCTTGTGGATCCTAGCAAGGTTAGCGATGTATTGAAGTGGGAAGCCCCTCGTACGGTGTCTGAGATTCGGAGTTTCCTTGGACTTGCTGGTTACTATCGTCGGTTTATTGAAGGATTCTCTAAGATTGTGAAGCCCCTCACTACATTGCTAGAGAAGGACAGGGAATTCAAATGGACCAGTGCATGTCAGTCCAGTTTCGAGGAGTTAAAGAAGCGGTTAACCACAGCACCTGTTTTAGTAATGCCCGATCTACGAAAGAGTTTTGACATATATTGTGATGCGTCCCGCAAGGACTAGGATGTGTGTTGATGCAAGAAGGTCATGTTATAGCCTATGCATCTCGTCAGTTGAGGAAGCATGAGTTGAACTACCCTACGCATGATCTTGAGTTGGCGGAAGTGGTTCATGCCTTGAAGATTTGGAGACACTACATTATGGGAACTAAGTGCCGGATCTATACCGATCACAAGAGCTTGAAGTACATCTTTACTCGAAGGATCTCAATCTAAGACGGCGTCGTTGGTTAGAGTTGATCAAGGACTATGATCTAGAGATTCACTACCATCCGGTAAAGCGAATGCGGTTGCCGATGCTTTAAGTCGGAAGGGCCACACTAACATGGCAATGACCATTCGGTTGCTCGACGAGTTGGTAAAAGAGTTTGAAAGGCTCGGCTTGAAAGTGGTTGCACATGCGGAAGGAGTGACTTTGGAGTTACGGTCTACTCGGAGCAAGAGATACGCAAGTGGCAACTAGAGGATGCTTTGGAATACAAAAGATTAAAGAGAGCATGCAACAAGGAGAAGCCCCGCATTTCACGAGAAGATGAGCAAGGAACCGTGTGGTTTAAGAACCGGTTGTGTGTACCGAGAGACAAGAGATCTTAGAGAGAAGATCTTGAGAGAAGCTCACGACTCGGCTTACTCTATCCATCCGAGCGGCACCAAGATGTACCAGGATCTCGCGCAGGTATTGGTGGTACGGTATGAAGAGAGACGTGGCCGCCCATGTGGCTTTGTGCGACACTTGTCACCGGGTTAAGGCCGAACATCAAAGACCCGCCGGTTTGCTTCAACCTTTGAAGGTGCCCGAGTGGAAGTGGGAAGAGATCGGAATGGATTTCATAGTGGGTTTACCCGGACCCGAGATGGTTATGATTCGATTTGGGTTATCGTGGATCGTTTGACTAAGGTAGCTCACTTCATTCCGGTAAAGACTACCTATACAGAGCTAAGTTGGCGAGCTATACATGTCCAGGATCGTGTGTTTGCATGGTGTACCAAAGAAGATCGTGTCGGACAGAGGTACTCGGTTACTTCTCGTTTCGGGGGAAGTTGCATGAATCCCTCGGATACTAAGCTAAATTTCGAGCTCGGCCTTATCATCCACGGACGGATGGGCGGACAGAGAGAACCAATCGTATCCTAGAGGACATGCCGAGAGCATGTGCGCTTAAGCATGGTTGTAGTTGGGATAAGAGCTTGCCGTATGCTGAGTTCTCTTATAACAACAGCTACCAAGCTAGTCTCAAAATGTCACCCTTTGAGGCTTTATATGGAAGGAAGTGTAGGACTCCGTTATTTTGGAGTGAGACAGGCGAAAGGCAGTTATTCGGGGCAGATATCATCAGAGAAGCGGAGAAACAAGTTCAGATTATCAGAGAAAATTTGAGGATTGCTCAGTCTAGACAGAAAAGCTATGCAGATGGTAAACGAAGAGATGTGGTCTTTCAGGAAGGCGATTATGTGTACCTAAAGGTATCACCTATCAGGGGTTTGCGTCGATTCAGAGTTAAAGGAAAGTTGTCACCTCGCTTTATTGGACCTTTCAAGATCATTGAGAGAGTGGGAGAAGTGGCTTACAGATTAGAGTTGCCAGTCCAGCTAGCTGATGTACATGATGTGTTCCATATCTCTCAGTTGAAGAAGGGTTTTGGCCCTCATGACAAAGAGCCGTTACCCTTGGATGATCTAAGCGTTAAAGAGGATCTCACTATTGTTGAACACCCCATTCGGATATTGGAAACCATGACAAGGATCACCAGGAATAGTGTGATTAAGATGTGCAAAGTACAGTGGAGTAATCATACAGAGGATGAGGCAACATGGGAAAGAGAGGATGAGCTGAAAGCAGAGTTTCCAGATCTTTTTCCCAATCTGTCCGAATCTCGAGGACGAGATTCTTCTTAAGGGGGGTAGGATTTGTAACACCCTAATTCTATTAAAAACTTGGCTTTATTAAAATTTGCTAGCAACCATTTAATTGCTTAAGGAGTATAAGGTTGTTTTATTTAATTTTAGGCATTTAACACTTTTCTAAAATAACTTTAATGAAATATAGGATTTATTTGTGGCATACATCTTCGGAGCATTGTTTTGGTTGCTCGGAATTCAAATTCAAAATTTGAATTTCCATTTTGTTTGGTGCCTTTTCCTAAATCCCTAAAACCCCAAACCTTTTCTCCTTTTCCCCTTCCCCATCTAGCCGACCCCGGCCCGGCTACGGCGGCGACCCATTTCTTTTTCTTTTTTTTTTAGCCGCCCGCTCGCGCCTTGCGGCCCGGCTAGCCGCGCGGCCCGGACCGCCGGCCCACCCGCGCGCGCGGCCCGCGCCCGTGCCGCCGACGGGTGGGGCCCCCTTGTCATCCCCCGCCGGCTCGCCGTCCCCGCGCCGGACTCGGCCTCGCCTCGCGCGCGCCGCCGAGTCCGACCCGCGCACGACGCCGCGCGTAGCGCGCACGCCAAGGCCGGGCCCTCGAGCCTTTATAAGCCGCCGCCGCCCCCCGGACGCCCCCACCCGAGCCGCCGCCTTGCGCCTCTTGCCCTAGCCGCAAGCCGCCGAACCCTAGAGCGCCGCCGCCGGCCCGTTCCCCGCTCCGCCGCCGCTTCGTCGCCGTGGGATCGCCCGGGAGCTTCGCAAGAAGGTGAGGAGCTCCCCGGCGCCGCTTGTTGACATCCCCGTGCACCCCGCCGCCCCCTAGGCCCGTCGCCGGAGCCCGAGCTCCGCACCGCCGCGCCGAGCGCCCGCGCCGCCGCACCTCCGCCCGAGTCGCCGCCCCTAGATCGATCCGCGCCCCGCGCGCGCGTTGCATAGAGGTCTCTCGCGCGTTGAATCGGGCACCGAGCCCCGGATTGGGGTCGCCGGCGAGTCCCGCCGCCGCTCTCCACCGCCGCCGCCGCCGTCGGCCGTCGCCCGCCGCCGCCCAGCCGCTTGCACGCGTCCGTGACCGTCGGATCGAGATCTGACGCATCTGGTCAGCCCGCCGCCCCCTCTTAACCCGCGCGCGACCACAGCCTTTGGATCTAGATCCAATGGATCTAGATCGAGCCGGCCGAGTCAATACCGGTCAACCCGGTGTGTTCCCGTGATTTTTGCAAGAAAACCCCTGAGCTTTTTGGTATTTACAAAAATATCCTTCCACCGTATAAGATTCCTTACAGTTTAGTCCTTTTTCTTTATTTTAGCCCGAAACCTTTTTAAATCTTCGCATTAGTCCCCGGAACTTCCCGAGCCCATAACTTGGTCGTTTTAGCTCCGATTTTAGCGTTCTTTATGTCCACGCGTTCGTCTCGAAGCGTAGATTAGTTTCGTGCTACTGTTTAGATCTGTTTGATCTGTTTGGTGACTGTTTCTTATTTATTTCTATTGTATGCTTGTATGTGATGATTGTGGATCGTAGAGAGCGATTCGTTCGAGGGATTTGAAGATCCGGTCGTGCAAGAGTTTGAGCAGCAAGGCTTTGTTGAAGGCAAGTATTCCTTGATGCATGCCCGCTTGTCCTACATAACATGCATTTAAATTCACTGTTTTTACTTTTCGCTTGCATTAACTTGATGGGAACCTATTAAGGATCATGCCTAGCTTTTGACTACCTTTACCTTGATGCCGGGAATTAAATTAATCTTGTGGTAGTTATTGCTTAGCATGCTCAACTGGGTATTGGTATTAATCTACTTGGTTACCTTTTTGTTATTTCATGTTCCGTTTATGATCTTTTATCTTTACAAGACCACTCTAATGTGTAATCGGAACATGGAGAACCACCCAGGAAAACAGTACAACCACAAGAACTAATGGGCAATGGTCTTGGCTGATTAATTAGGAACTTTAGCAGGGGATGGTCTTACCTGATAAGGACAAGGGATCGGCGGTACTCGTGGGGTATGGACTCGCTCTAGCAGGGAGTTGGGTGAGTTATTCTTTTATGGTGGGGTATTGACCCGCTAGGGGACTTTATACCTTGCTAATCGATCCGGACCTTGTGGGTCATAACTTGCTAGGGAACCTTTGTAAAGGCCATGTAGCGTCCCTATGCAATCACACCTCGGAAGTGTGGTATGGTGTCTTGCAAACACCGCATGGTTGGGTCCAAAGTTCTTCGGAGCTTTTACGCCGCTTGTGGGTAAAGATGTACAACCTGCGCAGTGTTAAACTAATCGATTAGCCGTGCTCACGGTCAAGAGCGGCCTGGACACTCACATGATTAAGTTATGGAACTTTAATGTTTAAATTGTGGTTTATTCCCTTTATTTATGATGCTTATATCTTATTAATTGGGTTGGTATGAACTTACACCTCTAGTAATCAGGTTGCTAATAAAACTTGACCAACTAAAATGCTAAAGTGCTTGAACCTTAGCCATCCACCATATGGCCCCGCATGTTATGTTGTTTTCCCCTTGCTGAGTACGATATGTGCTCACGCTTGTTTATTCTCTTGCATCTACAATACCCGGAATTCTCGTCGATCGGGAGAACTTTGAAGATAATCCGAAGATATCCGGGAGTTCTAGGTGTGCGTAGTCTTCTCCACCGCCCGTGGAGGCATTTTGTCCGCCGGCGAGAATTCGTTTGTTTAAGTTTCGATTAAGACTATGGTTTGTAATAACTCTTTATTCGTGTGGCACTGATTTTGGTATTCATAATGTCTAAGCGTGTGTGTAACTTGATCCTGGCGCACACGTGATCAATGCATCTGGTTTTGCCTTTAAAACCGGGTGTGACAAGGGGGCCGGAGTTGAAGGGGTATAGCCCGGTCCTTTTGGGGTAGCAGCCTTGGCTAAGGTGTTGACCACTAGGGAGGGTTATGGCCCGCTCCGCCGTCGTAATCGTTGCGGTCGTTGGTTTCTCTTCTTTCCTTTGTAAAGGCTTCGTAGTGGACCCCTAGCCACTCACCTTGGAAGTGTTTAAGGGTCTAGCTAACCCGGGCAAGATGGGGAACACGAACTGTGGGTAAAGTGTACAACCTCTGCAGAGTGTAAACTGATCGATCAGCCGTGCTCACGGTCACGAGCGGCTTGGACCCTCACATGATTAATTACTTGAAGATTAATGTAAATCGTGGGTTGGAGGTTTGGTTTGAGGTTCTTTTAAAGGTTAAGTGGGTTGGTATACACTTACATCTAGTAACTAGGTGCTTGCTAATAAAACTTGATCAACTTGTAAAATGCTTACCGCTGTGAACCATAGCCTATCCTTGACAAGCCTTGCATTTTTCCCCCACTTGCTGAGCTCCAACCATAAGTGTGCTCACCCTTGCTTACCGCCGTTCTCGCAGGAGAACGTCGGGAGGCGAGGACGAGTACCGGAGTGACTTCGAGGAGTTCTAGGCATGCGGATCCCCCGCTCATCATGCCCGTGGATGTCGGCGATGGAGTTGCTCGTCGTCGTTTAGTTATCGTTTTGTTCGGACCTTCGAGTCCACCCTTATGGATGTAATAAAGGATGTTATACTGGTTTAAACTCTTGTACGTTTTATTACAGCAATGGTATTACTCTCGTTTTGTCTATCATGTGTGTGTAAATGATCCTGGCGCACATATGAGATGCATTCGGTTTTCCTGGTAAAATCGGGTGTGACAGTTGCCGTGACGTGAGGGATGGAGGGAGCGAGTGCCATGGTTTTTTTTCTTTTTTAAGCCGTGAGCGCCACAGTTGTCGGGGCTGTGTGGACTGAACTGGAAAAGGAAAGCAGTAGATCGGACTAGGTGTGATTTGTTGGGCAATGCAACAAATTGAGCTGATGAAGACTAGGGCCATTATACAGAATTATTCGCTGGGCCATGAAAAATATGGAAGGTATAAGAGGTTTTTTAGCCACGCCTAAGGCCATGGCCTATGTGGCCTTAGTCCCTCCTCCGCCCCTGGCGCCAGCGAGGGTTGGACGGTGACGAGGGTCTGGAATAGGGCCCCTTAAGTGGCAAGAGAATCACTCACGAGCTGGAGTCATCTGACACCATTGACAATGTAAAGGCCAAGATCCAACATAAGGAGGACTGCAGATCCTTGTTGACACCTTCACTGGAAAGACGCCTTGTCTCCGACTGGTGGGGGCTTCCCCGACTATTCTCCGATTGGTAGTGGCTTCTCCGACAAGTCTCCGCCTCGCATGACAAGTCTCTTCCTCACCCCGGACAACATTATTCGGATGAGGAGTTTCTGTCTCTGACTAGGGCAGGGTCTACACATGGAGGTCGGAGGCGTGGGATCCAAGAGCCCACGCGGATGTGGAGCCATCATGACGCCTGGGCTCCCCTGTAACGACACGTAAGGCACCATTTCCCCACGCCATGAAAGCACACCAGCTAGCGGCACGCGCGGGCGGCTGACTCTGACAAGAGCTGTAACACCACACTGTTCCACCACGCAGTCCCCGACGCACAGTCCCATCTGACTCTGTGGCACGCCAACTCCGTCACAGGCACTCAAGTGCCCTCTACGGTCGGCGCCCACCCACATTTAGGCCCCGACGTGTCAAGCCTAATACATAATAAGGAGGCCTGAGTCACCAGCGAAAGAACTTGCAGGAAGCGCCAAGTACTTGGAAATGAACAGTATTACCTGGACATGCGGCAGCCTCGAGCTCCACCACAACTCAACACCCCTTCAATGCTTCCTGACAGATAGTGATGCACGAGAAGACCTTCCACTTGCGTAGGACTATAGCACTTTTTTCTTTCCCTCTTTTGCCCCTCACCCCTACGTCTATAAAAGGGAGAGGAGAGCAACCGTCACGAGGGCTGATGAACTAAACACTCACACCCTAGGGACTTGGGCTCGATTCCCACTCCCGACCAGATTATAACCCCTACTACAAACATATCTAGTGCAAGAACACGACAGCTCGATACTGGACGTAGGGTATTACTCCTCGGAGGCCCGAACCAGTCCAATCCTCGGAGGCATGACTTCACACGTGAATGTTTTGTTTGCATCGCTCTGAGCTCAAGCAGCTCCACCGACGTGGAACCGGCACTGCGCCACCGCGCCACGGATGCCCAGGGCCAGGCGCGCCTCGACGAGCTTGTTGAGGCCAGGCGCCAGCTCGATGAGGAGCTGGTCAACCTCCATCGAGAACTCGGGGAGGGGCGGCCACGCAACTCGCAACCGGACCCACAGCAGGTCCAGGTGCGGGAACAACGCTGTGGAGGGGACGACGAGTGGCAGGAGCGCCGCCAAGACGCCACGCGGCCAAGGGCCCACGCTCCGACACCACCGGCTCGTACCCACGCGTGTGATAACAACCAGCATGTCAACACGAACGTCAACATTGACGGCGACGGACCGCCGCTCTTCAGGCATGTGTCGCAGAACTTGGCCGCTGCGACCATGCTCTGTACGGTTGCCCTGAGGCGGCCACCCACCGAGGAGAGGAGGGTGCAACAACAGCTCAAAGCCCTCCTCGAGGCGACCGCGGCACAACAAGTGGAAAGTTCCGCGTCATGCCAGCGGTTGACGCGCGATGGGAGAGCAGCACCGTCCGCGCACCGCCAGAACCATCCCTATTACGTCCGCGCACCGCACCGCGGCGAGGAGGCCGAAGGCTCAGCGGTCATGCAGCGGGCCCAACCGCGACGCCCGCTACACCATTGAGGCTCACCATCGAGCTGCCAGTGTCGACAACTACGGCTACAGCGATGACCGCGACCATCAAGACATGCATCACCTACGCCGACAGGACGACCGAAGGCGTGGAGGTCGCTATGACAGCGACGTCGATCGTGATCACAGCTGGTCACCGGACCAAAGGGGCCCGCGCGCCTTCGGTCTGAAGGTGCGAGACGCGAAGTCTCCTCGCACTTCCGAGCTCTGAACAACATCCCAGATACGATGGGGAGACCAATTCGAGTGTGTGGTTGGAGGACTATCGTCTCGCGTGTCACGCGGGTGCAGCAACAGATGACCTTTTCCTCATCAAAAACCTGCCGCTCTACCTCGGTGACTCTGCACGAACATGGCTCGAGCACTTGCGTCGCAGTAGGATTAATGACTGGACGGAGTTGCGCCAAACTTTCGTCGGCAACTTCCAAGGCACGTACGCCCGCCCCGGCAAGTAGTGGGAGCTGTGCAATTGCAAGCAGAAGGCGGGGGAAAGTCTACGCGACAACATCCTACGCTTCTCCAAGCACTGCACTGAGCTCCCTGGTGCGATGGACAACGACGCCATTTCGGCGTTCCAGAACGACATGACCTGCACCACGCTCATCCATCAACTAGGGCGCCGAACTCCCTGAACTACTCGGGAACTCCTCAATATTGCGACTAACCATGCGGATGGTGAGGAGGTGGTCGCGGCGACTCTCAACACCCCTCATAGCAAGGGGAAGCAGGTTGCAAACCATGATGAGGGGGCGTCCTCGTGTTTCAAGAAAAAGAAAAGAACGACAAGCGTCGCAGTTGTTGATGCTCCTTAGCCTCACCACTAAGTTTGCACCTAGTAATGGAGCTAAGGAACGTCGGGGGTAAAACACACGATCACAGAAAGGTCCACAAGCGCACGGATTACCGCTGTAGCACTTCACCCGGTGGTATTCGGGTAATCGTATTTATATTTTCCCATGGAAGGCACGACGACAAAGATGACCGAGTAAACGGTGGAGAATAACCAAGGCTTGGTAAAGGGCTAAAGCGGGGGATAACGAATAAAGATATTCGGCGATAACTTGACACATGCTAGGAGATCTATATAAAAGACTAGAGAGGATAGCGAGCTGGGAGGACAACGAGACCAGAAAGGATCCTAACACAATCTATCTCTTCTTGTCAACTCTAGGCAAAGGGCTAAAGCAAAGAATAACCAAGGTAAGCTAACTCAACAAGCTCTTCTAGTGCTACAGGGGCATGCAAAGTCGTGCCCTCAGACTGGGACGAGAAGGGAGGACTACGACACGTTGAATCCTACCGGCCCGAACTAAAGTGGTGGACTACAAAGGCCGTCCGGAGCTATCACCTCCTTAGGGTACCACAACTATTCTGTTGCGCGGGACACCAATCTAAGACTAAGGTAAGCTCTGCTCTGAGCATCGCGCTCACAACGAACCAAAAAACCTTTCCCCAGATATCACGAAGGAAGGTCTCTCTCTTCGGTGAAAAACCGGAGATCAAGCGAAGAATGACCACAACACTATAGGGTTCTAGGGAGCTATGCTAACCAAGACTAAACTAACTTTAGTTTAAACCAAGAATAAAGCTTTTGGAGCAAAGCAAAAGTTGAATGTAATTGACTTGAAAAGTAAGATAGAAAGATAATTTAAATTCTGAAGAGTCTAAACAAAGAAAGGATAAAAGAGTAATACCGGAACTCTGAAGAAGACTCCTCCGGAACCCCAAGACTAGCTCGACTCGACTCTAACTCCCGAGCTACACTAATCCTACTCTAAGTGAACAAAAGAGTGGAAATGAGATGCTCTAGCATTGTGTGTTCATTCCAGTGGATGTGTGGCTCCTTTTACAGGTAAGTGAGGTCGGTTGAGCACATGGGCCCATTTTCATAGGTGCGACCGAATGAGGAGGTGTGGTCAACCCTATGATCCACTGCCTCTTGACTTGGACGCTCCTGATCCTTGCTCCTGAGGTAGTTGAAGGTCGGTAACTTGAGTCGGTTTCGGTCGGCACGGCGGTTGGGAGGTGAGGTCGACCCTCTAGGTGCGGCTGACCCACCTCTATGCTGTGGGATGAACCGCCTTCGCCCAGGGACGCTCAGGATGGCCTTGGATTTACGATTGTGGCGGTTGATCGACCGGAGAGGTGGACCCATGGATCCAAGTGATCACAACTTCATCCATTCGATTAAACTGACATTTCCTTGATCAATCTTGTTCATCCAAGTTATGCACGCGGGGAGGGACGTGAGTTGGACGGGAGACGTGGCACGGGGCAGGTGCGGCCGCACCTGGCAGGGCCGACCGCACCTGCTAGGCCGGCCACACCTGCAGGGCCGGCCGTGCCTGGTGGTGTGGTCGTGCCTAGCTCGTGTGGTACGTTGATTCCTTTCCCCTAAATGTGTACCTGTCCATAAAAATTGCAGCACAACTTGTGGAACTTTATTAGTACCGAAAATGTGCATGAAACTTGTTGTATGCTCCTCTCGAACCCGAGGTTTTGACGGTCAAATCTTTGTTGTAAGGACTGTCAACAAACTCCACCAAGCTAAATGTTTGCTCGCCCTCGAGCAAAGACTAGACTTGGCCTCGGTGGATCAGGGGTTGCTTTGTGTTATCTGAGGACCATGTGTGGTTCGAGGACCGGTGGATGGTCGCTTCCTTGTGTGATGAGTGATTGAAAACGTTGTGTGGACTGATTCTTGGCTAAGTATTGCAGGTGTAGGTTGCGGCTTGACTCGTGTTGGTGCAGGTGAAGAACAAGCACGAAAGGTCGTTGCCGGTGAGGCCTCCAGGTGTGGAGAAGACAAGTAGGCTTCGCTCGAGGGACCCGGTGGCCAGTGGGGTCAAGTGCGGGCCGTATGGTGGCATGAACAGCAAGATGAAGTCGTGGACGATTTCTTGGTAGAGCCTCAGAGCCAAGGTCGAGTCGGGACTACGTGGGAGCCGAGTCATGAGTGAAGACTGGCGGAGGCTACACCGAGTTCGCGGGGTTTGTAGTGGTTCACCAGAAAACCACTGGGTTACTCGGTTGAGCCACAAAACCGAGGCCGAAGACTCGACGAGGACGGGCGGCCACCCAGGCTGGTTCAACTGCCCAGGAGGGGCGGTCAGAACGCCTGGTGCCGGTTAGATCTCCCGGGCCGGTCTAACCGACCAGGAGGGGCAGTCTGACCGCCCTGGCCGCCCGCGTCAAGATGCTTGAAAGCGGAGGACACGCGTTGGGATCGCAAGGCTTGCATCGAGGCTAAGCAGGTTGCGGTCGCCAGGCATCCGTCCGATGAAGATATTCCGAAGATTTCCAAATCCGCCCCCGAGGGGCATGTATCCCTAGTTAGTAGGTGAGGGTAGTTTAGTCTTTTAGGTGCCTCCGTATATACTCTTGAGTGGATGGATGGCAGCCAACTCTTGGAACCCTAGCTCATTTGTTTTTCCATTTTCATTCTCCATTTTCCCTAGTTTTTCCTAGGACTAGCTTGAGAGCTTCATGTGAGATCTAGAGAGAGGGATGGATGTTTGGGTGGCAAGCTAGACCTTGTACGAACCTTCATGGTATCTATAGATGGTTCGACGTTGTTCGTCAAGGTGGTTTTCCCGCTCTCGTTTGTGTTGACTTTCGAAGCTCTTTGTTGGCGGTGTTTTGAGAACGATTTCTTGGGGTTTTTGGTGGGTGTCACGTATGAGGATCTTGTGCCTCTTTGGCTGGTGACTTTGCCCCCAAATCTCCTTTGAATCGGACTTGATTTGGTGGTTTTTCAAGTTGGGTGAGTTCTTGACCTAGAGAGGCGATTTCTTCGATTCCTCTTCATTGTGAGCGTTTCGGGTCGATTCCTTTGAGGTATAGGTTGCCCAGGAGGTAACCCAGCTATTCCCGAAGATTCTGCTGCAATCCGTGGAGTGATTCGGGAGATCGGGCGCGAGGAAGTTAGGGTTTGACCCGCGGGCTGTTTTTCTGGGAGAGGCGGTCTAACCGCCTGGAGGGGGTGGTCTAACTGCCCTGGGTGTTTCCAGGTCAAAGTTTTGTTTCACCGGATTTTCCTCTGTGAGTTTGTTCTCTTTGATCAGAGGAGCGTCTGGGTGAAATTTCGGGTCGTTCTCGTGCTGGTTGATAGGTGTTCTTGGTTGGAGTTCGTTGCTGGGTACAGGAGGTTAGACTGCCCCTGGTAGCCGGTCTAACTGCCCCTAGGCCCCTGGGTGGAGTTTTGGTTTTCACCAAGATTTTCTGGTAGCTAGCATGGCCTTGACTAGAGATCTTTATTGGTGAAACCGTGGTGCGTTTTGGTGCTCGAAAGAGGTGTTTCGAAGGATTTCTTGGTTACCAGGTGGAGGCGGTCTAACCGCCCCCTATACCTGGTCTAACCGCCCCCTCTGGACAGCCGGCTTTCGAGGTGTTTCCTCCGTCGTGGGTGCGTGTGTGTTGAGGTTGCTGGTAGTGTTTGTTCCTAGGACCAGTAGCACTCCAGTGGCTACGTGGTTTTGGCAAATGGAAGGTAGAAGTGCGGAGCGTGTGATTTTGGGGGTTCGACCGAGCGAGTTCATCTTGTCGGAGTTTCAATCTCCTTCGAGGAGAATTTTTATCAGCTCCCATTCACTCCCCCCTCTCTGGTCGCCTAATCGGTCCTTCATTATCACTTGGCAAGTACCTGTGCACAAACTCCATGCTCTTCTTGCAAATTTGAAAAGGTTGGTACGGGAGAATCTTTGTCTTACTTTACCCGTGGGACTTTTAGCTTTCCACCTTGCCTTCTGAGGTTGAAAAGTAGAACGGGTTTTGACTTTGCATCTCCCACTCTCCTTCTTTTCTAGATCCTATCTCGGAGTTTTGGAAAATTTTGCAAAGAAAGACAAGGTTCCTCGGATGGTTCCCTTGATCACTCAAGTGGTATTTTTCACCTCACCAAAGGCTTTAAGCGAGCCTCAACGTCCTACTTCTATAGCTTGCATGTGGAGCTTTGGGTAGGATAAGTATGAGACTCACTTGTGCCACATGATATTGTTGAGCCAAAGACCGGATCCAAGAAGAAACTAGTCATGCAACTTGATCGAGATGTGCAAGTGTGTGGAAAATATTTGTTTGTTTTTTTTCTAAACACTCCTTGTTTCGAGATTCTCCTCTTGCTATTATTTTGGAGGGGGGTCATGCTTCACTTTTCTTTTTTTCTATGCTCTTTGATTGGAGCACATTTTTTCTATGCTTCTTGAGCATATACTTTTTTCTTTTCGATGAACCCTCTCTCCTTTACAAGATCACAAGAAGAGAAATTTCTTTGGACTTTGGAGTATTTATTTTTGGTGGATGGATGGCATGTTTTGTGGAACTCCTGGTGTAGGAGTTATCATGTATATGTGGGTGTATGTCATCTCGATCATGGAAGCATGAAAAGATTCTACCAAGGGTCACAACAATTTGGCAAAACTCAATGAGTCACAAGCAAGCATATGTAGAAGGTTTTGAGCATTGACCATCGAGGAACTAGCTTTGTTTTATTTTCACAAAGAAATCATTTGAGATTTCACCATACTTTGAGATAGAGCAGATTAGCATTGCCGCACCATATCATACTAGTCAACAACCTAGATTTGATGATAAGAATTTTCTTCCCACAAAGCTTTATTTCAGGCTTTTGTACTCAAAATATACCAACAAATTCAAAAAGGCATGGAGCACAAAGATATGCACTAAGTTCTTGCAAACTTTTAACTTAGGAACCATTCATCATTTCCAAAGTGAGGGTATAGACAAGATTTCAAGCACATGGTTGAAGCAAACATTTTCCTTTTATTCAAAAAAGATAAACAAGATGTAAAAGAGTAGTTTGGATGGAGATACCATCCTTGATTAAAAATGGGGTCTCCCCCAAGATAAATTTTGGCTCCCTGGTTGGCTTGTCTTCATTTGGTTGATGGCTTCAGCACCTGGACGCTTGTAGTGGTTGTCTTGATGGATTTGTGAAAAATCATAGGTACGGCCGTATCACTTGGTACGGTCGGTCCTACTAAATTTTTACTAGGCACTCGTGTCCCCTCCTGTAAACATTCTGCACAAAAATTTTGTCGAGGGGAGGTACTGCCGTACCTCTTGGTTCGGCCATATCACCAAAAATATCCAAAACTGCTTTTTTAAGCTTTGTTTACTTACTAAATTCAATGGTGAAAACAAATTTGAAATCTAAACATGATTGATGCACGAAATAAAAGAATTGAAAGGGAAATATGAGATAATTAACAATTTACCTTTTGGTGAGGGCTCGTCGTTTAGAGTCCGTGAGCTGGACTCCTCCGGTTGCTCAATTAATCTTGGGCTCGTCCGGTCCCGGAGTGGAAGACTCGGACTATGGTCTTTCCACTTGCCACACCTTCTTTGCTTTCTTCAGTGGCGATGAAGTCGGTGAGGCTTTGACGTGGGCTTCATCTTTCCCCCTTAGCTTTGTTGATTGCCTTTGATTTCTTGGGTTTGTGGCGCCCGTTGAATGCTTTGTATTGTTCCCAATGCTTCCTCATCTTTGTAATGAGGCTATCCACCTTGGGCTTGGTCCGGGCTACCTTTTCTTTCTTATGTTGGGGTTATGGCTTCTTACACCCTCTAGCTTCCTCATCTTGCACTAGATAACATTCCTCTTCATTTTCTTGGAATTTGAATGTCATGTTCCTTTGCCCTATGCGGAATTGGATCTTCCCAGCTCCGACATCTCTTAGGAATGGTCGCCCAAGAATAAGCGAAATTTCTTCTTGTGTGTTGAGGACAACAGAATTCGCAAAGACATACGAGCCTTTGACATTCACCAAGAGATTTTCTACAGTGCCCTCTGGATATTTGATCGATGAGTCGACAAGTTGGACTGTCATCGTCATCGGAGAGATAGCCGGATATCCTAACTCTTTAAACATGGCTTTGGGCATGAGGTTTACACTTGCTCCAAGGTCACAAAGAGCATTCTTGATCTTTCAGTAGTAGATTGTGCATGTGATGCCCGGATATTCATTGTCATTCTTGTGCAAGACTGGTGATTCATCCCATGGATCTTGGATTTGATGTATAAGCTTCCCTACATGGTTAGGTGCATACATCCGCCTTGATGGCCTTACCCCATCTAGTGGATATGGTGCTAACAAGCTCTCGGGTAGGCTCGGGTTGCCCCAGGATTCCACCCGACTCGGAAGAAGGTAAAGAAGCAGCAAGCTGAGCAAGTTGAGTTTCTATCATTTTATTAAAGCTAAGCTGATTCTTCATGACAGAGGTGAAAAATTCTATGGTGGAGTTAAGATTTTCAAGAACTTTCTCATTGGCGGCTAGCTTCTTGTTTAAACTTTAATTAATTCTAGCTTGGCCAAAGACAAGATCTTTAATGGAAGGCTAATTATTGAAAGAGTTACAATAGTTACCTCCATTTTGATTGTTGAACGGGAAGTTGGGCCTTGAGTTCCACCATTGATTGTCGTAGTTGTTGTTGCGGAACCCGTTGTTGTTGAAATTGTTGATGAAGCTGGCTTCTTCCCTTGTTTCATGACAATCATTGCCCGAATGTCTAACATTACCGCAAACCTCGCACGTCATGTGCGAATCCATGATTTTGGTGGACCCTGTGTTGCTTGATGCCTCCAATTTCTTCATGAGGAGGTCCATCATGGCGGCAATCATGTCGATTCCATTGACTTGGTTTACACCGCGGGTACGGGGCTGGAGACGTTCTCCATCCCAACCTTGATTTGCCACCAGCTTTTCGATTAATTCCTTAGCGACTGGTACTTGTAGCGAGAAGAAGGCTCCTCTAGTAGCTGCATCTAGGTGCTCACGGGAACTACAATTGAGCCCATGATAGAAGGTTTGAATTAAGAACCACCCGTGCATGCCATGGTGCGGGCACGCGGTGATGTACTCCTGTAAGCATTCCCATGCTTCCGAAATGCTGTCATCATTCTGCTGCTGGAAACCCGAAATTCTTGCGCGGAAGGCATTGGTTTTGCCCACCAGGAAGAACTTCGCGAGAAATGCCTTTAAGCACTTATCCCATGTGTTAATGGCATCTCACTCCGCATAAAACCATTGCTTCGCCTTCCCGAGCAATGAGAACAGGAATAGGCAAAGACGGATGGCATCATCCATCACTCCACGGATAGTGAAAGTCCTACACACCTCCAAAAAAATGCTGGAGATGTGCATTGGCATCTTCATTCGGCTTTCCGAAGAACGGATTTGCTTGCACCATATTGATCAACACCGGCTTGAGTTCAAAGTTTCCATCTCCCACCATTGTGGTTGGTCCGGTAGGGACATTAGTGTTGGAGGGGGCGGAAAACTCGCGGATCGTCCTCTCGGCCATTGGTGCTGACGGGGTGCTGTCTACAGGATCGACGGTGTTCGTCTCTTGATTCGAGAGAAACTTCTGAGGGATGAGGGCACGGGGTCGCACTCTCATCCAAGTGACTCCGGATTGTCATTAAAGATGGACGGTAAGTCGAAACCAGTCATGCACTACTCTGCGTACATGAGAGTAGAGCAAGGGTAAACCCACTTAAATAGTGGTTCACCGAACCTTGATAATTCTACCATGATGTTTAAACAATATCTTACGCCTATTGCCTCCCCAGCAACGGCACCAAAAATTTTTGTGGACACTCCTTAGCCTCACCATAAGTTCGCACCTAGCAATGCAGCTATGGAATGTCGGGGATAAAACACACGATCACAGAAAGGTCCACAAGCGCACGGGTTACCGTTGTAGCACTTCACCCTGTGGTATTCGGGTTATTGTATTTATATTTTTCTGTGGGAGGCACGGTGGCAAAGATGATCAAGTAAACGGTGGAGAATAACCAAGACTTGGCAAAGGGCTAAAGCGGGGGATAACGAATAAAGATATTCGGAAATAACTTGACACACGCTAGGAGATCTATATAAAGACTAGAGAGGATAGTGAGCTGGGAGGACAACGAGACGAGAAAGGATCCTAACACAATCTATCTATTCTTGTCAACTTTAGGCAAAGGGCTAAAGCAAAGGATAACCAAGGTAAGCTTACTCGACAAGCTCTTCTAGTGTTGCAGGGGCATGCAAAGTTGTGTCCTCGGACTGGGATGAGAAGGGAGGACTACGACGCGCTGAATCCTACCGGCCCGAACTAACATGGTGGACTACAAAGCCCATCTGGAACTATCACCTCCTTAGTGTACCACAACTATTCCATTGCACGGGACACCAATTAAGACTAAGGTAAGCTCTGAGCACCGTGCTCACAATGAACCAAAAAACCTCTCCCCGGATATCACGAAGGAAGGTCTCTCTCTCCGGTGAAACACCGAAGATCAAACGAAGAATGACCACAACACTATAGGGTTTGTTAACACATTTTATCTATGAATTTTATCCCTCACATTTACTGGAAAAATGACTAAAATATAATTAAATCAATTTATTAGGGTTTATATTGACAATTTCCATGAGTTTTGGTGAATCTATGAATTTACAGGGACTATTCAGAAAATATGCAAAGAAACCACTCCAGAAGACTCCAGAAGGCTCCGGAACTCAACGTGACTTAGCACCTAGGAAAGAAGCATCTAGAAGGATCGAGGACCCACCTGGCCAAATTAGACCCTGAGGCGGGCCCACCCCAGCCCGAGCGGCCTGGTGGTGGGGCCTGTCACCCCCCTCGGCACCAAATGGGCCCAGCTTCCGGAATGTTCTTCCATCGCCTATGAGTATCAATCTAAACCACAAGTTAAGGTCGGTTTGATCGTATGGTGCACGTCATCTCCTTCGGGCTATATAAGCAGACCCCCTGATCCTAGGGTAGACAACAATTCATTCTATCATATCCTCCATGCATATCAGAGTTTAGAGCTCTAGATTAGAATTAGAGTTGGAGAGTTAGTATCAAGTTGAGAGATTAGAGCCACGATTTATTTAGATCTAGCTAATCTTGTTCGAGAGGATTAGAGAGAGGTAGAGGCGAAGCTAAAGGAAGGCCCGGACCTGTCACTGTCTCCTCTTCATCTTCTACCTCTGGGATCAACTCCATTGGAGCCTGATCCTGAGACCTTGTGGAAAGATCGGCTTCTTATTCAAGTGAGCAACATTGTTTTTATTGTTCTTACCGTTCACAACTATTTGAGTACTTTAATTCTTGCCTCTCTTGAGTTAAAGTTGCATGTTTAGTGTAAGTGTGGTGCGTGTGGTAGAAACGGGAAGTGACCTTGTTCCCGTCAGTCCTTTGCAGTCCACCTCCCATCTATAGAAACCGTAGGACTCCACGCATAGATTCTCGGGAGGTTCCCTTTCCTAAGTGTGCCTTCAAATAAACACCCCATAAGAACAATATAGACATAGCTTGTGAGAATAAGAACCAGATATCCTTAAGTTTTCCTTATCTCTGTTTCTGTCAAATCCTTGATAGCTACATAGTGATTAGTTATATACCTAAGATACTCTCTTTACCATTCTCCTCGTGGATTTGATATTTAAAACCCTCTCCCG
Organism: Cenchrus americanus; assembly: GCA_947561735.1. NCBI lineage: Eukaryota > Viridiplantae > Streptophyta > Magnoliopsida > Poales > Poaceae > Cenchrus > Cenchrus americanus. Next base: position 141,101,708 of record OX387239.1, on the reverse strand, counting down.
GGTGGAATGCTCATCGGTATCTGTGCGCTTGCCGACTATCCATCATAATATTTCTGTATGCTTAATAAATACCAAAAAGCATTTCAGGTGCCCTTGCCGGGGTGAACGGTTAAGAGAAAACTCTTCGAGTATAACTAATCTTGTATCTTTCTTTTTTCTTTTTAGTTTTAGTTTACCTACTGTCCTTATGGACACTACCCTCATTAAAGAGTTTTCAGCACCCTCAGAGCTCAGCCTTAGTCCTATGCCATCATCGAAACCAATCCTATCTGATGCCTATGAGCTGCGCCCATAGTTAATAGAGATGGTCCAAATCAACACTTTCTTAGGAATAGAAGACGAAGACCCTTATCATTGTCTCCAACAGTTTGAGCAAACTTGTGACTGCCTGCACATTGAGGGTATGTAAGATGAGACTATCCATTGGAAGCATTTTCCATTAACTTCGAAGGGAAAAGCTCGCCTATGGTACGACCGGACCAAAGGGAAGATGAAAGGCGGTTGGGGAACTCTCCGAGCAGATTTTTGCATGGATTTTTGTCCCTTATCTAAACTAGTTGACCTCAGAATCAACATCATATCCTTCAGACAGGGGGATAATGAGTCTATGAGTACATCCTGGGAACGTTTTGAACTCCTTTGCAAATCCAGACCAGATCTAAGCCTTCAAGACCATATTATCCTTCAACATTTATATATTGGTCTTAATAAGGAATCTAGAGCCTATTTGAATACCTCCTCTCATGGATCATTCATACACCTTACATCTAGTGAAGCTAGAACCGTCCTAGACAGCATTCTAGCTAGCACTAATGATGGTCTTTTAGAAGAGAAAACTTTAGAAGAAGAGATTCCAGAGATACCTACACCTAAACCTATGCCAGAAACATCTCAATCTATAGCTATCCAACATATAGAATCACCACAAGAAGAAATTCCTCAACCTGATTTTATAAATGATATCGAGGATGATTTATTCTCTCATCATGGAAACACCTCGAAATATCATAAAGAGAAGAGGCCTCAAAAGCACACATCTTTTTCACATGAGAAGATAGACCCTTTTGAGCAAACCTTCTCAAGAGAACACACTGTGGAGCTTGCATCCATCATGAGTGGGGAATGGTTAGAAGACTTAGAGCTTTCCTCTGATGTAGTCCATTTGGATTCACCTTCTATACCAATTCAATGTACAATCAATGGAACCCCCTTTGATGCCCTTTATAATCCAGTTGTGGGAACCCATATAATGGCATTATCCTTTTTCCATCAGTTTATTAAAAACAAGCCATTATCTCCCACAACGAAATTATTAAAGTGCTCCTCAGGACAAATTATTCAAAGTTCGGAAATTCTCTATGTCTTATTTGTTTCAGTTTACGACATGTTAATTCACCTGAGCTTTCAATGTGACATTAAGGAGTTTGATCTTTTAATAGGCTGTGACGCCCCAGATTTTTATTTAATCGTAATAGTCGGTCAAAGCTGCTGACGGTGGTTAAACCACAGTAAATCTGAGTCCTCACCTCGAGAACCTCACCAATCAACCTTAATGACCCTATTGATCAAGTCAACACACACTTGTAGTCAACCCTTGGTCAAAGCATGGTCAAACCATACCTAAACCCTAGTGACCCTGAATGTCTTCCGGAACTTTTGCCGTGTTCTCCAAAATTCACCTAAACACTTAAAAATCTACCTTTTTGCAAAGTTGTCCAGTTTTTTGAGGGACACAACTTTGATGTAGATTGGCATTTCAAATTTTGAGGGGAAAAATGTGAAAAACTTGGTCAACTGATAGTACCTCCTGTCACTGACACCAATTGGCATTTAAAGTTGGCAAGCCTCCCCTGCAGAATCTGTTGAGAAACACCCCATATGGCCTTTGTAAAAGTGGTAGAGGATGGTTAGATCTACAATTCTTCTATTCATCGTTTGGTACACTTCTATTCAAAAATTTGGAGTTATTTGTGCTCAAACAGGGACTCAGCAAAACAAAATCGTGTCGGTCGCGCTCTGCGCCGCGACGTCGCGCCATGACGCCACGCCCGCGCGCGCGACGCGCCCATGCGCCCGCGCCGCCTCGGCGACCGCGCCCAAGGCCACCACCGGCCGAGGCCGCACGCCACCCGAGCCGCGCTCCTTTCCCAAGCCGACCCGCGCCCCGCGGTGCATCGGAGCCTCGCGCGCCATACACCTCCCCGGCGCCGGCCGTACGTGCGCCGGCCGAGGGCCGCGCGTGGCACCCGCCGCATCTCCACGGTCACGCCGTCATCACCCCGACCACGCCCCTATTTAAAGTCGTCGGTTTCCTCCTCACGCCCAACACCGCCGCTCCCACCACTCCACCGCACCCGCCATGGCCGGTCGCCGGTGAACTCGCCCCGCCATCCTTCCCTAGTACTTTCCAACCGCCCAAAGCTCTTCCCTAGAGCCCATAAAGGCTTGCGTCGTCGCCCGTTGCTCGGCATTGCGCCTCCCCCACCGGAGTCGCAGCCCACCGCGGCTACCACCACCGGCCGTCGCTGCGCGCCCTCGCTGGAGCCACCTCCGTGCCGACCGACCCCTTCACTCGACCCTAGGTGAGCCCATGGGGGGTCTCGTGCCGCTTGATGGCCAAGGCCGGCCGGCTATCGCCGCCGGCTAGCCACCTGGCAGCGGGAGGGCCTAAGTGTGAGGATTGAAATCTTCCCGAGGGTCTGAGTGCAATGGAAGGGTAGATCTGTGAGATGTTGAGAAGTTCTAGGGGTCCCTGCGCAAAAGTACATCTTCAATGGTCTAGTCAAATTGGTGATTCTTGTAAAATCTCTAGAAAATCATAGAAAAATCGGAAAATTTCAAACTCAATTTTGTTAGACTCCTGGTGATGAGCACTACAACTTTTGTTAAACTTGTATAGGCTGTTTCCTGATAGTTTTGGCAAGAAAAATAGAAATGTGAAACACCTAGATCTGTGATATCTCAAAATCCATAAGTCCTCTGTAGGTAAATTTTGGATATGTTGTGTGTTAGGTTATGACTAGCTTCTGTACCAAACATTGCACAAAGTTATGATGTAAATCTTTTTATATGAATTGTTTTCCAATTATGCAGAATCTGTCTAGATGATTTTTGTAGCTAAAAATTATTATGCTTTTGTGCCCAACTTCTGCATGCCCCGGTGCATTTAACCCAGTCTTTCAAATTTAATACGCAACTATCTATGGATGCTTGTGCATTTAAGTTTAGGAGTTGTATGGAACTTAGATGCATGATCCCTAGGTACCTGTGTCCTTACTAGTTTGGTAGGTCGATAGCTGCTATGCTATAGGACCGTTACAAGTCGGGTGATGATGTCACTCACGAGAATAGGTTCTTATGTTGGAATCACAAGATGCCCTTAAATGGATTGCTCGTGTGGTAAGAGAATGGGATGTGGGCTCCGGTCCAATGGCTATCGTGGGTCAAGTGTTTTAACGTACTAAGCACTTGTCGGGAATAGGACCGGTAAGCCTAGTACCTTAATGAGGCGGTTAGGGATTTAACTGTCACTACTCTTGGGATGCGTCGCAGGCTAGCTTCCGGTGGTGCATGTGTGAGTTGCCTCGCGGGGTAGTCCAGATAACCGGTACCAAAGATTGTGGCCTTTTTACCGACCCGAGGATTTTTGGGAACCGTTTGGTGGTTGTCCTTGCTGGGGCAGCCCACCATGTGTTTAGGTCTACCTTGCAAGGTTTAAATAAATCGATTGTCGGCCTCTCACTGTTATCTGAGACTACTTACTACACTAGCCATGAGATCCCTAATGATGGAAGTTGATGAATATTATGCTTGATTATTTGTATTGTAAAACCTTGTTTGTACTAGATGGCTAATTAGAAAAGAATAAACCCACTAGAACTAGTGCTAAAATCATGAAAGTAAGGACATAATCTTTGTTACTTTTCAGCAAAAGAAACCCAGTGGACAAAAAGCCTTCCATGCCTAGAGTTGGTGAAGTAGTTATCACCGACGGGTAAGTCTTGCTTAGTATTAGTATACTCAGCCTTGCTATAATCTGTTGCTCCAGGTAATGCCTTTGGTGATGTGTGGCCCAGAGAGATCCTGCCCGGCTGGGAGCTGGAGTGGGTGGACGACGACGAATAAAGGCATCATGGCCTCCCGTGGTGTTCTCGCTTTCCACTTAGTTTAATTCCGCTATTTTTAAAACTCTGAACTGCGTTGTCCTGTCAAAGACTTCGTTTTGTAATAATTAAACCCTTCGGGGTAAAATTCGGATGTTAATCATGTTGTATCTCTGGACTCGCCTTCGCGTGAGGTTTAATGCATATATGTCGATCCTTGTTGCTATATAAGTGATTTACCGGGCATTAACCCTGTGACTAACAACAGGATGATACTTTATCATCGCTTAATGACCAAGGTGGATTAGTTTAGGCGATAGTACGGTATTTTCCTGAGCGGGCTGTCACATAGGCTATCCTTTAGAAAGACTCCTTAAGGAAGGACACACAGTGAAACTTGATGTTTGCCTAGGCAAAACCATTAAAGTTCCCTTACACTTCTCACATTCGATCCATACTAAGACCAAACCCAATCCTGAACCTGACCCAATGGAAGAGGTGAATGAAGCATCTCAGAACATTTTGTAGAATCCAATTAAGAAGATGTCACTGCATTCTTCATCGAGGAGGAAGAAGAAAATCCTACAGAATCTGAGCCCCTCAATGAAACCGAGGAACCCTCGAGACCTCTCATTGAGCTTAAACCTTTACCACCTAGTCTTAGATATGCCTTTTTGCAAAATGATTCTGAGTCTCTTGTGATGATTAATGACCAACTCACTCAGGAAGAGACTCATAGGCTGATAACCATCTTAGAACAACATCGCTTAGCCTTTGGCTACTCACTCCAAGACCTTAAGGGCATCAATCCTGCCCTTTGCACTCATCGCATTCCTACAGACCCTGAGGTTCTACCATCTTGAGAGCCACAATGAAGACTCAACAATGCGGTGAGAGAGGTAGTGAAGAAAAAAGTTCTGAAACTGTTACACGCTGGGATTATATATTCCATGCCACATAGTGAGTGGGTGAGCCCCGTCCAAGTTGTGCCTAAAAAGGGAGGCATGATAGTTATGAAAAATGAGAGGAATGAATTAATTCCTCAGAGAACTGTCACTGGGTTGCGTATGTGCATAGATTATAGAAAACACAACAAAGCCACAAGGAAAGATCACTTTCCGTTGCCCTTCATTGATGAAATGTTAGAGCGGTTGGCAAATCACTCTTTCTTCTGCTTTCTTGATGCATATTTTGGACATCACCAAATCCCAATCCATCCCAGTGACCAAAGCAAAACCACTTTTACATGTCCTTATGGAACTTATGCTTATCGTAGAATGTCTTTTGGTCTATGTAATGCTCTAGCTTCTTTTCAAAAATGTATGATGTCTATATTCTCTGATATGATTTAAGAGAACATGGAAATTTTCATGGATGATTTTTCTGTTTATGGAAAAACTTTTGACAATTGTCTAGAAAACTTGGATAAGGTTTTGCAAAGATGTGAAGAAAAGCACTTAGTTCTTAATTGGTAAAAATGTCATTTCATGGTTAGAGAAGGAATAGTGCTAGGCCATCTAATTTCTGAAAGAGGAATTGAGGTAGATAGAGCTAAAATAGAAGTAATTGAACAACTACCTCCTCCTGTTAATGTCATAGAAGGTTTATATAACATTTTTCTCATATTGCTAGACCTCTTACAAACTTGCTTGCCAAAGATGTTCCTTTTGACTTTGATGATTCTTGTCTTAAATCTTTTGAAACTCTAAAAAATGCTCTTATTTCTGCACCCATTATACAACCCCCTGATTGGTCTTTACCTTTTGAAATTATGAGTGATGCAAGTGATTATGCTGTGGGGGTTGTTTTGGGGCAAACAAATGAAAAGAAACATCATGCCATTGCTTATGCCAGTAAAACTTTGACAGGACCTCAACTCAATTATGCCACAACTGAAAAAGGACTACTAGTTGTTGTTTATGCCATTGAGAAGTTTAGATCTTACTTAGTAGGAGCAAAAGTTATTGTTTACACTGATCATGCTGCTTTTTGCTCACTAAGAAAGATGCTAAACCTAGATTAATAAGATGGATTCTGCTTCTCCAAGAATTTGACTTAGAAATAAAAGACAAGAAGGGAGTAGAAAATTCTGTTATCGGTCATTTGTCTAGAATGTATTTTGAGAAACCATAGGAACTACCATCAATGACGCAATGAGGGACGACGTGCTCTATCGGATCGCTCGGTCAGACCCCTGGTATGCAGGTATTGTTAATTTTATGGTTGCAGGGTATGTACGACCAGGAGCCGACAAGAAAAAGCTTATTTACGAGAGTCGTCATCACCTGTGGGATGAACCATACCTTTTCCGAGTATGCTCTGACGGGTTACTCAGGAGGTGTGTATCGGTAGAAGAAGGAATGGAGATCATTGAGAAGTGCCACTCATCACCATATGGAGGTCATTATGGAGCTTTCCTCACACATGCAAAGATCTAGCAAAGTGGATTTTTCTGGCCAACCATGTATCAAGACACAAAAGATTTCGTAGGAAGGTGCAACTCCTGTCAAAGACACGGAAATATCAATTCTAGAAATGCCATGCACTGACAACCAACTTTCAGATCGAGCTCTTTGATGTTTGGGGTATTGACTACATGGGACCATTCTCAAAATTCGGAAAATTCGAGTACATCTTAGTGGCAGTTGACTATGTCTCCAAATAGGTTGAAGCCCTGCCATGCAGATTTGCTGACCACAGAAGCTCAATAAGAATGTTTAAAGAAACACTATTTCTGAGATTCGGTACGCCAAGGTTATTGATAAGTGATGGAGGATCCCATTTCATCGACAAGCGCTTTGAGAAAAACCTCACGAACGATGGGATCCAGCACAATGTCGCTACTCCTTACCACTCGCAAACAAGTGGTCAAGCATAGATGTCCAATAAGCAGATCAAGAACATTCTACATGTAACATCCCTGATTTTGCTTGTTTGTAAAAATATGGATTTCAAAATTGTTGCTTTGTTATTTAGTGCTCATGAAATAACATGAGGATGTCTTCTCTTCCTTTCCCTTAAAATCCTAGATTTAACTTGAAGTCAAATAATAAATTTTAGGTGTTATAAAGTGTTAGTGTGTGTAGTTGGATCTTCCTTGGATTTTATTTGGATTTTATTGTTTGCTCTTCAAATTCGATTGGAATTCACATTTGAATGGATGGTGTAGTTTGGAGTTTAAGGGAAAATAGGAAAACATTCAACCCTTGTGTGGGCCAGGAACCAACCAACCAACCCACCGACTCCTTTTGTCTTGAGCGCAGCCCACTAACCCGCTGGCCTGCTTGCCATCAACCGCGGCCACGCCGTGTCTCTGCCAGCTCGGACGCGCGGTGACACCGGGGTGACGTAGCCATTGTCATCCTCCCCCTTTTCCCTTTAGTGACGCCGGAGGCCTGGGGCGCCGCCGCGCCGCGCTGGAGTGACATCGCAATGTGGCCACATGCCCTCCTACGCATCCGCGCCGTCCACGCGTCCAACACTGACCACCGCTATAAGTAGGCCACCACCGCTCCTCCCGGAGTTCCCAACCCTAGCCACCTCAGGTGTTCCTCCCCTGTCCACACCACCGCACACCGGAGGAGAAGGAGAAGGGGGAAGAGGAGAAGAAGACCGGGTGAACTGTTCAAGGGAGCGACGCCAGCGCCGCCTTAAGGACCAGAGACCGCCCGTGGAGCTTCTGGTTGCCGTGAAGCCAAGGAGATTGACGCCAACCGCATCCTCTGCTTCCTCTGTTCGCCGCTCCGTCTTCTTCTTCCACGCCGGCCACCCCGCTCAGCCTCTCATCACCAAAGCCTGCACGTCGGCCCGTGGCTACCAATGTGAGGACATGCTTCCCTGCTCTCTTGTGGATGCCCTGGCCTTCGAGCTGAGGGGGAACGCTGTCGTCCACCACCGCGCCCACCGCTGGTGATGCCGGCCTTCGTGCCGTGTTGGGTGAATCTCTTGCAGGTGTCGCTGCCTTCACCGTCGCGCGCGCAGCCCTACTCGTCGTTCTTTTACCCCGTCCATTCTACTTGTAGTCACGCTCGTCGCCAGGACGTTGCCCCCCCCCTGCTCACCGCGCCGCCATGGCCGTCGCCATGGAGGTTTGCTTCGTGCCCATGGTAGAAGAGGTGAGAAGCGCCATCTTTGTGGCCTTTCAGTGAACTCCTCGCCACCGGCTTTCGCACGCACCCGTGCGCGTCTGTGCCCGGCCGCGGGAACCTTGTTCTCCGCAACCATTGGCACCGGCCCGAGCTACGCCTAGGCCAAGAAGGCCCTGAGTCTGTTGGCAAGGGGTCAAGTTCACGTTTTTGCACCAGTTAGTTTTGCATGTTGCACGCACGATCGGCCCAGGCAAGATGCGCACCCCAGCGCCTTCGCCGGTGACCGTCCGCGTCGCGCCGCCGCGACCTGCACTGCCCCGCCGCTTTGCGGCCAAATCTGGACCCAAGATCGACTCGTGCACACTCCTACACCCATGAGCACCCAAGCGCACACGCGTGCACGCGCATCCTCACTGACACGGCACCCCAGTTGCACTGCTGAGGACCAGGAGCGTCCTAGTGGTCGATGGATGACCGCTCCTCAGTGATGAGTGATTGACAACGGGTGTTGGACTGACTCTTGGCTCAGTGCGCAGGTGTAGGCTGCGGCCTAGTTCGTGTTGTTGCAGGTGAAGAACGGGCGCGAAAGGTCTTCAGCCTTGAGGGGCCTCCGGGAGATGGAGAGACAAGTAGGCTTGGTTCGAGGGACCCGGTGGACAGCAGGACTAGGTGCGGGCCACATGGTGGCGAGACGAGCAAGACGAAGTCATGGACGAACGAGCCAGTGCACGGTGGCGGTCGAGTCAAGAGGCTTCGCGGGAGGTCGGGCCGAGCACGAGGGGTTTGGTGGTTTGCCCACAAAACCATCGGAGGACGGTTTCTTGGTTTGGGCCTCAAAACCAAGTCCGAAGGCCCAACACGACTGAGACAGGATCCGGGCGTGTCGGGAAGCTTCTAAGCGGAGGACACGTGGTGGGATCGCATGGCTTGCGTCGGGAGGACACGGGGTGCGGCGAAGGCGTGGCCGTCCGATGGCAAGACCCACAAACATTACATAAATGCCCCTGCGTGGGTTGTATCGCCAATAGTTGAGTTAGGGGTAGTCGAGTCATTTACCACACCGGTGGGACCAGATATATAAGCCATGAGTGTGGGTGGATGGCTCCCTCTCTCTGCGATCTAGGGTTTCATTTCCCCCCTCCCATTTCTCATTTTCCTTATACATTTTCTTCTCGATTTCTTGTCTAGGCTAGCATGAGGGCTTCATGAGAGATTTGTTGAGAGGGATGGATGTTGGGGCGGCATGCTAGACCTTGTGAATCTTTCCTGGTTTGTATAGAAGATTCGGCGTTGTGGTTCCCGTGATGATTTTCGGAGTCATTTTTGTGCTATTTTCGTGCTCGTCTTGATTCTCGTTTTCTAGACGGTTTTGGCTTCGATTTGTTTGGGGGATTCATCCATGAGTGCCTTGTGCCTCTTTTCCCAGTGATTTCTTGCCCCCCAAACTCCTCAAATCGTCCTAGATTCGTGATTCTTTGGATGAACTCGTGAGTAGAACTTGAGCTCGTGTGATCCACGATTCCTGGTGTTTTGGTGGGTTTGGAGACGAGATTTTTGGGGTATAATCTCACCTAGGGGTGCTTAACATCTCCCCCAAATTTCGTCTCAAGACTCCAAGTGGTTTGGGAGTTTCGTTGATCGAAAGTTTGGGGCTGTTTCACGGGCTGATATTTAGGGGGGCGGTACTACCGACACTGTGCAGGTAGTACCGATGACCTGATTTTCAGCTGTCAGAGAGTCCTTATCGGTAGTACCGACACAAGGTCGGTAGTACCGATAGTCCGAAGTACCGACCCAGTGCCGGTAGTACCGATAACCTGGTTTTTAGGTGCCGGTAAGCCCATATCGGTAGTACCGACACGGGGCGGTAGTACCAACAATTTCGCCGGCTGCGGTTGCCTCGCGCTAGCTTTTTCTCTCGGTTCGTTTGGCGCTTGCTTCCGCTTTGTTCTTAGGCTTGATCTAACTTGTTCCTAGGGTCAGTAGGTCCGTTGTGACTACGTGATCTTGGCAAGCGTGTGCGAGATTCTTCAGAAGTAATTTGGGGGCATAGGCCAAATTCTTGAGAAGAATTTTTATCGGCTCCCATTCACTCCCCCCCTCTCTGGTCGCCTAATCGGTCCTTCAATTGGTATCAGAGCTTGGTGCCGGATTCGTGGTGACTTTGACAAGTATTGAATCCTAAGATGGCGTACGTTGAGCGGGGCGGTCCGCCGAACTTCGATGGGAAGGGTTACCACAAGTGGGCGGCCTGAATGATGATCTTTCTTCGTGGCAAGTTGTTGGATTTCATTGTGCTTGACAAGACCTATGCTATTCCGGCGGATCTCCACACTCTTATGGTGACCGATGCCGGTGCTAAGGCCAAGTATGAGGCAAATGTAAAAGCCGTTGATCACTTGGTCCGAAGCTTGTGTGATCCTGAGTTTGAGCGTGTTCGCCATTTGAATCTTGCCTGGCAAATTTGGGAGAATTTGTTGGTTGCTCACGGTGGTGATAACCATGTGAAGGCTCGCCTCTTTGTTTCTTACCGGATGCAACATGAGAACTTTACTCAACTTCCTGGTGAGGACATTGATGCGATGTTTCAGAGGTTCACCGCCATTGTGAACAACATGAAGGCCAATGTTGAGGATTTCCCTTACACCGAGCATGATCAAGCTTTGAAGCTTTTGCATATCTTGGACCAAAATGTTTGGGGTGCTAAGGTTGAGGCCATCAAGGAGTCCGGGCAATACTTGACTATTGAGTTGGATGATCTCTTTTCTAAGCTCAAGTCGGCTGAGGTTGACAGGAAGTTGCAATCCAAGCATGAGGGCTCGACTGATCATAGTCTTGCTCTTGTGGGCGGATCAAAGGGCAAAGCTAACACTAACCCTTCCTGTCGACAGTTTTCCTTGTCTTCTCTCATGTCTATTCCAGATGAGGAGTTTGATGTGTTGGGCGAGGAGGAACTGGCCTTGCTCTCAAGGAGGTTTGATCGACTACATGAGAACCGGAGGAATGCAAGGCGGTGCTCGGGGACATGCTACAAGTGTGGCAAGCATGGACACTTCACCGCCGAGTGCCCGGAAGCGGAGGAGAACAAGTACAAGATGAGAGAGTACAAGGCGCACCCAAGGCGTGAAGACAAGTACTCCTCCAAGGGCAGCACTACAACAAATCCAAGAGCAAGGACAAGGACAAGCGGCAATCGAGCAAGGGCGTCCACAAGAAGGACAAGGCAAGAGCCATGGTGGCCGGTGCAAGCGACGTCGACTCAAGCTCAAGCGACGCGCATTCAAGCTCAAGCAGTGAGGATGAAGACGCCGGGAGACGCAAGGGCAAGAAGAATGCAAGCTGGAACCTCAGTGGTTTGAGCTGTGTGGCACTTGGAGGCTTTTGTGGCATGGCCCATAGCTCAATAAGCAAGAAGAGCGAGAAGGAAGACACCGACTCCGACTCAGAGGATGAGGTAAACTGTGACCCCGACTCTTTGCTTGCTGAGATCACTAGGTTGAATGGCTTGATTGACAACCGTGATAGTGTGTTGAGAGATGCTAAGAAGATGAGGAGAGATCTTAGGGCTCAACTTGAGAATGCTTGTGAGAAAGTAGGAGAGTTAGAGTCTAAATTGCTGAAACTTGAGAATGACTCTTTGAAACTTACTCCTACCATTTCTGATGATGTTGAATGTTCTGAACGTAATGCATGGTTGAATGAGATCAAATTGCTTAATAAGAAGAATGCTTCCACTTTGGCTAAACTAGATGCTCTTAGGACTGAGTATGATGAGCTTAAGGCTAGACCCACTTTGCTTTGTGCTTGTAAATCATGTCCTACTATGCATGCTAAGCTTGTTGATGCTCATTCTACCATTAGAACTTTGGAAGCTTCTTTGAAATCTCCTGTTGTCAATGCATGCACTAGCTGTGATGAAGTTACTTTGCGCAATCTTGAACTTACTTCCCGTTTGGATGTCATCTACGAGGAGAATGATTATTTGAGGAAGGTGTTGGGTTGGTTGTACGGCGGGAACCTCAATTGAAAATCATGATTGAGGAGTTCAAGAGAGCGGATGGTCGTGGTTTGGGTTTTGAGAAGTTGGGTGAGAAAGTGGGAGAAAACAGTGGGGAGAGTGTGTATGAGAAGTGTGTTGAGTCTAACCCCGAGTTTGAGGTGATCGGAGACATCCAAGTCCCACTTCCAAAAGCACCCAAGAACTCTTTCACACCAAAGCCCAAGCACCTTTGCAACAAGCTTGACACAACCCAAGATCCACCAAATTCCCACCTAAAACAAATGACTTCCAGAAACCGGTGAAGTTTGTGAGTGAGAAGGGTGTGAAACCTAGAGAGAAGCCAGAGCCAAAACAAAAACCCATCCCCTTCAGGTGTGAGTATTGTGGCAAGGAGAGGCATCTAGCAGAGTTTTGCTACAAGAGGAAGAGGGATGAGAGGCTTGCTAGGGGAGCAAGCAAACCGAGACGGTATCGCCAGTCTCATGGTATTCCTGAGCCTAGAGTGCCGCTTCCACGAGGTGTGGGAAGTGTGAGGAGTGTTGGTAGAGTTGGAGCTCAGGGTCGTAGGTTCCCACAGAGAGGTGGTGGTGAGAGGTTTGATAGGAGAGATGATGGTGTGCGTGCTGGTGAGAGGTTTGGTCGGGCTCGTGGTGGTTTTGCTGGATGTCCCCCTACTCATCCTCAATACGGGTTTAGGGGAGATGATCGCAGCTTTGGGTTCCAGAAAAACTACGGACCACGTTTTCCCCCTCGTGGTGCTTGTACTCCTTCCATAGGACATGGGAAGTGTGGTGGCAAGGGAATGATGTTTGCTAACCCCTCTTTTGGGCAGATGGCTCGACACTGGTTCAACTTTCTTTGTGCTAACCCCAGTGTCGAGTCGTTGGCTCATTCTCGTTCTTGTTTCTGACTACAGGTAGGAGGCTTGGAGAACATTTGGTTAATCGACTCCGGATGTTCCCGACACATGACCGGAGACAAGAAGTGGTTCAACAGCCTCACCCCAGTGAAGGAAAAGATGTACATCACGTTTGGGGACAATGGACGAGGAAGGGTGATTTCTGAGGGTGTGGTGCATGTGAGTGACAAGGTAACGTTGAAGAGGGTTGCTCTTGTGAAGTCTTTGGGTTTCAATTTGCTTTCGGTTTCTCAGTTGCTTGATGAGGGCTTTGAGGTGCATTTAAAGTCTGTTGAGTCTCGTTTGCTTGATTCTCCAGGTGATCTTGTCTGTATGATCATCCCCGAGTGTCAGATTTTCAGGGCTGATTTCTCTCGTTCTTTGGGTCCTGCTCGCTGTTTGATGGCTGGTCCTTCTTCTGATTTGTGGAAATGGCATAGGCGGTTGGGTCACTTGAGCTTTGATTTGGTTTCCCGCTTGAGTGGTCTTGACCTTGTCCGAGGATTGCTGAGGTTGAAGTTTGAGAAGGATTTGGTTTGTGCTCCATGTAGGCATGGCAAGATGGTAGCCACTCCCCATCCACCTCTGACCGATGTCATGACCGAGCGTCCGACAGAGCTGTTGAATATGGACCTTGTTGGGCCAGCTCGAGTTCGCTCGGTGGGTGGGAAGTGGTATGTCCTTATTGTGGTGGACGATTACTCTCGCTATGCCTGGGTGTTTTTCTTGGAGGACAAAAGTGAGACATTTGGTTTTGTTCGAGATCTGATCGTGAGGTTGAAGAACGAGAGGCATGGGAATGCCATTCGAGCTATCCGCAGTGATAATGGCTCAGAGTTCAAGAACTTTTGTTTTGATGCCTTCTGCCGTGATCTAGGTCTTGAACATCAGTATTCGACCCCTTATGTGCCCCCTCAAAATGGAGTCGTGGAAGGAAAAATCAGACTCTTTGTGAGATGGCTAGGACGATGCTCGATGAGCACAGGACTCCTAGGAGGTATTGGGCTGAGGCGGTCAATACGGCTTGTCATGTTTCCAACAGGATTTTATTGCGAGCTTTCAAGAAGAAGACCTGTTATGAGCTGATGCATGGTCGGGCACCCAAGGTGAGTCATTTCCGAATTTTTGGCTGCAAGTGCTTTATTCTTAAGAAGGGAAAACTCGACAAGTTTGAGGCTAGGTCTAGTGATGGTATTTTCTTTGGATATGCTAACCACTCTAGAGCCTATAGGGTGCTTAACCTTGAGACTAACAAAATCATGGACACTTGCAAGGTGACCTTCGACGAGACAATGCCATGTACCTCTCTTGGCTTTGAATGTGCAGGTGATGAAGAGATGGCCGAGGACCTCTTTGAAGAGGAGAAGGATGAAGCTGGAGATGATGATGGAGAGAACCATGCGCCTGAAGCTGAATGTGTACCCACTACTTCCCCTATGACCACTATGGAGCGTGGACCGTCTACTTCATGGACAACGACGGTGCGACAAGAGGACCAGGCGAGAGAAGCTGAAGTTGAGGGGGAGGTAGTCTCGAGGCGTGAGGCTCCCCGGCGGATTCAAGAAGTGCATCCCCTGTCAAAGATCATTGGGAACATCGATGAACGCACTACACGGTCAAGGTCCAGGAATTCCTCTCATTTTGCTCATACTGCTTTTGTTGCTACTTTTGAGCCCAAGGACATTGGACATGCTTTATCTGATGCAAACTGGGTCAATTTTATGCATGAGGAGTTGGAAAACTTTGAGAGGAACCAGGTGTGGGAGTTAGTTGAACCACCTCCAAATTGCTATCCCCTAGGAACCAAGTGGGTTTGGAAGAACAAAGAGGGAGAGAATGGGATGGTTGTGAGGAACAAGTCCAGACTTGTTGCTTAGGGGTTTAGTCAGAAGGAGGGGATCGACTTTGAGGAGACCTTTGCTCCTGTGGCCCGTCTTGAGGCAATTCGGATCCTTCTAGCCTTTGCCGTGGATAAAGGGTTCAAGTTGTTTCAGATGGATGTGAAGAGTGCTTTTCTGAATGGGGTCATAGAGGAGGAGGTGTATGTGAAGCAGCCACCTAGGTTTGAGAGCGAGCTGTACCCACACAGGGTGTACAGGTTGAAAAGGGCTCTGTATGGGTTGAAACAGGCGCCCGTGCTTGGTATGGGAGATTGAGAGGTTTTCTGTTGAGCAGAGGGTTTGTGATGGGTACCGTGGATAGGACTTCGTTTCTCCTCAAGCATGGAAATGACTTGTTGATTGTTCAGATATACGTGGATGATATTGTCTTTGGTGGCTCGTCACATAACCTTGTTGCCAAGTTTGCAGATGAGATGAGCAGGGAGTTCGAGATGAGCATGATGGGTGAGTTGCAGTACTTTCTCGGGCTGCAGATCAAGCAAGTGAAGGATGGAACATTCGTGCACCAGACCAAGTACACAAAAGACATGCTGAGGAAGTTTCAGATGCAATATGTGAAGCCGATGTCGACTCCCATGGGGAGTATGGCCACTTTGTATGCGGATGAGGATGGAGAACCAGTGGACCAGCGGGAGTACAGGAGCATGATCGGCTCCCTCCTCTACTTGACGGCGACGAGGCCAGACATACAGTTCAGCGTGTGTCTGTGCGCTCGGTTTCGAGCTTCGCCGAGGACATCACATCGACGAGTCGTCAAGAGGATTTTCGGGTATCTACGATCGCCCTCGGTCTTGGCCTTTGGTATTCTTCCTCCTCGACTCTTTCTCTTCATGGTTTTTCCGATGCGGATTTTGCTTTGGATGTCGAGTCGAGAAAAAGTCTACTTACGGTACTTGCCGGTTTCTTGGGTCTTCGTTGGTCTCATGGTCTTCCCGCAAGCGATCTAGTGTAGCTCGGTCTACCACCGAGGCGGAGTATGTTCTTGCCGCGAGTTGTTGTTCCCGGTTGTTGTGGATTTCATACACTTTGAGAGACTTTGGTGAGGAGTGCACCCGAGATCCCACTTCTTTGTGATAGCACCAGTGCCATAAGCGTAGCCAAAAACCCAGTGCTTCACTCCAGAACCAAACATATAGAAGTGAGGTATCATTTCTTGAGGGACAATGTGGAGAAAGGACCATTGTGTTGAGCCATGTCCCTACCCAAGATCAGCTAGCCGACATCTTTACAAAGCCTCTCGACCAAGCTACATTTGTGCGCTTGCGGGGGGAACTTGGGGTTTGTTGCCCTTTCTAGTTGATTCTTGGGGGATTTCCTTTTTGTATCATATGTATCATACCATGTTTACTTTGATGTATATACATGCTTTGCTTGATGTATAAACCATGGTAGGATAGCCATCTTGTCATATATCATGTTGCATTTGTATCATATTGCATTTTAGGATGATGAGCTTCTTTCATATGCCATATTTGAGTTTCTTCGGCTATTTGTGAGATGTTGGTCATATGTGTGGAGAAATGGTGGTGTGAGGCTATGCTCTTGGAATATTTGAGATATATGTATGGTGAGATAGCCCCTTTTGAAATAAATGCTAATCTTGACTAATTTTTGATGAAATATGCTCCTATCGTGTGTAGTTGTGTATCCATGTCACAGTTTGGTCTAAATGTGCTTTTCATGCTTAGATTGTTCTTGGATGCCTTGTTCTTGCATTTGGGCCAACGGCCGAATATCATTGTGAATGTTTAGCCTATGTTGCATTCATGGAGGAGCATAAGCTTCTTTTTGCCGCAAAGGCACTTAATGTACCATGAAATGAATTAATCTTGAAAAGAAGTGTATAATGCTTGAAAAATGCTCCATCCATCATGTCTATGCTTAAAATGTCTTATCTTTCACATATGGGTGCAAAACATGTTGCATGATGTTCACCAGTGGAGAAGTCTCCCCGAAGTGGACACATGGCTCATGAGCTTTGACATGACATGCTTTGCTTTATGGGTGTTTGCCATGATCTTTTGCTGAGAATTTGGTATCCTTGTATGATTTTTGAATGATATGCATGTTTGTGGCTCAAGTGTGACATGGATAGGCTTTTACATGTGAAGCGAGCCTTCTTTTGGTAAAAATGCTTAAATCTGAAAATTTTGCTTTGTCACATGCTTGTATTTTCATATATTACTTGTAGCGATGCTTTGACTATGGTATGATTCATATGTGTGATCTTTGTCTCATTTTTAGCTTTTGACACTAGATTTGGCCTATTTGAGAAGCTCATGTAGATGTTTATATGCTTTGTTTTGCATTTCTGCATTTTCACCTTGATTCATACATTGTCAACAAGGGGGAGAAGAGGTGAGCTTAATGAAAATTCAGAAGAGGTGAGCTGAAATTTGGAAGTTTGCATCCACATGTTCGGGGGGAGCTTGCATTTGTTCGGGGGGAGCTTTCTTGCTTGTTTTCGATGTGGAGTTTGTGCTTTGCTTGGCTTGTGACCTTTCTTCGCCTTTCTTTGGTTTTGGTCATGAGTTGAGCTTCTTTGTTTTTCTTTCTTCTTCCTTTCTCTTTTTCTCTGAATTTCATTTCGCGTTGTGTGTTGTCAATGCACTCATCAAGGGGGAGATTGAGGACCAGGAGCGTCCCAGTGGTCGATGGATGACCGCTCCTCAGTGATGAGTGATTGACAACGGGTGTTGGACTGAATCTTGGCTTAGTGCGCAGGTGTAGGCTGCGGCCTAGTTGGTGTTGTTGCAGGTGAAGAACGGGTGTGAAAGGTCTTCATCCTTGAGGGACCTCCGGGAGATGGAGAGACAAGTAGGCTCGGTTCGAGGGACCCGGTGGACAGCGGGACTGGGTGCGGGCCACATGGTGGCGACACGAGCAAGACGAAGTCATGGACAATCGAGCCGGTGCACGGTGGCGGTCAAGTCAAGTGGTTTGGCGGGAGGCCGGACCGGGCACGCGGGGTTTGGTGGTTTGTCCACAAAACCATCGGCAGACGGTTTCTTGGTTTGGGCCTTAAAACCAAGTCCGAGGGCCCAACATGACGGAGACGGGATCCGGGCGTGTCGGGAAGCTTCGAGGCGGAGGACACGCGGCGGGATCGCATGGCTTGCGTCGGGAGGACGCGGGGTGCGGCAAAGGCGTGGCCGTCTGATGGCAAGACCCACAAACATTACCTAAATGCCCCTACGTGGGTTGTATCGCCAGTAGTTATGTTAGGGGTAGTCGAGTCATTTACCACTCCGGCGGGACCTGATATATAAGCCATGAGTGTGTGTGGATGGCTTGCTCTCTCTGCGACTTAGGGTTTCATTTCCTCCCTCCCATTTCTCATTTTCGTAGCTATTTTTCTTCCATTTTCTCTAGGCTAGCATGAGAGCTTCATGAGAGATTTGTTGAGAGGGATGGATGCTAGGGCGGCATGCTAGACCTTGTGAATCTTTCCTGGTTTGTATAGAAGATTCGGAGTTGTGTTTCTTGTGGTCTTTTCGTGCTTGTTTTCGTGCCTTTGTTCCCGGTTCGATTCCGCGGATTTGAGTGGGTTTCTCCCCGGATTTCTTTGAGGAAAACATGGATAGATGTCTTGTGCATCTTTGTGATTGATCTTGTGCCCTCAAACGCCGGGAAACCACTTGGATTCGCAGTTTTTCGTTCGGTGCTCTAGCTTTTGGTGGTGCTCAAAGGATTCGCGATTCCCGGTGATTTAGGGAGTTAGGAGGCAAGATTTTTGGGCTATAGCATCCTTGTGTGACGCTTTTCAAGTCCCCAAATCCTTGTCTCCATAGCTTCAATCGTTTGGGAAATCCGATGATGATTTGGGGGAGTTGACTTTCGGGGTCGGGCGTTTCGCGCTCTGTCACTTTTGGCGGACGATCCGCAAGGCGCTGGCGGACGGTCCACGCGGCTAGGGTTCGTCGCGTGTTCGTCGTGTTCTTGCGCGTCCTTGCTTTCGATCCGGTTTGGCTTTTGGTTTTTTGTTGCGGTGGTTTGCGGACGGTCGGGCTTGAGTAGGGGACGGTCCGTGACCCGCGCGGACGGTCGCCCCGGCCTTGGCGGACGGTCCGTTTTTCTCGAGTCGTTTACGGTGGTTGTGTGCTTTAACGGACGGTCCGCGGCGTAGGGGCCGGACGGTCCGCGGGGTTGGCGCGGATGGTCCGCGGCATCGGGCGGACGGTCGCGAGGCCAGTGCGGACGGTCCGCCCCTCCTGGCCGGACGGTCCGCCAGAGCCTGTGCGCTTTGCCTCTTGGTTCGATTCCTCTCCTCCTTCTTTCGTGCTTCCGCATGTGCTTCAAGGAATCGTTCCTAAGGCTAGAGGTTGATCCATAACCTCGTGGTCTTGGCGATTGGTGTGTGATTGGATCCATCGCTCGTGTGTGACCGGGGTTTGACTAGGGCATAGGCCGGGTTCTTTGGAAAGAATTTTTACCGGCCCCTATTCACTCCCCCCCCCCCCCCTCTCTAGTCGCCATCTGATCCTTCAACCATGGGCCTGAAGCTTAGTGTGTACCCACTACTTCCCCTACGACCACTACGGAGGGTGGACCGTCTACTTCATGGACAATGACGGTGCGACAAGAGGACCACGCGAGAGAAGCTGAAGTTGAGGGGTTGGTAGTCTCGAGGCGTGAGGTTCCCCGGCAGATTCAAGAAGTGCATCCCCTATCGAAGATCATTGGGGACATCAACGAACGTACTACGCGGTCAAGGTCCAGAAATTCCTCTCATTTCGCTCATGCTGCATTTGTTGCCTCCTTTGAGGCCAAGGACATTGGACACGCTTTATCTGATGCAAATTGGGTCAATTCTATGCATGAGGAGTTGGAAAACTTTGAGAGAAACCAAGTGTGGGAGTTAGTTGAACCACCTCCAAATTGCCATCCTATAGGAACCAAATGGGATTGGAAGAACAAAGAGGGTGAGAATGGGATGGTTGTGAGGAACAAGTCCAGACTTGTTGCTCAGGGATATAGTCAGAAGGATGGCATCGACTATAAGGAGACCTTTGCTCATGTGGCCCGTCTTAAGGCAATTCGAATCCTTCTAGCCTTTGCCGTGGCTAAAGGGTTCAAGTTGTTTCAAATGGATGTAAAGAGTGCTTTTCTGAATGGGGTAATAGAAGAGGAGGTGTATGTGAAGCAGCCACCGAGGTTCGGAGTGAGAAGTATCCACACAGGGTGTACAGGTTGAAAAGGGCTCTGTATGGGTTGAAACAGGAGCCCCGGGCTTGGTATGGGAGATTGAGAGGTTTTCTGTTGAGCAGAGGGTTCGTGATGGGTACCGTGGATAGGACCTTGTTTCTCTTCAAGCATGGGATTGACTTGTTGACTGTGCAGATATACGTGGATGATATTGTCTTTGGTGGCTCGTCACATAACCTTGTTGCCAAGTTTGCAGATGTTATGAGCAGGGAATTCGAGATGAGCATGATGGGCGAGTTGCAGTACTTTCTCGGGTTGCAGATCAAGCAAGTGAAGGATGGAACATTTGTACATCAGACCAAGTACACGAAACACATGCTGAGGAAGTTCCAGATGCAAGATGTAAAGCCTATGTCGACACCCATGGGGAGTACGGCTGCTTTGGACGAGGACGAGGACGGAGAACCAGTGGACCAGGCGGGAGTGCGGAGCATGATCGGCTCCCTCCACTACCTGACGGCGACGAGGCCAAACATACAGTTCAGTGTGTGTCTGTGCGCTCGTTTTCAGGCTTCGCCGAGGACATCACATCGACAGGCCGTCAAGAGGATCTTCAGGTACTTACAGTTTGCCCCTAGTCTTGGCCTTTGGTATTCTTCCTCCTCGACTCTTTCACTTCATGGTTTTTCTGATGCGGATTTTGCTGGTTGTCGAGTCGAGAGGAAGTCTACTTCTGGTACTTGCCAGTTTCTTGGGTCCTCGTTTGTTTCGTGGTCTTCTCGCAAGCAGTCTAGTGTAGCTCAGTCTACCACCGAGGCAGAGTATGTTGCAGCCGCGAGTTGTTGTTCCCAACTGTTGTGGATCTCATACACCTTGAGAGACTTTGGTGAGGAGTGCACCCAGATCCCACTTCTTTGTGATAGCACCACTGCCATAAGCGTAGCAAAAAACCCAGTGCTTCATTCCAGAACCTAGCACATAGAAGTGAGGTATCATTTCTTGAGAGACAATGTGGAGAAAGGGACCATTGTGTTGAGTCATGTCCCTACCCAAGATCAGCTTGCAGACATCTTTACAAAGCCTCTCGACCAAGCTACATTTGTGCACTTGCGGGTGGAACTTGGGGTTTGTTGCCTTTCTAGCTGATTCTTGGGGGATTTATTTTTGTACCATATGTATCATACCATGTTTCCTTTGATGTATATACATGCTTTGCTTGATGTATAAACCATGGTAGGATGATGAGCTTCTTCCATATGCCTTATCTGAGTTTCTTTGGCTACTTGTGAGATATTGGTCATGTGTGTGGAGAAATGGCTATGTGAGGCTATGCTCTTGGAATATTTGAGATATATGTGTTGTGAGATAGCCTTTTTGAATCAAATTCTAATCTTGACTAAATTTGATGAAATGTGCTCCACTCATGTGTAGTAGTGTATCCATGTCACGTTTTGGTCTAAATGTGCCTTTCATGCTTAGATTATGCTTGGATGTCTCTTTCTTGCATTTGGGCCAAAGGCCGATATCATTGTGAATGTTTAGCCTATGTTGCATTCATGGAGGAGCATAAGTTTCTTTTTGCCACAAAGGCACTTCATGTACCATGAAATGAATTAATCTTGAAAAGAAGCGTGTATGCTTAAAAAATGTTCCATCCATCATGTTTATGATTAAAATGTCTTATCTTTCACACATTGGTGCAAAACATGTTGCATGATGTTCACCAGTGGAGAAGTCTCCCCGAAGTGGACACATGGCTCATGAGCTTTAACATGACATGCTTTGCTTTATGGGTGTTTGCAATGATCTCTTGTTAAGAATTTGATATCCTTGTATGATCTTTGGATGATATGCATGTTTTTGGCTGGAATTTGACATGGATAGGCCTTTAAATTTGAAGTGAGCCATGTTTTGATAAAATTCCTCAAATCTGAAAATTTGCTTTGTCACATGCCTATATTTCAATATATTACTTGTGGCAATGCTTTGACTATGCTATGATCCATATGTGTGCTCTTTGTCTCACTTCTAGCCTTTGACACTAGATTTGGCCTATTTGAGAAGCTCATGTAGATGTTTATATGCTTTGTCTTACATTCATGCATTTCACCTTGATTCCTACATTGTCAACAAGGGGGAGAAGAGGTGAGCTTAATGAAAAATTCAGAAAAATGCATCTAAAATTTGGAAGTTTGCATACACATGTTCACGGGGAGCTTGCATTTGCTCAGTGGGAGCTTTCTTGCTGTTTTCAGTGTGGAGTTTATGCTTTGCTCGGCTTGTGACCTTTCTTTGCCTTTCTTTGGTTTTGGTCATGAGTTGAGCTTCTTTTCTTTTCTTTCTTCTTACTTTCTTTCTCTGAATTTCATTTCGCGTTGTGTGTTATCAATGCACTCATCAAGGGGGAGATTGAGGACCAGGAGCGTCCCGGTGGTCGATGGATGACCGCACCTCAGTGATGAGTGATTGACAACGGGTGTTGGACTGACTCTTGGCTCAGTGCGCAGGTGTAGGCTGCGGCCTAGTTCGTGTTGTTGCAGGTGAAGAACGGGCGCGAAAGGTCTTCAACCTTGAGGGGCATCCGGGAGATGGAGAGACAAGTAGGCTCGGTTCGAGGGACCCGGTGGACAGCGGGACTAGGTGCGGGCCACATGGTGGCGAGACGAGCAAGACGAAGTCGTGGACGAACGAGCTGGTGCACGGTGGCGGTCGAGTCAAGAGGCTTGGCGGGAGGCCGGGCCGAGCATGAGGGGTTTGGTGGTTTGCCCACAAAACCATCGGAGGACGGTTTCTTGGTTTGGGTCTCAAAACCAAGTCCGAAGGCCCAACACGGGGATCCGGGAGTGTCGGGAAGCTTCGAAGCGGAGGACACGCGGTGGGATCGCATGGCTTGCATCGGGAGGACGCGGGGTGCGGCGAAGGCGTGGCCGTCCGATGGCAAGACCCACAAACATTACATAAATGCCCTTGCGTGGGTTGTATCGCCAATAGTTGAGTTAGGGGTAGTCGAGTTATTTATCACACCGGCGGGACCAGATATATAAGCCATGAGTGTGGGTGGATGGCTCCCTCTCTCCGTGATCTAGGGTTTCATTTCCCCGCTCCCATTTCTCATTTTCCTTAGACATTTTCTTCTCGATTTCTTGTCTAGGCTAGCATGAGAGCTTCATGAGAGATTTGTTGAGAGGGATGGATGTTAGGGCGGCATGCTAAACCTTGTGAATCTTTCCTGGTTTGTATAGAAAATTCAGCGTTGTGGTTCCCGTGATGATTTTCGGAGTCATTTTTGTGCTATTTTCGTGCTCGTCTTGATTCTCGTTTTCTAGACGGTTTTGCTTGGATTTGTTTGGGGGATTCATCCATGAGTTCCTTGTGCCTCTTTTCCCAGTGATTTCTTGCCCCCAAACTCTTCAAATCGTCCTAGATTCGTGATTCTTTGGATGAACTCGTGAGTAGAACTTGAGCTCGTGTGATCCACGATTCCTGGTGTTTTGGTGGGTTTGGAGACAAGATTTTTGGGGTATAATCTCACCTAGGGGTGCTTAACATCTCCCTCAAATTTCATTTCAAGACTCCAAGTGGTTTGGGAGTTCTGTCGATCAAAAGTTTGGGGCTGTTTCGCGGGCTGATTTTTAGGGGGGGCGGTACTACCGACACTTTGTGCGAGTAGTATCGATGACCCGATTTTCAGCGCCGGAGAGTCCTTATCGGTAGTACCGACACAAGGTCGGTAGTACCGATAGTCGGAAGTACCGACCCGATCTTGCGGTAGTACCGATAACCTGGTTTTTAGGTGCCGGTAAGCCCATATCGGTAGTACCGAGCACGGGGCCGTAGTACCGACAATTTCTCTTGCGGTTGCCTCGCGCTAGCTTTTTCTCTCGGTTCGTTTGGCGCTTGCCTCTGCTTTGTTCTTAGGCTTGATCTAACTTTTTCCTAGGGTCAGTAGGTCCGTTGTGACTACGTGAACTTGGCAAGTGTGTGCGAGATTCTTCGGAAGTGATTTGGGGGCATAGGCCAAATTCTTGAGAAGAATTTTTATCGGCTCCCATTCACTCCCCCCCTCTCTGGTCACCTAATCGGTCCTTCAACTGCCGTGTTCCGCCGCCGCACTGAACCCTGGTGTCGACGCCGCTGTGCCCGACACCCAAGACGAGCTTCGCCTTTCTCTTGGTCGCGGGAAAATCGTTGATGTTTTATTCCTTCACCATGTCGATGGTGTTGGGGGCCCGCCGTCCCTTGGGGCATACCCTCGAGCACCTGGCAGCCAAACTCAAAGAAAAAACCCATTGGGGCTTTGCGACCCGAGCTCGGTCACACGTCGCCCTAGCTACAGCTAATCCCCCGGATCACATGCGGCTGACTGCTCCCGAGCCACCGCACACATGCGCCCACAAGCGCGCTGGCCGCAGATGGATCCCCGGGATACCGTGCGGCTGGCCAACCCGTGCTAGGCTAGTGCTTGCTCTCTTTTGGCTCTTAATTGTTGTTCTTTTGGAATTAATCGCATTAGGACTGATGTTTATTTTCATTTACACGTTATTAGGAGCAGCTGGAGCCGGGGAGCTGATTCTGGAGTACGACTGCGCCGATGAGTTCGCTGCGGAGGACTACCAGACCCCAGGTTCACGCCCGACTGACTTTGATAACCTATAGACATTGCAAAACAGATTGCTAGCGCTTTACTTTATATGCATGATGATGAACCTTGCATTTCCTACTTTAAATATCATGTCCTTGATTGTCCTACTACTATAAATGTTTATAAGCGTGTATATATGCGGAGCTTCGCGATGCATGTGTTGGGATGGGAGTAGTGGTTCTTGGCGTGAGTGGGATAAAACTGGCAGGAGAAGGCGTTTTTGGGTACTTTGGCGGGGGTGAGCTCGAAACAACTGATCTGGGATAAGGGGTAGGGGTGCACTCCTTAGTGTATCCCTTCTTTGACGGTTTTAGGAGCCTAGGTGTTGGGGTTTTACTTATGCTTGGAGAATATGAGCTCGCCCCGGTCTGAAACCGAGTGGGCCAACCGCTTCACAGGACCTTACGTACACACCACCTCGCCGAGTGTGGGGTTAGGGCCGAGTTGAGCTCGGCAAGTGCGGAACCATACCTGCCAGCAGGATAGAGGGTATCAGTGAGGGAGAGGAGGAGAGAGACCACCTTCTCTCAGTGTGTCGCCCGTGTGGCCACACGGGGGCATTTCATAGTTCCAGTGTAATTCCCTTTGTGAGGGGGATCGCTTTGAGGGCCAGATGCAGGATGGGACCGTAACTACCTAGAGTTCGCAAGGTAGGATGGGCTTGGTCAGTCGTACACCGGCCGGGTGCCATTCCGGGCTGGGTACAGGTGTACACACTCTGCAGAGTCGTTCGATCTATAGCTATAGCCGTGTCCTTGGTCATGGACGAGCCCAATGAATTGTTGGTTCTCATGTTTTGCAATTTCTACCTTCCCCCTATAGATGAGTGTATGGTGAGCCGTAGTTGCAGTCGGTTACAGGAGACAGGATCCATCTAACTCGTTGATCTGATTGCAATCATTGAGGTGTGAGGAGAGGAAGTTCTCGCATTGACCCTAGACAGGAGTAGGTTGTGGAGACGGGGCCCTAGGTGACCAGGTGGTTCTGAGCTGTGTTGAGAGCTTTGGGATTTGAGAACTTGTTGGAGGTATCTTGATATTACTCTGCTGCAGCTGCATAGGAAACCCGATCCATTTCCGTGTCTCTTTTCCTCCCTTTAGAAGTTAGGCCACTTAAAGCTACATACAGTTGGTGACGTGGACCTATCCCACTCCTTGGGGATAGACTTTGGGTGTGCAGGGTACGAGTCCGAGTACGACAACAACGCCGATGGATGGTACGATTGAGGGATGCGTCGCTTCGCTCAAGGATGCTTGTGGGGAGAAGAATAAAAGATAGAGACCCTTCTGAGATGCCAGCTTTTGTTGTGTAGAATTTCACTCTGATTCAGCCAAGAGGCTTGTAATGATGTACTCCATAATGGACATAATAAATTATGTACTTTTACTCTTATATGATGCGATGTATGACTTTGTGATACTATCTGTGAGATGTTCTGTACGCGATAGCCACTGATCCAGGGACTATCGCGATGGTACAGGGATTCGGATTTTCTATGAAAATCCGGGGTTTTACAGGTGGTACCAGAGCCATACTTGATCGTAGCACGTATCCCTAGAAATGGTTGATAGAGTTAGGTCTCTACACACTCTACTTCTATATTTATACCCTTGAGCTATGTTATAAAAGCTTATCCTTTTTTGAAAACATCTTCACTTGTGCTAACAAAAATCTCTTATGTTTCACAGGAGATGGAGCGCCAGGTCATTGAGATCACCCCCGAGACGTGCGGGGTGATCTGCCACTGGATGGAGAGGGCCCTTCTCAGGCTTGGGGTCCCTCCTACCTACGTCACGTACCGCGCTGAGTACGTACCCGCCATGACAGGGCAGATGGTGCTCTGCACAGTCTCCGTTCTCTCTCATCCAAACCTCCCGGGGTTCAAGGGAGAGGTCTGCTACAGCACCGCATTCACCGTCACGACCGCGCTGGACGTCACTTGTCGTTAGGCACTGGGCTGCCTTCTCGCTTAGTACCGCGCCACCTTCGAGACCGGGACGGTCCGACTTCTACCCCGGCACTACTGGTGCCTCGCACCGCTCGTGGACAGAGTTCCTTCGCATGAGGGGATCTAGGACGACGTTGACGCTGCAACCTTCCGCGAGACCGATGAGACCTTTGTGGAGACGGCCAGCTACTTGTTCAACATCGACAAGTACACACGCCGCCCGGAGGACGAGTCACGTACCCTCTTCAGCCAGATCAGAGACGCCACCGTCGACTCCCGCCAGTACCAGCCGCCACTGTGTTCAGCTGGAGAGAGAGAGAGAGAGAAAAGTGCTCTACGCTACCGTGTTCGCCAGCTTGAGCAGAGCCTCGACCGTGCGACCACCGTCCTGCTACAGTTTGAGGGAAGCGTGTGGACACCCGTGAGGAGCTGCTGCACGTCAGGGAGGACCTCCGTAGGCTGACCATGAGTCAGAACAAGCTGAAAGACAGACTTCAGAGCAAGGACATGCTCGCAGTGCGCGCCCACCTGCTCGGCTATGAGCAGCTCAAGGTGGAGAAGTTGGCGAAGAACAGGGCAGAGAACATCGCCAACCTCACGTGGCTCACGCGCACGACTGTCTACGTGAGGGACAATCCCGAGAGACTAAGGACTTGGGAGGACGCTGACTCACTTCGTGTGGACGAACTCACCGAGCTCAACAGAGAGCTACCCCTCGAGTCGCAGCGTGGGATCCACACCGAGACCTTCGAGCTGCACCAGTCCCATCTCAAGCTTCACCTGTGTCCGATGGCTCGGCTGCCGACCCCCGTCGAGACTGAGGAGGTTCGAGAGGCACACACCTTGGTGTCCCAGATCTTTCCGCCGGACTAGCCCACTGAGGACCGATACCCTGTCTCGTACAAGAGGGCTCGCACCGAGTAGAAAGCCGAGCAAGGGCATAACCTAGAGTAGTGTTGTATGCTAGTAGTCTCCATGAGTTGTTCCATGTAGCCGCGAGCATGTTCCGGTGCATGAAGAGAGTCATGTCACACATTGTTGGCACTACCCTTTTGAGCATGTATCAATGTATTAGACCGTTGATTTGAGCTGCTATCCCTAAGTTCTGAGTCAGCCTCGGGGAAGCATATGTACTACTCATGCTTGATGTATGCTTGGATCTTAATGTAGTTATTCGTGTCTTAATGCTTTTTCTCCTTGTGTGTTGGTTATATAATTAGTCTTATATTCATTCTTGTCTCAGACTCATATGTGTGTTGGTGAATGACGTTGTGTAAAGTCTTTTTTCTTTCTCGCGTGTGTTTTCAGAAGGATGTCCATCCACCGATCCAACCGGCTGATGGTGCGCCTCGAGAAGGCTGCTGCCGAGGAGGAAGCCCAACAGGGCTGAGGACATGAACGTGGCCATGACGCCACTCTTGGACGTGGTCGTGCACCAGCCCATGGCCGTGGACGCCCGCACCGACGTGGACGAGCTTTGGGAGCTCAAGGTCGGGGTGCCGGACCACCGCCACCGCCGCCCGAGGGCCCTGAAGCTAAAGCTGAGCATGGAGAAGCTGAGCAAGATCAGGAGCAAGACCAGCCTGAGCCAGACCAGCCTCCACCACCCCCACGTAACTTGGTGGATGTGATGGCGGTCCAGACTCAACTGATGCAGAGGATGGAAGAAGCCATGGAGCATCGTGGCAACAGTGGAAACCGCGCAGCTCCGCAAGACGAGGACCTCACGAGGAAGATCGAGAGGTTCATATGCCTGAAGGCCCCCACCTTCAGCTACTCGGATGACCCGCTCGACGCTGATGACTGGCTGATGGTGATCGAGACCAAGCTCGACCTCACTATCTGCTCAAATGAGGAGTGCGTCGCCATCGCCGCGCACCAGCTGGACGGTCCTGCCAAGGCTTGGTGGGACAACTACACTACCTCCAACCCGAACCCAGTGTTAATCACCTGGCTGGAGTTCTGCGAGGCGTTCTGCGAGCAATACCTGCCCAGCGAGCTGCTGATCCAGAAGGCGCAGGAGTTCCGCACCATGACTTAGGGTGCGATGAGGGTCGAGGAGTATGAGCACCACTTCATAAAGATGGTGCGGTACGCCCCTGATGACACCAACACTGACCAGAAGAAGCAGTTCTGGTTCCTGCGAGGCCTTCACCACGGCATTCGCCAGGGACTGAAGGCGAGCGAGCACAAGTCCCTTCGCCACCTCGTCAACCGCGCCATCGGTCGAGGATGAGTGGAGGAGCCACGAGGAGCGCATGAGGGGCAAGAAGAGGACAGAAGATCGGGATCACTATGACCGATCCTTCCAGAAGCCGAGGAGCGGACAGAGCAACATGCTAAGGGGAGCTACCACCCAGGGCACAACCAGCCTGGGCATAGCTTCGGAGGTGGAGGACGTAGCCCGTTCCCCGGAGGGAGGAACCCCGGCTACCCCCAGCACACTGGACGCTACACTCGTGCGTCGCCGAACACCGCGAGACCTGCCGCAGGAGGCTTCACCGTCACCTGCTTCGCCTGTGGCAAGCCAGGCCCTAAGTCCTTCGAGTGCCCTGACAAGAAGACCGCTACTATACCCACGAGAGCACCTGCTCCAGGAGACCGACCTCCTCAGGCTGCACCACCACCGAGTGCCAGCTGTGGGAGGCTGAACCACCTCACCGAGGAGGACGCTGCTGACGCCCCTGACATCGTGATCGGTGAGTTTTTAGTTTTTGGTACTAGTTCTTTGGTCCTCATCGACACCGCTGCAACCGGGTCATACATTACCTCTAGATTCATGCACAAACTCTCCCTCCCTACAACCACCCGATCATTTCCTATCATCACAAGTTCACCACTCGGTGATATCCGATGCACCCTGCTGTGCAAAGGAGGGGATGTGGTCATCCAGGACCACAAGTTCTTTGGGGATCTGACAGTGTTGCCTTCTAACGGCATCGATGTGATACTGGGATGGATTGCATCACCGCTCACAAGGGTGTCATCTCCTCTTCACCGAGACTTGTGACCTTGGTACACCCTGACGGGATGAGAGTCACCTTTGAGCCAATGAAGTCACGAGACATACCAGCCATGTACAGTCTTCACACGAAAGCCATCTCAGATGTACCAGTGGTTTGTGAGTTTGAGGATGTGTTTCCAGAAGAGCTGCCCGGTTTACCGCCTGACCGTGATGTGGAGTTTTTGATCAACTTGGTATGGGGGACTAAACCGATAGCCCAGAGTCCGTATCGCATGGCAGATGTCAAGCTGAAGCTGCTGAAGGCAGAGTTAGACTCATTGCTTGAGAAGGAGTTTATCCAACCGAGTTCTTCACCATGGGTTCACTAGCTCTGTTTGTGCCGAAGAAGGATGGGACTCAACGACTGTGTGTTGATTACCGCGCCCTAAATGCGGTAACCATCAAGAACAAGTACTCGCTACCCCGGATCGATGACCTGATGGATCAGCTAAGGCAAGCCAAGTTCTTCAGCAAGATTGATCTCCGATCAGGCTACCACCAGATGACGATTCAGCTGGAGGACATCTACAAGACCGCGTTTATGACCCGGTACGGACAGTACGAGTACACTGTCGTATCGTTCGGTCTTAAGAACACCCCGATGTACTTCATGAACATGATGAACAAGGTGTTCATGGATGAGTGGGACAAGTGTGTCATTGTCTTCATCAACGACATACTAGTCTTGTCCAAGACCGCAGAGGATCATGAAGAGCACCTACGGATCGTGTTGGGAAAGCTCAGGTAACAACAACTGTATGCCAAGTTCAACAAGTGTGAGTTCTGGATGGAAGAAGTCGCTTTTCTCGGTCACGTGTTGTCAGCCAAAGGAGTGGTCGTAGATCCGAGCAAGATAGAGGCAGTATCCAAGTGGCAGTCACCGAAGTCTGTGACAGAGTTCCGCAGTTTTCTCGTTTTAGCTGGTTACTATCGTCGGTTTATCGAGTACTTCTCCAAGATTGCAAAGCCCATGACAGAACTGTTGAAGAGCAACATGCCGTATGTGTGGTCGGACAAGTGTGCAGCTAGCTTTCAGGAGATCAAGACTCGCCTCACCACTACACTGGTCCTAACTCTTCCTTATGCGAGCAAGGACTTTCTGGTGTACTGTGACGCATCGAGACAGGGACTCGGTTGCCTGTTGATGCAGGGAGGCAAAGTGGTTGCCTATGCGTCATGACAGCTTCAGAAGCATGAGGAGAACTACCCCACACATGACCTCGAGCTAGCGGTTGTCGTTCACGCTCTGAAGATATGGAGGCACTACCTGATGGGCAACAAGTGCGACATCTATACCGATCACAAGAGTCTGAAGTATATCTTCACGCAGTTAGAGTTGAATTTGAGGCAAAGAAGATTGCTAGAGTTGATCAAGGACTACGACCTGAACATTCACTACCACCTCGACAAAGCAAACGTCGTAGCCGATGCACTGAGTCACAAGCATTACTGCAACAACTTAATGGTGCGGAAAGAGCAACCGGCACTGTATGCGGAAATGGAGAAGCTGAGTTTGGAGATAGTGGAGAAGGGCCAGCTGAACCAGTTGAGGGTGAAGTACATGCTCGAAGACCAGATCCGTCAGGCTCAGAACGGATGCCAAGAGATTGTGGAGGTGAAGAACCTGATGGAAAGAGGCAAAGCAGCCGACTACCACCTTGACGAGCAGGGCACACTTTGGTTGAAGAAATGCATCTGCGTGCCGCGGAGCCAAGAGATTCGAAACTCGATTCTGAAGGAAGCTCATGACTCTCGATACTCGATCCACCCTTGTTGCACGAAGATGTACAAAGACCTGAAGGTACGGTTCTGGTGGGAGAAGATGAGGGAAGATATTGCTGAGTACATCGCTCGATGCGACACATGTCAGAGAGTGAAGGCAGAACACCAGGGGCCCACAGGGTTGCTTTAGCCGCTTGAGATACCCACATGGAAATGGGATGATATCAACATGGACTTTATAGTGGGTTTGCCTCGTACACAGAATGGCAACAACTCAATCTGGGTAATCGTCGACTGATTGACCAAGATGGCACACTTCATCCCCGTGAAGATGACCTTTGAGACGCACAAGCTAGCAGAGCTATACATCGACAACATTCTAAAGTTACATGGGGCACCGAAGAGCATAGTATCCGACAGAGGGCCACAGTTTACCGCCAAGTTCTGGAGAAGTCTGCATAAGGCCATCGGCACCGACTTGCACTACAGTTCCGCCTTCCACCCACTAACTGATGGACAGACAAAAAGAGTAAACCAGGTACTTGAGGATCTTCTGAGGGCTTGTGTGTTGACTTACGAATCTGATTGGGAGAAGAGTCGGTCCTATGCCGAGTTCTCGTACAACAACAGCTACCAAGCCAGTTTAAAGATGGCTCCCTTCGAAGCTCTTCACGGCAGAAAGTGTTGGACACCATTGATGTAGTCCGAGGTGGGGGAGCAAACCCTCTTCGGTCCCGCCACCATTGTGGAAGCTGGTGAAAATGTGGCGAAGGTCGGGGAGAGTCTGAAGATAGCTCAGAGCAGGCAGAAGAGCAACGCTGAACCAAAGAGGAAAGACGTCTCGCTCGATGTGGGAGAGTACGTCTACTTGAGGGTGTCACCTCTCCAAGGTACAAAGAGGTTTCATGTCAAGGGGAAGTTGTCCCCAAGGTACGTTGGGCCATACCTAATCGTGCAGAGAATCAGAAATGTAGCATACAAGCTGGAGCTGCCGCCCAAGCTCGCCGGAGTACACCCAGTGTTCCATGTGTCTTAGCTCCGGAAGTATGTGGTCGTCGAGAAGAGGGTGTCGCGCACGCACTCGACATATAGGACACCCTGGAGTACTTGGAGTACCCGATCCGGATCCTGGACTGGGCGGAGAAGTCAACCAGGAAGACCACCATGTGCTTCTGCAAGGTGCTCTGGAGTAATCACTCCGAGGGTGAAGCAACGTGGGAGAAGGGGTCCGTGATGAGGGAGAAATACCCTCACCTCTTCGAACCAGAGGTAACTTCTTGATCTCGGGGATGAGATTCTTATCAGGGGGAGTTCTGTAACATCCTTGATTTTGCTTGTTTACAAAAATATGGATTTCAAAATTGTTGCTTTGTTATGGAGTGCTCGTGAAATAACATAAGGATGTCTTCTCTTCCTTTCCCTTAAAATCCGAGATTTAACTTGAAGTCAAATAATAAATTTTAGGTGTTATAAAGTGTTAGTGTGTGAAGTTGGATCTTCCTTGGATTTTATTTGGATTTTATTGTTTGCTCTTCAAATTTGATTGGAATTCAAATTTGAATGGATGGTGTAGTTTGAAGGATCAGATGGCGACTAGAGAAGGGGGGGAGTGAATAGGAGCCAGTAAAAATTCTTCCCAAAGAACCCGGCCTATGCCCTAGTCAAATCTCGGTCACACACAAGCGATGGATCGAATCACGCACCAATCGCCAAGACCACGAGGTTATGGATCAACCTCTAGCATTAGGAACGATTCCTAGAAGCACACGCGGAAGCACTAGAAAGGAAGGGAGGAATCGAACCAAGAAGCAAAGCACACAGGCTCTGGCGGACCGTCCGGCCAGGAGGGGCGGACCGTCCGCGCAGGCCCCGCGGACCGTCCGTGCCAACACCGCGGACCGTCCGGCTCTGCTCCGCGGACTGTCCGTTAAAGCACACAGAACCACCAGAAGCGACCCGAGAAAAACGGACCGTCCGCCGAGGCCGGGCGGACCGTCCGCGCCACCCGCGGAACGTCTGCTACTCAAGCTCGGACCGTCCGCAAACCGGCTGCAACAAAAACCAAAAGCCAAACCGAATCAAAAGCGAGGACGTGCAAGAACACGACGAACACGAGACGAACCCTAGCCGCACGGACCGTCCGCCAGCACCCCGCGGACTGTCCGCCAGCTGCGGGCAGAGCAGAAAACGCCCGACCCCGAAAGTCAACTCCCCCAAATCATCATCGGATTTCCCAAACGGTTGAAGCTATGGAGACAAGGGTTTGGGGACTTGAAAAGCGTCACACAAGGATGCTATAGCCCAAAAATCTTGCCTCCTAACTCCCTAAATCACCGGGAATCGCGAATCCTTTGAGCACCACCAAAAGCTAGAGCACCGAACAAAAGCTTCGAATCCAAGTGGTTTCCCGGCGTTTGAGGGCACAAGATCAATCACAAAGATGCACGAGACATCTATCCATGTATCCCTCAAAGAAGTCCGGGGAGAAACCCACTCAAATCCGCGGAATCGAACCGGGGAACAAAGGCACGAAAACAAGCACAAAAAGGCCACGAAAACACAACCCCGAATCTTCTATACAAACCAGGAAAGATTCACAAGGTCTAGCATGCCGCCCTAGCATCCATCCCTCTCAACAAATCTCTCATGAAGGTCTCATGCTAGCCTAGAGAAAATGGAAGAAAAATAGCTACGAAAATGAGAAATGGGAGGGAGGAAATGAAACCCTAAGTCGCGGAGGGAGAGAGCCATCCACACACACTCATGGCTTATATATCAGGTCCCGCCGGAGTGGTAAATGACTCGACTACCCCTAACTTAACTACTGGCGATACAACCCACGTAGGGGCATTTAGGTAATGTTTGTGGGTCTTGCCATCGGATGGCCATGCCTTTGCCGCACCCCGCGTCCTCCGCAAGCCATGCGATCCCGCCGCGTGTCCTCCGCCTCGAAGCTTCCCGACACACCTGGATCCCGTCTCCGTCGTGTTGGGCCCTCAGACTTGGTTTTGAGGCCCAAACCAAGAAACCGTCCGCCGATGGTTTTGTGGGCAAACCACCAAACCCCGCATGCCCGGTCCGGCCTCCCGCCAAACCACTTGACTTGACCGCCACCGTGCACCAGCTCGTCTGTCCATGACTTCGTCTTGCTCGTGTCGCCACCATGTGGCCCGCACCCGCTCCGCCGTCCACCGGGTCCCTCAAACCAAGCCTACTTGTCTCTCCATCTCCCGGAGGCCCCTCAAGGCGAAGACCTTTCACGCCCGTTCTTCCCCGCAACAACACGAACTAGGCCGCGGCCTACACCGCGCACTAAGCCAAGAGTCAGTCCAACACCCGTTGTCAATCACTCATCACTGAGGAGCGGTCATCCATCGACCACTGGGACGCTCCTGGTCCTCAATCTCCCCCTTGATGAGTGCATTGACAACACACAACGCGAAATGAAATTCAGAGAAAAAAAGAAAGGAAGAAGAAAGAAAAACAAAGAAGCTCAACTCATGACCAAAACCGAAGAAAGGCGAAGAAAGGTCACAAGCCAAGCAAACCACAAACTCCACATCGAAAACAGCAAGAAAGCTCCCCCTGAACAAATGCAAGCTCCCCCTGAACATGTGGATGCAAACTCATGCAAACTCCCAAATTTCAGCTCACCTCTTCTGAATTTTCATTAAGCTCACCTCTTCTCCCCCTTGTTGACAATGTATGAATCAAGGGGAAAATGCAGAAATGCAAAACAAAGCATATAAACATCTACATGAGCTTCTCAAATAGGCCAAATCTAGTGTCAAAGGCTAAAAATGAGACAAAGATCACACATATGAATCATAGCATAGTCAAAGCATTGCCACAAGTAATATATGAAAATACAAGCATGTGACAAAGCAAAATTTTCGGATTTAAGCAGTTTTACCAAAAGAAGGCTAGCTTCACATGTAAAAGCCTATCCATGTCACACTTGAGCCACAAACATGCATACCATTCAAAGATCATACAAGGATATCAAATTCTCAGCAAAAGATCATGGCAAACACCCATAAAGCAAAGCATGTCATGTCAAAGCTCATGAGCCATGTGTCCACTTCGGGGAGACTTCTCCACCGGTGAACATCCGAGGACCATGTGTGGTTCGAGGACCGGTGGATGGTCGCTTCCTTGTGTGATGAGTGATTGACAACGTTGTGTGGACCGATTCTTGGCTAAGTATTGCGAGGTGCGAGGTTGCGGCTTGACTCGTGTTGGTGCGGGTGAAGAACAAGCGCGAAAGGTCGTCGCCGGTGAGGCCTCCGGGTGTGGAGAAGACAAGTAGGCTTCGTTCGAGGGACCGGTGGCCGGCGGGGGTGAAGTGCGGGCCGCATGGTGGCATGAACAAGAAGATGAAGTCGTGGACGGTTTCTTGGTTGAGCCTCAAAACCAAGGTCGAGCCGGGACTACGTGGGAGCCAAGTCATGAGTGGAGATTGGCGGAGGCTACACCGAGTTCGCGGGGTTTCCGGTGGTTCACCAGAAAACCATTGGGTTCCTTGGTTGATCCACAAAGCCAAGACCGGAGAACCGAAGACGGAGGTGCGGCGGCACCGCACCGGTCCGACCGGTGGAGACCGGCCGGTCCGGCCGGTGGGGACCGGTCGGCCCGGTGAGGAGCACCGGTCGGCCGTGTTCGACGACGCGGTCCGAGAATCTTCGAAGCGGAGGACACGCGTCGGGATCGCATGGCTTGCGTCGAGGCTACGCGAGGTGCGGTCGCCGGGCATCCGTCCGATGGTGAAGACATCAAGAATTCCAAATCCGCCCTTGAGGGGCATGTATCCCTAGTTAGTAGAGAGGGGCATTTTAGACATTCGGTTGCCGCCTATATAACCCAAGAGGTGAGAGGTTGGCGGCCAACTCTTGGAACCCTAGCTCATTAGTTTTCCTATTTTCCACCTATTTTCTCTAGGTTTTCCTTAGGACTAGCAAGAGAGCTTCACGGAGAGATCTTGTAGAGAGGGATGGATGATCGGGCGGCTTGCTAGACCTTGTACGAACCTTTGTTTCATGTATAGATGATTCGGCGTGGTTCCTCAAGGTTTGGATGTGTTTTCCCGGTTGTTCTTGGTGGTGATTTTCGGAGCCCTCTCTCGGTGATTTCTTTGGGGTGTTTTCGGGGCTTTTCTCTTGGGGATTTGATGGGGGAAATTTGTGGGAACCCTTTGTGGTTCTTTGGGCTGTGATTCCCCTCCCAAATCCGTGAGGAAAAGTGCTCGATTTTGGGGTTTCTTGAGTTCTTG
The DNA here is from genome assembly GCA_947561735.1 of Cenchrus americanus. Classification (NCBI taxonomy): domain Eukaryota; kingdom Viridiplantae; phylum Streptophyta; class Magnoliopsida; order Poales; family Poaceae; genus Cenchrus; species Cenchrus americanus. The sequence continues at coordinate 141,064,988 of OX387239.1, read as the reverse complement.
GGTTGGAAGTGCTTCGGCGGGATTTCTTCGATTCCTCCTTTTTGGACGAGTTTTGGTGGGATTAAACTTGGCTATGAACTCCTCATGAGGTGTTCATGATATCCCCAAAGTCTTGTTCAAGTCCGTGGAGCGATTCGGGAGATCGAGATTTGGATTTGGGGGAGTTGACCCGCGGTGTCGTTCATCCCGAGTCGCCGGAGCTACACCGGTCGACCGGTGCTCTTGACCGGTCTGACCGGTGCAAGCCCTTGTGGGTTTTTGCTCGGGTGAACGTCTTGGTGTGTTCCTTGTTGTCCGTGTTGCCGCCGTTTCGAGTTTGGGTCCGTTTGGTGGTCGGATGGGCTGTTTGGTGCCTTGGGGGCTTTCGGTGCCATCGGTCCGACCGGTGTGTCTCACCGGTCGACCGGTGTAGAGCCACTTAGTGGAAGTTGCTCGGTTTCACCGGCGGGGACCGGTCGACCGGTGGTGCTCACCGGCCCGGCCGTGTGGGTCCGTAGACTCGAGGCTTGGTTTTTCCGTTGCGTTTCTCGGGTCGAAGGTGGTGTGTTGGTTCCTAGGTCCGGTGGCACTCCGGTGGCTACGTGGGCTTGACCAACCTTGGTAGTGAGTCGGAGACGTGTGTTGGAAGCGAGTGTTCGTCTTGTTGGAGTTTTCATCTCCTTCGAGAAGAATTTTTATCGGCTCCCATTCACTCCCCCCCCTCTCCGGTTCGCCGTATCGGTCCTTCAAGTGGTATCGAGCCGGTTCGGGTCTTTGTTGACTCTAACCGGTCTAAGATCCAAGGATGGCGTACCGAGAACGGGGTTCGGGTCCTCCACACTTCGATGGCAAGAACTACCGGATGTGGAGCAAGCGGATGGGTGCGTTCCTCCGCGGAAAGGGTCGAGGAGCTGCTTTGGGATGTCACGGTGGACACGAGGCTATGTCCGGCCGGTTGATTTCCTCGCTCCGGGATCGAGGGACGGCTTCGACGCCAACAATAAGGCGGTCGACTACTTGTTTCGTGCTTTGTGTCGGCCGAGTTCGATCGGGTGCACACCGAGCACTTGGCTTGTAGGATTTGGGCGGTGTTGAAGGAGGCTCATGTTGGGAACGCCCGGGTTCGGGCACGGATGTATGCGACCTACGGAGAGAGTACGAGAACTTCACTCATCTCCCCGGTGAGTCCATCGATGCCTTGTTTCGGAGGTTCACGGTGGTTGTGAACAACATGAGGGCCAATGTGGACGTGCTCCCGTACGATGATCATGATAGAGCGGTCAAGCTCTTACACTCTTTGGATCGTACGATTTGGGGCGGAAAGTTCGAGGCCATTGTGGAGTCGGAGAAGTATGACACTCTGACCGTGAACGAGCTGTTCTCGAAGCTCAAGTCGGCTGAGGTGGATAGGGGCATGACTGCCAAGCTCGAGGGTCCGACTGACTCCCATAGTCTCGCCCTCGTTGGTGGTTCCAAAGGAAAGGCTAACACTAATCCATCCACCAGGATGTTCTCTTTCTCCTCTTTGATGTCTATGCCAGATGAGGAGTTCGACGAGCTTGGAGAGGACGAGCTGGCGCTCCTGACGAGGCGGTTCGAGAGGCTGCACGAGAACCGAGTGAACATGAGGAGGAAGACGAGGACATGCTTCAAGTGCGGCAAGGCTGGACACTATTTCGCCGAGTGTCCGAAGGTGAACAACCACGACAAGCACAAGTTCAAGGACAAGAAGAAGAAGTCCAAGACGAAGGATCATGGACATGGGAAGAAGACACGGTCTCGAGAGAAGATGAAGAGATCAAGCGACATCGAGTCTGATTCCGAGGACACGTCTTCAAGCTCGAGTGATGAAGACGAAGAGGATGAGAAGAAGAGGAGGAAGAAGAAGAACTTTGGCAAGTATCTTAACGGTCTTTGTGTGACGGGCCTAAGCCTCAAGGACGACTTCTGCGGCATGGCTCGCAGTTCGAGCAGCAAGAGAAGCCAGAGGGACGCCTCGGACTTGGATTCCGAGGATGAGGTATGTGATGAGCTCTCCTCTTTGCGCAAGGAGAATGAGGAGTTGGTTGACTTGCTTGATAATCGCGATCACATGCTTAGAGAGGCTAAGAAGCTTAGGAAGGAGCTTAGATCTTTGCTCGAGGATGCTAGGACTAGAGTGGCTGAGCTAGAAACACAGGTTCTTGATAGCAAGCTTGAAATTGATTCGCTCAAGGCTAGCCCCGTTGTTTCGATGAAAATGATTGTGCCGATTGCTCGCTTTCCTAGCCGACTTGATCGATCTTAGGGAGAAGTATGCCTCCAAGTGTGAGGAACTAGATGTGCTTAGGGTTGAGTTGGGTGAGCTACAATCTAGACCCACTTTGCTTGGTGCTTGCACTTCTTGCCCTAGTTTGCATGAGAAAATTGCTTGAGCTCCGTTCTCGCATTGTTTCACTTGAGGCCGATTTGAAAGTGCCTATTCCTACTTCTTGCTCTACATGTGAGTTGCATGCTATGAAGAATTTGGATCTTGCAAAATGTGTTGGTCGCTTGCAAGATGAGAATGATAAGTTGCGTGAAGCGCTGAGTTGGTTGTCGAGTCAAGAACCTCAGCTTGGTATGATGATTGCTAGCTGTAAGCGCTTTGACGGTTGGGCTTTGGGATTGGATAAGGTTGGTGAGGGCAGTGGTGAGAGAGAAAGGAAATTTGGGAATGTTTCGGTTCCACCACAACCTACACCCAAATACAAGTTTGCATCCAAGCCAAACCAACCAAAAGAAAAACCGAGTGAGAAGGCAAGTGAAACGCCTAGTGAGAAACCAAGTGAGAAGCCTTGTGAAGAGCCTCATCCCAAGCCTAAGCCCAGATCGATCCGTTTCCATTGTGAGTTTTGTGGAAAGGATGGTCACAAGAGAGCGTTTTGCTTCAAGAGGAAGCGTGAGGAGAGAATGGCGAAGGAGTGGGCTAACAAGGACAAGTACCACCCTTTAGATGGTGTACTTGAGCCTCGTGTGCGTTGCCCGGGGCCAAGGCGAGTGTGAGGTCGGTTCGGGCTTGGGGAGAGCGGAAGGTCGTTGGAGGTGCCGCCCGAGCTACACCGGCCGGACCGGTGTGGAGCACCGGTCGGACCGGTGCGAGCTGGACGAGCAGCAGTTTGGGTTTCGTGCTCGTACAGGTGCGAGGGTTGTTTCTGGAGGTCGTGGTTCTGGTGGTTGGGCTGGAAAGTTTACAGGAGGTCAGTTTGCTAGGCATTCTCCCCCTCGAGCTCACTACGGGGATGGGAGGAGTCTTAGCTTTGAGAAGGAGAGGAGGGACAGTCCACGAGCCTTCTTTCGTGGTTTTGGTCCTCCTCCAGGCAGAGAGGGTTGGTTCCCTCATGGTGGTTACCGTAGTGGTGTTCGTGGAGGTAGCTTTGGTAGGAAAGATGGTTTGGTTTGTGCTAACCCCACTTTCGAGCAAATGGCTAGGCACTGGTTTTACACATTTGGAACTAACCCCAGTGTTGAGTCGTTTGCTCGCTCTCGCTCTTGGTTTTGAGTTGCAGGTGGATAGCCCGGAGAACATTTGGTTGATATCGGGGGGTGGTTCTTCGGCTTCATATCCCGGTGGTGACATGGAGGTACATCACTTTCGGGGATGGTGGACAAGGATGAGGGAATTGTGAAGAAATGATAAAGGTAAGTGTATTTGTGACCTTCGAGTGTGTGGCCTTGGTCAAGACACTTGGTTTGTTTTGCTCCTTCTCTATCTCATGTGTGTAGGGTGAGCTTTGTATGCTCTTTGGCCCTAGTGCATGTGTTTAGGGGGAGCTTGTGAGTTTTGTGCTTCTTTGCTCTTTTGCCGGTGGTGTCGAGCCCTTTTTGCCTCCCCTCGAGGAGCCGGTGGTTTGTGAGCTTTGTGCGTGGGAGCTCCTTTGTAGCATATGTATAGCTTTCCTTTGTGCATTTCTTGCATTTGGCATGGCATATGTAGCATGTTGTATAGGCATCCTTGTATCTTAGTTTGCATGCAGTTTGTATCATATGCATCGGTTAGGAAAAGCTTCTCTCATATACATTGTTCACCATGGAATGAGATATATGTCTTTGTGAGCTTGTTTGGTATGATATGGTTAGTTTGGCTTAGCTCTTGATGATCTTGATGAATAATCCATGGTTGATAGCTATGCTTTTGAAAAATGTCACATGTATGCTCTCTCATGTGTAAATGCCTTTACATGCTCTTGACATGTTTTTGTGGCCTTACTATGCTTAATTTGTGGTTGGATAGCTAGTTTATTGATCATATGGGGCCAAAGGCTCATTTGCCATCATGAATGTTTAGCCCTCTTGACTTATCTTGTGGAGGAGCATAAGTTCCTTTTTGTCGCAAAGACATTTCATGTACCATTTACAAATCTGAAAATGAAATGAAAAATGCTTGGAAAATATGCTCCCATGTCATTTGTGCTGAATTTAATTTGCTTTGGGTGCTAAACCGTTGCATGATGCCTACCAATGAGAAGTCTCATACATAGAAGTAGGCACATGGCTCGGTGGCTTTGACATGACATGAGGTGCTTGTGGGTGTTTGTGATGGTCTTGTGGTTAGAATGGCTGTCCTAGCATGAAGTTTGTGTGGCTTTGCCATTTTGATATGCTTTGATCATGTTTAGGACTTTGCTCATGAGAGGCAAGTTTTTCGCAAAATTGCCAAAATCCATCTTAGCTTCGTCCAATGGTTGTGAAACTTGGTGATCATGTAGTTGAGATCGATACGAAGCCGTAGAGTATCTAACTTGCTCATTTGGACATGTGTAGCTTTCTTTGTTGAATTTTGTATATTTGAGAAGCTCTAGGTTGAAAGTTTTGCATTTTTGGCTTGATTCATGCATTGCCAACAAGGGGGAGAAGTTTGAGCTTGAAATGGCTTGTTGGACGCGTTTAGAAGGTTTTCAGGTGGTTTCGAGCCATTTCTGGGCTCTGTTGTACACCGGTCTGACCGGTGATGAGCACCGGTCTGACCGGTGTGAGTGCTGGTCCTGTACACATGTTAGGCACCGGTCTGACCGGTGGTGATGACCGGTCTGACCGGTGTGAGCTGAAATTGCTGCAGCTGCCCTGTTTCATGTGGTTTCTTGCATGCATTCGTCCAGGAGGAGTTGCATTGGTTCAGGGGGAGTTTGCATGTGTGCAGGGGGAGCTCTTTGAGAGTTTTCGAGCCTTGTTTCGGTGGTTTGTGCTCTTTGCTTGAGCTTTGCTTTGTCTCGGATGTGTCGAGCCGTTGCCCTTGCCTAAGGGGTCCGAGACTTGTCTTCTTCAAGTGATCTTGCTCTTTGCCTTTGTTTGGCTTTCGATCGCTTGTTGACCTTTCTTTTTGTTCGTTTCTTTTCTTTTTCTTTTCTCTCTTGTTACTTTCGTGTGGGTGTTGTCAATGCACTCATCAAGGGGGAGATTGAGGACCATGTGTGGTTCGAGGACCGGTGGATGGTCGCTTCCTTGTGTGATGAGTGATTGACAACGTTGTGTGGACTGATTCTTGGCTAAGTATTGCGGGTGCGAGGTTGCGGCTTGACTCGTGTTGGTGCGGGTGAAGAACAAGCGCGAAAGGTCGTCGCGGTGAGGCCTCCGGGTGTGGAGAAGACAAGTAGGCTTCGTTCGAGGGACCGGTGGCCGGCGGGGTGAAGTGCGGGCCGCATGGTGGCATGAACAAGCAAGATGAAGTCGTGGACGGTTTCTTGGTTGAGCCTCAAAACCAAGGTCGAGCCGGGACTACGTGGGAGCCAAGTCATGAGTGGAGATTGGCGGAGGCTACACCGAGTTCGCGGGGTTTCCGGTGGTTCACCGAAAACCATTGGGTTCCTTGGTTGATCCACAAAGCCAAGACCGGAGAACCGAAGACGGAGGTGCGGCGGCACGCACCGGGGCCTCGACCGGTGGGTCCGACCGGTCGGCCGGTGGGGACCGGTCGCCGGTGAGGAGCACCGGTCCGACCGTGTGCGACGACGCGGTCCGAATCTTCGAAGCGGAGGACACGCGTCGGGATCGCATGGCTTGCGTCGAGGCTACGCGAGGTGCGGTCGCCGGCATCCGTCCGATGGTGAAGACATCAAGAATTCCAAATCCGCCCTTGAGGGGCATGTATCCCTAGTTAGTAGAGAGGGGCATTTTAGACATTCGGTTGCCGCCTATATAACCCAAGAGGTGAGAGGTTGGCAGCCAACTCTTGGAACCCTAGCTCATTAGTTTTCCTATTTTCCACCTATTTTCTCTAGGTTTTCCTTAGGACTAGCAAGAGAGCTTCACGGAGAGATCTTGTAGAGAGGGATGGATGATCGGGCGGCTTGCTAGACCTTGTACGAACCTTTGTTTCATGTATAGATGATTCGGCGTGGTTCCTCAAGGTTTGGATGTGTTTTCCCCGGTTGTTCTTGGTGGTGATTTTCGGAGCCCTCCCTCGGTGATTTCTTTGGGGTGTTTTCGGGGCTTTTCTCTTGGGGATTTGATGGGGGAAATTTGTGGGAACCCTTTGTGGTTCTTTGGGCTGTGATTCCCCTCCCAAATCCGTGAGGAAAAGTGCTCGATTTTGGGGTTTCTTGAGTTCTTGGGTTGGAAGTGCTTCCGGCGGGATTTCTTCGATTCCTCCTTTTTGGACGAGTTTTGGTGGGATTAAACTTGGCTATGAACTCCTCATGAGGTGTTCATGATATCCCCAAAGTCTTGTTCAAGTCCGTGGAGCGATTCGGGAGATCGAGATTTGGATTTGGGGGAGTTGACCCGCGGGTGTTGTTCATCCCGAGCTGCCCAGGCTACACCGGTCTGACCGGTGCTCTTGACCGGTCTGACCGGTGCAAGCCCTTGTGGGTTTTTGCTCGGGTGAACGTCTTGGTGTGTTCCTTGTTGTCCCGTGTTGCTGCTGTTTCGAGTTTGGGTCCGTTTGGTGGTCGGTTGGCCTGTTTGGTGCCTTGGGGGCTTTCAGGCTGCCATCGGTCTGACCGGTGTGTCTCACCGGTCTGACCGGTGTAGAGCCACTTAGTGGAAGTTGCTCAGTTTCACCAGCAGGGACCGGTCTGACCGGTGGTGCTCACCGGTCTGACCGGTGTGGGTCTGTAGACTCGAGGCTTGGTTTTTCCGCTGCGTTTCTCGGGTCAGAAGGTGGTGTGTTGGTTCCTAGGTCCAGTGGCACTCCAGTGGCTACGTGGGCTTGACCAACCTTGGTAGTGAGTCGGAGACGTGTGTTGGAAGCAGTGTTCGTCTTGTTGGAGTTTTCATCTCCTTCGAGAAGAATTTTTATCGGCTCCCATTCACTCCCCCCCTCTCTGGTTCGCCGTATCGGTCCTTCAACATCATGCAACATGTTTTGCACCCATATGTGAAAGATAAGACATTTTAAGCATAGACATGATGGATGGAGCATTTTTCAAGCATACACACTTCTTTTCAAGATTAATTCATTTTATGGTACATGAAGTGCCTTTGCGGCAAAAAGAAGCTTATGCTCCCCCATGAATGCAACATAGGCTAAACATTCACAATGATATTCGGCCTTTGGCCCAAATGGAAGAACAAGGCATCCAAGCACAATCTAAGCATGAAAAGCACATTTAGACCAAACTGTGACATGGATACACAACTACACACGAGTGGAGCATATTTCATCAAAAATTAGTCAAGATTAGCATTTATTTCAAAAAGGGCTATCTCACCACACATATATCTCAAATATTCCAAGAGCATAGCCTCACATCACCATTTCTCCACACATGTGACCAATATCTCACAAATAACCAAAGAAACTCAAATATGGCATATGAAAGAAGCTCATCATCCTAAAATGCAATATGATGCAAATGCAACATGATATGTGACAAGATGGCTATCCTACCATGGTTTACACATCAAGCAAAGCATGTATATACATCAAAGTAAACATGGTATGATACATATGATACAAAAAAAAATCCCCCAAGAATCAACTAGAAAGGGCAACAAACCCCAAGTTCCCCCCGCAAGCGCACAAATGTAGCTTGGTCGAGAGGCTTTGTGAAAATGTCTGCAAGCTGATCTTGGGTAGGGACATGGCTCAACACAATGGTTCCTTTCTCCACATTGTCCCTCAAGAAATGATACCTCACTTCTATGTGTTTGGTTCTGGAGTGAAGCACTAGGTTTTTGGCTACGCTTATGGCACTGGTGCTATCACAAAGAAGTGGGATCTGGGTGCACTCCTTACCAAAGTCTCTCAAAGTGTATGAAATCCACAATAGCTGGGAACAGCGACTCGCGGCTGCAACATACTCTGCCTCGGTGGTAGACTGAGCTACACTAGACTACTTGCGGAAAGACCATGAGACCAACGAAGAACCAAGAAACTGGCAAGTACCAGAAGTAGACTTCCTCTCGACTCGACAACTAGCGAAATCCGCATCGGAAAAACCATGAAGAGAAAGAGTCGAGGAGGACGAATACCAAAGGCCAAGACCAGGGGCAGACTGTAGGTACCTGAACATCCTCTTGACGGCCTGTCGATGTGATGTCCTCGGCGAAGCCTGAAAACGAGCGCACAGACACACGCCGAACTGTATGTCCGGCCTCGTCGCCGTCAAGTAGAGGAGGGAGCCGATCATGCTCCCGTACTCCCGCCGGTCCACCGGTTCTCCGTCCTCATCCGCATCCAAAGTGGCCGTACTCCCCATGGGAGTCGACATCGGCTTCACATCTTGCATCTGGAACTTCCTCAGCATGTCTTTTGTGTACTTGGTCTGGTGCACAAATGTACCATCCTTCACTTGCTTGATCTGCAGCCCGAGAAAATACTGCAACTCGCCCATCATGCTCATCTCGAACTCCCTGCTCATCTCATCTGCAAACTTTGCAACAAGGTTATGTGATGAGCCACCAAAGACAATATCATCCACGTATATCTGTACAATCAACAAGTCATTCCCATGCTTGAGGAGGAACAAGGTCCTATCCACGGTACCCATCACAAACCCTCTGCTCAACAGAAAACCTCTCAATCTCCCATACCAAGCACGGGGTGCCTGTTTCAACCCATACAAAGCCCTTTTCAACCTGTACACCCTGTGTGGGTACAACTCGCTCTCAAACCTAGGTGGCTGCTTCACATACACCTCCTCCTCTATGACCCCATTCAGAAAAGCACTCTTCACGTCCATCTGAAACAACTTGAACCCTTTAGCCACGGCAAAGGCTAGAAGGATTCGAATTGCCTCAAGACGGGCCACAGGAGCAAAGGTCTCCTCATAGTCGATCCCCTCCTTCTGACTAAACCCCTGAGCAACAAGTCTGGACTTGTTCCTCACAACCATCCCATTCTCTCCCTCTTTGTTCTTCCAAACCCACTTGGTTCCTATGGGATGGCAATTTGGAGGTGGTTCAACTAACTCCCACACCCGGTTCCTCTCAAAGTTTTCCAACTCCTCATGCATAGAATTGACCCGGTTTGCATCGGATAAAGCATGTCCAATGTCCTTGGGCTCAAAAGTAGCAACAAAAGCGAAGCATGAGCAAAATGAGAGGAATTCCTGGACCTCGACCGTGTAGTGCGTTCGTCGATGTTCCCAATGATCTTCGACAGGGGATGAACTTCTTGAATCCGCCGGGGAGCCTCACGCCTCGAGACTACCTCCCCCTCAACTTCAGCTTCTCTCGCCTGGTCCTCTTGTTGCACCGTCGTTGTCCATGAAGTAGACGGTCCACGCTCCATAGTGGTCGTAGGGGAAGTAGTGGGTACACACTCAGCTTCAGGCGCATGGTTCTCCCCATCATCATCTCCAACTTCATCCTTCTCCTCTTCAAAGAGGTCCTCGGCTATCTCTTCGTCACCACATTCAAAGCCAAGAGAGGTACATGGCATTGTCTCGTCGAAGGTCACCTCGCAAGTCTCCATGATTTTATTAGTCTCAAGGTTAAGCACCCTATAGGCTCTAGAGTGGTTAGCATATCCAAAGAAAATGCCATCACTAGACCTAGCCTGAAACTTGTCGAGTTTTCCCTTCTTCAGAATAAAGCACTTACAGCCAAAGACTCGGAAATGACTCACCTTGGGTGCTCGACCATGCATCAGCTCATAACAGGTCTTCTTCTTGAAAGCTCGCAATAAAATCCTGTTGGAAACATGACAAGCCGTATTGACCGCCTCAACCCAATACCTCCTAGGAGTCCTGTGGTCATCGAGCATCGTCCTAGCTATCTCACAAAGAGTCCGATTTTTCCTTTCCACGACTCCATTTTGAGGGGGCACATAAGGGGTCAAATACTGATGTTCAAGACCTAGATCACGACAAAAGGCATCAAAACGAGAGTTCTTGAACTCAGAGCCATTATCACTGCGGATAGCTCGAATAGCATTCCCATGCCTCTCATTTTTCAACCTCATGATCAGATCTCGAACAAAACCAAATGTCTCACTCTTGTCTTCCAAGAAAAACACCCAAGCATAGCGATAGTAATCATCCACCACAACAAGGACATACCACTTCCCACCCACCGAGCGAACTCGAGCTGGCCCAACAAGGTCCATATGCAACAGCTTTGTCGGACGCTCGGTCATAACATCGGTCAGGGGTGGATGGGGAGTGGCTACCATCTTGCCATGCCTACAAGGAGCACAAACCAAATCCTTCTCAAGCTTCAACCTCGGCAATCCTCGGACAAGGTCAAGACCACTCAAGCGGGAAACCAAATCAAAGCTCAAGTGTCCCAACCGCCTATGCCATTTCCACAAATCAGAGGAAGGACCGGCCATCAAACAACGAGCGAGGACCCAAAGAACGAGAGAAATCGCCCCGAAAATCGACCCTCGGGGATGATCATACGGACAAGATCACCTCGAGAATCAAGCAAACGAGACTCGCCGGACTTGAAACGCACCTCAAAACCCTCATCAAGCAACCGAGAAACCGAAAGCAAATTGAAACCCAAAGACTTCACAAGAGCCACTCTCTTCAACGTTACCTTGTCACTCACATGCACAACACCCTCCGACAAACACCCTTCCTCGTCCATTGTCCCCAAATGTGATGTACATCTTTTCCTTCACCGGGGTGAGGCCGGAGAACCACTTCTTATCTCCGGTCATGTGTCGAGAACACCGGAGTCGATCAACCAAATGTTCTCCAAGCCTCCCCGCCCGTAGTCGAAACAAGAACGAGAGTGAGCTAGCGACTCGACACTGGGGTTAGCACAAAGAAAGTTAAACCAGTGTCGAGCCATCTGCTCAAAGGAGGGGTTAGCAAACGTCATTCCCTTGCCACCAAACTTCCCATGTCCCATGGGAGGAGTACGAGCACCACGAGGGGAAAACGTGGTCCGTAGTTCCTCTGGAACCCAAAGCTGCGATCATCTCCCCTAGACCCGTATTGAGGACGAGTAGGAGGACGTCCAGCAAAACCACCACGAGCCCGACCAAACCTCTCACCAGCACGCACACCATCATCTCTCCTCACAAACCTACCACTCTGAGCCCCAACTCTACCAACACTCTTCACACTTCCCACACCCCGTGGAAGTGGCACTCTAGGCTCAGGAATACCATGAGGCTGGCGATACCTGTCCTGGTTCGCTTGCTCCCTAGCAAGCCTCTCATCCCTCTTCCTCTTGTAGCAAAACTCCGCAAGATGCCTCTCCTTGCCACAATACTCACACCTGAAGGGGATGGGTTTTGGTTTTGGCTCTGGCTTCTCTCTAGGTTTCTCACCCTTCTCACCCACAAACTTCACTAGTTTCTGGAAATCATTTGTTTTAGGTGGAAATTTGGGTGGATCTTGGGTTGTGTCAAGCTTGTTGCAAAGGTGGTTGGGCTTTGGTGTGAAAGAGTTCTTGGGTGCTTTTGGAAGTGGGACTTGGATGTCTCCGATCACCTCAAACTCGGGGTTAGACTCGACACACTTCTCATACACACTCTCCCCACTGTTCTCTCCCACTTTCTCACCCAACTTCTCAAAACCCAAACCACGACCATCCGCTCTTTTGAACTCCTCAATCATGATTTTCAATTGAGGTTCCCGCCGTACAACCAACCCAACACCTTCCTCAAATAGTCATTCTCCTCATAGATGACATCCAAACGGGAAGTAAGTTCAAGATTGCGCAAAGTAACATCATCACAGTTAGTGCATGCATTGACAACAGGAGATTTCAAAGAAGCTTCCAAAGAACTAATGGTAGAACGAGCATCAACAAGCTTAGCATGCATGGTAGGACATGATTTACAAGCACCAAGCAAAGTAGGTCTAGCCTTAAGCTCATCATACTCAGTCCTAAGAGCATTTAGTTTAGCCAAAGTAGAAGCATTCTTCTCATTAAGCAACTTGATCTCATTCAACCATGCATCACACTCAACACATTCAACATCATCAGGAGTAGTAGGAGCAAGTTTCAAAGAGTCATTCTCAAGTTTCAATTCAAGCAGTTTGGACTCTAACTCTCCTACTTTCTCACTAGCATTCTCAAGTTGTGCCCTAAGATCTTTCCTCATCTTTTTGGCATCTCTAAGCACACTATCTCGGTTGTCAAGCAAGCCATTCAACCTAGCAATCTCAGCAAGCAAAGAGTCGGGGTCACGGTTTACCTCATCCTCTGAGTCGGAGTCGCTGTCTTCCTTCTCGCTCTTCTTCTTCGCTTGAGCTATGGGCCATGCCACAAAAGCCCTCAAGCGCCACACGGCTCAACCCGCCGAGGTTCCGCTTGCACTCTTCTTGCCCTTGCGCCTCCCGGCGTCTTCATCTTCGCTGCTTGAGCTTGACTGCTCCTCGCTTTAGCTTGAGTCAACGTCGCTCGCACCGGCCACCATCGTTCTTGCCTTGTTCTTCTTGTAGCCGCTCTTGCTCGGTCGCCGCTTGTCCTTGTCCTTGCTCTTGGACTTGTTGAAGTGCTTGCCCTTGGAGGAGTACTTGTCTTCACGCCTCGGGTGCGCCTTGTACTCGTTCACCTTGTACTTGTTCTCCTCCGCTTCGGGCACTCGCCGATGAAGTGGCCACGCTTGCCACACTTGTGGCACGTCCCTGAGCTCCGCCTTGCGTTCCTCCGACTCTCGTGTAGTCGATCAAACCTCCTTGAGAGCAAGGCCGGCTCCTCCTCGCCCAAGCACATCAAACTCCTCATCCGGAATGGACATAAGAGAAGACAAGGAAAGCGTCGACGGGAAGGGTTAGATTTGCCCTTTGATCCGCCCACAAGAGCAAGACTATGGTCGGTCGAGCCCTCATGCTTGGATTGCAACTTCCCGTCAACCTCGGCCGACTTGAGCTTAGAAAAGAGGTCATCCAACTCAATAGTCAAGTACCGCCGGGACTCCTTGATGGCCTCAACCTTAGCACCCCAAACATTTGGGTCCAAGACATGCAAGAGCTTCAAAGCCTGATCATGCTCGGTGTAGGGAAAATTCTCAACATTAGCTTTCATGTTGTTCACGATGGCGGTGACCCTCTGAAACATCGCATCAATATCCTCACCGGGAAGTGGAGTGAAATTCTCATATTGCATCCAGTAAGAGACAAAGAGGCGAGCCTTCACATGGTTATCACCACCGTGAGCAACCAACAACTTCTCCCAAATTTGCCAAGCAAGATTCAAATGGCGAACACGCTCAAACTCTGGATCACACAAGCTCCGACCAAGTGATCAACGGCTTTTGCATTAGCCTCATACCCGGCCTTAGCACCGCATCGGTCACCATAAGAGTATGGATGTTGACCGGAATAGCATAGGTCTTGTCAAGCACAATGAAATCCAACAGCTTCCCACGAAGAAAGATCATCATACGAGCCGCCCACTTGTGGTAACCATTGCCATCGAAGTGCGGCGGACCGCCCCGCTCAACGTACGCCATCTTAGGATTCGAGACTTGTCAAAGTCGCAAAGAATCCGGCACCAAGCTCTGATACCAATTGAAGGATCAGATGGCGACTAGAGAGGGGGGAGTGAATAGGAGCCGGTAAAAATTCTTCCTAAAGAACCCGGCCTATGCCCTAGTCAAATCCCGGTCACACACAAGCGATGGATCGAATCACGCACCAATCGCCAAGACCACGAGGTTATGGATCAACCTCTAGCCTTAGGAACGATTCCTAGAAGCACACACGGAAGCACTAGAAAGGAAGGGAGGAATCGAACCAAGAAGCAAAGCACACAGGCTCTGGCGGACCGTCCGGCCAGGAGGGGCGGACCGTCCGCGCAGCCCCGTGGACCGTCCGTGCCAACACCGCGACCGTCCGGCTCGCTCCGCGGACCGTCCGTTAAAGCACACGGAACCACCGAAGCGACCCGAGAAAAACGGACCGTCCGCCGAGGCCGGGCGGACCGTCCGCCTCGCTCTCGCGGACCGTCCGCGCCAACACCGCGGACCGTCCGGCTCGCGCGCCGCGGACTGTCCGTTAAAGCACACAGAACCACTAGAAGCGACCCGAGAAAAACGGACCGTCCGCCGAGGCCGGACGGACCGTCCGCGCCACCCGCGGACCGTCCGCTACTCAAGCTCGGACCGTCCGTAAACCGGCTGCAACAAAAACCAAAAGCCAAACCGGATCGAAAGCGAGGACGCGCAAGAACACGAAGAACACAGGACGAACCCTAGCCGCGCGGACCGTCCGCCAGCACCCCGCGGACTGTCCGCCAGGTGCGGGCAGAGCAGAAAACGCCCGACCCCGAAAGTCAACTCCCCCAAATCATCATCGGATTTCCCAAACGGTTGAAGCTATGGAGACAAGGGTTTGGGGACTTGAAAAGCGTCACACAAGGATGCTATAGCCCAAAAATCTTGCCTCCTAACTCCCTAAATCACCGGGAATCGCGAATCCTTTGAGCACCACCAAAAGCTAGAGCACCGAACGAAAAACTTCGAATCCAAGTGGTTTCCCGGCGTTTGAGGGCACAAGATCAATCACAAAGATGCACGAGACATCTATCCATGTATCCCTCAAAGAAATCCGGGGAGAAACCCACTCAAATCCGCGGAATCGAACCGGGAACAAAGGCACGAAAACAAGCACAAAAAGGCCACGAAAACACAACCCCGAATCTTCTATACAAACCAGGAAAGATTCACAAGGTCTAGCATGCCGCCCTAGCATCCATCCCTCTCAACAAATCTCTCATGAAGCTCTCATGCTAGCCTAGAGAAAATGGAAGAAAAATAGCTACGAAAATGAGAAATGGGAGGGAGGAAATGAAACCCTAAGTCGCGGAGGGAGAGAGCCATCCACACACACTCATGGCTTATATATCAGGTCCCACCGGAGTGGTAAATGACTCGACTACCCCTAACTTAACTACTGGCGATACAACCCACGTAGGGGCATTTAGGTAATGTTTGTGGGTCTTGCCATCGGACGGCCACGCCTTTGCCGCACCCCGCGTCCTCCCGACGCAAGCCATGCGATCCCGCCGCGTGTCCTCCGCCTCGAAGCTTCCCGACACGCCCGGATCCCGTCTCCGTCGTGTTGGGCCCTCGGACTTGGTTTTGAGGCCCAAACCAAGAAACCGTCCGCCGATAGTTTTGTGGGCAAACCACCAAACCCCACATGCCCGGTCCGGCCTCCCGCCAAACCACTTGACTTGACCGCCACCGTGCACCGGCTCGTCTGTCCATGACTTCGTCTTGCTCGTGTCGCCACCATGTGGCCCGCACCCGCCCCGCTCGTCCACCGGTCCCTCGAACCGAGCCTACTTGTCTCTCCATCTCCCGGAGGCCCCTCAAGGCTGAAGACCTTTCGCGCCCGTTCTTCACCTGCAACAACACGAACTAGGCCGCAGCCTACACCTGCGCACTAAGCCAAGAGTCAGTCCAACACCTGTTGTCAATCACTCATCACTGAGGAGCGGTCATCCATCGACCACTGGGACGCTCCTGGTCCTCATAGTTTGGAGTTTAAGGGAAAATAGGAAAACCTTTAACCCTTGCGTGGGCTGGGAACCAACCAACCAGCCCACCCACTCCTTTTGGCCCGAGCGCGGCTCGCTAACCCGCCGGCTTGCTTGCCACCAACCGCGGCCGCACCGTGTCTTTGCCAGATGGGACTCGCAGTGATGCCGGGGTGACGTAGCCATCGTCATCCTCCCCCTTTTCTCTTTAGTGACGCCGGAGGCTCGGCGTGCCACCGCGCCGCGCTGGAGCGTCGTCGCGATGTGGCCGCGCGCCCTCCTACGCATCCGCGCCGTCCACGCGTCCAGTGTTGACCGCCTCTATAAGTAGGCCACTACCGCTCCTCTCGGAGTTCCCAACCCTAGCCGCCTCAGAGGATCATCCCTTGTCCACACCACCGCATGCCGCAGGAGAAGGAGAAGGGGGAAGAGGAGAAGAAGACCGGGTGAACCGTTCGAGGGAGCGACGTCAGCGCCGCCGCGAGGACCGGAGACTGCCTGTGGAGCTTCTAGTTGCCGTGAAGCCAAGGACCTTGATGCCAAACTCTTCCTCTGCTTCCTCTGTAGGCCGTGCCGTCTTCTTCTTCCACGCCGGCCACCCCGCTCAGCCTCTCATCACCAACACTTGCACATTGGCCCGTGGCCACCAAGGTGAGGACATGCTTCCCCGCTCTTGTGGATGCCCCGGTCTTCGAACCGAGGGGCAACGTTGTCATCTGCCACCGCGCTGCCGTGCCCGCCGCTGGTGATGCCGGCCTTCGTGCCGTGCTGGGTGAATCTCTTGCAGGTGTCGCTGCCTTCATCGTCGTGCGCGCAGCCCCGCTCGTCGTTCTTTTACCCCGTCCGTTCTACCCGTAGTCATGCTAGTCGCCGGGACATTGTCCCCCTGCTCGCCGTGCCGCCATGGACGTCGCCATGGAAGTTTGCTTCGTGCACGTGGTAGCAGAGGTGGAAGCACCATCTTTGTGGCCGTTCAGTGCATGCCTCGCCATCGGCTTTCGCACGCACCCGCACGCACGTCCTCACTGGCACGGGTGAAGGACCGATTAGGCGACCAGAGAGGGGGGGGAGTGAATGGGAGCCGATAAAAATTCTTCTCGAAGGAGATTGAAACTCTGACAAGATGAACTCGCTCGGTCGGACCCCCAAAATCATACACTTCGCACTTCTACCTTCCGTTTGCCAAAACCACCTAGCCATAGAAGTGCTACTGGTCCTAGGAACAAACACTACCAGCAACCTCAACACACACGCACCCACGACAGCGGAAACAACTCGAAAGCCGGCTGTCCAGAGGGGGCGGTTAGACCGGGTATGGGGGGCGGTTAGATCGCCTCCACCAGGCAACCAAGAAATCCTCCGAAACACCTCTTGCGAGCACCAAAACGCACCACGGTTTCACCAACAGAGATCTCTGGTCAGGGCCATGCTAGCTACCAGAAAATCTTGGTGAAAACCAAAACTCCACCCAAGGGCCTAGGGGCGGTTAGACCGGCTACCAGGGGCGGTCTAACCTCCTGTACCCAGCAACGAACTCCAAACAAGAACTTCTAGCAAACAGCACAAGAACGACCCGAAATTTCACCTAGACGCTCCTCTGATCAAGGCAAATAAACTCACAGAGCAAAATCCGGCGAAACAAAACTTTGACCTGGAAAGCCCAGGGCGGTTAGACCGCCCCCTCCAGGCGGTTATACCGCCCCTTCCAGAAAATCAGCCCGCGGGTCAAACCCCAACTTCCTCGCGCCCGATCTCCCGAATCACTCCACAAATTGCAGCAAAACTTCGGGAATAGCTGGGTTACCTCCTGGGCAACCTCTACCTCAAAGGAATCGACCCGAATCGCTTACAATCAAGAGGAATCGAAGAAATCGCTTCTCTAGGTCAAGAACTCACCCAACTCGAACAACCACCAAATCGAGTCCGATTCAAGAGAGATTTGGGGGCAAAGTCACCAGCCAAAGATGCACAAGATCCTCATACGTGACACCCACCAAAAACCCCAAGAAATCGTCCTCAAAACACCGCCAACAAAGAACTCTGAAAATCACCACTAAGAAGGACGGGAAAACACTTCACCACCTTGAGGAACAACGCCGAACCATCTATACATACCATGAAGGTTCATACAAGGTCTAGCTTGCCACCCAAACATCCATCCCTCTCTCTAGATCTCACATGAAGCTCTCAAGCTAGTCCTAGGAAAAACTAGGGAAAAAGAGAACGAAAATGGAAAAACAAAATGAGCTAGGGTTCCAAGAGTTGGCTGCCATCCATCCATTCAATGAGTATATATGGAGGCACCCAAAAGACTAAACTACCCTTACATAAAATTAGGGATACAAGCCCCTCAAGGGCGAATTTGGAAGTCTTCAGATTTTCTTCATTGGACGGATGCCCGGCGACCGCAACCTGCTTAGCATCGACGTAAGCCTGGCGATCCCGACGCGTGTCCTCCTCTTTGAAGCATCTCGGCGCCAGCGACCAGGGCGGTCAGACCACCCCCCTTGGGCGGTTAGACCAGCCCGGGCAATCTGACCGGCCCGGGCGGTCTGACCGCCCCTCCTGGGCGGTTGAACCGGCCTGGGTTGGCCACACCTCCTCGTCGAGTCTTCGGCCTCGGTTTTGCGGCTCAACCGAGTAACCCAGTGGTTTTTTGGTGAACCACTGCAAACCCCGCGAACTCGGTGTAGCCTCCGCCAATCTCCACTCATGACTCGGCTCCCACGTAGTCTCTGCTCGACCTTGGTTTTGAGGCTCTACCAAGAAACCATCCACGACTTCATCTTGCTGTTCATGCCACCATGCGGCCCGCACTTGACCCCACTGGCCACCGGGTCCCTCGAACGAAGCCTACTTGTCTTCTCCACACCTGGAGGCCTCACCGGCAACGACCTTTCGCGCTTGTTCTTCACCTGCACCAACACGAGTCAAGCCGCAACCTGCACCTGCAATACTTAGCTAAGAATCAGTCCACACAACGTTGTCAATTACTCATCACACAAGGAAGCGACCATCCACCGGTCCTCGAACCACACATGGTCCTCAATCTCCCCTTGATGAGTGCATTGACAACACACATGATTTGTAACCAAAGAGAAAAAGAAAAGAAAAGAAACTACTAAAAGAAAAACTCCAACAAGTGATCGAAAGCCAAAGAAAGGCAAAGAGCAAGATCACTTGAAGAAGAACAAGTCTCGGACCCCCTAGGCAAGGGCAACGGCTTGACACATCCGAGACAAAACATGCTCAAGCAAAGAGCAAAAACCACCAGAAGCACACAAGGCCACGAGCTAAAAAACTCACACAAAAGCTCCCCCTGCACATATGCAAACTCCCCCTGAACCAATGCATGCAAGAAGGTCACTTGGAAATGCATGACAAAGAGCAAACCAAGCTCACACTACATAGGGCGGTTAAACCGCCTGCACAGGCCGGTTAAACCGCCCCTGGTCATGTGACCGCCCCCAGGGAGGTTAGACCACCCCATGTGACCACCCTGCAAAAACTTCTCTGAAAATTGCCGAACCGCTTTGGACACCTTCCATTAGCTCCCACGTGCCCAAATCATGCACAAACTTCTCCCCCTTGTTGACAATGCACGAATCAAGGCAAAATGCGAAAAGTTTCAACATATAGCTTCTCAAATATACAAAATTCATCATAAGGAGCTACACAAGTCCAAACGAGCAAGATAGATACTCTACACATTCGTAATGACCTCAACTACATGATCACCAAGTTTCACAACCATTGGACAAGGCTAAAAAGGATTTGAGCAATTTTGCGAAAAAACTCCCTCTCATGAGCAAAGTCCTAAACATGAGCAAAACGTGTCAAAATGGCAAAGCCACACAAACTTCATGATTGGACAACCATTCTAATCATAAGACCGTCACAAACACCCACAAGCACCTCATGTCATGTCAAAGCCACCGAGCCATGTGCCTACTTCTATATATGAGACTTCTCATTGGTAGGCATCATGCAACGGTTTAGCACCCAAAGAAAATTAAATTTAGCACATATGACATGGGAGCACATTTTCCAAGCATTTTCATTTCATTTTTAGATTTATGCCCCTCCATAAGATAAAGCAAGAGGGCTAAACATTCATGATGGAAAATGAGCCTTTGGCCCCATATGATCAATAAACTAGCTATCCAACCACAAATTAAGCATAGCTAAACCACTAAAACATGTCAAGATCATATAAAGGCATTTACACATGAGAGAGCATATATGTGACATTTTTCAAAAAACATAGCCATCAACCATGGATATAAATCAAGATCATCAAGAGCTAAGCCAAACTAGCCATAGCATACCAAACTAGCTCACACGATCATATATAGCCCATCATGGTGAACAATGTATATAGGAGAAGCCTTACCTAACAAATGCATATGATACAAAATGCATGCAACCTAAGATTAAAAGATGCCTATACAACATGTTACATATGCTATGCCAAATGCAGGAAATGCACAAAGAAAAGCTATACATATGCTACACAAGGAGCTTCACCACAAACTTAGGAAACCAACCACACACACAAAGCTCACAAAAGACCGGCTCCTCGAGGGGAGGCAAAAAGGGCTCGACACCACCGACAAAAGAGCAAAAAAGCACAAAACCCACAAGCTCCCCCTAAACTCAAGCATTAAGGCCAAAGAGCAAAAAGAACCAAGTGGCTTGACCAAGGCCACACACTTGAAGGTCACAAATTCACTTACCTTTATCATTTCTTCAAAAGTCACTTATCCTTGTCCACCATCCCCGAACGTGATGTACCTCCATGTCACCACCGGGGTATGAGGCCGGAGAACCACCCCCTATATCAACCAAATGTTCTCCGGGCTTCCCACCTGCAACTCAAAACCAAGAGCGAGAGCGAGCAAACGACTCAACACTGGGGTTAGTTCCAAAAGTGGCAAACCAGTGTCGTGCCATTTCCTCGAAAGTAGGGTTAGCAACATTCATCCTACCCTGCCTATCAATACAGCGATCCATCCTGTCAAACCTATCAAACCTGGAACCACCATGGAAAACCACTCTCGTCTCACTGGAGGAGTACGAGTACCACGAAAAGGAAGGCCTGGTCCGTAGTCCTTCAGAGACTCAAAGTTGCGACCTCTCCCATACTCGTATTGATCACGAGGTGGAGAACATCCAGCAAACTCAACACCACCAGACTCAAAGTGTCTACCATCTACACCATGACAGAGGAAACTGAAACCACCAGCATCACGACCTCGGAAACCGAACTGCCCAGAAATCTGGGGAGGGCCGGTCTAACCGCCGAGCCAGGCCGGTCTGACCGCCCTTCCCTGGGCCGAGACGGTCTGACCGCCATGCCTGGCCGGTCTGACCGCCCTCTCCAGACCACCACTGCGGCTACGGGATCTCTCAACTCCCCATGCCGAATCCTTACGCACATAGCCCTTTCCCTTAGGCGGTGGCATACGAGGCTCAGGCACACCATGAGAAGGGTGGTACCTGTCCTTGTTCGCCCACTCCTTAGCCATTCTCGCCACTCTCTTTCTCTTATAGCAAAACTCTCTCTTGTGACCATCCTTTCCAGAAAACTCACAATGGAAAAGGATTGGTTTGGGCTTAGGCTTGGGGTGAGGCTCTTCACAAGGCTTCTCACTTGGTTTCTCACTAGGATTTTCACTTGCCTTCTCACTCGGTTTTTCTCTTGGTTGGTTTGGCTTGGATGCAAACTTGTCTTTGGGTGTGGATTGTGGTGGAACTAAAACATTCCCAAATTTCCCTTCTCTCTCACCACTGCCCTCACCAACCTTATCCAATCCCAAAGTCCAACCATCAAAGCGCTTATAGCTAGCAATCATCATACCAAGCTGAGGTTCTTGACTCGACAACCAACTCAGCGCTTCACGCAACTTATCATTCTCATCTTGCAAGCGACCAACACATTTTGCAAGATCCAAATTTTTCATAGCATGCAACTCACATGTTGAACAAGAAGTAGGAATAGGTACTTTCAAATCAGCCTCAAGCGAAACAATGTGAGAACGAAGCTCAACAATTTTCTCATGCAAACCAGGGCAAGAAGTGCAAGCACCAAGCAAAATGGGTCTAGATTGTAGCTCAGCCAACTCAACCCTAAGCACATCTAGTTCCTCACACTTGGAGGCATACTTCTCCCTAAGATCAGTCAAGTGAGCTAGGAAAGCAGAGCAATCAGCACAATCATTCTCATCAGAGACAACAGGACTAGCCTTAAGAGAATCAATTTCGAGCTTGCTATCAAGAAATTGTGTTTCTAGCTCAGCCACTCTAGTCCTAGCATCCTCAAGCAAAGATCTAAGCTCCTTCCAAAGCTTCTTAGCCTCTCTAAGCATGTGATCGCGATTATCAAGCAAGTCAACCAACTCCTCATTCTCCTTGCACAAAGAAGAGAGCTCATCACATACCTCATCCTCGGAATCCAAGTCCGAGGCGTCCTTCTGGCTTCACTTGCTGCTCGAACTGCGAGCCATGCCACAGAAGTCATCCTTGAGGCTTAGGCCCGTCACACAGAGGCCATTGAGATACTTACCGAGGTTCTTCTTCTTCTTCTTCTTCTTCTTCTTCTTCTTCTTCTTCTTCTTCTTCTTCTTCTTCTTCTTCTTCTTCTTCTTCTTCTTCTTCTTCTTCTTCTTATTCTTGTCATCCTCTTCGTTTTCATCACTCGAGCTTGAAGACGTGTCCTCGAAATCGGACTCAATGTCGCTCGATCTCTTCATCTTCTCTCGAGACCGAGCCTTCTTCCCATGTTCATGATCCTTCTTCTTGGACTTCTTCCTCTTGTCCATGAACTTGTGCTTGTCGTGGTTGTTCACCTTCGGACACTCGGCGAAATAGTGTCCAGTCTTGCCGCACTTGAAGCATGTCCTCGTGTTCCTCCTCATGTTCACTCGGTTCTCGTGTAGCCTCTCGAACCTCCTCGTTAGGAGCGCCAGCTCGTCCTCTCCAAGCACGTCGAACTCCTCATCTCGCATAGACATCAAAGAGGACAAAGAGAACATCCTGGTGGATGGGTTAGTGTTAGCCTTTCCATTCAAACCACCAACGAGGGCAAGACTATGAGAGTCAGTCGGACCCTCGAGCTTGGCAGTCATGCCCCTATCCACCTCAGCTGACTTGAGCTTCGAGAACAGCTCGTTCACCGTCAGAGTGTCATACTTCTCCGACTCCAAAATGGCCTCGAACTTTCCGCCCCATATTGTGCGATCCAAAGAGTGTAAGACCTTGACAGCTCTATCATGATCATCGTACAAGCGCACGTTCACATTGGCCCTCATGTTGTTCACAACCACCGTGAACCTCTGAAACAAGGCATCGATGGACTCGCCGGGGAGATGAGTGAAGTTCTCGTACTCTCTCCGGTAGGTCGCATACATCCGTGCCTGAACCTGGGCATTCCCAACATGAGCCTCCTTCAACACCAACCAGATTTTACAAGCCAAGTGCTCGGTGTGCACCCGATCGAACTCAGGCTGACACAAAGCACGAAACAAATAGTCGACCGCCTTATTGTTAGCGTCGAACATGTCCCTCGATCCTGGAGCGAGGAAGTCCATCGGCTGGACATAGCCTGTGTCCACTGTGACATCCCAAAGGATCTGACCCTTTCCGCGGAGGAACGCTCCCATCCGCTTACTCCACATCCGGTAGTTCTTGCCATCGAAGTGTGGAGGACCCGAACCCCGTTCCCGGTACGCCATCCTTGGATCTTAGACTGGTTAGAGTCAACAAAGACCCGAACCTGCTCTGATACCACTTGAAGGACCGATTAGGCGACCAGAGAGGATGGGAGTGAATGGGAGCCGATAAAAATTCTTCTCAAAGGAGATTGAAAATCTGACAAGATGAACTCACTCGGTCGGACCACCAAAATCACACACTCCGCACTTCTACCTTCTGTTTGCCAAAACCACGTAGCCACTGAAGTGCTACTGGTCCTAGGAACAAACACTACCAGCAACCTCAACACACACGCACCCACGACAGTGAAAACAACTCGAAAGCCGGCTGTCCAGAGGGGGGCAGTTAGACCGGGTATGGGGGCGGTTAGACCGCCTCCACCAGGCAACCAAGAAATCCTCCGAAACACCTCTTCCGAGCACCAAAACGCACCACGGCTTCACCAACAGAGATCTCTGGTCAGGGCCATGCTAGCTACCAGAAAATCCTGGTGAAAACCAAAACTCCACCCAAGGGCCTAGGGGCGATAAGACCGGCTACCAGGGGCGGTCTAACCTCCTGTACCCAGCAACGAACTCCAAATAAGAACTCCTAGCAAACAGCACGAGAACGACCCGAAATTTCACCCAGACGCTCCTCTGATCAAGGCGAACAAACTCACAGAGGAAAATCCGGCGAAACAAAACTTTGACCTGGAAAGCCCAGGGCCGTTAGACCGCCCCCTCCAGGCGGTTAGACCGCCCCTTCCAGAAAATCAGCCCGCGGGTCAAACCCCAACTTCCTCGCGCCCGATCTCACGAATCACTCCATGGATTGCAGCAAAACTTCGGGAATAGCTGGGTTACCTCCTGGGCAACCTCTACCTCAAAGGAATCGACCTGAATCACTCACAATCAAGAGGAATCGAAGAAATCGCTTCTCTAGGTCAAGAACTCGCCTAACTCGAAAGACCACCAAATCGAGTCCGATTCAAGAGAGATTTGGGGGCAAAGTCACCAGCCAAAGAGGCACAAGATCCTCATACATGACACCCACCAAAAACCCCAAGAAATGGTCTCAAAACACTTCCAACAAAGAACTCTGAAAATCACCACCAAGAAGGACAGGAAAAACACTTCACCACCTTGAGGAACAACGCTGAACCATCTATACATACCATGAAGGTTCGTACATGGTCTAGCTTGCCACCCAAACATCCATCCCTCTCTATAGATCTCACATGAAGCCCTCAAGGTAGTCCTAGGAAAAACTAGGGAAAAAGAGAATGAAAATGGAAAAACAAAATGAGCTAGGGTTCCAAGAGTTGGCTGCCATCCATCCACTCAATGAGTATATATGGAGGCACCCAAAAGACTAAACTACCCTTACATAAAACTAGGGATACAAGCCCCTCAAGGGCGAATTTGGAAGTCTTCAGATTTTCTTCATCGGACGGATGCCCGGCGACCGCAACCTGCTTAGCCTCAACGCAAGCCTTGCGATCCCGACGCGTGTCCTCCGCTTCGAAGCATCTCGGCGCCAGCGACCAGGGCGCTCAGACCGCCCCCTTGGGCGGTTAGACCGGCCCGGGCAATCTGACCGGCCCAGGCGGTCTGACCGCCCCTCCTGGGCGGTTGAACCAGCCTGGGTTGGCCACACCTCCTCGTCTAGTCTTCAGCCTCGGTTTTGTGGCTCAACCGAGTAACCCAGTGGTTTTCTGGTGAACCACTGCAAACCCCGCGAACTCGGTGTAGCCTCTACCAATCTCCACTCATGACTTGGCTCCCACGTAGTCCCGGCTCGACCTTGGTTTTGAGGCTCTACCAAGAAACCGTCCACGACTTCATTTTGTTGTTCATGCCACCATGCGGCCCGCACTTGACACCACTAGCCACCGGGTCCCTCAAACGAAGCCTACTTCTCTTCTCCACACCTAGAGGCCTCACCGGCACCGACCTTTCGCGCTTGTTCTTCACCTGCACGAACACGAGTCAAGCCGCAACCTGCACCTGCAATACTTAGCCAAGAATCAGTCCACACAATGTTGTCAATCACTCATCACACAAGGAAGCGACCATCCACCGGTCCTTGAACCACACATGGTCCTCAACGGGAACCCTAAAGGCCCGGCGAACCAAAGTGGGGGGGAGTGAATGGGAGCTGATAAAAATTCTTCTCAAAAGACATGGAGGCTCCAACAAGATGAACACGGCTTCCAACAAACGTCTCTGACTTACTACTCAAGTTGGTCAAGCCCACGCAGCCACTGGAGTGCTACTGGACCTAGGAACCAACTTCCAACCTCATAGACCTGAGAACGCAGCGGAACACAAAACTCGAGCCTCACTGACCTACACTGGTCAGGCCGGTGAGCACCACCGGTCAAACCGGTCCCTGCTGACGAAACCTGGTGACTTCCACAGAACAGCTCTACACCAGTCAGGCCGGTACAACACACCGGTCAGACCGATCCAAGCCAGAAAGCCCCAAAACACCAAACAGGACTACCGAGCTCCAAACTGACCCAAACTCAAAACAGCAGCAACACGGGGTGACACAGAACTCACCCAAACGTTCACCTGAGCAAAACCCAACAAGGGTCGGCACCAGTCAGACCGGTTAGAGGCACCGGTCAGACCGGTGTGACCTGGGCTTCTCGGGATGAACAGCACCTGCGGGTCAACACCCCCAAATCCAAACCTCGATCTCCCGAATCGCTCCACGGACTTGCACAAGACTTTGGAGTTAGTAGGAACACCTCATGGGGAGTCCATAGCCAAGTTTATGTCTACCAAAACTTGCCAAATCAAGAGGAATCGAAGAAATCCCGCCAAGAACTCCTCTAACCCTAGACCATCGAAAAACCCAAAATCGAGCCTCTTAACTCATGGATTTGGGAGGGGAATCAAAGAGAAAAGAACCACGAAGGGTTCACACATACATCCCCACCAAATCCCCAAGAGCAAGGTCCCGAAAACACACCAAGAAATCCAGCAAGAGAGGGCTCCGAAAATCATCGCCAAGAACACATGGGAACAACACAACCAAGCCTTGAGGAACCACGCCGAATCATCTGTACATACCAAAGAGATTCATACAAGGTCTAGCTTGCCGCCCGATCATCCAACCCTCTCACAAGATCTCACCATGAAGCTCTCAAGCAAGTCCAATGGAAATCGTAAGAAAATAGGAAGGGAAAATAATAAAGCAAATGAACTAGGGTTCCAAGAGATGGCTGCCATCCTCTCACCTCTGGGTTATATGGAGGCAACCAAAAGTCTAAAATACCCTTACTAGCTAATTAGGGATACATGCCCCTCGGGGGCGAATTCGGAAATCTTTGTCATCACTCCATCGGACGGACGTGTGTCCTTCGCTTCGAAGTCTCCAGACTGCGAAGTCGCACACCGGTCAGACCGGTGCTCCTCACCGATCAGACCGGTCTGGAGCCGCTGCAGCTCGGTCTTCGGTTTTTCGATCTTGGCTTTGTGGATCAACTAAGGAACCCAGTGGTTTTCTGGTCCGGAAACCCCGCGAACTCGGTGTAGCCTCCGCCAATCACCACTCATGACTCGGCTCCAACATCGTCCCGGCTCGACCTTGGTTTTGAGACTCAACCAGGAAACCGTCCATGACTTCATCTTGCTGTTCATGCCACCATGCGGCCCGCACTTGACTCCGCTGGCCACCAGGTCCCTAGAACGAAGCCTACTTGTCTTCTCCACACCTGGAGGCCTCACCGGCGACGACCTTTCGCGCTTGTCTTCACCTGCACCAACACCAGTCAAGCCGCAACCTGCACCTGCAATACTTGGCCAAGAATCAGTCTACACAATGTTATCATCACTCATCATACCAGGAAGTGACCATCCACCGGTCGTCGAACCACACATGGCCCTCAATCTACCCCTTGATGAGTGCATTGACAACACCCACATATAGTAACAAGAGAGAAAAGAAAAAGAAAAGAAACAAATAAAAAGAAACTCCAACAAGCGATCAAAAACCAAACAAAGGCAAAGAGCAAGATCACTTGAAGAAGACAAGTCTCGGACCCCTTAGGCAAGGGCAACGGCTCGACACATCCGAGACAAAACTATGCTCAAGCAAAGAGAGCAAACCACCAAACTAAAGCTCGAAAACCACGAAGAACTCCCCCTGCACACATGCAGGCTCCCCCTGAACCAATACAACTCCCCCTGGACGAATGCATGCAAACCACTTGAAGAAAACAGAATAGCTGCATCAGCTCGGCTCTGACCGGTCAGACCGATCACCCTCACCGGTCAGACAGGTGGGCAAGATCGCCCAGCACCTGGGAACTACACCGGTCAGACCGGAGCCCTCCATCGGTCAGACCGATGCCACCTAGGAAACTGCAAGAGCTCAAAAATAGCTCGAAACCACTTGGAAACCTTCTAAATGCGTGCAGCAAGCCATTTCAAGCCCAAACTTCTCCCCCTTGTTGACAATGCATGAATCAAGCCAACAATGCCAAAAATTCAACCTAGAGCTTCTCAAATAGACAAAATTCAACATAGGATGCTACACATGTCCAAATGAGCACGTTAGATACTCTATAGCTTCACATTGACATCAACTACTTGATCACCAAGTTTCACAACCATTGGACGAAGCTAAGATAGAATAGAGCAATTTTGCGAAAATTTACCCTCTCATGAGCAAAGTCCTGAACATGAGCAAAACATGTCAAAATGGCAAAGCCACAAAAACTTTATGCTAGGACAACCATTCTAATCATAAGACCATCACAAACACCCACAAGCACCTCATGTCATGTCAAAGCCACCGAGCCATGTGCCTACTTCTATATATGAGACTTATCATTGGTAGGCATCATGCAACGGTTTAGCACCCAAAGC
This sequence comes from Cenchrus americanus, assembly GCA_947561735.1. NCBI lineage: Eukaryota > Viridiplantae > Streptophyta > Magnoliopsida > Poales > Poaceae > Cenchrus > Cenchrus americanus. Next base: position 141,036,588 of record OX387239.1, on the reverse strand, counting down.
AAATTAAATTTAGCACAAATGACATGGGAGCACATTTTCCAAGCAATTTTCATTTCATTTTCAGATTCATATTTGGTACATGAAATGTCTTTGCGACAAAAAGGAACTTATGCCCCTCCACTAGATAAAGCATGAGGGCTAAACATTCATGATGGCAAATGAGCCTTTGGCCCCATGTGATCAAAATAAGCTATCCAACCACAAATTAAGCATAGCCAAGCCACTAAAACATGTCAAGATCATATAAAGGCATTTACTCACAAGAGAGCATACATGTGACAATTTTCAAAAAACATAGCCATCAACCATGGATATAAATCATGATTATCAAGAGCTAAGCCAACCTAACCATATCATACCAAACAAGCTCAAAAAGACATAAATAGCATTCCATGTTGAACAATGTATATAGGAGAAGCCTTTCCTAACCAATACATATGATACAAAATGCATGCAAAATGCATGCAATCTAAGATACAAGGACGCCTATACAATATGTTACATATGCCATGCCAAATGCAAAAATGCACAAAAGAAAGCTATACATATGCTACAAAGGACCTCCCACACACCCAACTCAAGAAATCAAACACACACCAAGCTCCCCCCCGCAAACGAGTGAAAGTTACTTGATCTAGGGGTTTGGTGAAAATATCGGCTAGTTGGTCATGTGTGGGTACATGGATCAAGGTTATCATCCCTTTCTCTACATTGTCCCTTAGAAAATGATACCTCACTTCTATGTGCTTGGTTTTGGAATGAAGCACTAGGTTCTTTGCAACACTTATGGCCCTGGTGTTGTCACATTGAAGTGGAACATGGGTATCCTCCTCACCAAAGTCACCATGGTGTATGTGATCCAAAGGAGCTGAGAGCAACAACTAGCTATGGCAACATACTCTGCCTCGGTAGTGGATTGAGCAACACTCGACTGTTTGCGGGAAGATCAAGACACCAAAGAAGATCCCAAAAACTGGCATGTCCAGAAGTGGACTTCCTATCCAACCGTCACCCAGCAAAATCCGCGTCTGAAAAACCATGAAGCGTCAAAGAAGAAGAGGTGGAGTACGAAAGGACGAAGTTAGGAGTGTTACGCAAGTACCTGAAAATTCGCTTCACCGCTTGCTGATGCGAAGTCCTCGGAGATGCTTGAAAACGAGCACACAGACATACCGAGAACTGGATGTCCGCCTCGTCGCCGTCAGGTAGAGGAGTGACCTGATCATGCTCCGGTACTCCTTCTGGTCCACGTGTTCACCTTCCTCATCCGCATCAAGAGCTGTAGTCGTACTCATAGGCGTCGACATGGCCTTGGAATCCTCCATCTTGAACTTCCTCACAATGTCCATGGTGTACTTAGCTTGGTGCACAAATGTTCCTTCCATTGATTGCTTGATTTGTAGCCCGAGGAAGAACTGCAACTCACCCATCATGCTCATCTCGAATTCCCTGCTCATATCCTCTGCAAACCTTGCAACAAGAGAGTTAGACGAGCCACCAAAGATAATATCATCCACATACACCTGCACAATCAGGATATCTCTGCCCTTCCTGAGTAAAAACAAGGTCTGATCGACCTTTCTCATCTCAAACCCTCGCTCAAACAGAAACCCCCTCAACCTACCATACCAAGCTCTAGGCGCCTGCTTCAACCCATACAGCGCCTTCCTCAACTTGTACACCCGGTGGGATACTTGTCACTCTCAAACCCCGGTGGTTGCCGCACATACACTTCTTCTGTTGACGCGAAAAGTGCACTCAACGCCAATCACACAGCAAGCCGAACAAAGCTGGCTTCACACGCGCAGAGAGCGAAAGACGTGCCAGTCAATTTTTCCTGAAAATTAACAAAAGATAAAGCAGTTAGATATCAAAGCTTGGAACTTGCCGGGTGGTACCAGACAGTTCCATATTTACGGCTAAAGAGCCAGGTGGGATGACACATAGCTATAGGAAGCTATCTGCCAACGGACTATACCCATTCGGGAACTCGCAAAAGGGAAAAAATAACATTGCCGAATGGATGACGTAAGCATGACAGCGATCGGTCTTTGTGTAAACAATGATACATACACGAAGCCATGACCGATCCCCATGAAGATTAGCATTAAATAAATAAATAAAGTAAAGCACGAACATGATCATGTATTAAACAAGCATGCATAGATCCAAAGCACTAGTCTACCACATGTCTAGTTACTTCAAAACCCGTCGGGCACGGTATCAAACAAATCTATCCACCGCATGATACAACTTGCATGAAAAAACCGTACCACTTTCCACAAATAGATCTATCCACCGCATGATACAATCTAAATATGGAAAGCTAAAAGCATACATCATTTAAAGCATAAATAACGCACGTGCTCAACTCGTGAAGAAACATAACCGAATACGGCTGAACAGCCGATTCGGGGTCTATGAAGAAGGAACAAACATTACCACGTGAATAAGTCTATCAGATTGATTTGGGAAACTAGTCCACCGGATGACTAGCTCCAAAGCAACCCAAAACCTGCATCTACCGCATGATACCCGGCTCTTTCAAGATTTAAACGAACATCAGCAAGCTTGAACCCGCAACACGTAACAACCTAGATCGATTCGGTTTCGGCTATCGGAAAGCACAAGATCCACGTGTTAAAACATGAAATCTACTCGAACAAGGATCATAAAAGAGATATAGCCGATCCAAACCCATCTAGATTGGGCAAAGATGTGTTACATGAATTAAAACATAAAGTAAAACTCAAGATAACACGGGGTAACTTAATGAATCTATTGGATCTTGCCAAAATCCAATAGAGCCGATAACTAGCTTCAAGCTAGATCTTAGCCTACCGCATGGCTCATGATCTAACAAGAAACCCTCTTGAACCAAGCTTGAATCTACCGCATGACACGAAGCATGGTAACAAGACTACTTGCATCAGATCTAAATCCACCGCATGATACTAGATATGATACAAGGTTGCCGGTACTCACGGAGGTCGACGGATCGATTGGCCCTCTCGAAGAACTCGACGACACGACAAAGGACTCTAGGGTTTGGCGTAAGGCCGGTGTATATTGAGGAATGATTGTGTGTGTTACATACATTCAGGGGTCGTATTTATACCCTGTTGAGTACAACTGCGAATGGATTCGTTGCCTAACTAAGCTTGATCGCCTATCCATCCATTCGTCTCCCCTGATTGAGACACGTCACCGTCCAATCCCGCAAAATCAGCTTTACTGTTCCTTTGCCGAACCGGAGCAAATAGCCGACCGCAAATCTCTTTGCCGAATATCTTCTGAAAATATCCTTCCTTCCACCAGACGGACTCTCTATCGAACCGGACCCACAAGTCAGACTCCTTACCAAATTTTGGTGTTAATACATGCCCCTTCAATTGTGGGATAAAAGTAATTTTGTTCCACAATTGACTCCAGCCACGAATACTTTCAATCAAATCTGTCAACACCTGTTCTTCGCAATCCGCCGGAATCTTCATCCAAATCCAACCCTAGATCCCCTTGTTCCAAGCTCAAAGCTTCCAATGGCAGCTCAGAACCAAGATGCTCAGGTAAATTCATCCCCCGTACGCCTCGTTCGGCATTTAGGTTTTCAATTTCACCTGAGATTTCCTTTTCCGCTCTTCTTCCAGGAGCTCTCTACTGAGCTTTTGATTCGTACTGAGGCCAATTCGAGATCTTATTATCTTGGTCCTGTGGGGAACTCTGACCCTCGAGATTTCATTGCCGCTGAATCTCAGAGAATCCCCTTCAAAGCAGCTTTGTCTCCTCCGCCTCAGTGGCAAGACGCGTTCAAGAACTGGCCTTTACCTCCAATTGCAGGCTAGAAAGCTTGGTATCGAAGGATCCTTGCCGATAAGAGTGGATTGACCAACCTGGATTCCCTTCGTATCGCCCAGTGCTTGGAGTTATCCGTGGCTGAGACCCCCAAGAACGAAGATCTTCTGATAGCAGCCTGCCACTTTTGGTCAAATGGCGTCAACGCTTTCCTTTTTGGCCACGGTCCAATGTCTCTCACCTTGGCCGATGTATATATGATCACTGGCCTTGACATTACAGGATCTGTTCAGCCTTGGAACTTCAAAAATTCCTCACGGCAAACAGGGGTGAAGCCAGGGAACGGATACAAGCATTACATCTTGAAACACATGAAGGACAATCCCCTGGGTGCCGTTGAATACAGAGCATTCTTGAATATGTGGCTGTGCAGATTCGTCTTCTGTGGTAAAGCCAACGAGCCTACCGTGAACCATATCGCAATGGCGTCTCATCTGGCCGGTGGCAACCGCCTTCCCCTAGGAAAATTCTTCTTGGGCAGCGTATACCATATGCTTCACCAGACTGTCACTCAGATGTATACCAGCCAAAGGATAGCATGTGTCAACGGCCCTTGGTGGTTCGTTCAAATGTGGCTGCAGCTCCACATGCATCAGATCATCGGTGTCGATTTGAACTCCAGATTCTTCCCCTTGTCCAATCACCCTGAAGGAGAGCCTCAAGCTACCAGAGGATGCCAGAATTATGGAGAAGCGGCCTCAACTATTCTTGTTCAGCAGGACATCAGCCAGCTCTTCGAGCTATTCTTCAAAGGTTTCCCCAATCCTCTCTGGCTTCCTTATCTAGGCAACGACACCTTGACCTTCCCCGTTGAATTTTCCTTTGAGCCCGGCCATCAAGATGGGAGATTCTTAGAGATTCTCAACATCATAATCCGCCCATGCATATTGCCGGCCGAGTTCAATGGAGGAAGGCTGAATGTCAGCACTTACGAATACTACCAGCCTAATGTAATGGCCAGGCAACTTGGATGCGGCCAGATGCCCCCAAGATTGTTCCTGCATGAATTCCTCAAGCCCAGAGAGGAAATCAAAGAGCTGATGCAGGGCAGCAGGGTTTTCAACTATGTGTGCAGTCCCACTGTCTACACATGTCCTTTCGTGCCCACAGTCATAGCTCACCCCACCTTTAACTCCTGGTGGCAAGAATTCCACGATCACATCTTCAGTGAGCCTGTCCATGTGTTCTGTGCAGAGTTGGTGCCTGACTTCCTGCCAACCTCAGAGGTAATGCAATGAACCATTGGGTCAGACATGTCCCCTTTATTCATGGTTCTGACCTTCATCTTCTTGTCCACACAACACAGTGCCTGCCCCTCGAGCCAGGGCAATTGCTTACAATGCTGAAGGCCCAATTTCAGCACTGGGATTCAAATCCACAACTCCCAGCCTTTCTAGCCTTGCTGCTGACAGGAGGTAAGGTCTGCATCTGATTGCCCCTCCAAGTGCTAAAAGGAGAAGAACTGTCAAGAAAGTGCTTGTTGAGGTAAAACCCTTTACCTTCTTGATTACCAGGTTACTCTGTTCTTGATGAATCATATCATTGTGCATTTTCAGACCAGAGCCCAGCAGCCTTCAGAACCAGTACCTGCCAATGCCCCGTCCACTGGTATGACCTATACTGTTCTTTCTTAAGGATGAACACTGGCATTTACCCTTTCAATTTGACATTTGCAGAAGAAGCCATGGAAGAACAGCTTGTAGATGTCCCAGTGGTTCAACAAGCAAGTCCACCCAGGGTTGAATTACCCATCCCAGTGGAGATCTCATCTTCATCACCTTCTGCAGAAGCAATAGATTCTCCAGAGATGAATCTCCCAATCCAGCCGGAACCATCAAGCCCCCCAAGGGCACAATCACATGTTGGTCATGCAGAGACCACAATTCCAACAGAGGTGGGCCTAACTTCTCATCAGCCAGAAGTCCACGAGCTACCAGCAGCTGCGTCAGCACCTCCCAGCTTGGAAGCTTCAGCTCTACCTGGAGCACTTCCTTCACCTGTGATTGCCCCTGCTCAAGAAACCAGCCATGAGGTATCCATCTGCACTTAACTCTGCTATCTCAACGTTTAGCACTCTTAACTCGGCAATGCTGCTTCTCAGGATCAGGCCCCATCATCATCAAGCCTGCCATCAGAGAGCAATTCAGCTGCCGAGGTGACGGAAAGAGTATACCAGCCTCTGCCAGATGAAGTATCGTCAAAGCTTAAAGAAATCGGCTGCTCGGCTAGAAAAGGATGCTCAAGATCGGTTCAAAGATCTTGATCACTTCGAAGAGATGTTCGAATCCATCGGCCAAGAACTCTCGAAGACATCGAGCTTCTCTATCATCCGTTTATGGCTTAGAAACCCTTTATGCACCCGTAAAGCATGCTTTGAGGAAATTGCGCTCCCGCCCGCCATTGAAAAGAGGAAAGCCGATGCTTGAACATGCCATGAACGGGGCACAATCCCAAGCGAGAGAGCCACAAGGATACATTGGCTAACCTGCCGGGCTTCTTATGATCCGAAAATTGCCGGGAAGGTCGCTCTAGAAGCGTAAGCGAGAAGCCTGTCAGCGGAGATAGAGGGTGACAAAGAGAAAATAGCCGAGCTCCCTGGATTGATAGAAAAGACCCAAGCGGAAGCAAAATCGGCTATCACCAAGATAGAGCAATGCGATGCAGAACTCACCGACTTGTCTCGGTACCCAAAAAGATTGCCGGGGAGAGCCGCTGGACAATTCCCATCTGATAACATCCAATGCTCGTGGTGTGATTGCAAAACTTACGAACGTTTGAATGTCCTTATTGATGTATAACCGAATTGGTCGTTCTCGTAATATTTTCTTGCAATTTGTCTCCTTTCTTCGCGCGCCTTTAAATATAATCTTCGAACGACCCATTCGGTAGAGAAACGCCAACTCCCGAACGGCACTTTGATTCTCTTTAGCCGAACCAATCAACTGGACGCGGCTCAGCCTAGAACTCCAAGCGACCCGTCGGCGGGCTGGCCAAGGAAACCTTTCCACCTTCCGATTTTCTTGGGATATGCGCCACGATCCAAAGCCACGACTCGAAGCCACGATTCATCCTACCAGGCCTATAAATGTAACCGTAGGTGCTCCTAGCTCTCCACCAGGCCTTCTAGCTCTCAAATCTTTGCCCATCTTAGCCCTTCCGTAAACAGTGCACATCCCAAACCACAATGGTGCGCCGCCTCAACCGCCGCCGCGCCTCCGACGAGGCCGAGGGGAGCAGCGCCAATGCGCGCCGGAGGCAATGATCGTCGATTTCTCCTCTTCGATTCGACTTGCGATTTTCTTCTCGTCTTGACGATCATTCTCTCTTTTCAGATTGATTCAGTGGAATCCACTTCCTGCGCCGGCCAATCAACCCCTCCCAGATGATTCCTCGGAGTCCGATGGCCACTCCCCGGTGCCGTACGGGGAAGAAGACGCCCTCCGCTTCAAGGAGGAGCTGGAGGCGTCCCGGCGTGAGCTGGAGGACGTCTCCAAGAAAGCGGGCATAGCCGAGCTGGAGTGGGAGGACCAACGCAGACAGTTGCTGGAAGCCATTGATGGTACGGCTCTGATATTAATTCTTGACCCCACTCGGCTTTTGGCGCTAATCTTTTTCTTCTTGCTTCTTGCAGCCCGCGATGCGGAGCTCAACCAGCTGAAGGCGCTGGTGGAGCAGCTGGCCGAGAAGGTGAACGCCCACGGCGATACGCCGGTGGAGCGCCTTGCCGCGGTGGAGCGCCGCGTTGATGAGGTGGCTGTCCACGGCGTCCGTCTGGGCACCACCTTGGGCCTGGCTGCCATGGCGACGCACACGGACGTCGACTACTCCACCAGGCCGCGCGGTTTCCGGGGCGGCGCGCCAGAGGACATTGAGGAGATCGAGCTCATCCTGGAGCGCCTTGATGGCCATGGCGATGCCATTGCCGAAATTACTCATCCCCAATCTGTGTTGAACAGGCTCTTCGACTAGATTGTACTAGGGATGTGTAAATATCGGCAGTAAATGAAGAACTTTTGAATTCTGCGCCTGTTCTGTGATGACTCCCTTTTCATTTTGCATCTGCGAATTTTGTTTTCTTCGAATGCATCCGGGAACTATCTTGAGCCGAACGCGCGAGAACAACTGCCCTTTGGCGCAAAATCCACAGAGGATCCCAATTCGGCAATCCATAAACACTGTTCAAGAAAAACCCTTCGCACTTGGTAGAAAACCCTGCCGCTTGGTATTCCAACAGTGTGTACTGGCCAGTCATCACTCCCAATGCGCCTCTTCGGTCAATAAAATAGCCTGCAGGGATGCTCTGCAAATCCACTCGCGCACTCATCCATCATTTCTCATCTCTTCCCTTGTCTCTAGAGGAGAAAACCCCAACGCCATGGACAAGGGTAAACAACCCCAGGAGAGCGGCTCATCAAAGAAGTGTACGATTCGGAAGTGAGTTCTTTCTTGATCTGCTCCTCGTTCTCCCGCATGATCTTGCGCTTCATGTTTTCCTCTCGTCCTCTTTCAGCCTTGATTTGCTTCCCGAAGAAATCATCAGGACCGAAGATGTGCCTGAGTACATCTCCTCCGATTCCTCCCTCGAAGCAGAGGATGCCACGCCTGAACAGAGGACCAACCATCAGCTGCGTCGCCGCATCCGGCATCTGGAGCACGGCCTCAGGGACATATCCGCCCGTTGCCAAGCCGAGCGCGAGCGTCGCATGGCTCTGGAAGCACTAGTAGGGGGTAAACGTTTCTGACTCCTTCTTGGCCTCGTGCTTGCATTTGGATTTCTTGCCCCTAATCTTGATCCCTCCGCTTCAGATGTCTCTGACAGGTACAACAACCTGAAGACGGCCTGGGATAGCTTGGTGGAGGCCACCAACCATGGTCACCCCCGTGCGTTCCAAGTTGCCGTCACAGTGGTCCTGGAGCAACTGAAGAGGGAGCAGCCAAAGAATTAAAGAAAAGATTGCATCATACTTTCGCTTCTTCCTCCACGCCTTCTGCTTCCCTCCTCCTTGAGGATCTGACCACCGGGGTTGTTAGATGTGATCCTGCAAGAAGCAGTTGTAATGTAGTTTTTGTGCTAAGGGCAATGCATCTAGGCACTGGCCATTTCTCTTGTTCATGGATTTTGTTCTGAAGGCGGCCTCATTCTTGAGCACCGGCTATCTCTGTGCCAGATGTGTGCAATCATCGATCGATCTCAATGCTAGGATAATATTTCTTCAGATATCTTCCATTTATTGCAGCGGAAAATTCTTCTCCTAGCAAAGTTTTCAATATGTATGCATTACCAGGGACGCATCTGACCACACAAAAAGGCTCTTCCCAGTTAGGGGACCATTTGCCGAATTCACTGTATTTAGTTCCAATCGGCAATAGCGCTTTCCAAACTAGATCGCCTTCTGCAAATTGCCTTACTTTTACCTTCTTGTTATAGTACTTGGCAACCCGCAGTTTGTTTTTCTCGATGTTTTCCAGGGCCCTGAGACGGATCATATGTAGATCTTCTAGCTCATCCATCATTAGGCCGCTGTAATCCTTGGAGCTCAATTCCTTTTGTAGCACCACTCTCCTTGAATCTGATTGCATCTCCCAAGGCAGAACCGCGTGGTGCCCGTAAACCAACTCGTAAGGAGAAGTCTTTGTAGCTCCATGGGGGGCCATCCGGTAAGCCCACAGTGCTTCACTGAGTACCGAATGCCATCTTCTTGGCTTCTGATCGATCTTCTTCTGTATCAGCTTGATCATGATCTTATTAGAAGCCTCTGCTTGTCCATTAGCCTGGGCATAATAGGGAGACGAATTAAACAATTTGATTCCCATGCTTTCGGCAAATTCTCTGAACTCCAGTGACACGAATTGTGCCCCTTGGTCAGTGGTAATTGTCTGAGGGATCCCAAATCGATAGATGATGTGCTCCTTGACGAATTCAATCATGTTTTCTGACGTCACCTTCTTCAGTGGGATCGCCTCAACCCATTTGGTGAAATAGTCTGTAGCCAAAAGCACGAACTTATGCCCCTTGCTAGACGGTGGATTAATTTGGCCAATCAAGTCTATACCCCAGCCCCTGAATGGCCATGGCTTGATGATGGGATTCAATGCTGATGCCGGGACCCTTTGAATATTCCCAAACCTTTGGCAATCCTGACATCCCTTGTAATACTCAAAGCAGTCCTCTAATATCGTCGGCCAAAAGCATCCAGCTTGTCTAATAACCCACTTCATACGGTAGGCCGATTGGTGCGCTCCACATATCCCATCGTGCACCTCGCTCATCATGTTCTTGGCTTCTTCTGGACCCAGGCATCGTAGTAATACCCCATCCAACGATTTATAGAATAAATTATCATCCAGAAGAACGAACTTTATGGCCTTGTACCTCAGCTTCCTAGAGACTTTTCGGGATGGATCTTTCAAGTAATCAACGATTTCTTTCCTCCAATCATCTTCTGCAAGATCCGCCCCTAGTGCACACACTTCTGCAGCAAACGCTTCTTGACTCTCTTTGTAACCAGAGGCGCTCTGAGCCGCCGTTTGCTTCTTCGTTATGTTCTCTAGGAATGTCTTTGTAGAGTTACCAATGGGAAGCTCTTCAAGATTTCCCTGCATTCTTCGTAGTAACTCCTTAGCGCTTCACTTCTGCACTCGTATTGGCCGTTCAATTGCTTGATTACCAACTCTGAATCTCCATAAACTTCAACTGAAACGGCCCCAGCTTCTCTCAAATATTGAAGCCCTCAAAGTAATGCCTCGTACTCAGCCTGGTTATTTGTGACAGTGGGTTGTATAGGAATGGCGAATTCAAACATCTCACCTCTGGGCGAAATCAGTAGGATCCCTACTCCCCCACCATTGCCACACGATGATCCATCGAAAAACAAAGCCCAAGGGGTAATCTCAAGCAGATCAATTGACGGATCATGATGTTCAGTTATAAAATCGGCAATGACCTGACCTTTGATGGCTTTTGCCGATTCGAACTCTGACAAAGCTAAAATCCATTTGCCAATCCGACCATTCAAAATTGGCATAGATAACATATGTTTTATCACATCAAACTTGGAATATACAGTGCATTCAGCATTCAACAGGTAGTGCTGAAACTTTGTACACGAGTAGTATACGCAAAGACACAGTTTCTCTCTGATACCGAATACTGGTTTCAGGATCAAGTAGTTTTCGGCTAAGATAAGCTACTACCCGCTCCTTTCCTTCAAATTCTTGAATAAGGGCCGATCTAATGGTTTGGGTATCGGCCGCCACGTACAACTTGAAAGGCTTGTTTAGCTGAGGAGGAACCAATACCGGTGGCTCCTTCATGTACTGCTTGATCTCATCAAAAGCCTTTTGTTGTTCGTCGCCCCATGTGAACTTCTGATCTTTCTTCAGCTTCGGCAATGGAGAGAATGGCAACACCTTCGTGATAAATTTGAGATGAATCTTCTCACGAAGTTGATTTTGCCGAGCGGTGATTGCAATTCCTTGAGGTTGGTTGGAGGAACAACTTCATCAATGGCTTTCATGCTCTTCTTGCCAACTTCAATTCCCCCTTCGTGGACCAAAAACCCCAAGAATTCTCCAGCTGATACCCCGAAAGCGCACTTGTTCGGATTCATCTTCAAACCGTGCTTCCGGGTGCACTCTAAGGTCTTCCTCACATCTTCCAAATGGGTGTCATGACTTAAGGACTTGATCACCACGTCATCAATGTAGATCTCCACAATTTTGCCGATCAACTCATGAAAAATGTAATTCATGGCCCGTTGATAGGTCGCACCGGCATTTTTCAACCCAAATGTCATGACTATCCACTCGAACAGGCCTATATGACCAGGACATCTAAACGCCGTCTTTGATATGTCTTCTATTGCCATGAAGATCTGATTGTACCCCGCATTACCATCCATGAAACTAATCACCTTGTGTCCAGCGGCAGCATCAATCAACAAATCGGCAATAGGCATCGGGTATCCATCCATCGGAGTAGCTCGTTCGGGTCCCCGAAATCTATGCAAACTCTCATTTTCCCATTCTTCTTGTACACGGGGACGATGTTAGAAATCCACTCCGCGTATCCGCATGGCCGAACGAAGTTTGCGTCAAGTAATCTTTCAACTTCCTTCTTCACATCGGCCAATACTTCATCCTTGTAGATTTTCCGGGGTGGTTGCTTATATGGTTTGAAACCAGGCTTGATTGGCAACCGATGCTCGACGATGGAACGATCCAATCCAGGCATCTCCGAGTAATCCCAGGCGAAGCAATCCTTGTATTCTTTGAGAAGCTCAATTAAATTCCCCCTGAAGTCTGGCTGCAAATTTGCACTGATGAACGTCGGCCTCGGCTTATCACCGTTTCCAATGTCAACTTCTTCCAGTTTATCAGCCGACATGAATCCTCGCCCTAATTTGTCATCAGTGCCATCTACGGGGTTCTCCATTAAAAATTACTATAAGAGCCGACTGCTTGAATCGGCTGTTGATCACTGCCGACGAGTTCAACGAGACCTTCCCCCCCAGTCTTTCCCCGAGAAACAATCGATGCCTTGGTATTCCCGTAAGGCCGGTTCCATGTTGGCCACGCTCACGAGTCATCTCCGCTCGGACGACCTCGATCTCATCGTCCACCCTTCGGATAAGCCGTTGATGCATGGTGGACGGGACGCAACGATTAGCATGAATCCAATCCCGCCCAAGCAGCAGGTTGTAGGCTCCTTTGCCCTCGATGACAAAGAAGGTGGTGAGTAGCGTCTTGGACCCGATCATCAAGTCCACGTGAGCACATCCCTTGGTGTCTGAGGGGTTCCCGGCGAAGTCGTTCAAGATAATGCTTGTGGGCATCAAATCGCTCGGGCCCATTCCAAGCTTCCTGAAGGTGGTGTACGGCATTACGTTGACTGCCGCTCCACCATCGACGAACATCTTGGTCAATGGCTTGCCATTGACGTATTCTCTCAAGTACAGCGGCCTCATGTGACGGTTCTTGGCCGGCTTGTCGAAGATGGCCTGCTTGGCCAGCACCAGTTGTGCCATCATCCCCTCGGTCTGCTCGTCGTCGAAGGAAGCTTCCTCCTGCATAACCTGGTTAGCAGGAGCCATGAACTCGTTCGGCAGGAAGCATACCATGCATGCTGGAGCCGAACGCTTCGATCCCTCAGGTTGGTCCTTGGGGCACCACATCTGCCTCGTCTGGATCCCGGCCTGCTTCAATTCACGGTTCCTCAAGCGCTGGACCCGTCTCTTCTGACTCTTGCGTAGGCCGGGCGGGCACCACTGCCCCTTCTGCCAGATGTAGTCATCCTCGTCCTCTTCTTGATCAGCCCACCTGAGATCAGCTTGGCGCTTCCTGGGATGATCGATGACTTCAATTTTTTGGCGCCGATCCCCATTAGGGTGGATCCTTCCAAGTCTCTCGTGGACGGATCGGCGATTGGCAGTTTCCTGCCTGTACTCAACATACCTGTCGCTGCATTCAGGACAGTTCTTCAATGTGGGCAGCTTCAAACCCTCATTCCAGCAATGCCTGAAGAAGGCGCATCCCCAGTGTGCGCGCTCCTGCTCGCGCGTGTACCGTTCCTGGTCCCTTCTGCGCGCCTCTTCTTCGGCTCTGCGCTGCTCCTCCTCGTAGCGCCGCGTCTGGTAGCGCTCTTTCTCTATTTGGCGCTGCCATTTGTTGAGGAGGATACGCGATGTCACCTTGGGCTTAGCTCTTGACGATTCCCCAATCTCAATGTGACCCTTTAAGAATGCGGGGGCGTCACCTTGCACCTGTTCCAGAGTCACCTGGCGCTCTGGGTCCACTGCTCCACCTTGTCTAGACCTGGCTGAGGTCAAGACCTTGACTTTTCCCTTCTCCTCGGCTGTTATCACATTGACAGAAAAGCCCACCATGTTCTGAGGAAAGGGGTGGCCATCCAGCTTCATCTTGTTATCGAACTTGAGGTGACCCTCCTGGATGGCCTTCTGGATCCTCATCCTGAAGACCCTGCAATCATTGATGGAGTGTGAATCCCTGTCATGGAAGCCACTGTAACATTTTGCTTTAACTCCATCGGGCCGAAGCATAGAAAGCCCCTCAGGCAACTTGATTCGGCCTTCTTTCACTAAGAGCTCAAACAACTTATCAGCCTTCGTGATGTCAAAGTCATAGGTCCCCTTGGTCTGCTTGACCCAGCGCTGATTCATTGTCAAGGGCTCCTTACCCCACATGATCTCTGCTGCAGCTACATCCAATTCATCCTCAGAATCCTCGAACAGATCAGCTTTGTCCAGGAACTGGTTGTAGATGTCAGCGACGTCGTGCTGCTTGCCAAATTTGGGGTCCTTCTTGAGGCCATATGCCTGATTGCTCATCAGAGATAGCTTCTGCGATAGCTGGCCCAGGTTCTCAAATTCCATCCCAAATAACTTCTCGCGCACGGCCGGCAACATCCCGGCGACGGCCATATCAGCCAACTGATCGTCTGGCAAGTTCAGCGAGAAGCACATGCCTTTGACTTCCCTGAATCTTCTAAGAAATTCCAGCGGCGTTTCGCTGTGCCTTTGCTTCAGGGTGGCGAGATCAATCAGCTTCTTCTCAGAGCTGCCGCTGAAATAATGAGCGTGGAATTTCCGCTCTAAATCATTCCATCTGGCCACTGATTCAGGAGGCAGGGACGAGAACCACTGAAACGCTGGACCTGTCAGCGAGGCGGGGAAGTAGCGAACCCTGAACGTCTCCTCGGCTGAGCACTCCCCAAGTTGCATGAGGTAACGAGCGATGTGCTCGACCGTGCTCGTTTCGTCTTGCCCCGAGAACTTTGTGAACTCCGTTGGCGGCTTCACCCTTGGTGGCAAGAGCACATTGTAGTACCACTCTGGGAACGGCGGCCTATAGGCGGGTCCCTGCATCTTTGGCTTGAGGCCGAACTGATTTTGCATCAATTCGGCCATCTTGCGTGCTAGGGCGTCATCCTCTTGTGCGCCTGCAGCTGGCGCGTATCCTGGGTGCGGGAAGGCGTCGAACGCTCCGTAGTTTCCCACTTCATGATAACCACCGCCGTACAAATTCTTCTGCAGCCAGTTGGTCGACGGAGCAATCCTCAGGCCGGGATCAAGTGGGGCCCCAGATGAGCCAAACGCTAGGTCTCCGTACGTAGGCTGGTACGGATTCGGCCGCGTTGCACAGCCGACCCGTGCCGCTTCCGTGGTGGCGGCGGGGGCCCGGGCCGACTTCCCCGAAGCTTGTAACGGGGGGCCGAACCGGTCGCCCCCCCGGCGCCCGCGGAGGAGGTTGGAACGCTTGGCTTCCGGAGCTCCGAGGAGGAGGCCGCCGTGGGCGGCTCCGTAGCGGCGGCCGAGAGCTTGACTCACCCCGGCTCCACGGTGCTCCTGCGGACGGGCGCCTTTCCGAACGCTTGCTCCATGCCGGGCCAAAGATGGCCACCATCATCCGCCGGGAGCGACCCGAGGAAAGCCTTGTTGTGCTTGGTAAGCATGTAATCTGCTGATTCTTGGAATACGCGCGCGCATTCCTCCTTCTCCTGCTGAGATGTGGCATCGCTTTCTCCTGGCAGCAGCACCCTGGGCATATCGTTCTTCAGATACGGGACGCCGCTTCTATTCTTTTTGAACGACATTAGAAACTTCTGCTGAAACTGGTCCACGACGTCTTGGAGTTGCTGCCGCTGCTCTGGAGAAAGGTCTTGAAGGTTGACATCCATGAGGTCTGCGATTTCAGGCATCTTGAATCAATTCGGCTGTTGGTCCCACTGGGCGTGCCAAAAAGTGTGTTGACGCGAAAAGTGCACTCAACGCCAATCACACAGCAAGCCGAACAAAGCTGGCTTCACACGCGCAGAGAGCGAAAGACGTGCCAGTCAATTTTTCCTGAAAATTAACAAAAGATAAAGCAGTTAGATATCAAAGCTTGGAACTTGCCGGGTGGTACCAGACAGTTCCATATTTACGGCTAAAGAGCCAGGTGGGATGACACATAGCTATAGGAAGCTATCTGCCAACGGACTATACCCATTCGGGAACTCGCAAAAGGGAAAAAATAACATTGCCGAATGGATGACGTAAGCATGACAGCGATCGGTCTTTGTGTAAACAAAGATACATACACGAAGCCATGACCGATCCCCATGAAGATTAGCATTAAATAAATAAATAAAGTAAAGCACGAACATGATCATGTATTAAACAAGCATGCATAGATCCAAAGCACTAGTCTACCGCATGTCTAGTTACTTCAAAACCCGTCGGGCACGGTATCAAACAAATCTATCCACCGCATGATACAACTTGCATGAAAAAACCGTACCACTTTCCACAAATAGATCTATCCACCGCATGATACAATCTAAATATGGAAAGCTAAAAGCATACATCATTTAAAGCATAAATAACGCACGTGCTCAACTCGTGAAGAAACATAACCGAATACGGCTGAACAGCCGATTCGCGGTCCATGAAGAAGGAACAAACATTACCACGTGAATAAATCTATCAGATTGATTTGGGAAACTAATCCACCGGATGACTAGCTCCAAAGCAACCCAAAAACCTGCATCTACCGCATGATACCCGGCTCTTTCAAGATTTGAACGAACATCAGCAAGCTTGAACCCGCAACACGTAACAACCTAGATTGATTCGGTTTCGGCTATCGGAAAGCACAAGATCCACGTGTTAAAACATGAAATCTACTCGAACAAGGATCATAAAAGAGATATAGCCGATCCAAACCCATCTAGATTGGGCAAAGATGTGTTACATGAATTAAAACATAAAGTAAAACTAAAGATAACACGGGGTAACTTAATGAATCTATTGGATCTTGCCAAAATCCAATAGAGCCGATAACTAGCTTCAAGCTAGATCTTAGCCTACCGCATGGCTCATGATCTAACAAGAAACCCTCTTGAACCAAGCTTGAATCTACCGCATGACACGAAGCATGGTAACAAGACTACTTGCATCAGATCTAAATCCACCGCATGATACTAGATATGATACAAGGTTGCCGGTACTCACGGAGGTCGACGGATCGATTGGCCCTCTCGAAGAACTCGACGACACGACAAAGGACTCTAGGGTTTGGCGTAAGGCCGGTGTATATTGAGGAATGATTGTGTGTGTTACATACATTCAGGGGTCGTATTTATACCCTGTTGAGTACAACTGCGAATGGATTCGTTGCCTAACTAAGCTTGATCGCCTATCCATCCATTCGTCTCCCCTGATTGAGCCACGTCACCGTCCAATCCCGCAAAATCAGCTTTACTGTTCCTTTGCCGAACCGGAGCAAATAGCCGACCGCAAATCTCTTTGCCGAATATCTTCTGAAAATATCCTTCCTTCCACCAGACGGACTCTCTATCGAACCGGACCCACAAGTCAGACTCCTTACCAAATTTTGGTGTTAACATCTTCCTCCAACACACCATTCAAGAAGGCACTCTTTACATCCACGGAAAAAGCTAGAAGGATCCTAATCGCCTCCAAACAGGCTACGGGAGCAAAGGTTTCCTCGTAGTCGATCCCCTCCTTCTACCTGAACCCCTGAGCAACAAGTCTTGACTTGTTTCTCACCACTTCACCTTTCTCTCCCTCTTTGTTCTTCCACACCCATTTTGTCCCAATCGGCTAACACCCTGGGGGAGGGTCAACTAATTCCCAAACCTGATTTCTTTCAAAGTTCTCCAACACCTCATGCATCGAATTAACCCAATTATGATTAGATAGTGCATGTCCAATGTCTTTGGGCTCAAAGGTGGCAACAAATGCAGCATGAGAGAAATGAGAATTGTTTCGAACCCTCGACCGTGTAGTACGTTCATTCATGTCGTCGATGATCCTTGAAGCTGGATGATCCACTTGTACTCGTCGGAGAGGTTCTCGCCTTGATGCTACCTCCCCCTTAACAGCAGCTTCTCCTTAATCTTGATTTGTCATCGTAGGTGTGGCAGAGGGGTCGTCCATCACCGTAGTCGAAGTAGTAGGTACATGCTCAGCCGCGAGTATCACACCGCCATCTTCATCATCTCCATGTTCATGCTCCTCCTCCTGGAAGATCTCCTCGCCAAGTTCATCATCACCTGCACACTCAAATACAAGCTGACTACGTGGTTGTGTCTCATCGAAGGTTACCTCGCAAGTCTCCACGATTTGGTTAGTTGCAAGATTGAGCACACGATATGCTCTAGAGAGAGATGCATAACCAAAGAAAATACCATCGACCGACCTAGCCTCAAACTTATCCAACTTCTTCCGTTTCTTAAGAGTAAAGCACTTTGAACCAAAGACATTGAAGTGACTCACATTTGGTGTGCGACTGTGCATCAACTCGTAGCAGGTTTTCTTCTTATGCACTCTGAGGTAGATCCTGTTCGACACATAGCACGCGGTATTCACCGCCTCAGCCCAGAACCTTCTCGGAGTCCTATGCTCATCAAGCATCATCCGAGCCATCTCACACAAGGTTCTGTTTTTCCTTTCCACAACACTATTCTGGGAAGGCGTATGCGGACTCGAAAACTGATGTTCCAGACCCAAGTCATGGCAAAAGGTTTTAAAATGAGAGTTTCTAAATTCTGAGCCATTGTCATTGTGGATCGCTCGTTGGCATCACTGTGCCTCTCGTTCCTCAACCCCAAAACAAGATCTCGAACAAAACCAAACACCTCCCCTTTCTCCTCAAGAAAGAATACCCACGCATACCGAGAGTAATCGTCCACCACAACAAGGACATACCACTTCCCACCCGCGGATCGCACACAAGCTGGGCCAACAAGGTCCATATGGAGTAGCTCGCATGGACGCTCAGTTATCACATCGGTGAGAGGTGGGTGAGAAGAAGCTACCATCTTGGCATGCCTACACGGCGCACAAACCAAGTCTTTCTCAAGCCTCAACCGTGGCAATCCTTGGACCAAATTGAGTTTACTCAAGCAAGACAAGAGGTCAAAGCTCATGTGACCCAACTTCCTATGCCACTTCCACAACTCACTCGAAGAACCAGCCAAGAAACAATGCTCAACACCAAAAGGCTGAGAAAAATCAGCACGAAACACCTGACCCTCGGGAATGACCATACAAACAAGGTCCCCTCGAGAGTCAAAAATCCGAGAACCACCAGGCCGAAACAACACCTCAAAACCCTCATCCAACAGCTGGGACACAAAAAGCAAATTGTATCCAAGCGATTGAACAAGAGCAACACACCTGAGAGTGATCTTGTCACTCACCTTAATCTCACCTTCTGACAGCACACGCCCTCGCCCATTGTCCCCAAAAGTGATGTACCTCCTTGTCACCACCAGGACGAGACTTGAGAACCACCCCTTGTCTCTGGTCATATGCCTCGAGCAACCGGAGTTAATCAACCAAATGTTCTTCAAGTCTCCCACCTGAAATTCAACAACGAGCACGTGAGCGAACAAACGACTCAGCACTGGGGTTAGTACCAAAGGAGTAAAACCAGTGACGAGCCAGTTGCTCAAAAGTGGGGTTAGCACAATCCAAACCATCTTTCCAACCAAAGCTACCTCCACGAACACCACCGCGGTAACCACTATGAGGGAGCCATCCCTCTCTAACTGGAGGAGGACCAAAACCACAAAAGGAAAATTGTGGACCGTCCCTCCTCTCAAACTCAAAGCTACGACCCCTCCCATCCCCGTATTGAGCACGATGGGGAAAACGCCTAGAAAACAGACCTCCTGCAAACTCTCCAGCCCAACCACCAGAACCACGACCTCCAGAACTAAACCTCGCACCTGTACGAGCACGAACCCCAAACTATTGTCTGTCCAGGCCTGCACCGGTCTGACCGGTGTAGCCTGGCCAGCAGCACCTCCAACAGCCTTTCACTCTCCCCAAGCTGGAACTATCCTCACACTCGCCTTGGCCCTGGGCAACTGCACACAAGGCTCAAGTACACCATTGGAAGGGTGGTACTTGTCCTTGTTAGCCCACTCCTTCGCCATTCTCTCCTCTCGCTTCCTCTTGAAGCAAAACTCATCCTTATGGCCATCTCTCCCACAATAGCATTCTCTCCTCTTGCTTCCTCTTGAAGCAAAACTCATCCTTATGGCCATCTCTCCCACAATAGCCACAATGGAACCTCACAAGCTTAGGCTTAGGCTTGGGTTGGGGCTTCTTACTTAGTTTCTCTCCACTCGGCTTCTCAACCGGTTTCTCCTCACTAGCCTTCTCACTCTCTTTCCCAAAGAACACTTTCCCGAAGTGCTCACAAACTTGATAGGCTTTTGGAAATCATTTGTTTATGGAGGAAACACGGGTGGAGCTGGGGTTGTGTCTAGTCGGTTCCTAAGATGGTTAGGTTTAGGAGGGAAATCATTTTTGTGGTGGGTTTTTGGTGGCTCTGGGATATTCTCTCCACTTCCTCACCAATCTTGTTTGCCCCAAGTCCCTCAGCATCCTGCCTCTTGTATGTCTCTATCATTATCCTCAACTGAGGCTCATGACCAGACAACCAACCCATCAACTTTCTCAACTCATCATTCTCATCCTGCAAACGATCAACATAATGTGCAAGTTCAGATTCTTCAAAGCATGCAATTCACAAGTCGAGCAAGATGTAGGAATTGGTTCTTTCAATTTAGCCTCAAGAGAAACAGTGTAAGCATGCATCTCATCAATTTTCTCATGCAAAACAGGGCAAGAAGTGCAAGCACCTAGCAAAGCAGGTCTAGCCTTAAGCTCGGCCACTTCAACCCTAAGCACATCTAGTTCCTCACACTTGGAGGCATCCTTTTCCTTAAACAAGGCAAGATTAGCAAGGAAAATAGGACAATCAGCACATTCAACTTCATCAGAAACAACAGGGGAAGCTTTCAGGGAATCAATTCCAAACTTAGCATCCAAGTTCTGTGTTTCTAACTCAGCCACTCTAGTCCTAGCATCCTCAAGTGAAGCCCTAAGCTCTTTCCTCATCTTCTTGGCCTCTCTAAGCATGTCATCACGATTATCAAACAATAAGCCAAGTCGTTCATTCTCCTGACGCAAGAAGGGAAGTTCATCACGCACCTCGTCGTCGGAGTCGGAGTCCGAGTCGCTCTGTGTGCTCTTCTTGCTGCCGGAACTCAGCGCCATGGTGCAGAAGACGTCTCTAGCGAAGCAGCTTAGCCCGCTTAGGTTCTTGGACGACTTCTTGCCCTTACAACGATCACCTTCATCTTCACTGCTGCTTGAGCTTGAGGTGGAGTACGCGGAACTGGAGTCGACGTCGCTCGCTCCAACCATCGCTCGGGCCTTGCCTCGGCTCTCTTTCTTCTTCGATCGTCGTTCGTCCTTGTGCTTGCAATTGTGCTTGCTCTTGTGATCACGCCTCGACCGGTACTTGCCATCTGTCCTTGACTTGTGCTTGTAGCCATCCTTGTTCTCGACCTTCTCCGGGCTAACGGCGACGAAGTGTCCTGGCATGCTGCACTGGAAGCATGTCCTTGTGTTCCTCCTCATGTTCAACTGGTTCTCGTGCAGCCTCTCGAATCGCCTCGTCAGTAGCGCCAGCTCGTCCTCTCCAAGCACATCAAACTCCTCATCTGGCATGGACATCAAAGAGAACAAAGAGAACATCCTGGTGGATGGGTTAGCGTTAACCTTTCCTTTCGAACCACCGATGAGGGCGAGACTATGAGAGTTAGTCAGGCCCTCAATCGTGGCTGTCATGTCCCTATCCACCTCAGCTGACTTGAGCTTCGAGAACAACTCATTCACAGTCAGACTGTCATACTTCTCAGACCCACAATGGCCTCGAACTTTCCTCCCCAAACCGTACGATCCAATGAGTGTAAGAGCTTGACAGCCCTATCATGATCACCGTACGAGAGCACGTTCACATTGGCCCTCATGTTGTTCACAACCACCGTGAACCTCTGAAACAAGGCATCGATGGACTCGCCAGGGAGATGAGTGAAGTTCTCGTACTCTCTCCGGCAAGTCGCATACATCTGAGCCTGAACCTGGGCATTCCCAACATTAGCTTCCTTTAACACTAACCAGATTCTACAACCCAAGTGCTCGGTGTCCACCCAATTGAATTCAGGCTGACACAAAGCACGAAACAAGTAGTAGACCACCTTGTTGTTGGCGTTGAACATGTCCCTCAATCCTGGAGCAAGGAAGTTCATCGGCTGGACATATCCATTGTCCACCATCACATCCCAAAGGATCTGACCCGTTCCGCGGAGGAACGCCGCCATCCGCTTACTCCACATTTGGTAGTTCTTCCCATCAAAGTGTGGAGGACATGAACCTCGTTCCTGGTACGCCATCTTTGGATCTTAGACTGGCTAGAGTCAATAAAGACCAGAACCGTCTTTGATACCACTTGAAGGACCGATACGGCGAACCAGAGAGGGCGGGAGTGAATGGGAGCCGATAAAAATTCTTCTCGAAGGAGATGGAGGCTCCAACAAGATGAACAGAGCTTCCAACACACGTCTCCGACTTACTAATAAAGTTGGTCAAGCCCATGCAGCCACTAGAGTGCTAATGGACCTAGGAACCAACTCCCAACCTCACAGACCCGAGAACGCAGCGGAACACAAAAATCGAGCCTCACTGACCTACACCGGTTAGACCGGTCCCTGCTGGTGAAACCTGGTGACTTCCACAGAATAGCTCTACACCGGTCAGGCCGGTGCAACTGACCGGTCAGACCTATCGCAGCCAAAAAGCCCCAAAACACCAAACAGGCATACCGAGCTCCAAACTGACCCAAACTCAAAACAGCAGCAACATGGGGCGACAGAGAACTCAACCAAACGTTCACCCGAGCCAAACCCAACAAGGGTCGGCACTGGTCAGACCGGTGAGAGGCACCGGTCAGACTGGTGTGACCTGGGCTTCTCGGGATGAACATCACCCGCGGGTCAACACCCCCAAATCCAAACCTCGATCTCCCGAATCGCTCCACAGACTTGCACAAGTCCATAGCCAAGTTTATGTCCACCAAAACTTGCCAAATCAAGAGGAATCAAATAAATCCCGCCAAGAACTCCTCTAACCCTACAGCACCGAAAACCCCAACATCGAGCCCCTTAACTCATGTACTTGGGAGGATTATCAAAGGGAAAAGAACCATGAAGGGTTCACACATACATCCCCCACCAAATCCCCAAGAGGAAGGTCCCAAAAACACACCAAGAATCCACCAAGAGAGGGCTCTGAAAATCACCACCAAGAACAAACGGGAACAACACAACCAAGCCTTGAGGAACCACGCCGAATCATCTATACATACCAAAGAGATTCATACAAGGTCTAGCTTGCCGCCCGATCATCCAACCCTCTCACAAGATCTCACCATGAAGCTCTCAAGCTAGTCCTATGGAAATCCTAAGAAAATAGGAAGGGAAAATAACAAAGCAAATGAACTAGGGTTCCAAGAGATGGCTGCCAGCCTCTAACTTCTTGGGTCATATGGATGCAACCAAAAGTCTAAAATACCCTTACTAGCTAATTAGTGATACATGCCCCTCGTTGGCGAATTCGAAAATCTTTGTCATCGCTCCATGTTGACGATATATATTCGTGTTAAAGTTCAAGTAGACTTGCAAGCGGACAAGTCTCCTGTCGTAGTCAAGGGACCCTTCATCCCTCAAGTGGTGAACCCAAGGTATCGAATCCGTGCAACAATGTGTAACGCAAGATCCAATCTAATAAGCGGAAAACACTTTGATCTTGTAAAGGGGTTTTGCATCTAATCTATGGAAGAACCATAAAACGCATCTAATCTACTAAACACCAGAGGTAGCAAAAGAAAGAGAGATAAAATCAATCTAGAGATTGGATTGGGTCTTTTGTTGAAGTTCCAAAGCAAAGAAGAATAAAGCAAATGAATCTCATAACTAGCCTCATTAAATCGTGGCTTCCGTTCCAACTCCGAAAACGCCCGCCTTTCAGAGCCACCGTTCTGTAACAACGCACCCCTATTCATGCGGGTAGTCTAGGGCGAGTCCAAGAAGAACAAGTTGAAAATACTTGGTAGATCAGGTATGCACCTCTAGCCACCTTGACTACAAGAGCACCCTAAGCAATCTAGCTATAGACTAGATTGGGGAAGAAGCAAACCCAAGCGAAGACAAAGTCGTAGAGAAAGCACTTGATCGCTAGAAATCGGATTCAACTTGCAAATTCAACATGAGAGTATAATACATGGACAAGGTCACCACCGGGATCCTACCTGGACCTTGATCCTAGCTCCGGGAACTCCGACGTGGTCTTCCATGCAAGGTTCCCATGTCGGCTAGAGGAACCCTAGTCAACCATCTCGACCCTCTCCTCTCCGGAACGGTGTCCCTCTCTTCTCTGCTCCTCGGCGGCGGATGACAAATGGATTGATGTGTGGCTCTTGACCCCGAGGCTATAAATAGCCCGAATGGCGGCTAGGTCAAAGGGGGAGGCGACTGGGCCCCGGAATGGGCCGGGCCGACCCCGGCTTGGGCCCACCCCGGCCAAGTTGCCTGCCTCCTTCGCATGGCATCAGTTCCCGAGTCTTCTAGATCCTTCCTCATTCTGCATGTGGGCCCTTGTCGTTAGTTTCTCTCTGAATTGGATGAAGCTCCTTGTCCTGCAAGATTCGGCACTTTTCTGACCGGGTCCTCGAAGTTTGTCATCTTCTCGGGCTTGGTCCCTGGGCTTCTTGGAGTCATGTTTGCTTCATTACATGACTTGTACCAGGCTTCAAGGTCTTTTCATGAGGTGCTTGATGAACTTATCCCAGAAGTCTTGCTTTCAACGCTAAAACCCTGCATAAACACTAAACTCCAAAACCGACATGCACGAATAAACTTGTTATACCAAGGGAGTTAGTACCAATGGATAAGATATAAAACTCATGCCAACACCGAAGGTAAACATATGGCTAGGTTGACGGAATTTCACCATCAACAATCCATCGGACGGATGCCCGGCGACCGCAACCTGCTTAACCTCGACGCAAGCCTTGCGATCCCGACGCGTGTCCTCCACTTCGAAGTCTCCGGACTGCGTCGTCACACACCGGTCAGACTGGTGCTCCTCACCGGTCAGACCGGTCTGGAGCTGCTGCTGCTCCGTCTTCGGTTCTTCGGTCTTGGATTTGTGGATCAACCAAGAACCCAGTGGTTTTTTGGTGAACCACCAGAAACCCCACGAACTCGGTGCAGACTTCGCCGATCGCCACTCATGACTCGGCTCCCATGTAGTCCCGGCTCAACCTTGGTTTTGAGGCTCAACCAAGAAACCGTCCACGACTTCATCTTGCTGTTGATGCCACCATGCGGCCCGCACTTGACTCCGCTGGCCACCGGGTCCCTAGAACGAAGCCTACTTGTCTTCTCCACACCTGGAGGCCTCACCGGCGACGACCTTTCGCACTTGTTCTCCACCTACACCAACACAAGTCAAGCCGCAACCTGCACCTGCAATACTTAGCCAAGAATCAGTCCACACAATGTTGTCAATCATTTATCATACCAGGAAGCGACCATCCACCGGTCCTCGAACCACACATGGTCCTCACACCCGAGCTGCACTGTCGTGTTCCGCTGCCACGCCGAACCCTAGTGCCGACGCCGCCGTGCCTGGCACCCAAGCTAAGATTCGCCTTTCTATTGGTCGCGGGAAAACCGTTGGTGTTTCCTTGTTCGCCGTGTCGATGGTGGTGGGGGGCCCTGGACTCCTTCACCTCTGGCGAGACCCTGTTCGCCCGCCGTCCCTTGGGGGCATACCCTCGAGCACCTGGCGGCCGAACTCAAAGCAAAACCCCTTTGGGGCTTTGCGACCCGAGCTGGGACACATGTCACCCTAGCCGCAGCTGATCCCCCCGGATCACATGGGGCTGACCGCTCCCGAGCGACTGCGCACACGTGCCCACACGCGTGTTGGCCGCAGATGGATCCCCGGGATCTTGTGCGACTGGCCAACCCCGAGCGCACCCATCGCTGCCTGCTGAGCCACAGGCCACAGCAGATCTAGCCCAGATCCTTTGTGGCTGTGCTGTGTTATATGGTAAAAACGTATTTTGGATTTCCTAAAATATATTTTGTCTTCAGAAAATCGTAGTAAATTCATTTTTACTCCAAAAAATGCAAAACCTCTTCAAAAAATTCTCTAAAATCTTAAACTCCGTGCTAGGCTAGTGCTTGCTCTCTTTAGGCTCTTAATTGTTGTTCTTTCGGAGTTAATCGCATTAGGACTGATGTTTATTTTCTTTTACATGTTACTAGGAGCGGCTGGAGCCGGGGAGCTAATCTGGGAGTACGACTACGCTGACGACTTCGCTGCGGAGGACTACCAAACCCCAGGTTCACGCCCGACTGACTTTGATAACCTATAGACATTGCAAAGTAGATTGCTAGCGCTTTAATTTATATGCATGATGATGAACCTTGCACTGCCTACTTTAAATATCTTGTCCTTGATTGTCCTACTACTATATATGTTTATAAGCGTGTATATACGCTGAGCTTCACGATGCATGTGTTGGGATGGGAGTACTGGTTTTTGGTGTGAGTGGGATAAAACCGGCAGGAGAAGGCGTTTTTGGGTACTTTGGCGGGGGTGAGCTCGAAACAACCGATCTGGGATCGGGGGTAGGGGTGCACTCCTCAGTGTATCCCTACTTTGATGGTTTTAGGAGCCTAGGTGTTGGGGTTTTACTTGCGCTTGGAGGATATGAGCTCGCCCCGATCTGAAACTGAGTGGACCAACGCTTCACGGGACTTTACGTACACACCACCTCGCCGAGTATGGGGTTAGGGCCGAGTTGAGCTCGGCAAGTGCGGAACCATACCTGCCAGCAGGATAGAGGGTATCACCAGGGAGAGGTGGAGAGAGACCACCTTCTCTCAGTGTGTCGCCCGTTTGGCCACACGGGGGCATTTCACAGTTCCGGTGCAGTTCCCTTTGCGAGGGGATCGCTTTGAGGGTTGGATGCAGGATGGGACCGTAACTACTGAGAGTTCGCATGGTAGGATGGGCTCGGTTGGCCGTACGCCGGTCGGGTTCCATTCCGGGTTGAGTACAGGTGTACACACTCTGCAGAGTCATTCGATCTATAGCTATAGCCGCGCCCTCGGTCATGGACGAGCCCAGTGGATTGTTGGTTCTCATGTTTTGGGATCTCTACCTTCCCCCTATACATGAGTGTATGGTGAGCCATGGTTGCAGTCAGTTAGAGGAGAGAGGCTCCATCTACCTCGTTGATCCGATTGCAATCATTGAGGTGCGAGGAGACGAAGTTCTCGCATCGACCCTAGACAGGAGTAGGTTGTGGAGACGGGGCCCTGGGTGACCAGGTGGTTCCGAGCTGTGTTGAGAGATTTGGGATTTGGGAACTTGTTGGAGATATCTTGATATTACTCTGCTGCTGCTGCTGCATAGGATACCCGAGCCATTTCCTTATCTCTTTTCCTCCCTTTAGAGGTTAGGCCACTTAAAGCTACATACAGTTGGTGACGTGGACCTATCCCACTCCTTGGGGATAGACTTTGGGTGTGCAGGGTACGAGTCTGGGTACGACAACAACGCCGATGGATGACACGACTAAGGGATGCGTCGCTTCGCTCAATGATGCATGTGGCGAGAAGAATAAAAGATGGAGACCCTTCTGAGATGCTAGCTAACATTGCGTAGAATTTCACTCTGATTCCGCCAAGAGGCTTGTAATGATGTACTCCATAATGGACCTGTAATAAATTATGTTCCTTTACTTTTATGTGATGCGATGTATGACTTTGTGATACTATCTGTGAGATGTTCTGTACGCGATATTGACTGATCCAAGGACTATCATGATGGTACAGGGATTCAGGTCTTCTATGAAAATCCGGTGTTTTACACTACAAAAGATGGTGTACCAAATGGGGATAAAATGGAAAGACAAGCTCCCGAAGCACCTTGGGCTTATCGAACAGCTTATAAAACCCCCATTGGAATGTCTCCCTACCAATTGGTCTACAGAAGACATGTCACTTGCCGGTTGAGCCAGAATTCAAGGCTCATTGGGTAATAAAGAGATGGAACATGGACTTTGAAGCAGCGAGAACAAAACGGAAAATGCAACTGTCCGAACTAGAAGAATGGAGACAGAAGGTGTATCACAGTGCCAAGATCTACAAGGAAAGAACCAAGAGATGGCACGTCAAGAGAATCATAAAGAAAGAATTCAACCCAGGCGATCAGGTATTACTTTTTAACTCTAGGGTATGACTCTTTGGGCTAGGGAAGCTACGAAGCAAGTGGGGTGGACCATACAAGGTGGTGAATTCATCATCACACGGAGCCGTCACTCTTCAAGACTGAAGGACCGATTAGGCGACCAGAGAGGGGGGAGTGAATGGGAGGCGATAAAAATTCTTCTCGAGGGAGATTGAAACTCCGACAAGACGAACTAGCTCGGTCGAACCCCCGAAATCACACGCTCCGCACTTCTACCTTCCGTTTGCCAAAACCACGTAGCCACTGGAGTGCTACTGGTCCTAGGAACAAACTCTACCAGCAACCACAACACACACGCAGCAACGACAGCGGAAACAACTCGAAAGCCGGCTAACCAGCGGGGGGGGGGGCGTTAGACCGGGAATAGGGGGCGGTTAGACCGCCTCCACCTAGTAACCAAGAAATCCTTCGAAACGCCTCTTCCGAGCACCAAAACTCGCCCCGGTTTCACCAACAAAGATCTCTGGTCAGGGCCATGCTAGCTACCAGAAAATCTTGGCGAAAACCAAAACTTCACCCAAGGGCCTAGGGGTGGTTAGACCGGCTACCAGGGGCGGTCTAACCTCCTGTACTCAGCAACGAACTCCAACCAAGAACACCTAGCAAACTGCACGAGAACGACCCAAATTTCACCCAGACGCTCCTCTGATCAAGGCGAACAAACTCACGAGAGGAAAATCCGGCGAAACAAAACTTCGACCCGGAAACACCCGTGGCGGTTAGACCGCTCCCTGCAGGCGGTTAGACCGCCCCTTCCAGAAAACGAACCCGCGGGTCAAACCTCAACTTCCTCACTCCCGATCTCCCGAATCACTCCACGGATTGCAGCAAAACTTTAGGAATAGCTGGGTTACCTCCTGGGCAACCTCTACCTCAAAGGAATCGACCCGAAACGCTCACAATCAAGAGGAATCGAAGAAATCGCTTCTCTAGGTCAAGAACTCGCCCAACTCGAGAAACCACCCAATCGAGTCCGATTCAAAGGCGATTTGGGGGCAAAGTCACCAGCCAAAGAGACACAAGAACCTCATACGTGACACCCACCAAAAACCCCAAGAAATCGTTCTCAAAATACCGCCAACAAAGAGCTCCGAAAATCAACACAAAAGAGACGGGAAAACCACCATGATGAACAACGCCAAACCTTCTATACATGCCATGAAAGGTTCGTACAAGGTCTAGCTTGCCACCCAAACATCCATCCCTCTCTCTAGATCTCATATGAAGCTCTCAAGCTAGTCCTCTAAAATCCTAAGGAAAATGGAGAACGAAAATGGAAAAACAAATGAGCTAGGGTTCCAAGAGTTGGCTGCCATCCACCCATCCAATGAGTATATATGGAGGCACCCAAAAGACTAAACTACCCTTCACTAATAACTATGGATACATGCCCCTCGAGGGCGGATTTGGAAGTCTTCATGTCTTCACGATCGGACGGATGCCCAGTGACCGCAACCTGCTTAGCCTCGACGCAAGCCTTGCGATCCTGACGTGTGTCCTCCGCTTCGAAGATTCTCAGCGCCGGCGGCCAGGGCGGTCAGACCGCCCCCTGGGCGGTTAGACCGACCCGGGAGATCTGACCGGCCCCAGGCGGTCTGACCGCCCCTCCTGGGCGGTTGAACCGGCCTGGGTGGCCGCACCCCCTCGTCGTGTCTTCGGCCTCGGTTTTGTGGCTCAACCGAGTAACCCAGTGGTTTTCTGGTGAACCACTTCAAACCCCGCGAACTCGGTGTAGCCTCCGCCAATCTCCACTCATGACTCGGCTCCCACGTAGTCCCGGCTCGACCTTGGTTTTGAGGCTCTACCAAGAAACCGTCAACGACTTCATCTTGCTGTTCATGCCACCATGCGGCCCGCACTTGATCCCACTGGCCACCGGGTCCCTCGAACGAAGCCTACTTGTCTTCTCCACACCTGGAGGCCTCACCGGCAATGACCTTTCGCGCTTGTTCTTCACCTGCACCAACACGAGTCAAGCCGCAACCTGCACCTGCAATACTTAGCCAAGAATCAGTCCACACAACGTTGTCAATCACTCCTCACACAAGGAAGAGACCATCCACCGGTCCTCGAACCACACATGGTCCTCAATCTCCCCCTTGATGAGTGCATTGACAACACACTCACATGAAGTAACACAAGAGAAAAGGAAAAGAAAAGAAACAAATAAAAAGAAACCTCAACAAGCGATCGAAAGCCAAAGAAAGGCAAATAGCAAGATCACTTGAAGAAGACAAGTCTCGGACCCCTTAGGCAAGGGCAACGGCTCGACACATCCGAGACAAAACACAGCTCAAGCAAAGAGCACAAACCACCGAAACAGAGCTCGAACACCACAAAGAGCTCCCCCTGCACATATGCAAGCTCCCCCTGAGCCAAAGCACACCCCCCTGAACAAATGCTGCAATACAACGCGGGAATGCAACAAAAAGCAAAAACCTGCTCACTCTGCCCAGGGCGGTCAGACCGCCTATACAGGGCGGTTAGACGGCCTGTGCCACAACTGACCGCCTGGGGGGCGGTTAGACCGCCCCAAGAGACCGGCCCTGCACCAAACTGCCCAAAATTTGCCTGAACCAATTGGAACACCTTCCAAACACTCCCAGGTGCCCAAAGCATGCACAAACTTCTCCCCCTTGTTGACAATGCATGAATCAAGGCAAAATGCGAAACATTACAACATATAGCTTCTCAAATATACAAAATTCATCACAAGGAGCTACACAAAGTCCAAATGAGCAAGTTAGATACTCGACAGGTTCGTAATGACCTTAACTACGTGATCACCAAGTTTCACAACCATTGGACAAGGCTAAAACGGATTTGAGGAATTTTGCGAAAAGTTACTCTCTCACAAGCAAATACCTAAACATGAGCAAAACATACCAAAATGGCAAAGCCACTCAAACTTCATGCTAGGACAGCCATTCTAATCATAAGACCATCATAAACACCCACAAGCACCTCATGTCATGTCAAAGCCACCAAGCCATGTGCCTACTTCTATGTATGAGACTTCTCATTGGTAGGCACCATGCAACGGTTTAGCACCCAAAGCAAATTAATTTCAGCACATATGACATGGGAGCACATTTTCCAAGCATTTTTCATTTCATTTTCAGATTGATAAATGGTACATGAAATGTCTTTGCGACAAAAAGGAACTTATGCCCCTCCACAAGATGAAGCAAGAGGTCTAAACATTCATGATGGCAAATGAGCCTTTGGCCCCATATGATCAATAAACTAGCTATCCAACCACAAATTAAGCATAGCAAAGCCACTAAAACATGTCAAGATCATATAAAGGCATTTACACATGAGAGAGCATATATGTGACATTTTTCAAAGATTTAGCCATCAACCATGGATCATTCATCAAGATTATCAAGAGCTAAGCCAAACTAACCGTAGCATACCAAACAAGCTCACAAAGACATATATAGCAACCCGTGGTGAACAATGTATATAGGAGAAGCTTTTCCTATCCAATGCATATGATACAAAATGCATGCAATCTAAGATACAAGGATGCCTATACATCATGTTACATATGCAATGCCAAATGCAAGAAATGCACAAAAGAAAGCTATACATATGCTACAAAGGAGCTCCCACACACCCAACTCAAGAAATCAAACACACACCAAGTTCTCCCCGCAAACGAGTGAAAGTTGCTTGATCTAGGGGTTTGGTGAAAATATCGGCTAGTTGGTCATGTGTGGGTACATGGATCAAAGCTATATTTCAATTCTCTACGTTGTCTCTCAGAAAATGATACCTCACTTCTATGTGCTTGGTTTTGGAATGGAGCACTGGGTTCTTTGCAACGCTTATGGCACTGGTGCTATCACATTGAAGTGGGACATGGGTATACTCCTCACCAAAGTCACTCATGGTGTATGAAATCCAAAGGAGCTGAGAGCAACAACTAGCTGCGGCAACATACTCGGCCTCGGTCATGGATTGAGCAACACTCAACTGCTTGCGGGAAGACCAAGACACCAAAGAAGAACCCAAAAACTGGCAAGTCCTAGAAGTGGACTTCCTATCCAACCGACACCCGGCAAAATCCGCGTCTGAAAAACCATGAAGCGCCAAAGAAGAGAACGCGGAGTACCAAAGGCCGAAGTCGGGAGTGTGACGCAAGTACCTGAAAATTCTCTTCACCGCTTGCCGATGAGAAGTCCTCAGAGACGCTTGAAAACGAGCGCACAGACACACTGAGAACTGTATGTCCGGCCTCGTCGCCGTCAAGTAGAGGAGTGACCCGATCATGCTCCGGTACTCCTTCTGGTCCACGTGTTCACCTTCCTCGTCCGCATCAAGAGCCGTAGTTGTACTCATCGGCGTCGTCATAGCCTTGGAGTCCTCCATCTTGAACTTCCTCACAATGTCCTTGGTGTACTTAGCCTGGTGCACAAATGTTCCTTCCTTTGATTGCTTGATTTGTAGCCCGAGGAAGAACTGCAACTCACCCATCATGCTCATCTCAAACTCCCCGCTCATATCATCCGCAAACCTTGCAACAAGAGAGTTAGACGAGCCACCAAAGACAATATCATCCACGTACACCCGCACAATCGGGATATCTCTCGCCCGCCTCGGCAAAAATAAGGTCCGATCGACCTTCCCCGTCTCAAAACCTCTCTCAAACAAGAACCCCCTCAACCTCGCCATACCAAGCTCTAGGCGCCCGCTTCAACCCATACGGCGCCTTCCTCAATTTGTACACCGGTGGGGGTACTTCTCACTCTCAAACCCCGGGAGGCCGCCTCACATACACCTCTTCCTCCAAGACACCATTCAGGAAAGCACTCTTCACATCCATTTGGTGCAACTTGAACCCTTTAGCCACGGAAAAGGCTAGAAGGATCCTAATTGCCTCCAAACGGGCTACGGGAGCAAAGGTCTCCTTGTAGTCGATCCCCTCCTTCTGACTGAACCCTTGAGCAACAAGTCTCGACTTGTTCCTCACAACCTCACCCTTCTCTCCCTCTTTGTTTTTCCACACCCATTTGGTACCAATCGGCTTACACCCTGGGGGAGGGTCAACCAACTCCCACACCTGATTCCTCTCAAAGTTCTCCAACTCCTCATGCATCGACTTAACCCAATTGTGATCAGATAGTGCGTGTCCAATGTCTTTGGGCTCAAAAGTAGCGACAAATGCAGCATGAGCGAAATGGGAATTGTTTCGAACCCTCGACCGTGTAGTGCGTTCATTCATGTCGCCGATGATCCTCGAAGCTGGATGATCCACTTGTACTCGCCGGGGAGGTTCTCGCCTCGATGCTACCTCCCCCTCAACATCAGCTTCACCTCGTTCTTGATTTGTCGTTGTAGGTGTAGCAGAGGGTCCATCCATCATCGTAGTCGAAGTAGTGGGTACATGTTCGGTCGGGGGCACCGCACCACCATCTTCATCATCTCCATGTTCATGTTCGTCCTCCTGAAAGATCTCCTCGCCAAGCTCATCAGCACCTGCACACTCAAAGACAAGCTGACTACGTGACTCTGTCTCGTCGAAGGTTACCTCGCAAGTCTCCACGATTTGGTTAGTTTCAAGATTGAGCACACGATATGCTCTAGAATGAGATGCATAACCAAAGAAAATGCCATCGACAGACCTAGCCTCAAACTTATCCAACTTCCTACCTTTCTTCAGAATGAAACACTTGCAACCAAAGACATGGAAGTGACTCACCTTGGGTGTGCGACCATACATCAACTCATAGCATGTCTTCTTCTTGTGCACTCTGAGATATATCCTATTCGACACATAGCACGCGGTATTCACCGCCTCAGCCCAATACCTCCTCGGAGTCCTATGCTCATCAAGCATCGTCCGAGCCATCTCGCACAAGGTCTTGTTCTTCCTTTCCACAACACCATTCTGGGGAGGCGTATACGGACTCGAAAACTGGTGCTCAAGACCCAAGTCATGGCAAAAGGTTTCAAAACGAGAGTTCCTGAATTCCGATCCATTATCACTGCGGATAGCTCGTATGGCATCTCCGTGCCTCTCGTTCCTCAACCTCAAGACTAGATCTTGAACAAAACCAAACGTCTCCCCCTTATCGTCAAGAAAGAACACCCACGCATACCGAGAATAGTTGTCCACCACAACAAGGACATACCACTTCCCATCCGCAGATCGCACACGAGCTGGGCCAACAAGGTCCATATGGAGCAGCTCGCATGGACGCTCAGTCATCACATCGGTGAGAGGCGGGTGAGAAGAGGCCACCATCTTGGCATGCCTACACGGAGCACAAACCAACTCTTTCTCAAGTCTCAACCGTGGCAATCCTCGGACCAAATTGAGTTTACTCAAGCGTGACAAAAGGTCAAAGCTCAAGTGACCCAACTTACTATGCCACTTCCACAACTCACTCGAAGAACCAGCCAAGAAACAACGCTCCACACCCGAAGACTGAGAAAAATCAGCACGAAACACCTGACCCTCGGGAACGACCATACAGACAAGGTCCCCTCGAGAGTCTACAATCCGAGAACCACCTGGCCGAAACAACACCTCAAAGCCCTCATCCAACAACTGGGACATAGAAAGCAAATTGTACCCCAGCGATTGAACAAGAGCAACACGCCTCAGAGTGAACTTGTCACTCACTTTGATCTCACCTTCAGAAAGCACACGCCCACGCCCATTGTCCCCAAAAGTGATGTACCTCTTCATCACCACCGGGACGAGACTTGAGAACCACCCCCTGTCTCCGGTCATGTGCCTCAAGCAACCGGAGTCAATCAACCAAATGTTCTTCAAGTCTCCCACCTGAAATTCAAAAATGAGCACGTGAGTGAACAAACGACTCAGCACTGGGGTTAGTACCAAAAGAGGAAAACCAATGCCGAGCCATTTGCTCGAAAGTGGGGTTAGCACACATCAAGCCATCTTTCCTACCATAACTACCACCACGAACACCACCTCGGTAACCACTCCGAAAACCACCCCTCACTGCCTGGAGGAGGACCAAAACCACGGAGGACAACCCGTGGAACGTCCCTCCTCTCCTTCTTAAACCTACGACTCCTCTCGTCCCCGTAGTGAACTCGAGGGGGAGAATGCCTAGCATACTGACCTCCTGCTGTCTCTCCAGACCAACCACCACCAACTCCACCTTCATACCTGAAACCTCTCGACTCACCACCTCGAAAACCACTCCGCCCAAAATTTTGGGGGGGTGGTTAAACCGCCTAGCCAGGCCGGTCTAACCGCCCCCTGCGGGCCGGGGCCGGCCCGACCGCCTAGCCGGGCCGGCCCGACCGCCCCCTCCGGACACCGCTCCTCGCCGCGCGGAACTCGCATCTCCCCATGCCGGAACACTTCTCACCACAGCCTTACCCCTGGGCAGTGGCATACGAGGCATAGGCACACCATGGAAAGGGTTGTACCTATCCTTGTTCGCCCACTCCTTTGCCATCCTCTCTTCCCGCTTCCTCTTGAAGCAAAACTCATCTTTGTGACCCTCTTTCCCACAATGGCCACAACGGAACCTCACAAGCTGAGGTTTAGGCTTGGATTGGGGCTGCTCGCTTGGTTTCTCTCCACTCAACTCCTCCACCGATTTCTCCTCACTTGCCTTCTCACTCACTTTCCCAAAGAACACTTTCCCGGAAGTGCCCACAAACTTGATAGGCCTTCGGAGATCATTTGTGGGTGTAGGAAATATAGGTGGAGCTGGGGTTGTGTCCAGTCGGTTCCTAAGATGGTTGGGTTTTGGTGGGAAATCATTTTTGTGGTGGGTTTTTGGTGGCTCCGGGATATTCTCTCCACTTCCCTCACCAACCTTGTTTGCTCCAAGTCCCTCACCATCTTGCCTCTTAAAGGCCTCGATCATCATCCTCAACTGGGGCTCATGACCGGACAACCACCCCATCAACTTCCTCAAGTCATCATTCTCATCCTGCAAACGATCAACATAATGTGGAAGTTCCAAATTTTTCAATGCATGCATTTCACAGGTAGAGCATGATGTAGGCATGGGTTCCTTCAATTTAGCCTCAAGTGAACTAGTGTAAGCATGCATCTCATCAATCTTAGCATGCAAAACAGGGCAAGAAGTGCAAGCACCTAGCAAAGCAGGTCTAGATTTAAGCTCGACCACTTCAACCCTAAGCACATCTAGTTCCTCACACTTGGAGGCATGCTTCTCCTTAAACAAAGCAAGATCGGCAAGGAATATGGAGCAATCAAGACAATCATTCTCATCCGAAACAACGAGGCTAGCCTTAAGGGAATCAATCTCAAGCTTGCTATCAAGCACCTGTGTCTCTAGCTCAGCCACTCTAGTCCTAGCATCCTCGAGTGAAGCCCTAAGCTCTTTTCTCATTTTCTTGGCCTCTCTAAGCATGTCATCACGATTATCAAACAAAGAGCCAAGCCTCTCATTCTCCTGGCGCAAGAAGGGAAGTTCATCACGCACCTCGTCGTCGGACTCAGAGTCTGAGTTGCTCTGTGTGCTCTTCTTGCTGCCGGAGCTCAGCGCCATGGTGCAGAAGCCGTCTCTCGCGAAGCAGCTCAGCCTGCTCAGGTTCTTGGACGACTTCTTGTTCTTGCGACGATCACCTTCGTCTTCACTGCTGCTCGAGCTCGAGGTGGAGTACGCGGAACTGGAGTCGACGTCGCTCGCTCCAACCATCGCTCGGGCCTTGCCTCGGCTCTCCTTCTTCCTCGATCGTCGCTCGTCCTTGTACTTGTTCTTGTGCTTGCTCTTGTGGTCGCGCCTCGAACGGTACTTGCCGTCCATCCTCGGCTTGTGCTTGTAGCCGTCCTTGTTCTCGGCCTTCTCCGGGCAGTCGGCGACGAAGTGTCCCGGCTTGCCGCACTGGAAACATGTCCTCGTGTTCCTCCTCATGTTCACGCAGTTCTCGTCCAGCCTCTCGAACTGCCTCGTCAACAGCGCCAGCTCGTCCTCTCCAAGGTCATCAAACTCCTCATTTGGCATAGACATCAAAGAGGAAAAAGAGAACATCCTGGTGGATGGGTTAAAGTTAGCCTTTCCTTTGGAACCACCAACGAGGGCAAGACTATGGGAATCAGTCGGTCCCTCGAGTTTGGCAGTCATGCCCCTATCCACCTCAGCTGACTTGAGCTTCGAGAACAGCTCGTTCACTGTCAGAGTGTCATACTTCTCCGACTCGAAAATGGCCTCGAACTTTCCGCCCCAAATCGTACGATCCAAAGAGTGTAAGAGCTTGACCGCTCTATCATGATCATCGTACGGGAGCACGTCCACATTGGCCCTCATGTTGTTCACAACCACCGTGAACCTCTGAAACAAGGCATCGATGGACTCACCGGGGAGATGAGTGAAGTTCTCGTACTCTCTCCGGTAGGTCGCATACATCCGTGCCTGAACCTGGGCGTTCCCGACATGAGCCTCCTTCAATACCGCCCAAATCCTACAAGCTAAGTGCTCGGTGTGCACCCGATCGAACTCAGGCTGACATAAAGCACGAAACAAGTAGTCGACCGCCTTATTGTTGGCGTCGAATCTGTCTCTCGATCCTGGAGCGAGGAAGTCCATCGGCTGGACATAGCTTGTCTCCACCGTGACATCCCAAAGGATCTGACCCTTTCCACGGAGAAACGCACCCATCCGCTTGCTCCACATCTGGTAGTTCTTGCCATCGAAGTGTGGAGGACCCGAACCCCGTTCCTGGTACGCCATCCTTGGATCTTAGACTAGTTAGAGTCAACAAAGACCCGAACCGGCTCTGATACCCCACTTGAAGGACTGATTAGGCGACCAGAGAGGGGGGGAGTGAATGGGAGCCGATAAAAATTCTTCTCGAGGGAGATTGAAACTTTGACAAGACAAACTAGCTCGGTCGAACCCCCGAAATCACACGCTCCGCACTTCTACCTTCCGTTTGCCAAAACCACGTAGCCACTGGAGTGCTACTGGTCCTAGGAACAAACTCTACCAGCAACCACAACACACACGCAGCAACGACATCGAAAACAACTCGAAAGCCGGCTAACCAGGGGGGCGGTTAGACCGGTTATAGGGGGCGGTTAGACCGCCTCCACCTGGTAACCAAGAAATCCTCCGAAACGCCTCTTCCGAGCACCAAAACTCACCCCGGTTTCACCAACAAATATCTCTGGTCAGGGCCATGCTAGCTACCAGAAAATCTTGGCGAAAACCAAAACTTCACCCAGGGGCCTAGGGGCGGTTAGACCGGCTACCAGGGGCAGTCTAACCTCCTGTACCCAACAACGAACTCCAACCAAGAACACCTAACAAACTGCACAAGAACGACCCCAAATTTCACCCAGACGCTCCTCTGATCAAGGCGAACAAACTCATAGAGGAAAATCCGGCGAAACAAAACTTCGACCTGGAAACACCCAGGGCGGTTAGACCGCCCCCTGCAGGCGGTTAGCCCGCCCCTTCCAGAAAACGAACCCGCGGGTCAAACCTCAACTTCCTCGCGCCCGATCTCCCGAATCACTCCACGTATTGCAGCAAAACTTCGGGAGTAGCTGGGTTACCTCTTGGGCAACCTCTACCTCAAAGGAATCGACCCGAAACGCTCACAATCAAGAGGAATCAAAGAAATCGCTTCTCTAGGTCAAGAACTCGCCCAACTCGAGAAACCACCAAATCGAGTCCGATTCAAAGGAGATTTGGGGGCAAAGTCACCAGTCAAACAGACACAAGAACCTCATACGTGACACCCACCAAAAACCCCAATAAATCGTTCTCAAAATACCGCCAACAAAGAGCTCCGAAAATCAACACAAAAGAGACGGGAAAACCACCATGATGAACAACGCCAAACCTTCTATACATGCCATGAAAGGTCCGTACAAGGTCTAGCTTGCCACCCAAACATCCATCCCTCTCTCTAGATCTCATATGAAGCTCTCAAGCTAGTCCTCTAAAATCCTAAGGAAAATGGAGAACGAAAATGGAAAAACAAATGAGCTAGGGTTCCAAGAGTTGGCTGCCATCCACCCATCCAATGAGTATATATGGAGGCACCCAAAAGACTAAACTACCCTTCACTAATAACTACGGATACATGCCCCTCGAGGGCGGATTTGGAAGTCTTCGTGTCTTCACCATCGGACGGATGCCCGGCGACCGCAACCTGCTTAGCCTCGACGCAAGCCTTGCGATCCCGACGCGTGTCCTCCGCTTCGAAGCTTCTCGGCGCCGGCGGCCAGGGCGGTCAGACCGCCCACCCTGGGCGGTTAGACCGGCCCGGGAGATCCGACCGGCCCCGGGCGGTCCGACCGCCCCTCCCGGGCGGTTGAAGCGGCCCGGGTGGCCGCACCCCCTCGTCGAGTCTTCGGCCTCGGTTTTGTGGCTCAACCGAGTAACCCGGTGGTTTTCACGGTGAACCACCGCAAACCCCCGCGAACTCGGTGTAGCCTCCGCCAATCTCCACTCATGACTCGGCTCCCACGTAGTCCCGGCTCGACCTTGGTTTTGAGGCTCTACCAAGAAACCGTCCACGACTTCATCTTGCTGTTCATGCCACCATGCGGCCCGCACTTGACCCCACTGGCCACCGGGTCCCTCGAACGAAGCCTACTTGTCTTCTCCACACCTGGAGGCCTCACCGGCAACAACCTTTTGCGCTTGTTCTTCACCTGCACCAACACGAGTCAAGCCGCAACCTGCACCTGCAATACTTAGTCAAGAATCAGTCCACACAACGTTGTCAATCACTCATCACACAAGGAAGCGACCATCCACCGGTCCTTGAACCACACATGGTCCTCAAAGACGACGAAGGTACTTTATTCAAGGTAAATGGTCAACGTCTTAAAATATTTTTAGAGCCCAATAAAGAGTTTGAGGATGTAGATTAAATATATTTCTTTTGATGTGCCACGAATACTAATTTTAGGCTATAATGGGCCATCTTAGGGTTCTTAAGGATCAGCACACGGTTAGAGCACCTCGCGCCGAAGATCGTCGCAAGACGACGAGGTGGGGGACTGACCGGCCTCCTCACTGGGCCAATCGGGCCCTGCCCACCACCTCGCGCTGCCAGCTTTCGTCCACGCTATCTCTAAGGTGTTCAGATTTGGAAAAATTGGTCAACCCCCTCTGCAAGTCTGTGACCGATATATAAGTAGGGGTAGACCTCCACCTTTTTCTCATCCCAAAGCCTCTAAGTAGAAGCAATGGCCGATAAGAAGCTTGTCCCTTTAGCTTTGAAGCCAAGGCGGTTGTTCCTTCAAGAAGGAAGCAAAGCCGCTAGCCTCCTTGCCTCCTGATCTCAACCCTCTCTCACTGTTCCCGCCTAGTCGTCCACGTTCACCGCCACCGCCTAAAGAAAGCAAGCAGGCAATGTCCGCTCAGCCGTATGATCGCCATCGTGAAGCAGCTCAGAAGAAGTTGATCTGTGTTCCTAGCTACATGGGTCTGAAAAACCAAGGGATAGAGAGAGACTCGTTGACGTGCGCATGGACAAGCATGGCAACACAAGGGTTCATAAGTACACCACCTCCTCAAGTCGTGTCACCATCGATGGAGTTCATGCCAAAGAACCTCAAATCAAGAGAATTCCGGTCATCGAAGCCAGCCAGCAGATGCCGCAGAAAAAGAAGACCTGGAAGACCGTAGCTGAGCTAGCGCAAGAAGTAGCAAGCCTGGCAAAAACTTGCAAAGAGATCCACCGCGTCAACACTTCCCTCGCCAAGACCGTCCTCAAACTATTAGAATCAAAGAAGTGAAGGGATTATGAGGAAGACCATAGCTGCAACCGTAAGAAGGGCAAGCGCCCTTTGTAAACACCTTAGTTAGAGAGCACATTAGTGATAGTTAGTCTGAGTTACTTAGTTTGCTTTAGTTGTTTAATAATGTGCTCTCCCCTATAATAAATAAGTATTCCACAAGTTGAGCTATTTTTGCTTATATATATTTTTTTCTGGATATGTTTTTGTCTCCACCATAATGTGCATGCAAGATAAATAGAAAACAAGTGTGGGGGAGAAGAATAGACGACTAAACGGCATCTTCCACATAATCAAGAAAAATGGAAAAAGCATGAACAAATTACTCGCACAACGAACCACGGCAGAACCCAGTTCGGCCACGTCTCGTCCACCACTCGGTTTGCTTCCTGAACTTTTTAAATTTTTGTAATTTGCTTTCCATTTTGAATTTAAATAAAGATGCCCTGCAAAAATGTCCTGATAACCTAAAAGATAAAGTTTCACATGTTTATGCTCTTAGAAATATTTATTGCTTTTGGGATGATCAGAATGAAATTAGAATAATGAGAACCATCTTTCCTTTATATTGTCTATGGAGAGTGCTTCAAAAATCATTAGCTAAGTTTCTCCTTTGTGAACAATAATATATCCCAACAGAGCTTTCATTGAAAATAAATTTGATTAAATGTTGCTTACTTGTATTGAGCTTTGTCAAATCTAGAGCTATGTTGAAGTTTTGTCTAAGTCTATGATCAAGATCACGTACAGTGCTTTCACTAAAGTATCTATGCTCTAAGATTTTTGATCTTTGTCTCCCATATCATGAAAAAGGTACTGCTAAAAAAAGAAGAAGAAGAGAGAAAAAACCAAAGATAGAAAAGAAAAAATTTATTATGAGTGGAGAGAAAAGTGAGAGAGAGGAGAAAATGGACAAGTGTTCTACGGGTCAGAAGAACCCCCCTCTCAGAAAAAAGGCATAAAAAAGAGAAGAATAATGGACATGTGTCCGAGGGTGAGTAGGGCCCACTTCTCTAAAATAATAAGTGAGAGAGTAATAATGGACGCGTGTCCGAGGGTGAGTAGAACCCAACTCTCCACAAAATAGCTCGATACCTTGTTCTAAAAAATGGAAAAAGACAGAAGATTGTAAAGTCAGAGCCGTGGTTTTTAAAAAATTTGATACACGCACATATCTTGATCTACGACCTATGACAGACCTCTTCATGGATACAGATTTTGACCCAGCAATATATGCAAGGGAAGACTGCTACACCTTTACATTCTAAAAACTTGAGAGTACCACAAAGGAGTAAGCAAGGCAGCATTTTCTTTTTTAAAACTTATTCAAACTCTCTCCATTGACTTGATTTGAGAAATAAAGGTGATCTGTTTCTAACTATGCTAAGATATCCCCTAAGTACAGATATGACTCAGGAGTATAATTATGTTGATTCTTGTCTCTACGGTTGTAAACCATCCTTTTATCGAGGACGAGTAAAAGCCTAAGTGCGGGGGAGTTTGTTGACACATTTTTTATCCCTCGCATTTACTGGAAAAAGGATTAAAATAAAATTAGATCACCTTATTAGGGTTTATATTTACAATTTTTACAAGTTTTGGTGAATCTATGAATTTACAGGGACTATTCAGAAATATGCAAAGGAACCACTCTAGAAGACTCCAGAAGGCTTCAAAACTCAACGTGACTTAGCACCTAAGAAAGAAGAATCTAGAAGGATCAAGGACCCACCTGGCCGAAGTGGACCCCGAGGGGGCCACCCCAGCCCGAGCGGCCTGGTGGTGGGGCCGATGCCCCCCGGTGCCAAATGGGCCCAGCTTTCGGAATGTTCTTCCACCGCCTATGAGGATCAATCTAAGCCACAAGTTAAGGTCGATTTGATCGTACGGTGCACGTCATCTCCTCCGGGCTATATAAGCAGACCCCTTGACCTCAGGGCAGACAACAATTCATTCTATCAGATCTTCCATGCCTATCGGAGATTACAGCTGTAGATTAGAGTTAGAGTTGGAGAGTTAGTATCAAGTTGAGAGATAGAGACACGATCTATTTAGATCTAGCTAATCTTGTTCGAGAGGATTAGAGAGCGGTAGAGGCAAAGCTGAAGGAAGGCCCAGACCTGTCCATGTCTCCTCTTCATCTTCTACCTCTGGGATCAACTCCATTGGAGCCCGATCCTGAGACCTTGTGGAAAGATTGACTTCTTATTCAAGTGAGCAATATTGTTTTTATTGTTCTTACGGTTCATAACTCTTTGAGTACTTTGATTCCTGTTGCTCTTGAATTGAAGTTGCATGTTTAGTGTAAGCGTGGTGCTTAGACTAGCTAGCTTATGAATGCCTTCTATATTTCGGATCGTGTGGTAGAAGCAGGAAGTAACCTTGTTCCCGTCTGTCCTTTGCAGTCCACCTCCCATCTATAGAAACCGTAGGACTCCCCCATAGATTCTCGGGAGGTTCCCTTTCCTAAGTGTGCCTTCAGACAATCACCCCATAAGAACAATAAAGACATAGCTTGTGAGAATAAGAACCAGACATCCTTAAGTTTTCCTTATCTCTCTTTCTGTCAAGTCCTTGATAGCTACTCAGTGATTACTTATATACCTCAGATACTCTCTTTACCATTCTCCTTGTGGATTCGATATTTAAAACCCTCTCTCGGGTGGAATGCTCACCGGTATCCGTGTGCTTTCGGATTATCCATCATAATATTTCTGTAGGCTTAACAAATACCAACAGGGTTCAAGAGAGCTATGCTAACCAAGATTAAACTAACTTTAGTCGAAACCAAGAATAAATCTTCTAGAGCAAAGTAAAAGCTTAATGTAATTGACTCGAAAAGTAAGATAGAAAGATAACTTAAATTGTACTTGAGTCTAAACAAAGAAAGGATACAAGAGTAATACCGGAAATCTGAAGAAGAGTCCTCCGGAATCCTGAGACTAGCTCGACTCGACTCTAACTCCCAAGCTACACTAATCCTACTCTAAGTGAACAAAAGAGTGGAAATGAGATGCTCCAACGCTGTGTCTTCGTTCTAGCGGGTGTGAGGCTCCTTTTATAGGTACGTGAGGTCGGTTGAGCGTGTGGGCCCATTTTCATAGGTGCAGCCGGATGAAGAGGTGCGTTTGGCCCTATGACCCATTGCCTCTCTATTTGGACGCTTCTGATCCTTACTCCTGAGGCGGTTGAAGGTCGGTGACTTGAGTCGGTTTCGGTCGGCACGGCGGTTGGGAGGTGCGGCCAGCCCTCTAGGTGCTGCCGGCCCACCTCAATGTCGTGGGATGAAACACCTTCGCCCAAGGACGCTCAGGATGGCCTTGGAATGACGGTTGTGGCGGTTGATCGGCCGGAGAGGTGGACCCATTGATCCAAGTGATCACAACTTCATCCATTCGATCAAACTGACATTTCGTTGATCAATCTTGTTCATCCAAGTTATGCACGCGGGGAGGGACGTGACTCGGACCGGAGACGTTGCACGGGGTAGGTGCGGCCACACTTGGCTGGGCTGGCCGCACCAGCAGGGCCGGCCGTGCCTGGTGGTGCAGCGGGGCCTAGCTCGTGTGGCACATTGATTTCTTTTCCCACTAAATGTGTACCTGTCCATAAAAATTGAAACACAACTCATGGAACTTTATTAGTATGGAAAATGTGCATGAAACTTGTTGTATGCTTCTCTCGAACACGAGGTTTTGACGGTCGAATCTTTGTTGTAAGGACCATCAACAGCCGTGACGACAATCATGTCGTGGCCGTCAAGCGCAAAGCCATGTGACCCAAGAGCAACCCACCAAAAGCCAGTCCTTTGAGGGACCACTTCTAGAAGCTCTTGGAGGCGTCATGCACACACCATGAGGTCCCTGTCA
This sequence comes from Cenchrus americanus, assembly GCA_947561735.1. Lineage (NCBI taxonomy): Eukaryota > Viridiplantae > Streptophyta > Magnoliopsida > Poales > Poaceae > Cenchrus > Cenchrus americanus. The sequence goes on along the minus strand of OX387239.1, from coordinate 140,991,940 downwards.
AGCAAAGCACTCAAAGACTGCCGCCTGATGAAGAACTACATCAACAACACGCTCAAGCCTAAGGCAGCGGATCCACTGAAGAAGGTTGCACCGCTCCCTGACAAAAATGATGACGACGCGAGGGCTCAGTACACAGGCGAGGATGGGGCGGTCCACATGATTTTCAGTGGGTCCCCAGCACGACCCTCAAGGTGCTAGGAGAAGCTAATCCGGCGCGGGGTCTACAACAACAAGGCTGCGACGCCCTCGTACCTCAAGTGGTTGGAGGTTCCAATCACCTTCGACCGCAAGAATCACCCCAACCGCGTCCTACAGTCGGGATGCTACCCTCTTGTGGTAGCTCCTCTGTTCAAGACCAAGCGGACCCACAAGGTCTAGATGGACGGGGGAGCGGCATCAATGTGCTCTACGCATCAACACTCGACGACATGGGCATCCTGTGGTCTTAGTTGCGGCCGTCGCCTACACCATTCCACGGGGTCGTCCCTGGGATGGAGGCACTCCCAATCGGGCAGATCGATCTTCCCATCACGTTTGGGACTTCACGGAACTTCCGCACAGAAACCCTCACCTTCAAAGTGGTGGGGTTCTCAAGGATGTACCACGCCATCCTCGAGAGGCCGGTCTACGTGAAGTTTATGGTCGTGCCCAATTATATGTACCTCAAGTTGAAGATTCTGGCCCGAAGGGGATCATCACAGTGGGGACTACGTTCCAGCACGCTTTCGAATGTGATTCTGATTGCTTCCAGTTTGCTTAGGCAATAATCCGGTCCGAGAAGCTCCACGCCGAGCCTCCCTCCGAAGACCAAGAAATCCTCGAGTCGTGCAAGTGAGTGGCCTGCTCTTTCGAGCCCGCAAAGGACGTAAAGCATGCGGCCATCTTCGATGATGGTCGCACGCTCCGTATCGAGGCGACGCTTGATCCTAAACAGGAAAGCGCGCTCGTCGACTTCCTCAAAGCGAACCTCGACATGTTTGCATGGAAACCCTCCGACATGAATGGGGTCCCGAGGGAGGTTGTCGAGCACAAACTGAACATCAAGTCGGGATCGAAACCGGTGAAACAACGTCTTTGCTGCTTCAACGACGAGAAGTGCAAGGCGATCAGCGAGGAGATCAAGAAGCTCCTTAATTCAGGGTTCATCCGAGAAGTATTCCACCCTGAGTGGCTTTCTGACCCTGTACTTGTAAAGAAGAAAAATAAGAAATGGATGATGTGTGTTGACTATACGGGCCTTAACAAGGCATATCCCAAATATTTGTTTCCTTTGCCTTGCATAGATCAGGTAGTCGATTCGACAGCTGGGTGCAAACCCTCTATTTTCTCGATGTATACTCCGGTACCACCAGATAGCGATGTGCATAGTGGACCAACTTGCGACCTCATTCATCACTCCGTACAGCGCTTACAGCTACAATACGATGCCCTTTGGGCTCAAAAACACGGGCACCACGTTCCAGAGATGCATGCGACATGTCTTTGGAGATCTCATAGGACGGATCATCAAGGTGTACGTCAATGACATTGTGGTCAAGTTGAAAAAGACCGGCGATTTGGTCCCAGACCTCACAGAGGTGTTCGCAAAGTTGAAAGAACATGGGGTGAAGCTTAATCCCAAGAAGTGCATTTTCGGGTCCCGAGGGGGTATGCTCCTCAACTTTGTCGTGTCAGAATGCGACATTGAAGCTTATCCCGAGAAGATCTCGACCATCACCAATATGGGACCGATCCAAAATCTAAAGGGCGTACAGCGCGTCACAGGCTGTCTCGCGGCCCTCAGCCGTTTCATAGCTCGACTTGGAGAGCCAAGCCTGCCGCTGTATCGACTAATGAAGAAATCTGACCACTTCACATGGACGCCCGAAGCTGAGGAAACGCTCGACTCCCTCAAGAATCTCTTGAAGAGCCCACGGATACTCATGGCTTTGGCGTCGGAAGAACCAATGCTTTTGTACATTGCCACGACAACCCAGGTGGTTAGTGTTGCATTGGTGGTGGGCGGGAAGAGCCCGGAAGGTCACTCAAGGTGCAGCGGCCAGTCAATTTTGTGAGCGAGGTACTATCCGACTCGAAAACCCGCTACTCGCAAATGCAAAAGTTGGTATATTCTGTCTTGATCACCAAGCGTAAGATTCGCCACTACTTCGACGCACATCCTATCATGGTTGTATCCAAGTATCCACTTGGAGAGGTGATTCAGAACCCCGAGGCCGAAGGGAGGATAGCCAAGTGGGCTCTCGAATTGATGGGGCAAAACATCTCGTACGCATCGCGAAGCGCCATCAAGTCACAGGTGTTGGCAGCTTTTGTCGCTGAGTGGACAGAGATCCGAACCCCGCCAGCACCCATCAAGCACGAGACATGGACAATGTACTTCGATGGCTCAGTCATGAAGGAGGGAGCCGGAGTAGGCCTCATCTTCATCTCGCCTTTGGGCGTGCGTATGAAGTACATGGTCCGACTGCAGTTTCCCGCCTCCAACAATGTCGCCGAGTATGAAGCGCTCGTTAACGTCCTTCAAATCGTGATCGAGCTCGGAATCCGTCATCTTGAGATCAGAGGGGACTCGGAGCTTGTCGTGGAACAAGTCATGAAACAGAAAAATTGTGTGGATCCGAAGATGGAGGCGTATTGCCGGGCCATGTGTGAGTTGGAGAACAAGTTCCATGGGCTCGAGCTTCATCACATGCTGCACGATTACAACAAGGTTGCGGATGTCCTCACCAAGATAGCTTAGAGCTGCAAGCAGTAACACACGGCATGTTCGCGAGCGACCAACACACGTCGTATGTTTGTATCGAGAGGGAGCACCCGTAGGAGCTCGAAGGGCCGGAAGTCATGGAGATCGACCAACAACCTGAGCAGTACCTCGAAGATCCGGACTGGCGTTTCGCCATCCTCGAATGGCTTGTCAAGGGAAAGCTACCTTCTGACCAGACAGAGGCGCACCATATTGCTCGACGTGCCAAGACATTTGTCTTCATCGAGGGCGAGCTCTACAAGTGAGGTGTAGCAGGCATACTCATGCGCTCATCACGCCGGTCCAAGAACTCTTGTCGGGAAAGCTTTCCGACAAGGGTTTTACTGGCCCACAGCGGTAGCAGACTCCAAAGATATCATGCGGCGCTGCGAGGGCTGCCAGTTCTATGCTCAACAAACTCACCTCTTGGCGCAGGCGCTTCAGACCATATCCATCACATGGCCATTTGCTATGTGGAACCTCAACATGGTGGGGCCGCTCCAACAAGCACCTGGGGGCTTCATGCATCTGCTCGTGGTCGTCGACAAGTTCTCCAAGTGGATTGAGGCTCGACCCATCGTGAAGGTCCTCTACGAGGAGGCCGTAGCATTCTTCACCGACATCATATTTCTTAGGCATACCAAACACATTCATCACCGACAATGGCACCCAATTCATGAGGAAGAAATTCCTGAACTTCTGCGATGACAACAATATTCGTATGGACTGGTCCATCGTGGCATACCCGAAGACGAATGGGCATGTCGAGAGGGCCAACGGCATGCTCCTGCAGGGATTAAAGCCTCGCATCTTCAAACGCCTCGAGAAGTTCCGACCGAGATGGGTGGCTGAGCTGCCATCTGTTCTTTGGAGCCTGTGCACCACGCCTCATCGAGCTACCGGCTTCACGCCGTTCTTTATGGTGCACGGGTCGGAAGTTGTCCTTCCCACAGACATCGACTACGGCAGTCCCAGGGTACGAGCATACACCGATGAAGGCAACCAAGTCGCGCTCAAAGACACCATCGACCAGCTTGACGAGGTGCGCGACATGGTGTTGCTGCACTCGGCCTAGTTCCAGCAGTCCTTACGATGCTACCAAGAGTGAAACGTGCACAGCTGTGAGTTCCTGGTCAGGGACCTAGTCCTTCGATGAGTTCAAAGCAGCAAGGATCGACACAAACTTGCGCCCCCATGGGAGGGGCCATTCATCATTAACCAAGTGCTCCAACCTGGGGCATTCAAGATCCGATACGAGGACGGAAGGGTTGTCTCCAACGTGTGGAACATAGGACACTTGCGGACATTTTACCCTTGAGTAATGTTCCCCTTTTTTATCTTGTGAATCAATGAATAAATGTTGCATGCTTTTGTTCATACATCCAGGAGTCTATAAGCTCTTATGTTTGGCATCCTCTTTATATGCAGCAACGTTTCCAAAGGCTGAGCGGCAAGCGTCCCTGCACCTGTGCAGAAACGCTCCCCACTCGGGGGCTACCCAGGGCACGATGCCCTCCTTTCGTTTTTCCATTTTTAAAACAAAACCCATCGATAACTATGTCATAACTGATCACACGTGCGAGAAGTTTTTTGGCAGAACGCTCAGGCTTGCGAAAGGTGAAGATGGCAACCTGCACGGGGCCTGGCGCTGCTGCTCATTAAAAGCTCCTAGCACATATGCCTCCGCGGCTACGGTGCGAAGACTTGCGAGCACAGTCCAGGTCCACAGGCTCCCATCCGACCTTTTTCAAAAAGCGCTTGGGTAACCTCGGGCTCCAGCCTAAACTAACATTGACGAATAAAATGCAAGTTACTCTTCAAATTTTCTCGGAGTACTTGAGGGCTGCAAAAATGTGGCACCAATTAGTGGCTTAGGTTGGCCGGGCTTTCCGACTCTTACGCCCCCGTGGCTCCAGAGTGAAGCTTGGTCAGCTTTGGTCCCTAAGTTCTACTATTTGTTTTCCGAAGTCGTGCCCTAGGACTCGAGAGCGTTTGAGCCATAACACATCTGGACAAGTTTTCGACGAAATAAAACTGTTTGAGGCATTATACATACGAGATATTCTTAATTGCCAACAAATAAGCATGATACATCTAATGTGAAGCCCTGGAGTCGTCTTGGACTTCTAGTGTGTATTGTGGAATCAGGTCGAGGTCCCTCATTGCGACGTCGGCCATGGCACGGGTGAAAGCAGCACAGTCCTCTTTGAGCTGGTCGCAGTGGTCGTCGGAGCTACCAGGGGCCCAGCCGCCACTCAGAGCTGTGCGGTCCAACCCATGGTAGTGCGAGTCGAACATGGCAAGCACCAGGTGCACCACCTTCCGAGCAATTGATAGTTTTCGCTCTTTGACCACTTCCAGGAGGTGCCCAACTTCTTTCACGAGCATTTCAGGAAGCATCAGTCCAAGGGGAACACTGAACTCTGACAAAATTTAGCTGACAAGCCGTCCGAGCTTGGCGTTGTTGATGGTCCTTACAACAAATATTTGACCGTCATTATCTCAAGAATGAGAGGAGGATATAACAAATGTCATGCACATTTTAAGTACTAATGAGGTTCCACGAGCTTTGTTGGTATTTTTACTTGTAGGTACACAAATATGGGAATAACAATGAACAAGTGAACCTTAGAGGGATGCACCAAAGCAAAGGTACAAGGCCGGCCGCACCTGGCCAGGTCCGGTCACACCTGCCAGGTCCGGCCGCTGTCGGGGTTCTCTACCGCCGGCAGTAAATTTGTATCGATCGTGCGTCGGGCTTGGATGGTTAGCGCAGGGGACAATGAGATTTAGACTGGTTCGGGCCTCCGAGGAGTAATACCCTATGTCCAGTGTCGAGTTGCCGTGTTCCCGAGATAGGAGTGCTTGTAGTAGGGGTTACAAGCTGGTCGGGAGAGAGTGTCGAGCCCAAGTCCCATGAAGTGGTGTTCGATCTGTAGAAGGTCTAACCCTTGTAACGTTTGCCCTCCTCTCCCTTTTATAGTCACAAGTGGAGGGGCACAAGGGGGAAGTAAAATGAAACACAGTGCTTGGTCGCTGGGATGTCCGGTCGCGCGTCGTTGTCCATCAGGATGCATTGAAGTGGAGTTGCGTAGCCAGGTCATGGGAGCTGCCGCGTGGTCGGGCATGGCTGCTCACCCCGGGATGCTTGGCATCTCCTCCGAGTAGTTTGTTGTTGCCTTAGCTTGCCCGAGTACTTGACTAGCCCGCCACGCTTGGGCCTAAGCCTAGGCTTGAGCGCGTCGTAGAGGGTGCTTGAGTGCCTCGGGCCGAGCTTGCGTGTGGCAGAGTAGGAGATGATGTTGATGGGATGGCCGCGCAGCCGGACTGACCAGCATTAAGGCTCCTGTCTGGGCCAGTTGCTTGCATGACTGCCAGCTGGGGCATTTGCATGGCACGGGGAATTGTTCCCCCACATGTTTCGGTGGTGGCACTCGCGCCCTGGGCTCACGCCGTGTGTCATGGCCCACGCACCAGTCGGAGCTGGGGGGAGGTCGTGCGAGGCAGAGACTTGTCGTGCGAGGCGGGGACTTGTCGTGCGAGGTGGGGAATTGTCATGCGAGGCGGAGACTTGTCGTGAGAGGCGGAGACTTGTCGGGGGGGATTCCTCTTGTAGGGAACTGGTCGGATATCCTGCCAATTGGTTGGAGACTTGACGTCTTGCCAGTGTGGGTCTTGACTAGGGTCCTCAGTCCTCCTCATCTCAGATCTTGGTCTTGACATTATCAATCTTGGCCTTCACGTTGTCAATGGTGTTGGGTTACCTCGTGCTTAAGGGGGATCTTTTCACCGTCAAAGGGGGCCCTAATCTGGGCCCTCGTCAGCTGCACATAGTCAGGCTCAGCCGCAGTTGGCCAGGGCTAGGCTCTGCTGCACCAACAGCTGCACCCGCACCTACCATATGCCACGTCTCGAGTCCACGACACAAACAAACCCACAAACACACCTTAGATGGATGAGATTCACCGGTGGATGGTCGGTTTGATCAAAAGGCTAAGCTTGGAAGCACTTTGATCGATGGACCCACACTTAACCACTACAACCGCCATCAAGGAGTGATCCTGGACGTCCCTCAACACCGTCGGTGCATCACACGGTAATTGGGTTGGGCCGGCCGCACCTAAAGGGCCGGCGGCACCTATCAACTAGTGTGCCGGGAGAAATTGACCCAAGGAGCCGACCTACAACCGCCTCAGGAGAAGTGATCAGGGTCGTCCATGTCCATAGGCGGTGGATCATAGGGTCGGCCGCACCTGGAGATACGACCGCACCTCATTGCTCGGCACTGCAGCTCCCTCTCGCCTACAAGTAACCCCTTCTACAGCCACCAACCTATTGGGGCTATAAAATGAGTCAGGCACCTCGTGGAAGAGCAAAAGTGATTAGAAGCAAGTGGTTGAGCCCTCCAGAAGTTAGTATTCAGAGATTAGGGAGAGAGAGTTGAGTGTTGGAGTAGAAGCCGGAGTTTGTCTTCTTCTTGTACCTCGGCGGGTGTGGTACACCTTTGGTCATCCACACCCAGGATACTTTGTAAGTTCAAATTCGTGAGTAACTAAGTCTCAAGTCATTTCATTGTTCTCTCTTAGGTTCCTCGATTGTGGTTTAAGTAGTTTCTCCTTACCGTGATTGCTTTTCGTTGAATTATAGTAAAGTAGTGCTTGGTTAGGGTAGACGCGGTGTCTAGAATTTTCGGTACCTTGCTTTCCCGCTTCAACGGAATAATTGTGGTACCGTAGGGAGATGACAGCTCCGGACGGGCTCCGTAGTCCACCATGTTAGTTCTGGCAAGTAGGAGTTACGACATCAGAGCTCCCTTCTCATCAATTTCTGTGGCTCTTTTCCCTCTGGCCCCGACGAGCGACAAATTGTGCCTTGATTCTATGTGTGACCCTCACGAGTCCCAAACTTCATTAGCTATCCCCACTCTACCTGAAATCTACCATTGCCTTTCTATCCTTCATCACCGTACCCCCGGACGAATTAGTTCAGGTTCTCTACACGTCTTGTTCCCTGTGGAAATCGATACATTGGAATAGTCCCGGGTGAAAGCTACAGAGATATTCGTGCGCTTGCGGATTTATCCGTGATCGTATAGTATACCAACAGGATTTCTGGTGCCGTTGCGAATTCAGTAACGACATAAGAAACACCAACAAGCTTTCTAGCGCCGTTGTCGGGGAATGTTAGCTATTTTGATCCAGAACCTACTTCATCCATGTACCACCCCATTTATTCCATGGATTCCAATCCAACCCTTTTTGATTGTCCGCTCCAAAGGGTGATTTATTGGAGCCTCCATCATCATCACATCCCATCAAAATACGTGGCTATGAGCTTCACCCTTCTCTTATAGCCTTGGTCTGAGAGAATTCGTTCACTAGTACGAAAGAGGAGAGCCCGTACATTCATTTGCGAGGTTTCGAGCAAATTTGCTCGATAATCGTAATTGAGGAAATGACTCAACAAACCCTCAAATGGAAGCTCTTTCTGTTTTCATTAACAGGAGGAGCAAAGAAATGGTACTCTTCCTCAGTCAGAAGCATGGAGGAAAGTTGGGAAAAGCTTAGAGAAAAGTTTTGTCTGACCTTCTTCCCTATGTCTCGAGTAGTGACCCTACGGCTAGAAATCCTCTGTTTCAAACAACTAGAAAAGGAGTCACTAGGGACTGCTTGGGCACGATTCACCAATTCTTTGGCCTCTGGACTAGACCTTAGGATCTCAGAACCTATCCTTCTACAACATTTTAGAATGGGTCTCGATGTCGAGTCAGCCAAATTTTTGGATATTTCATCTGGGGGTTCATTCACTCATTTGACTCCTAGTGACGGGAAGGTGATTTTACGAAAAATCCTAGAAAACACTCCATACACAGGAATTTTTGACGAATTCCCAGACGAAGAAGAACAGCCCAAGCTTGACACTCTCTCGGAACCAAAACCCATAGAGGAAAAACCCACTAGCACATTTTTGCATTAAGAACCACTCCTCTATCCCCGTGTGTACCCAGCTGATTTCTCATATGACTTCGACAAGGAATCAACATACTTTGATCCACTCTCTGAATCGGAATTCATAGAGGAGGAGCCTATCCTAGAAAAAGTCATATCCACACATACCCATCCTCCTCTTACCAAAACTTGGTTCACATGGGAACCATTCCAACCTTATCGAGAGTTTGATCACCCCTCGTGTGACTTCATCTATGAATACTATGATGAGTTATTTGATGAACATTGGATAGAGAAATCCTTCCTGAGAAGGGAAAGAGACTCAACACACGAGAGAGAATTAGTCAACTTACCCAACCTAGAAGAGGTAAAAAGACGGAAAAAAAAGTTGGAATACACCTTCGCAATCAGTAGCCGGGAATGGTTGAGAGAAGCACAAGGCATGGATCAAGTAATCTAGCTATATCCCGAGCTAAAGTCACTCCCATGCCAAGTAGGAAACCTCTCTTACCAGGATGTGTTCTACGACCCTAGGGTTGGTATCAATATCATTCCTAAATCCTTAGTATTAAAGGCCTTTCCCGACGAACCCCTTTCTTTCTCAAAATCGTCTCCAATGGATTTCGAGTCAAACCATAGAGACGGAGGGAATCCTTAGATTCGTCCAAACAAAGATCGGAGAGTATGGGATCTTCCTAGATTATCATATCTTTGTCATCCCAAAAGGAGATCCACCCTTCATTCTCATCGAAAGACCCATTGAAGGGGTACTGAGTAGTGTGCTCGACCATGAAAAACATCCATATCATCTTGAGGTTCGAGATACACATCTCCAATGTCATAAACATGAGGTTAAGAAAGAACATGTGTGGTATATGGACATTCTTGAGGCGTCGACACATAATTCTCAAAACAGACTCGAGCATGAAGGTTTTACACTAGATGGATCACAAATCCCATGCTCACATCAAAAGTTTCCAGAGTTATCAAGCCCCATTACCAATGACCTTTACGAAACCTACAACCTCCTCATTTCTCTTGTGCATGCTAACTTTGAAAGGAAGGTTGTAGATACTTTTATTTACCATAAACATTGCAAATTTGTGGTCATTTTTGGTACTAACCTTGCAGCTAGAGCTACGATGGTTTCGTCATCTCGATTGGCAGCAAGATGAAGGTCTCAAGTGGTCGAGCTTATGACCAAAAACAAAGCACTATCAGGAGATATTCCGAATAATCATTTAGATTTTCTTTTCAAATAAAAGTAAGAGCATGTCTTTAGGATTAGTCATCCTTCGGGTATTTTTGGTCGCTAACCGTCTCAAGTGGAGATTGAAATGACCGATGGATAGGCAATGCCTAAAAATATGAGAGCTACACCGACTACAATGCCTAGGTAATTTTTGGTGAGGGAACATCATGAAGGAAGCTTGAACTCCGCACACTTGAGTTGTGTTGCCTAGCAATGCAAACTCCAAGTGTGGGGGAGATATGTGAGTATCCCCGAGTAAGTTTCTCTCATACTAAATCTTATTTTGGTTTAAAGATGGTGTTGGTTTTTGCATCTTGCTCTCTTACAAAAACAAAACACAAAAATATTTGAATTTGAATAAAGGCTTCCTAGCTCTTCAGCCAGTAGAGCCTCCCTTTTTGTTTCCATATTTTTCTTTGAATAATAACACCAGGTACAAAAATAAGTGTGGGGGAGATCTTCCAAGCCCATCGAAACACACAATTGAGATCTCCCGCCATGGTGCCGCACAACACCGACTACACTAATTGAGAGAGATGAGGTAAGTGCACTAGAGCAAGTCGGTCACCCCTGTGGTTTGGCTGAATCACCATTTGTCTACCTCATTCCCTACTTTCTCCATAGCAATGGTATGTGCACCCCCACCTCTCTACTTTTGGAAATCATGAGATTAAATGAGCTTTAAATCCGATCATATAAATCAAACTCAATTTAATCCTCATGCACCCAGTGACATGTTTCATATGGTTAGCTTGCATAAGTTTAATTCCATACTTATTATCTTGATGCTTGTGAACAACATATCATTAGGAAACTCATGCTCATCAAAGTAGTTGATGTTTGAGATATGGTCTGATGAAATAATCCTCACTCCAAATGTTTAAGTTCTTGGGAAATTTATTTGAAAATTTTGAAAACCCTTTGCGAAGCTCCTCTTTGATATGCCAAGTCCTACCAGAGCCATATGATAAGACATCTTGAAAACCTCATATACATATGCTACTTGTGGTTGCATTGAGCTTTGTCAAATTGTTGTGACCCTTGTGAGAATTCTTTTCATACTTTCATGATCTAGCATTGTACCATCTATCTATTCCACAAAATAAAGCTCCACACTATGTGTTGCTCTCTCTCTCTCTCTCCAAGTTAATATTACAAAAGAGACATGGCTATAGAAAAAATATGGACACATGAAGGTCCAAGTGAAAAAAGAAATAAAAAGTTGGACACATGAAGGTCCTAGGAAAAAAAGAGTAAAAAAGAAGAAAAAAAGAGAAAAGATAGCCATGTCCACAAAAGAGTCAAAATAGAGAGAGAGGATCATGCAAAATGGAGTTACAACAAATCAATGGTAATAACTAGCACCCATTCCGGGCCTAGTGTACACTTACCATCATCATAACATTCATTATACATATGGTAATATCTAGCACCCATTCTGGGCCTAGAATCCACCTTACCATATCCATTATATCCCTACACATGCACATCTTGATCTGATTGTATGATTTGATTTTCTCCTTGGATCCGGTTTTTGACTTTGCAATAAATGTGATGCAAGTATGCCTCATCTTTATACCCTACCCTGAGCTCCATATATAGCCATCATTAGAAGTAGGTTGAAGAAAGGCAATCTAATGCCTTGGTGAGGACCATACACATTGAGTGATTTGAGAGAATCAAATGAGGAGCCAAGCAAGATTTATTTTGAAAACTTATTTAAAAAATCCCAAGCTACTTGACATGAGGTGTAGAAGTGATTTGATTCAAGATCATTCCATTCCTCAACTACCCAAGATGGCATGATAGACACTTCAAAGTTCACAAGTGCAAGGTATGATTCGGAATATCTCTTATGCTCGCTTCATACCATAGAAATTTATGTTTTCACCTTGGTTCTTAACCTTTACTCGAGGACGAGCAAAGGACAAAGTGTGGGGAGTTTGTTGACGGTCCTTACAATAAATATTTGACTGTCATTATCTCAAGAATGAGAGGAGGATATAACAAACTTCATGCACATTTTAAGTACTAATGAAGTTCCACAAGCTTTGTTGGTATTTTTACTTGTAGGTACACAAATATGGGAATAACAATAAACAAATGAACATTAGAGGGCTGCACCAAAGCAAAGGTGCAGGGCCGACCGCACCACAGCCAGCCGCAGTTGGCCACAGCCGCCCGCAGCTGGCCAGGGCAAGGCTCGGTCGCACCAACAGGTGCGCCCGCACCTACCATATGCCACGTCTCGGGTCCACGGCACCAACAATCCCACAAACACACCTTGGATGGATGAGATTCACCAGTGTATGGTCGGTTTGATTAAAAGGCTAAGGTTGGAAGCACTTGGATTGATGGACCCACACTTAACCACCGCAACCGCCATAAAGGAGTGAGCATGGACGTCCCTCAACACCGTTGGTGCATCACACAGTAATTGGGTAGGGATGGCCGCACCTATAGGGCCGGTCACACCTATCAACTAGCGTGCTGGGCGAAACCTACCCAAGGAGCCGACCTACAACCGCCTCAGGAGAAGTGATCAGGGTCATCCCAGTCCATAGGCAGTGGATCATAGGGTCGGTCGCACCTCCTTGCTCGGCACTGTAGCTCCCTCTCGCCTACAAGTACCCCCTCCTATAGCCACTGACCTATTGGGGCTATCAAATGAGCCAGGCACCTTGTGAAAGAGCAGAAGTGATTAGAAGCAAGTGGCGGAGCCCTCCAAAAGTTAGTATTCAGAAAGTAGGGACAGAGAGTTGAGTGTTGGAGTGCAAGCCGGAATCAGTCTTCTTCTTGTACCTCGGCGGGTGCGGTACACCTTCGGTCGTCCACACCTGAGATACTTTGTAAGTTCGGATTCGTGAGTAACTAAGTCTCAAGTCATTTCATTGTTCGCTCTTAGGTTCCTCGATTGTGGTTTAAGTAGTTCTACTTGTCATGATTGCTTTGCTTTGAATTCGAGTAAAGTAGTGCTTGGTTAGTGTAGACGCGGTGTCTAGACTTTCCAGTACCTTGGAATGCTTTCCTGGTTCAACGGAATAGTTGTGGTACCGTAGGGAGGTGATAGCTCCGGACGGGCTCTGTAGTCCACCACATTAGTTTGGGCAAGTAGGAGTTACGACATCAGAGCCCCCTTTTCATTCCTTTTTGTGGCTCTTTTCCCTCTGGCCCTGATGAGCGACAAGTTGTGCCTTGATTCTATCCGTGAACTTCACGAGTCCCAAACTTCATTAGCTATCCCCTCTCTACCCGAAATCTACCCTTGCCTTTCTACCCTTCATCACCATACCCCCTGGATGAATTAGTTCAGGTTCTGTACACTTCTCGTTCCACGTGGAAATCAATACCTTGGAATACTCCCGGGTGAAAGCTACAGCGGTATCCGTGCGCTTGCGGATTTATCTATGATCATATAGTATACCAATAGGATTTTTGGCGCCATTGTGAATTTAGTAACGACGTAAGATACGCTAACAGGCGTGTTCCAGGATGCTCTGCCGGTGTGATGCCTCTGACTCGCGTCGGGCATTCTTGACCCCCTCGAGCTCGGTCCTGATCTCTTCCTGAGCCTTTCGGGACTCTTCAAGCTCTGTCTTGACGTCTGAAAAAGGACGAGTAGTTACAATAATTGATACAGCACAACCAAGCAAGAGGAAAAGCGAGGCAGGGTAAAGGGTACTTACTCTCAAGTTGCTCCGATAACCTCTTGATCACCCCGTCCTTTTAAATGATCCTAAGCTTGGCATCATTCAACTCCTTTACCTTCTTTGTGAGCTTTACACTCATTGTAGCATGAGCCATGCGCAGCCTGGCACCCGCGAGAAGGCGTGTCAACACCGATAAAAACCAATGAAAAGAAAGAAGCCTGCAGCAACCAGAGGTGTTCGAAGTCCACTCACCGTCGACATCCTGCTCCAACTTGGTGTTGGCGTCCTGGAGCCGGGTCACCTCGTCAGTGGTGTCCTAGAGCTTGGTGGTTAGGTTGGAGAACTGCTTGTTAGCTGTTCTGATGTCCGCACTGGTGGCCACCAAGTCCTGCTCCAGCTCAGCCACCTTCGACTCGAGCATCGTCTTCTCTTGGGTGGCGGCCTAGGCGGCGGTCTGGGCGGCGGCCTCAATGGTAGAGGCAGCAGTTGTGTCCTTCTCGTCGGCCTCGTTGGCGATTGTCATGGCAGCTCGCAGCTTCACGGCCACTCCCTCCCCTTGGGCCAGCTTTGCCTCGAGGGACTCCCGCTCCGTCGCAGCAACTGTCATGGCGCGATTCTCCACGGACTTCATGATGGCCTCGAGCGCGGCCCTCGACGACGCCTTGTTCGCCACTACCCCAGAAGCGGCCAGACGAGCAACTGCCAGCTGCATCTCTAGCTGGAATCGCTCCGCCCGAAGCTCCTCAATAGTGCATGCTTTCTTTGCGCCGCACTCTACGAGTGTCTGTTCCAGGCGTGAAGTCATCAACTGAAGTACTTACGAGAACATGGGAAAACAAGGTCAAGATCTGGATTCAAAGGGACTTACCATCGTCGCAGGGAGGATGAGCTCGTCGAACGCTCGCGCGCACACCCGAGACCCCGTTCGAGGCAGTGGCGGGCCACGACCTCCTCGTCTTCATCATCGAGCGTGTCCACCTCGCGGGCTGCGGCCCACGTGGAGTGCATAAGATTAGTGATTCGTGCTTCTCCCTCCACCGGCTCCGACAACAGCCCTACACCCGAGAAAAGGCGGTCGCCCAAGCTTTCCTCGACCTCTTGGATCTCCGGGGTGGCACCGCCCGTTGCGCCCACGGGGACAACGTGTTCTTGTGGGTCTGGGCAGGGCGGGCTTGTGGTGGGCGCTACTTTGACGATAGGGACGGCGAGCCGAGGAGACGGCAACTCTGGCACGTTTGCGACAGGCGTCTCCACGACCGCAGCAGGAGTCGAGGACACGACAGTGGCCAGCTCCAGTTTGGCCGCACCAACCGCGGACTACTCGTGGCTGACTTCGGTCGCCTCAATCGTGGCAGTGGATTTAAGGGCGCCGCTCTGCCTCGGCCTCTTCAAGCGCGAGCTCCTTGTTGTCAGGCTCGGCTGCTCCGGCCGCGGCGGTGACCCTGAGCGCGGTTGTTCCGGATGCCCCGGCCCTGACTCCTCCGGGTCGACAAGGAATCGCTGCAGTTCGGCCTCAAAGACAGCCGGGTTGCCACTTGAGAAGTTGGGGCCGCTTGAGTTCCTAGGGTCGGGAGGGCATTTCGGCAGCCGTCGGTGCCTCTATAGCGCCTCCATCCACCCGCGACGCCACAGGCACGATTACGGTTGCCCCGACCGTCGTCGGCATCTCGATCACGTTCCCGCCGGCCGACGGCACCGTGGGCATGTTCTCAGAAGCCGTCAACAGGGCGTCGACGCTTTTAACGGTGGCCGCGACTGGGGGCTCGATCGCCGTCGGGGATATGTTCGCCTCGGGGGTTGTTCCCCCCTCCCCCGACCGAGCCGCCGGCTTCTGACACCAGCGGAGGCATCGCCGTCTTGACAACCTCGGCCACCACAGTGGACCTGCTCCCGACCTGTGCCGCCAATGATGAGGCAGGGGGAGATGCCGAGCGGGGTCCTAGGTGAGGGTCACGCGCACCCAGCACTACGCGCTTCTGCGGTGTGAGGATGAGCACGCCGGTGTCGGTACGACTGAGATAAGAACATAATAGAAATAAGAAGCAAGCAAAGATGAAGAACAGTAGAACGATCAAGAATAGCGCACAAATGCTTACATGGAAGACCTAATGCGGGCCCCCTTAACAGGCCTGTACGACGAGCCCGACTCGGGGCTAGCCTTTTGGCCCCCGTCAGCTCGGAGGTCGGTTCTTGACGCTCCGCTAGCTCGGGGGTTTGCCTCTAGCCCCCGACGACTTGGGGGCAGAGCTTTGGTTCCTTCACGACTCGGGGCTGCCTTTTTGCCCTTCGCCACGCAGGAGGTTGGCCTCCGGTTTCCACCCATGGAGAGGGGGACCTACACGGCCGGGGCTCCACCGCTCCGGATACGCTGTGAGGGAGTACTTGTAATCCCCCTTGTGACGCGCTCGGTGTGGACGACGGCGGGATTGACCTCGCCTTGGGTGACGACCACCTCTTCGAGGAGTCCGGGTCCCGTCGCGGAGCATCGTCTGAGGAATGGCGGGAGAAAGAATCGCGGCCCGCCGACCACCTGGGTGGATCATCCCGATGTGGAGGATCCGCCCGCTCCTCGGAGGCATGGGGACCGCCAGGGGCCGCCTGAGAGCGGGTTACCCTCTGATCCTCTTGGGTGGGGCGGACCTCATGATGTGAGCCAGAACTCGCACCCTTCTCACGGGCAACCGGCTCCGACCGGTGCTTCGAGCTAACCTCCGCGGCCTGGCGCATTCAGGATAGAGGTGACCTGGATAGGCCGCTCCAATCAACGTCCACACTTAGATCGTCACCACTCCATTATGGTGGCGTTGAAGGGTCCTCGTCCGAGGAGACATTGGCCTCCCCTGTTTTACAACGCTTGGCACGGTGGTCGTTCCGCTCAAGTTTCGTGATCTCCGCGTCTTTGTGTCGAGCCTTGCGCTCACCCCTCCGCCTCTCCCCAGCGGCCCTAGCATGATTGAGGATCACATCCTGCGGGAGAGGGGGCTTCACGGGGACGAGATGGGAGCACTTCAGCTACAAGCGAAGGAAGCAGAGGAGGTCAACAACAATCAAAAACCTTCGAAGAGATCCAAATCAGAATAAGGACTCAAACTAGTCGAAAACATGTCGGAAGAAGGAAACACTCACAAGTTTATAAGTCCCCTCGTTGAGGAGAATGGGCTAGAGCTATGATGGCACCACGAGTACGATGCCTTCCCAATGGCCAGCGCCACGTGGAGCTGGACCTCGTACTGTGAAGGCGGCTCGGGCACTGTCACGTCCCCACGAAAGGGGCCCTGTTGGCCGTCATTTTGCAGATACGAAGAGACTGCCTCCGGAGCGGGACAATCCCCCCCCCCCCGTATGGTACTGCCTGATGACGGCCGCCAATTCAACCCCAGCATTGCGGATCCGGGTCATGAGGACCATGTGTGGTTCGAGGACCGGTGGATGGTCGCTCCCTTGTGTGATGAGTGATTGACAACGTTGTGTGCACTGATTCTTGGCTAAGTATTGCAGGTGCAGGTTGCGGCTTGACTCGTGTTGGTGCAGGTGAAGAACAAGCGCGAAAGGTCGTTGCCGGTGAGGCCTCCAGGTGTGGAGAAGACAAGTAGGCTTCGTTCGAGGGACCCGGTGGCCAGTGGGGTCAAGTGCGGGCCGCATGGTGGCATGAACAGCAAGATGAAGCCATGAACGGTTTCTTGGTAGAGCCTCAAAACCAAGGTCGAGCCGGGACTACGTTGGAGCCGAGTCATGAGTGGAGATTGGCGGAGGCTACACCGAGTTCGCGGGGTTTGCAGTGGTTCACCAGAAAACCACTGGGTTACTCGGTTGAGCCACAAAACCGAGGCCGAAGACTCGACGAGGGGGTGCGGCCACCCAGGCCGGTTCAACCGCCCAGGAGGGGCGGTCAGACCGCCTGGGGCCGGTCAGATCTCCCGGGCCGGTCTAACCGCCCGGGGGGGGGGCGGTCCGACCGCCCCGGCCGCCGCGCCGAGAAGCTTCGAAGCGGAGGACACGCGTCGGGATCGCAAGGCTTGCGTCGAGGCTAAGCAAGTTGCGGTCGCTGGGCATCCGTCCGATGGTGAAGACATGAAGACTTCCAAATCCGCCCTCGAGGGGCATGTATCCCTAGTTATTAGTGAAGGGTAGTTTAGTCTTTTGGATGCCTCCATATATACTCATTGAATGGGTGGATGGCAGCCAACTCTTGGAACCCTAGCTCATTTGTTTTTCCATCGTTCTCCATTTTCCTTAGGTTTTTAGAGGACTAGCTTGAGAGCTTCATGTGAGATCTAGAGAGAGGGATGGATGTTTGGGTGGCAAGATAGACCATGTACGAACCTTTCATGGCATGTATAGATGGTTCGGCGTTGTTCATCATGGTGGTTTTCTTCTCTCTTTTGTGTTGATTTTCGGAGCTCTTTGTTGGCGGTGTTTTGAGGACGATTTCTTGGGGTTTTTGGTGGGTGTCACGTATGAGGTTCTTGTGCCTCTTTGGCTGGTGACTTTGCCCCCAAATCTCCTTTGAATCGGACTCGATTTGGTGGTTTCTCGAGTTGGGCGAGTTCTTGACCTAGAGAGGCGATTTCTTCGATTCCTCTTGATTGTGAGCGTTTTGGGTCGATTCCTTTGAGGTAGAGGTTGCCCAGGAGGTAACCCAGCTATTCCCGAAGTTTTGCTGCAATCCGTGGAGTGATTCGGGAGATCGGGCGCGAGGAAGTTGAGGTTTGACCCGCGGGTTCGTTTTACGGAAGGGGCGGTCTAACCGCCTACGGGGGGCGGTCTAACCGCCCGGGTGTTTCCCGGGTCGAAGTTTTGTTTCGCCGGATTTTCCTCTCGTGAGTTTGTTCGCCTTGATCGGAGGAGCGTCCGGGTGAAATTTGGGGTCGTTCTCGTGCGGTTGCTAGGTGTTCTTGGTTGGAGTTCGTTGCTGGTTACGGGAGGTTAGACCACCTCTCGGTAGCCGGTCTAACCGCCCCTAGGCCCCCGGGTGGAGTTTTGGTTTTCGCCAAGATTTTCCGGTAGCTAGCTTGGCCTTGACCAGAGATCTTTGTTGGTGAAACCGGGGTGAGTTTTGGTGCTCGGAAGAGGCGTTTCGGAGGATTTCTTGGTTACCGGAGTGGAGGCGGTCTAACCGCCCCCTATACCCGGGTCTAACCGCCCCCCTCGGTTAGCCGGCTTTCGAGTTGTTTCCGCCGTCGTTGCTGCGTGTGTGTTGTGGTTGCTTTGGTAGAGTTTGTTCCTAGGACCGGTAGCACTCCGGTGGCTACGTGGTTTTGGCAAACGGAAGGTTGAAGTGCGGAGCGTGTGATTTCGAGGGTTCGACCGAGCTAGTTCATCTTGTCGGAGTTTCAATCTCCCTCGAGAAGAATTTTTATCGCCTCTCATTCACTCCCCCTCTCGGTCGCCTAATCGGTCCTTCAAGTGGTATCAGAGCCGGTTCGGGTCTTTGTTGACTCTAACCAGTCTAAGATCCAAGGATGGCGTACCAGGAACGGGGTTCGGGTCCTCCACACTTCGATGGCAAGAACTACCAGATGTGGAGCAAGCGGATGGGTGCGTTCCTCCGCGGAAAGGGTCAGACTCTGTGGGATGTCACGGTGGACACAGGATATGTCCAGCCGATGGATTTCCTCACTCCAGGGTCGAGGGACAGATTCGACACCAACAATAAGGCGATCGACTACTTGTTTCGTGCTTTGTGTCAGCCTGAGTTCGATCGGGTGCACACCGAGCACTTGGCTTGTAGGATTTGGGCGGTGTTGAAGGAGGCTCATGTTGGGAACGCCCGGTGTTCGAGGGCACGGATGTATGCGACCTACCGGAGAGAGTACGAGAACTTCACTCATCTCCCCGGTGAGTCCATCGATTCCTTGTTTCAGAGGTTCACGGTGGTTGTGAACAACATGAGGGCCAATGTGGACGTGCTCCCGTACGATGATCATGACAGAGCGGTCAAGCTCTTACACTCTTTGGATCGTACGATATGGGGCGTAAAGTTCGAGGCCATTGTCGAGTCGGAGAAGTATGACACTCTGACGGTGAATGAGCTGTTCTCGAAGCTCAAGTCGGCTGAGGTGGATAGGGGCATGACTGCCAAGCTCGAGGGACCGACTGATTCCCATAGTCTTGCCCTGGTTGGTGGTTCTAAAGGAAAGGCTGACTCTAACCCATCCACCAGGATGTTCTCTTTTTCCTCTTTGATGTCTATGCCAGATGAGGAGTTTGATGACCTTGGAGAGGACGAGCTGGCGCTGTTGACGAGGAGGTTCGAGAGGCTGCACGAGAACCGGGTGAACATGAGGAGGAACACGAGGACATGCTTCAAATGCGGCAAGGCTGGACACTATTTCGCCGAGTGTCCGAGGGTGAACTACCACGACAAGCACAAGCTCATAGACAAGAGGAAGAAGTACAAGAAGAAGGATCATGAACATGGGAAGAAGGCTCGGTCTCGAGAGAAGATGAAGAGATCAAGCGACATTGAGTCCGACTTCGAGGACACGTCTTCAAGCTCGAGTGATGAAGACGAAGAGGATGTCAAGAAGAAGAAGAAGAAGAAGAACCTCAGCAAGTATCTCAACGGCCTTTGTGTGACAGGCCTAAGCCTCAAGGACGACTTCTGCGGCATGGCTCGCAGTTCGAGCAGCAAGAGAAGTCAGAAGGATGCCTCGGACTTGGATTTCGAGGATGAGGTATGTGATGAGCTCTCTTCTTTGCGCAAGGAGAATGAGGAGTTGGTTGACTTGCTTGGTAATCGCGATCACATGCTTAGAGAGGCTAAGAAGCTTAGGAAGGAGCTTAGATCTTTGCTCGAGGATGCTAGGACTAGAGTGGCTGAGCTAGAAACACAGGTTCTTGATAGCAAGCTTGAAATTGATTCGCTTAAGGCTAGCCCCGTTGTTTCGATGAAAATGATTGTGCCGATTGCTCGCTTTCCTAGGCGACTTGATCGATCTTAGGGAGAAGTATGCCTCCAAGTGTGAGGAACTAGATGTGCTTAGGGTTGAGTTGGCTGAGCTACAATCTAGACCCACCTTGCTTGGTGCTTGAACTTCTTGCCCTAGTTTGCATGAGAAAATTGCTGAGCTCCGTTCTCGCATTGTTTCGCTTGAGGCTGATTTGAAAGTGCATATTCCTACTTCTTGCTCTACATGTGAGTTGCATGCCATGAAGAATTTGGATATTGCAAAATGTGTTGGTCGCTTGCAAGATGAGAATGATAAGTTGCGTGAAGCGCTGAGTTGGTTGCCGAGTCAAGAACCTCAACTTGGTATGATGATTGCTAGATGTAAGCGCTTTGATGGTTGGGCTTTGGGATTGGATAAGGTTGGTGAGGGCAGTGGTGAGAGAGAAAGGAAATTTGGGAATGTTTTAGTTCCACCACAATCCACACCCAAAGACAAGTTTGCATCCAAGCCAAACCAACCTAGTGAAAAGCCTAGTGAGAAACCAAGTGAAGAGTCTCACCCCAAGCCTAAGCCCAAACCAATCCTTTTCCATTGTGAGTTTTGTGGGAAGGATGGTCACAAGAGAGAGTTTTGCTATAAGAGAAAGAGAGAGGCGAGAATGGCTAAGGAGTGGGCGAACAAGGACAGGTACCACCCTTCTCATGGTGCGCCTGAGCCTCGTATGCCACTGCCTAAGGGAAGGGGCTTTGTGCGTAAGTATCCAGCATGGGGATATGAGAAATCCCGTGGCCGTGGTGGTGGTCTGGAGAGGGCGGTCAGACCGGCCTGGCTAGGCGGTCAGACCGGCCCTGCCCAGGGAAGGGCGGTCAGACCGGCCCTCCCTAAATTTTTGGGCAGTTCCGTTTTCGAGGTCGTGATGCTGGTGGTTTCAGTTCCCTTGGTCACGGTGCAGATGGTAGACACTTTGAGTCTGGTGGTGTTGAGTTTGCTGGACGTTCTCCACCTCGTGATCAATACGAGTTTGGGAGAGGTCGCAGTTTTGAGTCTCAGAGGGGCTATGGACCATGCTTTCTTTTTCGTGGTACTCGTACTCCTCCAGTGAGACGGGAGTCGTTTTCCCATGTTGGTTCCAGGTTTGATAGGTTTGACATGATGGATCGCTGTATTGATAGGCAGGGTAGGATGAATGTTGCTAACCCTACTTTTGAGGAAATGGCCCGACACTGGTTTCACACCTTTGGGACTAACCCCAGTGTTAAATCATTTGCTCGTTCTCGCTCTTGGTTTTGAGTTGCAGGTGGGAGGCCCGGAGAACATTTGGTTGATATTGGGGGTGGTTCTTCGGCCACATACCCCGGTGGTGACATGTAGGTTCATCACTTTCGGGTATGGTGGACAAGGATGAGTGAATTGTGAAGAAATTATAAAGGTAAGTGCTTTGTGACCTTCGAGTGTGTGGCCTTGGTCAAGCCACTTGGTTTGTTTTGCTCCTTCTCTATATCATGTGTGTTGGGTGAGCTTTGTATGCTCTTTGGCCCTAGTGCATGTGTTTAGGGGGAGCTTGTGATTTTTGTGCTCCTTTGCTCTTTTGCCGGTGGTGTCGAGCCCTTTTTGCCTCCCCTCGAGGAGCCGGTCTTTTGTGAGCTTTGTGTGTGTGGTTGGTTTCCTAAGTTGGTGGTGAAGCTCCTTGTGTAGCATATGTATAGCTTTCCTTTGTGCATTTCTTGCATTTGACATTGCATATGTAACATGATGTATAGGCATCCTTGTATCTTAGATTGCATACATTTTGTATCATATGCATTGGTTAGGAAAAGCTTCTCCTATATACATTGTTCACCATGGGTTGCTATATATGTTCTCGTGAGCTTGTTTGGTATGCTATGGTTAGTTTGGCTTAGCTCTTGATGATCTTGATAAATGATCCATGGTTGATGGCTAATTTTTGAAAAATGTCACATATATGCTCTCTCATGTGTAAATGCCTTTATATGATCTTGACATGTTTTAGTGCCTTTGCTATGCTTAATTTGTGGTTGGATAGCTAGTTTATTAATCATATGGGGCCAAAGGCTCATTTGCCATCATGAATGTTTAGCCCTCTTGCTTCATCTTGTGGAGGGGCATAAGTTCCTTTTCGTCGCAAAGACATTTCATGTACCAATTATAAATCTGAAAATGAAATGGAAAAATGCTTCGAAAATATGCTCCCATGTCATATGTGCTAAAATTAATTTGCTTTGGGTGCTAAACCGTTGCATGATGCCTACCAATGAGAAGTCTCATACATAGAAGTAGGCACATGGCTCGGTGGCTTTGACATGACATGAGGTGCTTTTGGGTGTTTATGATGGTCTTATGACTAGAATGGCTGTCCTAGCATGAAGTTTGAGTGGCTTTGCCATTTTGATATGTTTTGCTCATGTTTAGGTATTTGCTTATGAGAGAGTAACTTTTCGAAAAAATTCCCAAATCCTTTTTAGCCTTGTCCAATGGTTGTGAAACTTGGTGATCACGTAGTTAAGGTCATTACGAACCTGTCGAGTATCTAACTTGCTCATTTGGACTTGTGTAGCTCCTTGTGATGAATTTTGTATATTTGAGAAGCTATATGTTGAAAGTTTTCGCATTTTGCCTTGATTCATGCATTGTCAACAAGGGGGAGAAGTTTGTGCATGCTTTGGGCACATGGGAGTGTTTGGAAGGTGTTCCAATTGGTTCGTGCAAATTTTGAGCGGTTTGGTGCGGGCCGGTCTCTTGGGGCGGTCTAACCGCCCCCCGGCCGTCGGATGTGGCACGGGCGGTCTAACCGCCATGTACGAGCGGTCTAACCGCCCGGGCGAGTGAGCGAGGTTTTCGCTCTTTGTTGCATTCCCGAGTTGCATAGCCGCATTTGTTCGGGGGAGTGTGCTTTGGCTCGGAGGGGGAGCTTGCATATGTGCAGGGGGAGCTCTTTGTGGTGTTCGAGCTCTGTTTCGGTGGTTTGCGCTCTTTGCTTGAGCTGTGTTTTGTCTCGGATGTGTCGAGTCGTTGCCCTTGCCTAAGGGGTCCGAGACGTGTCTTCTTCAAGTGATCTTGTTCTTTGCCTTTCTTTGGCTTTCGATCGCTTGTTGAGGTTTCTTTTTATTTGTTTCTTTTATTTTTCTTTTCTCTTGTGTTACTTTCGTGTGGGTGTTGTCAATGCACTCATCAAGGGGGAGATTGAGGACCATGTGTGGTTCGAGGACCGGTGGATGGTCGCTCCCTTGTGTGATGAGTGATTGACAACGTTGTGTGAACTGATTCTTGGCTAAGTATTGCAGGTGCAGGTTGCGGCACTCGTGTTGGTGCAGGTGAAGAACAAGCACGAAAGGTCGTTGCCGGTGAGGCCTCCAAGTGTGGAGAAGACAAGTAGGCTTCGTTCGAGGGACCCGGTGGCCAGTGGGGTCAAGTGCGGGCCGCATGGTGGCATGAACAGCAAGATGCAGTCGTGAACGGTTTCTTGGTAGAGCCTCAAAACCAAGGTCGAGCCGGGACTACATGGGAGCCGAGTCATGAGTGGAGATTGGCGGAGGCTACACCGAGTTCGCGGGGTTTGCAGTGGTTCACCAGAAAACCACCGGGTTACTCGGTTGAACCACAAAACCGAGGCCGAAGACTCGACGAGGGGGTGCGGCCACCCAGGCCGGTTCAACCGCCCAGGAGGGGCGGTTAGACCGCCTAGGGCCGGTCAGATCTCCCGGGCCGGTCTAACCGCCCAGGGGGGGCGGTCTGACCGCCCTGGCCGCCGGCGTCGAGAAGCTTCGAAGTGGAGGACACGCGTCGGGATCGCAAGGCTTGCGTCGAGGCTAAGCAAGTTGTGGTCGTCGGGCATCTGTCCAATGGTGAAGACATGAAGACTTCCAAATCCGCCCTCGAGGGGCATGTATCCCTAGTTATTAGTGAAGGGTAGTTTAGTCTTTTGGGTGCCTCCATATATACTCATTGAATGGGTGGATGGCAGCCAACTCTTGGAACCCTAGCTCATTTGTTTTTCCATTTTCGTTCTCCATTTTCCTTAGGTTTTTAGAGGACTAGCTTGAGAGCTTCATGTGAGATCTAGAGAGAGGGATGGAAGTTTGGGTGGCAAGCTAGACCATGTACGAACCTTTCATGGCATGTATAGATGGTTCGGCGTTGTTCATCATGGTGGTTTTCTTCTCTCTTTTGTGTTGATTTTCGGAGCTCTTTGTTGGTGGTGTTTTGAGGACGATTTCTTGGGGTTTTTGGTGGGTGTCACGTATGAGGTTCTTGTGCCTCTTTGGCTGGTGACTTTGCCCCCAAATCTCCTTTGAATCGGACTCGATTTGGTGGTTTCTTGAGTTGGGCGAGTTCTTGACCTAGAGAGGCGGTTTCTTCGATTCCTCTCGATTGTGAGCGTTTCGGGTCGATTCCTTTGAGGTAGAGGTTGCCCAGGAGGTAACCCAGCTATTCCCGAAGTTTTGCTGCAATCCGTGGAGTGATTCGGGAGATCGAGCGCAAGGAATTTGAGGTTTGACCCGCGGGTTCGTTTTCTGGAAGGGGCGGTCTAACCGCCTACAGGGGGCGGTCTAACCGCCCTGGGTGTTTCCAGGTCGAAGTTTTGTTTCGCCGGATTTTCCTCTCGTGAGTTTGTTCGCCTTGATCGGAGGAGCGTCCGGGTGAAATTTGGGGTCGTTCTCGTGCGGTTTGCTAGGTGTTCTTGGTTGGAGTTCGTTGCTGCGTACGGGGAGGTTAGACCGCCCCCGGTAGCCGGTCTAACCGCCCCTAGGCCCCGGGTGGAGTTTTAGTTTTCGCCAAGATTTTACGGTAGCTAGCTTGGCCTTGACCGAGAGATCTTTGTTGGTGAAACCGGGGTGAGTTTTGGTGCTCGGAAGAGGCGTTCGGAGGATTTCTTGGTTACCGGGTGGAGGCGGTCTAACCGCCCCCTATACCCGGTCCTAACCGCCCCCCTCGGTTAGCCGGCTTTCGAGTTGTTTCCGCCGTCGTTGCTTGCGTGTGTGTTGTGGTTGCTTTGGTAGAGTTTGTTCCTAGGACCAGTAGCACTCCAGTGGCTACGTGGTTTTGGCAAACGGAAGGTTGAAGTGCGGAGCGTGTGATTTCGGGGGTTCGACCGAGCTAGTTCATCTTGTCGGAGTTTCAATCTCCCTCGAGAAGAATTTTTATCGGCTCCCATTCACTCCCCCCCTCTCTGGTCGCCTAATCGGTCCTTCAGGTCAGCACCGCCCAATGCTCCTTGAGCAGCTTCTCTTGTTCCGCGTTAGAGAATCGCCGCTCCAGCTCCTTGGCGCCTTGGCGACGGAGACTCCGGTGAACTCAGGGAGCGTGTGGTCGGGGTCGTTCCTAAGGTAAAACCAACCCTTGTGTCGCCCGCTGTTGGAGCTCGTCAACGCAAAGGGGATGTACGCATCACCCCTGCCCTGCATCATCCGGAGGTTGGCGCAACCGATTGTCGCCATGAGCGAGTCGTCCTTCAGGCAGGCGAACTTGAAGAAGTACTTGAAGAGGTTTCATTGAGCACCAACCCCCAAGTACCCCTCACACAATGCCTCGAACGCCGCCATCTACTGGATGTTGTTCGGGTTGAGGTGCTGGAGCTGCTGCCTGTACTCGAAGAGCATGGCACGGATGAACTGCCCGGCGGGGATGGAGAAACCGCGCTCATGGAACGCCATGAACGAGACGACAAAGCCTTTCGGTGGGCGTGGCACAGATTCATCTTTGGGCACCCTCCACTCTTCGGCGTGGGGAGGTAGTGAAGCATCGTGCGGGACACATTGGAGCGCAACTAGTTCGACATGGCGACAGCAAGCTCTCGCATACGGCGCAGATGAAAGAGGCAGCGTCACTGTAGGCTTGAAGCACAAAGGGAGCGGGCAACGATGACAATGGTGAAGGATGGAAGGCAAATGATTCGAATCCTAAGTCGGCGCACGATTAATGTTGACGGTTAATAGTTGTATCAAAGTTCGTTTAGACTTGCAAGCGGACAAGTCTCCCGTCGTAGTCAAGGGACCCTTCTTCCCTCGAGTGGTGAACCCAAGGTATCGAATCCGTGGAACAAATGTGTGACGCAAAAGTTGATCTAGTAAAGCCAAGTAACATCAATTTTCGGTAAAGAAACCCTAATGCATCTAGATAAAAGACACGAAACCAATCTAATCTACTAAAGACTGGAGATAACAAAGTAAGATTGGGTAGATAACCCGATCTAGAGAGATCGGGTTAAGCCTTTTGTTGAAGTTCCAAGCAAGAGAAGAAGTAGCAAATCGAATCTTATAAGAAGCCTCTTTAAACCATGGTTTCCCATCCAAATCCGAAAGCATCCGCCTTTTGAAACCCCCGTTCTGTCACAACGTATCCCTACTCATGCGGGGAGCTTAGGGCGAGTCCAAAGACAAGTCGAGATTCTTTCGGAAGATCCGGCGTGTACCTCTAGCCACCGCGGCTACAAGAACACCCTATGTAATCTATCTCGAGAATAGATTTAGAATAACCACACCAATCGAAAAATGAAATCTTCGAGGAAACACTTGATCGCTAGGAATAGATTCAACTTGATAATTCAACTATGATAATGATACATACACAAGATCACCACCGGGATCCTTCCTTGATCTTGCTTCTAGCTCTGGGAACTCCGACGTGGTCTTCCGTGCAAGGTTCCCACGTTGGCTAGGGAAACCCTAGTCAACTAGCTCGACCCTCTCCTCTCCGGGATGGTGTCCCTCTCTTCTCTGCTCCTCGGCGGTCGATGACGAATTCGATGATGTGTGGCTCTCGACCCCGGGGCTATAAATAGCCCGAATGGCGGCTAGGGCAAAGGAGGGGGCAAACGGGCACAAGACAGGGCTGGGCCGGCCGGCCTGGGCCCATCCAGGCCCAGCCCGTGGCCTCCTTTGCTCTATGTCGGTTCCCGTGTCTTCTAGATGTTTCCCCCTTCTGCATGTAGGTCCTTGTCGTCAGTTTCTCTCCGAATTGGACATAGCTCCTTGCCTTGCAAGATTCAGCACTTTTCTGGTTAGGTCCTCGAAGTTTGTCATCTTCTTGGATCAAGTCCCTGACTTCTTGAAGTCAAGTTTGCTTCATTGCATGACTTGTACGGGGCTTCAATGTCTTGTGATAAGGTGCTTGATGAACTTCTCTCTAAAGTCTTGCAATCAATGCTAAAATCCTGCATAAACACTAAACTCCAAAACCGACATGCACAAGTGAACTTGTTATACCACGGGGGTTAGTACCAATGGATAAGGTATAAAACTTATGCCAACACCGAAGGTAAACTCATGGCTAGGTTGACGGATTTTCACCGTCAACATCTCCCCCATGCTTAAACCTTGCTTGTCCTCGAGTAAGCCTTCGATGGATATCATCGTTGCTCGTCAAAGTTTAAACCTTGCACTTGATCATACATGAGAAAACATAATGCTCTCAAAATTTTAATTCGTTAAAGTTCCATAATTTACTAGCCTTCATCTCTACAGAGGGTAGATTCTTAATTAAGCTTATCCCACGAGTATTAACACGCTCGCAAAGTTTAAATAGATCTCAGAATTTTTTGAAATAAAGAACGAGATGAAGAAAAGCTAAACCAAGTTCACAAATTTAAATCATCTTGTATATTTCTCATGAACTTTCATCTCACTTTGTCTCTCAAGCCTATATATTCTACTCCTTTCCCTCTCTTAACATATATGTGGTAGGCTTTATATGGAGCTTTGGGAAAGTTTAGTCCTACCAAGATTTTATAAATGAGATGTTGTCAAAACAAGACAAGCTTCTCATAGTCTTACCGAGACTCGTCAAAAAGGTCATTGGAAAATAATGTTACATCAAGGAGGGGAAAGAGAAAAATACACACACTTGAGATGAGTGGACATGTGCAAATAGCAAAGAGTGATCCCGAGGCACAAAGGAAGTCCTCGTTATCGGATTGCACATGGTTGGAAAATTGAGTATGGATCTTTTAATCTTGAAGCCTTGAATTTCCTAATGCACTTTAGAGAACCAGGGAGTTCACTTTATTTTTACTTTTACACATACTCATATTTTTTTCTTCTTTTCTCTTCTTTCTTTCTTTCTTTCTTTCTTTTTCTCATTCATCATTTTTTTTCTCTTATCTTTCTTTCTCATAAAATTTTTATCGGCTCCCATTCACTCCCCCCCTCTCTGGTTCGCCGTATCGGTCCTTCAAGTGGTATCAGAGCCGGTTCGGGTCTTTGTTGACTCTAACCAGTCTAAGATCCAAGGATGGCGTACCAGGAACGGGGTTCGGGTCCTCCACACTTCGATGGCAAGAACTACCGGATGTGGAGCAAGCGGATGGGTGCGTTTCTCCGCGGAAAGGGTCGGCATCCTTTGGGATGTCACGGTGGACACGAGGCTATGTCCCACTCGTTGATTTCCTCGCTCCAGGATTGAGGGACAGCTTCGACGCCAACAATAAGGCGGTCGACTACTTATTTCGTGCTTTGTGTCAGCCTGAGTTCGATCGGGTGCACATCGAGCACTTGGCTTGTAGGATTTGGGCGGTGTTGAAGGAGGCTCATGTTGGGAACACCCAGATTCAGGCACGGATGTATGCGACCTACCGGAGAGAGTACGAGAACTTCACTCATCTCCCCGGTGAGTCCATCGATGCCTTGTTTCAGAGGTTCACGGTGGTTGTGAACAACATGAGGGCCAATGTGGACGTGCTCCCGTACGATGATCATGATAGAGCGGTCAAGCTCTTACACTCTTTGGATCGTATGATTTGGGGCGGAAAGTTCGAGGCCATTGTCGAGTCGGAGAAGTATGACACTCTGACGGTGAACGAGCTGTTCTAGAAGCTCAAGTCGGCTGAGGTGGATAGGGGCATGACTGCCAAGCTCGAGGGACCGACTGATTCCCATAGTCTTGCCCTCGTTGGTGGTTCCAAAGGAAAGGCTAACTCTAACCCATCCACCAGGATGTTCTCTTTTTCCTCTTTGATGTCTATGCCAGATGAGGAGTTTGATGACCTTGGAGAGGACGAGCTGGCGCTGTTGACGAGGCGGTTCGAGAGGCTGCACGAGAACCGCGTGAACATGAGGAGGAACACGAGGACTTGCTTCCAGTGCGGCAAGCCGGGACACTTCGTCGCCGACTGCCCGGAGAAGGCCGAGAACAAGGACAGCTACAAGCACAAGTCGAGGACGGATGGCTAGTACTGGTCGAGGTGCGACCACAAGAGCAAGCACAAGAACAAGGACAAGGACGAGCGACGATCGAGGAAGAAGGAGAGCCGAGGCAAGGCCCGAGCGATGGTTGGAGAGAGCGACGTCGACTCCAGTTCCGCGTACTCCACCTCGAGCTCGAGCAGCAGTGAAGATGAAGGTGATCGTCTTAAGAACAAGAAGTTGTCCAAGAACTTGAGCGGGCTGAGCTGCTTCGCGAGAGATGGCTTCTGCACCATGGCGCTGAGCTCCGGCAGCAAGAAGAGCACACAGAGCGACTCAAACTCTGAGTCCGACGACGAGGTGCGTGATGAACTTCCCTTCTTGCGCCAGGAGAATGAGAGGCTTGGCTCTTTGCTTGATAACCGTGATGACATGCTTAGAGAGGCGAAGAAAATGAGAAGAGAGCTTAGGGCTTCACTCGAGGATGCTAGGACTAGAGTGGCTGAGCTAGAGACACAGGTGCTTGATAGCAAGCTTGAGATTGATTCCCTTAAGGCTAGCCCTGTTGTTTCGGATGAGAATGATTGTGCTGATTGCTCCATATTCCTTGCTGATCTTGCTTTGTTTAAGGAGAAGCATGCCTCCAAGTGTGAGGAACTAGATGTGCTTAGGGTTGAAGTGGTCGAGCTTAAGTCTAGACTCGCTTTGCTAGGTGCTTGCACTTCTTGCCCTGTTTTGCATGCTAAGATTGATGAGATGCATGCTTACACTAGTTCTCTTGAGGCTAAATTGAAGAAACCCATGCCTACATCTTGCTCTACCTGTGAAATGCATGCATTAAAAAATTTGGAACTTGCACATTATGTTGATCGTTTGCAGGATGGGAATGATGACTTGAGGAAGTTGATGGGTTGGTTGTCCGGTCATGAGCATCAGTTGAGGATGATGATCGAGGCGTTTAAGAGGCAGGATGGTGAGGGACTTGGGGCAAACAAGGTTGGTGAAGGAAGTGGAGAGAATATCCCGGAGCCACCAAAAACCCACCACAAAAATGATTTCCCCCCAAAAACTAACCATCTTAGGAACCGACTAGACACAACCAAAGCTCCACCCGTGTTTCCTACACCCACAAACGATCTCCGAAAGCCTATCAAGTTTGTGATCACTTCGTAGAAAGTGTTCTTTGGGAAAGAGAGTGAGAAGGCTAGTGGTGAGAAACCGGTGGAGGATTTGAGTGGAGAGAAACCAAGTGAGCAGCCACATCCCAAGCCTAAGCCTAAGCTTGTGAGGTTCCATTGTGGCTATTGTGGGAGAGATGGCCATAAGGAGGAGTTTTGCTTCAAGAGGAAGCGTGAGGAGAGAATGGCAAAGGAGTGGGCTAACAAGGACAAGTACCACCCTTCTGATGGTGTACTTGAGCCTCGTATGCAGATGCCCAGGGCCAAGGCGAGTGTGAGGACAGTTCGGGCTTGGGGAGAGCGGAAGGTTGCTGGAGGTGCTGCTGCCCAAGTCACACCGGTCAGACCGGTGTGGAGTACCGGTCAGACCGGTGCAGGCCTGGACAGACAGCTGTTTGGGTTTCGTGCTCGTACAGGTGCGAGGGTTGTTTCTGGAGGTCATGGTTCTAGTGGTTCGGCTGGAAAGGGTGCAGGTGGTCAGTTTGCTAGGCGTTCTCCTCCTCGTGCTCAATACGGGGATCGGAGGAGTCGTAGCTTTGAGTTGGAGAGGAAGGACGTTCCACGGGCTTTCTTGCGTGGATTTGGTCCTCCTCCAGGAAGAGAGGGGTGGTTCCCTCAGGGTGGTTACCGTGGTGGTGTTCGTGGAGGTAGCTTTGGTAGGAGAGATGCTTTGGTTGGTGCTAACCCCACTCTCGAGCAAATGGCTCGGCACTGGTTTTACTCTTTTGGTACTAACCCCGGTCTTGAGTCGTTTGTTCGCTCACGTGCTCGTTTTTGAATTTCAGGTGGGAGACTTGAAGAACATTTGGTTGATTGACTCTGGTTGCTCGAGGCATATGACCGGAGACAGGGGGTGGTTCTCAAGTCTCGTCCCAGTGGTGACGAAGAGGTACATCACCTTTGGGGACAATGGGCGGGGGCGTGTGCTTTCAGAAGGTGAGATCAAAGTGAGTGACAAGATCACTCTGAGGCGTGTTGCTCTTGTTCAATCGCTGGGGTACAATTTGCTTTCGTGTCCCGGCTTGTTGGATGAGGGCTTTGAGGTGTTGTTTCGGCAGGTGGTTCTCGGATTTTGGACTCTCGAGGGGACCTTGTCTGTATGGTCGTTCCCGAGGGTCAGGTGTTTCGTGCTGATTTTTCTCAGTCTTCGGGTGTGGAGCGTTATTTCTTGGCTGGTTCTTCGAGTGAGTTGTGGAAGTGGCATAGGAAGTTGGGTCACTTGAGCTTTAACCTTTTGTCACGCTTGAGTAAACTCAATTTGGTCCGAGGATTGCCACGGTTGAGGCTTGAGAAAGAGTTGGTTTGTGCGCCGTGTAGGCATGCCAAGATGGTAGCCTCTTCTCACCCGCCTCTCACCGATGTGATGACTGAGCGTTCATGCGAGCTGCTCCATATGGACCTTGTTGGCCCAGCTCGTGTACGATCTGCGGGTGGGAAGTGGTATGTCCTTGTTGTGGTGGACGACTACTCTCGGTATGCGTGGGTGTTCTTTCTCGAGGATAAGGGGGAGACGTTTGGTTTTGTTCGAGATCTAGTCTTGAGGTTGAGGAACGAGAGGCACGGAGATGCCATACGAGCTATCCGCAGTGATAATGGCTCGGAATTCAGGAACTCTCGTTTTGAAACCTTTTTCCATGACTTGGGTCTTGAGCACCAGTTTTCGAGTCCATATACGCCTCCCCAGAATGGTGTTGTGGAAAGGAAGAACAGGACCTTGTGCGAGATGGCTCGGACGATGCTTGATGAGCATAGGACTCCGAGGAGGTATTGGGCAGAGGCGGTGAATACCGCGTGCTATGTGTCGAACGGGATATACCTCGAGTGCACAAGAAGAAGACATGCTATGAGTTGATGCATGGTCGCACACCCAAGGTGAGTCACTTCCATGTCTTTGGTTGCAAGTGTTTCATTCGAAGAAAGGCGGGAAGTTGGATAAGTTTGAGGCTAGGTCTGTCGATGGCATTTTCTTTGGTTATGCATCTCATTCTAGAGCATATCGTGTGCTCAATCTTGAAACTAACCAAATCGTGGAGATTTGCGAGGTAACCTTCGACGAGACAGAGCCACGTAGTCAGCTTGTCTTTGAGTGTGCAGGTGATGATGAGCTTGGCGAGGAGATCTTTCAGGAGGAGGAGCATGAACATGGAGATGATGAGGATGGCGGTGCGGTGCCGTCGGCTGAACATGTACCCACTACTTCGACTACGATGATGGATGGACCCTCTGCTACACCAACGACAACAAATCAAGAACGAGGAGAAGCTGATGTTGAGGGGGAGGTAGCTTCGAGGCGAGAACCTCCCCGGCGAGTTCAAGTGGATCACCCAGCTTCGAGGATCATCAGTGACATGAATGAACGCACTACACGGTCGAGGGTTCGAAACAACTCCCATTTCGCTCATGCTGCATTTGTTGCTACTTTTGAGCCCAAAGACATTGGACACGCACTATCTGATCACAATTGGGTTAACTCGATGCATGAGGAGTTGGAGAACTTTGAGAGGAATCAGGTGTGGGAGTTGGTTGACCCTCCCTCAGGGTGTAAGCCGATTGGTACAAAGTGGGTGTGGAAAAACAAAGAGGGCGAGAAAGGTGAGGTTGTGAGGAACAAGTCGAGACTTGTTGCTCAGGGGTTAGTCAGAAGGAGGGGATCGACTACGAGGAGACCTTTGCTCCCGTAGCCCGTTTGGAGGCGATTAGGATCCTTCTAGCCTTTTCTGTGGCTAAAGGGTTCAAGTTGCACCAAATGGATGTGAAGAGTGCTTTTCGAATGGTGTGTTGGAGGAAGAAGTGTATGTGAGGCGACCTCCGGGGTTTGAGAGTGAGAGGTACCCCCCACCGGGTGTACAAGTTGAGGAAGGCGCCGTATGGGCTGAAGCGGGCGCCTAGAGCTTGGTATGGCGAGGTTGAGGGGGTTCTTGTTTGAGAGAGGTTTTGAGATGGGGAAGGTCGATCGGACCTTGTTTTTGCTTGAGGGGGCGAGAGATATCCCGATTGTGCGGGTGTACGTGGATGATATTGTCTTTGGTGGCTCGTCTAACTCTCTTGTTGCAAGGTTTGCGAGATGATATGAGCAGGGAATTTGAGATGAGCATGATGGGCGAGTTGCAGTTCTTCCTCAGGCTACAAATCAAGCAATCAAAGGAAGGAACATTTGTGGACCAGGCTAAGTACACCAAGGACATTGTGCGGAAATTCAAGATGGAGGACTCCAAGGCTATGACGACGCCGATGAGTACGACTACAGCTCTTGATGCGGACGAGGAAGGTGAACACGTGGACCAGAAGGAGTACCGGAGCATGATCGGGTCACTCCTCTACTTGACGGCGACGAGGCCAGACATACAGTCCTCGGTGTGTCTGTGCGCTCGTTTTCAAGCGTCTCCGAGGACCTCGCATCGGCAAGCGGTGAAGAGAATTTTCAGGTACTTGCGTCACACTCCCGACTTTGGCCTTTGGTACTCCGCGTCCTCTTCTTTGGCGCTTCATGGCTTTTCAGACGCGGATTTTGCCAGGTGACGGTTGGATAGGAAGTCCACTTCTGGGACCTTCCAGTTTTTGGGTTCTTCTTTGGTGTCTTGGTCTTCCCGCAAACAATCGAGTGTTGCTCAATCCACTACCGAGGCCGAGTATGTTGCCGCTGCTAGTTGTTGCTCTCAGCTCCTTTGGATCACCTACACCATGAGTGACTTTGGTGAGGAGTATACTCCTGTCCCACTTCAATGTGATAGCACCAGTGCCATAAGTGTTGCAAAGAACCCAGTGCTCCATTCCAAAACCAAACACATAGAAGTGAGGTATCATTTCCTGAGAGACAACGTAGAGAAAGGGAAGATAGCTTTGATCCATGTATCCACACATGACCAACTAGCCGATATTTTCACCAAACCCCTAGATCAAGCAACTTTCACTCGTTTGCGGGGGGAACTTGGTGTGTGTTTGATTTCTTGAGTTGAGTGTGTGGGAGCTCTCTTTTGCCGGTGGTGTCGAGCCCGTTTTGCCTCCCCTCGAGGAGCCGGTGGTTTTGTGAGTTTTGTGTGAGAGCTTCTTTGTAGCATATGTATAGCTTTTCTTTGTGCATTTCTTGCATTTGGCATGGCATATGTAACATGATGTATAGGCATCCTTGTATCTTAGATTGCATGCATTTTGTATCATATGCATTGGTTAGGAAAAGCTTCTCTCATATACATTGTTCACCATGGAATGAGATATATGTCTTTGTGAGCTTGTTTGGTATGCTACGGTTAGTTTGGCTTAGCTCTTGATGATCTTGATGAATAATCCATGGTTGATAGCTATGCTTTTGAAAAATTTCACATGTATGCTCTCTCATGTGTAAATGCCTTTACATGCTCTTGACATGTTTTTGTGGCCTTGCTATGCTTAATTTGTGGTTGGATAGCTAGTTTATTGATCATATGGGGCCAAAGGCTCATTTGCCATCATGAATGTTTAGCCCTCTTGTCTTATCTTGTGGAGGGGCATAAGTTCCTTTTTGTCGCAAAGACATTTCATGTACCATTTACAAATCTGAAAATGAAATGAAAAAAATGCTTGGAAATGTGCTCCCATGTCATATGTGCTAATTTTACTTTGCTTTGGGTGCTAAACCGTTGCATGATGCCTACAAATGAGAAGTCTCATACATAGAAGTAGGCACATGGCTCGGTGGCTTTGACATGACATGAGGTGCTTGTGGGTGTTTGTGATGGTCGTATGATTAGAATGGCTGTCCTAGCATGAAGTTTGTGTGGCTTTGCCATTTTGATATGCTTTGATCATGTTTAGGACTTTGCTCATGAGAGGCAAGTTTTTCGCAAAATTGCCAAAATCCATCTTAGCTTCGTCCAATGGTTGTGAAACTTGGTGATCATGTAGTTGAGATCGATACGAAGCCGTAGAGTATCTAACTTGCTCATTTGGACATGTGTAGCATTCTTTGTTGAATTTTGTCTATTTGAGAAGCTCTAGGTTGCATTTTTTGCATTTTTGGCTTGATTCATGCATTGCCAACAAGGGGGAGAAGTTTGAGCTTGAAATGGCTTGCTGGACGTGTTTAGAAGGTTTTCAGGTGGTTTCGAGTCATTTCTGGGCTCTGTTGTACACCGGTCTGACCGGTCAGGGTCACCGGTCTGACCGGTGTGAGTGCTGGCTCTGTTCACATGTTGCACACTGGTCTGACCGATGGTGTTGACCGGTCTGACCGGTCAGGGCTTAGTTGTTGCAGCTGCCCTGTTTCAAGTGGTGTCTTGCATGCATTCGTCCAGGGGGGGTGCATTGGTTCAGGGGGAGCTCTTTGTGGTTGTTCGAGTTTTGATTCGGTGGTTTGCGCTCTTTGCTTGAGCTTTGTTTTGTCTCGGATGTGTCGAGCCGTTGCCCTTGCCTAAGGGGTCCGAGACTTGTCTTTTTCAAGTGATCTTGCTCTTTGCCTTTGTTTGGCTTTCGATCGCTTGTTGGAGTTTCTTTTTGTTCGTTTTTTTTCTTTTTCTTTTCTCTCTTGTTACTCTCGTGTGGGTGTTGTCAATGCACTCATCAAGGGGGAGATTGAGGACCATCTGTGGTTCGAGGACCAGTGGATGGTCGCTTCCTTGTGTGATGAGTGATTGACAACGTTGTGTGGACTGATTCTTGGCTAAGTATTGCAGGTGCAGGTTGCGGCTTGACTGGTGTTGGTGCAGGTGAAGAATAAGCGCGAAAGGTCGTCGCCGGTGAGGCCTCCAGGTGTGGAGAAGACAAGTAGGCTTCGTTCGAGGGACCCGGTGGCCAGCGGGGTCAAGTGCGGGCCGCATGGTGGCATGAACAGCAAGATGAAGTCGTGGATGGTTTCTTGGTTGAGCCTCAAAACCAAGGTCGAGCCGGGACTACGTGGGAGCCAAGTCATGAGTGGAGATTGGCGGAGGCTACACCGAGTTCGCGGGGGTTTCGGTGGTTCACCGAGAAAACCACCGGGTTCCTTGGTTGATCCACAAAGCCAAGACCGGAGAACCGAAGACGGAGCCGCAAGAGCCGCGCGGGACCGGCCCGACCGGTGGGTCTGACCGGTCTGACTGGTGGGGACCGGTCTGACCAGTGAAGAGCACCGGTCTGACCGGTGTGCGACGACGCAATCCGGAATCTTCGAAGAGGAGGACACGCGTCGGGATCGCATGGCTTGCGTCGAGGCTACGCAGGGTGCGGTCGCCGGGCATCCGTCCGATGGTGAAGACATGAAGACTTCAAAATCCGCCCTTGAGGGGCTTGTATCCCTAGTTATTAGGAAAGGGCATTTTAGACATTTGGTTGCCTCCATATAACCCAAGAGGTGAGAGGATGGCAACCAACTCTTGGAACCCTAGCTCATTAGTTTTCCTATTTTCCACCTATTTTCCTTAGGTTTTCTTTAGGACTAGCAAGAGAGCTTCACGGAGAGATCTTGTTCAGAGGGATGGATGATCGGGCGGCTTTCTAGACCTTGTACGAACCTTTGTTTCATGTATAGATGATTCGGCGTGGTTCCTCAAGGTTTGGATGTGTTTTCCCCGGTTGTTCTTGGTGGTGATTTTCGGAGCCCTTTCTCGGTGATTTCTTTGGGTTGTTTTCGGGACCTTTCTCTTGGGGATTTGATGGGGGAAATTTGTGGGAACCCTTCGTGGTTCTTTGGGTTGTGATTCCCCTCCCAAATCCGTGAGTAAAGGTGCTCGATTTTGGGGTTTCTTGAGTTCTTGGGTTGGAAGTGCTCTTGGCGGGATTTCCTTGATTCCTCCTTTTTGGACGAGTTTTGGTGGGATTAAACTTGGCTATGGACTCCTCATGAGGTGTTCATAATATCCCCAAAGTCTTGTTCAAGTCCGTGGAGCGATTCGGGAGATCGAGATTTGGATTTGGGGGAGTTGACCCGCGGGTGCTGTTCATCCCGAGCTGCCCAGGCTACACCGGTCTGACCGGTGCTCTTGACCGGTCTGACCGGTGCAAGCCCTCGTGGGTTTTTGCTCGGGTGAACGTCTTGGTGTGTTGGTTCCTATGTCCAGTGGCACTCCAGTGGCTACGTGGGCTTGGCCAACTTGGGTAGTGAGTCGGAGACGTGTGTTGGAAGCCGTGTTCATCTTGTTGGAGTTTCCATCTCCTTCGAGAAGAATTTTTATCGGCTCCCATTCACTCCCCCCCCCCTCTCTGGTTCGCCGTATCGGTCCTTCAACCTCCTCCCCCATGCTTAGACGTTGCTCGTCCTCGAGCAAAGAGGTGATAAAGAAGGTAGGTACCAGATATTTTTCCTTGGAGAGATACTTGAAGTCTTCAATGTTGGCACCGTCTTGCGATCTTCCTTGAATTGATGATCCATTCTCAACAATAGGTTGTGGTCAAGGAGGTAATCACAAAAGATGATATTTGGTTTTAAGGGTGGATATCCGGTGAGGTTTGTGAGATCTCCAATGTGGTGATACACAATGCACGGATAAAAGGCTAGCAAAAAGATAGATACGCAAAAATGGAATGACCAGCTTCTTAGTCTCGGACCAGAGAAATCATGGCCTGCAATAACTCACTCAAAAATAAATCTTGTACACTAAGGTTTATGCACTCAAATATATATTAGGCTCTAAATAGGTTGAGCAACACAAAAGTGATATTCATGACAATGTTAGCGATATTTTTTAGCATAAAAACCATCTTTAATCTATTCATTACTTGAGACAACATAAAACACTATGGGTCTTTATTTTAATCATAACCTCCGCTAAAGATTAAGCTAGCATTTAAATAAATTCAGATTCGTATTTTAAGAGAGCACTAGTTCTAACATGCATAAATCAATTACAAAGATAAACAAAGCGGCAATTATAATCATATATCATCATGGCACAAATTTTTGTAACTTTTCCAATGATATAAACAAGGTGGTGTCTTTATTAATGATGAAATCAAGCTGAAATACAAACTAAAAATAAACAAACACACTTGCTGAAATTTAAATAAAAACAGAAAATATTACGCAAACACAAACAAACAAAAGCTGAAAAGCTGAAAATTACAGAGAAAGGGAAAAGAAAAGAAAACTAAACCTTCTTCTTCCTAATCCTCGGCCGGTGGTTGGGGTTTATAATCTTGATAGTTGTACCCTTGCTCGTAGTAAGCTTGGACATCCCCTCCAACGAATTGATCCGGCTCCACTAGGTGAAGGCGTCCAAGCTCATAGGCAATATTTGCATTGCCCTCACCAAGTTGAGCCGCGTTGGCTTGGATGGCTGCGACGTTTTGCGCATTTCTCGCAACATACCCTCCAATTATGGTTGGGGATATTGTGCGTAGGGCTCCGCGAAGTTTACGTTGGGCACCACATAATTTGGTGGGGGTACCGGTGCACCACCCCCCCCCCCATGCTTGCTCTTGTGGACCTCCGTAATAACTTGGCGGAGTAGGGATCCCGCGAAAAGGTGGCACAACATTGGGTTGTGCACTACCCGCTTGTGCGGAGGTGGATCCTTCCTATACGATTCTTCCTCTTTTATTTTTCCTTGCCGGGACAAGGAGTCCCTCTTCCAACCAATCTTCCCTCCCTTGAATGAAAAGCCTAAGCCTTGCATCCGAAAGGGGTAGGTTCACCGTGGCCAAACGAAAACCTCCTCTCTCATCTCCATTAATATATTTGCCTTGTCGCAAATACTCAATGCCGAGAGAGGTCCCACGCAAATGATGTTTGGGGTTTCTTGTGATCCCCGGCCGTAGGGAGATGGCCAACATAGAGAGGTAGCACCCCGAACCAATATCTCCCGCTCCCGATGTTGCCTCGCAACACCAACGGTTGATCATAAGGTATGAGGGGTCTATTGGTTGCTTGGCAATTAAAGCCGAGTAGAGCCAATTCAACTCCGTGTCGGTCACCTTCGTCTCCCTCATCCTCCGCAATACCCTCTTGCACATCCAAGAGTGGAATACTCGGATAATGGGGTTGTGGATGCAATTGCGTTGTTGGTGGGCTTCTCCGGAGATCAAATTCCAAAATCCATCTAACAAGCCGGGTGGCACGTCAACTTTCTCCGGAGCTCCCTTATGGAACCCAAGTAGCTCCCTAACATGCTCGTAGGGAACCACTTGTTGGACTCCCTCCAAACGGAACGATAAACTTTGCACCCCATCATCAAGGTGTGACGCCCCAGGTTTTTAATCACCATCATTAACGCTAATGACCGGATCAGCCGAGTCAAACCAGTCAAACCCCGCTCAGACCTAGGTCAACCTGGGTCATCACCCGAAAACCTCGCCAATGAACCCTAACGAACCCCTTGACCAAGCCTACACGCACCCGTAGTCAACCCTTGGTCAAAGGCACGGTCAAAACCGGCTTAACCGTTGACGTCAGCGAATGTCGTCCGGAACTTTTGCCGCGTTCTCCAAAATTCACCTAAACACTTCAAAATCTACCTTTATGAAAGTTGTCCATCTTGTTGAGGGACACAACTTTCATGTAGATTGGCATTTCAAATTTTGGGTGGAAATTGGTGAAAAACTCGATCGACTGACAGTACCTCCTGTTTTCCATAACAGACCGGCATTCAATATTGGCACGACGTTCCTGCAAAATCCGTTGAGAAAAACACTATATGGCCTTTTTGAAAGTTGTAGAGGGTAGTTAGATCTACAACTTTACTATTCATTGCTTTGTGCACTTTTATTCAATTTTTTGGAGAAAACTTAATTCAAACAGGGCCAGCTTGAAATCCGGCAGGCCGGCGTCGCGTCGTGTCGCGACGTCGCACGCCATGCGCGCGCGGGCGCCGCGCGCGCGCCGCCCCGCGCCCTCCCTCGCCGTGCCTCGGTCCACGCACCGCCCCACGCCTTCCCCGATGCGGCCGCTCCATCCCGAGGTGCACGCACGCCAAGAAGGCCCCCCGCCCGCGCCCTAGGGCGTCGCACCGCCGTAGTACGGGCGCCGCCCGCCCGCCCGCCGCCGTACCCGCCGTATTGGCGCCCGCCCGCGCTACCCCCGCCCGTCCACGGCTCGCGCGACCCATCATAAAGGCGCCGCCGCCACCAACCGCGACGCACGGGCCCTCCCCGCGGTCGAGCCCGCCGCCCGCCGACGCGCAGACCACGCCGCCGCGGTGAGCCCCGATTCCGGCCAACCCCGAGCCGACGTGAACCCTTCCTCCACCTCTCTAGCTCCCCCAGAAGCTGCCCGAGCCGTCCCTTGCGTACCCAGGCCAAGACACGCGCCGGTGCTGGTAGTCCGGCGGCCGGTGCTGACCGACGCCGCCAAGGCCGCTCGCCGGAGCCACCTACGGCCGGTCCAAACCCTCAAATCGACGCCTAGGGCACCCTAGACCCTTCTCCAGCCCTTCCCCGGCCGCGAGCCCCGGCGAGCTCGCCGGAATTGGCCCACCCGCGCCGGCCGGCCGCCCCAAGGGCCACATTGCAAAGCAGCAATTCTTTCCAGGGTCCTTCTTGCAAAAGGGTAACTCCAATAGTGTTGCCATTTCCCTGTTTCTTGTAAATTGCGTAGAAAATCACAGAAATACCAGAAAAACGCAAAACAAATTTTGTTGGATCCGTTGTGAATTATCCTACAACTTTTGTTATTCTGGCCTGAGCTAATTCCTTTTAGTTTTTGCATGAAAAATAAAAATCTGAAAAACCTAGATCTGCAATATCTCAAAAACCATAAATCCTCTGTAGCTAATTTTTGGATATGTTGTGTGTTGGTTCATGG
Organism: Cenchrus americanus; assembly: GCA_947561735.1. Lineage (NCBI taxonomy): Eukaryota > Viridiplantae > Streptophyta > Magnoliopsida > Poales > Poaceae > Cenchrus > Cenchrus americanus. Next base: position 140,950,452 of record OX387239.1, on the reverse strand, counting down.
CTAGCTCCTAGGCCAAAAATTGCACAAAGGTATGATGTAAATCTTGTTCTAAAAATGTTTTTCTATTTCTGGCAGATCTGCATAGAAGATTTTTCTTGCTAAAAATATTTATGTTTCTGAGCTCAACTTATGCACACTGTCTTTTAATACCAAAATACACATCTTGTGAATTAATCATGATTTTTGTCTTTCCAGAAATATTTATCCTCTAATTATGCATGTTTTCCTTTGTAAATTAATAAACCAAGTTCAGTAGAGATTCCATGTGAACATGCTGTTTCTTTAGACTTGTTTAGGACCAGAGAGCTTGCACAAGAAAGTTTGAATCAAATTGGTGCTTATTTATTTTTGTATGCATTTAAGTTGAATCACTAGCTAGGCTTTGTTATTTTTCCATAATATTTAATTTCCTAGCATCCAACACTTACATGTGGGTCCAATGGACCAGGATAGATGCTAGTAGGCTTAAGAAACACTACTTTAATTTTTGGTAATTTAATTGCTTAATAAAAAGCTTAACAGCCCTTTTAATATTAAAGAGAAATTAAATAAAGAAAAGCCCTTATTTAATTCTTTTTCCTTTTTGAAAGTATTATCTAATTCAAATAAAAGATAATTAATTCTCATTGCTGATAAGGAGTTAATTCATGGATAAAAATATTATTCATATCTTTGCTTGTGAAAGGAAAAAGGATTAAAGCTTCCACATGAAATGACAAGTACAAAGAAACCTTTATTCAATTGTGCAATAAAAGAATAACCCATGTATAACCAATAGCCTTCCTAAAAGAGAAATCACCAAACCACCCATGTTAACTTGAGGATGGTTGCAAATCATGTTAAAAAGGTTAAATATACCTACCCACTACGGTTGGTGGATTTAAATTAAATTATTTACATATATATGTACACAATCACCATCAAAAAGAATAATTAATAAAGAGTTGCATATTGTTCCTTTATGGAAGAGTATGTTGAATGTATTCTTATCTAGGTGAATGTGCCCAACAAATGCACCCCTTGATTGTCAATATGGTTTATAAATGATTGAAGTAAAAACCATCGAATAAATCTTGCATTTGCATCTTCGTGTAGATCTTTCCGCCAGTAGACGTACGCTCGTGCCGGAAGGAGGAGACGAAGGTGCCGACAAAGAGCCGCCGAGCGTGAACGTAGCTCAAGACCCGGACCCAAGTCCGAGAAGGGCCCAAGGCCAACCTTGCCGGCGAAGGCAAGCCCGGATCATTAACCCCGTCTTTCAAAATTATGCAATTATGTTTGCTATTATTGTGCATTTACGTTTCAGGAGTTGATTTGAAACCCTAGATGCGTGATCCCTAGGTACCTATGCTCTATCACTAGTATGCTATGTCGATAGCTGCTATGCTATAGGACCGATAGAAGTCGAGTGATGTTCGTCACTCACGAGAATAGGTTCCTAGATAGGAATCATAAGATATCCTTAAATGGATTGCTCATGTGGTAAGAGCATGGGATTGGGCTCCGGTCCAGTGGTCATGTGGGCTAAGCTTTTGAACGTACTAAACATTCGCCGGTTATGGGGCCGGTAAGCCTAGTACCTTAATGAGGCGGCACGGGATCCTACCGTTACTACTCTTGAGAAATCTCCTTACCGGCTAGCTACCGGGAAGGGTGGTGTATGGTGACTCCGGGTATCTCGCGGGGTATGCCGGATAGCCTGCACCAGGGACTGTAAGATTCGATCCCAACCCGAAGACTTTTGGAAACGGCCTGGGAAAGTTGTCCTTGCGGGGGCAGCCTACCGTGTGTTTGGGTCTACCTTGCAAGGTTTAAATCAATCGATTGTCGGCCTCTCACCGTTATCCGAGACTGCTTAATCAACTGGCCATGATATCCCATAATGATGGAACTCGAGGAATATGGTTGGATGAAATAATTGCTTATCCAATTCTTGATTGAATTAGTTGGCACACTTAGAAATGGTAATCAACTAGAATTTGTGCTAAAAGATTGAAAGTAAGGATCTACTCTTAGCAGCTGTTTAGCAAAAGAAACTCCACCGGCCAAAAGCCTTTCATGTCTAGAGGTTGGTGATGTAGTCATCACCCGACGGTTAAGTCTTGCTGAGTATTAGTATACTCAGCCTTGCTTAAAAATTGTTGTTGCAGGTGTGATTGACCGGATGGGTGACGACAAGTAAGGACATCACGGATGAACTCCTGTGATGTTCACCGTTGCGCTAGTTTAAATTATTTCCGCTATATTTTCGAACTCTGAACCTTTACTCCATGTCAGGAACAATGGTTTGTAATAAATTATGTTAACTCGTGTTGTACTCTGGACTCGCCTTCGCGTGAGTTTTAATGCATGTGTCAATCCTCTGTTCGATGTCCAAGTGAATTACCGGGCGTTAACCCGGCAACCAACGACAGGATGATACTTTACTATGGCTTAATGACCAGAGTGGATCGGTCTTAGGCGATAGTACGGTATTTTCCTGGGCGGGTTGTCACACAAGGATAGGCGCAATGGTCATCAAGATTTCCAAGGCGAACTCCTTGTGGGTGTTCGCCGATACTCCGTTGGAGAATTGCACCCATCCAAGGTGCCCCAACATGTAATATATGTCGGTGCCGAAACCCAAGTAGTTGAGTGCTTGGTCGTCGAAGTCGACATTGGCCACAAGCCTCTTCTCAAGACGAGAGAGCCTCTTCTCCTCCTCCGACAATATGATGAAGCCATATGAGGAATACTGCGGAGTGTATGGAGGTGGCGCGGATGAACGGGTCGCTTGTCGAGGTGGAACGGGCGGCTCCTCCGTATGCCCTTGAGGTTCGGTGAACCTCATGGACATGCTCCTTGTTGCCCACATGCCACCAAGGAAGACGTCGTGGAAGACGGCTTGGATGACGATGAACCCTTCTTCTTGGAGAAGAGACTTGTGGTTTTCTTCCACATGGTTGCTGCACTCTTCTCTCCACTAAAATTCCGGGTTGCAACCGGTAACTAGGCACTTAAGAACTTACTTCGGATGTGGACTTTGAGTGGATTAAGGTTGTGGATTTTTTTGAGCTATCAAGCTTGCGAAGGTTGGCTATGTCTACGGAGGTTCTGGGCACACAAACTTGAACACACAAACTGAGGAAGGAGAGGGAAGCTTGCCTGCAGAAAACGGGAGCCGGGGGCTCCTTAAGTAGGGGAGGCCGGCCGGCCTGGGCCGACCGGCCTGGGTGGCCTGGTGCTCCTCCCCGCCTCGGCTTTCTTCCAGCACGATCATTTCTCCTCCATGACTTCCTTGCCCGCGTGCTCCACGAGTTGCACCGCCCAAACGCTCTCGTCCACTCCTTTTCTTGCATTATTGGTCCTTCCACTTGATGCTTCATGCTTGGAGTCATGTCCATGCTCCCTTGCTCCACTTGCTTCACATGCCACCATGAAATTCCTGCAAAGTTTATGCTTGCTGCCCACCATGCTTGTCCTTTGCATGTGGTCTTGATGAAAGTTGATGAAAGGGTATCCGATGGTGCATGCATGATTAATTTAAACTAGATTGATCCCCTATAAGTATGTTTAAGGCTAATCACTCCTCTAATTCGAAAATTAAAAATACATCCAGAGCCATGGAAGAGCTCAAGCATAAATTTAGAGAAGTTTTTAAACCATTAAAAACAATTGTAAGTCGAAAATATTTTCCGACTACGTTGATATCGGTCTCACCGGTATAGTTTGCCTTCATTGGTTGAGAGCAAACTTTTCCCGGCTTGATCATGGGGGCATAGGTTTAGGTTCTAATTTTGGCTAAATGAGAGAGATTTTGAATAAAACAAAATTAAATGAGGCTTAGAAAAATTCTAATCTTAGAGAAACCAAGGATATAGATTTTTAAACCAACCAAAAGTTTAGTTTCTAGGTTCACGCGAGTCCTACCACGTGCAGAAATTTAAATGACACCTAGGTATAAGTCGTGGCTCTACTCGTGTGTTTTTAGCATGAAAAATAAGTCAACCATAACACCATAATAAGGATGAAGGGTTGAGTTAGGTTTTGAAATTATTTGGTTGTGGTTTCTCGAAAAAATCAAACAAACACATAGGAGGGTTCATGCAAAGGGTTTATGATAAAGCAAAATATTCAACCAAGAATTATGTCTCTAATATTGTTCAACCACTTCTAAGTCTAATGTCTTTGTGTAATAAAATTCAAAACTAAATTATTAAAAAGACTCGAAAAACCTGGAATCGGGTTGTCCTCCCGGTAGCTTATTCTTGACTCGACGAAACGGGTTGCCTCCCGCCAAGCGCTTCGTTTATAGTCTATAGCTAGACTTCTTCACTTGATTACTTTGGATCAACGCTCTTTGCGGGCGTTGCAATCTTGGGTACCCACTTTCGCACCATCTTGGGCGCGGGCTTGTCTTCCGACTTAGTCATTTTTTGGTCTTCACAGGCGGCTTTTCTTCCTTTGTCTTGACGGATGCAACATGTTCCTTGATTTTCTTTACATTCATTTTTTCGGCTCTTTCTTCTTTTTCAGCCCCTCCTTCTTCTTTGGTTCTTCCTTCACTCCAATCATGTTGCATGACTCGAGTCGTGGTCGAAACTTGAAGGAACTCCTTTCTCTGTTGATATCGAACATGATCTCCCCCTTGCCAACATCAATAGTAGCTCCCACGGTCTTGAGGAAAGGCCTCCCAAGGATGAGCGGCGGCTTCTCCCTCTCTCCCATCTCGAGCACCACGAAGTTGACGGGGATGAAGTGGTGTCCGACCTTCACGGGTACATCTTCGGCAATGCCCAAGGGATAGCGAATGGAGTTATCTCCCAACTCCAAACACATACCCGTAGGCTCCAATGGTAGGCGTAGCTTCTCGAACACATCCCTTGGCATGACGCTCACACTTGCTCCAAGGTCGCATAACGCCTTCTCGAAGTTGAAAGAACCAACGGAACAAGGAATTGTAGGGCATCCGGGATCCTTTTGCTTCTCTAGCCCATTAGCAATAGCGGCACTACACTCCTCAGACATCTTGACATGATCTACCCCGAGTGTTTCTATCTCATATTTATTTGCAAGTATGTCTTTAAAGTAACGAGAATATGTAGGTACTTGTAGGGCATCTAGTAATGGCATGTTGATGCTAAGTCTGCGCACAACCTCCACAAACTTCTCAAAGTGGTTGTCAAGTTTACCTCGGAAGTAGCGTGGCTTGAGTTGCAGTATCCTCGTGTCTTCCTCCGGCATCTCAAATTCGGGCTCTTCGGTGACGATCCCCGTAACCTTCTCCTTCGCAATTACCTCCGCCTCGGCGGATGGTTTAGGCTTCCTTGCTCCCGCGGAACGTTCCGGATCTTCGGTCTCCTTTCCCGAACGTGTTTGAATAGCCTTCGCCGATTCGGGACTTTTAGGCTGTCCCTGAAGCTTCCCTTCATCATTAGTGAGGCGCCCCGCAAGTTGTCCAACTTGCGTCTCGAGCATCTTCATCATGTTGAGCACTTGATGATTGGAACTTCCGACCTCCGTCACCTTGCTATTGATGTTCTCAAACACCTTGTCTATGGTCTTGAACTTGGTGACGATGTCCTTGTTGATCTTGGCTTGCTCGTCCATGAACTCCTTCAATTGTATACGAAGCGGAACCGAATTCGGAATGGATGAGCTTGCATTAAATTGAGGTCTACCTTTCCCGTAGAGGAAGTTCGGCAATTCTCCCTTCCTCATGTAGTCGAGCACTTTGGCTTCCTCCGGACGATCTTTGCGGACATGGCCATACTCTCCACATTCTTCGCATGTGGATCTTGCTTCGGCGGCCTTCAAGTCTTGAGCCTCTTTCTTTTCTATCTCCATCTTCTCCAACCTCCTCATGAGCGAGTGTTGACGGATAAAACTAGTATCCACCTACGATGCACAAGTGTACGGACCTACACCTTTTTCACCACGGGATTCCCAAGGTTCTTGTCAATCCGTGGAGCAAGGGGATTACTAGCGCTTAACCAAGTACTAATCTAGTTGAATGGAAAACCTTTGAAAGAGAGTATTAATCTAAAAGTAAAACAATCTAACCTAAGTTAATCTAAGTTAAGTTGATCAAACAAATCTAGGGTTAAACTATATGGTAAAGGGTGAACACAAGAGAGTGATTAAGAAAGATAAGCGTTCCCTCCCTAGGATCTAGGATAACATGGTATGCATCTACTACACGAGAGTGGTAAACCAATCTACCGGGGGTTGTGACCACGGTTTCGCCCTTTCCCTCCTCTCATACTGTCACTACGCGAAGGTATTCGTGACTAGACCTATGATGGACACGGTATGTTGATGGAATCTATGGGAGTAGCGGATATCATACGCCCGAAAAACACGGTGGCCTACCTTAATCATCAAAGCATCATCAACATGAAAACAATAGATTGAAACCACGAATCAAGTAGCGATCACATAGCATGTATCCATCTAATCCTAGGGATGAACGGAGACATTACCCCATCATCTTTCACGGATTGAAGCACATAGGGGTGATGGAGACTCCGGAGAACGTCGTCGATGAAGATGGCGGCGATGGAGCTTGGGAACACCCCTAGGCCAGCGGCTTGGAGTCCTCCTCTTGCTTCCTTCTCTCCGCCGGCGTTGATCCTTGCGACGAGCTCATCTAACTCTCTCCCTCATCTTGCGTCGACGGTTTTTGGTGATTGGCGTCGGTAGGATGATTTGTTCGATGTGGCGGCCGACGACGGCGGAGGCAATAAATAGACGAACACCTAGGGCAAAAGGGGGACCGAACCGACCCCGGAGTGGGGCTGGGCCGGTCGGCCTAGGCCGGCCGGCCCGAGCCCCGCCGGCCCGGTTCGGCCCCGGTTTCCTCCCCGGTTGCTTCTCGCATGATCCCTTATTCGTGTGCACTTGCATGTGGGCCTTTGACGTCGTTTCCTTCACGGTTAAGGCTTGAATCCTTGCTATGCAAGCTTTCTTCGTTTTCTGGTTGAGTCCCTGAAGACTTGCACGTTGACGCTTCGGTCCTCGGGTCATTTGGAGTCATGTTCATCGCGTGTCTTGACTCTTGTCGGGCTTCATGATTTTCTTCCAAAGTGCTTGGTGAACTTATCCCGAAAGTCTCCTCTTTAGCGTAGATTTCCTGCGTAAACAACAAACTCCAAAATCGACATGCAAGTGTGAACTTGTTACATCATTAGTATGCCTAGTGGCGGGTTAGTTGCAAATCATAATCGAACCCAATGTATAACAAGTACTCTAGGTTGACAGAAATTTACCGTCAACATCTCCCCCATGCTTAAACCTTGCTCGTCCTCGAGTAAGTGGTCCTCGCTTAAAAGGGAAATCAGCATTGCCTTCCAATGTTATCCCTGCACTTAGTCATTCATGACGAGACAAATTGCTCTCTCTTAAGAATTTATTTTTAAAGTTCAAGTTGTGACCGACTTCTTTTTCATTATGGAAGATAGACTAACAATAAAGAACAAGCCACATTTAACACGATGCTCTCAAACTTAAGTGAACTTCAAACCATTACCTTGTCACATGGAAGATTTTCAAAAAGATGCATATCCAACATAAGTGAAAATCTCTTGCAAGAGCTCCTGGAACACTCATCTCATCAGTTCACTCAAGCATATACTAGATTATTTTCAACCTACTCTACTCATATATGATAGTGGAAGGCTTATGTGGAGCTTGGAAGGTTAAAAACAATCCTAGCAAAACATATATCCGAAATATTGTCAAATTAAGAGAGAGGTCTATTGGAATTACCGAGACTTGTCAAAAAGGCCATGGAAAATAAATGTTGAAAGAGAGAGGGATGAAACACACACATTTAGATAAGTGGACATGTGCAAGTGGCAAATGGATGATCCCGAGGCACGAGTGAAGTCCTTGTTATCGGATTGCACATGGTTGGAAGATTTGAGTATGGATTTGTCATCAAGGCACTTGAGAACTTATGAAGCAAAAAGATCCGAGGAGCATCTTTATTTTTTTCTTTTTTTTATTTCCTTCTCATTTTTCTCTTTTTCTTTTTTCACTTTATTCTTCCTATTTTTCTTAATTTTCTTTTCTTCTTATCATATTTTTTTCTTCTTTAATTTTTTTTTTCTTCTTTTTTTCTTTTTTTTCCTCAAAACTTTTTGCAACATAATACTTACATAGCATTTGTGTCAGAGAATGACTCCTCCCCCATGCTTGAACGATGCTCGTCCTCGAGCATAAAAGAGAGGGGAAATGACTGCTAAAGTAAGTATAAATTCCATAATATTGCAGAATATTTGAATCTCCATCGAGAATTTTACTCCATACTCAAATTGGGTTGTGGACAAGGAGGTGATCACAAAAAGATGTTTTTGGTTTAGGGTAGATGCCCAGCGAAGTTTGTGAAATTTTCGATGTGAAAACCCACAATGCATGGACAAAAAGGCTAGCATGAAAAAGTTACACAAAGGAATGACCAGCTTCTTAGTCTCGAACCATAGAAATCAATCCTAATCCAACTCATCAAAACATGTGTTTGCAATCTACGGGTTTTGTTATCATATGTATATGGCGTTGGTAGGTAGTACTTTGCAAGAGCATCACAAATATGTAGATAGCATAAAAGTTAAGTTTTCATAAAAACAACAAGTTATCCGGCTATCCATAAACTTAAATCAAAGAGCAAAGATATATATGTGGGTCTAGAGCATAGTCATTTCACCTCCACAAATAAAAGAGCCGGTATTTAAATTAATTTCAGATCATATTATAGAGAGCAATTAGCCAAGACATGTATAACTTCATGTAGGTAAAACAAAGCGGCAACTTTCATCATCTTTCCGTAAGCATAGGCAATATAGAACATCGAGGTGAACACATGGTCATGCTTATCTATTGAAAGTAAAAAGAAACCTAGGTTGTCCTCCTAGTAGCCATGTTATTGTTTGAAGAGAAAAACAAAAGGTTGCACCTAGTTGAGGTTGAAGGCATACTTACAAGCATTTGTGTTTAGAAAAGAGAAGGTCCATGGAGATGTTACCATCCTTTGTAATTCTTCGTTGCCTTCTTCCGACATCTCCATGTATCGATGTGGCTTTTGCTTTTGTCTTGATTTATTAATGCTCCTAAACTTATGAATTTGATCTTGTATGCTTAATGGAGTCATTGGTCACCCTTCTCTTCAATGTTGTCATCACCATCTCCTCTTTCTTGTTCTCATCATCTCCTTGCTGTCTCTTTTTCATGGATTTCCCCCTCTGTCCAGAACAGAAAATATATCGAAATATAGCTCTATTGAAAAGTTTATGAAATTACCTTTCCAACGTGTGGTCATTCATCAAAAACGAAGTTCAAACAAGGGGGCTATGTCCGTTTTACTTCAGCGCTGCGTGCTGTCCAAAACTGATTTCAGGACGTGTTGCACTCGGTGATTCGGGCATAACCGCTTGTAGCAACCTCCGATTGTCTTGATTCTTGATTTGTTGGAATCGTAACTTCATGGGGCTTCTAAATATCCAAAAATATCCAGTGTTTTCCCTTCGAGACCATGCAGAATTTTGATGAGATTGGTGGCTTCTTGCGCATTGATCCGGAGATGTTAATGATCTTTATCATTCTATCTTCTAGAGTGTCATGTTGCACTTCCGTGTTGAAGATTCAGGGTCTCCCCCATGCTTAGCATTTTGCTAGTCATGGAAGAAGAAGACAAAGAATTTTTATCTTAGCCATCCTTTAATTTCCTTGTAGTGAGAGTCTTTATCTTGCCTGTAAGACGTTTTAAACGCACATTCTACCCCCAAGGTGACGGTTGGGAGTAGATAGAATTGCCAACAATCCAACAATGTCTCCTAAGATTATTAACTTGTGGCATAATTAGTCTAATGAGGAATAAAAACCTAATGAGTGTACGTGGTGCAAGGTGTGTATGCACATGATAGGAAAGCATATAAACAAGACAATGTTTTCACCTAGTTCTAAACACCATGTTTACAACTAGGTTGCCGAATTTCTCCATAGCCATAAAGGTTTATATATCTAGGGTTAAAACATCATGTCTATCCCTAAATCAATAACTCTTATAGCACAAGAAAAATTAAGCGCATTGCAAAGCTTATAAACTGACCAAAGCAACATGAAAACATATGAAAAGCTAGCTAGGTTTATCGAACTTAACGATGATGGTCTGCAATCATGTTTAAACACCACGTTTACACAAGATCACAAAAGGAAAATACCCATAGGGCCCTATGAAGCATTAACATGGAAACTGAAGCATACATCATTAAGTATATAAAACAACCAAGCCAACTATGTGCAAAACATGTATACACAAAGAAACATCACGAGGACAACAAAATGCAATGCATGCAAATAAATAAATATAAGCATGAACATGATGGTGGTTCTAAAAAGGAAATCTAAACTTAGATTAATAACCACAAGTTGATCATCATAAGATGGTGCCATTCTTTATTCTCTCTAAGAAAGTAGTAAAAACATAAAGAAACGGGTTGCCTCCCGAAAAGCGCTTCATTTAAAGTCATAGAGCACGACTTTCTCACATACCTTTTTTTCGTTGCATAGCCATGGCCCTTCATGCAAGAAGAAAAGGTACCAATGCAGCTTTAATTTACTTCCCATGTTGTGCTTGATCACTTATAGAAGACTTGCCCAAAGCATCCTTTTGTTTCATCATTATCTCCTTCTTTATCATCCTTCGGTGCTACCTTCACTCCATGAATTTTTTTAACGTCCAGAACAGAAAGTATACTCAAGCTCTACTCCATTGCACAGTGCACAAAATTTCCTTTCCAACTAGTCTTCATTTGCTCAAATCGGACTCCGGACAAGAGAGTTACGTCCGTTTTACTTCAGCGATGAAATCTGTCCTGAAATTTCAGAACGCGCAACGCTCAATGTTTTCTCCATAACTCCTTGCACGGGTCTTCAAACTTGTTGATTCTTGATGCGTTGGAATGGTAACTTGATGGAGCTTCTGAATATCATTTTCTTCATTTGTACACCTCTGAACAAGCCCTCAAATTGATGAAGACAGCAGCATCCATCGCGGGATTCGGAGAGGTTGATGATTTATCTTGCAACTCTTTTAGGCATGACTTCTTTTTTCATTATTCAATCCTTGTCTACATGGTTAGTGAAAATCGGGCCTTTCCCGACGTATGATTCTTTAAGGTCATTAGCTTGACCAAGCGCAAAGCATGATCGAGATTTACAAAACTTATTGTAAACATACGCGTCCATAATTAACACCACATATGAATTGTAGCAACAAGTCAAGGTGTAAATAAAAGAAGCATATGTTTCATGCATAGCACTTAGCTCATCATTAGGCAAAGGTTGTTTAGGTGTGAGATTAATTGGATCAAACATAAATGTTTCCTCTTTTTCATTCTCAAGAAAATCTAGCCTATCAACATGATCACTATTGGAACAAGGCATAGACATTAAACTATCATTCATACTATTGGTTGAGCATGAGTATTTGAATTTATCAACATCAATACCAATAATATCTTGAGATTTCAGCGCGTACCTTGGCCTTAGAGATTTTTCAACAAGAGTGATATTTGGTTCATCAAGCGGTGTTGAAGGCGAATTGATCTCAACAAGTGTAGTTGCCTCTTCATCACCATCTTGCAATTTCTTCAACTCATCATGTGGAACATGTAATCCTTCAACTATGTACGCATTCATCTCTTCTTTGAAGTCTTCTTTATCAACCGGATCTTCATCTTCAAAGACTTGTATGTTGCTTTCTTTATCTTCCATGTACCACATGTCGTCAAGATCGCTCATTGTTGATTCACTCTTTCCTTCATCCTTGAGTACTTCCATGTCTTGATTTGCTAGTGTGTAGGCTTCAATAGCACACAAGCTATCATCTAGCTTGAGTCCTATCTCCTCCCTTTTATCCTTTGAGTCACTAGGCTCATCACGGTTGTACTCTTCTCTTCCTTTATCATAAATCTTTGAGTTATCAAACCGGTCGATCCATCCTTCATCTCCTTCTTCTCTTTCTTCTTAAAACATCTTTTGGATCGACTCTCCACTCATCTCTTGATCAAATATATCTTCAATTAGTTTGGCAACGTGTCGGCGTTCCTCCTTCCTTCGGTAGTTGATTAGTGGGGCGAAATCAACTTGAACCCAACCGGATTGCTTGAACTCCGCCAATGGTCTAGCATTCCACATACTTCGGCCTACATTCATGTTAGTTTCAACATTTTTAACATCCGAAATGACTTCTCTTACCTTGGGAAGTGGATCTTCACTTTCTTGTATGGTTGGTTCATCTTCCTTGACCTTCGGTTCATCTTTTTCAGAAATTTCAGCAAGCACCTTGGGCTTGATTTTGTCATTTTGCTCCTCTCGACAACATCTTTGCCAATCTTGTATTGTTCTTTGTCCATTGCTTATCCTTTGTAAGATTTGTGCGGCTTCACTAATTGTTTTATCTAATATATCACCGCCTGCACACATGCTTACAAAACGAGATGAGTTAGGGGTTAGTGAAAAATAAAAGGTATGCAACATCAAGTCACCGGAAAATCCCAAGTTCGGGCCTCGCTCAAGTAGTTCATTAAAACGGTCCCATGCTTCATCAATTCCTTCATCCTCTCCTTGCTTGAAAGTGAGCACTTGCCTCCTTAAGTCTTGGACCTTGCTTATGGGAAAGAACTTCAAAAGAAACTTCTTCACTAGCTCATCCCAATTTCCTTTTGCTTCAACGGACGCAAGTGTGTACCATCTTCGCGCTTCATCTTCGAGAGAGAACGGAAAAAGATTCCACTTGAATCAAGCGGCCGGAACTCCTTTTTGTTGCACCATGTTGCATAACATCGTGAATTCCTTAATGTGTCTATATGGGTTGTCATCCTCCAATCCTCTAAATGGTTTTGTAGCCACTAACTTGATGATTCCAGGCTTCACTTCGTAGTGGGTTGTAGCAAACGTCAAATCTGATTTTTGCATCTCAATGTCTTCCATTGACGGCATTGCTAGCTCCCTTAGCGACATCTCTTCGTCTTCCAATGGTGAGGTGAACAAATCCATCTAGGCACAAGAAAAGTAGAAAAAAAACAAAAAAGATTTTTTTTCTTTTTCTTTTTTTTAGAAAATAAGGGTTAGGTGTTAGTAATCAACAAAATTAATACTAGATTAAACGTAGCAAACTGGCTTGCTCCCCGGCAACGGCGCCAGAAAAAGGGGCTTGTTGACGGATAAAACTAGTATCCACCTACGATCCACAAGTGTACGGACCTACACCTTTTTCACCACGGGATTCCCAAGGTTCTTGTCAATCCGCGGAGCAAGGGGATTACTAGCGCTTAACCAAGTACTAATCTAGTTGAATGGAAAACCTTTGAAAGAGAGTATTAATCTAAAAGTAAAACAATCTAACCTAAGTTAATCTAAGTTAAGTTGATCAAACAAATCTAGGGTTAAACTATATGGTAAAGGGTGAACACAAGAGAGTGATTGAGAAAGATAAGCGTTCCCTCCCTAGGATCTAGGATAACATGGTATGCATCTACTACACGAGAGTGGTAAACCAATCTACCGGGGGTTGTGACCACGGTTTCGCCCTTTCCCTCCTCTCTCGTCGTCACTACGCGAAGGTATTCGTGACTAGACCTATGATGGACACGGTATGTTGATGGAATCTATGGGAGTAGCGGATATCATACGCCCGAAAAACACGGTGGCCTACCTTAATCATCAAAGCATCATCAACATGAAAACAATAGATTGAAACCACGAATCAAGTAGCGATCACATAGCATGTATCCATCTAATCCTAGGGATGAACGGAGACATTACCCCATCATCTTACACGGATTGAAGCACATAGGGGTGATGGAGACTCTGGAGAACGTCGTCGATGAAGATGGCGGCGATGGAGCTTGGGAACACCCCTAGGCCAGCAGCTTAGAGTCCTCCTCTTGCTTCCTTCTCTCCGCCGGTGTTGATCCTTGCGACGAGCTCATCTAACTCTCTCCCTCATCTTGCAGCGGCGGTTTTCTGGTGATTGGCGTCGGTAGGATGATTTGTTCGATGTGGCGGCCGACGACGGCGGAGGCAATAAATAGACGAACACCTAGGGCAAAGGGGGGACCGAACCGACCCCGGAGTGGGCTAGGCCGGTCGGCCCAGGCCGGCCGGCCCGAGCCCACTTCGGCTCGGTTCGGCCCCGGTTTCCTCCCGGTTGCTTCTCGCGTGATCCCTTATTCGTGTGCACTTGCATGTGGGCCTTTGACGTCGTTTCCTTCACGGTTAAGGCTTGAATCCTTGCTATGCAAGCTTCGCCGTTTTACGGTTGAGTCCCTGAAGACTTGCACGTTGACGCTTCGGTCCTTGGGTCATTTGGAGTCATGTTCATCGCGTGTCTTGACTCTTGTCGGGCTTCATGATCTTCTTCCAAAGTGCTTGATGAACTTATCCCGAAAGTCTCCTCTTTAGCGTAGATTTCCTGCGTAAACAACAAACTCCAAAATCGACATGCAAGTGTGAACTTGTTACATCATTAGTATGACTAGTGGCGGGTTAGTTGCAAATCATAATCGAAACCAATGTATAACAAGTACTCTAGGTTGACAGAAATTCACCGTCAACAGCGAGTCGATCTTGCCTTCAAGTATGTTCTCCTTCTCCACTTGCAAGACTCCTTTGACGTTCCCCGTGGGTTGAACCGGATGTAGGCGCCCGGATGACGCCCATGTGTCATTATCCGCGACCTTCTTGAATAGAGTAAAAGCTTCCGTCGGTGTAAGCTCGATGATAGATCCTCCCGCCGATGCATCGATGATCGTCCCTGACGCCATGGTGAGTCCTTGATAGAACTTTTGCACGAGTTCTTCCTTCGAGAACTTATGATGTGGAACCGCCCGAGTGTACTCGTTGAAGCGCTCGAATGCCTCCGAGATAGTTTCCGTAGGATATTGAACAAAGGTGGCAATATTATTACGCAAGCTTTGAGTTTTACCCGGCGAGTAGTATTCCTTCATGAAAGCCCTCATCAACGTGTTCCAATTTTGCACCGTCTCCGCCGATTGAGAGTGTAACCATTGCAAAGCCTTCCCGAGAAGCGAGAACGGAAAAAACCTTGCCCTCATTTGGTCTTGAGTCACCCCATCCATGTTGAAAGTCTGACATAGTTGAATGAATGCTTGGAGGTGAAGGTTCGGATCCTCTTTGCCGGTGAAGGGTGAATGTTGCACCATGCGGATTGTTGAGGTCTTGATCTCGAACGGTCTTCCGATCTCCTCAAGGTTCAAGATTGGTAGGTCGATGTCCGGGGTGCATAGCTCCCCGATCTTGCGCTCTTGCGGTGGTTGTTCTCCCATCGGTGGAAGTCGATTCTCCCGAGGACTTAGAGGTGGTGAATTCTTCGGAGATTCCTTCGATTCTTTGTCTTCCGACTCCGAATCTACAAAATCCAACTTTTTAGCTTGATGTGCTTCGCGTCTCCTTAGCCTGTAAAGTTTTTCTGGATCATCCACAAAATTATCGGGTTTGTTGGAGAGGTAGCCGTCCATCTCTTGTTAGGGTTAGCAATAAACAAAATATGCAAAAACTAGAAAGTAAAAACAAATCTATAAAAACTAGGGTTAGACAAACTAGATTAGATTTATTTTGAGGATGATCAAAGTTTAGTAGATGCAAAAAGAAAAACTAAAAGAAAATTGAAAATCACAAAAAGGCAATAAAAAATCAAATCTTGATCACTTGTTCCCCAGCAACGGCGCCAGAAAAAGGGGCTTGTTGACGGTTAATAGTTGTATCAAAGTTCGTTTAGACTTGCAAGCGGGTAAGTCTCCCGTCGTAGTCAAGGGACCCTTCTTCCCTCGAGTGGTGAACCCAAGGTATCGAATTCGTGGAACAAATGTGTGACGCAAAAGTTGATCTAGTAAAGCCAAGTAACTTCAATCTTCGGTAAAAGAAATCCTAATGCATCTAGATAAAAGACACGAAACTAATCTAATCTACTAAAGACCGAAGATAACAAAGTAAGATTGGGTAGATAAACCGATCTAGAGAGATCGGGTTAAGCCTTTTGTTGAAGTTCCAAGCAAGAGAAGAAGTAGCAAATCGAATCTTATAAGAAGCCTCTTTAAACCGTGGTTTCCCGTCCAAATCCGAAAACATCCGCCTTTCGGAACCCCTGTTCTGTCACAACGTATCCCTACTCATGCGGGGAGCTTAGGGCGAGTCCAAAGACAAGTCGAGATTCTTTCGGAAGATCCGGCGTGTACCTCTAGCCACCGCGGCTACAAGAACACCCTATGTAATCTATCTCGAGAATAGATTTAGAATAAGCACACCGATCGAAAAACGAAATCTTCGAGGAAACACTTGATCGCTAGGGATAGATTCAACTTGATAATTCAACTATGACAATGATACATAGACAAGATCACCACCGGGATCCTTCCTTGATCTTGCTTCTAGCTCCGGGAACTCCGACGTGGTCTTCCGTGCAAGGTTCCCATGTCGGCTAGGGAAACCCTAGTCAACTAGCTCGACCCTCTCATCTCCGGGATGGTGTCCCTCTCTTCTCTGCTCCTCGGCGGCCGATGACGAATTCGATGATGCGTGGCTCTCGACCCCGGGGCTATAAATAGCCTGAATGGCGGCTAGGGCAAAGGAGGGGGCGAACGGGCACAGGACAGGGTTGGGCCGGCCGGCCTGGGCCGGCCGGCCTGGGCCCATCCAGGCCCAGCCCGTGGCCTCCTTTGCTCTATGTCGGTTCCCGTGTCTTCTAGATGTTTCCCCCTTCTGCATGTAGGTCCTTGTCGTTAGTTTCTCTCCGAATTGGACATAGCTCCTTGCCTCGCAAGATTCAGCACTTTTCTGGTTAGGTCCTCGGAGTTTGTCATCTTCTCGGATCAAGTCCCTGACTTCTTAGAGTCAAGTTTGCTTCATTGCATGACTTGTACGGGGCTTCAAGGTCTTGTGATAAGGTGCTTGATGAACTTCTCCCTGAAGTCTTGCATTCAACGCTAAAATCCTGCATAAACACTAAACTCCAAAACCGACATGCACAAGTGAACTTGTTATACCACGGGGGTTAGTACCAATGGATAAGGTATAAAACTTATACCAACACCGAAGGTAAACTCATGTCTAGGTTGACGGATTTTCACCGTCAATAGTTAATAAGGAGAGGGTGTGGCTGCCGGCCTTAAATGCTAGCCTCACCACGCCGGAAACACGCCTGCACGAGCGCGTGCGCCCCGGGGTAACTGACACCCGCCTGCACGAGCGCTGGGCCCGGGAATCTGAATCAACTACACGCTATCTCTTCGAATCGTCACATCCACCACATCGACCACCACCTCCACGACGGACATGTCGCCTGCGACCATCACGACCGTCTCGACCAGAGATCTTGGGACAATAACAACATCCCTGCAGAATAAAACCCTACAAGCGAGGTACAACTCACTCGTGGGCTCGGGGGCTACATCCGGCGGATGCGCTCGCGTGCACCCACCGGGAAAACCAAATGAAAAACTACCTCGACGCCTTTCTTTTGAGCCTGCAAGTGAGTCCTAGACTCCCACCCAGGCTCAGGGGCTACTGACGAGGGCCTGGATTAGGGCCCCTTAAGAGACGAGATAATCACTCTCGAGGTGGAGCAGCATAAGGAGGACTGCAGATCCTTGTTGAGACCTTCACTGGCAAGACGCCTTGTCTCCGACCGGTGGGTGGCTTCCCCGACAAGTCTATGACTGGTAAGTGGCTTCTCCGATAAGTCTCCGCCTCGCACAACAAGTCTCTGCCTCGGCCCCGACAACTTCATTTGCACAAGGAGTTTCCGTCTCCGACTAGGGCGGGGTCTATACATGGAGGTTGGAGGCGTGGGATCCAGGAGCCCACGCGAACGTGGCGCCATCCCGACGCCCGGGCTCCCCCGTGATGACACGTGGGGCTCCAGTTCCCCACGCCATGCAAGCGCACCAGCTGGCGACACGCGTGGGCTGTCGGCTCTGACAAGAGATGTAACGCCGCACTGTTCCACCATGCGGCCCCAGACGCACCGTCCCAACCGACTCTGTGGCACGCCAACTCCGTCAGAGGCACTCAAGTGCCCTCTACGGTCGGCGCCCACCCACATTTAGGCCCCAACGTGTCAAGCCTAATACACACTAGGAGGGTTGAGTCACCCGTGAAAGAACTCGGAGGAAGCGCCAGGTACTCGGAAATGAACAGTATTACCTGGACACGCGGCAGCCTCGAGCTCCACCGCAACTCAGCACCCCTTCAATGCTCCTTGACAGACAATGACGCGCGAGAAGACCTTCCACTGACATAGGACTATAGCACTTTTTCCTTTCCCTCTTTTGCCGCTCAACCTTGCATCTGTAAAAAATGAGAGGAGAGCAACCACCACAAGGGTTGACGAACCGAACACTCACACCCCAGGGATTTGGGCTCGATTCCCTCTCCCGGCCAGTTTATAACCCTTACTACATACCTAACGCAAGAACACGGCAGCTCGATACTGGACGTAGGATATTACTCCTCGGAGGCCTGAACTAGTCTAAATCTCAGTGTATCTCGCACTAACCAACCGGGTCGGACACACGATCCGATACAAATTTACTGCTCGGCGGTAGCGAACCCCGACAAACGATAAGCAGCAAACGCCCTGTTCGTTTGGCTTATCAGCCACCAGCCAGCAGTACTTTTCTCTCACAACAAACCAGCCATCAAGAATCGCCAACAAGATTTTCTCTCGAAACGCACCAACACCAAACCATCGGTCACCGGTACCAAACGAACAGGCTGAAAACTTATGAAATTGAGCTTGGAGCGGACTTGTGTTCTTGCGGCACTTTTGGAGCGGCGTGTGGCCCAACCGAAGCAGAGGCGTCAGAGCCTTGTGTTCGCAGAGGCTTCTCGACGCCGAGAAGAAGACAGTGCTGTCCAGATTGAGTCGCCCGAATGCTGCTCCTACCACACCCGCACGGTCGACCCAACACTGATCCTACCACGCCGCACGACTCCTGAGCCTCTGCGGCTGTCGCTGAGGAAGGCGGCGCCACCACCTCCGTGCTGGCATGCAACGACTAGCTTCCCCGCAAGAAGCCGCCGGCGGACGCCGCGGAGCGCTGGTGAGCATCCCCAGGCGATGGAGGGGACAGAAAAGAAAAGCCCGCACGATTTGGAGGAGGATCCAAATCCAAGCGCCCTCGAAATTTGCCAGATCAACTCCGGATTCTGGACGGTGGGGATGGGTTACCGGATGCCAGTACAGCTCATATAGGAGGTCAGATCCGCTAAGTTTACTGGTCCATGGTGACCGTTGCGGTCAGTCGTAAGGGTCCAAACGCAGCCTTAGTTCCGAGAAAAACTCAAAGCCAAACCCCAGACTGACTGACCCTAAACAAACTATTGGCTTTTCAGACAGGCACTAGTATCTTCTTTATACTGAATTCTTCGAAAATCGGACAAAACAAAACGATGTCACACCGTGCTGAGTGGACTCCGACAGTTTGCAATTCGATGTTTTTGTTTGCTATAATTTTAGGAGCCGATTGTATTTGCATGTATTTTTGAACTGAATGTCAAAGCTACACATAACCGCAACATGAAACTCCTATTCCTTTACACAGATTCGCTGTACACATGTTTTAACCCTATGGCAACCGATTGCTTTGTAGTTCCAACACCTACTGTCAGCTCTGAAATAGAACATATCTATAATAATTTTCTTTTTTATAAGGGAACTGCCAAGCTTCTATACTTATCTCAACACTAGGTTGATTGATGAGTCGATGGTACATATCATGTGCCTGGAGGCCTCAGCACCGAGTTGGCCAGAGTTTCATTCATCTTTACAGGAAGGGACGGCATTTGCCTCATTATTTCAGGAACATCATTTACCCTGCAACAAGAAGAAAATCCAGTTGTTACCTTGTTGCAAGTTGACTTGATAAGCACAAATCATGGAGAGGCAGCAAGTTCTTGTCAGCAAAATACAAATATAGTTTGTACGATGATACAACATAGTGTTTAATCATTTACAGTGATTTAATAGCATGTGCACAATGAACCTGGGAAACAATTTTGAAGGATACAACTATGCATAGATTACTAACCTAAGAGGCATGTTAACATGTCATGCATAGTGTTAAAATTAACAGATAATGGAAAGGCTAGAACAAATTTAGCGATAATTCTCAGTGTTTACAAGTATGAGGAATGCAGTTATACTACAGGGCTGGAGGCATTTGAGAATTCACTCATCCATGTACAGTGAAGATCATATAGAAGAAAAAGAAAAGGAAAATGAAGAAACTTACTCTTTCAGAACTGTAAGTATATTGTCCCTTGTCTGGCCTAAAAGAGAGAGGTTATCTTGTACCTACAAAAGATTTAGTGCACGAATATCAGAATATTAGGACAAAATTATCCAATGATGGCAGGCCTACACTATGGAAGCAAAACAAGTTTTTTAACAAAGAATTTATAAACACAAGTAATATCACACACATCCTCATGTTCATGCATCCAAGTGTTAAGTGTATAATGGTCCTATTATAGGCCCAAATGGCCCATGAGGCTCTGCCTCTATATATGGATCTCCCTCTGATGGACTCTAATTCTGCTCTCCCTCTTATAATTCACCGGTACGCAACATGGTATTAGAGAAGGATTTCAGGTGATTTTTCACCTGCGATCCTTTTTTCCCGCCGCCAGCCCGTCGCCGGCGTCATCCGCCGGATTTGGCCTGTCCAGCCCGTCTGTCAGGCGGCCTCTCTCGGTCCGCCCGTCGCCAAGGCTCCGTCTGTGTGACATTCTCCATCCGTCGCGGCGGACTCATCTACACGAGTAGCACCAGTCGCCGCCCGTCACGGACTCGTTCTTCACGTCCACCTGTCACCACTTCATTCGTCCTCACGGTCACCTACTGCACGTATGCGGGCTTCATCTTTTGTCAATTCCCCAGGGACTATCAGGCTGCCGTCCGTCTCCTTGCTGCAGCTGGTGTGCTGAAATCTGCAATTCACGCCTGCTGCTCTGCATGTTGGGGTAAATGGGGACCGTTTTGGCAAGTGTATTGGCTGTTTCAGGGAATGATTGAAAGCTTGGCCAGCGAAGAGCAGGCGAAGTATCTTCGTTTGCGGGAGCGTATTTCACGAGCGAAAAAGGCGACACGCAAACACGATGAAGATGTTCATCTTCGTCTGCAGGAGCGAAGTTCACGCGCGAAGATGACGAGAAGTTGACGCGATGAAGATGTTTTATGACCGGGCGAAGAAGAGACGTGAAAGAGCCGGGACAAGAGACGTGACGCGAAGAGCACACGAGAGAAACAACCCGCGAAGACGTTGAAGAGCTAAGCATGAGGCAAGAGTTTGTAGAAGGGAAGCGAAGAGGGCAAGTGTTGAAGTGGTCCCGAAGATAGGCGAAGAGGAATGTCCTAAAGATACAGGAGGAGCTTTCAACGAAGAGGAAAGGGCACGGCTAAAAATCAGAGCGCCACGAGGACAGACACGTAGGTCGACAAGGTGTAAAGTGAGTACCTGTAAAGTACGGGCCCTGCGAGGTTGCCGAAATACCCCTGAGATGCTTCGCACAATGTAAAAAAGCAATGGCAAGTGTTGTAAAGAGAAATTGTTACGGACCTATAAAAAGGACCTGATGGTAATGAAATGGGGGCGATTGGAGAGCGGCTGGGTTGCATTACGCCCAGTTGAGTTCGAGTTTTACATTTTTCGGTGTCGTAAGTGTTTTCCTTCACTTTCTTTCCCTTTAGTTCGTTTCGACTGTTGGCCCCTCTTCGGAGAAGGTTTTCACCCCAACACTGCATTTGCTACAAAGTCAACATCTTTCTAATTTTTCTTTCAAATTTTTCTGTCTAGTCTCTCTTTTGTACCTCAGTTGTCTATGAGTCTGCTTTCAGTTGGTCAAATAGCATATCATAATTTTTTTTGTTGTATTTGATGACTCATCTTGTTTTATTAGGATCGTCGAACCGGGACTGTGCTTGGGACTGGCCATCGTCGTAGAGGTTCTCATGGCCTCTATCTTATTGATATCCCTCGTCTTCCTCAGCATCCACCCAGTGCATCATCCGCTACTTCATCATCCACCTCGTCCTTCCCCGAGTGGCATCATAGTCTCGGTCATGTTTGTGGGTCACGTTTGTCTACATTAATAAATACAGGTCGTTTAGGTCATACGTCTCTCGAGCCTAGCTTTAGTTGTAAGGGTTGCAAGCTTGGAAAACAAATACAACTCCCATAATCATCCAATGTTTCTCAATTTGCTAGACCTTTTTGATCTTATTCATTCAGATGTATGGGGTCCTACACCTTTTGCCACAAAGCGTGGTCACAAATATTATGTCATTCTTATTGATGATCATTCTCACTATACTTGGATTTATTTTATGAAACATCACTCTCAACTGTGTTCCATTTACCAGTCGTTTGTTCGCATAGTTCACACACAATTTTCTACTCCTATTAGAGTCTTTCGTTCTAACTCTAGTGGTGAGTATTTGTCCAATGTTTTTGCCAGTTCTTGTCCTCTGAGGGCACTCTTGTTCAGCTTTCTTGTACTCGTGCTCATGCACAAAATGGTGTGGCCAAACGCAAACATCACCATCTTATAGAGACGGCTCACACACTTTTGATTTCTTCTTTTGTCCCTTCTCATTTTTGGGGTGAAGTTGTCTCTACTGCTGCATATCTCATAAATAGACAACCCTCATCCAAATTTTCTAACAAATATGACCTCGTGAGGTACTTTTTGGTACCCCTCCCAGCTATGATCATCTTTGAGTTTTTGGATGTACATGCTATGTTTTGCTTGATCTTCGTGAACGTACTAAGTTGACTGCACAATCTGTTGTGTGTTTTTCTGGGGTATAGTCCTGAGCATAAAGGTTATCGCTGCTATGATCCTTCTTCTCGTCGCATACGTATCTCTCGTGATGTGACCTTTGTTGAGAACCATGCTTTCTTTTATAACCTATATCTACACACCCCTCATATTCTCCCAGAGTCCACATCTTTTATGTGTCTTCCTCCTATTTCACCCACGAGTGATGTTACTTCACCTTCCTCATCCATTCCTGATGTGCCACCTATTTTCTTTACGCTTCTCTATGAGCCACCTTACACCTCCACCATCTTCACATGCGCCGCCTCCGCCTCCGCCTCCACCTCCACCACCTCCACCTCACCCTTTCTCAAAACCACCTATCACACATTTCTTTGAACATCGTAATAAAACTACCACTGAACTTCCTTCTAGTCCTACCACCTCAGCCAGTCCTGACGCATCCGCTGTTGATGATTCTAATAACATTGATGAGTCGCATATTGTTTCTGATGATATAATCTACGAGATCGTAGTACTATTCGTCCTGAAGACAAGTATGGTTTTCCCAGTGTGAATGCTCTTGTTCTTGAACCAGTCAGCACTTATCAAGAAGTTGCTAGTGTTCCTGAATGGAAGCTTGCTATGTTTGAGGAACTTGCTGCCCTTGAACGTACAGGCACTTGGGATCTTGTTCTGTTACCATCACATGCTGTGCCTATCACGTCTATGTGGGTATTTAAAATTAAGACCAAGTTAGATGGTTCCATTGAGAGATATAAAGCTGGTCTTATTGCCTGAGGATTTCAGCAAACTCAAGGTCGCGATTATGATGAGACAATTGCTCTAGTTGCACATATGACTCTGTTCGGACTTTGATTGCTGTGGCTGCCACTTCTTCATGGACTATCTCTCAGATGGATGTTAGATTTTCTTCATGGTGATTTGCACGAGGAAGTTTATATGCAACCACCCCCAGGTTTAATGCTCCTCCTGGACATGTGTCGTTTTCATCATGCTTTATATGGCCTTAAACAGGCTCCTTGTGCCTGGTTTGAGCATTTTGTATCTGTAATACAAGCTGCTGGTTTTCACCCACTGATCATGATCCTGCTTTATTATTCTTCACTCACCACGTAGACGTACTTTCCTTCTATATGCCAATGATATGTTGATTACGGGAGATGATGTGGAACGTATATCTAATTTGAAGAGGCAACTTGGTGAGCAATTTCAAATGTCAGATCTGGATCCTCTCATTTATTTCCTAGGGATTGAGGTTCGGCACTCTCCTAGGGGATCTTTCGCTCTCAATCCAAATACATACATAATCTTATTGATCGTTCAGGCATCATTGATAATCGCACGACTGCCACGCCTATGGATCTACACTTGCAACTTCGCCCCAGTGATGGTGCACCTGTTGAGGACCCCTCTCGATATCGGTATATTGTGGGCAGTTTGGTATATCTCACCGTTACCATACCAGATATTGCACATGCTATCCGTATTTGGAGTCAGTTTGTGAGTGCTCCTACTTCAATTCATTTTGGACATTTATTTCGTGTCCTGAGATACTTACGGGGTACCTCATCTCAGTGTTTGTTCTATGCTCGTGATAGTCCACTTCAGATTCACGCTTACTCGGACTCCACTTGGGCGAGTGACCCAACGGATCGTCGCTCCATCACAGGATACAGCATTCTTCTTGGCTCCTCTCCTCTTGCATGGAAGTCTAAGAAGCAGGCAGCTGTCTCTCGGTCTAGTACAGAGGCAGAACTTCGAGCATTGACTACTGCAGAGATTGTATCGCTTCGATGGTTGTTGGCTGATTTTGGTATTTCTTGTGATGCCCCAACACCCCTTTTTATGTGACAATACAGGAGCCATAGAAATTGCTAATGATCCTGTCAAGCATGATCTTACAAAGCATACCGGAGCCGATGCATTCTTCACTCAGTATCATTGTCAACATAAAACCATTGCTCTACAGTATGTGCCCTCTGAGCTGCAGTTGGCAGATTTCTTTACTAAAGCACAAACTCGAGAGCAACGGCTTCACCTTCTCAAACTCAATGCTTCAGATCCTCCACTTCCACCTTGAGTTTGAAGGGGGGATGTTAAGTGTATAAAGGCCCTTCAATTATAGGCCCATATGGCCTGTGAGGCTCTGCCTCTATATATGGATATCTCCCTCTGATGGACTCTGATTCTGCTCTCCCTCTTATAATTCACTGATACGTAACACCAAAGACCCTATCACCCCCCCCCCCCCCCCGTCCACTAACCGTCTACCCCTGTCCTCACATCGGTGGACATGCGTTCTGAGCAAAAGTCAAGGCAATTAAAATCCCAGAAGGAGCAACCATGGGACTGGGATAAAATAGTGTACTAGCATTAGGGAATTATTTGATTTTGTCTTCACACTTGTGTAAAGGGTTTTGGAGTTGGAAGTGAAACTTAAATTCCACAAACATACCTAATAAAATTTTTATTCGAAACTAGCACCTCCTTTCATGTTCCATTACAAAACATGACTCCTACTGTATTGGAAATACTGATAGGTGTGTATATGATATAATGACAACATAAAGGCAACAAAGGTAACAACGCACATTAAAGCTGAAACCCATAAATTTAATTATCTTGCAATTTAAGCATCCACCAAAAGATGAAAACAGACATAATAACAGATTCAATCTTGTTATGTGAAATTTCACAGAAAAGGCAGGAACAAACCTGCATGTTTGAAATATTTGAATGGATTTGATTTAAAATCTGTGCATTGTGCTCCAAAATCTGTCCAGTTGGGCCTCCAATAGCTGCAATAGAAGACAAGGAAGCAAATAACTAAGCATACCATCAGATAGTAACTGTACATCATCCAAATTTGATATGTCAACAGAGGTAGCATGTTTTATTTAAGACTAGGTGATACCCCGCGCGTTACTGCGGGCATTTCAACTTTTAAAGATAAAATCTGAAAGTAGAAACTAAAGTGATTGTTTCGCAACATTCTACTGCAAATAGCACATTGCATACATGGGTGCTATTAGCCATAAAAATTGATATAGTGGATAGTGATGTGGACACCTTGCATGTTGAGAGAAGGCACAGTGGATGGTGACGTGGCATGCTGAGGGTTGAGAGAACTCCTTAGTGGGGAGCTCTTATATAGTTTTGTATGATATAAATATATAAATTTTTTAGATTGGACGGTGCAAACAATTAAGATGATGTGGCTGCACCGTATGCGAGAAGTATATAGTTTAATATAGATATAGAATTAGCAATCAATGCATTTTGTGGGGTGCTTAGTGGAGGATGACGTGGCGCGTTGGTGGAGGATGATGTGACGCGTTGAGGATTGGTGGGGTGCTTAGTGGAGGATGACGTGGCGCGTTGGTGGGGGATGACGTGGCGCGTTGAGGAGTGAGAGAATTCCTTAGTGGGAGTGCTAATATAGTTTTGTATGATGATGATCTTTTGAGTTACAGTGCTCTTCTACACGGCTAAAGAAAGTTTGTATCTGTCATAACTCACAAACAACAAAGCACCAATGTTGTACAAGAGAGTAAGAGCAATGTAAACTTCCATGTTATCTTCCGACGCTCAGGAGCAATTGTATCCTGATAAATTAATTATTTGATACAAGCATAGAAGATACCTAAGGCCTGATCACATGATGAAGCAGTGCAAAATATGACCTCCCCTAGCCCCCTAACAACCCCCCCCCCCCCCCGCCCCCGGTATTTAAAATAACTGACGGACCTAATCATTATTTTAAGAAGAGAACGGCATAATCAAATATCTTAAGCATCCGCAACTGTCATGGGCACTCGGCTGGGCCTATTGGTCGTCCATTAGGATTAGGGTTAGAGATAGAATTAGAGATATCTTTCTTAGCAGCCAAGTAAACCTTTCAATATAAAGAGAGATACATCAATTAAAAGAATCAAGTAAGAATTATTAGGAGAGATCCTTATCTACCTCCGAGCCTTGAGATTGGGCGCAGCCATCGCCGGGGTACCTGATATCAAACGTCCAGTTCAGCGCCTGTTTACCCCCTGCAATCCCCTAATCCCTCCCGTTATGCACGGCTCCCAGATCAGAGCCGTGACAATTCAGAGACAGCTATTGCAATCCTGATGGCTGACAGCAAGGAGATGAAGGATCCAGTCAGGATAATTGACAGTATTATCAAACAGATCTCTGACATAGCCATGCAGATGAAAGCCCTAGCCTGGAAGCTGGAGCGTCAGCGCCAGGAGGTGGTGGCGGTGCAAATACATGTGGCAGTGTGTGGGTTCTTGGCCAGGCGTCATGTGCGAGTAGCGAAGGCATCACTAATTTCCACACCGGCGGTACAGCAGCAGTTTCAAGATGGCGTCTCAGTGGATCGCCTTGCATGTCAGGACCCAGGAGGCTGCCGCTCAGGTCACTGCGAGACTGCGAACTGCTTTGCAACAGCCAACAGTTCATGGCTTCTGTGGCATCTCCATGGACTTGTTCGGCCGCAACTCCATCCCGATTGCTTCCAGTACAGCCTCTGTGCAAGATGTGCCATGTGTAGAGATGTCAGGAGAAGGCATCCATGCAAGCAAGTCCTTGTGCAATGAAATCTACAGGCCCGTGTGTTTTCCTTAGAAACCAGGAGGGGTGTTCGGTGCATGTGAGTTGTTTTGGCTAACAGATTCCTGCCTACATGGAAGTCCAAAAGTTGTTGCTGGTAGCAAATGCATGTGCGGCAGACTCAAAGTCCATATGTACCTATCTTTCAAGCTTCCAGATGGGATCAACCTTCAACTAGAGGTGTGATGCAAATAAAGAACTGTAGTTTATTTAGTGTTTAGTTAATGATAAAGGAATGTTAGACAGCATCCTTAATTCCCTCTTGGCTGCCGCACAGGCCTAGTGCCTTGTACCTTCTTAACTCTGCTAAGTGTTCACACCTTGGACCCTTTGGCTTCCCTCTTGGCTGCCGCACAGGCCTAGCGACTTGTGCCCTCTTAACTCTGCTAAGTGCCTGTTCAGTGTGTGTTCACACCTTAGACACTTTGGCTGTTGGCCTGGACGCCCATCCTATATAATGTAAACCCCTTGTAAGGGCACTCCCAACCCAGACTCTACCCATGGAGTCTATATCTCGAAGACTCTATCACAAGAAACTATATTCCCCAATGCAAATTTTCTACCATGGAGTCTATCTAATATTCCTCTCGGATCTTCTACTCCCGCTTTATTAAATAAGAGGACACATCGCGTATGTGGGCAGCCACACGGGATCCGCACGGACCTCGTTTTGCGTGTAGACTTTGAGTCTAACTTAGACTTGGTTTCTAAGTTTTCACCCCTCTCTCATCATTAAATTGCTTGCCACATCAGCAATTTGCCTAGGTGGCAGTGTATTTAATGACTCTGGACTCTACCACAGAGTCTGGGTTGGGAGTGTCCTAATCCATCTATTAATGCATAATACAACTGCTTTTATGGTATCAGTCGCCTAGGATCCCACCCAGGCCCTCCCTCTTCCGCACCGGCGCTGCTCCCAGCGCGCCTTCTTCTCCAGCGCGCCGTCCAGGCGCCGCTCCGAAGACGCCGGCCCGCCGCTGCTCTAAGCGCGCTCCCCGGCGGTGCTCATGGACGCCGTCGACGCCGACGCCGCAGCCCACCGCCGCCGCCCTCCAAGAGGCCCGCGACGCCGCTCTCGCCCGTGCCGCCGAGGCGAACGCGAGGCCGCTACGGCGCAGCCGACGCGGGGACGCGGCGGACGCCCGGCTCCGTGCCGCCCTCGACCGCGCCGCCCGAGATCGTGCCGCCGCCGCCCACGACACCGGCCCCGGCGACGACGATGCTGCCTCCTCCTACGCCACCGGCGACGCCGAGCCCCTTCGGGATGCTCTCGCCCAGCACGAAGCCAAGGCGCTTCTCAACCTCCACTCCCAGGCGGTCGGCGTCCAGAACATCCGGCTGCTCGTCCCACTTCGCCTCGATGGGACGTCTGCCTTCTACAGGCCCTGGCGCGAATCCTTCCTCCTCACCCTCGGACGGTACTCCCTGGAAAACCACGTCCTGTCTGATGCCGCCACCCCTGCCTCCGCCGATTGGGTCCGAATGGACTGCGTCGTGTGCACTTGGCTCTTCGGCACCATCACCGACGACCTCGCCGACACCGTGCCTCCGCCCGCGACATCTGGCTCGCCATCGAGTCGCAATTCCTCGGTAATCAAGCGACGCAAGCCCTATACGCCGACGCCGACTTCCGTACCTTCTGCCAAGGCGAGCTCTCCATCGCCGACTACTGCAGACTCTACAAGCGCAAGGCTCAGGACCTCCGCGACCTCGGCCAACCCGTCTCCGACTGGTCCCTCATCCTCAACATCATCCGCGGCTTGAACGAGCGATTCGAAGCCATTGGGCTTCACCTGCGTCGCACAGACCCTCTGCCCAGCTTCCTCAAGGTACGAGCCGAACTTCAAAATGAGGAGCTCACCATGGCGAAGGCAGCACCGGCTGCCGCCCTCCTCTCTAGCTCCAGTGGCGGCACGGGCTCCGCCGACGGGGTTCGCCCGCCCTCCGTCCCCCCAAGCCGCCACACCATCCCCAGCAGGGGTCCCCCGGCAACTTCCCCGGGCGCGGCCGCCGCGGTGGCAAGAAGAACGGCGGCGGAGGCGGCGGCGGCAAGACCCCCGGCGAGCACTCCGGCCACGGGGGCGGCGACGGCCGCCCCGCCCCCCACACCGGCGGCGCGGGCGCGGGCTCGACCGGGGGATACGCCCCCCGCGTCGTTCCTCCCTGGCTCGCTTACCAGCACCCCTGGACCGGGCCTTTCCACATGTGGCTCGGGGCCAGGGGCCCTTCCCGCCCACCTGTTCCTGGGCCGGCCCAACCGCCCCATGCCTTTGCCGCTGGGTCGCCTGGGCAGTGGGCTGGTTCGTGGGGCGCCCCTTCTGCAGGCCCACCACCGCCTCCCCCCTCGGTGGACAGCCTCTCTACTGGTTGGGACCAGCAGGCGTTGCCTGCTCAGTTCCAGACCATGCAGCTCCAACCTCCAGCTCAACACAACTAGTATTTTGATACTGGTGCTACGAACCATGTGACGTCCGATGCCGGTATACTCTCTTCAGCCTCCCCTTCCAATTCCTCTCCTTCTAGCATTGGTGTTGGTAATGGCAACCTCGTTCCTGTCATCTCCACCGGCTCTGCTAAACTCCCTCACAAGCTTCGCCTTAATGATGTTCTTGTTGCCCCCAACTTCATTAAGAACCTTGTTTCTGTTCGGCAATTTACTGTTGACAACAATTGTAGTGTGGAATTTGATCCGTTTGGCTGTTCTGTGAAGGATCTTCCTACTCGGAGCGAGATCATCCGATGTAACAGCACCGGGTCCCTCTACCCTCTACAGCTACCAGCATCGGCCCTCCTTGCTTCCTCCTCGACGCTCTGGAATCAACGCCTCGGACACCCAGGACATGAGGCCCTCTCCAAGCTCGTCCACTCCAACGCCATCGCCTGCACTCCCAGCACCACTGCTGGCTTATGTCACGCTTGTCAACTTGGCCGCCATGTGTGCCTCCCTTTTTCTTCATCATCATCCAAAACTAGTCGTAATTTTCAGTTAATACATTGTGACCTATGGACCTCTCCAGTTACTAGTATCTCCGGTTACAAATATTATCTGGTTATTTTGGATAATCACTCCCATTATTTATGGACTTTTCCTTTACGCCTCAAATCTGACACCTTTTCCACTCTAACCAATTTTTTTGCTTACGTCCGTACCCAGTTCGGTGTCACCATTCAGGGCATACAAAGCGACAACGGCCGCGAGTTCGATAACCTCACCGCCCGCTCCTTCTTCAAGTCCCACGGAGTTCTCTTTCGCATGTCCTGCCCCTATACCTCCGCGCAAAACGGCAAAGCTGAACGCATTATTCGCAGCACCAACAATGTCATTCGCTCCCTGCTGTTCCACGCGCACGTTCCCCCGTCCTACTGGCCCACCGCTCTAAGCATGGCTACTCACCTGCTTAACCTTCTCCCCACCAAAACCCTATCCTTCTCTACACCCCATTTTGCCTTATTCGGGGTTCAGCCCTCCTACGAGCACTTACGGGTTTTCGGGTGTGCCTGTTACCCCAACCTCTCCGATACAGCTCCACATAAACTTTCTCCCCGGTCCTCCCTATGCGTTTTTCTCGGCTACTCCCCTCATCACAAGGGTTATGTTTGCCTTGATCGCCACACCAATCGCACCATCATCTCCCGTCATGTCATCTTTGACAAATCATCCTTCCCTTTCGCCAAAGACCCCATGCCACCCCTTCCTGAGGCCTTTGATTTCCTGGAAGACCCCCCTAACCCGGTGATGGTCCCATTTCCATCATCACGCTTGTTTCCCCCTGCAGATACAGCAGCCGGACCTCCTGCTCCGGCTTTTCGACCCTCAGCAGCCACTCCGGCTCCTTGTGGTCATGGGCCTGCTTCCTCAGCTGGACCGCTTCCCCTTGGCGGGTCGCGCCCGCTCACTGGAGGCTCACGGCGGCTGTCTCCTCCCCCGGGGTTTCCTGCCCTGGACGCTCCTTCCTCGACGCCTTCCGCCCCGCCGGCGGCGACGTTCCGGCGCTTCGGCATCACCTACTCCCCGCGCGTCGCGGCCCCCCGCCGCACCACCTCGACCCAAGATGCCCCGGGCATCCGGTCTTCGCCGACCTCTCGGTGCCCCCGGCGGCGCCGGCTCCCGGCACTCCCCGCGGCCTCGCCGGCCGCCCCCGCACCATGCTCGCGCGCCCCGACGTCCCGCCCGCATCCGCTCCGGGCTCCCCGTCCGCACCAACAACTCCACCGCCGCCGGAGCCGTGCGGTTCCACCCGTCGTCAACCAGCACACCATGAGGACGCGCGGCAAGCACGGCTTCCGCGTGCCCTCCATCTACCACGCCGCGCCGCTCTCCCCGGTACCGCGCACGTTTCGGGCCGCCCTGGCCGACCCGAACTGGCGAGCGGCAATGGAAGCCGAGCACTCTGCTCTTATTGCCAACAACACCTGGGACTTACTTCCTCGACCACCCCATGCCAATGTGGTCACTGGTAAATGGGTGTTCAAGCACAAATTCAACGTCGATGGTTCCCTTGAGCGATACAAGGCCTGATGGGTTCTTCGAGGGTTTACTCAGCGCCCCGGTGTCGATTTCTCTGAGACCTTCAGTCCTGTTGTGAAGCCCGCCACCGTCAGGACAGTCTTGTCACTGGCTCTCCCTCGGTCTTGGCCCATTCATCAGCTCGACGTCAACAATGCCTTTCTTCAAGGTACCTCGTCAGAAACTGTTTACTGCGTTCAGCCCACTGGTTTTGAGGATTCCACTCACCCAGATTATGTTTGCCGCCTCAATCGCTCGCTCTATGGATTGAAACAAGCGCCACGTGCCTAGTACAGCCGTTTTGCCTCATTTCTCCTCCGGCTCGGCTTTGTTGAAGCCAAGACAGACACCTCCCTGTTCATATACCATTCTGGTGCAGACACAGTCTACTTGCTACTGTATGTTGACGACATAATACTCACAACATCATCCTCAAGTCTTCCCACAAGGACCATCACCACTCTTTAGCAAGAATTCTCCATGAAGGACCTTGGACAGCTGCACCACTTTCTTGGCATGCACGTCCAACATACTCCTTCTGGTTTATTTCTATCTCAGCGCCAATATATGCTTGAGATCCTTGACCGAGCTGGCATGGCTGATTGCAAGTCCTGCACCACACCAGTTGCCCTGGACCCAAAGCTTTCTGCCAGTGGTGCTCTGGTTGCTGATCCGACAGATTTTCGAAGCCTCGCCGGCGCACTACAGTACCTCACTTTCACCAGACCGGATATCTCCTATGCAGTTCAGCAGATTTGCCTCCACATGCACGATCCCCGAGAACCCCATCTGGCAGCCCTCAAGCGTATCCTGCGTTACCTCCGCGGCACCCTCCACATGGGCTTACTCATTCGCCCATCAGCACAGCAGGATCTGGTCGTCTACTCCGATGCCGACTGGGCCGGCTGTCCAGACACACGCAAGTCCACCTCTGGATATGCTGTTTTTCTTGGAGACAGTCTCATCTCATGGTCCTCCAAGCACCAGAACACGGTCTCCCGGTCCAGTGCCGAAGCTGAGTACAGGGCAGTTGCTAATGCCGTCGCCGAAGCCACCTGGTTGCGCCAATTACTGACTGAACTGCATACTCCCCTGCGCAAGACCACCTTGGTTTACTGCGACAACATCAGTGCCATCTACATGTCCTCTAACCCCGTTCAACATCAGCGCACCAAACATGTGGAGATCGACCTCCACTTCATTCGTGAACGGGTTGCTGTTGGGGATGTCCGTGTGCTTCATGTTCCGACGACTTCCCAGTTCGCCGATATCTTCACAAAGGGGCTGCCTTCTTCGGTCTTCGCAGAGTTTCGTTCTAGTCTAAATGTCTGGTCACCAGACGCTTCGACTGCGGGGGCGTGTTAGACAGCATCCTTAATTCCCTCTTGGCTGCCGCACAGGCCTAGTGCCTTGTGCCTTCTTAACTCTGCTAAGTGTTCACACCTTGGACCCTTTGGCTTCCCTCTTGGCTGCCGCACAGGCCTAGTGACTTGTGCCCTCTTAACTCTGCTAAGTGCCTGTTCAGTGTGTGTTCACACCTTAGACACTTTGGTTGTTGGCCTGGACCCCCAGCCTATATAATGTCAACCCCTTGTAATCCATCTAATAATGCATAATACAACTGCTTTTAAGGAATAAGCACTGAAATGTAAAAGGCTTCTTTCTAGATAATATGTTTAAATCGAAATCATTGTTGTTATGCTGCAGCTCGAGGATGAGCTGCTCAAAAAGGGAGGGAGTAGTGTCATGGGCGCTCGGCTGGGATGACACTGGGCCTATTGGGCCTCCATTAGAACTAGGGTTAAGATAAAACTAGAGATCTTTTTTAGCAGCCAAGTAAACCTCTCAAATGTAAAGAGAGATGTATCAATTAAAAGAATAAGTAAGATTTGTTAGGAGAGATCCTCATCTACCTCCGGGCGTTAAGATTGGGCCCAGCCGTCGCCGGCATGCCCAATCTCAAGTGTCCGGCTTGCAGATCTGAGCCGTGACAGCAACATCAAACGGGAAACAAACCAGAAGAGGAAAGATCAATGTAGAGACTGGAAACAATTAGTATGATCACTAATCTCAAAAACTATATGTACCTTTGTATGAAACATCAACATCATCGATAGGGAGAACAGGAACAGTATATGATGGAGCATTAGGTCGTGATACTATGTGTGCTGGACCTTTTGATGAAGAGTCACCAAGTCTTTCCTACAGTTTAGTAGTTTGGTAAGGACGTCAAAAGTGTAAATAATGTCGAAACATAAGCAGCAATCACCGAAAAGCAAACTTAAACCAAAATTGATGTGATTGAAACGTCAATTAGTGACTTTCTTCGACACATAGATTTCAATATATGATCAACCCTACTATCAGTATCTGGGTACGCACTGTTTAATTTGATTTATGTACCTTTAATTCATGTTGACAAACAATGAATTATACTTCACACTGTTTAGGGAATTAATCTCCTGTGCATTCTTCCAACCCTAGGAATGGTGGGTTATAGAGTTAGCTATACATGGGCCTCTATGGGCTGTACAAGGCCATATGGGCCACTCACATATATATACACTAACACCCCCCCGCAGTCTGGACTACCGGCGCAGCGGCGTACAAGACTGGCCAACAAAGAAAGAAACTCATACACAAGGGCCCCCCCGCAGCCACAACTAGCCACTGGCTACGTTGAGGCTGGACCGGAACTCCGAGGAGGTGGAGGAAGGAAGACCCTTGGTGAAGATGCCAGCAAACTGGGAGGTGGTCGGTACATGGAGAACCCGAACATCGCCAATAGCCACCCGGTCTCGAACGAAGTGCAAGTCAATCTCCACATGCTTCGTCCGCTGATGCTGAACCGGGTTGGTGGAGAGGTACACGGCACTGGCGTTGTCGCAGTAGACGAGCGTGCTCTTGGCGAGCGGGCTGTGAAGCTCAGCCAAGAGTTGTCGTAGCCAGGACGCCTCAGCCACGACGTTAGCAATAGCCCGGTACTCCGCCTCAGCACTCGAGCGAGAGACCACCGGCTGTCGCTTGGACGACCAGGAGATCAGGTTGCCGCCGAGGAAGACGGCATAACCCGAGGTAGAGCGGCGGGTGTCCGGGCACCCCGCCCAGTCGGCATCAGTGTAGACGACTAGCTCAGCAGACGGAGACCGGTGGAGGACCAAGCCAAGGTCAACAGTGCCCCGGACGTAGCGAAGGAGGCGCTTCAGCGCAGCAAGGTGCGACTCCCGTGGATCATGCATATGGAGGCAGATCTGCTGGACAGCGTAGGTGAGATCCGACCTGGTGAAAGTGAGGTACTGTAAGGCACCAGCAAGATTCCGATAAGCAGTAGGATCAACCACAGGATCACCCAGAGTAGCAGACAGCTTCTCCCGAGTGTCAACAGGAGTGGAGCAAGGCTTGCAATCAGTCATCCCGGCACGCTCGAGTATATCCAGGGCATACTGGCGCTGGTGAAGGAGAAGACCTGTCTGACAGGGCTCAACTGTCACGCCCAAGAAGTGATGAAGCCGACCCAGATCCTTCATGGCAAACTCCTGCTGAAGTGAGGTGATAATCCGCTGAAGCAGCTGTGTACTGGAGGCAGTCAGAACAATGTCATCAACATAGAGAAGGAGGTAAGCAACCCCATCAGCATGGTGATATATGAATAGTGAAGTGTCTGACTTGGCCTCAACAAACCCAGTGTCAGCAGGAAGGTGGCAAATCGAGAGTACCATGCTCGAGGAGCCTGCTTCAAACCATATAGAGACTTGTTCAACCGGCAGACCATATCCGGACAACTAGAGTCCACAAACCCTACTGGCTAGCTGCAGTAGACTGTCTCGGTGAGAGTGCCATGAAGAAATGCATTCTTGACATCGAGCTGGTGCACGAGCCAAGACCGAGAGAGAGCAAGTTTATGAGGAGACCGAGAGAGAGCAAGTTTATGAGGAGCAGTGGCAGCAAGGTTCGGGTAGCAAGCGCACCCGAAGACACGAAGGTGAGTGTAAGTGGGAGGGGTACCGAAGAGAGCATGGTGAGGAGTCGGAGCAGGAGAAGCGGTGGAAGGAAGAAGGTTGAGAAGGTAGGTGGCGGTGTGAAGACTCTCTACCCAGAAGCGCGGGGGAAGGGAGGCCTGGATCAGGAGAGTGCGCATGACATCGTTTGTGGTCCGAATCATGCGCTCTGCCTTGCCGTTCTATGGTGAAGTATACGGACAAGACATACGGAGCTGGACACCGCGGGTGAGGAAGAAGGAGCGAGAGGTGGAGTTATCGAACTCACGCCTGTTGTCGCACTGGACGGCCTTAATGGTGAGGCCGAACTGAGTGGACACCCAGGCAAAGAAGTGAAGGGTGGGGAAGGTGTCTGACTTAGCACGCAAAGGGAAAGTCCAGGAGTAGTGAGAGAAATCATCAATGATCACCAGATAATACTTATAACCAGAAATGCTGAGTACAGGAGAAGTCCACACATCACAGTGGATAAGATCAAAAGCATGCGCAGCATGCGAAGAAGAAGAAGAAAAAGGAAGCCGAACATGCCGACCAAGCTGGCATGCCTGACAAAGGTGCTCAGCAGTAGTCCTAGTACAAGAGATATCTCCACTACGACTAATCTGAGCCAAAACATCTCGGCCAAGATGACTGAGTCGGCAGTGCCAAGTGGTGGAGGACGGTGTCACGGCAAGAGCAGCTGACGAAGAAGACGAAGGTGAAGTGGAGGCAGCGGAGCCAGGAAGTCGAAGAGTGTAAAGGGGCCCGGTGCTGTCACATCGGAGGAGTGGACGCCCGGTAGCCAAATCCTTCACAAAAAGACCAGAAGTATCAAACTCCACAGAATAAGAGTTGTCAGCTGTAAATTGACGAATGGAAAGAAGATTATGAACCATCTGAGGAGCAACAAGGACATCAGAGAGACGAAAAGGACCGGGAGCAGAACCCACAGAAGTGACCGGAAGACAGGATCCATCACCGATCATGATGGAGGAAGGACAAGAGGGGTGAGGAGGTCGGACAGAAGAAATGATACCCGCATCAGGAGTAGTGTGGTACGAAGCACCCAAGTCAGCGATCCACTCGGTGCCGACGAGCGGCGTCAGCCCCACAGTGCTGAAGGACTACGGCAAGGCAGTCTGATCCCACCCCCCCCAGCCACGACGAGCTGGGCGGAGGAGGTGGAGTCCAGGTCGGCGTGTAGGAGGCAGCACTCGTGACCATGGCCGCTGGCTGGTGCGTGGGACGAGGCCCCCCTCCCTGACCCTGGTAGGGCCACATGGAGATACGCCCTGACCACGGGTGGGAGACGGTCGGCCAGGGCGTACCTCCGGGAAGAGGAGCGAGAGGGGGGGTCGGAGCCTGGGTGGACGGCCCACGACCCCCACCACCGCGTCCTCGGCGGCCTCGGCGCCCCCCCACGCCCCCCCCCCCCCCCCCCCGCTCGGTCCGGGGGGAGGAGCACCAAGGAGGGAGGCAGGGGGAGAGGCGGAGGACGGTGGTGGGGCAGCTACGAGTGCACGCGAGGTAGAGGACGAAGATGTGGTCGAGGTAGGGGTGTGGAGGCCCCGAGTAAGCTCCTCCAGGGTGAGGACATCACGGACCTCCAGGAAGGTGGGCGGTGGCTGCTGGTGCGTGAGCAGCGTCCGCACGGCCTCGTAGCTGCTGGGAAGGCCGCGCAGAACGTTGAGGACGAGGATGTGCTCCGGGACCGTGTACCCGAGATCTCGAAGACCATCCGCCGTGCTCTTCATCTTCCTACAGTAGTCGCCCACGGACTGGTCACCCTGCTCGAGCGTGCGAAGCTGGGCGTCGAGCTGTAGGGCGCTTGTCTGAGCGTTCCCGAGAAACTGAGTCTCGAGAGCCAGCCACATCCCGCGTGCAGTAGGATCCGGAGACTGCACGATGTCCTGGAGGTCGAGGGAGATAGTCCCCGAAATCCAGGACATGGCGATGCTGTCGCGGCGTCGCCACGCCGGGTCGCGAGCAGGGGCAGGGGTGTCGGTGAGGACGTGGCCGTCGAGCGCGTAGCGACGGAGGACGAGGAGGACATGGTCCCTCCATCGAGCGTAGGTGGAGGTAGAGTCGAGGAGGACGGAGACCAGGTTCTTGATGTGCGGGACCCTGGTGGCCTGAAGGTGGAGGTAGGCGACCATGGGGTCGTCCGTGCCACTCTGGGGTCCAGCACTCGACGCGGGTAGCGGAGGAGGTGTCGGCTGCAGGGAAGGGGTGACACGCTCCCCCGCAGAGGCATGGAGGAAGTGCTCCGCCTCGGCGACCTGGCGAGGAAGAGTATCGGCGGTGGTACGCTCGTGCTCCTAGGCAAGGGCGGCCACACGCACGCGCTCCTCGGCAGCGGCGGCCGCGCTCTTGGAGCGCTCCAGGGCCACAGCAAGGGCGCTGTCGGCGTAAGCGACGGTGGTGGGACGGGCCACCTGACTCCGGAGGAAGGTGGTGGCGGAGAAGGGCGCAGATGGGAGGTAGGGAACACCCGGGATGCCGAAGAGGTGTCCACTGGAGTCTATACCCATGCCACTGCTGCCAGGAGTCACGCCAGCAAGACCGGTGCAGCTCGCGGCCGACGGGGCCGCAGAAGCGGGGACCAAGCCCCCACTGGCAGCGGCCAGGCCATCACGGCCGGCGCGAGGAGCGGCCGAACGAGCCCCCCCGGCACGCGAACGGAGAAGAACCCGTCGGGGGTCGCGGTCGCGGCGGGCGGGGCGGGGAGATGCCCCCGCATCCGCGCGGATCGGCGCGATGGGGCGACCCCCGGCCGGCCGGGACTGCGCCCGCGCGAGGGCGGGGAGGACGCGGAGGGCCATGGCCACCGCGTCCGGCCCCCGCGCGGCCACGGCGCCGCGGCCGTCGCGAGCGCGGCCCCCCGCTCCCGAGAGCTCCGCGAGGGCGTCGAGCTCCGGAGGAGGACCCCCGCGCCCGGCCGGCGCCGCGCGGAGGCGGCGGCGGCGGCGGGGTCGGAGCGGCGGGGGGCCGGTGGGAGGCGGGTCGGCGGCGGTCGAATCGGCCGTGGTGCCGTCCGCGGTGGTTGGGACGAGAGGAGGAAGGGAGGGACGACGTCGGCGCCGGCTCGTGGGGCAAGGCGTCCGCGCCCAGGTCAGCGGCCAGAGCGCCGAAAGAGGAGAGAGGAGGGAAGGAGGAGAGGGGAGGTAGAGGGACCGGCGGCCGGCCGTCCATGACTGGCAGGAGGCAGCGGCGGCGCTACAGTGCCAGAGGTCAAGAGGAAGGAAAAACCCTAGCTGATACCATGTTTAGGGAATTAATCTCCTGTGTATTCTTCCAACCCTAGGAAGGGTGGGTTATAGAGTTAGCTATACATGGGCCTCTATGGGCTGTACAAGGCCATATGGGCCACTCACATATATATACACTAACACACACAATAATTAATATGAAAACATCAAGGAAAAGTGAATCTGTAATAAAAAGAGTAGGACGAAAACGCAGGTGACAAAGTCGACAACCTTCTTTTCTTTGCTTTTCTTAGATAATAATTCCTCCTTCCTTTTCTTGCTACTCTCTTTTTTCTGCAGGACACAGGTGGGAGCTCCTTTCACAGTTAGTTTGCTAGGCAGCAGAAACCCAGTGTATGCATTACATGGAACTTTGAAAAAAAAAAGGAAGATCATAGAAAAGTACACCAGATATGACTATTTCTTGTAAGTTGCTGATCACTTTGATCAGCTGCTACTTTTCATTCAAATTATTCTGAACAACTGTAATGCCAATGGCTTCAACTTAATTGTAGCATTGGTTGTGGTGATATTGACAGAAGTAAAGCTTTGACCTAATAATGGAGCCATCAATATCAGATCAAGCTGACAGATCACCTATAACAAAGCTCCAATTGTCATTAACAGGAAACACTAGACAGATTACTTAATTCTTAAACAAAAACATAAGCTCATCCCACAAGCAAGTGTAATCCATATATTGATGGACTAAATAAAAAGAATGTGCAAAAAAATTCAATGTCTAACAGCTAACTTATCATGCCCAAGAACACGAAATAGTGCACCCTCTGCTTTTTCATGTTCATATAAATATCAAATGGGTCAACAAAAATACAGGACATGCTCAGCATGCAACTTACAGCCATCCATCTGCAGCGAAGGGCCACATCTCGCACTGTCTTGTCCGGCAGACTAATCGCAATTTTTGCGTAGCGAACTACAGGTGCATCTGCCACAAACCTGTGCAGAGTTAAACAAAGAGATGGATTCATTTAATGTTGTTCACATGGTCTTTCAATTTGAAGACCTGAGCTTATATCATAACGAAACTGATAAAACAGCGCATCACAATCCATAAATTTTAGCATTTTATTGCATCTACTGCTATGACTAGCATGTATTTACTTAGCTGTTCCAAGTGCATAAAACATGACACAGAAGTAATCGTTACATTTATGCACAGAACAATCAGTATAGAAATCAATATTAAATGCAAGCATCTTCACTTGAGTAAGTGATACATATACTCACATACACACCCATGCGGTTGTGCCTGTTACAAAAGCATTATAATTGACCTCCTCAATGAAGCACACCAAGGGGCAACACACAAGGGATTTATGACCTTAAACTCATCTAATTGCAGCTCCTAATAGCAGCCATTAGAGGGTGATATAAAGTGCCACTATATGGTGTTATCAAGTCTCATCCTTATGACCTTGTAACTAATTATGTAATCTCCCTATAAAAGGGAACAATGAGATCAATGAGATTTTTACCAATTCACTATTCACTTGTCTCTACAAAATTTCTATTCAACAGTGCCATGCACCAATGAGAACTAAACCTTAGTAACAGGATATTGAATGCAACCATGCCTATTTCAGCAGCTCTTCTACTGAGCAAGAGAGGAAGCACCAGCGATCCGACAAGTAAGATGACTTGCCTACGCCTTCCCCTTGATGTTGGCTCCTCTCTCCCAAGACATCTTCGCACTCATGTTCTGCGCCACCTCCTGCATCAACAAGTTGATGCTCTCCTCCGAGCGCCGGCGTGCCGTCTTCGACGTGGCAGGGGCCGTGCTGGTTATGCCAGACGTGGCTCCCGCCGCGACGACGGCGCCGCTGCCCGCAGAGCCGCAAGAGCTCCCAGCAACGACTCGAGCACTCTCGCAGCTCGTTGCGGATCTCCGGTATTGCCAAACAACTGCACAGCACCAGATCGCTTCCCGGTGGAATCGCCGCGTCGCTGCGACTCCCACGGATTGACCGCGAGGGTGCGGTTGGAACTTGTTGGGCTGCAGCAGGAGAATGTCATCGATCCGGCTTCACCTCGTCACGCCATTTCGCCGGCGGCTTCACCGGAGTACACGCCGGCGTCACCGAAGTACACTCCGACACCGGACGGACCGCAGGAATCCCTCATCAGAAGAACCATGGCTGCGCGCACTGGAGCTCTTCCCTACTACAATAGTTCAGGGGGAGACTCCAGTAGCATAGCTGTGGTGGCGCCGTCGGACTTCGTCGAGCCCACGCCTGCATGCCACCTCCGCCAATGGCTCCATGGGCTTCAGGTCGCAAGACCGCTACGGCGGTGGCCAACCGTCGCCCGGGGATGCGCAGCAATTGAATAATCTTTTGTTTATTTCCCAGCAGTTTACATTATGCAGTTTTTACTTTCAGTTCTTAGACTGTCTATTTAAATTCTGCAAATAATCTGAGACCTTATTGTCTCAGACCCCCTTGCATTTTCATATTTTATATGAGTGTGAGAACTTTATGCATTTCCATGTTTTTTTACAAGTTCTATGCAAATTTATATTCATCGCCCTACTTTACTTTATGCAATATATCTCTCAATTGGAAACGTTCTTAGAATTTTGAGATCATACGCATGCCTCCGCATAGCGTCTATCTCTCAAATCTCGGAATTGTTACCAAAAGGGTACGCGCTTATAAAATTCCTCTATTATTTCCCCTAAGTTAGCGTACTTTGGAGATTTAATATCGAGCTATTTTAATCATGCGACAACCTTTTTTTAGGTGCCCAATTTATTGAGAAAATTTATTTATTGATTGAGTTCTTTTTACTTGAATTCACATAATATTGCATCAATATGCCATAATTTCTCAAAATTGTTGGCAATAACAATATAGGTCCCAAATTATCTTATCAAAAAGAGGGATGGAAGGTAAAGTAACCAAAGAGTTTGAGTTCCTCGCTCTTGATGGTTCCAATTTCCCTTCCTGGACGATGGATGTCAAAGTACAACTATCGACCCTCGGACTATACAGATGTATAGATGATAGGGCCGAAGGGACGGTAAACCCCTCCAACATGACAAAATTCTCTACCTTAAAGGTTATGAGAAACCATATCCATCCGGATTTAAAAATGGAGTACATGTATGAGGAGGACCCCCGTGTTCTATGGACATTTCTGAAAAATCGTTATGAACAACATAAAGCCATTGTCCTCCACGAGGCAATGCATGAGTGGAACCACTTACGTCTACAGGATTTCAAAACTGTGGATGCTTCAACCATGCCGTTCATAAGATTTGCTCCAAGCTTCGATTTTGTGAGAGAGTGTAATGACCCTGGGCCGCCGACGATCGCCGGGACGTGAGCACTACTACAGCGAGTACACAGAGGATACGGCGGGAGGGCAACGAACCCTAAACCGCGAGGTCTCGAATTGCTTAACGCAGAACAGAGTAATTACATTGTCTTTCTTCTCACGCACTCCTCTCTTTTAAACGCATACAGGTACTGGCCTCGGGCCCACATGTCAGCTATGTCTACATACGCCTAGGAGACGTACTACTCACTTCCCGCCTTCCTTGTACGAGTCACTGCTTCAGGGTGCATCACACCTCCCCCGTCTCCGGATATTGCT
Source organism: Cenchrus americanus (assembly GCA_947561735.1). Lineage (NCBI taxonomy): Eukaryota > Viridiplantae > Streptophyta > Magnoliopsida > Poales > Poaceae > Cenchrus > Cenchrus americanus. The sequence goes on along the minus strand of OX387239.1, from coordinate 140,907,652 downwards.
TGTCCCCAAGCAATTGATTCTGGGAACCTTTGCTTGATGACATAGAGGTCCTCCCAGGTGCCTGAGGTGCTCGGAATACCCGTCCACTTCACCAAGACTTGAGGAATGGCGCGATTCCCCTTCTTCACCAAGCGTTTATCAAGGACTGCTTCAGGTGCCAGTTCCTAGATCAACCCTGCGAGGAAGCTCTGTAAACACGGGAGTGTAGTTAGGATTAAAAGGTTTCAGTTGTGAAACGTGGAACACTAGATGTATCTGACTGTCATCTGGCAGTGCCAATTTGTATGCTGCAATGCCAATCTTGTCAATAACAGTAAATGGCCCATAAAACTTGTAAGCCAACTTTGGATAGGGTCTGTTGACAACTGAATTTTGTGCATATGGCTGCAATTTCAATAGAACTTGTTCTCCTATCTGAAATTGCCTATCTGTTCTTTTCTTGTCAGCCTGATTCTTGATGCGATTCTGTGCCTGGCTTAAGTGTTGTTTAAGTGCTGATAACTGAGTCTCCCTATCCTGTAACATTTCCATTGCATCACTGTTAGGGCCATATGACAAAGGAAGAATCATCCCCATGTTTGCTTCATATCCATAGAGTGCTTTGAAAGGAGTGCAGCCCAAAGATGTATGAAAGGAAGAATTATACCATAATTCAGCTAGAGGCAACCAAGACTTCCACTGTTTTGGTGAGGCATGAACTGCACACCTGAGATACATCTCAAGACATTGATTGACACGTTCAGTCTGGCCATCAGTTTGTGGATGGTAAGAGGTGCTCTTGAGCAACTTTGTGTGAAGCATGGCAAACAAACTAGTCCAGAATGAACTTGTGAATATGTTGTCTCTGTCTGACACTATGGTTCTTGGTATCCCGTGTAACTTCAGTACCTGATCCATCATCACCTTAGCTACCCCTTGTGCAGTGAAGGGATGCTTCAGGGGAATAAAGTGACTGTACTTGGTCAATCTGTCCACCACAACCAATATACAATTACTGTTGTCAGACATGGGGAGGCCCTCCACAAAATCCATGGATAGATCTTGCCAAACACCCTGGGGAATGGGCAATGGTTGCAGTAAACCTCCAGGATGTATGTTTTCATGCTTAGCTTGCTGGCAAATCTGGCATTGCTTCACAAAATTCTCAACATCCAACTTCATTCCTTTCCACTGGAACAATTGCTTGACTCTATGGTAAGTAGCTTTACTGCCAGAATGACCTCCAATTGCACTGGAATGTAAAGCAGCAATGACCTTTGTTTGTAAAGCTGAGTTATGAGCAATCCACACCTTGTCCTTGAATTTGATGAGTCCTTGAGATAATGAGAAACCTTGCTCATTAGGACTGTGTACAGCCAGTGTTGTCAATAGCTCTTGAGCCTTTGGATCTGTAGCATAAGAATTAACTACTTAAATCCACACAGGTTTGACCTCAGAAACTGCCTGTAAAGCATGTAAATGTACCATCCTTGAGAGAGCATTAGCTGCACAATTTTCTTTTCCTTTTCTATATACAACCTTGAACTGAAGACCCATCAATCTTGTCATTGCCTTTCTTTGCATGTCTGATTGAAGGTTTTGTTCACAAAGATATGATAAGCTCTTGTGATCTGTCCTAATAAAATATTCCTGTCTTTGCAAATGTGGTCTCCACTTTTCCACTGCCATAATCATGGCTAGAAATTCCTTTTCATGAGCCTGTTCGGTTGGCTGGTGGCTGATGGCTGGTGCTGGTTTGTTCTGAGAGAATAGTACTGCTGGCTGGTTGCAGCTGGTTGCTGGTGGCTGGTTCGTTCTGAGAGAAAAGCACTGCTGGCTGGTGGCTGATAAGCCGAACGAACAGGCTGCATATATAGATAGCTTCTGGTGAGAGGGACCCAGAGCTTTACTCATAAATGCCACTGGTCTATCCCTCTGCATAAGAACAGCTCCAATTCCCATGTCAGATGCATCAGTTTCAACTATGAAAGGAGTGGAGAAATCTGGAATGGCCAATACAGGGGTTGTACACATTGCCTGTTTCAGGTGTTCAAAAGCCTTTTGAGCCTCAATAGACCAGCAAAATTGTTTCTTTTGTAACAACTGAGTAAGTGGTTTTGCAATCAGCCCATAATTTTTGACAAATTTTCTATAATAACCAGTTAAACTAAGAAAGCCTCTCAATTCAGTGACTGAACTAGGAGTCACCCACTGCATCATAGCTTCTGTTTTGGTGGGACCAGTGGCAACCCCTTGATCAGAGATGTGCCCCAAGTACTCCAGTTGGTGTGTGGCAAAAGAGCATTTACTTCTCTTCAGAAAGAGGTGATGGTTTCTCAACTTAGCAAACACTTGTTTATGATGGTCAACATGAGTTGCTAATGTAGGGCTGTATATCAATATATCATCCAAGAATACAAGGACAAACTTCCTCAAGAAAGGCCCCAAAATGTCATTCATTAAGCATTGAAATGTGGCAGGTGCATTGGTCAAGCCAAAGGGCATGACCTTGAATTGGTAATGACCATGATGGGTTTTAAAAGCAGTCTTGTGTTCATCAGCAGGATGCATCCTAACCTGGTGGTAACCTGACCTCATATCCAGCTTTGTAAAGTATCTAGTACCAGCTAGTTCATCTAGGATTTCATCTATAATTGGCATGGGAAACCTATTTTTGATGGTGATATCATTAAGTTTTCTATAGTCAACACAAAAGCGCCAACTACCATCTTTCTTTTGAACTAGTAAAACTGGAGAAGCATAAGGACTGGTACTTAAAGTGATATGCCCTGCGAACACAGCTCTTTGACTTGCCTTTCAATCTCATCCTTATGCAAAGGAGAATATCTATAAGGTCTAGAATTCACAGGTATGGAATCAGGTAGAGTAGGTATGGTGTGATCATGTAACCTTGGTGGAGGCAACCCCTTGGGCTCTGCAAACACATCCTGATTGTCCTGGAGGATCTGCTGAACTTCAGGAGGTATAGCATCTTCTTCTGAAGGTGGTGAGATATCTACCACAGCCCATGCCCATATATCATTACCAGCTGCCCATTTGATCAGTGTATCTGCTTGTATTTCTTGTAAAGATAGAGGAGCCGGTTCTACTCCATGTAACTTTACTGGTTTGCCTTTAGCAGAGAATTCCATAGTTCTAGCTTCCCAATCATGCATGACAGGACTTATGGACTTAAGCCAATTGAAACCCAAAATGCAATCATAGACTCCCATGTCTAAGAACAACATATCTGTATGGAAAGAATGTCCCTGGATCCACCACTCCATCTGGGGTATAAATTGATCAGTTACAAGTGTGTCGCCATTGGCCACTTTAACTATTTTCGGGCTTGTTGGAACAGTTTTGAGGCCCAGTCTAGACACAAATGCTGAGCTCACAAATGTATGGGAGCTACCACTATCAACCAGCATAAGCATTACTTTGTTTTGCACCAGAGCTCTTAGCTTCATGGCTTCCCCTTCCTCTGTACCAGAGATTGCATTCAACGATAGCTTATACAAGTCATCAGCTATTGAATCCTCCACTGCCAATTCATTAAGGACCTCATCAGTAAGGTCAACATCCAGCTCATTGATAACCAGAGCATTCACTTGAGCTTTTGGCTTCTTAAGACACTTGGCAGGATGAGTGGGATCATAAGGTTCTTTGCAATAGAAGCACAAATTGTTTGCTCTGCAAAAGTCCCTAAACTGTCTTTCTCTGGGAAGTTGAGAGACAAAAGGTGGTTTAGAAAATTCAGGTTTCTGTGAAGTGCCTGTCAGTAATTTGTTGTTGCTATATTGTCTCTGTCCTCTTCCTTTACTTTTTTTCTTGAATTTGCTGTTGAATTTTGGCCAACATGACAGCTCTCTCCATTGTTGCAGGTACTTGTCCCTGTACTTGATATCTGATCTCAGGTTTTAACCCTTTGACAAATTGAGATATGAAATAGGTATCCCCCATGCCCTGATCATACATCTCAATCTGATACTGGAGAGATTCAAACTCATTCACATATTCCTCCGGCTACGAAGGTCGTAGCCGCGGTCCGTCGTCTTCTCCGGCGTGGTTATCCCCCACTGCCGTAGGCTTAGTAGAGAGAGGTAGAATGAGAATATTCTTTCTTGATTTCCTTTGTGTCTCTCGTACAGCATATAGGGCCATTGACCGGCTAATCCTGGAGCCAATCGCTCCTTAATTCAAGGCATGCTAATCCTGGAGCCAATCGCTCCTTAATGCAAGGCATGCTTAACAAAGTAACAAACTAAATCAATTTCTAATTTCCTTTCTTAGCCACTAGTTGCCTCCGGCTCCTGTGGATCTTCCTTGACCCGCTCCTCGCGCTCCTTGCGCTCCTGGGCGCGGCGTACGTCGCGGGCGCGACGCTGCCTGGCGTATGCTCGTCGAAGACCAGCTCGTCCTCGAGCTGGAAGGCCGGGAACCGGGCGCGGAAGTTGTCGAACTCCTCCCAGGTGGCAGACGTGGCTGGTTCTCCGCGCCAGTGGACGAGGACTTGCCGCACGCCACGCGACAAGCGAGCACCCACGACCCTCTCAGGTTCAGGCACCACCGCACCATTGAGCAGAGGCGGCAGGGCCGGCGTCGTGGTGGGTGGCGAGCCCACATACTTCCGGAGCACGCCGACATGGAAGACGTCGTGTAGGCACGCGTCGAGCGGCGGTTCGAGCCGAACAGCCACATCATTGATGATTTCAGTGACGCGGTAGGGCCCCACGTAGCGAGGCTTAAGCTTCCCAGTGGTGGTTCGTGGCAGGGATGCTGCCATACGTTGGCGTAGGCGAAGGAACGCCTAGTCCCCAACCGCGTAGGCGACCTCCCAGTGGTGCTTGCTGTAATGCAGCTTTTGGACCGCCTGAGCCTGCTCGAGATGGTAACGCACGTCAGCTAGGAAAGCTTCCCGCGCTTCCATTTCTTGTGCCACCGCCGCCACTCGTGTGTCGTCGGGCTCGTAGGAGCGGATGGAGGGCGGATCACGGCCGTAGACCACCCGAAATGGAGTGTCGCGGAGGGACGACTGGTAGGCTGTGTTGTAGACGTACTCCGCCCAGGGAAGCGAACGTAGCCACTGCCGAGGATGATCTCCCGTGAGGCAGCGTAGTGACGCGGTTGGCAGCCTCCGTCTGGCCATCCATCTGCGGGTGGAATGCAGACGACATGAGGAGCTTGGTGCCCATGAGGCGCATCAGCTCACTCCAGAACGTCGAGGTGAACACCGGGTCGCGGTCGGAGACGATGGACTGCGGTATCCCATGGAGGCGGACGATACCGGCGAAGAAAGCCTGCGCCACAGACTCCGCCGTGTACGGGTGCGCCAGGGGAATGAAATGGCAGTACTTGATGAAGCAGTCGACGACGGAGAGGATGACCGTTTTGCCGTGCACCTTGGGCAGCGCCTCCACGAAGTCCAGCGCAATGTCTGCCCAGACCGCCGAAGGCACCGGCAGCGGCTGTAGCAAAGCCGGCTAGATGTAGATGTTCGGACTTGAACCGTTGGCAAGTCGTGCACGCCCGCACGAAATCTTGCACCTGGCATCTCATGTTGGGGAAGTGGAAATCCCTGCACAGGCGGTGAAGAGTGCAGTGTACGCCCTCGTGCCCGTCGTCATGGACGGCAGCCACGATCTCCTGCAGCAAGGGCGACGCCGGGGGAATGTACAGGCGCCCGTCGTAGGTGACCATGCCGTCAACCACCCCCCACGGTGCAGCGCAGGGCAGGGCAGGGTCCATGGCCTGTGCTTGGCGAAGGTGCGCGATGAAGTCGAAGCGGGGTGCCGAGATCGCCAGCAGCTCGCCCTCCTCCGTGTTGCGGCGGGACAGCGCATCCGCAACGATGTTCGTGGCGCCAGACCTGCACTCCACAGTAAAATCGAAGCCCAATAACTTGCCGACCCAATGGTGTTGCGGGATTGTGGCGAGGCGCTGGTCGAGGAGGTATTTGAGGCTGTAGTGGTCCGTCTTGACGACGAAGCACCGCCCCCAGAGGTACGGCCGCCAGTGTCGGACCGCCTGGACCAACCCGATGAGCTCGCGCTCGTAGGCCGCCAGTGCCCGGTGACGAGGAGCGATGGGGCGGCTGAAGAATGCCACCGGGTGGCCCTCCTGTACGAGCACGGCGCTGAACCCGTGCGACGACGCATCACATTCGACCACGAAGGTCTTTGTGAAGTCGGGCATGGCGAGGACTGGTGCCGAGGTGACGGCGGCCTTGAGAGCGCCAAAGGCCGCCGCCGCCTTGTCATCTCAGGCGAAGCCGTCTTTCTTGAGAAGTGCCGTGAGCGGGGCGGCGACCGTGTCGTAGTTGTGCACGAACTTGCGGTAGTAGCCCGCCAGGCCGAGGAAGCGAGGCACCAGCCAGTCGAAGATGGCCTGCACCTTTGCCGGGTCCATGGCCACGCCCGCCGCCGAGATCACATGACCGAGGTAGGCGACGGACGAGGCTCCGAAGGCGCACTTGGAGCGCTTGACGAAGAGGTGGTGGCGCTGCAGTTCCTCGAGGACCGTCCGTAGATGGTACAGGTGCTCCTCCCAAGTCTTGCTATATATCAAGATATCATCAAAGAAAACAAGGACGAACCGGCACAGGAAAGGACGGAGTACATCGTTCATAAGCGCTTGTAATGTCGCCGGGGCGTTGCACAGCCCGACGCCATCACCAGGAACTCGTACAGGCCATCGTGCATACGAAACGCCGTCTTGTGCACGTCCTCCGGCCGCATGCGCACTTGATGGTACCCGAAACGCAGGTCCAGCTTGGAGAAGAACCGGGCACCATGAAGCTCATCCAGCAGCTCGTCGACCACCGGAATCGGCAAGGCATCCTTGACGGTGATCGCGTTGAGCGCGCGGTAGTCAACGAAGAACCGCCACGAACCGTCGGGCTTCTTTACGAGAAGGACCGGCGACGAGAACGGGGAATCGCTGTGGCAGACGATCCCCTGCGTGATCATGGCAGCGCACTGGCGTTCCAGCTCGTCCTTGTGCGCTGCTGGGTACCGGTATGGCCAGACTGCCACCGGCTGCGCGCCCAGCTTGAGGATGATGTGGTGATCATGGGCGCGCTGCGGGGGCAGACCGGCGGGCTCGGCGAAGATGATCGCGAAAGAGTCCAGCAGGGCCGTGAGGAGAAGCTCAGTCGCGGTAGTAGCGCCCAGCGCTGGTGCCGAGGACGTGGGCACGCCGGTCCAGCAGACCGTACGGTCCTGGTGCTGGAACGACATGCGCCGGCGCGCGAGATCCCACACGATGGGCCCCAGCGCGCCCAGCCAGCAAGTGCCGAGGACGACGTCATACCCGGCCAACGGCATGACGAAGAGATCGGCCGGGAACGCGTCGTCGTCGACGGTGAGGGGCGCGTTGCGGATGACGCCCACACAGGTGATGCGCTCGCCGTTGGCCACCATGGTCGAGAGACGCGGGCGCTGCTGCTGGGGAAGGCTGGAATGCCGCGCTGCCGCCTCGGAGATGAAATTGTGCGTGCTGCCGGAGTTGAGGAGGGCGATGAGCGGGGTGGCCCCGAGCACGACAGCCACCTGCATGGTGTCGGCCACGGGGCAGCCAGAGACGGCCTGCAACGAGAAGCACGGTGCCTCGGCGTCGGCGGCGTCGGTGTGGTCGGTGCCGTCTTCGTCCGTAATCTCGACGCCGTCGACGAAGAAGATGCACTTGCAGAACCTGTTGTGACCACAAGAATATTTTTCGTTACAATTGAATCATAACCCGAGGCGACGACGGTCGGCCATCTCCTCCGGGCTGAGTCGTCTGCCTTCGCCACGGCCCTGAGCCGCGCCCACCGGCGGCGCCGGGAGTGCCAAGGGGACGTGGACGCGGAAGCGCCCGAGACGCCGGTCGCGGCGGTGGGGGAGGCGAGGATGTCGCGCGCGGCCGTCTTGGCTCGGGCCGGCGCGGGGCCCTGGCAAGTTCCATCAGCTCCACTTGCCGCGCCAAGCTCATAGCCGCCGCGAGCGACTGAGGGTTGTGGAGTTGCACCGCGTGGAGCGGCGGCAGCAGCCCGCCCGTGAAGAGTTGCACGCGCTGGATTTCCTCCAATGGACCGGCGCGCGGCAGCAACTCTTGGAAGCGGTTCTAGTACTCCTCCACGGTGCCCGTCCACCAACACTCAGCGAGCTCGAACAGCGGTGCGGAGCGTAGGGGTGGCCCGAAGCGCAACTGGAGGATGTCCTTGAAGCGGCTCCAGCGCGGAGTCCCCTCATCCGTCTGTAGCTGGATGTACCACGACTGGGCCACGCCTTCGAGGTGGTAGGAGGCCATCCAAACCTTCTCCTCCTCCATGATCCGCTGTTGATGGAAGTATGATTCGCAGCGGTTGACGAAGAGCATTGGGTCCGACTTGCCGTCAAAACGCGGGAAGTCGATCTTCTGGAACTGCAGCGGGCGATCGATGTGGTGCTGCCCGTCGTCGTCGCCGCCGTCGCCGCCTGCCCCGGACGATGAGGAAGGCGCCTTGTCCTTCTTCAGTGTCTCGACGTCAGTCTAGAGTGCAGAGATCGTGCCCGTAAGCTTCTCGATCATTGCGGCCAGATCATCGATGGTTTTCGTGCCCATGGCCGAGGTTGTTGAGGAGGCTGATGGGGGTGAGGGTGGAGGGCTGGGTGGTGGAGTGGCTGCTAGTGGCTGGGTGACGTCGAGGGACTGGTCGGAGACGTCGGATCGAGAGGACGAAGATCGCCGGACTCGTGATACCAGGTTGTCAAGGGCCTTGTTGTCTAGGGTAGGTGGCCCTCGGCTACGAAGGTCGTAGCCGCGGTCCGTCGTCTTCTCCGGCGTGGTTATCCCCCACTGCCGTAGGCTTAGTAGAGAGAGAGGTAGAATTTCTTTCTTGATTTCCTTTGTGTCTCTCGTACAGCATAATAGGGCCATTGGCCGGCTAATCCTGGAGCCAATCGCTCCTTAATTCAAGGCATGCTAATCCTGGAGCCAATCGCTCCTTAATGCAAGGCATGCTTAACAAAGTAACAAACTAAATCAATTTCTAATTTCCTTTCTTAGCCACTAGTTGCCTCCGACTCCTATGGATCTTCCAGGACCCGCTCCTCGCGCTCCTTGCGCTCCTGGGTGCGGCGTACGCCGCGGGCGCGATGCTGCCTGGCGTATGTGCGTCCGCACATGACATGTCCCATTTTGCTTCAGCTCAAGGATTTCATCTACAGCATGCTTATATTCATAAGTGCCAAATTTCTGTTGGACAGCAGCCATAAATTGGTCCCAAGAACCTAATCCATATTTCTGTTTATGCATATGCAGCCACTTCTCAGCATTGCCTTCCATGTGTAATGATGCAGCTGTAGCCCACAAGTGTTCAGGGGTTTCCATCAAGGTAAAACAATCCTTGCACTTCTCTCTCCATATACAAGGGTTTGTTCCACTGAACTTGGGAAAAGACATTTTGGGTGTAAATCCTCGAAGGTGAGATTGCCTGTCACTGGTAGAGTGTTTGGGTAAACCATAGGGGGGTTTGGGTTGTTTCCCTCCAGCAGTCTGGGAGGACTTGTTACCCTGAAATGGATTGCTGTCCTTATAGTCAGAGAAAGTGGGACTTGAAGGACCTTCCATGTCCCTGTGTTTCATGCGCAAATCAGCAACAGCCTGACCAGTAGCTGCAATCTGTGTGGATAATTTCTCCTGGTCCTTGATCATTTGTTCCAACACCTTGTTAGACATATCCATCTTGGCATCCATCTTGTTCTGATGACTTTCCATATCAGTGACCTTGGTAAACAGCAGATCAATACTCTCCATCATCTCCTCCCACCTTTTTTCTTCCTGTTTGCTATGAGTGTCCCACTGTCCTCATCCTGCTTCTGATAGGCTTCCATTGCAGCCAATAACAGTTGAGTCTGCGCCGAGGGCTTAAGGGGAGCCGTGTTGTCTACACCTCAAGCCAAACAATCTGGATAAGGGTTTGATGTAACCTCAAGCGAACTGGAGGTACCTGACCAGTTGTTCGAAGCCGAAGGAATCCTGCAGACTGCACACACTCCACGCACACAGCCACAAATCACTTGTGCCGCGCCTCAATCAGACTTCTAAAACTGAAGATCGCCCCAATCCTCGCCTCCTGTCCAGGCAAGACAGTTCAGGACTAGCTCCCTCACCAGTTCGCTTGCCTGGATGAATCACCGCCGCATGAGACCGGAGATTGACCAAGGAATTGTCGACATATACTTTGCCTCATCAGTTGTTGAATCCATCCAAAATGATCCAAATCCAAAATCCATGGTAGAGTGCAAGAAGCGCTCGGACTGGAACAAATGGAAGGAAGCTATTGAAGCAGAGTTAGCCTCCCTCAAGAAAAGAGAGGTATTCTCATCAGTAATACCTACACCTCCAAAAACCTTCCCTGTAGGTTTCAAATGGGTTTTCATCCGGAAGCGGAATGAGAACAATGAGGTGGTGAGATATAAGGCGAGGCTTGTAGCACAAGGGTTCACGCAGAGACCCGACATTGATTTCAATGAAACATACTCTCCAGTAACGAGTAGAATTACGTTCCGATATTTGATATCTCTGGCAATTCAAAATCATCTATCTATGTAGTTGATGGATGTCGTGACAGCATATTTATATGGGTCACTAGATTCGGAAATATATATATATATGAAGGTCCCCGATGGAATTCCTATACCGAATAAAGGAGCAAATCGCAACATGTATTGTGTAAAACTCAAAAGATCACTCTATGGTCTTAGACAGTCGGGTAGAATGTGGTACAACTGACTGAGTGAGTACCTTCTGCAAAAGGGTTACTCAAATAATGATGATTGTCCATGTGTCTTCATCAAAAGATCCTCCATAGGATTTTGTATTATATCGATATATGTAGATGATTTGAATATCATTAGTCATGCACGAGATGTTGATGAAGCTCGTGATCATCTTAAGACGGAATTTGAGATGAAGGATTTGGGTAAAACCAAATTTTGCTTGGGTTTGCAAATCGAGCACCTTCACTCTGGAATTTTGGTGCACCAATCTGCCTATGTCCAGAAAATAATGGAGAAGTTCAATATGGACAAAGCACATCCAATCAAAACCCCCATGGTTGTTCGATCTCTTGATCTTGAAAAGGATGTTTTCCGACCACAGGAGAAAGGAGAGGAGATATTAGGATCAAAATTTCCCTATCTCAGTCTCATCGGAGCAAAAATGTACCTTGCAAACAGTACAAGGCCCGACATTGCATTTGCAGTGAATCTATTGGCAAGACATAGTGCTGCCCCAACAAGGCGCCATTGGACTGGAGGAAAACAAATCCTTTAGGTACTTAAATGGCACTAAGGATCTTGGATTATTCTTTCGGAAAACTAATGATCCTACCTTGATTGGATACGTTGATGCTGGTTATATGTCTGATCCCCACAATGTCAGATCACAGACAGGTTTTGTATTCCTTCATGGAGGAACAGCATATCATGGAAGTCATCTAAGCAGACATTAGTGGCTACCTCCACAAATCATTCTGAAATAATAGCACTATATGAAGCCTCACGTGAATGCGTGTGGCTTCGCAGAATGATAAATCACATTGAGCGATCATGTGGTCTTGGTTCTTCAGAATCACCTACCATTATCTATGAAGATAATGCTGCTTGTATTTCTCATATGCAAACAGGTTACATCAAGAGCAATATCACAAAACATATTACTCCTAAGTTGTTTTATCCCCATGAGCTTCAGCTAAGTGGAGAAATAAACATCTTACCGACAAAGTCTTGTGATAATCTAGCAGATCTCTTCACTAAATCCCTACCGACTTCCTCATTCGAGAAATGCGTTAAGGGAATTGGTATGAGACGGCTCCGAGACTTGCAGGCTTCAAGGGGAGACCTCCTGAATGATGGACCCAGTTGAATGCTTCACATTGTACTCTTTTCTTTTATGAGTTTTTACCAGAAGGTTTTTCTCATGTAAAGTTTTTGATGAGACAATGTTTGATACAAGCATATGCCTTATCTCATGTTTACCCCACTGGGGTTTTTCTAGAGATAAAACTGAGGCATAGGTTACTCCTTAAACCTTGCAGGTTCCATGATAGAGTAATCACCAAACAAATCATTCCTATTTTTTCCCACAGGGTTTTTCGAAGGAATTCAAGAACATATTGATCTCAAGATTTGACTCGGTCAAAGGGGGAGTGTTACAAAAACATTCTAATTGACCTCCTCAATGAAGCACACCAAGGGGCAACACACAAGGGATTTATGACCTTAAACTCATCTAATTGCAGCTCCTAATAGCAGCCATTAGAGGGTGATATAAAGTGCCACTATATGGTGTTATCAAGTCTCATCCTTATGACCTTGTAACTAATTATGTAATCTCCCTATAAAAGGGAACAATGAGATCAATGAGATTTTTACCAATTCACTATTCACTTGTCTCTACAAAATTTCTATTCAACAGTGCCATGCACCAATGAGAACTAAACCTTAGTAACAGGATATTGAATGCAACCATGCCTATTTCAGCAAGAGACTACCCAATACCTATCATGACTATTTCCCTTTCTGTTTTTTAAATCATACCGCTATTTCACACTAAATTAACCATAAATGAACATGGTAATAAAATATGAGAACCCTGGCCGTGAGCAAGCACATGACCCCCTACATAGAACAGCAGCACATTACCTTTTTTTTCTTTCAACCTACAAATTACCAACCATTTAAGACAAAAGGAACATAACCATATTTGTGAGCATGATAAAGTAGCAGCTACAAAATCCCTAGGTCTTGCATAGGCCTTACTCCATAAATGAGAAAAAGTATATCTAGTTGTCTTACACACGGATTCAAGAAAAATACAATCAAAACTAGTAACAACAAGTATTCACATATCCCTAAGGCTTGTTCGCTTCCTGTCACGGCCGTGCGGCAAGGAGCGGATAGGGTAGCCGTGGGAGGTGGCCGGCCGCTGTGCTACTGGCTTCTTGCCCGTGGCGGTGATTAGCAGCAAGGGGGCGAGAGGCAGAGAACATGGGAAGAGAGATTAGATTAATTCTCAAAGCTTGCCTTTATTCCTTGACCTGCTGGGTATAAGTAATCCCAGGATTACAACTCGTAATTGACTCAACTCCTAACAAATCAAAAAGATATCTTAACTAACTCTATCTCTAAATATGACTACTGCTCAAGAGGCTCTTGCCGGCGCCTCCTTCTACAGAACCCGATGCCGACCATGACACTTCCATAGAATGCAATCCGGTCGGAATAATAGATACATCAAGAAAACTATGATAGAGACTCGGATTTATTCCGGATCGAAATTTAATTTATTCATCATGGTAGGTAGAATAATATTGGTTCCACACCTCTTGACTAGCGGATTGAATCCGAGTCTCTTGGTGTACCTATCATGAATAAATTAATTTTTGACCTAGAATAAATCAGGATCTCTTATACTAGCTATCATGATTTTCTTTTACATTTATCAATTCCTGTCGAATCCAATCAGGTGAAAACCAATGAGGCCTGAACCTGCTATAATACAGTACAGACATGCAGTAAAAGGAAGTAAATCTAACTAGTCAAGTAGTTAAACTAACCCCCACTCCCACTCTCAAGAACAGCCCCAGGACGCAACCCGAACAGCTCCAAGATCGGCTGACTTTTAACGATCGTCCCAGCTCCAATCACGCAGTTCACACTACTTAACCCCAACAGCTAGAAAGGGAGAAAACGATAAGCACAGGTAACTCACTCGGCCAGGCCCTTGTCGAGCAGGACCTGCTCCTCGGGAGACCACCGCGCGGCGAGCCCTGGGTCGTGCCGCAGCGCGGCAACAGTACTCGCCCCTACGCCATGCTGATGTTGCGGCAGCGTCAGCGGCGGCGGCGCGGGCACCGGAGAGGAAAGGCGGCGGTTGGGCCCGCTCAGGGACCCAGAGGGGTCGGCGTTGGCCCCCATCGCGGTGTCTCCACACTCGAGGCCGGCGCTGAAGTCCAAACAAGGATCCGCCGGACAAATACGATGAGTCCCGTGGATGAAGACAAGGAATTCTTCTGTTTCGAGGGGGAAGAGGAAGATGTGCGATTCGGTAAGGTCGGCGGCGGCGAGGGTTTCGGGGCGGGCCGCCGGCGAGTCGGGAACTCGGGTTGGACGAGGTTGGGGCAGCTTTTTTTTTTCTTATTTTTTTCAAGTTTCGTGTTATGGAGAAAAAATACTTGAATTTTAGTAAAACTAGTAATTACGCTTATGCGTTGCAACGGGTGAAAGAAAATAACACATGTACAAATTTTAGGTGTTAGCTTAGTTAATTTTATGATTCATATTAACTTAAAATTTGTATACAAATAGATCCATGAACATGAATGTTCAACAGGCTAGAGCAACAAACAACCACGACAATCACGCTTGTGGGATCGGGGAAACATTACTCCTGGTGGTGGTGGGGTTCTTTCTTTCGTCTCCTTTATTTTCAAATTTGAATTAATTCAAATAAATAAAAGTTTGAATATAACCCAAAACGAATAACACTTCATCTAATGGTGTTCTACGCATCAAGGAGGCTGGATAATTTTTCTCTACAAAAGCTTCTCTACAAAAGCAAGACTGTTGAACATTGTACATTGTTTGTTGATTGCAAGGTGCACCATGTAGCCAGCCGAGTCCTATCAGAAAGTGCTTTGTGCAGTCTTTGCTGCTGGGTTTGTTGTTGTGGACCGCGCACAACTTCACACATGCTGACATGCACCGGTTCAGTAGCACTGTTGGTACATGGCAGGCCCACACCAAAGACACGTGGAGAGGAGAAGGGCACGTGGACCTCTGCCTCGGACGCGTGCATCGATCGCGGCGGCCGGCGGGAGTAGAGCGTGGTGACAGGTTGTGAAACCAGCTCTCTGCCTCTCTTCTCTGGCCGTCCGCTCATGCTTGTCTCTCTTGCTGTTTGTTCATGGAGTCGGCTAGCTCTTTTCATCTTTCTTAGCATCCCCTAACTCTTATGTGCGTCCTACATGGTTCCTCTCTCATCTCTCTGCACCCTCTCACTCATGTGTGTGCGTTCTCTACATCATAGAGGATGTCAGCAACAGGGTTAATTATACCGTGAACCGGCCGGTTTCCGAAAAGAAAAAAACCGGTCCGGTTTACCGGTGGAACCGGCCGGTTCACCGAGGTATCTAAATTACAGGCACGGTTTTAGGGTGGGAACCGAACCGGTTCATGTACTGGGCTGGACCGGTTCCACCGGTGTCGGGGACAGCCCTAGGGGTCCCCTTTAACAACTGGGAAGTCCCCACTTAAAACCCGCAACGAAGCCAAAGCCAAACACGCCTTACTTAACCATGCAGGACATGGCCCACGCCGCGGAGGCCCCAGCGGCCCACCAGGCGGCCCACTCGAAGGTTCCCTCGAGCAGGCTTCGCCTCGCTCGAGGATGCGCGCCTCCCTCGGGCGGACTCCGCCCCGTTCAAGGGGGTACGCCTCCCTCGAGCGGGCTCCGCCTCGCTCGAGGGTCCGCTCCGCCCTCGAATGGGGCTCGCCTCGCTCGAGGGCGCTCCGCACGCGCGCGCTCCCGTACGCGGGCATTTAATGCCCCGACATCGGTGGGGCGGCGCCATCATGCGCACGGGGCTCGCGCCCGGTGCCGCCGCACCAACTCCCCGGGGGGGAGCCCATCCCCACCACCGTGGGGGGGGGACCGTGCGGCGTGGCCGGTGCCGTCCCGTGACGCCGCGCCACCTCGCTCCGGCACGGCTAACGCGCCGAGCCCCTCAAAGGGGGGCCGGCCGCACCCTCGATCCGCTTTTCTTGTGACCCCGCGGGGGTTAGGTGGAGGCGCTAGGCCGGTGGGACGCCATCCCCGCCACCGCACCGGTATGGCCGCCGCCACGCGCGCGTACGGCACACGCCGGTGCGCCGTGGCAACAACTCCGAAGACCGTGGAGCGTGCGGGAACGGGACGCCACCTTACCTGCCGCTGTGCCTCATACGGACCGACGTCAGCAACTCCCTCGAGCCTATCTGAAGACATCACAGCCATCCGCTGCCCTTCTGCCCTCGAGGCCGCCACTGTTCGGGTACAAGATACGCCATGATGGCCGGATCGCTGCAAGGATCGCCTGAGCGGCCGCCTACTCTACAGCATAGCACATCACGCTCCCTCACGTAGCTAAATAGCACGGCACGCATGTGATTCGCTCTCTCCTTGGTCTATAAAAGGAGGACGAACCCCCTTGCCGCAGGGGACGGACACAAGACAACAGAACCCAGCAGAACACAACACGAGACAAGTCGTACCACGCACTTGCTCTCCAATTCTCCCACAACATCTTCAGCCACTGCACTAGGGACTTGGAAGCCACGCTTCCTCTCCCGCCTTTCTTGTAGCAGCCCCACTACGAGCACCCCCGGTGTTGAGCAATATAGTGCCTTGAGCACACCACTGCTGGACGTACGGCCCCGCGGCCGGAACCAGGATACACTCTGTGTCTCTTATTGCTTAGCATCGACCATGGAGGGATAGACCTTGGCGCTTATTGCTGGTTAGTGTCGGGACCACATTCCGCACCGACAACCGGGAACCGGCCGAACCGGTCCGGTTCCCACCGGTTCCGTGAACCCTGGTCGGCAAGCTTTGCGGTTGGGCATAGCACCCACGGCGGTACGCGAGGGAGGCTGCTCACCGGTCCTCAAGTCAAGGATAGATTTTGGTTGCCCCTTCTAAATCTGGGTGGGTTTTATTGCTATTTTTTCCGGATACTCAAAATTTACAGAATTTTTATTCCATGAATATATTTGGAATCTGGCATCTCAACTTTCCTTTGTTTTGTTGATTTCACAGATTTGCCAACCGCCTGCTGTAAACTACTACCCATGTTGACAACAGGTGCTCTCGCACCAAACTCAATGAAGGTGTAGGCCGGAACCGGTGCTAGTGAACGCCTCCGGCAAGTCGGCAACGTTGCAGCGACCATAACCGAGGAACACTACTTCCTCTCCAACCGCGACCAAAACCGCAGAACGTCACACGTTGTGCCCACAAAGACTGTGCATGTCTTCACCTCGTGTGACGACAACACACCGCCTGAGCAGGGTTCTCCCGGTCTACTACCCTTCCAGGGCGGCCTAGACGTGCGCCCCGACGTACGGGAGATGAGGCTCGCCGTGGCATTCCGTTCGTCGGGGCGGCAGCTGACGGCGAGCTGTGCAAGTTCACAGACAACAACGTGTCCGTGCTCGGCACCGCCGAGGCTCTCGCGGACCCCGTGTACTGTGTACACCGTCTCAAACGGGAGATGGCGAGATGAATTTTGAGGCCCCATCGTTGACCATGCAGGTGACCAAGGTCAAGCATGAGGGCCTCGTCCTCGGGCTCGCTGTCCAAACGAGGTGCTCGGCCCTAGCACGCCCCTAGCCCGATCTGGCCCGGCCCGACGCGGCCCGGCCCTATACAGGCCCAACACCTTTCCGTGCCGGGCCGTGTCAGACCATCGAGACGAATTGCCAGCCCAGGCCCCGCACTAAGGGCCTGCGGGTCGTTCCGGGCCGGCCCGAGGCACAGCGGGCCACTGATGGGCTAGGGCCGGGCCGACCCTAAAATCATTAAGCTCATGGAAAAACAATCAAATCAACATGTTGAAATCAAAGAAAACCACCACATAAATCATGGATCCACAACAAAAGTACACACATTCACACATTCAACACAGTTCCTCAATTTTCTCAAAAAAGCATAGTTCCTCGAGGCTGGGAGGCGGCGACGGGGGCGTGCGGCCGCCCTGCCCAGCCCCTAGCGGCGGAGGCGCACGACCACCCCGGGGCCGCCCCCGCGGCGGAGGCGCACGGGCACGACCACCTCGGGGCCGCCCCACGCGGCGGAGGCCTCCTAGAGGTGGAGTCGAACGGCCGCCCCCGCGCGCCCCGGCGGCGGAGGCCTCGTGGAGGCGGAGGCGCGCGGCCGCCCCACTACGCTCCCCGGCGACGGCCTTGCCGTGCCTCCCCGCGGCCCGGCGGCGGCGGCGGCTGGGGTTGGGTTCGCCGGTGTAGTTGAGAGGGAGGGGCGACTGCAGCCTGTAGGGGTGACCGGGGTGGGGCAGGGGGTGAAAGAAAGAAATGGGAGGGGCAGGGGGTGGCTGCAGGAGGGCTGGACGGGGGAGGGGTGAAATGAGAGCTAGGGTTTCTTCTATTTATATGAGAAGGTGATATTAACTATCGGGCCGGAGTTGGGCTGGCCCAAAATCGTGTCGGGCCCGTGCCGGGCTACCGTGCCAATGTCGCGTCCCAGGACCGGTCCGACCATCGGGCGGGGCCGGCCCGAGGCACTATCCCCTTCATGTCATGTCGTGCTAGGGTCGGGCTTTTTCGGGTCGTGCCCGTGCCGACCCATCGGGCCTGGCCCGTCTGGCCATGAACCACTGCCTCATCGATAGCCTGTCTGCCGCCGAGTTCCTCCACTGCTGAACGGGTTCTAGGGCAATGCTGTCAGCTTCGCCTGCTGCATCTCCGACACCGGCGACCTCCACATCAGTCAGTGGCCGCCTATTCCATACAAGATGCCATCGCCGCACCAGCGCGGTGTTCATCTACTCCGCCATCGACTACTTGATGAGCAAGACCGGGGCGCTCACCCGTCGCTGACGACGACGTCCGCCGATTTTAAGCAGGGTCAGGCAATACACTCGGGTCCGGCGGAGCTTCCGCATGATCCTCAGAGAGATCGAGGGGACAAATAGAGATTGAGATAGGGATCGAAGATGGGAATGAGGCGGCGTGCAGGCAGCGGGGAGGGAGGAACGGACAGGGAGAAACGGGCGAGGGAGGCCGCGCAGGCGGCGGGGGAGGAACGGACGGAGGAGGTGCGTAGGAGGACGTGTGATGATGATTAAAAAAAGGACGGACGGGGAGGCTCGCGACGCGGAGAAGAAAGGGAGGGATACAGATCCTCTGACAGGTGGGTCCCACCTATTAGGACGGACAAAAAAATTGGCAGAAACAATCCTTGCTTTAATATTATATATATAGGGTGATACTAAAATGCACCCAGGTGCATTCTATATAGCAAATGCACAGACCTTGCGGTTGCAACTTCGCAGCTAAACCAATTTCAACATGACGGACCAATTGCAACTAGACCCAGCCGAGCTAAAACTAGGCGCGAACGAATTGCAATAAAGAGACTAACTGATTGCAACTTTGACACTCCACTAATTGCAACTCGACGGAAATAATTACAACGAATCTGACTCTATTGCAGTTGGACACGAACCAATTGCAACTAGACTCCTAGTTGCAACCCGACTTTGAACAAATTGCAACCAGAATGAGCCCAGTTGCAACTGGACAAGACCTAGTTGCAACAAGGGTGGGTGCATTCTCTATACAGAATGCACCCTGTGCACTATATATATATATATTCTACTCCCAGTATAACTACTCCCATATTGGTATCTCACAAACCATAGGGTATCTTTGCATACTTGAGGTTTCTAAAATAAGTATGTACACATACTTGATTTTCAAAAGTGGTATGTGGACATACCCAGTTTTTATATATGAGGAAATACAAAGTTTGTGAAATACTCATGTTTCTATATAGGAAATAACATATATCACAAGGTGCAAAAAATTACGAGTTGCACTAAAATTTTTAATGGTTATCACTTTGATAAATCTTATTTTAGGTATGTTTACATACTCCAATTGATAAATGTGTATGTATACATACGCAAAGTGGTATTTTTAACGTGGGAGTAGTTACACCCGGGAGTAGAATGGATTTATCCTATATATATATAGAGAGAGAGATGGTGGCAAATCCAAATCTTGTGTTTTGCCAATTTCTAAAAATGATATACTCTTCCGTTTCAAATTACTTGTCGTTGTTGACTTTTTTTTGCAACTTTGACCATTCGTCTGATTCAAAAAATTATCGCAGACATGTAAAATGATAAGTTAAGTTTAAAATACATACAATATTAAAACATATAGCAAACAAAATAAATTTTACTTGCACAATTTTTTGAATAAGACGAATGGTCAAAGTTACAGAAAAAAGTCAATGGTGACAAGTATTTTGAAGGGAGTACTAAGTAAAAAAAGTTCATCTCGAACAATTTGTCATAATTCACTTGGAAATCCAAAATCTAACTTATATTAGAGCATCTCTAAGAATTTGCTAAATTTTACTTGGATCTTATGTTTTGCTAACTCTAAAAACATATGCAAATTAAAATATGAGCTCATCGCCAACAGTTTGGCATAATTCATTTGCCAAATCCAGATCCCACTTACATACGAACCTTGAGAGAAACAAAATTATATTTATGGTCTTCCATCTCTTGAAAACTGGTATGAGGAATCATTCTGTTTTCTCTATTTCCTTTTTCTCCCTCCCACCTGACTTGGCCACACTGATGCCAACTAGATCAACGCGTACATTTTCGTGTGAGGAGGTGAATTTTGCCAAGTTTCTATTTTTGTCAAGTTAGAGCATCTCCAACAGTTTGGCAAACTAACTTGGCATCTATCTAATTTTGGTAAAATAAGAAAAACTGGTCTCAAACGGTTTGGCAAAAATAGATACTCGGCAAAACTCACCTCCCCACGCGGATATATACGCACACCAATCCGGGTTGGCATCAGTGTGGCCAAGATAGGTGGGAGGGTGGAAAAAGAAATAAAGAATAGAGAAACATCCTTCATACAAGTTTTCAAGAGGTGGAAGGGCATAAATATAATTTTGTTTCTCTCGGGGTTTCTGATCTAAGTTAGATATGGGTTTGTCAAGTGAATTATGCCAAATTGTTGGAGAGGAGTTAATCCCTTGTTGCTCAGGGGCTCCATCCAGGGGAACGATGCCCCTCTCTCTCTTTAAAACAGAAAAGTTTTTCCAGAGAAAACTTTCTGAGGTATGCTGCGCTAACTCAAGAACGGACAGGGAGGTCGCGTGTCGCCGAATTGCACGCCCAAGCCGCTCCGCCAAGGCGCGCTCCTCCTCATCGTCGACGTCGAGCACCACCTGGCTCGGGTCACCCCAGGGCAGCAATATGCAACCTGCGACGATGAGCTCCACCGCTGGAAATGGGCACCTGTGCCCCCCGGAGATTGTCAGGCGCGCTCGCTCTAGAATCATGGCGGGAGGATGAAGTGACGACAGGAAAAGGGTCCAAGAGCAGCGCAAACGCCGAGCTCTCTGCGCCTGCTCCTCCACTTGCCATGTCACCGTCACCCCGGTGAGGCACTCCAGCGTCAAACCCCTCACTCTGAGTCTCGGAGGTCGGCAGGACCCTCGCACACAGGCGTGGCCACAACCAGATCCTCCGGCGCGGTCGTAGCCAAGACCGTCTCGGCTGCGATCACACCCCCGGAGGAGAAGGGCGAGACACCTGGCGCGCCTGGGCCGACAACATCTCCCTCGACAGCAATGTGGAGGGCAACCCCTGGCACTTCAGGCCCTCCGGCTGCTAGGAGATCTGCAATCACGATGCAGTCACCCACCACTGCGCTCGAGATCTATAGACGTAGTGCCACTTCAAGTGCCGCCAGCACCTCTATCGATGGCAGGGGCCCTGACGTTGTAACGCCAAGCTGGCGGAAGCTGTCACTGAAACTATCACTCTTCCGCGACGTCTCCCAGGTGCACAGACTTGCAGTGTTTTCTCCTCCGGGGGGCCCATGGGAGGGGCCTCAGGAGCCGCTTGTGACGCGGCCGCCAGTGCTGGCACAACGACCCTCTGCACAACGTGACGAAGGGATTTCTTCGGCGCTGGCTCAAGCGGCCGGTCACCGGGAAGCACCCTAAAAAGTAGAGCATTTAACATCAAAGTCATCATGCAATCTTAACGAAGAATAGAAGAGATGCTCAGCTCGCCGCAAGAACCCGAGCCCTCTTGGGCTCCGATGTGGCGGCCAATACGAGGCATGCTTGCCGCCGGACAGGGCGGTCACACCGTGGGGAAATCACCTCCTCGTCCCGTCGCCCCTCTACCACGGTTCCTCTGGTCGCAGGCGGAAGGGACAGTGAAGACCGCGCCTCCTCAGCCAGCAACGTCAGCTTGGGAGGCTGATGTGTTAGATGCTCCCTCGAAGACGACCGCGACATGGGGGAAGCCGAGCCATGGCTCCTCTCCTCCCGGTTCGGGTCGCCATGGCAGGCTGTCGCCTCGCGGTTAGCACGGTCCGGCCGATCCGCTGACGACTCACGGCCGCAGTCCCCTAACCACCATCACCACCATAACGCACCTCAAGAAGTCCTGAGTAGAGTGGGGAATGGCAGTTGGATGCGGTAGGACCCCTGAGGTCGACAGTGAGCAGCCCTCGGTCGCTTCGTGTTGACGGTGAAAATCCGTCAACCTAGCCATGAGTTTACCTTCGGTGTTGGCATGAGTTTTATACCTTATCCATTGGTACTAACCCCCGTGGTATAACAAGTTCACGTGTGCATGTCGGTTTTGGAGTTTAATGTTTATGCAGGGTTTTAGTGTTAAATGCAAGACTTTCGGGATAAGTTCATCAAGCACCTCATGACAAGACCTTGAAGCCCCGTACAAGTCATGCAATGAAGCAAACTTAACTCCAAGAAGCCGGGGACTTGATCCGAGAAGACGACGGACTCCGGGGACCGACCGGAAAAGTGCCGAATCTTGCAAGACAAGGAGTTGAGTCCAATTCGGAGAGAAACCGACGACATGGACCTACATGCGAAGGGGGAAACATCCGGGAAGCAAGGGAACCGACGTGGGGCAAAGGAGCCCACGGAGCCGGGCCTAAATGGGCCCGGGCCGGCCGCCCGGTCCGGTCGGCCCGGAGCCCATTTTGGGCCCAAACACGCTCTCCTTTGCCCTAGCCGCCAATCGGGCTATTTATAGTCCCCTGACCGAGAGCCACGGAGGGAAGATTTCGTCTTCGGCCGCCGAGAAGCAGAGAAGAGAGGGACACCATCTCGGAGAGGAGAGGGTCGAGCTAGTTGACTAGGGTTTCCCTAGCCGACGTGGGAACCTTGCACGGAAGACCACGTCGGAGTTCCGAGCTAGAAGCAAGATCAAGGAAGGATCCGGTGGTGATCTTGTGTATGTATCATTTTTATAGTTGAATTATCAAGTTGAATCTTTTCCCGGCCGATCAAGTGTTTCCTCGAAGATTTCGTTTTTCGATCGGCTTTGCTTATTCCAATTCTATTCTCGAGATAGATTACATAGGGTGTTCTTGTAGCCGCGGTGGCTAGAGGTACACGCCGGATCTTCCGAAAGAATCTCGACTTGTCTTTTGACTCGCCCTAAGCTCCCCGCATGAATAGGGATACGTTGTGACAGAACGGGGGTCTCGAAAGGCGGATGTTTTCGGATTTGGACGGGAAACCACGATTTAAAGAGGCTTCTATTAAGATTCGATTTGCTACTTCTTCTCTTGCTTGGAACTTCAACAAAAGGCTTACCCCGATCCCTCTAGATCGGTTTATCTACCCAATCTTACTTTGTTTTCTCCGGTTTTTAGTAGATTAGATCTTTTTTGTGTCTTTTACTTAGATGCATTAGGTTCTTTATCGAAGATTGAAGTTACTTGGCTTTAATAGATTAAGTCTTGCGTCACACATTTGTTCCACGGATTCGATACCTTGGGTTCACCACTCGAGGGAAGAAGGGTCCCTTGACTACGACGGGAGACTTGTACGCTTGCGAGTCACGAACGAACTTTGATACAATTATTAACCGTCAACAAGCCCCTTTTTCTGGCGCCGTTGCCGGGGAACAAGTGATCAAGATTTGATTTTTTATTGCCTTTTTGTAATTTTCAGTTTTCTTTTTGTTTTTATTTTTGCATCTACTAAACTTTGATCATCCTCAAAATACATCTAATCTAGTTTGTCTAACTCTAGTTTTTATATATTTGTTTTTACTTTCTAGTTTTTGCATACTTTGTTTATTGCTAACCCTAACAGGAGATGGACGGCTACCTCTCCAACAAACCCAATAATTTTGTGGATGATCCGGAAAAACTTTACGAGGCTAAGGAGACGCGAAGCACATCAAGCTAAAAAGCCGGATTTTGTAGATTCGAGTCGGAAGACAAAGGATCGCAGGAATCTCCGAAGAATTCACCACCTCAAAGTCCGCGGGAGAATCGACTTCCACCAATGGGTGACCAACCACCGCAAGAACGCAAGATTGGGGAGCTATGCACCCCAGACATCATCGACCTACCAATCTTGAACCTCGAGGAGATCGGAAGACCGTTCGAGATCAAGACCTCAACAATCCGCATGGTGCAACATTCACCCTTCACCGGCAAAGAGGATCCGAACCTTCACCTCCAAGCATTCATTCAACTATGTCAGACTTTCAACATGGATGGGGTGACTCAAGATCAAATGAGGGCAAGGCTTTTTCCGTTTTCACTACTCGGGAAGGCTTTGCAATGGTTCCACTCTCAACCGGCGGAGACGGTGCAAAATTGGAACACGTTGATGAAGGCTTTCATGAAGGAATACTACTCACCGGGTAAAACTCAAAGCTTGCGTAATAAGATTGCCACCTTTGTTCAATATCCTACGTAAACTATCTCGGAGGCATTCGAGCGCTTCAACGAGTACACCGGCGGTTCCACATCACAAGTTCCCGAAAGAAGACCTCGTGCAAAAGTTCTATCAAGGACTCACCATGGCGTCAAGGACGATCATCGATGCATCAGCGGGAGGATCTATCATCGAGCTTACACCGACGGAAGCTTTCACGCTATTCAAGAAGGTCGCGGATAATGACACGTGGGCGTCGTCCAGGCGCCTACATCCGGTTCAACCCATGGGGGACGTCAAAGGAGTCTTGCAAGTGGAGAAGGAAGACATACTTGAGGGCAAGATCGACTCGCTCATGAGGAGGTTGGAGAAGATGGAGATGGAAAAGAAAGAGGCTCAAGACTTGAAGGCCGCCGAAGCAAGGTCCACATGCGAAGAATGTGGAGAGTATGGCCATGTCCGCAAAGATTGTCCGGAGGAAGCCAAAGTGCTCGACTACATGAGGAAGGGAGAATTGCCGAACTTCCGCTACGGGCAAGGTAGGCCTCAATTTAATGCAAGCTCATCTATTCCTAACGCGGTTCCGCTTCGGATACAATTGAAGGAGTTCATGGATGAGCAAGCTAAGATCAACAAGGACACCGTCACCAAGTTCAAGACCATAGACAAGGTGTTGGAGAACATCGATAGCAAAGTGACGGAGGTCGGAAGTTCCAATCATCAAGTGCTCAACATGATGAAGATGCTCGAGACGCAAGTTGGACAACTTGCGGGGCGCCTCACTAATGATGAAGGGAAGCTTCCGGGACAACCCAAATGTCCCGAATCGGCGAAGGCCATTCAAACGCGTTCGGGGAAGGAGACCGAAGATCCGGAACGTACCGCGGGAGCAAGGAAGCTTAAACCATCCACCGAGGCGGAAGGAGTTGCTAAAGAGAAGGTTACGGGGATCGTCACCGAGGAACCCGAATTCGAGATGCCGGAGGAAGACACGAGGATACCGCAACTCAAGCCACGCTACTTCCGAGGTAAACTTGACAACCACTTTGAGAAGTTTGTGGAAGTTGTGCGTAGACTTAGCATCAACATGCCATTACTAGATGCCCTACAAGTACCTACATATTCTCGTTACTTTAAAGACATACTTGCAAATAAATATGAGATAGCAACACTCGGGGTAGATCATGTCAAGATGTCCGAGGAGTGTAGTGCAGCTATTGCTAATGGGCTAGAGAAGCAAAAAGACCCCGGGTGCCCTACAATTCCATGTTGGTTCTTTCAACTTCGAGAAGGCGTTATGCGACCTTGGAGCTAGTGTGAGCGTCATGCCGAGGGATGTGTTCGAGAAGCTACGCCTACCGATGGAGCCTACGGGAATATGTTTGGAGTTGGGAGACAACTCCATTCGCTATCCCTTGGGCATTGCTGAAGATGTACCCGTGAAGGTTGGACACCACTTCATCCCCGTCGACTTCGTTGTGCTCGAGATGGGAGAGAGGGAGAAGCCGCCGCTCATCCTAGGGAGGCCATTCCTCAAGACCGTGGGAGCTACTATTGATGTTGGCAAGGGGGAGATCATGTTCGATATCAACGGAGAAAAGAGTTCCTTCAAGTTCCGTCCAAGGATTGAGGCATGCAACATGATTGGAGTGAAGGGAGAACCAAAACAAACGGAGGGGCTGAAAAAGAAGAAGGAGCCGAAAAAAATGAACGTAACGAAAATCAAAGAAGGTGTTGCATCCGTCAAGACAAAGGAAGAGAAGCCGCCCGTGAAGACCAAAAAAATGACTAAGCCAACTAAGCCGGAAGACAAGCCCGCGCCCAAGATGGTGCGGAAGTGGGTACCCAAGATTGCAACGCCCGCAAAGAGCGTTGATCCGGAGTAATCAAGTGAAGAAGTCTAGCTATAGACTATAAACGAAGCGCTAGGCGGGAGGCAACCCGTTTCGTCGAGTCAAGAATAAGCTACCGGGAGGACAACCCGATTCCAGGTTTTTCGAGTATTTTTAATAATTTAGTTTTTGAGTTTTATTACGCAAAGACATTAGACTTAGAAGTGGTTGAACAATATTAGAGACATAATTCTTGATTGAATGTTTGCTTTATCATAAACCCTTTGCATGAACCCTCCTATGTGCTTGTTTGATTCTTTTCTTTTCGAGAAACCTCAACCAAATAATTTCAGAACCTTAACTCAACCTTTCACCCTCATTATGGTGCTGAGGTTGACTTATTTTTCATGCTAAAACCACACGAGTAGAGCCACGATTTATGTTTAAGTGTTAATAAAATTCAGCACGTGGTAGGACTCGCGTGAACCTAGAAATCAAAGCTTTTGGTTGGTTTTAAAAATCTTTATCCTTGGTTTCTCTAGGATTAGAAGTTTTCTAAGCCTACTCTAATTTTGTTTTATTCAAAATCTTTCTTATTTAGCCAAAATTAGAACCTAAACCTATGCCCCCATGATCAAGCCGGGAAAATGTTCGCTCTCAACCGATGAAAGCAAACTATACCGGTGAGACCGAAATCGACGTAGTCGAAAAATATTTTCGACTTACATTTGTTTTTAATGGTTTAAAAACTTCTCTAAAATTATGTTCGAGCTCTTGCATGGCTCTGAAAAATATTTTAAATTTCGAATTAGAGGAGTGCTTAACCTTAAACACACCTTAATGGAGGCAATCTAGTTGAATTAATCATGCATGCACCATTGGATTCCCTTTTATCAACTTTCACCAATTCCACATGCAAAGGACAAGCATGGTGGGCAGCAAGCATCAACTTTGCAGGATTTTCATGGTGGCATGTGAAGCAAGTGGAGCTAGGGAGCATGGACATGACCCAAAGCATGGAGCATCAAGTGGGAGGACCAATAATTCAAGAAAAGGAGTGGACGAGAGCGTTTGGGCGGTGCAACTCGTGGAGCACGCGGGCAGGAAAGTTGCAGAGGCGAAATGATCGTGCTGGGAGAAAGACGCGGCGGGGAGGAGCCAGGAGACCCCCGGGCCGGCCGGCCCAGGCCGGCCGGCCTGACCTACTTAAGGAGCCCCCCGGCTCCCGTTTTCTGCAGGCAAGCTTCCCTCTCCTTCCCTTGTTTGTGTGTTCAAGTTTGTGTGCTCAGAACCTCCGTAGACATAGCCAACCATCCCAAGCTTGATAGCTCAAGAAAAAATCCACATCCTTAATCCACTCAAAGTCCACATCCGAAGCAAAGAGTTTAAGTGCCTAGTTTACCGGTTGCAACCCGGAATTTTAGTTGAAGAAAGAGTGCAGCAACCGTGTGGAAGAAGACCACAAGTCTCTTCTCCAAGAAGAAGAGTTCTTCGTCGTCCAAGCCATCATCAACCACGTCTTCGAGGAGGCACTCGGTTTCCGAGTCTCCCGGAGTATGGAGACGGATACGGCCGCCACCAAGGAGGAACGATGCTCTCCTCCTCGGTGGTATGAGGGCTGCGAGAAGCACTTCCATGAGGTTCACCGAACCTCGTGGGCACACGGAGGAGCAGCCCGCGCCACCACGACGATCGACTCGCTCAACCGCACCACCTCCTTACACCCCGACACACTCTTCGTACGACTTCATCATCTTGTCGGCGGAGGAGGAGGAGAGGCTCGCCAATCTTGAGAAGAGGCTTGTGCCGAACGTCGAGTTCGACGACCAAGCACTCTACACCTTGGGTTTTTGCACCGACATATACTATATGTTGGGGCACCTCGGATGGGTGCGGTTCTCCAACGGAATATCGGTGGACACCCATTTGGGTTACGCCTTGGAAATTTTGATGACTATTGCACCCATCGTTGATGATGATGGGGTGCAAAGCTTGTCATTCCGTTTGGAGGGAATCCAACAAGTGGTTCCCTACGAGCACGTTAGGGAGCTGCTTGGATTCCACAAGGGAGCTCCGGAGAAAGTTGACGTGCCACCCGGCATGTTGGCGGGATTTTGGAACATGATCTCCGGAGAAGCCCATCAACAACGCAATTGCATCCGCAGCCCCATTATCCGGATATTTCACTCTTGGATGTGCAAGAGGGTATTGGCGAGGATGAAGGAAACAAAGGTGACCGACACGGAGTTGAATTGGCTATACTCGGCTTTAATTGCCAGGCAGCCAATAGACCCCTCTTACCTCATGATCAACCGTTGGTGTTGTGAAGCAACATCGGGGGCGGGTAATATTGGTTCGGGGTGTTACCTCTCCATGTTGGCCTTTTCCTTGCGGCCGGGGATCGCAAGAAACACCGCTCATCTTTTGCGTGGTACCTCTCTCGGTTTTGAGTATTTGCGGCAAGGCAAATACATTAGTGGAGATGAGAGAGGAGGTTATCGGTTGGCCATAGTGAACCTACCCCTTCCGAATGAGAGGCTTAGGCTTTTCATCGAAGGAAGGGAATATTGGTTGGAAGAGGGATTACTTGTCCCTGCAAGGAAGAACAAAAGAGGAAGAATCGTAGAGGAGGGAACATCCTCCGCACAAGCGAGTGGAGCACAACCCAATGTGCAACCATTCGGCGGGGTCCCTCCTCCGCCAAGTTATTACGGAGGGTCACAAGGACAAGCATGGGGGGGTGGTGCACCGGTACACCCACAAAATTATGTTGTGCCCAACGCTAACTTCGCGGAGTCCTACGCTCATCATCCCCAACCACAACAAAGCATGGCCATTATTGGAGGGTATGCTGCAAGAAATGCTCAAAACATCGCAGCCATCCAAGCTAATGCAGCTCAACTCGGTGAAGGCAACGCAAATATCGCCTT
This sequence comes from Cenchrus americanus, assembly GCA_947561735.1. NCBI lineage: Eukaryota > Viridiplantae > Streptophyta > Magnoliopsida > Poales > Poaceae > Cenchrus > Cenchrus americanus. The sequence continues at coordinate 140,878,422 of OX387239.1, read as the reverse complement.
TGAACTTGGACGCCTTCACCTTGTGGAGCCAAATCAATTCGTCGGAGGAAATGTCCAATCATATTATGAGCAAGGGTATTATTATCAAGATTATCAACATCAACCACCGGCGGAGGACTAGAAGATTTAGGAACTTTAGTTTTCTTTTCTTTTCTTTTTCTCTGTAATTTTCAGCTTTTGCTTATGTGTGTTTGCGTAGTATTTTCTGTTTTTATTTAAATTTCAGCAAGAATGTTTGTTTATTTTCAGTTTGTATTTCAACTTGATGTCACCATTAATAAAGACACCACCTTGATTATATCATTGGAAAAGTTACAAAATTCGTGCCATGATGATATATGATTAAAATTGCAGCTTTGTTCATCTTTGTAATTGATTTATGCATGTTTAAGCTAGTGCTCTCTTAAAAATACAGATCTGAATTTATTTAAATGCTAGCTTAATTTTCAGCGGAGGTTATGATTAAAATAAAGACCCATAGTGTTTTATGTGCTCTCAAGTTATGAATAGATTAAAGATGTCTTTTATGCTCAAAAATATTGCTAACCTTGTCACAAATATCACTTGTGTGTTGCTCAACCTATCCAAAGCCTTATATATATTTGAGTGCATAAACCTTAGTGTACAAGATTTATTTTTGTGTGAGTTATTGCAGGCCATGATTTCTCTGGCCCGAGACTAAGAAGCTGGTCATTCCATTTTTGCGTATCTATCTTTTTGCTAGCCTTTTATCCGTGCATTGTGTATCCCCGCATCGGTGATCTCACAAACTTCGCCGGATATCCACCCTTAAACCAAATATCATCTTTTGTGATTACCTCCTTGACCACAACCTATCGTTGAGAATGGATCATCAATTCAAGGAAGATCGCAAGATGTGCCAACGTTGAAGATTTCAAGTATCTCTCCAAGGAAAAATATCTCCGGTACCTACCTTATTTTTCGCCTCTTTGCTCGAGGACGAGCATCGTCTAAGCATGGGGGAGGAGGTAGGTACGGTGCAGTTTTAGAGTTCAAAAGGGAGTATTTTAAAAATATATATATATAATGATGAAAGAAAAAAATTCGGCGATGTACGTGACTTCCAAGGTGAAGAAAGAAAAAAAACATATATATATATAAGAAAGAAAGAAAGAAAGAAAGAAAGAAAGAAAGAAAGAAAGAAAGAAAGAAAAGAATGAGAAATATGAGAAAGAAAAAAATATATATGTGCGTAAAGCAAACTCCCCGGTTCTCTAAGAGTGCATTCAAGGCTTCAAGTTAAAAAGATCCATTCTCATTTTCCAACCATGTGCAATCCGATAACGAGGACTTCTTTTGTGCCTCGGGATCACTCTTTGCCATTTGCACATGTCACTTATCTAAAGTGTGTGTATTTCTCTCTTTCCCCTCCTTGATTTAACATTATTTTCCAATGACCTTTTTGACGAGTCTCGGTAAGACCATGAGAAGCTTGTCTTGTTTTGACAACACCTCATTTATAAAATCTTGTTAGGACTAAACTTTCCCAAAGCTCCATATAAAGCCTACCACATATATATGAGAGGGAAAGGAGTAGAATATATAGGCTTGAGAGACAAGTGAGATGAGAGTTTATGAGCAATACACGAGATGAGCAATACTTGTGGGATAAGCTTAATAAGAATCTACCCTCCGTAGAGATGAAGGCTAGTACATTATGGAACTTTAATGAATTAAAATTTTGAGAGCATTATGTTTTCTCATGTGTGATCAAGTGCAAAGTTTAAACATTGTTTGGCAATGGTGATATCCATCGAAGGCTTACTCGAGGACGAGCAAGGTTTAAGCATGGGGGAGATGTTGACGGTGAAAATCCGTCAACCTAGCCATGAGTTTACCTTCGGTGTTGGCATGAGTTTTATACCTTATCCATTGGTACTAACCCCCGTGGTATAACAAGTTCACGTGTGCATGTCGAGCTTTGGAGTTTAATGTTTATGCGGGGTTTTAGTGTTAAATGCAAGACTTTCGGGATAAGTTCATCAAGCACCTCATGACAAGACCTTGAAGCCCCGTACAAGTCATGCAATGAAGCAAACTTAACTCCAAGAAGCCGGGGACTTGATCCGAGAAGACGACGGACTCCGTGGACCCGACCGGAAAAGTGCGTCGAATCTTGCAAGACAAGGAGTTGAGTCCAATTCGGAGAGAAACCGACGACATGGACCTACATGCGAAGGGGGAAACATCCAGAAGCAAGGGAACCGACGTGGGGCAAAGGAGCCCACGGGGCCGGGCCTAAATGGGCCCGGGCCGGCCGGCCCGGTCCGGTCGGCCCGGAGCCCATTTTGGGCCCAAACACGCTCTCCTTTGCCCTAGCCGCCAATCGGGCTATTTATAGTCCCCTGACCGAGAGCCACGGAGGGAAGATTTCGTCTTCGGCCGCCGAGAAGCGAGAGAAGAGAGGGACACCATCTCGGAGAGGAGAGGGTCGAGCTAGTTGACTATGGTTTCCCTAGCCGACGTGGGAACCTTGCACGGAAGACCACGTCGGAGTTCCCGGAGCTAGAAGCAAGATCAAGGAAGGATCCCGGTGGTGATCTTGTGTATGTATCATTGTTATAGTTGAATTATCAAGTTGAATCTTTTCCCAGCAATCAAGTGTTTCCTCGAAGATTTCGTTTTTCGATCGGCTTTGCTTATTCCAATTCTTTTCTCGAGATAGATTACATAGGGTGTTCTTGTAGCCGCGGTGGCTAGAGGTACACGCCAGATCTTCCGAAAGAATCTCGACTTGTCTTTTGACTCGCCCTAAGCTCCCCGCATGAATAGGGATACGTTGTGACAGAACGGGGGTCTCGAAAGGCGGATGTTTTCGGATTTGGACGGGAAACCACGATTTAAAGAGGCTTCTATTAAGATTCGATTTGCTACTTCTTCTCTTGCTTGGAACTTCAACAAAAGGCTTACCCCGATCCCTCTAGATCGGTTTATCTACCCAATCTTACTTTGTTTTCTCCGGTTTTTAGTAGATTAGATCTGTTTTGTGTCTTTTACTTAGATGCATTAGGTTCTTTATCGAAGATTGAAGTTACTTGGCTTTAATAGATTAAGTCTTGCGTCACACATTTGTTCCACGGATTCGATACCTTGGGTTCACCACTCGAGGGAAGAAGGGTCCCTTGACTACGACGGGAGACTTGTACGCTTGCGAGTCACGAACGAACTTTGATACAATTATTAACCGTCAACACTTCGCCCGCCTGAAGCACCGCCTAGTGATAGCATCCTCATCGTCATCGCCCTCTTTTGAGTTACCAGGCGGCGGCTCATGGTCCTCGTCAGAAGAAACATACTCATTCCCGCTCTCCTCCGCTTCGCCCGAGTGTCATTCCAGACGTGCTTGGTGATCTCCGCCGCCTTCCACACCTCGTGGCGGTCCTTCCGCTTCTTGAGCTTGGCCGCAACAGCGTGGTTCCGCGCCCTCTTTTCTGGGAGCGGGGCGTGGGCATGTCTCACGGTCTAGCCTCCGGCCTGCGGTAAACACGCACCGAGCGTGAGGAGGAAGGAATAGAGGAGAGTGAGGAAGAAAACTCAAGAGAAAACTCACCAATGCCACCGTGCCTGCATCCGAGAGCATCGGGAGCAGATTAGCAGGCAGCCACTTGGGACCGCCGGGGATGAAGACCTGTGTGGTTCGAGGACTAGTGGATGGTCGCTTCCTAGTGTGATGAGTGATTGACAACGTGGTGTGGACTGACTCTTGGCTAAGTATTGCAGGTGTAGGTTGCGGCTTGACTGGTGTTGGTGCAGGTGAAGAATAAGAGCGAAAGGTCGTTGCCGGTGAGGCCTCTAGGTGTGGAGAAGAAAAGTAGGCTTGGTTCGACGGACCCGGTGGCCGATGTGGTCAAGTGCGGGCCGCACGGTGGCAAAAACAGCAAGACGAAGTCATGGATGGTTTTTTGGTTGAGCCTAAACTTCATGGGAGCCGAGTCATGAGTGATGATTGGCGGAGGCTACATCGAGTTTGCAGGGTTTCCAATGGTTCACCAGAAAAACGCTAGGTTCCTTTGTTGATCCACAAAGCCAAGATCGAAGACGGAGCTGCAGCAGCATCTGGCCGGTCCGACCGGTGGGTCTGACCGGTGTGCGATGACGGCTTCCAAAGGCTTCAAAGCAGACAACACACGTAGGAGTCGCAAGGCCTGCATCGAGGCTAAGCAAGTTTGCGGTTGCCGGGCATCTGTCCGATGGTGCTACGATGAAGTTTCACAAAAGGCCCTTTAGGGGTGTGTATCCTAGTTTATGTAATAGGGGTAGTTTCATCTTTCGGTTGCCTCCATATAACCCAAGTGGTGAGAGGATGGCAGCCATCTCTTGGAACCCTAGCTAATTTTCTTTTGTTATTTTCCCTTCCAATTTTGCTTAGGATTTTCTAAGACTAGCTTGAGAGCTTCATGGTGAGATCTTGAGAGAGGGATGGATGATTGGGAGGCAAGCTAGACCTTGTATGAACCTTCATGGTATATATAGATGATTTGGCGTGGTTCCTCAAGGCTTGACTATGTCTCCTATTTTCCCCTTTTGGTGATTTTCGGAGCCTTTTCTTGGTAATTTTCTTGTGGCAGTTTTGAGACCTTTCTCTTTGAGATTTGGTGGGGGATGTATGCATGAACCCTTCGTGGTTCTTTTCCTTGTGATCCCCTCCCAAATCCGTGAGTAAAGGGGCTCGATTTTGGGGTTTTCTCTGGTTTAGGGTTAGAGGCGTTCTTGGTGGAAATCCTTCGATTCCTCTTGATTTAGCAAGTTTTGGTGGACCAAATCATGGCTATGGAATGCCCATGAGGTACTCCTACTATCCCCAATGTCTTTTGCAAATTCGTGGAGCGAATCAAGAGATCGGGATTTGGATTTGGAGGAGTTGACCCGCAGGTTGCTATTCATCCCGAGCGCCCAGGCTTGACAGTTCTGACTGGTGCAGCCGCCTATTGGGTTTTTGTTGGGGTGAACGTCCTGGAGTGTTCCTTAAATCTCTAGTTTGCTGTTGTTTCGAGTTTGGGGTTGTTTGGGGATTGGGAGGTCGGATTCTTGGATTTGGGATTTTCAGCCTAGGACGGGTCTGACCGGTGTGCTATACCGGCCTGACCGGTGTAGGGGATCTCCTATGGAAATTGTCAAGTCTTGCTCGGGTGATCCGGTTTGGGTCCAAGGTGACCCGGTGTGTCTCTAATTGATGTCAGGTGATCCGGCCTGGACCGGTCTGACCGGTGCAGGTGACCAGTCTGACTGGTGTGGTCAGTAGCTGCTCGAGTTGCTTGTTCCACTGTGTTCTCGAGTAAATTTTGGTGTGTGTTGGTTCTTAGGACTAGTAGCACTCTAGTGGCTACGTGGTCTTGGGAAACTTGGGTAGTTGAGTCGGAGAAGTGATTTGACCTTGTTGGGTTCGACTTGTTGGAGAAGCCATCTCCTTCGGGAAGAATTTTTATTGGCTCCCATTCACTCCCCCCACTCTGGTCGCCAGTTCGGTCCTTCAAGTGGTATCAGAGTCAGTTACGGGTCTTTTGAGACACTAACCAATCTAAGATCCAAAGATAGCTTACCAGGAACGGGAATCAAGTCCGCCACACTTCGATGGGAAAAACTACCAGATGTGGCAGAGGCGGATGGCTGCGTTCCTCCGCGGCAAAGGTCAGATCCTTTGAGACGTTATGGTGAACACAACTTATGTTCATCTGGTTAACTTCCTTGCTCCAGGATCAAGGGACATGCACGACGCCAACAAAAAGGCAGTCGACTACTTGTTTCATACTCTGTGTCAATCTAAATTCGATCGGGTTCAGACAGAGGACCTAACTTGTAGGATTCGGGAGCAGTTGAAGGATGCTCATGCTGGAAATGCTCAGGTTCAGGATCGGATGTGTGTGACTTACCGGAGAGAGTGCGAGAACTTCACTCATCTCCCCGGTGAGTCAATTGACGCATTGTTCCAGCAGTTTACGGTTGTTGTGAACAACATGAGGGCTAATGTGGTCGTGCTCCCGTACGATGATCATGACAGAGCCGTGAAGCTCTTGCACTCGCTGGATCGTACAATATGGGATGGAAAGGTCGAGGTCATTCTTTAGTCTGAGAATTATGACACTCTGACTGTGAATGAGCTGTTCTCTGAGCTCAAGTCAGTTGAAGTAGATCGTGGTGTGACAGCCTGTCTTGAGAGCCTGACTGATTCCCATAGACTTGCTCTCGTCGGTGGCTCAGGTGCTAAGTCTAGCGCTAACCCATCCTCCAGGATGTACTCTTTGTCTTCTTTGGTGTCTTTGCCAGATGAGGAGTTCGACGTTCTTGGAGAGGACGAACTGCGTTGTTGACTAGGAGGTTCAAGAGGTTGCACGAGAATTGGGTGAACACAAGGAGTACCACACGGACATGCTTTCAGTGCGACAAGACAAGACACTTTGCCGCCGACTGTTCAGAGAAGGTGGAGAACAAGGATGGCTACAAGCACCGGTCGAGGACGGACAACAAGCACCGACCGAGGTGTGATCACAAGCACAAGAACCGGAACAAGGACGAGCAGAGATCAAGGAATAATGGCGGCCACGACAAGAAGGCCTGAGTGATGGTCAGAGCAAGCGACGTCGACTCCAGCTCCGCCTACTCTACCTCGAGTTCCAGTAGCAACGAAGATGAAGGTGATTGGCACAAGAGCAAGAAACATCCAAGAACTTGAGCAGGTTGAGCTGCTTCGCGAGAGACGGCTTCTGCGGCATGGCACATAGCTCCAGCAGCAAGAAGAGTCACAAGAGCGGCTCAGACTCCGACTCTGAGGATGAGGTACATGATGAGCTTTCCTTGTTGCGTGAGGAGAATGAGGATCTTGGCAAGTTGCTTGATAACCGTGATGACATGCTTAGAGAGGCAAAGAAGATGAGGAAAGAGCTTTGGGCCTCACTAGAAGACGCTAGGATCCAAGTAGCTGAGTTAGAGACACAGAACCTTGATGTGAAGCTTGAGATAGATTCACTTAAGGCTTCTGTTGTTTCTGATGAGGTTGATTGTGGTGATTGCTCTGTTTTCCTAGCCGATCTTACTGCTCTTAAGGAAAAGCATGCCTCCAAGTGTGAGGAACTAAATGTTCTTAGGGTTGAAGTAGTTGAGCTTAAGTCTAGACCTGCTTTGCTAGGTGCTTGCACTTCTTGCCCTGTTGTGCATGGAAAAATTAATGAGATGCGTTCTTACATTGTTTCGCTTGAGGTTGAGTTGAAAGCACATGTTCCCACTTCTTGCTCTACTTGTGAACTGCATGCTGTAAAGAATTTGGAGCTTTCCCATTATGTTGGTCACTTGCAGGATGAAAATGATGAGTTGAGAAAATGATGGGTTGGTTGTCAGGTCATGAGCCACAGCTTAGGATGATGATAGAGGCATACAAGCGCTATGATGGGCAAGCGCTTGGGTTGGATAAGATTATTGGAGAGTGCAGTGGTGAGGGAGGAGAGAAGATTGGTGATATCCAAGCTCCACCAAAAACCTTTCACAAAAATGCCTATGCTCCTAAGCCAAATCCACTAAGAAACCGACTTGACACAACCCTAGATCCACCAATGTTTCCTCCCCAAACAAATGATTTCCAAAAACCCATCAAGTTCAAGAGTGACTTAGGGAGTGAGTTCTTTGGGAAGAAGGGAGAGAAACCTAATGAGGAGAAATCAAAAGAGAAGCCAAGTGAGCAGCCTCAACCCAAGCCTAAACCAAAACTTATTTGGTTCCATTGTGGCTATTGTGGTAGAGATGGTCACAAGGATGAGTTTTGCTTCAAGAGGAAGCATGAGGAGAGGTTGGCTAAGGAGTGGTCTAACAAGGACAGGTACCACCCGTCAAATGGTGAGAATGATTCCGTCTTGGGGAGATCGAAAGGTGGCAGGTGGTGCTGTTGGCCGAGCACCACCGGTCAGACCGATCAGGGGGACCAGTTAGACCGGTGCTGGTCTGGGTGCCAAACATTTTAGTTTCCATGCTCGTGAGGATGCTCGGTTCAGTTCCTTTGGTCGTGGTACATGTGGTTAGCATGGTGAGTCTGGTGGTTTTCTGTTTTCTAGATGTTCTCCACCTCGTCCTCAATATGATGGTTGGAGAAGTCGTAGCTTTGAGTCTCAGAGGAGCAACGGTCCACGGTCTTCCTTTTGTGGCTTTCGTTCTCTTCCAGTGAGACAGGGGTGGTTCCCTTGTGGTGGTTCTCATGGTGATTCTCGTGGTGGTTTTCGTGGTGGTAGCTTCGATAGGCATGATGATATGGTTTGTGCTAACACCACTTTGGAGCAAATGGCTCGGCACTGGTTTTACTCTTTCGGTACTAACCCCAGTGTTGAGTCGTTTGTTCACTCACATGCTCATTTTTGAATTTCAGCTGGAAGACTTGAGAAACATTTGGCTGATTAACTCCGGTTGCTCGAGCCATATGATCGGAGACAAGGGGTGGTTCTCAAGTCTCGTCTAGGTCCAAGACATACATCACTTTTGGGGACAATGGGCGAGGACGTGTGCTTTCAGAAGGTGAGATTAAGTGACTAAGTCAGTCTCAGGCGTGTTGCTCTTGTTCAATCGCTCAGGTTCAATTTGCTTTCTGTGTCCCAGCTGTTGGATGAGAGTTTTGAGGTGTTGTTTCGGCCTAGTGGTTCTCGGATTTTGGATTCTCGAGGGGACCTAGTTTGCATGGTCGTTCCCGTGGGTCAAGTTTTTTGAGCGGATTTCTCTTAGTCTTATGTTGTGGCTCGTTGCTTTTTGGCTGGTTCTTCGAGTGAGTTGTGAAAGTGGCATAGGAAGTTGGGTCACTTAAGCTTTAACCTTTTGTTTCACTTGAGTAAACTCAATTTGGTCCGAGGATTGCCACGACTAAGGTTTGAGAAAGAGTTGGTTTGCGCGCCGTGTAGGCATGCCAAGATGGTAGCCTCTTCCTATCCACCCCTCACCGATGTGATGACGGAGCGTCCATGTGAGCTGCTCCATATGGATCTTGTTGGCCCAGCTCATGTGAGATCTGTCAGTGGGAAGTGGTACGTCCTAATTGTGGTGGACAACTACTCTCGATATGCTTGGGTATTCTTTTTGAAAGAAAAGGGGAGACATATGGTTTTGTTCGAGATCTTGTCTTGAGGTTGAAGAATGAGAGGCACAGAGATGCCATACGAGCAATCGCAGTGACAATGGCTCGGAATTTAAAAACTCTTGTTTTGAAACCTTTTGCCATAACTTGGGTCTTGAACACCAGTTTTCGAGTCCGTATACGCCCCCCAGAATGGTGTAGTGGAGAGGAAAAACAAAACCTTGTGTGAGATGGCCCGGACGATGCTCGATGAGCATAGGACTTCGAGGAGGTTTTGGGCTGAGGCGGTCAATACCATGTGCTATGTTTCGAACAGGATTTTTCTCCAAGCTTTCAAGAAGAAGACGTGCTATGAGATGATGCACGGACACACTCCCAAGGTGAGTCATTTCCATGTGTTTGGATGCAAATACTTTATTTTGAAGAAGGGCAAGAATTTGGATAAGTTCGAGGCTAGGTCAGTTGATGGTATTTTGTTTGTTACGCTTCTCATTTTAGAGCATTTTGTGTGCTCAGTTTGGAAACTAACCAAATCGTGAAGACTTGCAAGGTTACCTTCGATGAGACACAGCCATGCAGCTCTTTGGTCTTTGATTGTGCAGGAGATGATGAACTTGGAGATGAGATCTTTTTGGAGGACGAGCATGAACATGGTGATGATGAAGACGGCGGTGTGGGTGCCCGTGGTTGAGCATGTACCTACTACTTCGATTACGGTCGACAATGGGCCCTCTCCTACACCCACGACGACAAGCCCAGATCAAGGAGAAGCTGTTGTTGAGGGGGAGGTAGCTTCAAGGCGAGAACCTCCCTGGCGAGTACAAATGGATCACTTGGCTTCAAGGATCATCAGCGACATGAATGAACGTACTACACGGTCGAGGGTTCGAAACAATTCTCATTTCGCTCATGCTGCATTTGTTGCCACCTTTGAGCCCAATGACGTTGGACACGCACTATCTGATCATAATTGGGTTAATTCGATGCATGAGTTGGAGAACTTTGAGAGAAACCAAGTTTGGCAGTTAGTAGATCCTCCACCGGGTTGTAAGCTTATCGGGACAAAATGGGTGTGGAAAAATAAAGAGGGTGAGAATGGAGAAGTGGTGAGAAACAAGTCGAGGTTGGTGGTGCAAGGGTATAGTTAGAAGAAGGGGATCGACTATGAGGAGACCTTTGCTCCCGTAGCCCGTTTGGAGGCGATTAGGATCCTTGTAGCCTTCTCCATGGCTAAAGGGTTTAAATTGTACCAAATGGACGTGAAGAGTGCTTTCCTGAATGGTGTGTTGGAGGAAGAGGTGTATGTGAAGCAACCATCGGGGTTTGAGAGTGAGAGGTACCCCCACCGGGTGTACAAGTTGAGAAAGACGCTCTATGGGTTGAAACAGGCGCCTAGGGCTTGGTATGGCAGGTTGAGGGGGTTTCTGTTTGGTAAAGGCTTTGAGATGGGGAAGGTATATCAGACCTTGTTTCTCCTCATGCAGGGTGTTGATATTCTGATTGTTCAGGTGTACGTGGATGATATTATCTTTGGTTGCTCATCTCACTCTTTGGTTGCAAGGTTTGCAGAAGACATGAGCAAGGAATTCAAAATGAGCATGATGGGCGAGTTGCAGTTCTTCCTCAGCGTCCAAAGACATTGTGAGGAAGTTCAAGATGGAGGACTCCAAAGCCATGGCGACGCCTATGAGTACGACTACAACCCTTGATGCAGACGAGGAAGGTGAGCACGTGAACCAGAAGGAGTACCGAAGCATGATCGGGTCACTCCTGTACTTGACGGCGACGAGGCCGGACATTCAATTCTCGGTATGTCTGTGCGCTAGTTTTCAAGCGTCTCCAAGGACTTCGCATCATCAAGCAGTCAAGTGCATATTCAGGTATTTGCGACACACTCCCGACTTCGGTCTTTGGTACTCCGTGTCAGTGCGGAATATGGTCCCGACACTAACCAGTAGATAGCGCCGTGGTCTATCCCTCAATGGTCGATGCTAAGTAACAAATGACACAGAGATTTTATCCTGGTTCCGGCCGAGGGGGCCGTACGTCCAGCAGAGGCGCGCTCAAGGCACTATATTACTTAGCACCGGGGGTGCCTGTAGTGGAGAGGAAGCGAGGCTTCCAAGTCCCTGGAGGAGTGGCTGAAGATATTGTGGGAGAATGAGTACGTGGTGTGTGAAGCGCTTGTGTGCTACCGAGTCTCTCCCGCGGCGGGGGGTTCACCCCCCCTTTTATAGATCAAGGGGGCGGCGGGTTACATGCGCGCCGCGCTATCTAGCTACGTGGGGGAGTACGTCGTGCTACGCTGTAGAGTGGGCGGCCGTCCGGACGATCTTCGCAGCGATCTGGCCATGATGGCCTACCTCGTACCCGAACAGTGGCGGTTCGAGGGTAGGAGGGCGGCGGATGGTGGCGACGTCCTCGATAGGCTTCGAGGGGAGGTGCCGACGTTGGCTTGTACGGGGCACGGGGAGTAGGTAAAACGGCGTCCGTTCCCAACGCGCTTCACGGTGTTGGAGTGGTTGCTACGGCGCACGGCGTGCGCCGCACGCGCGGGGACGGCGGCCATGCGTTACGGTGGGCGGGATGGCGATCCACCGGCCTAGCGCCTCCACCTAACCCCCGTAGGGTCACGAGAAAGTGAATCGAGGGTGCGCCCGGCCCCCCTTCGAGGGTCCGGCGCGTTAGCCGTCTTGGAGCGGCGCGCGCGGTGTCACGGGACCGACACCGGCCGCCGCACGTCCCTCCCCACGGTGGCGGGGATGGGCTCCTTCCCTGGGGAGTTGGTGCGGCGGCACGGGGCGCGAGCCCCGGCGCATGATGGCGCCGTCCCACCCGTGTCGGGCGTTAAATGCCCGTGTACGGGGGCCGGTGCACGCGTGAGGGGCGCCCTCGAGCGTGGCGGACCCCGCCGAGGGCGGGACGTACCCTCGAGCGAGGCGGAACCCGCTCGAGGGGGAATGAGCCCTCGAGCGGGGCGGAGCCCGCTCGAGGGGAGTGTTGCCCCTCGAGCGGGGCGGAGCTCCGCCCGAGGGGGCGCGCGTCCTCGAGTAAGGCGGGGCCTGCTCGAGGGGATTTCTGAGAAGGCCGCCTTGATGGGCCGTCGGGGTCCCTGCGGCGTGGGCTGTGTTTTGCATGGTCAGGCACCTGCATGGTTAGGCTTAGCGTGTTTTGGTTTCGTTGCGGGTTTTAAGTGAGGGTTTCCCCGTTGTTTAAGGGGACCCCTAGGGCTGTCCCCGACAGTAGCCCCCGAGCATCTGTGGGTTTGCCATTGAGGCTCCCGCAGATGCTGGAGCCTACTGATAGGACGTTCTTCCCCCCTTGTTTTGCGAACGCTTTCCGTGGGGCCGCGTCGGCGGGACCCGCGGGTCTAGCCCCGAAGCCCCTGCAGAGTGTGGATGCTCTCGCAGGGGTTAATCCGCGAGAGCTGGTCAGAGGGCGTGGCACATGTTCCAACCGGCATCGGCGGTGTCTCAGCCGGCTTCGGGGGTGCACGCGCTGCTGGCACTGTCTCCGGCGGGTGCAATTTCAAGGAGGTGTAGCCGCGCGTCAAGCCCCCGAGCCTTGGCCCGTTCGAGGCGATCGGGTAGAGCTTTACGACTTGTTTTTTAACGCGCCCTCGCCGTCCCTCCGCGGGACGGAGGGTGAGGTTTCCGCAACCCCCATCAGGCGGGTCGCGGATTGCGGGTTCCTCGTCGAGCTGCTAGCGGGTGGTTCAAGTGGACGTCCATGCCCCGTTCGATAAGGGTAGGCTGCGCGGTCCGGAGACACGTCCATGGAAGCGCTTGCGTGGGTTTGCTAGGTGGGGCTCGGTCCCGTTCGATAGGGACCGAGGGCGCGGAAGCTCTCCCTCGGTGGGATCCCCCGGCTAGCTGCCCTCGCTGGCTCTCGAACACGACATGTGGGGCACCCTCGAGCCGACGGGCTCGAGGAACGGCTCGAATGCGCGTGCCCTCGTCGTCCCTAACTCTGCGATCTATGGCGCCTGTTCGAACCCGTCGAGGGTCAGGCTTCGAACCTCTGATCAGTAGGGCCGTGCGGGGCCGCGCCTGAGCGGCCCCGTCTTTTGTGCTTGCGGCCATCAAGGGGTCTAGGCGAGCCAGCCCCCGAGGCGCCGGTTGGTAGCACAACGCGGCATGGGTGCTTGCGGTGCCCGCTTTACTTCAAGCGGGCCCTGGGCGACCCTCTCATGCGCGTGCCCTCTTTAGAGGGTTGATATTGTCTCGAGCCAGGGGCCCGCGCCGCTCGAGGGTTTTACGTGGCATGGGTACCCGCGGTGCCCGCTTTACGTCAAGCAGGCCCTGGGCGACCTTCTCACGTCGATATCCCATCGAGGGTCGACATCGTTTCGAGCCGTGGGCTCGTGCCGCTCGGGGGTTTTACGTGGCATGGGTGCCCGCGGTGCCCGCTTTACGTCAAGCAGGCCCTGGGCGACCTTCTCACGTCGATGTCCCATCGAGGGCTGCTTTCGTTTTGAGCCAAGGGCTCGTGCCGCTCGAGGGTTTTACGTGGCATGGGTACCCGCGGTGCCCGCTTTACGTCAAGCAGGCCCTGGGCGACCTTCTCACGTCGATATCCCATCGAGGGTCGTCTTTGTTTCGAGCCAGGGGTTCGCCCCGCTCGAGGGTTCTCCTTGCTTGGCAAGGGACCCGGTCTTTAAATGCCTCGCAGTCGAGGCCGCGGTTTTTGCAGCGCGGGCGCGCCTTTTTAGGCGCTGCGGCCGCGCGCGCGCGCGTAGTGGGCGGCGTGGCGGGCGGACGTGACGGCTTGCCTTGGTCCCTGCGGGTCTTCGCTGTGATGATGGCCCGCCTGCAGTGATGTGGCCGCTGCAGTCGTGGTGGGGCCCTCCCATCGACGTGAAGGAAAGATTCCCTACAGTTAATGCGAGCGGGGCATCCGCTCCGGAGAGCTCGCCCGTCGGCTTATAAATGCGAGGGGGAGGAGGAGACGGCGGTTTTTTACCTTAACGCCTCACCATTTTCAGTCCCCTGCCCCTTCGTCTTCATCTCGCCCTTGCCACCGTGCGGTGTCGTTGTTAGAGCCTTTCTTCCGTTCCTTGTCCTCCGCTCTCGCTTTCCTTTGTCCTTCCTCATGGCGCCGCCTCAGCCTCCCCTCACGATCTTGGACCCCTACGCACGGGAGAGGTCGTCGGTGACCCGACCGGCCCTTGGCGAGCCGGGTCGCCGCCGGCCAGCTGGCGGCCAATGAAGATGGACACCCGGCGGAGTGGATAGTGCCGCCGGCGGGGGACCACGCGCCCAACCCGCCGGAGGGCTACGTGGTGAGCTTCATCCGCTACCACGAGCGGGGCTTCAACGCGCCGACGAGCTGCTTCATGCGGGCGATGTGCCACCACTATGGAGTGGAGCTGCACAACTTCGCCCCCAACGCGATTTCGCGGGGCGGCCACGTACGTGGGCGTCGCGAAGGGTCCCCCGGGGATCCCGGTCAGCGGGAGCTGCGGGTTCACCTTTTCCGCGCGGAGCTCTTCACGCGGCCCACGACGGAAGCCGAGGGACCCGCCGCGCGGTGCGCGCGGCGGGATGTCCCTTGCCCCGCGGGGGCAATTCAAGAACGTCTACATCCCCCGCACCATGACGACGAACAACGCCGGGCCGGGAGCGGGGATGGTTCCTACTTGCGCAACGCCGAGCCCGGCCTCTCCCCCTACACCCGGCCGGGTGTTCAAGGAGAGGCCCGACTCCCGGGGCTACGGGGTGTCCACGGCCCGGCATCGGAGGCGGCAGGAGTCGGTCCCTGGCCGCCCGCCGCGCCCGGCGGGGGCGGGGCGAACGCGATGGGCGTCCTCGCCTTCCTCCATGACCGGCGGGTCGTGCCCACGATGGAGAGGCCGCTCTACATCTTCGAGATGACGAGAGGCGGCCAACCCCGTCGATGCGGCGAGGTCGCGGATGCTCCCGACGCCCCTCGAGCGGCCATATGCGCTCACCGGGGCGCGGAGCGCCGTCGACACCCGACGCCGATGCCCGGCGGGCCGGACCCCATGGGACCTCGAGATGCTCCCCACCGGCCCGCCGGGTGAGTTTGGTTCTTGATTTTGTTTTGGTTCTTGGTGTTGCTTCGTTTCTGACGCGTCCTTGATGCCCCTGTGTGCGGGCGGGTGAGCTTTACCGTCTCCAAGTCCGTTCCGCCCACCCCCGACCCCCGTGCGCTCGGCCGGGCGGCGCGGCGGCGGGAGCGAGGAGCGGGCGGCGCGCGGGGAGGGAGAGCGCGAGGCGACATCAAGCGCGCCGCGACCGGCGGGCCGCGGAGTGCGGCGGCGCGAAGAGGGCGGGGCTCTCTTCCCCGGGGACCGAGGGAGTACTCGTCCTCGGAGGAGGACGAAGAGGAAGAGGCCGAGGGGGAGGGCCCCTCGATAGGTGGCGGCCGCGCCCCCGTCGCCGGAACCGGCGCCGGCGACAAGGGCGGCTTCGCCGGGGCGGGCGCAACGGCGCCCGCCGCCCGGCAATCGACATCGGGGGGTGGCGCGCGCGCGGGGGTGCCGCGCGCGCGTCACGGAGGCGCGCGCGGCGAGCGCGCCCGGGCGCGCATCAAGCGTGCCCGCGCGCGGGGGCGAGCGCGCCCGCGCGCGGGCGAGCGTGCGCACGCGCGGCACCGTCGTCGTGGGGCGCCACGACAAGCGTGCCCGCACGCGGGCGAGCGTGCCGCGCGCGCGGCGCGCGCCTTCGGGAGGTGCGGCGTCGGGTGCGCGCGCGCGCGGGGCGGGCGTGGCGCGCGCGCGCGGCGGCGCCGTCAGGAGGCGCCACGGCAGGCGCACCAGCCGCACCGGCCTCATCTGCTGAGGCCTCGAGGAAAAGGAAACGGGCCTTTTCTTCTTCGAGGTAAGGAGCTCGTCTTTTTTCGCTTGGTTTGATTTGTTGATGATCAGGTGTTCTAATCCTCTGTTTGTGCCTGCGCAGGGTGGTGCCAACCGTGCCTCCTCTCGCACCAGCCAAGGTGCTGAGGACGGATGCGTCCATCCCCACCCGGCGGCGCTCGTCGAGGGCGTCGCGGCCGGGGACAAGCACGGCGGCGGGTGAGAGCTCGCAAAGCCCGGCTGGGGCCTCGAGGCCCCGGCCGGCGAGATCGGCCCGCCGCGGCGCGGCCCCGGAGGTTGCCGAGGAGCGGCCGGCGCCGGCCGTCGTGGGGACGCGGCCGCGGCGGCGGCCGTGGTGGAGGTGCCGCCCACGGAGGCGGCCGCCACGGCGGCGCGGCCGTGGCGCCGGGCCGCAGAGGAGGTGGAGCGGGCGCAAGCGCGGCGGCGCCGTGGACGCGGCGGCACGGCCGGAGGTGATGGCCGCGGCGCCACGACGGGCGCCCGCGGCCACGGAGGCGCGCGGGTGGAGGTGCGGCGGAGGCGGCACAGCGCGGCCGCGCCCGCCGGCGATCGCGGGCGGAGGCGTCTCGGACGACTCCCCGCCGCCCCGGGTGGGATCGGTGGGCCGCCCGGCCCACGACTCCCCCGAGCCCCGGGGAGGGGGCCCTCGTGAGGCGGCACGAGGGTCACATGGTGGTGGGGGGCCGAGGACACGGCGCCGAGGCCTCGTCCTCCCGCGTCGGCCGCCCCGCCCAGGTGGAGGGGGCCGTCGACGATCCCCCTGCGTTCGCCGACGCCAGGGGGGAGCAGGAGCTCTGGGGCGAGCTCCGGAGCCACGGCGCCACGCTCAACCGCGCGCTGAACGAAGCGCTGCATGTCCATGGCGGCCCTGCATGGCGCGTTTTCCAGGTAAGCCGTGGTTGCTCGTTTTCTTCTTTCTTTCGTTTTTGTATGCTGCCCCGTGTCGCAGTGCTTATGGGTTTTGGTTTTGTGGTTGCCAGGAGCTCGAGCGTCGCGCCCACGACAAGTACGACGCCTTTGACCGGGTGAACGCCGAGGTTCACCAGCTCCGGGAGCGGTGCAGCGCTTTCGACGCGCTTGCTGACGCCCTCAGGACGCCGGACGACTGGCTGGCGTACCGGGCCATGGCGTGGTGCGACGAGCTCCCGGAGAGCTCGAGGCGAGACGCGGCGCGCGCTCGAGCCTCGAGCGGGTCCGCGCGGCCCCTCATCGATCGTGATGAGGCGGCGTGGCGGGCGCTCTCGGACTTGGAGAAGACGCGGACGCCGGCCGCCAAGGCGGGAGGCGGAGGTGGCCAACGTCCGCCGCGAGAACCGGGAGCTCCGCACGTCGCTCGAGGGGGCGCAAGCGCGCGGCGTCATGCCGAGGAGCGGGCACGCGGGCCGGGAGCGGCGGGCCAAGGAGGCCGACGACTTGAAGGCCGCCCCTCGACGCCAAGGTTGCGGCGCTCGCCATCGCCGAGGAGCGGTTTCGGCGCGGAGCACACCGCCCGCCAAGGAGCTGAGGGGCAGCTCCAGCAGGAGCAAGCCGCCCTCGTCGACGCCCGGGCGGCGCTGGAGCGGAAGCGCGTCGCTCGTGAAGCGGCGCAGAAGTCGCTGGAGGAGCGGAACACCGCGTTCTCCAAGGTCGAGGACGAGGCGCTCATGCTCAGCATCACCAACGCCAACCAGGAGCTGGCCCTCCAGGAGCAAGGCGAGACTGTCAAGCGCCTCGAGCTGACGGTCGAGGCCGTGCGCCGCGACTTCGAGGTGGAGAGGAAGCAAGTCGAAGGTGAGCTGCCGCTTGACTTCTTATTTGGCTGGTTTTTCTGCTAGAGGGCTCGTTTCCCCCTTTCTGATTTCTTTCTTGTCTTGTCGATTCCAGGCTCGCGCACCGCTCTGGGGCACGCAGCTGAGCGGGCCGAGGCGCTGCAGGCTTCTTACAGCTCCTCCGAGCGGGAGCTACAGGAGTTGCGTGATGCAGCCCTCGAGACCTGCCGTGCGCGTGGAGGAGGGCGAAGCGCGGGCCGGCAGCTCGGCGGCCGCCCGCCCGCGCGCCCTTGGCGGCCACGTCACGGAGCGGATGCGCGGGCGCCGCATCCGGGCGTCCGCGAAGGCCCTCGGAGTGGTGCGATCCCACTACGAGGTCAACTTCGAGGCGGCGGCGGAAGGCTACATCGTTCCCGAGGGCGTCGAGGACGAGGTGGCGATGGAGCGTGTGGATGCGCTCGCCGCCGACGCCGCCGGGTCGCTCGCCGAGGCCTTCGAGGAGTTCCTCTTCCCGGACGCCGCTGACGCTGCGGCTCCTCCCGCCTGAAAGCAGTTGGGCGCCAGGCCCGTTTTTTGTGTATCAGTATTCTGGCATCGTGGCCCTTGTAAATAAGCACATTATCTCCACCGTAAACATTTGATGATGCGTAATGAAGTTTTTGCTTATTGCTTCTTTTTGTTTCTCCTTCTTCCTGAGTAGATTTTACTTAGGGGAGTTCGATTTTCGCTGGGGGTCCGCTGGGTTGGAGGCGAGAGAGAAGGGCCATATCCACGCGGCGTAGGCTATCTCTGGCTCGCACGCTCCTCCCGCTGGGCCGCCCGCGCCCTGTTCAAATCGTTGCTCGTAGTTGAAGTAGAAAACAAAATTAGCGCGTGTGAGTTGTTTTTATTTTTGCGCAAAAATGGGACCATTTTGGGGGGGGGGGGTGCCCCCCGCAATAGCCCCCGAGGGTAACTTGGGTTTCAGGGGAAAGCCGAGTTGCCCTTTTATTAGACTTGGAGCATTTACATAGTTGTCACCAACTGGGGCGTTGGCCATGTGATTTTACAACAGAAAGTACTTGGAAAATCCTAGCTAAGGGTAGAAGCGACGTAGGCTGTTGGATGTTCCAAGCGTTGGTGAGCTCTTCACCGTCCTCGTTGGCCGGCTTGTACGTGCCGGCTTGAGTACCTTCACCACGACGTAGGGTCCCTCCCATGGGGGCGACAGCTTGTGGCGCCCTCGGTTATCTTGGCGCAGCCTTAGGACCAGATCCCCTTCGCTGAAATCCCGTCGACATATCTTGCGTGCTTGGTAGCGTCTTAGGGACTGTTGATACCTCGCGGAATGCATTAAGGCTACGAGGCGTGCCTCGTCCGGCCCGATCCAGCGAGTCCTCGCGGGCTCGCTGGTTAGCATTCTCGTCATAGCCTCGAACCCTGGGCGACCCGTATTCTAAGTCCGTGGGGAGGACGGCCTCCGCGCCATGGACTAGGAAAAACGGGGTGAACCCGGTGGCTCTGCTTGGGGTGGTCCTTAGGCTCCACACGACCGCTGGTAGTTCTTGGAGCCATTTTCGCCCGGATTTATTGAGCTGGTCGAAAATTCTGGGCTTGAGGCCCTGTAGGATCATGCCATTGGCACGCTCCACTTGGCCGTTGGTCTGTGGGTGTGCCACAGCCGCCCAATCCACGAGGATGTGGAACTTGTCACAGAACTCCAAGAACTTCTGGCCCGTGAACTGCGACCCATTGTCTGTGATGATGGAGTTTGGCACTCCAAAGCGGCAGACGATGTCGGTGAAGAGTGTTACCGCCTGCTCAGCCCTTAGATTCGTGATGGGGCGCACCTCCACCCACTTGGAGAACTTGTCGATCGCGACCAGCAAGTGGGTGAAGCCCCCGGCGCCTTCGCGCGAGGGCCGACGATGTCCGGCCCCCACACGGCGAATGGCCATGTTACGGGGATGGTTTGCAGGGCATGGGCGGGCAAGTTGGACTTGCGGGCGTAGAAGCGGCACCCCTCGCGCAGTGCGTACGATCTCGCTGGCGTCGGTGACCGCGGTAGGCCAGTAAAAGCCCTGGCGGAACGCGTTGCCGACGAGGGTGCGGGGCGCGGTGTGGTGGCCGCAGATCCCCGCATGAATGTCCCGTAGGAGCTCGCGCCCCTCGGGAATAGGCACGCACCGCTGTAGGATGCCGGAGGCGGCGCGCTTGTACAGCTCGCCGTCGACGAGGGCAAAGGATTTGGCCATCCTGGAGATGCGCCTGGCCGCGGCCCGGTCCGCGGGGAGCTCCCCTCTAGCGATCCAGGCGATGTACTTTTCGCGCCAGTCCTCTTGGGCGGGAGCTGGCTCGATGTCCATCGCGTCGGCCTCGTGGGAGCCGTACCCCTCGAGGAGGGAGAGCACGTACGCCTCGTTCGAGGGGTCCTCATCCATGGGTTCCGCACTCGCTGGATTCGAGGGGGCCCCCGAGGGTCCGTCGTGACTCGAGGGGTAGGGCTCGAAGACGACCGAGGGTTGCGCGATGTCGCGCGCGAAAACGTTTGGGGGAACGGTGATCCGCCCAGACGCAATCTTGGCCAGTTCGTCTGCCTCCTCGTTGTACCGGCGGGGCACATGGTTGAGCTCGATGCCGTAGAACTTGTCCTCGAGGGTTCGCACGGCTTTGCAGTAGGCCTCCATCTTGTCGTCGTGACAGCTTGCGTTCTTCATGACCTGATCGATCACGAGTTGCGAGTCCCCCCGCACGTCGAGGCGCTTGACACCCAACTCAATGGCGATTTTGAGGCCACAGAGGAGGGCCTCGTATTCAGCCATGTTGTTGGACGCGGGGAAGTGGAGGCGCACTGCGTAGCGCATATGTTCCCCGAGGGGTGACACGAAGAGCAGGCCCGCGCCTGCTCCCGTTTTCATCACTGAGCCGTCGAAGAACGCGAGTCCGGCCTCTCGCCCGGATTTGTGGGGGCGGCAGCTGCGTGTCCGTCCACTCAGCGACGAAATCCGCCAGGATTTGCGATTTGATGGCCTTGCGTGGGGCATAGGCGAGCGTCAGGGTTGCGGATGATTTCTCCTAGCGGAAAGGAGGAAACCACCGTGACCGGGTGGGCCTCGAAGTAGTGGCGGAGCTTGCGCCGCGCAAGGACTACCGCGTACAGCAACTTCTGGACCTGGGGGTAGTGCGTCTTCGTGTCTGATAGGACCTCGCTGATGTAGTAGACCGGCCTTTGTACAGGAAAGGCGTGCCCTTCCTCCGTGCGCTCCACGACGATCACGGCGCTGACCACCTGGGTGGTTGCGGCCACATAGAGCTGCAGGGGCTCGCCATCTTGCGGCGGCGTGAGGATCGGGGCGTGCGTTAGAGACGCCTTCAGCTTGTTGAGCGCATCCTGGGCCTCGGGGGTCCAAGAGAAGCGCTCGTGCTTCTTAAGCAGGCGGTAGAGGGGCAGGCCCTTCTCACCGAGCCGCGAGATGAAGCGGCTCAAGGCGGCGAGGCACCCCGGCACCTTTCGCACCCCTTTGAGGTCCCGGATCGGACCCATTCGTTCGAGGGCCGCGACCTTTTCAGGGTTGGCCTCGATTCCCCGCTGGGAGACAATGTATCCCAGGAGCATGCCCCGCGGCACTCCAAAGACGCATTTTTCGGGGTTTAACTTGACCCCATTGGCCCGTAGGCAGTTGAACGCGACGCCAAGGTCGCCAACCAGGTCGTCCGCCTTCCTGGTCTTCACGACGATGTCGTCCACGTATGCTTCGACCGTCCGTCCAATGTGGTCCCCAAAAACGTGCTGCATGCAACGCTGATATGTTGCACCCGCATTTCTGAGGCCAAACGGCATCGTGACGTAGCAGAACGTCCCGAACGGCGTGATGAACGAAGTCACGAGCTGGTCGGACTCCTTCATTTTTATTTGGTGGTACCCGGAGTAAGCATCAAGGAAGCAAAGAAATTCACACCCAGCCATTGAGTCAATGATCTGATCAATGCGTGGCAAAGGAAAAGGAACTTTAGGACATGCTTTATTAAGACTAGTGTAGTCTATACACATCCGCCACTTCCCATTCTTTTTCTTTACAAGCACGGGGTTTGCTAGCCACGTAGGGTGGAACACCTCCTTGATGAATCCGGCCTCGAGAAGCTTCCGCAGCTCCGCTCCGATTGCCCGTCGCCGCTCCTCGTCGAAGCGGCGCGGCCGTTCTTTCGCACGGCGCGGGCGTTTGGCAGGATGTCAAGGGAGTGCTCGGCGACTTCTCTCGGGATGCCTGGCATATCCGAGGGGCTCCACGCGAAGATGTCGGCGTTGGCGCGGAGGAAGTCGACGAGCACCACTTCCTATTTGGGGTCGAGGGTGGAGCTGACCCTCAACGCCTTGCCCTCGTGGGCTGACGGGTCGAGGGGGACCCCCTTGGTCTGCTCCGCAGCCTCGAAGGTGCCGGCGTGCTTGGCAGCGGGGTCGAGGTCCTCGTTGACCATCTTCTCCAGCGTGTTCACCAGCGCTTCGTCCAACGCTAGTGCCTCTGCGTGCTCCACGCACTCGACGTCGCAGTCGAACGCGTGCTCGATGGATGACCCGACGGTGATGACGCCGTTCGGTCCCGGCATCTTCATCTTCAGGTAAGTATAATTGGGGACCGCCATGAATTTGGCGTAACAGGGTCGCCCAAGTATAGCGTGGTAGGCCCCCTTGAACCCCCACCACCTCGAAGGTGAGGGTCTCCTTGCGGGAAATTCTTCGGGGTGCCAAACCAAGGCGGCGGATCGATGCGCCCAAGGGGCCGGACACCTTGCGGGCGCGATGCCATGGAACGGCTTCGTGCCGGGGGCTGCGGCTCGGTCCAACCCGATCCCCATGAGGCGCAACGTATGCGCGTAGAGGATGTTGAGGCTGCTGCCTCCGTCCATGAGGACCTTCGAGAACCGGGCGTTCCCGATGATGGGATCAACCACCAGCGGGTACTGGCCCGGGTTGGGGACGCGGTTCGGGTGGTCCTCCCGGCTGAAGGTGATGGCATCCTCCGACCAATTGAGGAAGGACGGAGGAGCCCTCTCCGCGGCGAGGACCTCGTGCCGCTCCTTCTTGCGCTGGCGTGTCGACATGTCGACGGTTGGCCCCCCAAAGATGAGGAACACATTTTCAACAGCGGGGAAGCCGCCCGCGTCGCCATCGCCTCCGTCTTTCTTGGCCTCTGCCTCCTTCGCGGCGGCACAACCATAAAATTTCTTGAGCATATCGCACTGCTCAAGGGTGTGGTTCACCGGAGTCTTGTGGTAAGGACATGGCTTTTTCAGCATGTCGTCGAACACCCCCGGGCCTCGAGGGGCCGGTCGAGGGCCCCGTCGAGCCGGGTCAACAGCAAGGGCCTCGGCATTGCCGCCGTCGCGCCCCAGCTCGCGCGCCTCGCGGCGCGGCTTCTTCCCCTTCTTGCCCCGCTTGTCGTTGCGGTGCGGCTCCTTGGACTTGCTACCCTCCGCGGGCGTGTCCTCCGAGCGCTTGCCCTTCTTGCCGTCGAAGATCGCCCCCACGGCCTCCTCTCCGGAGGCGAAGGCGGTGGCGATGTCGAACGCCCCGGTTGGAGTCCGCGGGCGGGCTGCGTCCCAGCTCCCGCACGAGATCCCGGCACGTGGTGCCCTCGAGGAAGGCATGCACGATCTCGGACTGCGCCACGGCGGGGAGCTCCGTGCGGCGCTTAGAGAAGCGCCGTATGAAGTCCGCGGCGACTCGCGGGCCACGCGTGCGGGAGCGCAGGTCCCGGGGAATTCCCGGGCGCACGTACGTGCCACGGAAGTTGCCCACGAACGTGTGGACCAGGTCGTCCCAGTTGTGGATTTGGCTAGCGGGCAAGTGCTCGAGCCATGTCCGGGCTACGTCGCCGAGATGCAGGGGCAAGTTGCGGATGATGACCTCGTCGCTGGTGGCCCCGCCCAGCTGGCAAGCCAAGCGGTAGTCGTTAAGCCACACGCGGGGGTCCGTCTCCCCGTTGTACTTGACGATGGTCGAGGGTTGGCGGAAGCGTTGGGGGAACGCCGCCGCGCGGATCTCCCGGCTGAACACACGGGTGCCTGGGGGCTCCGGCGTCGGGGAGCGGTCCTCGCCGGCCGTCGTAGCGTCCACCCCGTCGAGGGTGGTAGCCCCCCGGCCGCTCGTGCGTCCGCCCCGCTCATGCGCACGGCGTTAATGACGTTGCGGGCGTCGCCATCCAGCGCCCTGCGTGCGTCAAGGAGCCGCTCCTTGGGCGGCGTGCGCCCTTGGTCGGCGGGTTGCCCCGCCGGTCCCCCTGCGTGCACCAGGGGGTTCGCCTCCCGGTGCGGCTTCGTCGTCCCGCGCGTCTCCCCGTTGGCGGATGCGCGAGGCCGAGCTCTCGGCCTGCTGGACGGCCGCTTGCTCGATGAGAGTTTGCACCTCGCGGTGCGGGTCTCGAGCCTCGGGGGTCGAGGGTGCGGCATGGCGCGCGGCGGCGTCGCGGCGGCGATGAGCTTTTGGCTCGCCCGCGGGGGCGCGTCCGCGTTGTCGACGTTGGGGACGGTGTTGATGCGGTCGCGGACTGTCGGCCCGGCTCCCGCGCGCGTTCGCCGCGCGTGGAGGCTTCCCCCGCCATTGAGGCGCGGAGCGGCCCGCACCGTCCGTATTCCTCCGCCGGCTTTGCCTCGAGCTCGCGGGCTTGGGCCGGCTTCCGCGCGCGTCGGCGTCGGCCCCGGCGGGAGCGCTTGGCCCCGCGGCCATGCGCGCGGCAATCCCTGGGGCAGGGGTGACCTCCCCATCTCCGGCGCCCGCCGCGCCAGCGGCGTTGGCCGGGTCGTTGGTGATGACGGTGTAACACTCCCGCGCAGGGTCATAGCTCCCGGTGCTGGAGTCGTCGGAGTAGCCAAACCAGTAGTCCGTAGCGTCGAGGAAACGCCTGAACATGACTGGGTCCGGCACGCCGGAGAAGTCCCACTCTGCGTACCCGTGGCGGTTGGCGGGTGGCAACGCGTCGATGGAGCCTAGGGACGACTCGTCAGCCATTGAGGCACCGGGATCCCTGGCGACGAAGACGTGGCGGCCAGGTGGAACCTTGCGCATCGTGGTGTTGACGTTGTTGTTGTAGGCCGACGTGGCGCCACGTAACTTGATGGGGATGCGTGGGCCGGAGACCGTGCGCGGCCCCACTGGGGCGGTGGCGGTCGTCGTGACGGTGGGCGCGTCGCGCCGAGTGGCGGCGCGCTCGGCCTGCCGCCGCTCGGACCGCGCCCGGCGCGAACGTAGCCCGGAGCGGCGGCGGCGTCGCGGCATCGATGGACCCGCGGCATCCGTGCCCGCGGGCGCCGCGCGCCGTGGTGGTGCGTGCGGCGGAGACCAGAGCGGACCTGGCCTGGCGCTGCGCGCGGAGCTCCTCACGGTTGGTGAGGCGCATGAGGTAGCCGTTCCCCGTGGCCTGAAAGTTCAGGTCTCCGAAGCGAATTTCGAACCCAGCTGGGAGGGGGTCCGAGCTACCCATGCAGTAATGAGTTCCACGGTACTCAGTGCGGATCACCATGGAGGGAGTTGACGGAATGACCTTAGGCGCTCGTTTGCCCCACGGTGGGCGCCAACTGTCGGTGCGGAATATGGTCCCGACACTAACCAGTAGATAGCGCCGTGGTCTATCCCTCAATGGTCGATGCTAAGTAACAAATGACACAGAGATTTTATCCTGGTTCCGGCCGAGGGGGCCGTACGTCCGACGAGAGGCGCGCTCAAGGCACTATATTACTTAGCACCGGGGGTGCCTGTAGTGGGGCGGCTACAAGCAAGGCGGGAGAGGAAGCGAGGCTTCCAAGTCCCTGGAGGAGTGGCTGAAGATATTGTGGGAGAATGAGTACGTGGTGTGTGAAGCGCTCGTGTGCTGCTGAGTCTCTCTCGCGGCTGGGGGTTCGCCCCCCCTTTTATAGATCAAGGGGGCGGCGGGTTACATGCGCGCCGCGCTATCTAGCTACGTGGGGGAGTACGTCGTGCTACGCTGTAGAGTGGGCGGCCGTCCGGACGATCTTCGCAGCGATCTGGCCATGATGGCCTACCTCGTACCCGAACAGTGGCGGTTCGAGGGTAGGAGGGCGGCGGATGGTGGCGACGTCCTCTGATAGGCTTCGAGGGAGGTGCTGACGTTGGCTTGTACGGGGCACAGGAGTAGGTAAAACGGCGTCCGTTCCCAACGCGCTTCACGGTGTTGGAGTGGTTGCTACGGCGCACGGCGTGCGCCCCGCACGCGCGGGGACGGCGGCCATCTTGTTACGGTGGCCGGGATGGCGATCCACCGGCCTAGCGCCTCCACCTAACCCCGTAGGGTCACGAGAAAGTGAATCGAGGGTGCGCCGGCCCCCCTTCGAGGGTCCGGGCGCGTTAGCCGTACTTGGGAGCGGCGCGCGGTGTCACGGGACCGACACCGGCCGCACCGCACGTTCCTCCCCACGGTGGCGGGGATGGGCTCCTTCCCGGGGAGTTGGTGCGGCGGCACGGGGGCGCGAGCCCCGGCGCATGATGGCGCCGTCCCGCCTGTGTCGGGCGTTAAATGCCCGTGTACGGGGGGCCGGTGCACGCGTGAGGGGTGCCCTCGAGCGTGGCGGACCCCGGCCGAGGGCGGGACGTACCCTCGAGCGAGGCGGAACCCGCTCGAGGGGGAATGAGCCCTCGAGCGGGCGGAGCCCGCTCGAGGGGGGAGTGTTGCCCCTCGAGCGGGGCGGAGCCCCCGCCCGAGGGGGCGCGCGTCCTCGAGTAAGGCGGGGCCTGCTCGAGGGGATTTCTGAGAAGGCCGCCTTGATGGGCCGTCGGGGTCCCCCGCGGCGTGGGGTCGTGTTTTGCATGGTCAGGCACCTGCATGGTTAGGCTTAGCGTGTTTTGGTTTCGTTGCGGGTTTTAAGTGAGGGTTTCCCCGTTGTTTAAGGGGACCCCTAGGGCTGTCCCCGACACTCCGCGTCTTCCTCTTTGGCTCTTCATGGATTTTCGGACGCAGATTTTGCCAGTTGTCCATTGGATAGGAAGTCCACTTCTAGGACTTGCAAACATACAAAGGATGTATGGATCACGTCCACATAGCCATAAAGGTAAACACCAAAGGTAACCATAGCCTATCGTCTTCTTGTTGCCGCTCCGGACATCGTGACAAAGCAATCTAATCCTACAACATGAGAATGAGTCATCAACTCAACATTACCCATTCGCTCGCCGCTTTCTCCTCCACCGTACTATCGCTACGCATGGTTATTCATCACCGAACGATAAACCTCGGTCCATGCACTACTACGATGTATCCGCAAGAGATAGACTAACCACCATGATTACTCTATTCCTGCTAAGGGCATATGCTAGCTACACATATGAATAAACACGCATCAAAGTAACTCAAAGTAAGAAATTATTTATATCACCATCGAATGTTGAGTGTACAATTGCCTTGATGGAATCAAGGCATGGGCTCGAAAACTCCACCATAGCTTCACCATGCAGGGCCAACCATGGCGACTAGGGCATGGCCTAGGCCATCTCCTTCGTGTCGGCGGCTCTCTGATGAATGGATGGATGGTTCACCATCTTGGGGCGCCTAGGTGGTTGTATTTATACCCTTGGGTGCCTTGGGACGTGATCCACCTTGCCTTGCACGAATCCTCCTTGGGAGAGAAGCAAACTTGGCTTCCATAAAATCACTCGTGTCCAGATTTTCCTGATTCATAGACCTTCCTTGCCGGCACCATATCTCCCATGTCCGGACTCCAAATAATGCAAATCTAGTGTCCAGGTTGTGTGACATGAAATTATCTCCAACTTTGGTATTCATTGCTTTCCTTGGAAATAAAGATAAGGTTCCCAAAACAGCCTCGAAAGATAATCTGTCTAATTTCGGACTTGTCTACGCAACTGGCATTTCGGAGGGGGGGGGGCATATCTCCTAGCTCCTCGACACGAATTGGGCCTTCCATATGTCCAAATTCAAACTATCTTCGAGGCCCACAACTTTGGTAGTCAAACTTTTGCCATTAGAGGTCATTTAACTTTTCGAATCTGCACCAAAAGATCATACTATTCTGGGTTGTGAGAAAATCTCTCAGGCTGAGTTGATCTCATTGGTAAACCTCCACGCCACCAGTATCACCGTGTCCTTCCGCCGCGCGTCCAAACCCGGCAAAAGGACCCATCCTTCCCTACCAATCGGTTCACATCGTTAACCTGAGCTTCCCTTTGGGGCATGTTGCCCAACACCCATTGGCCCTCGCCGCCAGCGAGGTCTCGACCGGCCGCTGTCCCTTTGGGGCATTCTCTCGAGCACCTTCAGCCGATCAAGGATGGGGGGTTTTCCCTCTCCACACGCGGGGCCACACACGCGGCTGACTGCACCCGATCCAATCGGATCCTGTGCGGCCGGCCACCCAGGGCCGAGCCACACCCGCGCCCACACCGCGCCAAGCCGCAGACCGCCGCCCCTGGATCTGGTGCACCGCCCTGCGTCACCCGCCACGCCAGCAGCCACGCGGACTGCAGCTGGCTTAAAGCCGCTATGGTGGCAGGCACATCAGCCGCAGGAGCCACCCAGTAGCCAGCTTGTAGTTAGCTATAAGTCCCTTAGAGCTAGCTAGTAGTCAGCCTAGAGTCTGTGCTATTGTGTATACGTATTTTATTTCCAGAAAACTATTTTACCTTTGGAAAATAAAAATAAATCCGTTTTTGCTCCGAAAAATACAAAACCTCTTCCAGAAATTCTCTAAAACCTTAAACTCTGTGCTAGGCTAGTGTTTGCTTTCTTTTGGCTCTTAATTGTCGTTCGTTTGGAGTTACTTGCATTAGGACCGCTGTTTATTTTCTTTTACACATTAATAGGGGCAGCTGGAGTCGGAGAGCTGATCCCGGAGTACGACTACGCCGACGACTTCGCCACGGAGGACTACCAGACGCCAGGTTCACGCCGGACTGACTTTGAAAACCTATTAGACATTGCCATATAGAATGCTAGCACTTCACTTTATATGCATGTTGATGAACCTTGCACTGCCTACTTTAAATATCATGTCCTTGATTGACCTACTACTATATATATAAGCGTGTATATGCGCTGAGCTTCGCGATGCATGTGTTTGGGATGGGATTAGTGGTTCTTGGCGTGAGTGGTATAAAACTGGCACGAGAAGGCGTTTTGGGTACTTTGGCGGGGGTGAGCTCGAAACAACCGATCTGGGATCGGGGACAGGGGTGCACTCCTCAGTGTACCCCTACTTTTACGGTTTTCGGAGCCTAGGTGTTGGGGATTTACTTGCGCTTAGAGGACATGAGCTCACCCTAGTCTGAAACCGAGTGGACCAACCATTTCACGGGACTTTACATACACACCACCTCGCCGAGCGTGGGGTTAGGGCCGAGTTGAGCTCGGCAAGTGCGGAACCATACCTGCCAGCAGTATAGCGGGGTATCAGTGGGGGAGAGGTGGAGGTGAGACCACCCTCTCAGAGCGACTCCCGTGAGGCCACACGAGGGCATTTCACACTTTCGGTGCCGTCCCTTCTGAGGAGGGGACCGTTTTGAGGGCCGGATGCAGGATGGGACCGTAACTACCGAGAGTTCGCACGGTAGGATGGGCTCGGTTGGCCGTACACCGGCCGGGTGCCATTTCGGGTTGGGTACAGGTGTACACACTCTGTAGAGTTGTTCGATCTATAGCTATATCCCTATTTTTTTCGAATTATACATCAGAGACCCTCACACGCATGCACACTCATCCTTATGAATACAGGCACGCAAATTCTACCCTTAGGAGCATCTTCAGAGACTAAGCCGGCAAATCCTTAAGATTGACAAAATCACCACGGCTATGAGTACTACTTGGGAGGTGGGCCCCTATCACCGTATCGTTGGAGTCAGAGATAAAAGGGGGCCAAGGTGCGAGGGCTGGCAGCGTTGCTCCAGCCACAGCCAGAACCAGAAGCGGCGACTTGCGCCCTCATTTTTCTGGTGCGCAGAAAGCGTCCTTCCGATCAAAATCGAAGGGGACCGATCGGGGTGACACGTGAAGCCCCTTACCCGACATCATCAGTGAGCACCGGGCTTTGGATCTCGTGGCGTCATCCAGGACAAGCTGGCCTTACGTGTGCGTACTACAAGTTGTATGTTTCACAGCAGGAAACGGAGAAAAGTCAGCATCGATTGCGGAGAACTGAAGAAGAGTTGAGCCCACGGCAACGCCCCCCTCGCACTCTTGGAAAGCGATCGGTTTCCACGTCCCCAATCCGGATCCAACCTGTTGACGGTTAATAGTTGTATCAAATTTCGTTTATGACTTGCAAGCGGACAAGTCTCCCTTCGTAGTCAAGGGACCCTTCTTCCCTCGAGTGGTGAACCCAAGGTATCGAATCCGTGGAACAAATGTGTGACGCAAAAGTTGATCTAGTAAAGCCAAGTAACTTCAATCTTCGGTAAAACCCTAATGCATCTAGATAAAAGACACGAAACTAATCTAATCTACTAAAGACCGGAGATAACAAAGTAAGATTGGGTAGATAAACCGATCTAGAGAGATCGGGTTAAGCCTTTTGTTGAAGTTCCAAGCAAGAGAAGAAGTAGCAAATCGAATCTTATAAGAAGCCTCTTTAAATCGTGGTTTCCCGTCCAATTCCGAAAACATCCGCCTTTCGGAACCCCTGTTCTGTCACAACGTATCCCTACTCATGCGGGGAGTCTAGGGCGAGTCAAAAGACAAGTCGAGATTCTTTCGGAAGATCCGCCGTGTACCTCTAGCCACCGTGGCTACAAGAACACCCTATGTGATCTATCGCGCGAATAGATCTAGAATAAGGAAACCGATCGAAAAACGAAATCTTCGAGGAAACACTTGATCGCTAAGAATAGATTCAACTTGATAATTCAACTATGACAATGTTACATACACAAGATCACCACCGGGATCCTTCCTTGATCTTGCTTCTAGCTCCGGGAACTCCGACGTGGTCTTCCATGCAAGGTTCCCACGTCGGCTAGGGAAACCCTAGTCAACTAGCTCGACCCTCTCCTCTCCGGGATGGTGTCCCTCTCTTCTCTGCTCCTCGGCGGCCGATGACGAATTGGATGATGCGTGGCTCTCGGTCAGGGGGCTATAAATAGCACGATTGGCGGCTAGGGCAAAGGGGAGCATCACCGGGCCCCCGGACGGGGGCCGGGCGGGTCGGCTCGGGGCCGGCCGGCCGGGCCCATCCAGGCCCAGCCCGAGGCCTCCTTTGCTCTATGTCGTTTCCCTTGCTTCCTAGATGTTTCCCCCTTCTGCATGTAGGTCCATGTCGTCAGTTTCTCTCCGAATTGGGCATAACTCCTTGTCTTGCAAGATTCAGCACTCTTCTGGTTAGGTCCTCGGAGTTTGTCATCTTCTCGGATCAAGTCCCTGGCTTCTTGGAGTTAAGTTCGCTTCATTGCATGACTTGTACGGGGCTTCAAGGTCTTGTCATAAGGTGCTTGATGAACTTATCCCGAAAGTCTTGCTTTCAACGCTAAAACCCTGCATAAATACTAAACTCCAAAACCGACATGCACACGTGAACTTGTTATACCATGGGGGTTAGTACTAATGGATAAGGTATAAAACTTATGCCAACACCGATGGTAAACTCATGGCTAGGTTGATGGATTTGCACCGTCAACACAACCCCATTGTCAAAAAATCCAACCCCATTGTCAAAAAAACCCCGATCCAACCCATGTCTCAATCATTAGGGCGTGTGCTTTCTACCACTCTCCCTCTGAAATTCTACTACCTGGATCTCCATGCTCCGGATCCAAGACGACGGTCGTTCAACGGAAGGTTCCTTCCTTCAATCCTTCGTACCTCGGCGGCGTGGCGGCCGACGACGGCAAGGGTTGATGCTTCGCCTGCCGAACAATTGTGCGATTCACGTGAAAATCCACACTACTGTTCCTGCGGCCGTTAACGCCTAGCATGTTTTGAGGTTGGAATCGAGATGAGGGTGGCGTGTAGGTTCTTCCTTGAAGTTCCTCTACTGCTGGAGTAGCTAGCCAAACCCAAAGAAGATTCCTTCCACTCTCCATCCAGTGCACACATGCAGTGCATCTTTCGATCGAGCTGTAGGCTTGTAGCCTGTAGCAGCGACAGATTGAGACCCCTTTCTTCTTTCTTTTAAACTTGGCGGGGCTGCCGCGCTCCCCTGGAAAGGTTTCTCCGTCGGCGTCGTCGACCTCTGCTGGGGTAGTGTTTGACGGTTTGACCGGGACACTTGAGGTGGTACCTGTGTGCGAGCTTGTGAGTTGTGTGACTGGTGATGCCCCAGCGGCCACGCCCACGCGAGGGACCCAGGCGCTTTGACTAGTGTGGAAAATCATAATAAATCCATTTTTGCTCCGAAAAATACAAACCTCTTCCAGAAATTCTCTAAAACCTTAAACTCTGTGCTAGGCTAGTGTTTGCTTTCTTTTGGCTTTTAATCATCATTAGTTTGGAGTTACTTGCATTAGGACCGCTGTTTATTTTCTTTTACACATTAATAGGAGCAGCTGGAGCCGGAGAGCTGATCCCGGAGTACGACTACGCCGACGACTTCGCCGTGGAGGACTACCAAACCCCAGGTTCACGCCCGACTAACTTTGAAAACCTATTAGACATTGCCATATAGAATGCTAGCGCTTCACTTTATATGCATGTTGATGAACCTTGCACTGGCTACTTTAAATATCCTGTCCTTGATTGACAAACTATACTACTACTACTACTACTACTGCTGCTGCTGCTTCGCGATGCATGTGTTTGCGATGGGATTAGTGGTTCTTGGCGTGAGTGGGATAAAACCGGCACGAGAAGGCATTTTGGGTACTTTGGCGGGGGTGAGCTCGAAACAACCGATCTGGGATCGGGGTGCACTCCTCAGTGTACCCCTACTTTTACGGTTTTCGGAGCCTAGGTGTTGGGGATTTACTTGCGCTTGGAGGACATGAGCTCGCCCTGGTTTGAAGCCGAGTGGGCCAACCATTTCACGGGACTTTACGTACACACCACCTCGCCGAGCGTGGGGTTAGGGCCGAGTTGAGCTCGGCAAGTGCGAAACCATACCTACCAGTAGGATAGCGGGGTATCAGTGGGGGAGAGGTGGAGGTGAGACCGCCCTCTCAGAGCGACTCCCGTGAGGCCACACGGGGGCATTTCACGGTTCCGGTGCCGTCCCTTCTGAGGAGGGGACCATTTTGAGGACCGGATGCAGGATGGGACCGTAACTACCGAGAGTTCGCACGGTAGGATGGGCTCGGTCGGCCGTACGCCGGCCGGGTGCCATTTCAGGTTGGGTACAGGTGTACACACTCTGCAAAGTTGTTCGATCTATAGCTATAGCCGCGTCCTCGGTCCAGGGTGCCCAGGGGATTGTTGGTTTTCATGTTTTGGGATTTCTACCTTCCCCTATAATGGAGTGTATGGTGAGCCGTGCTTGCAGTCGGTTAGAGGAGAGAGGCTCCATCTACCATGTTGATCCGATTGGAATAATTGAGGTGCGGGGAGAGGAAGTTCTCGCACCGACCCTAGTCGGTAGTAGGTTGTGGAGATGGGGCCCTGGGTGATCAGGTGGTTTCGAGCTGTGTTGAGAGCTTTGGGTTGGGACCTTGATGGAGATATCTTGATATTACTCTGCTGCTACATAGAAAACCCGAGCCGCTTCCTTGTCTCTTTTTCTCCCTTTAGAAGTTAGGCCACTTAAAGCCGCATACAGTTGGTGACGTGGACCTATCCCACTCCTTGGGGATAGACTTTAGGTGTGCAGGGTTCGAGTCTGAGTACGACAACAACGCCGATGGATGGTATGACTAAGGGATGCGTCGCTTCGCTCAAGGATGCCTGTGGTGAGAAGAATAAAAGATGGAGACCCTTCTGAGAAGCTAGCTACCATTGCGTAGAACTTTACTCTTATTTAGCCGAGAGGCTTGTATTTATGTACTCCATAATGGACATGTAATAAATTATGTACTAATGCTCTTATGTAATGTGATGTATGACTTTGTGTTATTATTTGTGAGACGTTATGTACGCGATAGCCACTGATCCAGGGACTATCGCGATGGTACAGGGATTCGGGTTTTCTATGAAAATCCGGGGTTTTACAAATGTTATCAGAGCCGACTCTCGCGGTTTCACGGGCGCGTGTGGTCGCAGTTGCGCTGGCATGGTGTGCATGGCTAGTTTGGGCCCTGAGTGGTTACACAGCATGGCACATGCGCTGGAACTGGACCCACGGACGTGGCTAAGAGAGGACGATCCTGGCTTGGGGTTGATTGACGAGGACGTCGATCTTCTAAGGGGAGTGTATGTGACATCCCGACCCAAGGCTTAATAGGATTGATAAGGATACTCATACCAATAAGTTGCAACTTCTTTCCCGGAAGTCCATCTTGAATAACTCCAAAGTTAAGCGTGCTTGGCTTGGAGCGATGGTTGACTGACCGGGAAGTCCTTCGCGGGTGCGCATGAGTGAGGACAAAGTACGCAGGAAAGACAAGTGTTGGTCTGTGGGGATATTCTTAGGGTCCTAGAGAGCTGCCAGGCATAGGCGGGCCCGGCCTTGGGGAGGCGGGTCGTTACAGGTGGTACCATAGCCATACTTGACCGTAGCACGTATCCCTAGAAATGGCCGATAGAAATAGGACTCTATACGCTCTATTTCTATATTTATACCCTTGAGCTATGTTATAAAAACTTATCTCTTTTTGAAAACATCTCACTCACCTACGCTAACTAAAGTTTCTTACGTTTCACAGGAGATGGACTGCCAGGTTGCTAAGATCACCCCCGAGACTTGTGGGGTGATCTGCCACTGGATGGAGAGGGCCCTCCTCAGGCTTGGGGTCCCTCCTACCTATGTCACGTACCACGCCGAGTACGTACCCGCCGTGATAGGGAAGATGGTGCTCTGCACGGTCATCGTCCTTCCTCACCCGAGCCTTCCAGGGTTCAAGGGAGAGGTCTGCTACATCATCACGCTCACCATCGTGACCGCACTGGACATCGCCTGCCGTCAGGCACTGGGCTGCCTTCTCACTCAGTATTGCACCACTTTCGAGTCCGAGACGCTCCGACTTCTACCCTGAGACTACCGGTGTCTGGCACTGCTCGTGGACGGAGTCCCTTCGCATGAGGGGATCTTGGACGACGTTGGCGCCGCACCCTTCTGCGAGACCGACGAGACCTTGGTGGAGACGGCAGCTACTTGGTCGACCTCGACAAGTACGCACGCCGCTTGGAGGACGAGTCACAAACCCTCTTCGGCCAGATCAGAGACGCCACCGTCGACGCCCGCCAGTACCAGCTAGAGAGAGAGAACAGCGCACTGCACCTCCGTACGCCAGCTCGAGCAGAGCCTCGATCGCTCGACCACCGTCCTGCTGCAGTCCGAGAGGGAGTGTGTGGACACCTGGGAGGAGCTGCTGCACGTCAGGGAGGACCTCCGCAGGCTGACTGTGAGTCAGAACAGGCTGAAGGACAGACTTCAGAGCAAGGACAACAAGCTCACGGTGCGCTGTTGACGATCCTTACAACAAAGATCCAACCGTCAAAACCTCAGGTTCGAGAGGAGTATACAACAAGTTTCATGCGCATTTTTTATACTAATAAAGTTCCACAAGTTGTGTTACAAGTTTTATGGGCAGGTACACATTTAGGAGGGAAATGGAGCCAACGTGCCACACGAGCCAGGCACAGCCGCACCACCAGGCACGACCAGCCCTGTAGGTGCGTCCGACCCTGGTAGGTGCGGCCAGCCCTGGCAGGTGTGTCCGGCCCTGCCCGTGCCACGTCCTCAGTCCCGAACACTTCCCTCCCCGTGTGCACAACTTGGATGAACGAGATCTATCAAGGAAACGTCGGTTTGATCGAATGGATGAAGTTGTGATCACTTGGATCAATGGGTCCACCTCTCCGGCTGATTAACCGGCACAACCGTCATTCCAAGAGCATCCTGAGCGTCACCAAGCGAAGGCGGTTC
This sequence comes from Cenchrus americanus, assembly GCA_947561735.1. Lineage (NCBI taxonomy): Eukaryota > Viridiplantae > Streptophyta > Magnoliopsida > Poales > Poaceae > Cenchrus > Cenchrus americanus. The sequence goes on along the minus strand of OX387239.1, from coordinate 140,842,829 downwards.
ATCTTACGGCTTAGAGGTGGGCCGACTGCACCTCCCAACCGCCATACCGGCCAAAACCGACGCAATGAACCGACCCTCAACCGCCTCAGGAGCAAGGATCAGGAGCGTCCAAGGCGCAAGGCGGTGGATCACAGGGCTGACCGCACCCCTTGATCCGGTCGCACCTGTGATATTGGGCCCACGTGCTCAACCGACCTCACTTACCTATAAAAGGAGCCTTACACCCGCTGGATGGAACACACCACGATGGAGCATCTCATTTCCACTCTTTAGTTCACTTAGAGTAGGATTAGTGTAGCTTGGGAGTTAGAGTCGAGTCGAGCAAGTCTCGGGGTTCCGGAGGAGTCTTCTTCACAGTTCCGGTATTGCTCTTGTATCCTTTTTTGTTTAGACTCAGGTACAATTCAAGTTATCTTTCTATCTTAATTTTCGAGTCAATTACATTCAGCTTTTACTTTGCTCTAGAAGCTTTATTCTTGGTCTAGACTAAAGTTAGTTTAGTCTTGGTTAGCATAGCTCTCTTGAACCCTATAGTGTTGTGGTCATTCTTCGCTTGATCTCCGGTGTTTCACCGGAGAGAGAAACTTTCCTTCATGGTACCCAGGGAAAGGTTCTTTAGTTCATTGTGAGATCGGTGCTCAGAGCTTATCTTAGTCTTAGATTGGTGTCCCGGGCAACGGAATAGTTGTGGTACCCTAAGGAGGTGACAGCTCCGGACGAGTTCTACAGTCCACCACGTTAGTTCGGGCCGGTAGGATTCAGCGTGTCGTCATCCTCCCTTCTCATCCCAGTCTGAGGGTGCGGCTTTTCATGCCCCTACAACACTAGAAGAGCTTGTTGATTTAGCTTGCCTTGGTTATCCTTTGCTTTAGCCCTTTGCCTAGAGTTGACAAGAATAGATAGATTGTGTTAGGATCCTTTCTCGTCTCGTTGTCCTTCCAGCTTGCTATCCTGTCTAGTCTTTTATCTAGATCTCCTAGCGTGTGTCAAGTTATCCCCGAATATCTTTATTCGTTATCCCCCGCTATAGCTCTTTACCAAGTCTTGGTCTTTCTCCACCGTTTACTCGATCATCTTTGCCGTCGTGCCTCCCTTGGGAAAATATAAATCGACAACCTGAATACCACCGGGCGAAGTGCTACAACGGTAATCCGTGCACTTTGCGGACCTTTTTGTGATCATGTGTTTTACCCTCGACGTCCCCTGGTCCCATTACTAGAGGTGTGAACCCGGCGGTGACGCTTGTAGGCGCAAACAAGCGTTTCTGTCACCGTTGCCATTTGTACCATCTTAGTGGTGAGGCTAAGGAACGTCAACAAGCATTTCTGGTGCCATTGCCGGGGAGGGTAGGCATAAGATATCATTTAGACATCATGGTAGAATTATCAAGGTTCGATGAACCGCTATTTAAGCGGGTTTACCCTTGCTCTACTCTCATGTACGCAGAGTAGTGCATGACCGGTTTTGACCTACCGTCCAACTTTAACAACAGTCCGGAGTCACTTGTGAGGACAGTGCGACCCCGTGTCATCATCCCTCAAAAGTTTCTCTCGACTCAAGAGACGAATACCGTCGATCCCGTAGGCAGCACCTCGTAAGCACCTATGGCCGAGAGGACGATCCGGGAGTTTTCTGCTCCATCCAACACCAATGTCACAACCGGACCAACCACAACGGTGGGAGATCGAAACTTTGAACTCAAGCCGGCATTGATCAACATGGTGCAAGCCAATCCGTTCTCCGGCAAGCCAAATGAAGATGCCAATGCACATCTCCAGCACTTTTTGGAGGTGTGTAGGACTTTCACTATCCGTGGAGTTACACATGATGCCATCCATCTTAACCTATTCCTGTTCTCATTACCCGGGAAGGCGAAGCAATGGTTTTATGCGCATCGAGATGCCATAAACACATGAGAAAAGTGCTCAAAGGCATTTCTTGCAAAGTTCTTCCCGGTGGGCAAAACCAATGCCCTCCGTGCAAGAATTTCGGGTTTCCAGCAGCAGAATGATGAGAGCATCACGGAAGCATGGGAACGCTTCCAGGAGTACATCACCGCGTGCCCACACCATGGCATGCAAGGGTGGTTCTTAATTCAGACCTTCTATCACGAGCTCAAGCGTACGACCCATGAGCACCTAGATACAGCTGCTGGAGGAGCCTTCTTCTAACTACAAGTACCAGTCGCTAAGGAATTAATCGAGAAGATGGTGGCAAATCAAGGATGGGATGGAGATCGTCTCCAACCCCATACCCACGGTGTTCACCAAGTCGATGGAATCAACATGATCGCTGCTAAGATGGACCTCCTCATGAAGAAATTGGAGGCATCGACCAACATGGAAACCGCCATGATCATGGATGCACACATGACGCGAGAGGTCTGCAGCAATGTCGGTCATTCGGGCAACGATTGTCTCGAAACAAGGGAAGAAGCCAGCTTCATCAATAATGGCAACAACAACATGTTCCGCAACAACTTCAACAATCAAGGGTGGAACTCGAGGCCCAACTTCCTGTTCAACAATCAAAATGGAGGTAACTATTCTAACTCTTTCAATAATCAGCCTTCCATTAAAGATCTTTTCTTTGGCCAAGCTAGAATTAATGAAAGTTTAAACAAGAAGCTAACCGCCAATGAGAAAGTTCTTGAAAATCTTAATTCCACCATAGAATCCTTTACCTCTGCCATGAAGAATTAGCTTAGTTTTAATAAAATGATCGAAACTCTACTAGCTTAGCTTGCTGCTTCTTACCTTCTTTTGAGTCGGGTGGATTCCCGGGGCAACCCGAGCCCACCCAAGATCATGTTAGCGCCATATCCACCGGATGGGGTAAGCTATCTAGGAGGACATATGCACCTAACCATGTAGGGAAACTTATACACCAAATCCAAGCGTCCCCTCATCAGAGGTGACTAAATGTGACACAAATACCAGTCCCAGGAGGCTGGTAACACATTTATTACAACAGGTGGTTCATTCCCTTACAACACGGCGGGGCTGTGGGCACGGAAGCGCCACTACCACGAGAAATAACACAAGAACTAGTGACCAAACTACGATAGTGAAGGCTTCTAAAGCCTCATCAGAGTACAACGTCATGGAAGCTTCCTGTGGAGACCCTGAAACCACAAGCACGGGTTGGGTGTAGGACAGCGACCTACTTGACGTCTTCGGGGACGAAGTCGGGATCTTCCTCTGAAAAATAGTTAATTAAGCAAGGGTGAGTACATACGTACTCAACAAGTTCAACCCCACCCACGGAGGGGCTTATAAGCAGATCATGCACAAGATATATCAAGGATCAGGTTAAGGTTTATTTGCAAAACACATTTACTCATAAGGGTTTCATTTTTGAAATGATTTTCACAACAATTTTTATAACCCAAGTAACTCAGTCGTTTTGAGAAAACCAATTAGGGACTACCGGACTCCCCGTCCGCAGTAGCCCAGGCACACAGCCTCACACTTTTCCAGAAAACAACTTACACATGAAAACATCCCAAACCCAATCACTAGTTTTGTGGCCACACCGTGACTCGTCCAATACCGTGGACACGACTATTCGAATAGGTTTTACACTCTGCAGAGGTTGTACATCTTTACCCACAAGTAGGGTACCGCCACACGAACACCTTAATCCCGGGAAAGGTGTGGTGAAGTTTTGAATTAATTTGGAGTAAAATTGTGCATGAAATGTCGGGTTAAAGAGAGTTTAAAGGGCTAAGGACCTATTAGTAAATAAGTTTAATAGAGGGGTGGGTTTATTTGCAAAATATAATTAAGGTGAGGTTTAGATGGAATAGTCCAGGGGTCTACTTGAAATTAAGTAGGGCTAGTTTGTAATTTGACCTATGAGCTAGGGTCTTATTTGGAGAAGTAAATGAGAAGGAAATAAAGAGATGGGGGGCTCGGGTAGAAAGGAAAAAGGGCAGGGGGCTCCGGGCAAAATCGCCCTTCTTCTTCCCCTGATCCAGAACAGAGGGGGGGGGAGGGAGGTTTGACCGAGCGACCGGTCCGGCCGACGTCAGTGATTGCCGGCGTTGCGGGGTCGGCGGCGGCCGGGGATAGGGGGAAACGGAGAGGGGGACGCGGGCTACCTATCCCAGCTCTCACCTTGGTCGGGGACGTCCTGTGGAGGTGGCTCCGCGGCGAGGAACGGGCGGCAACGGAGGTTAGCAGCGGCGGCGCAAATGGTGGCGGTGGTGGAGCAAGGGAGTGTTGTGGGGGCTCGATGGTGAGGTGAGGGACGGCGAGGAAGCCTAGGTGCTATTTATAGGGAGCTTGAGGCGGTTCGGGGGGGGGGGGGGGATATCTTCCCGGTGACCTTGCGGCGGCTCGGCAGGGACGGGCCGCGACGACCGGCCTCCAGGTGAGGTGACGGCTCGGGCAGAGACCAATTAGGGCGGCCGTGGTCGTCGGGCGGCGGTGTTGGGTCTTATCATGCCCGGGCGCACCGTGTTTCGAGGTGGAGGGGCGGCGTGCGGTGCGCCGGGGGAGAGTGGTAGGCCGGCGGGGCCGAGTCGGCGCGAGGATGGCCGGCGGCGACGACACCGTGGTGTGACGGCTCGGGGCAGGCAGAGTAATGGCGACACGCCAGGGTGCGGTCACGTCATGGGGTTGGGGGCGGCGTGTAGAGGAGGAGAGGGGGCCAGGTGCGGTCGGGAAAGCACGGCGCGGGGTCGGGCGCTGGCCGAAGGAAGGAGAAAGGGAGAGGTAAAGGAAGGCAAAAAAGAAAAAGGAAGAAAAGGAAAAAGGGGAAAAGAAAATAGAGAAAAGAAAGGGAAGGAAAAAGGGAAAAGAAAAAGGAAAAGGGTTTAGAAAATTAGGAGAAAAATTAGGAGGGAGGGGAAAAATGGTTTTTGCGGGGTTTTCCGGTTTTTCGGGTGTTGGCGTGATTTCCGGGACGGTGGTAATGGAGAGGCGGGCCGGCCAGCGGGACCGCGGCAAGCCCGGGATTCCCGGCAAAGTGGCCGACGAGCGGCGGCGCGGGGCGGCGGGCGGTGAGCGACGGTGGCCCGAGCGATGGCGGGCGGTGCCGGCGGGATTCGACACGCGTGTGAGAAGGGAGAGAGGGGAAAGATGATCAGGATTCCGGGGAGACGATCGAGCTCAGCGGAAAGGATTTTAAAATGAACGCGTGATTTAGCAGGTGATTTATTAGGAGCTAAAAACGCGGGTGTTACAAACCTACCCCAAATGAATCTCATCCTCGAGATTCGACTAGTTCCTGAACAGGTGGGGAAACTCTTTCCTCAACGCGTCCTCTCGTTCCCACGTGGCTTCTTCTACTCCGTGTCTGCTCCATTGGACTCTGCACACTCGCACTTCTGATGTCCTTGTCCTTTTGACCACTGTGTCAAAAATCTTGATGGGCACTTCCTAGTACCTAAGATCTGGCTGCAAATCAATTGTCTTTACCGGCACTCGTTTCTCTTCGAGTACTTTCAAACACCTTCGTAACTAGGAGACATGGAACACCGGATGTATATCTAACATTTCCTATGGTAGTTCCAACTGGTATGGCACTGCTCCAACTCTCTTCAGCACTTTGTACGATCCAATGTACTGAGGGGCCAACTTCCCATGCACTTGAAATCTTCGAGTTCCTCGGATTGGTGAAACCTTGAGGTAAGCAATGTCTCCTGGACTGAATCGTACATCTCGCCTCTTCTTGTCTGCATAGCTCTTCTGTCGAGATTGGGTAGCCTTAAATTTCTCTCGGATCTCGGCTACTCGTTCCTCAGCTTCCTTTATAAGTGCAATTCCCACCAGGGCATGTTCTCCTACCTCTGACCACATCAAGGGTGTCCTACATTTCCTCCCATATAATGCTTCAAATGGCGACATTCCTAGGTTCGCCTGATAGCCGTTGTTGTAAGAGAACTCTGCATACGACAGACTTTGTTCCCAGTCTTTGCCATAGGTAAGGACACATGCTCTCAACATGTCTTACATAATTTGGTTCACCCTCTTGGTTTGTCCATTCGTCTGCGGGTGTTAAGCAGAACTAAAATCCAGCTTAGTACCCATGGCTTTATGCAAACTTTTCCAAAACCTAGAGGTGAACTGGGTCCCTCTATCTAAGACTATACTGCTAGGTACTCCATGCAATTTTACCATGTTCTCTATGTAGAGCTTCGTCAACTTCTCTCCACCATAAGTGGTTCATACGGGTAAAAAGTGAGTGACCTTAGTGAGTCGGTCCACTATTACCCATATGGAATCATGTCCCTTCTGAGTCTTGGGCAAACCCACTACAAAGTCCATGCCTATCTCATCCCATTTCCGCACTGGGATGGGTAGAGGCTGCAACAGTCCTGCGGGCTTCTGGTGTTCAGCTTTAATCCTCTGACATGTATCACAGTGAGCGACGAACCGGGCAATGTTCCCTTTCATTCCATCCCACCAATACTTTTGCTTTAGATCCATATACATCTTAGTGGATCCCGGGTGGATGGAATATGCCGAGTCGTGTGCCTCATCCATGATGGTCTGTCGGAAATCTCGTATTCAGGCATGCATATCCTATTCTTATACCACAGTGTGCCTTGATGGTCCACTCTAAAGTCTGGGGCCTTATTCTCTCCTGTGTGCCTGTGGATTTTCATCAAATTCTCATCGGTCCCTTAGGCCTTCCTGATCTTTTCTTCCAAGGTGGGTTGAATACTTAGTTGGCGGATGTAGCCTTGGGGAACAATGTGCACGTTGAGTCGTGCCATTTCCTCTTTCAATTGGGCACTCTTAGGCACTGCTTTCTCGTAAGATTTTCTACTTAAGGCATCCGCCACTACATTGGATTTTCCTAGGTGGTAGTGGATTTCTAGGTTATAATCTTTGACTAATTCTAACCACCTTCTTTGCCTTAGGTTCAGGTCAGGCTGGGTGAAGATGTACTTTAAGCTCTTGTGGTCTGTATAGATTTCGCACTTATTCCCAATCAGGTAATGTCTCCAAATTTTAAGAGCATGCACTACGGCTGCAAACTCCAAGTCATGGGTAGGATAGTTCTGCTAGTGGGGTTTGAGTTGGCGGGAAGCATACGCCACTACTTTCCCATCTTGCATAAGGACACATCCTAACCCTTGTCGGGAGGCATCGCAATAGACGATAAAATCCCGTTGAATGTCTGGCAAGGTCGACACTGGGGCTGTTGTCAGTCTTCTTTTCAACTCCTGAAAGCTTTTCTTGCAAGACTCAGTCCAGTTCAACTTCTTTTCCTTTTTGAGCAATTCCGTCATGGGTCGGGCAATCTTAGAAAATCCTTCAATAAACCTCCGGTAGTATCCTGCTAAACCAAGAAAGCTTCTGATCTCACTCACATTGGTCGGTTGTCGCCAGTTGGAGACTGTTAACGGTTAATAGTTGTATCAAAGTTCGTTTGTGACTTGCAAGCGTACAAGTCTCCCGTCGTAGTCAAGGGACCCTTCTTCCCTAGAGTGGTGAACCCAAGGTATCGAATCTGTGGAACAAATGTGTGACGCAAAACTTAATCTAGTAAAGCCAAGTAACTTCAATCTTCGATAAAACCCTAATGCATCTAAGTAAAAGACACGAAACGAATCTAATCTACTAAAGACCGGAGAAAACAAAGTAAGATTGGGTAGATAAACCGATCTAGAGGGATCGGGGTAAGCCTTTTGTTGAAGTTCCAAGCAAGAGAAGAAGTAGCAAATCGAATCTTAATAGAAGCCTCCTTAAATCGTGGTTTCCTGTCCAAATCCGAAAACATCCGCCTTTCGGAACCCCCGTTCTGTCACAACGTATCCCTACTCATGCGGGGCGCTTAGGGTGAGTCAAAAGACAAGTCGAGATTCTTTCGGAAGATCCGGCGTGTACCTCTAGCCATCGCGGCTACAAGAACACCCTATGTAATCTATCTCGAGAATAGAATTAGAATAAGCAAAGACGATCGAAAAACGAAATCTTCGAGGAAACACTTGATCGCTAGGAAAAGATTCAACTTGATAATTCAACTATAACAATGATACATACACAAGATCACCACCGGGATCCTTCCTTGATCTTGCTTCTAGCTCCGGGAACTCCGACGTGGTCTTCCGTGTAAGGTTCCCACGTCGGCTAGGGAAACCCTAGTCAACTAGCTCGACCCTTTCCTCTCTGAGATAGTGTCCCTCTCTTCTCCGCTCCTCGGCGGCCGATGACGAATTCTCTGATCCGTGGCTCTCGGTCAGGGGGCTATAAATAGCCTGATTGGCGGCTAGGGCAAAGGGGAGACTTGCGGGCCCCCGGACGGCCGGGCCGGCCGGCGGCACGGGCCCATCCGGGCCCAGCCCGAGGCTTCCTTTGCTCTACATCGGTTCCCTTGCTTCCGGATGTTTCCCCCTTCGCATGTAGGTCCATGTCGTCGGTTTCTCTCCGAATTGGACACAACTCCTTGTCTTGCAAGATTCAACACTTTTACGGTCGAGGTCCTCGAGTTTGTCGTCTTCTCGGATCAAGTCCACGACTTCTTGGAGTTAAGTTTGCTTCATTGCATGACTTGTACGGGGCTTCAAGGTCTTGTCATGAGGTGCTTGATGAACTTATCCCGAAAGTCTTGCATTCAACACTAAAACCCTGCATAAACATTAAACTCCAAAACCGACATGCACACGTGAACTTGTTATACCACGGGGGTTAGTACCAATGGATAAGGTATAAAACTTATGCCAACACCGAAGGTAAACTCATGGCTAGGTTGACGGATTTTCACCGTCAACATCTCCCCCATGCTTAAACCTTGCTCGTCCTCGAGTAAGCCTTCGATGGATATCATCATTGCCAAACAATGTTTAAACCTTGCACTTGATCACACATGAGAAAACATAATGCTCTCAAAATTTTAATTCATTAAAGTTCCATAATGTACTAGCCTTCACCTCTACGGAGGGTAGATTCTTATTAAGCTTATCCCACAAGTATTAACATGCTCACAAAGTTTAAATAGATCTCGGAATTTTTTGAAATAAAGAACGAGATAAAGAAAAGCTAAACCAAGTTCACAAATTTAAATCATCTTGTATATTGCTCATGAACTCTCATCTCGCTTGTCTCTCAAGCCTATATATTCTACTCCTTTCCCTCTCATAACATATATGTGTGGTAGGCTTTATATGGAGCTTTGGGAAAGTTTAGTCCTAACAAGATTTTATAAATGAGGTGTTGTCAAAACAAGACAAGCTTCTCATGGTCTTACCGAGACTCGTCAAAAAGGTCATTGGAAAATAATGTTAAATCAAGGAGGGGAAAGAGAAAAATACACACACTTTAGATGAGTGGACATGTGCAAATGGCAAAGAGTGATCCCGAGGCACAAAGGAAGTCCTCGTTATCGGATTGCACATGGTAGGAAAATGAGAATGGATCTTTTAAACTTGAAGCCCTTAATGCACTCTTAGAGAACCGGGGAGTTCACTTTACGCATACTCATATTTTTTTCTCTTTCTCATATTTCTCATTCTTTTCTTTCTTTCTTTCTTTCTTTCTTTCTTTCTTTCTTTCTTTCTTTCTTTCTTTCTTTCTTTCTTTCTTTCTTTCTTTCTTTCTTTCTTTCTTTCTTTCTTTCATTCATTATATATATATATTTCTTGTGAGACCTTCACCTTGGAAGTCACGTACATCACCTTTAATTTTTTTTCCATTCATCATTTTTTTAAAATACTCCCCTTTGAACTCTAAAACTGCACCGTACCTACCTCCTCCCCCATGCTTAGACGTTGCTCGTCCTCGAGCAAAGAGGCGAAAAATAAGGTAGGTACCGGAAATATTTTTCCTTTGGAGAGATACTTGAAATCTTCAATGTCGGCACCGTCTTGCGATCTTCCTTGAATTGATGATCCATTCTCAACGATAGGTTGTGGTCAAGGAGGTAATCACAAAAGATGATATTTGGTTTAAGGGTGGATATCCGGCGAGGTTTGTGAGATCTCCGATGCAGGGATACACAATGCACGGATAAAAGTCCAGCAAAAAGATAGATACGCAAAAATGGAATGACCAGCTTCTTAGTCTCGGGCCAGAGAAATCATGGCCTGCAATAACTCACTCAAAAATAAATCTTGTACACTAAGGTTTATGCACTCAAATATATATAAGGCTTTGGATAGGTTGAGCAACACACAAGTGATATTTATGACAAGGTTAGCGATATTTTTGAGCATAAAAGACATCTTTAATCTATTCATAACTTGAGAGCACATAAAACACTATGGGTCTTTATTTTAATCATAACCTCCGCTAAAGATTAAGCTAGCATTTAAATAAATTCAGATTTGTATTTTTAAGAGAGCACTAGCTTAAACATGCATAGATCAATTACAAAGATGAACAAAGCTGCAATTATAATCATATATCATCATGGCACAAATTTTTGTAACTTTTCCAATGATATAATCAAGGTGGTGTCTTTATTAATGATGATATCAAGTTGAAATATAAACTGAAAATAAACAAACATGCTTCCTGAAATTTAAATAAAAACAGAAAATACTGCGCAAACACACATAAGCAAAAGCTGAAAATTACAGAGAAAAAGAAAAGAAAAGAAAACTAAAGTTCCTAAATCTTCTAGTCCTCCGCCGGTGGTTGATGTTGATGATCTTGATAATAATACCTTTGCTCATAATATGATTGGACATTCCCTCCGACGAATTGATTGGGCTCCACAAGGTGAAGGCATCCGAGCTCAAAGGCAATATTTGCATTGCCTTCACCAAGTTGAGCTGCGTTAGCTTGGATGGCTGCAATGTTTTGGGCGTTTCTTGCAGCATACCCTCCAATTATGGCCATGCTTTGTTGTGGTTGGGGATGATGTGCGTAGGGCTCCGCGAAGTTAGCGTTGGGCACCACATAATTTGGTGGGGGTACCGGTGCACCCCCCCCATGCTTGCTCTTGTGGTCCTCCGTAATAACTTGGCGGAGGAGGGATCCCGCCGAATGGTTGCACATTGGGTTGTGCTCCACTCGCTTGTGCGGAGGATGTTCCCTCCTCTACGATTCTTCCTCTTTTGTTCTTCCTTGCAGGGACAAGGAGTCCCTCTTCCAACCAATCTTCCCTGCCTTCGGTGAAAAGCCTAAGCCTCTCATTGGGAAGGGGTAGGTTTACTATGGCCAACCGATAACCTCCTCTCTCATCTCCACTAATGTATTTGCCATGCCGCAAATACTCAATGCCGAGAGAGGTACCACGCAAAAGATGGTCGGGGTTTCTTGCGATCCCCGGCCGTAAGGAGAAGGCCAACATGGAGAGGTAGCACCCCGAACCAATATTTCCTGCCCCCGATGTTGCTTCACAACACCAACGGTTTATCATAAGGTAGGAGGGGTCTATTGGCTGCCTGGCAATCAAAGCCGAGTATAGCCAATTCAACTCCGTGTCGGTCACCTTCGTCTCCTTCATCCTCCCCAATACCCTCTTGCACATCCAAGAGTGAAATATCCGGATAATGGGGTTGCGGATGCAATTGCGTTGTTGATGGGCTTCTCTGGAGATCATATTCCAAAATCCCGCTAACATGCCGGGTGGCACATCAACTTTCTCCGGAGCTCCCTTGTGGAATCCAAGTAGCTCCCTAACGTGCTCGTAGGGAACCACTTGTTGGACTCCCTCCAAACGGAATGACAAGCTTTGCACCCCATCATCAAGGATAGGTGCAATAGTCATTAAAATTTCCAAGGCGAACCCCAAGTGGGTGTCCGCTGATACTCCGTTGGAGAACTGCACCCATCCAAGGTGCCCCAACATATAGCATATGTCGGTGCAAAAACCCAAGGTGTAGAGTGCTTGGTCGTCGAACTCGACGTTGGGCACAAGCCTCTTCTCAAGATTAGAGAGCCTCTCCTCCTCCTCCAATGACAAGATGATGAAGCCGTACGAAGAGTATGTCGGAGTGTAAGGAGGTGGCACGGTTGAACGGGTCGATCATCGTGGTGGCGCGGGCTGCTCCTCCGTGTTCCCTCGAGGTTCAGTAAACCTCATGGACGTGCTTCTTGCAGCCCTCATACCACCAAGGAGGAGAGCATCGTTCCTCCTCGGTGGTGCCGTATCCGTCTCCATGCTCCGGGGAGACTCAGAAACCGAGTGCCTCCTCGAAGACGTGTTTGATGACGGCTTGGACGACAACGAACTCTTCTTCTTGGAGAAGAGACTTGTGGTTTTCTTCCACATGGTTGCCGCACTCTTTTCTTCTACTAAAACTCCGGGTTGCAACCGGTAACTAGGCACTTAAACTCTTTGCTTCGGATGTGGACTTTGAGTGGATTAAGGATGTGGATTTTTTTGAGCTATCAAGCTTGGGAAGGTTGGCTATGTCTACGGAGGTTTTGAGCACACAACTAGAACACACAAACAAAGGAAGGAGAGGGAAGCTTGCCTGCAGAAAACGGGAGACGGGGGGCTCCTTATGTAGGGGAGGCCGGCCGGCCTGGGCCGACCGGCCTGGGTGGCTCGGTGCTCCTCCCTGCCTCGGCTTTCTTCCAGCACGATCATTTCGCCTCTGCAACTTTCCTGCCCGCGTTCTCCACGAGTTGCACCGCCCAAACGCTCTCGTCCACTCCTTTTCTTGCATTATTGGTCCTTCCACTTGATGCTTCATGCTTTGGGTCATGTCCATGCTCATGCCACCATGAAATTCCTGCAAAGTTGATGTTTGCTGCCCACCATGCTTGTCCTTTGCATGTGGAATTGGTGAAAGTTGATGAAAGGGAATCCAATGGTGCATGCATGATTAATTCAAACTAGATTGCCTCCATTTAGGTATGTTTAAGGTTAAGCACTCCTCTAATTCGAAATTTAAAATATTTTTCAGAGCCATGCAAGAGCTCAAACATAATTTTAGAGAAGTTTTTAAACCATTAAAAACAAATGTAAGTCGAAAATATTTTTCGACTACGTCGATTTCGGTCTCACCGGTATAGTTTGCCTTCATCGGTTGAGAGCAAACTTTTCCCGGCTTGATCATGGGGGCATAGGTTTAGGTTCTAACTTTGGCTACATAAGAAAGAGTTTGAATAAAACAAAATTAGAATAGGCTTAGAAAAATTCTAATCCTAGAGAAACCAAGGATATAGATTTTAAAACCAACCAAAAGTTTTGATTTCTAGGTTCACGCGAGTCCTACCACGTGCTGAATTTTATTAACACCTAAATATAAGTCGTGGCTCTACTCGTGTGGTTTTAGCATGAAAAATAAGTCAACCTCAGCACCATAATGAGGGTGAAAGGTTGTTTTAGGTTCTGAAATTATTTGGTTGAGGTTTCTCGAAAAGAAAAGAACAAACAAGCACATAGGAGGGTTCATGCAAAGGGTTTATGATAAAGCAAAACATTCAATCAAGAATTATGTCTCTAATATTGTTCAACCACTTCTAAGTCTAATGTCTTTGCGTAATAAAACTCAAAACTAAATTATTAAAAATACTCGAAAAACCTGGAATCGGGTTGTCCTCCCGGTAGCTTATTCTTGACTCGACGAAACGGGTTGCCTCCCGCCTAGCGCTTCGTTTATAGTCTATAGCTAGACTTCTTCACATGATTACTCCGGATCAACGCTCTTTGCGGGCGTTGCAATCTTGGGTACCCACTTCCGCACCATCTTGGGCACGGGCTTGTCTTCCGGCTTAGTCATTTTTTTGGTCTTCACAGGCGGCTTCTCTTCCTTTGTCTTGACGGATGCAACACCTTCCTTGATTTTCTTTACGTTCATTTTTTTCGGCTCCTTCTTCTTTTTCAGCCCCTCCGTTTGGTTTGGTTCTCCCTTTACTCCAATCATGTTGCATGCCTCGATTCTTGGACGGAACTTGAAGGAACTCCTTTCTCCGTTGATATCGAACGTGATCTCCCCCTTGCCAACATCAATAGTAGCTCCCACGGTCTTGAGGAAAGGCCTCCCTAGGATGAGCGGTGGCTTCTCCCTCTCTCCCATCTCGAGCACAACGAAGTCGACGGGGATGAAGTGGTATCCGACCTTCACGGGTACATCTTCAGCAGTGCCCAAGGGATAGCGAATGGAGTTGTCTCCCAACTCCAAACATATACCCGTAGGCTCCATTGGTAGGCGTAGCTTCTCGAACACATCCCTCGGCACGACGCTCACACTAGCTCCAAGGTCGCATAACGCCTTCTCGAAGTTGAAAGAACCAACCGAACATGGAATTGTAGGGCACCTGGGGTCCTTTTGCTTCTCTAGCCCATTAGCAATAGCGACACTACACTCCTCGGACATCTTGACATGATCTACCCCGAGTGTTGTTATCTCATATTTATTTGCAAGTATGTCTTTAAAGTAACGAGAATATGTAGGTACTTGTAGGGAATCTAGTAATGGCATGTGGATGCTAAGTCTACGCACAACTTCCACAAACTTCTCAAAGTGGTTGTCAAGTTTACCTCGGAAGAAGCGTGACTTGAGTTGCGGTATCCTCGTGTCTTGCTCCGGCATCTCAAATTCGGGTTCCTCGGTGACGATCCCCGTAACCTTCTCTTTAGCAACTCCTTCCACCTCGGTGGATGGTTTAAGCTTCTTTGCTCCCGCAGAACGTTCCGGATCTTCGGTCTCCTTCCCCGAACGTGTTTGAATGGCCTTCGCCGATTCGGGACTTTTGGGTTGTCCTGGAAGCTTCCCTTCATCATTAGTGAGGCACCCCGCAAGTTGTCCAACTTGCGTCTCGAGCATCTTCATCATGTTGAGCACTTGATGATTGGAACTTCCGACCTCCGTCACTTTGCTATCGATGTTCTCCAACACCTTGTCTATGGTCTTGAACTTGGTGACGGTGTCCTTGTTGATCTTAGCTTGCTCATCCATGAACTCCTTCAATTGTATACGAAGCGGAACCGCGTTAGGAATAGATGAGCTTGCATTAAATTGAGGCCTACCTTGCCCGTAGCGGAAGTGCGGCAATTCTCCCTTCCTCATGTAGTCGAGCACTTTGGCTTCCTCCGGACAATCTTTGCGGACATGGCCATACTCTCCACATTCTTCGCATGTGGACCTTGCTTCGGCGGCCTTCAAGTCTTGAGCCTCTTTCTTTTCCATCTCCATCTTCTCCAACCTCCTCATGAGCGAGTCGATCTTGCCTTCAAGTATGTTCTCCTTCTCCACTTGCAAGACTCCTTTGACGTTCCCCGTGGGTTGAACCGGATGTAGGCGCCCGGACGACGCCCACGTGTCATTATCCGCGACCCTCTTGAATAGCGTGAAAGCTTCCGTCGGTATAAGCTCGATGATAGATCCTCCCGCCGATGCATCGATGATCGTCCTTGACGCCATGGTGAGTCCTTGATAGAACTTTTGCACGAGGTCTTCCTTCGGGAACTTGTGATGTGGAACCGCCCGAGTGTACTCGTTGAAGCGCTCGAATGCCTCCGAGATAGTTTCCGTAGGATATTGAGCAAAGGTGGCAATCTTATTACGCAAGCTTTGAGTTTTACCCGGTGAGTAGTATTCCTTCATGAAAGCCTTCATCAACGTGTTCCAATTTTGCACCGTCTCCGCCGGTTGAGAGTGGAACCATTGCAAAGCCTTCCCGAGAAGTGAAAACGGAAAAAGCCTTGCCCTCATTTGATCTTGAGTCACCCCATCTATGTTGAAAGTCTGACATAGTTGAATGAATGCTTGGAGGTGAAGGTTCGGATCCTCTTTACCGGTGAAGGGTGAATGTTGCACCATGCGGATTGTTGAGGTCTTGATCTCGAACGGTCTTCCGATCTCCTCAAGGTTCAAGATTGGTAGGTCGATGATGTCTGGGGTGCATAGCTCCCCAATCTTGCGTTCTTGCGGTGGTTGGTCACCCATCGGTGGAAGTCGATTCTCCCGAGGACTTTGAGGTGGTGAATTCTTCGGAGATTCCTGCGATCCTTTGTCTTCCGACTCCGAATCCACAAAATCCAGCTTTATAGCTTGATGTGCTTTGCGTCTCCTTAGTCTGTAAAGTTTTTCTAGATCATCCACAAAATTATCGGGTTTGTTGGAGAGGTAGCCGTCCATCTCCTGTTAGGTTAGCAATAAACAAAGTATGCAAAAACTAGAAAGTAAAAACAAATCTATAAAAACTAGGGTTAGACAAACTAGATTAGATGTATTTTGAGGATGATCAAAGTTTAGTAGATGCAAAAATAAAAACAAAGAGAAAACTGAAAATTACAAGAAAAGGCAATAAAAAATCAAATCTTGATCACTTGTTCCCCGGCAACGGCGCCAGAAAAAGGGGCTTGTTGACGGTTAATAGTTGTATCAAAGTTCGTTTGTGACTTGCAAGCGTACAAGTCTCCCGTCGTAGTCAAGGGACCCTTCTTCCCTCGAGTGGTGAACCCAAGATATCGAATCCGTGGAACAAATGTGTGACGCAAAACTTAATCTAGTAAAGCCAAGTAACTTCAATCTTCGATAAAACCCTAATGCATCTAAGTAAAAGACACGAAACGAATCTAATATACTAAAGACCGGAGAAAACAAAGTAAGATTGGGTAGATAAACCGATCTAGAGGGATCGGGGTAAGCCTTTTGTTGAAGTTCCAAGCAAGAGAAGAAGTAGCAAATCGAATCTTAATAGAAGCCTCTTTAAATCGTGGTTTCCTGTCCAAATCCGAAAACATCCGCCTTTCGGAACCCCCGTTCTGTCACAACGTATCCCTACACATGCGGGGAGCTTAGGGCGAGTCAAAAGACAAGTCGAGATTCTTTCGAAAGATCTGGCGTGTACCTCTAGCCACCGCGGCTACAAGAACACCCTATGTAATCTATCTTGAGAATAGAATTGGAATAAGCAAATCCGATCGAAAAACGAAATCTTCGAGGAAACACTTGATCGCTAGGAAAATATTCAACTTGATAATTCAACTATAACAATGATACATACACAAGATCACCACCGGGATCCTTCCTTGATCTTGCTTCTAGCTCCGGGAACTCCGACGTGGTCTTCCGTGCAAGGTTCCCACGTCGGCTAGGGAAACCCTAGTCAACTAGCTCGACCCTCTCCTCTCAGAGATGGTGTCCCTCTCTTCTCTGCTCCTCGGCGGCCGATGACAAATTCTCTGATCTGTGGCTCTCGGTCAGGGGGCTATAAATAGTCTGATTGGCGGCTAGGGCAAAGGGAGCCTTGCGGGCCCTCGGACGGGGGCTGGGCCGGCCGGCATGGGCCGGCCGGCCGGCCGGCTGGGCCCATCCGAGCCCGGCCGAGGCCTCTTTTGCTCTACGTCGGTTCCCTTGCTTCCTGGATGTTTCCCCCTTCTGCATGTAGGTCCATGTCGTCAGTTTCTCTCCGAATTGGACACAACTCCTTGTCTTGCAAGATTCAACACTTTTCTGGTCAGGTCCTCGGAGTTTGTTGTCTTCTCGGATCAAGTCCCTGGCTTCTTGGAGTTAAGTTTGCTTCATTGCATGACTTGTACGGGGCTTCAAGGTCTTGTCATGAGGTGCTTGATGAACTTATCTCGAAAGTCTTGCATTCAACACTAAAACCCTGCATAAACATTAAACTCCAAAACCGACATGCACACGTGAACTTGTTATACCACGGGGGTTAGTACCAATGGATAAGGTATAAAACTTATGCCAACACCGAAGGTAAACTCATGGCTAGGTTGACGGATTTTCACCGTCAACAGAGACTGTTTTGACTTTCCCGAGGTCTACTGCTACTCCTTCTGCCGTCAGAATATGCCCAAGGAAAGATATTTTCTCCAGCAAGAATTCACACTTGCTGAACTTAGCGTACAACTTGTGTACCCTTAGTTTCCCCAGTACCACCCAAAGATGCTGCTCATGTTCCTCCACACTCTTGGAGTAAACAATTATGTCGTCAATGAAAACTATGACAAACTTGTCTAGCTCTTCCATAAACACCTTATTCATGAGGTTCATAAAATACGCTGGTGCGTTGGTGAGTCCGAAGGACATCACTGTGAACTCATACTACCCGTAACGGGTGACAAAGGCGGTCTTTGGGATGCCGCTCTCCCTAATCTTGAGTTGGTGGTATCATGACCTTAAATCCACCTTCGAAAAATACTTGGCTCCTTTCAGTTGGTCAAATAAATCATCTATTCTGGGGAGAGGGTACTTATTCTTGATAGTAACTTCGTTCAGTGAGCGATAGTCCACACACATCCTTAGGCTTTTGTCCTTCTTTTCTACGAAGAGCACTAGGGCTCCCCATGGTGATGATCTTGGTTTGATAAATCCACTTCGCTAAAGTTCTCTTAGCTGCTTCTTTAACTCTGCCAACTCAGGGGCTGCTATCCTATAGGGTCTTTTGGCTATGACGAACTCTATATCCCTATCTGGTGGCATTCCAGGGAGTTCTTCGGGGAACACATCTGGATACTCCTGCACTACTGGGACATCCTCTATGGATTTGGCTTCCATGCTAAAAACCATTATGTCTGGTCTGTGCCCTCGGGTGTGGCAGGTCACTTATATTCCGTCTGGGTTGGTTAGGTGCACTACCTTATCGGCGCAACTTATAAGACCATGGTGTTGGCTTAACCAATCCATCCCAAGGATCACATCTATTCCCTTGGGACTTCAGTACTAATAGGTCCGCTAGGAACTCTACCCCACTTAAAATGATCCTTACCCGAGAGCAACCCAATTGACACTTGATGTCACCTCCGGGTGTTCGGGTTAACAGGGGTGCTTTCAGTAGCACTGTAGGTATGTTATGTTTTTCCACAAAGCTTGAGGATATGAACGAATGTGATGCTCCTGAATCAAATAATATGGTTGCCAAGACTGAGCTGACCAGGAACTCACCGAGCACTACGCCTTGTGCTTCTTGAGCCTCCTGTGCGTTGATGTGGTTGACGCGGGCTCGTCCATATGACTGCTGGGGCTGCCTCATCTACTGGTTGTTGTTGTTGCCAAAGTTGTTGTTGCTGCGAACTGGCACGCGGTTGGATCCAGACACGAGCGACCTTGGCCCATTCGCTGAGTTGGAGAAGGCTGAAGCCGTTGGCTTTTTGGCATATGGGCAGTTGGCAATGAAGTGTCCGGTCTCATGGCAGTTGAAACACACTCTGGAGTTATTGTTGTTGTTGACAGTGACCTGGCTAGTGTTGCTCTGTGGGGGCTTCATGGTGTTCTGGTTGTTGTACGGTTTGAACTGGGCTTTGGGGCCTTGAGAGCCCGTGGCTTGTGACTGGGTTCTATACTGCACGGGGGCTTGGAACTTGGACATGGGGTGACCGAAGCTTCTCTGCCTCTGGGAACGTTCCTGCTGTTGAGCCTTGTGCTCCATGAACTTGCGCTTGTTTTCTTTCTTCTCTTCTCCTTTGGTTCTTTCTGTGAGGATGGCTATGTTCATAAGTGTGTTGAAATCAGGGTAGATTTGAGGGGTAAGCAGAGTCCTCAGTTCCGGAGTCAAGCCTTTCTTGAACATCCCCTGCTTCTTGGAGTCCTTATCCACTTCCTTAGGGGTGTAACGAGCCAACTCTATGAACTGATAAGTGTATTCTTCCACTGACTTGTTGCCCTGGCGAAGTTCACGGAACTCGTCCGCCTTGCACTTCGGTGTGGCTTCTGGGATGTGGTAGCGACAAAACTCTTCCACAAACTCATCCCAAGTGATGGCGGAGGGATCCTTGGCTGCCGCACAGTAGTTTTCCACTAGGCTAAGGCTGTTCCGGTGAGCTGGTGAGTAGCCAGGTGAACCTTGTCTCAGTCTTCACAGTTGAAGGGTTCCAGTTCCCTTAGGATGGCTCTCAGCCAGTCATTAGCATCCAAAGGGTTCATGGACTCGCCAAAAGTGGGTGGCTTCGTCCTGCGGAATTCTATCAGCTTCTCATTCATGCCCAGAACTCGGGGCCTTGGATGGTTGAAGGCATTGAATATGGCTTCCATCAGTAGAGTCTGGTTGGCCAAAACTTGCGCCAGGTCTACGAGAGGGGGTGGCGGTGCCAGGACCTGGTTTTCTCCTCCATCCTCGCCCTGATTCACTTCTTAGTCGTTAAGGCGCTCCCTTCGATCGGCTTGAGATCCTTCCGCGTCCATACGACCAGAGCCTTGGAGGGTCCAAGCAGGGCGCCTTGAAACCATCTGTAGAGGAGCAGGTTTCTAAGAGATCTAGGTTTTATGTGATGTTTAAGTGGATTATGACGAATTTATTTTTGACCAGCAAGCACACAACAAGAACATAGCAAACAAACTAGCACAGACAAATTTTTATTGCAAACAAGTGAGGAGGATACATCCCGAACTACTCGACTGATACAACACAGACACGTTACACGACTTGGTACTACGACAAAAGCTAAGGGTGCGACTCTAAGCTCGGACCATCGCGGCTTCGTTACTAGGCAAGGCAACTAAGGCATGCTACTCGCGAGGTGAGACGTCTTCTGGGGCTGAGTGCACTTCCAGTGGAATGAGCAGCTCATCGTCATCCTTGCCCTCGGGGTTTCCATTCTCTTGGGGCTGTGCTGCAGCTTCTGCGGTCGCCGTTGGTTGTTCGGTGACTACCGGTGGTGCTGGCGGGGTTTCAATAGTTCCTCCCCATCCAACAAGGGGTGTCCCAAGTAGGACTTGCGCTTCTCCAATGGCCGGAACAGGTGTTCCACTGTTAGTCCATTCATGCATGCGCTGATCTTGGATCCGTCTGAGGCTTTCATGGGCAACCGCTTCACTACTTATGGCGGCTGCGGTCCTTGCTTCAGCTTGAGCTACTCGGACTTGGTGCATCCTTACTGTGACTTCTGCTTGCTCGGCCCAGCTGATTTTCTCCCTCAAGAGCTTGGCTTGGTCATCAAAGAGTTTGTCCAGGGAGACGAGGTAGGCAACAATATGGTACAAAAGGTCTTCTTGGTGGCGGCGCCGTTCTAGGTTTCTCATGCAGGCCTGCCAGACTGGGGTTCTGATGGCGGGGGGAAAGTACATCTTCAGTGTGGGGACGAGGTGTTCCTCGTAGATCTGACACAAGTAGAGAAGGGATTTTCTAAGGGCCAAGGGGTAGGTGTCTCAGTGTCGAAACCCAGTGGCGGTCACCCGCCACGGCTCGACGTTGGGGTAGCGGTTGCTTCTAGCGATGGAGAGGACCACCCTACAGCGAAGAGTGCTGAGTTGCTCGTACTCTCTGCTGTAGTACCTTGGGCGCTCAGTGATATCGAGGCTCTCCAGGGAGTTGATAAGGAGGCTAGCAAAACCAGGCTCCTTCTGGCTCACGCCTTGGGTCCATCCATCTTCAGCCATCTAAAAACAAGGGTAGAGTTGAACAAGTTGTGCAAAGGGTAGGGTACAAAAGTGTCACACCCAGTTTTAAAGGCAAAACCGAATGCATTGATCACGTGTGCGCCAGGATCAAGTTACACACACGCTTAGACATTATGAATACCAAAAACAGTGCCACACGAATAAAGAGTTATTACAAACCATAGTTTTAAACGAATCTTAAATAAACGAGTTCTCGCAGCGGACAAAATGCCTCCACAGGCAGCTGAATGAGGACTACGCACACCTAGAACTCCTGGAAATCTCCTGGAATATCTTCAAAGTTCTCCCAGTCTGAGCAGCAAATCCGGGTATTGTAGATGCAAGAGAATAAACAAGCGTGAGCACATATCGTACTCAGCAAGAGAGAACAACATAACATGCAAGGCCATATGGTGGATGGCTAAGGTTCAAGCACTTTAGCATTTTAGTTGGTCAAGTTTTATTAGCAACCTGATTACTAAAGGTGTAAGTTCATACCAACCCAATTAATAAGATATAAGCATCATAAGTAAAGAATAAAACAGCAATTAAGCATTAAAATTCCATAATTTAATCATGTGAGTGTCCAGGCCGCTCTTGACCGTGAGCACGGCTAATCGATTAGTTTAACACTCTGCAGAGGTTGTACACTTTCACCACAAGCAGCGTAAAAGCTCCGAAGAAGTTTAGACCCAACCATGCGGTTTTTGCAAGACACCATACCACACTTCCGAGGTGTGATTGCATAGGGACGCTACATGGCCTTTACAAAGGTTCCCTAGCAAGTTATGACCCACAAGGTCCGGATCAGTTAGCAAGGTATAAAGTCCCCTAGCAGGTCGATACCCCACCATAAAAGAATAACTCACCCAACCCCCTGCTAGAGCGAGTCCATACCCCATAGTACCGCCGATCCCTTGTCCTTATCAGGTAAGACCATCCCAAGCTAAAGTTCCTAATTATTCAGCCAAGACCATTGCCCATTAGTTCTTGTGGTTGTACTGTTTTCCTGGGTGGTTCTCCATGTTCCGATTAACATATTAAAGTGGTCTTGTAAAGTAAAAGATCATAAACGGAACATAGAACAACAAAAGGTATCCAAGTTGATTAATACCAATTCCCAGTTGAGCATGCTAAGCAATAGCTACCACAAGATTAATTTGATTCCCGGTATCAAGGTAAAGGTAGTAAAAAAACTAGGCATGATCCTTAATAGGTTCGCATCAAATTAATGCAAGCGGAAAAGTAAATACGGTGAATTTAAATGCATGTTATGTAGGACAAGCGGGCATGCATCAAGGAATACTTGCCTTCAACAAAGCCTTGCTGCTCAAACTCTTGCACGACTTGATCTTTAAATCCCTCGAACGAATCGCTCTCTACGGTCCACAATCAGCACATACAAGCATACAATAGAAATAAATAAGAAACAGTCACCAAACAGATCAAACAGATCTAAACAGTAGCATAAAACTAATCTACGCTTCGAGACGAACGCGTGGACATAAAGATCGCCAAAATCAGAGCTAAAACGACTAAGTTATGGCTTAGGGAAGGTATAGGGACCAATCTGTGAAGATCTGAAAAGGTTTTGGGCTAAAATAAAGAAAAAGGACTAAACTGTAAGAAAACTTCTAAAGTGGAAGGGTTTTTCTGTAAATATAGGAAACTCAGGGGCTTTTCTGCAAAATTGCCAGGGCAGGCGGGGTTGACCTGTTGACTAGGTTTTTGACCCGATCTAGATCCGTTGGATCTAGATCCAAGGGCTACGGTGGCTTGCGGGCGGCGGGATAGCTCCTGCGCGTTAGATCTGGATCTAACGGCCACGCACGGCTGCAAGCGGCAGGGGCGACGGAACGCGGCGGCGGCGGCAGCGGCGGCGACGACACGCGGCGGCGGGCGGCGGCGCGCACACGGGATTGGCGGGGGGGCTCGGCCTCGTGCACAAGTGGCATCAAAACGTAGCGCGGACGACGGGGAACCCAACCGGGCGGCGCGGACGGCTAGGTCGCAACGGTGACGGCGCTCCACGCGGCGGCGCGGCTCGGTCTTTGCGGCGAACTCCGGCGAGCCCTCCTCGGCGACTCGATGCACGGGGACGACAACGAGCGGCACCGGGGAGCTTCTCACCTCCTTGCACAGCTCCGAGATGGCTCCTTGACGGCAAAACGGCGACGGCGGCAAGAACCCGAAGGCGGCGGCGCTAGGGTTTCGGCGAGGGCGCGGCGCAAGAGGCGGCGGGTGGTCGGGTAGGGCGTCCGGGGGCGGCGGCTTGCTTTAAATGAGTCCGGGCGGACGCCTTGGCGTGCGGG
The DNA here is from genome assembly GCA_947561735.1 of Cenchrus americanus. Lineage (NCBI taxonomy): Eukaryota > Viridiplantae > Streptophyta > Magnoliopsida > Poales > Poaceae > Cenchrus > Cenchrus americanus. The sequence continues at coordinate 140,819,327 of OX387239.1, read as the reverse complement.
CCACGCGAAGGGCGCGTGCGGAGCTCGGACTCGGCGGCGGCGGCGCTCAGCTCGGGCTCGAGTCGGCGGGTTACGGCAAGGCGGAGGGGATGACGGGTGGACCCCGGCGGTCGGCGGCGGCGGCGGAGGCGGGGAGTGGCTTGCGGCGCGTGGGCCGGGCGCGAGCCGGGTCGGGTGGGCCGCGAAGCGGTGGCTGGGCCGTTGCACGGGTGGAAGCGGCGAGGGTGGGGGGTGGCGGCGCGGTGGGCGGGCGGGGCCGCTGGGCGGGCGCGGGGGGGGGGCTGCGTGGCTCGGTGGGTGGATAGGAAAAGGGTAGGGGTTTTAGGAATTAAGGTTTGGGTTTGAAAAGGATTCAACAAATAGAATTCAAATTGGAATTTGAATTCCAGCAACCAAAAATAATGCTCCAGCATGTATGCAACAATTAACTCCTATATTTCATTAACTTTATTTTAGAAAAGTTTTAAATGCCTAAAAATAAATAAAACAACCTTATATTCCTTAAGCAATAGAATGGTTTCTAGCAAATTTTATAAAGCCAAATTTTTAATAGAATTAGGGTGTTACAAATCCTACCCCCCTTAAGAAGAATCTCGTCCTCGAGATTCGGGCAGATTGGGAAAAAGATCTGGAAACTCTGCTTTCAGCTCATCCTCTCTTTCCCATGTTGCCTCATCCTCTGCATGATTACTCCACTGTACTTTGCACATCTTAATCACACTATTCCTGGTGACCCTTGTCATTGTTTCCAATATCCGAATGGGGTGTTCAACAATAGTGAGATCCTCTTTAACATTTAGATCATCCAAGGGTAACGGCTCCTTGTCATGAGGACCAAAACCCTTCTTCAACTGAGAAATATGGAACACATCATGCACATCAGCTAACTGGACTGGCAACTCCAACCTGTAAGCCACTTCTCCCACTCTCTCAAGGATCTTGAAAGGTCCAATAAACCGAGGTGACAACTTTCCTTTAACTCTGAATCGACGCAAACCTCTGATAGGTGATACCTTTAGGTACACATAATCGCCTTCCTGAAAGACCACATCCCTTCGTTTGCCATCTGCATAACTTTGCTGTCTAGACTGAGCAATCCTCAAATTTTCTCTGATAGTCTGAACTTGTTTCTCCGCTTCTCTAATGATATCTGCCCCAAATAACTGCCTTTCGCCTGTCTCACTCCAATATAACGGGGTTCTACACTTCCTTCCATACAGGGCCTCAAAGGGTGACATTTTGAGGCGGCTTGGTAAGTTGTTGTTATAAGAGAACTCAGGCATACGGCAAGCTCTTATCCCAACTACAACCATGCTTAAGCGCACATGCTCTCAACATGTCTTCTAGGATCCGATTGGTTCTCTCTGTCCGTCCATCCGTACGTGGATGATAAGCCGAGCTGAAATTTAGCTTAGTATCCGAGAGATTCATGCAACTTCCCCCGAAACGAGAAGTAAGCGAGTACCTCGTCGACACGATCTTCTTTGGTACACCATGCAAACACACAATCCTGGACATGTATAGCTCTGCCAACTTAGCTCCTGTATAAGTAGTCTTTACCGGAATGAAGTGAGCTACCTTAGTCAAACGATCCACGATAACCCAAATTGAATCATAGCCGTCTCGGGTTCGGGGTAAACCCACTATGAAGTCCATTCCGATCTCTTCCCACTTCCACTCAGGCACCTTCAATGGTTGAAGCAAACCAGCGGGTCTCTGATGTTCAGCCTTAACCCGGTGGCAAGTATCACACAAAGCCACATGTGCGGCCACATCTCTCTTCATACCGTACCACCAATACCTCTGCTTGAGATCCTGGTACATCTTGGTACTGCCTGGATGGATAGAATAAGCTGAGTCGTGAGCTTCTCTCAAGATCGTCTCTCTGAGATCTCCTGTCTCTGGTACACACAACCGGTTCTTAAACCACACAGTTCCTTGCTCATCTTTTGTGAAATCTGGGGCTTCTCCTTGTTGCATACTCTCCTTAATTTTCTGTATTCCAGCATCCTCTAGCTGCCACTTACGTATCTCTTGCTCCAGAGTGGACTGTACTTCCAAAGTCACTCCTTCTGCATGTGCAACCACCTTCAAGTTGAGCCTTTCAAACTCTTTTACCAACTCATCAAGAAACTGAATGGTCATAGCCATGTTAGTGTGGCCCTTCCGACTCAAAGCATCAGCAACCAGATTCGCTTTACCCAGATGATAATGAATCTCTAGATCATAGTCCATGATCAACTCTAACCAACGACGCTGTCTTAGATTAAGATCCTTCTGAGTGAAGATATACTTCAGACTCTTGTGATCAGTATAGATCTGACACTTAGTTCCCATAATGTAGTGTCTCCAAATCTTCAATGCATGAACCACTGCTGCTAACTCAAGATCATGCGTAGGATAGTTCAACTCATGCTTCCTCAACTGACGAGATGCATAGGCTATAACATGACCTTCTTGCATCAACACACATCCTAGACCTTGTCGAGATGCATCACAGTAAATGTCAAAGCTCTTTCGTAGATCAGGAATTACTAGAACAGGTGCTGTGGTTAACCGCTTCTTTAATTCTTCAAAACTGGACTGACATGCACTGGTCCATTTGAACTCCCTGTCCTTCTCTAGCAACGTAGTGAGAGGCTTCACAATCTTGGAGAATCCTTCAATAAACCGACGATAGTAACCAGCAAGTCCAAGAAAACTCCGGATCTCAGATACTGTACGAGGGGCTTCCCATTTCAATACATCACTAACCTTGCTGGGATCTACCGCAATACCCCCGTTGGTGATGATATGACTTAGAAAAGACACTTCCTTGAGCCAAAACTCACACTTGCTGAACTTAGCATATAACTCATGCTCTCTCAGCTTCTGCAACACAAGCCTCAAATGCTCCTCATGATCCTCCTCATTCTTGGAGTAGATCAAAATGTCATCAATGAATACCACAACGAACTTGTCCAGATACTCCATAAAAATCTTGTTCATCAAGTACATAAAGTACGCGGGGGCATTGGTTAACCCAAAAGACATAACTGTGTACTCATAAAGTCCGTACCTGGTAGTAAAAGCTGTCTTAGGAATATCTGAAGGCCTAATCTTCAACTGATGATATCCAGACCGCAGATCGATCTTAGAAAACACTTTAGCTCCTCTCATCTTATCAAACAAATCTTCAATACGTGGCAGAGGATACTTGTTCTTAATGGTAACATCATTAAGAGACCTGTAATCAACACACATCCTTTGTGTGCCATCTTTCTTACCCACAAAGATAACGGGTGCTCCCCAAGGTGATGAACTAGCACGAATGAACCCTTTACCCAATAATTCTTTAATCTGAGCTTTAAGTTCTTGTAACTGATCACTAGACATTCTATAAGGGCGCTTAGAGATAGGAGCAGTACCAGGTAAAAGATCAATAACGAACTCAACATCTCGGTCAGGGGGCATACCTGGCAACTCCTCGGGAAACACATCAGGATAATCGCACACTACTCGTATGTCTTCCAAGGCTGCTCCATCAAGCTTATTTACGGCACTGGCATTTGATGGTGCGGGATCTCTTCGCAAACTCAAATCTTTCACCAAATTTGGACTTGTAAGAAGGATTGATCTCTTAGCACACTGTATCACCGCATCACACGCGGTCAACCATCCCATTCCCAATATCACATCGATCCCCTTTGAATCCAAGATTATAAGATTGGCACGGAAATCTCTGCCCACAATCTTGAGATGGACGTTATCACATTTATAGATGGCTTTCAATTCCCCCCAGGTGAGGTAACTAACATGTGGCGAGACATGGGACTGATAGGTAGATTATGTTGAGCTACGAACTGGGATGTAATGAAAGAATGGGATGCTCCAGAATCAAAGAAAACTGAGGCAGGAGTAGAGTTGACTAGAAACATACCGAGCACGACTCCGGGGTTCTCCTGAGCGACTTCAGCATCAACGTGCATCGCCTTGCCTCGTGCATAGCTCTGATGTCCTTTATTAGACTGCGGGGTTTGGCTTCCGCTCCTTGTCTGCTGCTGGTTCTGCACAGGGGTGTGTGGAGGGTTCCTCTTTGGGCAAGCATTGGCATAGTGACCAAGCACTCCGCACTTGAAGCAAGTAGTGGTGGCAGGATTGGGCGGTGCCACGGACCTTACAGGTGTGCCAAGCGGGGCTCTCTCGCTGACTTTCTGGCGGGAAGGCCCCGGGCGGGGAGTCCGAGGAACGAACGGCTGAAACTGGCCGAGCAAACCGCTGGGCTGGCCGAGCGAGGCTGGCCGGAACCTGGCGAGGGGACGCCGGGACTGCCGCTCGCCCAAAGTTTCCACCCGGTCCCCCAAAGCGGAACGGGGTGTTCGGCGGTGGCTTGAAGCGTGGGCGAGACGCACTCCCAAATTGCCCAGAGCTGGCGGCCTTCCTCTTCTGCTCTCCGAGCTCCTTGCGCTTGTGCTCCAAGCGGATGGCGGCATCAACTAGCTGCTGAAAGTTAGGGAAAGGATAGGACATCAGCCGGTACTGCAGCGAACCAGCTAACCCATCCAGGAATAGCTCCTGCTTCTTCCTATCTTCAGCAACCTCCTCAGCTGCATAGCGAGACAACTCAGTGAACTTGTCTCTATACTCAGATACTGACATTCCTCCCTGCTTCAGAGAAAGGAACTCCTTCTTCTTGATCTTCATGACTCCAGAGGGTATGTGATGGCTCCTTAAGTTGGTGGTAAACTCCTCCCAAGTTATAGTGTCTGGGGCGGCGTGAGCGGCAGAGTACGCATCCCACCAAGCGGCTGCAGATCCTTGAAGTCGTCCCGCAGCATACAGGACCTTCTCTCTGTCGTCACACTGACAGGTAGTGAGCATCTTCAGTATTGTCTTTAGCCAATCTTCAGCTTCTAGTGGATCAGCGGCGTGAGTGAACACAGGAGGGTGATGACTCATGAACTCCCGGTGCTTGTTGCGAGGCGCGGGTGGTGGCACCAGTGGATTGTTGACCTGGGCTTGCAAGTTTGTCACGGTGGTGGTCAAGTTTTGGAGGAGCTGGGTCTGTGCCTCCAGGAAATGCTGCAAAGCGGGATCCATTTGTACTGGCTGGGGTGCTCTTCCTGCTGGTTGATCAACACCTGATCCTGACCTGGTGTTCACCATCTGAGTGTTAGGGACATTATTTTAGATGATTGCACCAAGGGTTAAACTCAAGAAGTTAAGATAGCAATGATATTCAAATAAGGCAGATTCTGTTGACTCCAAACAATCAGGCATAGCTCTCAGTGCGTGTAACCAAAAATTATGGATTTTGGATTGATAAAAGGTAATGAAATTACGAAACTACTCCAACTGGAATCATCCCAATCGGAGTTGTGTAGCTCTGGTTATAAAATAAACAAGCCAGGTAGGTCAGCAGTGTTTAACAGATTCGTGAGGCTGTAATGTTTCAGTCATAACTCTCTGGTTATCCATCCAAATATTCTGAATTTTTCACAGAAAATCAGTCACGAAATTCTTGAACTTTCTCAATTGGTTTTACTGCAATCGGAGTTCTGTAGCTCGAGATAGAATTAAAACAGTGGAGCTGACTCAGAAAGCTGAGCGAACAGATTTAGGGATCTCGAATTTGCTTTAAGGGAAAACTTAAAGGGATAAAAAGATTAAGATAGATAACTGATTGAGGCTGAAAGTTAACCCCCACAAACTTACTACTAAACCAATGTCGTTGTGGTCATCACTCCACAACACATTGCACTCAACCAAAAATCCAACTCATACATTAAGCACAAAATCAAGCATTCAACCACACCTCTAAACTAAACACACTTTACCGAACGTCTACTAGCGATTACAAAGAGATCCTATCCCTTAAACTTAAACCTAAGGACTATCTTCTGCCATGGCATCTGTGCGGGCGTCAGGGGAGTCGTAGTGTGGCCTCTTGGGTGACGGGGAGGTACATCCTTCTGTGGCTTCATGGGCTTCTGGCTGCTCCCTGTTCTGAAGTGCAGCTTCTAGGGCACGCCTCTGCGTCTCCAGAGTGAAAATCTGCTGCTGTGCTGCATATAGAGTGTTGTTGGCATCATCCAATGCGGTGTTCACAGCTGCAAGTAGACTCCGGACATTGTTGAGCGTCCCTTCATAGGCTGGTCTTTGGGGCGATGTAAGTCTTGGCTTCCCCACTTGCTCTAAAAGGTGTGTAACGGCAGTGGGTATCCTCCAACCTGTCACGCTCCTTGTGAGAGAGCACATAGAGCGCCCTCCGAGCTGACTCTGCTATCCCAGCATCCATAGTAGTCCTGTGAGCCACATCATGATGCTTGGACACCTCCTTCACTCCACGGCATGGAATGTACTTCTCCAAGATGGCAGCAACCTCCCAATGGGGCTCGAACCACGGATGAGTCCACAGCTCACAGTGGTAGACAGGGGCCTTATCATAGCCCAGGCGGAGTACCATCGCTCTCAGGTGGTCTGCCATGGGAATGCCTACTCCATCAGCTCTGTAGTGGTACACTTCCCAGATTGCTTCCTCAGCTTCCTCCTCTTGCTCTTGTTCTTCTTCTTCCATCTTTTGATCAAGGTGATCCTCATCTTCTCCTGGCGCTTGCTCCTCTAGGGTTGGCTGTTCAGCTAGCTCATCCTCCTCTGGAATCATCTCCTCCGGATCTTCCTCATCATCAGGCACCATGATAAGGTTAGGGAAAACCACAGGTGCAGGCTCCATCTCAATCTCCTCATCTGTATCTCCATCATGCAAGTCATTGTACTGTTCCTGTGGAGCATACTGATGGATTGCTCCAGCCTGAGAGGTCTTCAAACTACGAACCATCTGTAGTGCAGTGCGGAATGAGAAAGATGGTAAGGCAAAAGGATGAGAGCTAAAGCAAGCATAAGGTAAAGAATGCAGACAGCTCAAGAGTGAAGCAAAAAGGCAAGAGTAAGGTTAATAAGAATAAAGCAAGCATGTAAGAGAAAGCTTCTATGAGTATAAAATCCTTAGTTTGACCATTTCTATCTAGGCTAGCGTTCCTATAGTCAACACAGCTCTGGTACCACTCTGTCACACCCAGTTTTAAAGGCAAAACCGAATGCATTGATCACGAGTGCGCCAGGATCAAGTTACACACACGCTTAGACATTATGAATACCAAAAACAGTGCCACACGAATAAAGAGTTATTACAAACCATAGTTTTAAACGAATCTTAAATAAACGAGTTCTCGCAGCGGACAAAATGCCTCCACAGGCAGCTGACTGAGGACTACGCACACCTAGAACTCCTGGAAATCTCCTGGAATATCTTCAAAGTTCTCCCAGTCTGAGCAGCAAATCCGAGTATTGTAGATGCAAGAGAATAAACAAGCATGAGCATACTCAGCAAGAGAGAACAACATAACATGCAAGGCCATATGGTGGATGGCTAAGATTCAAGCACTTTAGCATTTTAGTTGGTCAAGTTTTATTAGCAACCTGATTACTAAAGGTGTAAGTTCATACCAACCCAATTAATAAGATATAAGCATCATAAGTAAAGAATAAAACAGCAATTAAGCATTAAAATTCCATAATTTAATCATGTGAGTGTCCAGGCCGCTCTTGACCGTGAGCACGGCTAATCGATTAGTTTAACACTCTGCAGAGGTTGTACACTTTCACCACAAGCAGCGTAAAAGCTCCGAAGAACTTTAGACCCAACCACGCGGTGTTTGCAAGACACCATACCACACTTCCGAGGTGTGATTGCATAGGGACGCTACATGGCCTTTACAAAGGTTCCCTAGCAAGTTATGACCCACAAGGTCCGGATCAGTTAGCAAGGTATAAAGTCCCCTAGCAGGTCGATACCCCACCATAAAAGAATAACTCACCCAACCCCCTGCTAGAGCGAGTCCATACCCCACAGTATCGCCGATCCCTTGTCCTTATCAGGTAAGACCATCCCAAGCTAAAGTTCCTAATTATTCAGCCAAGACCATTGCCCATTAGTTCTTGGTGGTTGTACTGTTGTCTTGGGTGGTTCTCCATGTTCCGATTAACATATTAAAGTGGTCTTGTAAAGTAAAAGATCATAAACGGAACATAGAACAACAAAAGGTATCCAAGTTGATTAATACCAATTCCCAGTTGAGCATGCTAAGCAATAGCTACCACAAGATTAATTTGATTCCCGGTATCAAGGTAAAGGTAGTAAAAAAAACTAGGCATGATCCTTAATAGGTTCCCATCAAATTAATGCAAGCGGAAAAGTAAAGACGGTGAATTTAAATGCATGTTATGTAGGACAAGCGGGCATGCATCAAGAAATACTTGCCTTCAACAAAGCCTTGCTGCTCAAACTCTTGCATGACTAGATCTTCAAATCCCTCGAACAAATCGCTCTCTACGGTCCACAATCAACACATACAAGCATACAATAGAAATAAATAAGAAACAGTCACCAAACAGATCAAACAGATCTAAACAGTAGCATAAAACTAATCTACGCTTCGAGACGAACGCGTGGACATAAAGATCGCCAAAATCGGAGCTAAAACGACTAAGTTATGGCTTAGGGAAGGTATAGGGACCAATCTGTGAAGATCTGAAAAGGTTTTGGCTAAAATAAATAAAAAGGACTAAACTGTAAGAAAACTTCTAAAGTGGAAGGGTTTTTCTGTAAATATAGGAAACTCAGGGGCTTTTCTGCAAAATTTCCAGGGCAGGCGGGGTTGACCTGTTGACTAGGTTTTTGACCCGATCTAGATCCGTTGGATCTAGATCCAAGGGCTACGGTGGCTTGCGGGCGGCGGGATAGCTCCTGCGCGTTAGATCTAGATCTAACGGCCACGCACGGCTGCAAGCGGCAGGGGCGACGGAACGCGGCGGCGGCGGCAACGGCCGGCGACAACACGCGGCGGCGGGCGGCGGCGGCGCACACGGGATTGGGGCGGGGGGCTCGGCCTCGTGCACAAGCGGCATCAAAACGTAGCGCGGACGACGGGGAACCCAACCGGGCGGCGCGGACGGCTAGGTCGCAACGGCGACGGCGCTCCACGCGGCGGCGCGGCTCGGTGCGGCGGCGAACTCCGGCGAGCCCTCCTCGGCGACTCGATGCACGGGGACGACAACGAGCGGCACCGGGGAGCTTCTCACCTCCTTGCGCAGCTCCGGGATGGCTCCTTGACGGCAAAACGGCGACGGCGGCAAGAACCCGAAGGCGGCGGCGCTAGGGTTTCGGCGAGGGCACGGCGCAAGAGGCGGCGGGTGGTCGGGTAGGGCGTCCAGGGGCGGCGGCTTGCTTTAAATAGTCCCGGGCGGACGCCTTGGCGTGCGGGCCACGCGAAGGGCGCGTGCGGAGCTCGGACTCGGCGGCGGCGGCGCTCGACTCGGGCTCGAGTACGGCGGGTTACGGCGAGGCGGAGGGGATGACGGGTGGGCCCGGCGGTCGGCGGCGGCGGCGGAGGCGGGGAGTGGGCGGGCGGCCGTGGGCCGGCCGAGCCGGGCCGGGGGGCCGCGAAGCGGCGCCGGGCCGTTGCACGGGTGGAAGCGGCGGGGTGGGGCCGGCGAGCGCGGGTGTTGGGCCGGGCGGGCGCCGCGGGGCTGGCCGCGGGCGCGAGGCTGGGCTGCGTGGCCTGGTGGGCTGGATAGGAAAAGGGTAGGGGTTTTAGGAATTAAGGTTTGGGTTTGAAAAGGATTCAACAAATAGAATTCAAATTGGAATTTGAATTCCAGCAACCAAAAATAATGCTCCAGCATGTATGCAACAATTAACTCCTATATTTCATTAACTTTATTTTAGAAAAGTTTTAAATGCCTAAAAATAAATAAAACAACCTTATATTCCTTAAGCAATAGAATGGTTTCTAGCAAATTTTATAAAGACAAATTTTTAATAGAATTAGGGTGTTACAAAAAGATAGATAGTTTTATTTAGCAACAAAGTTGGGGTACACTCCTCAGGGTACATTTATTATTACTAGAACACAGCTCTATCCTAAGCACTCTAGTCTATCCTCATGGGGACTCTTCCTCCGTCTGAATGCGGCGCTTCTTTGGTGGGAGGTCTTGCTCCAGTATCATGTCCTCGGTCTGGATTCCTTTGTCCCAATGGGTTTCTTCGGGTTCATCTTCCATCAAACCAGCTTCTTCTCTCCTTCTACGTTCCTTGTGGACCTCATCCCATAGGGCTTTATTGGCTATTACAGTGCGCTCCCTTTCCCTAGCGTAATCTCGCTCCAGGTTAGCTAGGGCAACTTCCGCCATTCTCGTCTTTACCCTTTCCAATTCTATCCTTTGTTCTGCTCTTTCTGCCCCGTCGATCTGGTGCTTCAGCTGCTCAGCTTGTTCATGGTAGAGGTGGTCTAGGCCATTAAGGTAGATGTACAGGTGGGAAACTGCATCTTCTAGGTCTTCCTCTTCTCTTTCCAGTCCCCTCATGCGGTCAATCCATGAGCGTCCTCTACCTCTTGAGGGTGGGAAAAATCCCATTGGAGTCCTGTCGGTGTTTAAACCTCTCGACCTCCATAGGAGGTACCCACAGCAAGGTAGAAGGTGAGGATCGCCATGATCTGGAACCCGAAGGTATGCGCGAGGACACAAGACACGAGATTTATACAGGTTCGGGTAGCCGGAGTAGCTACCCTACGTCCTGTTTAAAGTAGTATTGCGCCCTGCGCTTGGTGTTGTTCCCCGGAGGGATTGTCGATGTCCTCCTAGGTACCCAACTCTCCTTTATATAGTCCAGGGGGCAGGTTCCTAGTCAGTTACAAGGCAGGAGTCCTAGTAGGATTACACAGAGCGAGTCCTAGTAGGAGTACAGGGGAATTCTAGTAGGAGTCTATCTTCTACTCTTCCTCCTTCCTTCCATGAGTACCCGGGGTGTATGCCCGACAAGCCCCCGAGCACGTTGGAGTCGAGAGTAGTAGTTCGAGTAGTCTTGAAGCTTCTTCGAGTAGTTCTTGAGCGTCCTCGAGTGCTGCTTGGAGAAGTCTTCAATAGTACTTGAACTGCCGCGAGGCTGGAATGTGGTCCAGCTCATTTGTCTTGAAGTCGAGATTTATATGGAAGTGCGATTGCAAAATCGCACTCCATATGGAGTAGCCCCCGAGCCTTAGGTTGAGTCATATACTCTAGCTGAGGGTCAATCTTGATTCCGAATCTTCCGTCTTGAAAAATTTCAATGATGGGTGTATCATAGCAGCCCCCGAGCCTTGAAATGATTAGGTAATCAATCCAAGGGTCTTCAGTGTTTGCGAAAGCCATCATCTGGGTACTCTTGCAGCATGCAACCCCCGAAATAAGAGAGGCGTATGAGCCACGTCGAGTAGTGATTGGTGAGGAGCCCCCGAGCTTGAGAGCGAGCGAAGCATGCTGAAGTTATCTTCGAGTAGTATGTTGAGTGTAGCCCTCGAGCTGGAGAAATTCCGAATAGTAGTTTGGCGTCGAGCCATGGAGCTTGAGAAGTAGTCGTGCCATCAGAGCGGACTTTAGATGCGACCGAAGTCGACTTTAAATGCCGGCAGAGCGGACTTTAGAATGCGACTTGAAAACCGAAGTCGACTTTGTGCCGCGCGGAACGGACTTTGAGTTGCGACTTGAACACCGAAGTCGACTTTAGCATGCCGCACAGAGCGGACTTTGATATGCGACTTTAGAAGTCGACTTTATAATGCCGCGTAAAGCGGACTTTGATATGCGACTACAATAGTCGACTTTGCGCCGCGCAGAGTGGACTTAAGATGAAAAAACGAAAAGCACTTTCCGGAAAGCCAAAGCGAATGAAAAATCAGAGAAAACGAATAGTTTTGCCGCCGGAGCGGGCTTAAGATTGCGACCAAAGTCGGCTTGTGCCACCGGAGTGGGCTTGAGTACCTGAGCCATGGATTTGAGACCCAAGGTACAATTGCCGCCAGAGCGGGATTGAGGGTGCGACCGGAGTCGGCTTCAGGGTGCGACCGGAGTCGGCTTGTGTACCTGGGCCATGGATTTCAGACCCAAGGTACGGAGTGCGAGTACTTAGGGTACTTGGACCCATGGTACAGAGCGTGAAGACCACGTACAGCTAGGTTCCATCGTCGCCAGGACCCGAGGGCCGCTTACAGCTAGGTTCCATCGAAGCTTACACACGTAGTATGCCATCGAAGCAGGCGAAGATGCGACCGGAGTCAACTTTAAGTTGCCGCACGGAGCGGACTTTAGAATGCGACTTTAGAAGTCGACTTTAGATTGCCGCGCGTAGCAGACTTTAGAAACTGCCTCCGAGGGATAGCCCCCGAGTTGATGAAGTAGACTCGTGGCAACTTGATTGATATACCCCAAGAGTAGTCAGCAGAGTGTAGCTCCCGTGAAAACCCGCCGAGAAACATACACAAATGAGTAGTCGGCAAGTAGTCCTACATGATGAGGAGAACAAGCCAAGAAAAGAGAACAGTAATCATTTAAATAAATGACTTAGCTGTTGCCACCAGTGCGGACTTGTATATGAAGCCGTGGCGGTCGGCGATGGAGCCGCGACAGTTATTGCTGAAGTTGACTAGTCAGAGTTGATTCCGACCAGTTGTTGGAGGCGTGACTGCCGTTCTCGACTAGTTTGGAAAACTAGTCGAGATGAATGATCGACGCGATGCGACCGGAAGACGGTGTCGTGGCGGTGTGCGGCGTACTCGAAGTAGAGCCAATGTTGCCGCGAGACAAGTAGTCACCACGCACGGCGTGGCTGAAGTAGAGCCAGCGTGGCCGCAAGACGAAGTCGCGGCGCATGAAGTAGTCGACGACGAGCGGCGAGACGAGCCACGCGACGAGCTGCGTGACGAGCCGAGGCACCCAGACGCGCGGCGTAGGCGGAGTAGTCGACGACAAGCGGCGTGACGAGCCACGTGACGAGCCGCGCGGCGTGCGAGGCACCGGACGCGCGGCGGAGGCGAAGTAGTCGATGACGAGCACGCGCGAGACGAAGTAGTCGACGACGAGCGGCGCGGCGAGACGCATGACGAGCCACGCGGCGTGCCGAGGCACCCCGGACGCGCGGCGGAGGCGAAGTAGTCGACGACGAGCTTGCGCGAGGCGAAGTAGTCGACGACGAGCGGTGCGGCGAGCCGGGTGACGAGCCGCACGACGTGCTGAGGCACCCGGACGCGCGGCGTAGGCGGAGTAGTCGACGACAAGCGGCGTGACGAGCCACGTGAAGAGCCGCGCGACGTGCCGAGGCACCCAGACGCGCGGCGGAGGAAAAGTAGTCGACGACGAGCCTGCGCGAGGCGAAGTAGTCGACAACGAGCGGCACGACGAGCCACGCGACGTGCCGAGGCACCCGGACGTGCGGCGGAGGCGAAGTAGTCGACGATCTGCACGAGGCGAAGTAGTCGACGACGAGCGGCGCGACGAGCCACGTGACGAGCCACGCGACGTGCCGAGGCACCCGGACGCGCGGCGGAGGCGAAGTAGTCGACGACGAGCGGTGCGACGAGCCGCGTGACGAGCCGCGCGACGTGCCGAGGCACCCGGACGCGCGCGGCGGAGGCGAAGTAGTCGAGGACGAGCTCGCGCGAGGGCGAAGTAGTCGACGACGAGCGGCGCGGCGAGCCGCGTGACGAGCCGCGCGCGTGCCGAGGCACCCCGACGCGCGGCGGAGGCGAGGTAGTCGACGACGAGCTCGCGCGAGGCGGAGTAGTCGACGACGAGCGGCGCGAGCGTGACAAGCCGCGTGACGTGCTTCGAGGCACCCGGACGCGCGATAGAGGCGAAGTAGTCGACGACGAGCCTGCGCGAGGCGAAGTAGTCGACGACGAGCGGCGCGACGAGCCGCGTGACGAGCCGCGCGACGTGCCGAGTGAAGGACCGAATAGGCGACCAGAGAGGGGGGGAGTGAATGGGAGCCGATAAAAATTCTTCTCGAGGGAGATTGAAACTCCGACAAGATGAACTAGCTCGGTTGAACCCCCGAAATCACACGCTCCGCACTTCAACCTTCCGTTTGCCAAAACCACGTAGCCATCGGAGTGCTGCGGTCCTAGGAACAAACTCTACCAGCAACCACAACACACATGCAGCACCGACGGCGGAAACAACTCGAAAGCCGGCTAACCGAGAGGGGCGGTTAGACCGGGTATAGGGGGCGGTTAGACCGCCTCCACACGGCAACCAAGAAATCCTCCGAAACGCCTCTTCGACCACCAAAACTCACCACGGTTTCACCAACGAGAGATCTGCGGTCAAGGCCATGCTAGCTACCGAGAAAATCTTGGCGAAAACCGAAACTTCACCCCGGGGGCCTAGGGGCGATTAGACCGGCTACCGGGGCGGTCCAACCTCCTGTACCCGGCAACGAACTCCAACCAAGAACACCTAGCAACCGCACGAGAACGACCCCAAATTTCACCCGGACACTCCTCGATCAAGGCGAACAAACTCATAGAGGAAAATCCGGCGAAACAAAACCTTGACCGGAAACACCCGGGCGGTTAGACCGGCCCCTGCGAGCGGTTAGACCGCCCCTTCCGAAAACGAACCCGCGGGTCAAACCTCAACTTCCTCGTGCCCGATCTCCCGAATCACTCCACGGATTGCAGCAAAACTTCGGGAATAGCTGGGTTACCTCCTGGGCAACCTCTACCTCAAAGGAATCGACCCGAAACGCTCACAATCAAGAGGAATCGAAGAAATCGCTTCTCTAGGTCAAGAACTCGCCCAACTCAAGAAACCACCAAATCGAGTCCGATTCAAAGGGGATTTGGGGGCAAAGTCACCAGCCAAAGAGGCACAAGAACCTCATACGTGACACCCACCAAAAGCCCCAAGAAATCGTCCTCAAAACACAACCAAAAAGAGCTCCGAAAATCAACAGCAAAGAGACGGGAAAACCACCATGATGAACAACGCCAAACCTTCTATACATGCCACGAAAGGTTCGTACAAGGTCTAGCTTGCCACCCAAACATCCATCCCTCTCTCTAGATCTCACATGAAGCTCTCAAGCTAGTCCTCTAAAAACTAGGGAAAATGGAGAACGAAAATGGAAAAACAAATGAGCTAGGGTTCCAAGAGTTGGCTGCCATCCACCCATCTATGAGTATATATGGAGGCACCCAAAAGACTAAACTACCCTTCACTAATAACTAGGGATACATGCCCCTCAAGGGCGGATTTGGAATTCTTGATGTCTTCACCATCGGACGGATGCCCGGCAACCGCACCCTGCGTAGCCTCGACGCAAGCCTTGCGATCCCGACGCGTGTCATCCGCTTCGAAGCTTCTCGGCGCCGGCAGCCAGGGCGGTCAGACCGTCCCCCTGGGCGGTTAGACCGGCCCGGGGGATCCGACCGGCCCCGGGCGGTCCGACCGCCCCTCCGGGCGGTTGAGCGGCCGGGTGGCCGCACCTCCTCGTCGAGTCTTCGGCCTCGGTTTTGTGGCTCAACCGAGTAACCCGGTGGTTTTACGGTGAACCACTGCAAACCCCGCGAACTCGGTGTAGCCTCTGCCAATCTCCACTCATGACTCGGCTCCCACGTAGTCCCGGCTCGACCTTGGTTTTGAGGCTCTACCAAGAAACCGTCCATGACTTCATCTTGCTGTTCATGCCACCATGCGGCCCGTACTTGACCCCACTGGCCACCGGGTCCCTCAAACGAAGCCTACTTGTCTTCTCCACACCTGGAGGCCTCACTGGCAACGACCTTTCGCGCTTGTTCTTCACCTGCACCAACACGAGTCAAGCCGCAACCTGCACCTGCAGTACTTAGCCAAGAATCAGTCCACACAACATTGTCAATCACTCATCACACAAGGAAGCGACTATCCACCGGTCCTCGAACCACACATGGTCCTCACCGAGGCACCCAGACGTGCGGCGGAGGCGAAGTAGTCGACGACGAGCTTGCGCGAGGCGAAGTAGTCGACGACGAGCGGCGCGACGAGCCGCATGACGAGCCGCGCGACGTGCCGAGGCACCCGGTCGCGCCGCGGAGGTGAAGTAGTCGATGTAGAACCCGTGCGACCGGGAGATGAGTAGTCACGGCACACGGTGTAGTCGATGTAGAACCCGTGCGACCGGGAGATGAGTAGTCGCGGCGCACGGTGTAGTTGAAGCAGAGCCGCTGCGTACGACAGCAATGTAGCTGTACTCGCGTACATCTTCGGGATGCATGGAGCAAAGAACTCGGAGAACCCTTGGTAGCTTCTTGTGTGTGCGTGTAGCATAACTCATGTAAATTGAAATATTGGACGCACAAAACACAGGGCAGCAGGAGTTGTGCGGCCGCTCTACTCCATGTGCATGCAATAATCATTGTCTTTGGCTTGGTTCTGCTGGAGGCTGAGTACTACTCGGTGACGGTGAGGGTGCAGAGCACGGTCTGCTGGACTCTGTTTTGCACTCCAGCTTGTGTGACGAGGTGACATCTTGATGATGCCGCCTAGGATTCGATCACAGAGTTGGGTAGATTTTTTTTCACTCATGTGAAGCAGCAGCTCGATTTTGAACTGAGGAGAAGTCCCGTACGGAATCGTCGAAGAGTTCCTGTATGAAACCGGTCCGGTAGCTGGGTGCGAGCAGGTGCCCTTTGACGACGGGATACGAGCGTGGAAACAGAATCGACATTGATGCTTGATCTTGGTGCTCCGCACAGACATGGCAGGTCGGCATGGTGCGGATTTTGATGTTGTGCCTGACATAGCGGGTTGTCGTGACGACGCCGTGAACATCGTCGAATCTGTTTGGAACTCGAATATGGCGAGTTGCGATTGGGTTTGCGCCGAGTAGATTGATCTGGGTAGATGAAGGTCCTTCGAATTCGCCCAATGATCGTGACGATCTGCCCCACGGTGGGCGCCAGCTGTCGGTGTTTAAACCTCTCGACCTCCATAGGAGGTACCCGCAGCAAGGTAGAAGGTGAGGATCGCCATGATCTGGAACCCGAAGGTACGTGCGAGGACACAAGACACGAGATTTATACAGGTTCAGGTAGCCGGAGTAGCTACCCTACGTCCTGTTTAGAGTAGTATTGTGCCCTGCGCTTGGTGTTGTTCCCCGGAGGGATTGTCGATGTCCTCCTAGGTACCCGGCCCTCCATATATAGTCCATGGGGCGGGTTCCTAGTCAGTTACAAGGCAGGAGTCCTCGTAGGATTACACAGAGTGAGTCCTAGTAGGAGTACAGGGGAATTCTAGTAGGAGTCTGTCTTCTACTCTTCCTCCTTCCTTGCATGAGTACCCGGGGTGTATGCCCGACAAGTCTGTCTGAGATGTTGCCTATAAACCACTCGTAGATGTCGCAGGGCCTTCCGGGCAGCCTTCGGGTAGCTGTCATGAAAACAAAACCCAGTGGTGGAGATGAACCAGGGTTCTATGTCGGGGTAGAGTGTGCTCCTACCCACGAAGATCAGCACTTTACACCGAAGGGTGCCATAGCGCTCGTATTCCCGATAGATGTACTCCGGTGGGTCCCTCACTCTGACGTGCTCCAGGCTGAGTAGTAGCAAGTTAGGGAGACCAGGTTCTACGGGGCAGACTCCTCCGTTCCATTCCAGGTTAGCCATCTGGAACCAGGCAAGGATCAAGGTAAGGAATTTGTGGAAAGGTGAGCTCAGCAGGGAAAAGAATTGGAGAGGGGCCAAAAAAAAGTCTCGAGTCCTAGGGGTAGCGTCCTACGGCCAACCTACGGCTCTGATACCACCCTGAAGCGTCCCCTCATTAGAGGCGACTAAATGTGACACAAATACCAGTCCCAGGAGGCTGGTAACACATTTATTACAACAAGTGGTTCATTCCCTTACAACAAGGCGGGGCTGTGGGCACGGAAGCGCCACTGCCACGAGAAACAACACAAGAACTAGTGACCAAACTACGATAGTGAAGGCTTCTAAAGCCTCATCAGAGTACAGCGTCATGGAAGCTTCCTGTGGAGACCCTGAAACCACAGGCACGGGTTGGGTGTAGAACAGCGACCTACTCGACGTCTTCGGGGACGAAGTCGGGATCCTCCTCTGAAAAACAGTTAATTAAGCATGGGTGAGTACATACGTACTCAACAAGTTCAACCCCACCCACGAAGGGGCTTATAAGCAGATCATGCACAGGATATATCAAGGATCAGGTTAAGGTTTATTTGGAAAACACATTTACTCATGCAGGGGTTCATTTTTGAAAATGTTTTCGCAACAATTTTTATAACGCAAGTAACTCAGTCGTTTTGAGAAAACCAATTAGGGACTACCGGACTCCCCGTCCGCAGTAGTCCAGGCACACAGCCTCACACTTTTCCAGAAAACAACTCAGACCATGAAAACATCCCAAACCCAAACACTAGTTTTGTGACCACACCGTGACTCATCCAATACCGTGGACACGGCTATTCGAATAGGTTTTACACTCTACAGAGGTTGTACATCTTTACCCACAAGTAGGGTACCGCCACATGAACACTTTAGTGCCGGTGCAGATCCTATCAAAGCCATTACTCACCTTAGCTAACCCTACGAGCCACCACAGGAGGAACCAAGGGGTTATCTCACATAACTAGGGCATACCTCACACAGATGGTACCCCTACTTCTTGGTCTACCGCTGCTCACCCACACACTTGATGGCAAGTAGATTAACTAGTGGGATTTATGCTAAGCCGTTGCCACATACAACAATCGAGTGGTAGTACGATAATTTGGGTCAGGTGAGATGTCACACAAACCGGTC
Organism: Cenchrus americanus; assembly: GCA_947561735.1. Lineage (NCBI taxonomy): Eukaryota > Viridiplantae > Streptophyta > Magnoliopsida > Poales > Poaceae > Cenchrus > Cenchrus americanus. The sequence continues at coordinate 140,800,677 of OX387239.1, read as the reverse complement.
CTTAACGACAAGATGGACACCTCCACACATGCTCAACCACAAAGGTATGAGCTCACCCATACTCCTGACACACACGTCCATCCCGTCTACCCAGTTCTTTATTTCCCATTTTAAAGCACTCACACATTTTTAAAGCAATCATTTAGGCCAATCAAAGGTCAATCATAGCAATCAGTGGTGGCTATCCTACCAGGTTTTGTAGTAAAAACAATATGCAATTTATAAAACGGGTATAGGGTTGTGTTTATAAAACTAGGACCAAAGCATGCATCAAATAATGAGATTGAACTTGTCGTCTTCGAAGTCCTCGGGGAGTTCCTGCTCGCGGTTCTCTACTCCGGTCTCCTGCTCGCAGTACTTGGCTCCAAACTCCGGCTCGTGGTACTTTTCCTCGTTCACTCCATCGGCTATAGCGTACACACAAGCAAGCATGCAATCAATACAAGCACACAAATTTACCGGCTAAGCTCGAGTAGGGAATAAATGAAAAAAGGAGAAGTATTATATATATATATATATGATCTATGGTGTATTGGTGAATGGTTCGGCGGGAATAATCTCGGGAAAGGTGTGGTGAAGTTTGGAATTAATTTGGAGTAAAATTGTGCATGAAATGTCGGGTTAAAGAGAGTTTACAAGGCTAAGGACCTATTAGTAAATAGTTTTAATAGAGGGGTGGGCTTATTTGCAAAATATAATTAAGGTGAGGTTTAGATGGAATAGTGTAGGGGTCTACTTGAAATTAAGTAGGGCTAGTTAGTAATTTGACCTATGGGCTAGGGTCTTATTTGGAGAAGTAAATGAGAAGGGAATAAAGAAAAGGAGGGGCTTGGGTAGAAAGGAAAAAGGGCAGGGGGCTCCAGCCAAAATCGCCATTCTTCTTGCCCCGATCCAGAACAGAGGGGGGGGGGAGGTTTGACCGAGTGGCCGGTCCGGCCGACGTCAGTGATTGCCGGCGCTGCGGGGTCGGCGGCGGCCTGAGGTAGGGGGAAACGGAGAGAAGGACGCGGGCTACCTATCCCATCTCTCACCTTGGTCGGGGACGTCCTGTGGAGGTGGCTCCGCGGCGAGGAACGGGCGGCAGCGGAGGTTAGCGGCAGCGGCGCAAATGGTGGCGGTGGTGGAGCAAGGGAGTGTTGTGGGGGCTCGATGGTGAGGTGAGGGATGGCGAGGAGGCCTAGGTGCTATTTGTAGGGAGCTTGAGGTGGTTCGGCGGGTGGGATATCTTCTCGGTGACCTGGCAGCGGCTCGGCAGGGAGGGGCCGCGGCGACCGGCCTCTAGGTGAGGTGACGGCTCGGGCAGAGACCAATTAGGGCAGCCGCGGTTGTCGGGTGGCAGCCGTTGGGTCTTATCGTGTCCAGGCGCGCCGTGTTTCGAGGTGGAGGGGCGGCGTGCGGTGCGCCAGAGAGAGTGGTAGGCCGACGGGGCCGGGTTGGAGCGGGATGGCCGGCGGCGAGGACACCGTGGTGTGACGGCTCGGGGCAGGCGGAGTAATGGTGACGCGCCAGGGTGCGGTCACGTCGCGGGGTTGGGGCGGCGTGTAGAGGAGGAGAGGGGGCCAGGTGCAGTCAGGGAAGCAAGGCGCGGGGTCGGGCGCTGGCCGAAGGAAAGAGAAAGGGAGAGGGAAAGGAAGGAAGAAAAGAAAAAGGAAGAAAAGGAAGAAGGGGAAAAGAAAATAGGAAAAAGAAAGGGAAGGAAAAAGGGAAAAAGGGAAAAGAAAAAGGAAAAGGGTTTAGAAAATTAGGAGAAATCCTAGGAAAATTAGGAGGGAGGGGGAAAAGGGATTTTGCGGGGTTTTCCGGTTTTTCGGGTGTTGGCGTGATTTCCGGGACGGTGGTGATGGCGAGGTGGGCTAGCCGGCAGGACCGCGGCAAGCCCGGGATTCCCGGCAAGGTGGCCGACAACGGCGCTGGGGCGGCACGCGGTGAGCGACGGTGGCCGAGCGATGGCGGGCGGTGCGGCGGGATTCGCGGCACGCGTGCCAAGGAAGGGAGAGAGGGGAAAGATGATCGGGATTCCGGGGAGACGATCGAGCTCAGCGGAAAGGATTTTAAAATGAACGCGTGATTTAGCAGGTGATTTATTAGGAGCTAAAAACGTGGGTGTTACATGCGAAGAGATGTGTTCGAGAAGCTACGCCTTCCATTGGAGCCTACGAGTATGTGCTTGGAGTTGGGTCATAACTCCATTCGCTATCCCTTGGGCATCACTGAAGATGTGCCCGTGAAATTCGGACACCATTTCATCCCCGTCGACTTCGTGGTACTCGAGATGGGAGAAAGGGAGAAGGCACAACTCATCCTTGGGAGGCCTTTCCTCAAGACTGTGGGAGCTACCATTGATGTTGGCAAGGGGGAGATAAAATTCGACATTAATGGCGAGAGGAGTTCCTTCAAGTTTCGACCACACCTCGAGGTATGCAATATGATTGAAGTTAAATATGTTCCACCTCATCGTCGCTTTGTTAAGGAAGAACCAAGGAAGAAGGAAGAGCCGAAGAAGAAGGAAGTCAAGAAAATCAAGGAAGTTATTGCATCCGTCAAGACAAAGGAACAAAAGCCGCCTATGAAGACCAAAAAGATTTCTAAGCCGGAGAATAAGCCCGTTCCCAAGATGGTGCAGATGTGGGACCCAAGATTGCAACGCTCACAAAGAGCATTGATCCGGAGTAATCAAGTGAAGAAGTCTTGCCATGGACTATAAACGAAGCGCTAGGCTGGAGGCAACCCGTTTCGTCGAGTTAAGAATAAGCTACCGGGAGGACAACCCGATTCAAGGTTTTTCGAGTCTTTTCAAGTAAGTTAGTTTTGAAATTTACTACGCAAAGACATTAGACTTAGAGTAGTTGAACAATATTAGAGACATAATTCTTGGTTGAATATTTTGTTTGGATCATAAACCCTTTACATGAACCATCCTATGTGTTGTTTGCTTCTTTTCGAGAAACCAAAACCAAATAAATTCAGAACCTAACTCAACCATTCATCCTCTTTATGATGTTGTGGTTGACTTGTTTTACATGCTAAAAACACACGAGTAGAGCCACGACTTGTATCTAGATGTTATTTAATTTTCAGCATGTGGTAGGACTCGCGTGAACCTAGAAACTTAATTTTTGGTTGGTTTAAAAATCTATATCCTTGGTTTCTCTAGGATTAGAATTTTTTTAAGCCTCATTTAATTTTATTTCATTCAAAATCTCTCTCATCTTTTAGCCAAAATTATAACCTAAACCTATGCCCCCATGATCAAGTCGGGAAAAGTTTGCTCTCAACTAATGAAGGCAAACAATACCGGTGAGACCGATATAAATGTAGTCGGAAAATATTTTTGACTTAGATCTTGTTTTCAATGCTTTAAAAACTTCTCTAAATTCATGCTTGAGCTCTTCTATAGCTCTGAATTTATTTTTAATTTTCTAAATTAGAGAAATGCTTAGCCTTAAGACATGCTTAGAGGGAGGCAATCTAGTTAAGCATATCATGCATGCACGATGATGCATCACGGGATGCCCTTCCAACAACTTTCATCAAGGTCACATGCAAAGGACAAGCATGGGGGGGGCACCAAGCATTATTTTGCAAGAAATTCATGGTGGCATGTGAAGCAAAGCAGCATGGACATGACTCAAAGCAAAGGCATCAAGTGGAAGGACCAATAATGCAAGCAAAAAAGTGGATGAGAGAGTTTGGGCGGTGCAACTTATGGAGCACGCGGGCACAAAAGTCACAAAGGGGAGATCATCACACTGGAGGAATGCCGAGCCAGGGGAGGCACGAGGCCACCCAGGCCGGTCGGCCTAGGCCGGCCGGCCTCCCCTATAAAATGAACCCCCGGTGCTCGTCTTCAGCAAGCAAGCAACTCTCCCATCTCTCTGTTTGTGTGCTCGAAGTTTTAGTCTAGAACCACCTTAGACTTAGCCATCCTTCCCAAGTTTGTTTTGCCCAACAAATCACACCCTTAATCCACTCAAAGTCCATACTCCGAAATAATTCTTGAGTGCTTTGTTACTGGTTAAAACCCTGAGATTATTTTAGAGAACAGAGTGCTGCAATTATGTGGAAGAAAACCACAAGTCTCTTCACCAAGAAGAAGGGGTCGTCGTCGTCCAAGCCATCTTCGACGACGTCTTCGAGGAGGCACTCAGTTTTCGAATCTCCTCGGAGCATGGAGGAGGACAGGACACCACCAAGGAGGAACGACACTCTCCTCCTCGGTGGTATGAGGGCCACAAGGAGCTCGTCCATGAGGTTTACCGAACCTCAAGGGCGTACGGAGGAGCCGCCCGTCCCACCTCGTCAATCGACCCGATCATCCGCTCCACTTCCGTACACTCTGCGATATTCCGCATATGGCTTCATCATTATGTCGGAGGAGGAGGAGAAGAAATTCTCTCGCCTTGAGAAGAGGCTTGTGGCGAACATCGATTTCGATGATCAAGCTCTCAACTCATTGGGTTTTAACATGGACATTTATTATATGTTGGGGCACCTTGGATGGGTGCAATTCTCCAACGGGGTGTCGGCAAATACCCACAAGGAATTTTCCTTGGAAATTCTAATGACCATGACACCTATCCTTGATGAGGGGGTGCCGAGTTTAGCATTCCGGTTGGAGGGAATTCAACAAGTGGTTCCCTATGAAAATATTAGGGAGCTACTTGGTTTCCAAAAGGGAGCTCTGGAGAAAGTAGACGTGCCGCATGTTGGTGGATTTTGGAATTTAATCTCCGGGAAGCCCACCAACAAAGGAATTCGATCCGAAACCCATCATCAAGTATTTTCACTCATGGATGTGTAAAAGGATTTTGGGGAGGATGAGGGAAACAAAGGTGACTGACACGGAGTTGAATTGTCTTTACTCGGTTTTAATTGCCAGGCAGCCAATAGACCTCTCCTACCTCATGATCAACCGATGGTGTTGTGAGGCAACATCGGGATCGGGAGATATTGGTTTGGGGTGCTACCTCTCCATGTTGGCCATCTCCTTAAGACCGGGAATTTCAAGAAATCCCGATCATCTTCTACCCGGGACCTCTCTCGGATTTGAATACATGAAGCAAGGAAAATATATAAGTGGAGATGAGAGAGGAGACTTTATAGTGGACAAAGTGAACTTACCCCTTCCGGATCCAAGACCAAGACTCTTCATTCAAGGGAAGGAAGATTGGTTGGAGGAAGGACTCCTTGTGCCGGAAAGGAAGAATAAAAAGGAAGAATTGTAGAAGAAGGACCCTCCTTGGCACAAGAGGGAGGTGCACAACAAAACTATGTGCCACTGTACGGAGGAATTCCTACACCGCCAAGTTACTACGGAGGGCCACCAATGCAAGCATGGGGGAGTGGTGCAGCCATGCCCCCACAAAATTATGTGGTGCCCAACATAGCCATTGCGAAGCCCTATGCACAATTTCCCCAACCACAACAAAGTGTGGCCATAACTGAAGGATATGCTGCAAGAAACATGCAAAACATCGCAGCCATCCAATCCAACGCGGCTCAATTAGGTGAAGTCAATGCAAATATTGCCTATGAGCTTGGGCGCCTTCACCTAGTACCGCCAGATCAATTCGTAGGAGGGGATGTCCAATCCTATTATGAGCAAGGGTACAACAACCAAGATTATCAATACCAACCACCGGCGGAAGATTAGAAGAAAGAGGAGCTTTAGTTTTCTTTTCTTTTCCCTTTTTCTTTAATTTTCAGCTTGTGTATGCGTAGTGTTTTCAGTTTTTATTTAAATTCCATCATGTGTGTTAGTTTGTTTTCATCATGAATAAAGTCACCACCTTGTTTTTACCTTTGGTAAAGTTACAAAATTTATGCCATGATGATATATAATTATAATTGCCGCTTTGTTTATCATGGTATTTGTTTTATGCATGATTAAGCTAATGCTCTCGTAAAATACAAATCTGAAATTATCTAAATGCTAGCTTAATCTTTAGCGGGGTTATGATAAAAATAAAGACCCATAGTGTTTTATATGCTCTCAAGTTTTAGATGGATTAAAGATGATTTTTATTCCTAAAAGTAATGCTAACCTTGTCATAAATATCACTTGCATGTTGCTCTACCTATCCAGAGTCTTATATATATTTGAGTGCATAAACCTTAGTGTACAAGATTTATTTTTAGGTGAGTTATTGCAGGCCATGATTTTTCTGGCCCGAGACTAAGAAGCTGGTCATTCCGTTTTTGCGTATCTATCTTATTGCTAGCCTCTTATCCGTGCATTGTGTGTCCCCACATCGGAGATCTCACAAACTTCGCTGGATATCCACCCTTAAAACCAAATATCATATTTTGTGATTACCTCCTTGACCACAACCTATCATTGAGAATGGATCATCAATTCAAGGAAGATTGCAAGATGGTGCCAAGATTGAAGATTTCAAGTATCTTTCCAAAGGAAAAGTATTCCCGGTACCTACCTTATCTCTATCACCTCTTTGCCCGAGGACGAGCAAACGTCTAAGCATGGGGGAGGAGGTAGGTACAATGCAATTTTAGAGTTCAAAGGGGAGCAAATAAAAAAAGAAAAAATAATGAGAAAGAAAAAGAAAAAATGAGTATAAAAAAAAGAGAAGAAAAAATATATGTATGAGAAAGAGAAAAATATGAGTATGTGTAAAAATAAAATAGAATGAACTCCCCGGTTCTCTAAAGTGCATTATGAATTTCAAGGTTTCAAGATTAGAAGATCCAAACTCATTTTCCAACTATGTGCAATCTGATAACGAGGACTTCCTTTGTGCCTCGGGATCACTCTTGCCATTTGCACATGTCCACCTATCTCAAGTGTGTGTATTTTTCTCTCCCCCTCCTTTATATAACATTATTTTCCAGTGACCTTTTTGATGAGTCTCGGTAAGACCATGAGAAGCTTGTCTTGTTTTGACAACACCTCATTTATAATATCTTGGTAGGACTAAAATGTCCCAAAAAAGCTCCATATAAAGCCTACCACCTATATATATGTTATGAGAGGGAAAGGAGTAGAACAAATAGGCTTGAGAGACAATATGATATGAGAGTTCATGAGCAATATGCAAGATGATTTAAATTTGTGAACTTGGTTTAGCTCTTTTTCACCTCGTTCTTTATTTCAAAATTTCTGAGATCTATTTAAATTTCGGGAGCATGTTAATACTTGTGGGATAAGCTTAATTTAATAATCTACCCTCCATAGGGATGAAGGAAAGTACATTATGAAACTTTAACGAATTAAATTTTTGAGAGCATTATGTTTCCTTGTGTATAATCAAGTGCAAGGTTTAAACAATGAAGGGCAACGATGATATCCATCGAAGGCTTACTCGAGGACGAGCAAGGTTTAAGCATGGGGGAGATGTTGACGGTGAAATTCTGTCAACCTAGCCATGAGTTTACCTTCGGTGTTGGCATGACTTTTATATCTTATCCATTGGTACTAACCCCCTTGGTATAACAAGTTCATTCATGCATGTTGGTTTTGGAGTTTAGTGTTTATGCAGGGTTTTAGTGTCGAAAGCAAGACTTCCGGGATAAGTTCATCAAGCACATCATGACAAGACCTTGAAGCCCGGTACAAGTCAAACAATGAAGTGAACATAACTCCAAGAAGCCCAGGGACCAAACCCGAGAATATGAAAAACTCCGAGGACCTAGTCAGAAAAGTGCCGAATCTTGCGGGACAAGGAGCTTCATCCAATCCGAAGAGAAACCGACAACAAGGGCCTACATGCAGAAGGGGGAAGGCTCTAGAAGACTCGGGAAGCAACACTAGGCAAAGCAGGTAGTCGGTTGGGCCGAAGTGGGCCCAGGCCAGCCGGCCTTGCCCATTTTGGGGCCCAGTCGACCCCCCTTTGACCTAGCCGCCATTTGGACTATTTATAGCCCTGAGGCCAAGAGCCACGCATCAACTCATTTGTCATCGGCCGTCGAGGAGCAGAGAAGAGAGGGACACCATCTCGGAGAGGAGAGGGTCGAGCTAGTTGACTAGGATCTTCCTAGCCGGCGTGGGAACCTTGCAAGGAAGACCACGTCAGAGTTCCCGGAGCTAGAAGCAAGATCGAGGTAGGATCCCGATGGTGATCTTGATTCATGTATCATTTAATGTTGAATTATAAAGTTGCAATCCGATTTCTAACGATCAAGTGTTTCTCCTATGTCTTTGATTTCGATTGGCTTTTCGTATCTTAAGATCTATTCTCAAGATAGATCACCGAGGATGTTCTTGTAGCCGTGGTGGCTAGAGGTGCATGCCTGACCTTCCAAGAGATTTTAACTTGTCCTTGGACTCGCCTTAGACTAACCCACATGAATAGGGGTGCGTTGTGACAGAACGGTGGCACCAAAAGGCGGACGTTTTCGGAGTCGGACGGGAAACTATTGTTTAAATAAGCTTTTTATGAGATTGAACTTGTTTACTTCTCCTTTGCTCGGAACTTCAACGAAGGCTTGATCCAGTCTCTCTAGATTGGTTTATCTACCCCCCTCTATCTCTTTCTACCTTCGGTTTTCATATATTAGATTTGTTTTTGTGATGTTCTTTAAGATTAGATGCATAGGTTTCTCCTCTTGAAGATCAAAGATTCTCGGCTTTATTAGATCAACTCTTGCATCACACATTTGTTCCACAGATTCGATACCTTGGGTTCATCACTCAAGGGAAGAAGGGTCCCTTGACTACGACAGAGGATTTGTCCGCTTGCAAGTCCACTTGAAGTTTAATACGAATATATACTGTCAACACCGGCCATCGAGCCAGGGGCAGGACCGCCGTGTCCACGAACGCCATCGCGCCACCACTCTTGCGTTGTGTGATGCCGGCCTTCGAGCCAGGCTGGGATGCTTTCTTGCATGTGTCGCTGCCGTCGCCACCGCGCACGCTTTCCCAGCTCGACCTCTCTCTTTCTCGGTTCCTTCCGTTGATCACCAGCCCGCTATGCCGCCATCGCGCACCCCCACGCACCGGTGCACAGGCTCAGTAAAGCCATTCCGGCGCGTACGCCATGCGAACACGCCAAAGGCAACGCCTTTCTTGTTCGCTAGGTCCGCCTGGTACTGTCTCGCCGTATGTCGCTCGGGGCTTCCCCATGCTTTGAGGACCAGGAGCGTCCCAGTGGTCGATGGATGATCTCTCCTCAGTGATGAGTGATTGACAACGGGTGTTGGACTGACTCTTGGCTTAGTGCGCAGGTGTAGGCTGCGGCCTAGTTCGTGTTGTTGCAGGTGAAGAACGGGCGCGAAAGGTCTTCAGCCTTGAGGGGCCTCCGGGAGATGGAGAGACAAGTAGGCTCGGTTCGAGGGACCAGGTGGATAGTGTGACTAGGTGCGGGTCACATGGTGGCGATACGAGCAAGACGAAGTCATGGACAATCGAGCCGGTGCACGGTGGTGGTCGAGTCAAGTGGTTTGGCGGGAGGCCGGACCGAGCACGCGGGGTTTGGTGGTTTGCCCACAAAACCATCGGAGGACGGTTTCTTGGTTTGGGCCTCAAAACCAAGTCCGAGGGCCCAACACGACGGAGACGGGATCCGGGCGTGTCGGGAAGCTTCGAGGCGGAGGACACGTGGCGGGATCGCATGGCTTGCGTCGGGAGGACGCGGGGTGCGGCAAAGGCGTGGCCGTCCGATGGCAAGACCCACAAACATTACCTAAATGCCCCTACGTGGGTTGTATCACCAGTAGTTAAGTTAGGGGTAGTCGAGTCATTTACCACTCCGGCGGGACCTGATATATAAGCCATGAGTGTGTGTGGATGGCTCTCTCTCTCCGCGACTTAGGGTTTCATTTCCCCCCTCCCATTTCTCATTTTCGTAGCTATTTTCTTCTCCATTTTCTCTAGGCTAGCATGAGACCTTCATGAGAGATTTGTTGAGAGGGATGGATGCTAGGGCGGCATGCTAGACCTTGTGAATCTTTCTTGGTTTGTATAGAAGATTCGGAGTTGTGTTTTTCGTGGCCTTTTTGTGCTTGTTTTCGTGCTTTTGTTCTCCGTGTGATTCCGCGGATTTGAGTGGGTTTCTCCCCGGATTTCTTTGAGGGAAACATGGATAGATGTCTCGTGCATCTTTGTGATTGATCTTGTGCCCTCAAACGCCGGGAAACCACTTCGATTCAAGGATTTTCGTTCGGTGCTCTAGCTTTTGGTGGTGCTCAAAGGATTCACGATTCCCGGTGATTTAGGGAGTTAGGAGGCAAGATTTTTGGGCCATAGTATCCTTGTGTGACGCTTTTCAAGTCCCCAAACCCTTGTCTCCACAGCTTCTACCGTTTGGGAAATCCGATGATGATTTGGGGGAGTTGACCTTCGAGGTCGGGCGTTTTTCTGTTCTGTCCGCGAGGGGCGGACGGTCCGCGTGGTGTCGGCGGACGGTCCGCACGGGTCCTGTTCGTCGGGTGTTCTTCGTGTTCTTGCTCGCCTTTCGTTTCGATCCGTCGTGACTTTGAGTTTTCATTGGGAAAGGTTTCGGACAGTTCGCAGCAGCGGGCGGACGGTCCGCGGGTGCCTGGCGGACAGTCCGCGTGCTCCCCGCGGACGGTCCGTTATTCGAGGTCGTCTCTGGAGGTTCTGTGTGTTTTATCGGACGGTCCGAGGCGTAGGGCCGGACAGTCGCGGTGTTGGTGCGGACGGTCCGCGGCAGCGGTCGGACGGTCCGCGTGGCCAGTGCGGACGGTCCGCCCCTCCTGGCCGGACGGTCCGCCAGAGCCTGTGTGCTTTGCTTCTTGGTTAGATTCCTTCCTCCCTTTCTTGTGCTTCTGCGTGTGCTTCAAGGAATCATTCCTAGGACTAGAGGTTGATCCATAACCTCGTTGTCTTGGCGATTGGTGTGTGATTCGATCCATCGCTTGTGTGTGACCGGGATTTGACTAGGGTATAGGCCGGGTTCTTTGACAAGAATTTTTACCGGCTCCTATTCACTCCCCCCTCTGTAGTCGCCATCTGATCCTTCAATTGGTATCAGAGCTTGGTGCCGGATTATTTGCGACTTTGACAAGTCTCGAATCCTAAGATGGCGTACGTTGAGCGGGGTGGTCCGCCGCACTTCGATGGCAAGGGTTACCACAAGTGGGCGGCTCGTATGATGATCTTTCTTCGTGGCAAGTTGTTGGATTTCATTGTGCTTGACAAGACCTATGCTATTTTGCTCAACATCCATACTCTTATGGTGACCGATGCCGGTGCCAAGGCCAAGTATGAGGCAAATGCAAAAGCCGTTGATCACTTGGTCCGGAGCTTGTGTGATCCTGAGTTTGAGCGTGTTCGCCATTTGAGTCTTGCTTGGCAAATTTGGGAGGAGTTGTTGGTTGCTCACGGTGGTGATAACCATGTGAAGGCTCGCCTCTTTGTCTCTTACCGGATGCAATATGAGAACTTCACTCAACTTCCCTGTGAGGACATCGATGCGATGTTTCAGAGGTTCACCGCCATCGTGAACAACATGAAGGCTAATGTTGAGGATTTTCCTTACACCGAGCATGATCAGGCTTTGAAGCTCTTGCATGTCTTGGATCCAAATGTTTGGGGTGCTAAGGTTGAGGCCATCAAGGAGTACGGGGCGTATTTGACTATTGAGTTGGATGACCTCTTTTCTAAGCTCAAGTCGGCTGAGGTTGACAGGAAGTTACAATCCAAGCATGAGGGCTCGACTGACCATAGTCTTGCTCTTGTGGTCGGATCAAAGGGCAAATCTAACCCTTCCTGTCGACAGTTTTCCTTGTCTCCACTTATGTCTATTCCAGATGAGGAGTTTGATGTGCTGGGCGAGGAGGAGCTGGCCTTGCTCTCAAGGAGGTTTGATCGACTACATGAGAGTCGGAGGAATGCAAGGCGGAGCTCAGGGACGTGCTATAAGTGTGGCAAGCGTGGTCACTTCATCGCCGAGTGCCCGAAAGCGGAGGAGAACAAGTACAAGACGAGCGAGTACAAGGCGCACCCGAGGCGTGAAGACAAGTACTCCTCCAAGGGCAAGCACTTCAGCAAGTCCAAGAGCAAGGACAAGGACAAGCGGCGACCGAGCAAGGGCGGCTACAAGAAGGACAAGGCAAGAGCCATGGTGGCCGGTGCAAGCGACGTCGACTCAAGCTCAAGCGACGCGCAGTCAAGCTCAAGCAGTGAAGATGAAGACGCCGGGAGGTGCAAGGGCAAGAAGAGTGCAACCCGAAACCTCAGTGGATTGAGCTGTGTAGCGCTTGAAGGCTTTTGTGGCATGGCCCATAGCTCGAGCAGCAAGAAGAGCGACAAGGAAGACAGTGACTCCGACTCAGAGGATGAGGTAAATCGTGACCCCGACTCTTTGCTTGCTGAGATTACTAGGTTGAATGGCTTGATTGACAACCGTGATAGTGTGTTGAGAGATGCTAAGAAGATGAGGAAAGATCTTAGGGCTCAACTTGAGAATGCTAGTGAGAAAGTAGGAGAGTTAGAGTCCAAATTGCTTGAATTGAAACTTGAGAATGACTCTTTGAAACTTGCTCCTACTACTCCTGATGATGTTGAATGTCTTGAGTGTGATGCATGGTTGAATGAGATCAAGTTGCTTAATGAGAAGAATGCTTCCACTTTGGCAAAACTAGATGCTCTTAGGACTGAGTATGATGAGCTTAAGGCTAGACCTACTTTGCTTGGTGCTTGTAAATCATGTCCTACTGTGCATGCTAAGCTTGTTGATGCTCATTCTACCATTAGTTCTTTGGAAGCATGTTTGAAATCTCCTGTTGCAAATGCATGCTCTAGCTGTGATGAAGTTACTTTGCGCAATCTTGAACTTACTTCCCGTTTGGATGTCATCTATGAGGAGAATGATTATTTGAGGAAGGTGTTGGGTTGGTTGTCTGGGCAGGAACCACAATTGAAAATCATGATTGAGGAGTTCAAGAGAGCTGATGGTCGTGGTTTGGGTTTTGAGAAGTTGGGTGAGAAAGTGGGAGAGAACAGTGGGGAGAGTGTGTATGAGATGTGTGTTGAGTCTAACCCCGAGTCTGAGGTGATTGGGGACATCCAAGTCCCACTTCCAAAGGCACCCAAGAACACTTTCACACTAAAGCCCAACCACCTTTGCAACAAGCTTGACACAACCCAAGATCCACCCAAATTCCCACCTAAGACAAATGACTTCCAGAAACCAGTGAAGTTTGTGAGTGAAAAGGGTGAGAAGCCTAGAGAGAAGCCAGAGCCAAAACCAAAACCCATCCCCTTCAGGTGTGAGTATTGTGGCAAGGAGAGACACCTACCAGAGTTTTGCTATAAGAGGAAGAGGGATGAGAGGCTTGCTAGGAAGCAAGCAAACCAGGAGACAGTATCGCCGGTCTCATGGTGTTCCCGAGCCTAGAGTGCCACTTCCACGGGGTGTGGGAAGTGTGAAGAGTGTTGGTAGAGTTGGAGCTCGGGGTGGTAGGTTTGTTAGGAGAGATGATGGTGTGCGTCTTTGGTGAGAGGTTTGGTCGGGCTCGTGGTGGTTTTCTTTGGACGTCCTCCTACTCGTCCTCAATACGGGTTTAGGGGAGATGATCGCAGTTTTGGGTTCCAGAGGAACTACGGACCACGTTTTCCCCCTCGTGGTGCTCGTACTCCTTCCATGGGACATGGGAAGTTTGGTGGCAAGGGAATGATGTTTGCTAACCCCTCTTTTGAGCAGATGGCTCGACACTGGTTCAACTTTCTGTGTGCTAACCCCAGTGTCGAGTCGCTAGCTCATTCTCGTTCTTGTTTCTGACTACAGGCAGGAGGTTTGGAGAACATTTGGTTGATTGACTCCGGATGTTCCCAACACATGACCGGAGATAAGAAGTGGTTCTCCAGCCTCACCCCAGTGAAGGAAAAGATATACATCACATTTGGGGACAATGGACGAGAAAGGGTGATTTCTGAGGGTGTTGTGCATGTGAGTGATAAGGTAACGTTGAAGAGGGTTGCTCTTGTGAAGTCTTTGGGTTTCAATTTGCTTTCGGTTTCTCAGTTGCTTGATGAGGGTTTTGAGGTGCGTTTCAAGTCTGGCGAGTTTCGTTTGCTGGATTCTCGAGGTGATCTTGTCTGTATGATCATCCCCGAGGGTCAGATTTTCAGGGCCGATTTCTCTCGTTCTTTGGGTCTTGCTCGCTGTTTGATGGCCGGTCCTTCTTCTGATTTGTGGAAATGGCATAGGCGGTTGGGACACTTGAGCTTTGATTTGGTTTCCCGCTTGAGTGGTCTTGACCTTGTCCGAGGATTGCCGAGGTTGAAGCTTGAGAAGGATTTGGTTTGTGATCCGTGTAGGCATGGAAAGATGGTAGCCACTCCCCATCCACCCCTGACCGATGTCATGACCGAGCGTCCGACAGAGCTGTTGCACATGGACCTTGTTGGGCCAGCTCGAGTTCGCTCGGTGGGTGGGAAGTGGTATGTCCTTGTTGTGGTGGACGATTACTCTCGCTATGCCTGGGTGTTTTTCTTGGAAGATAAGAGTGAGACATTTGGTTTTGTTCGAGATCTGATCGTGAGGTTGAAAAATGAGAGGCATGGGAATGCCATCTGAGCTATCCGCAGTGATAATGGCTCAGAGTTCAAGAACTCTCGTTTTGATGCCTTCTGTCGTGATCTAGGTCTTAAACCTCAGTATTCGACCCCTTATGTGCCCCCTCAAAATGGAGTCGTGGAAAAGAAAAAACGGACTCTTTGTGAGATGGCTAGGTCGATGCTCGATGAGCACAGGACTCCTAGGAGGTATTGGGCTGAGGCAGTCAATACGGCTTGTCATGTTTCCAACAGGATTTTATTGCGAACTTTCAAGAAGAAGACATGTTATGAGCTTATGCATGGTCGGGCACCCAAGGTGAGTCATTTCCGAGTTTTTGGCTGCAAGTGCTTTATTCTTAAGAAGGGAAAACTCGACAAGTTTGAGGCTAGGTCTAGTGATGGTATTTTCTTTGGATATGCTAACCACTCTAGAGCCTATAGGGTGCTTAACCTTGAGACTAACAAAATCATGGAGACTTGTGAGGTGACCTTCGACGAGACAATGCCATGTACCTCTCTTGGCTTTGAATGTGCAGGTGATGAGGAGATGGCCGAGGACCTCTTTGAAGAGGAGAAGGATGAAGCTGGAGATGATGATGGAGAGAACCATGCGCCTGAAGCTGAGTGTGTACCCACTACTTCCCCTACGACCACTACGGAGCGTGGACCGTCTACTTCATGGACAACGACGGTGCGACAAGAGGACCAGGTGAGAGAAGCTGAAGTTGAGGGGGAGGTAGTCTCGAGGCGTGAGGCTCCCCGACGGATTCAAGAAGTGCATCCCCTGTCGAAGATCATTGGGGACATCGACGAACGTACTACACGGTCAAGGTCCAGGAATTCCTCTCATTTTGCTCATGCTGCTTTTGTTGCCACCTTTGAGCCCAAGGACATTGGACACGCTTTATCCGATGCAACCGGGTCAATTCTATGCATGAGGAGTTGGAAAACTTTGAGAGGAACCAGGTGTGGGAGTTAGTTGAACCACCTCCAAATTGCCACCCTATAGGAACCAAGTGGGTTTGGAAGAACAAAGAGGGTGAGAATGGGATGGTTGTGAGGAACAAGTCCAGACTTGTTGCTCAGGGGTTTAGTCAGAAGGAGGGGATCGACTATGAGGAGACCTTTGCTCCTGTGGCCCGTCTTGAGGCAATTCGAATCCTTCTAGCCTTTGCCGTGGCTAAAGGGTTCAAGTTGTTTCAGATGGATGTGAAGAGTGCCTTTCTGAATGGGGTCATAGAGGAGGAGGTGTATGTGAAGCGACCACACGGGTTTGAGAGCGAGTTGTACCCACACGGGGTGTACATGTTGAAAAGGGCTCGTATGGCTTGAAACGGGCGCCCGTGCTTGGTATGGGAGATTGAGAGGTTTTACGTTGAGCGAGAGGGTTTGTGATGGGTACCGTGGATAGAACCCGTTTCTCCTCAAGCATGGAAATGACTTGTTGATTGTGCAGATATACGTGGATGATATTGTCTTTGGTGGCTCGTCACATAACCTTGTTGCCAAGTTTGCAGATGAGATGAGCAGGGAGTTCGAGATGAGCATGATGGGTGAGTTGCAGTACTTTCTCGGGCTGCAGATCAAGCAAGTGAAGGACGGAACTTTTGTGCACCAGACCAAGTACACGAAAGACATGCTGAGGAAGTTCCAGATGCAAGATGTGAAGCCGATGTCGACTCCCATGGGGAGTATGGCCACTTTGGATGCGGACGAGGACGGAAAACCAGTGGACCAACGGGAGTACAGGAGCATGATCGGCTCTCTCCTCTACTTGACGGCGACGAGGCCAGACATACAGTTCAGTGTGTGTCTGTGCGCTCGTTTTTAGGCTTCACCGAGGACATCAAATCGACAGGCCGTCAAGAGGATTTTCAGGTACCTACAGTCTGCCCCGGGTCGTGGCCTCTGGTATTCTTCCTCCTCGACTCTCTCTCTTCATGGTTTTTCCGATGCGGGTTTTGCTGGTTGTCGAGTCGAGAGGAAGTCTACTTCTGGTACTTGCCAGTTTCTTGGGTCTTCGTTGGTTTCATGGTCTTCCCGCAAGCAGTCTAGTGTAGCTCGGTCTACCACCGAGGCGAGAGAATGTTGCGGCCGCGAGTTGTTGTTCCCCATTTGTTGTGGATTTCATACACTTTGAGAGACTTTGGTGAGGAGTGCACCCGGATCCCACTTCTTTGTGATAGCACCGGTGCCATAAGCGTAGCTAAAAACCCAGTGCTTCACTCCAGAACCAAACACATAGAAGTGAGGTATCATTTCTTGAGGGACAATGTGGAAAAAGGAACCATTGTGTTGAGTCATGTCCCTACCCAAGATCAGCTAGCCGACATCTTTACAAAGCCTCTCGACCAAGCTACATTTGTGCGCTTGCGGGGGGAACTTGGGGTTTGTTGCCCTTTCTAGTTGATTCTTGGGGGTTTTTTTCTTTGTATCATATGTATCATACCATGTTTTACTTTGATGTATATACATGTTTTGCTTAATGTGCAAACCATGGTAGGATAGCCATCTTGTCATATATCATGTTGCATTTGTATCATATTGCATTTTAGGATGATGAGCTTCTTTCATATGCCTTATTTGAGTCTCTTTGGCTATTTGTGATATATTGGTCATATGTGTGGAGAAATGGTGATGTGAGGCTATGCTCTTGGAATATTTGAGATATATGTGTGGTGAGATAGCTCTTTTTGAAATAAATGCTAATCTTGACTAATTTTTGGTGAAATGTGCTCCACTCGTGTGTAGTAGTGTATCCATGTCACAGTTTGGTCTAAATGTGCTTTTCATGCTTAGATTGTGCTTGGATGTCTTTTTCTTGCATTTGGGCCAAAGGCCGAATATCATTGTGAATGTTTAGCCTATGTTGCATTCATGGGGGAGCATAAGCTTCTTTTTGCCGCAAAGGCACTTCATGTACCATGAAATGATTTAATCTTGAAAAGAAGTGTATAATGCTTGAAAACTGCTCCATCCATCATGTCTATGCTTAAAATGTCTTATCTTTCACATATGGGTGCAAAACATGTTGCATGATGTTCACCAGTGGAGAAGTCTCCCCGAAGTGGACACATGGCTCATGAGCTTTGACATGACATGCTTTGCTTTATGGGTGTTTGCCATGATCTTTTGCTGAGAATTTGATATCCTTGTATGATCTTTGAATGGTATGCATGTTTGTGGCTCGAGTGTGACATGGATAGGCTTTTACATGTGAAGTGAGTCTTCTTTTGGCAAAACTGCTTAAATCTGAAAATTTTGCTTTGTCACATGCTTGTATTTTCATATATTACTTGTGGCAATGCTTTGACTATGCTATGATTCATATGTGTGATTTTTGTCTCATTTCTAGCCTTTGACACTAGATTTGGCCTATTTGAGAAGCTCATGTAGATGTTTATATGCTTTGTTTTGCATTTCTGCATTTTCACCTTGATTCATACATTGTCAACAAGGGGGAGAAGAGGTGAGCTTAATGAAAATTCAGAAGAGTTGAGCTAAAATTTAGAAGTTTGCATCCACATGTTCAGGGGGAGCTTGCATTTGTTCAGGGGGAGCTTTCTTGCTGATTTCAGTGTGGAGTTTGTGCTTTGCTTGGCTTGTGACCTTTCTTTGCCTTTCCTTGGTTTGGTCATGAGTTGAGCTTCTTTGTTTTTCTTTCTTCTTCCTTTCTTTCTTTCTCTGAATTTCATTTCGCGTTGTGTGTTGTCAATGCACTCATCAAGGGGGA
The DNA here is from genome assembly GCA_947561735.1 of Cenchrus americanus. Taxonomy (NCBI): domain Eukaryota; kingdom Viridiplantae; phylum Streptophyta; class Magnoliopsida; order Poales; family Poaceae; genus Cenchrus; species Cenchrus americanus. Next base: position 140,782,462 of record OX387239.1, on the reverse strand, counting down.
GATTTAGGACCAGGAGCGTCCCAGTGGTCGATGGATGACCGCTCCTCAGTGATGAGTGATTGACAACGGGTGTTGGACTGACTCTTGCCTTAGTGCGCAGGTGTAGGCTGCGGCCTAGTTCGTGTTGTTGTAGGTGAAGAACGGGCGCGAAAGGTCTTCAGCCTTGAGGGGCCTCCGGGAGATGGAGAGACAAGTAGGCTCGGTTCGAGGTACCCGGTGGACAGTGGGACTAGGTGCGGGTCACATGGTGGCGATACGAGCAAGACGAAGTCATGGACAATCGAGCCGGTGCACGGTGGCGGTCGAGTCAAGTGGTTTGGCGGGAGGCCGGACCGAGCACGCGGGGTTTGGTGGTTTGCCCATAAAACCATCGGAGGACGGTTTCTTGGTTTGGGCCTAAAAACTAAGTCCGAGGGCCCAACACGACGGAGACGGGATCCGGGCGTGTCGGGAAGCTTCGAGGCGGAGGACACGCGGCGGGATCGCATGGCTTGCGTCGGGAGGACGCGGGGTGCGACAAAGGCGTGGCCGTCCGATGGAAAGACCCACAAACATTACCTAAATGCCCCTACGTGGGTTGTATCGCCAGTAGTTAAGTTAGGGGTAGTTGAGTCATTTACCATTCCGGCGGGACCTGATATATAAGCCATGAGTGTGTGTGGATGGCTCTCTCTCTCTCCGCGACTTAGGGTTTCTTTTCCCCCCTCCCATTTCTCATTTTCGTAGCTATTTTCTTCTCCATTTTCTCTAGGCTAGCATGAGAGCTTCATGAGAGGTTGGTTGAGAGGGATGGATGCTAGGGCGGCATGCTAGACCTTGTGAATCTTTCCTGGTTTGTATAGAAGATTCGGAGTTGTGTTTTTCGTGGCCTTTTTGTGCTTGTTTTCGTGCTTTTGTTCTCCGTGTGATTCCGCGGATTTGAGTGGGTTTCTCCCCGGATTTCTTTGAGGGAAACATGGATAGATGTCTCGTGCATCTTTGTGATTGATCTTGTGCCCTCAAACGTCGGGAAACCACTTCAATTCAAGGATTTTCGTTCGGTGCTCTAGCTTTTGGTGGTGCTCAAAGGATTCGCGATTCCCGGTGATTTAGATAGTGAGGACCATGTGTGGTTCGAGGACCGGTGGATGGTCGCTTCCTTGTGTGATGAGTGATTGACAACGTTGTGTGGACTGATTCTTGGCTAAGTATTGCAGGTGCAGGTTGCGGCTTGAGCGGGTGTTGGTGCGGGTGAAGAACAAGCGCGAAAGGTCGTCGGCGGTGAGGCCTCCGGGTGTGGAGAAGACAAGTAGGCTTCGTTCGAGGGACCCGGTGGCCGGCGGGGGTCAAGTGCGGGCCGCATGGTGGCATGAACAGCAAGATGAAGTCGTGGACGGTCTCTTGGTTGAGCCTCAAAACCAAGGTCGAGCCGGGACTACGTGGGAGCCAAGTCATGAGTGGAGATTGGCGGAGGCTACACCGAGTTCGCGGGGTTTCCGGTGGTTCACCAAAAAACCACTGGGTTCCTTGGTTGATCCACAAAGCCAAGACCGGAGAACCGGAGAACCGAAGACGGAGCTGCAGCAGCGCCAGACCGGTCTGACCGGTCTGACCGGTGGGGACCGGTCTGACCGGTGAGGAGCACCGGTCTGATCGGTGTGCGACGACGCAGTCCGGAATCTTCGAAGCGGAGGACACGCGTCGGGATCGCATGGCTTGCGTCGAGGCTACGCAGGGTGCGGTCGCCGGGCATCCGTCCGATGGTGAAGACATCAAGAATTCCAAATCCGCCCTTGAGGGGCTTGTATCCCTAGTTAGTAGAGAAGGGCGTTTTAGACATTCGGTTGCCTCCATATAACCCAAGAGGTGAGAGGATGGCATCCAACTCTTGGAACCCTAGCTCATTAGTTTTCCTATTTTCCACCTATTTTCCTTAGGTTTTCTTTAGGACTAGCAAGAGAGCTTCACGGAGAGATCTTGTTGAGAGGGTTGGATGATCGGGTGGCTTGCTAGACCTTGTACGAACCTTTGTCTCATGTATAGATGATTCGGCATGGTTCCTCAAGGTTTGGATGTGTTTTCCCCGGTTGTTCTTGGTGGTGATTTTCGGAGCCCTCTCTCGGTGATTTCTTTGGGTTGTTTTCGGGACTTTTCTCTTGGGGATTTGGTGGGGGAAATTTGTGGGAACCCTTCGTGGTTCTTTGGGCTGTGATTCCCCTCCCAAATCCGTGAGTAAAAGTGCTCGATTTTGGGGTTTCTTGAGTTCTTGGGTTGGAAGTGCTTTCGGCGGGATTTCTTCGATTTCTCCTTTTTGGACGAGATTTGGTGGGATTAAACTTGGCTATGGACTCCTCATGAGGTGTTCCTGATATCCCCAAAGTCTTGTTCATGTCCGTGGAGTGATTTGGGAGATCGAGATTTGGATTCGGGGGAGTTGACCCGCGGGTGCTGTTCATCCCGAGCTACCCAGGCTACACCGGTCTGACCGGTGCTCTTGGCCGGTCTGACCGGTGCGAGCCCTTGTGGGACTTTGCTCGGGTGAACGTCTTGGTGTGTTCGTTGTTGTCCCGTGTTGCTGCTGTTTCGAGTTTGGGTCAGTTTGGTGGTCGGTTGGCCTGTTTGGTGCCTTGGGGGCTTTCAGGCTGACATCGGTCTGACCGGTGTGTCTCACCGGTCTGACCGGTGTAGAGCCACTTAGTGGAAGTTGCTCAGTTTCACCAGCGGGGACCGGTCGGCCGGTGGTGCTCACCTGTCTGACCGGTGTGGGTCTGTAGGCTCGAGGTTTGGTTTTTCCGCTGCGTTTCTCGGGTCGGAAGGTGGTGTGTTGGTTCCTAGGTCCAGTGGCACTCCAGTGGCTACGTGGCCTTGACCAACCTTGGTAGTGAGTCGGAGACGTGTGTTGGAAGCCGTGTTCGTCTTGTTGGAGTTTCCATCTCCTTCGAGAAGAATTTTTATCGGCTCCCATTCACTCCCCCCCTCTCTGGTTCGCCGTATCGGTCCTTCAAGTGGTATCAGAGCCGGTTCGGGTCTTTGTTGACTCTAACCAGTCTAAGATCCAAGGATGGCGTACCAGGAACGGGGCTCGGGTCCTCCACACTTTGATGGCAAGAACTACCAGATGTGGAGCAAGCGGATGGGTGCTTTTCTCCGCGGAAAGGGTCAGATCCTTTGGGATGTTACGGTGGACACAGGCTATGTCCAGCCGGTTGATTTCCTCGCTCCAGGATCGAGGGACAGCTTCGACGCCAACAATAAGGCGGTCGACTACTTGTTTCGTGCTTTGTGTCAGCCTGAGTTTGATCGGGTGCACACCGAGCACTTGGCTTGTGGGATTTGGGCGGTGTTGAAGGAGGCTCATGTTGGGAACGCTCAGGTTCAGGCACGGATGTATGCGACCTACCGGAGAGAGTACGAGAACTTCACTCATCTCCCCGGTGAGTCCATCAATGCCTTGTTTCAGAGGTTCACGGTGGTTGTGAACAACATGAGGGCCAATGTGGACGTGCTCCCGTACGATGATCATGATAGAGCGGTCAAGCTCTTACACTCTTTGGATCGTACGATTTGGGGCGGAAAGTTCGAGGCCATTGTGGAGTCGGAGAAGTATGACACTCTGACCGTTAACTAGCTGTTCTCAAAGCTCAAGACGGCTGAGGTGGATAGGGGCATGACTGCCAAGCTCGAGGGACCGACTGATTCCCATAGTCTTGCCCTCGTTGGTGGTTCCAAAGGAAAGGCTAACTCTAACCCATCCACCAGGATGTTCTCTTTCTCCTCTTTGATGTCTATGGCAGATGAAGAGTTCGACGAGCTTGGAGAGGACGAGCTGGCGCTCTTGACGAGGCGGTTCGAGAGGCTGCACGAGAACCGCGTGAACATAAGGAGGAACACGAGGACTTGCTTCCAGTGGGGCAAGACGGGACACTTCGTTGCCGACTGCCCGGAGAAGGCCGAGAACAAGGACAGCTACAAGCACAAGCCGAGGATGGACGGCAAGTACCGTTCGAGGCGCGACCACAAGAGCAAGCACAAGAACTAGTACAAGGACGAGCGACGATCGAGGAAGAAGGAGAGCCGAGGCAAGGCCCGAGCGATGGTTGGAGCGAGCGACGTCGACTCCAGTTCCGCGTACTCCACCTCGAGCTCGAGCAGCAGTGCAGACGAGGGAGATCACCGCAAGAACAAGAAGTCGTCCAAGAACCTGAGCAGGCTAAGCTGCTTCGTGAGAGATGGCCTCTGCACCATGGCACTGAGTTCCGGCAGCAAGAAGAGCACACAGAGCGACTCGGACTCTGAGTCCGACGACGAGGTGCGTGATGAACTTCCCTTCTTGCGCCAGGAGAATGAGAGGCTTGGCTCTTTGCTTGATAACCGTGATGACATGCTTAGAGAGGCCAAGAAAATGAGGAAAGAGCTTAGGGCTTCACTCGAGGATGCTAGGACTAGAGTGGCTGAACTAGAGACACAGGTGCTTGATAGCAAGCTTGAGATTGATTCGCTTAAGGCTAGCCCTGTTGTTTCCGATGAGAATGATTGTGCTGATTGCTCCATATTCCTTGCTGATCTTGCCTTGTTTAAGGAGAAGCATGCCTCCAAGTGTGAGGAACTAGATGTGCTTAGGGTTGAAGTGGCTGAGCTTAAGTCTAGATCTGCCTTGCTAGGTGCTTGCACTTCTTGCCCTGTTTTGCATGCTAAGATTGATGAGATGCATGCCTACACTAGTTCGCTCGAGGCTAAATTGAAGGAACCCATGCCTACATCTTGCTCTACCTGTGAATTGCATGCATTGAAAAATTTGGAGCTTGCACATTATGTTGATCGTTTGCAGGATGAGAATGATGACTTGAGGAAGTTGATGGGTTGGTTGTCCAGTCATGAGCCTCAGTTGAGGATGATGATCGAGGCCTTTAAGAGGCAAGATGGTGAGAGGGCTTGGGGAAAACAAGGTTGGTGAGGGAAGCAGAGAGAATATCCCGGAGCCACCAAAAACCCACCACAAAAATGATTTCCCTCCAAAACCTAACCATCCAAGGACCCGACTAGACACAACCACAGCTCCACCCGTGTTTCCTACACCCACAAATGACCTGCAAAAGCCTATCAAGTTTGTGAGCACTTCGGGGAAAGTGTTCTTTGGGAAGGAGAGTGAGAAGGCAAGTGGTGAGAAACCGGTGGAGGGTTTGAGTGGAGAGAAACCAAGTGAGCTGCCACGTCCCAAGCCTAAGCCTAAGCTTGTGAGGTTCCATTGTGGCTATTGTGGGAGAGATGGCCATAAGGAGGAGTTTTGCTTCAAGAGGAAGCGAGAGGAGAGAATGGCAAAAGAGTGGGCTAACAAGGACAAGTACCACCCTTCCGATGGTGTACTTGAGCCTCGTATGCAGATGCCCAGGGGCAAGGCAAGTGTGAGGACAGTTCGGGCTTGGGGAGAGCGAAAGGCTGTTGGAGGTGCTGCTGCCCAGGTCACACCGGTCAGACCGGTGTGGGGCACCGGTCAGACCGGTGCAGGCCTGGACAGACAGCTGTTTGGGTTTCGAGCTCGTACAGGTGCGAGGGTTGTTTTTGGTGGTCGTGGTTCTGGTGGTTGGGCTGGAAAGGGTGCAGGTGGTCAGTTTGCTAGGCGTTCTCCTCCTCGTGCTCAATACGGGGATCGGAGGAGTCGTGGCTTTGAGTTGGAGAGGAAGGACGTTCCACGGGCTTTCTTGCGTGGATTTGGTCCTCCTCCAGGCAGAGAGGGGTGGTTCCCTCAGGGTGGTTACCGTGGTGGTGTTCGTGGAGGTAGCTTTGGTAGGAGAGATGCTTTGGTTGGTGCTAACCCCACTTTCGAGCAAATGGCTCGGCATTGGTTTTACTCTTTTGGTACTAACCCCAGTGCTGAGTCGTTTGTTCGCTCACGTGCTCGTTTTTGAATTTCAGGTGGGAGACTTGAAGAACATTTGGTTGATTGACTCCGGTTGCTTGAGGCATATGACCGGAGACAGGGGGTGGTTCTCAAGTCTCGTCCCGGTGGTGACGAAGAGGTACATCACTTTTGGGGACAATGGGCGTGGGCGTGTGCTTTCAGAAGGTGAGATCAAAGTGAGTGACAAGATCACTCTGAGGCGTGTTGCTCTTGTTCAATCGCTGGGGTACAATTTGCTTTCTGTGTCCCAGTTGTTGGATGAGGGTTTTGAGGTGTTGTTTCGGCCTGGTGGTTCTCGGATTGTGGACTCTCGAGGGGACCTTGTTTGTATGGTTGTTCCCGAGGGTCAGGTGTTTCGTGCTGATTTTTCTCAGTCTTCGGCTGTGGAGCGTTGTTTCTTGGCTGGTTCATCGAGTGAGTTGTGGAGGTGGCATAGGAAGTTGGGTCACTTGAGCTTTGACCTTTTGTCTCGCTTGAGTAAACTCAATTTGGTCCGAGGATTGCCACGGTTGAGGCTTGAGAAAGAGTTGGTTTGTGCGCCTTGTAGGCATGCCAAGATGGTGGCCTCTTCTCACCCGCCTCTCACCGATGTGATGACTGAGCATCCATGCGAGCTGCTCCATATGGACCTTGTTGGCCCAGCTCGTGTGCGATCTGCGGGTGGGAAGTGGTATGTCCTTGTTGTGGTGGACGACTATTCTCGGTATTTGTGGGTGTTCTTTCTCGAGGAGAAGGGGGAGACGTTTGGTTTTGTTCGAGATCTAGTCTTGAGGTTGAGAAACGAGAGGCACGGAGATGCCATACGAGCTATCCGCAGTGATAATGGCTCGGAATTCAGGAACTCTCGTTTTGAAACCTTTTGCCATGACTTGGGTCTTGAGCACCGTTTTCGAGTCCGTATACGCCTCCCCGTAATGGTGTTGTAGAAAGGAAGAACGGGACCTTGTGCGAGATGGCTCGGACGATGCTTGATGAGCATAGGACTCCGAGGAGGTATTGGGCCGAGGCGGTGAATACCGCATGCTATGTGTCGAACGAGATATACCTCGAGTGCACAAGAAGAAGACATGCTATGAGTTGATGCATGGTTGCACACCCAAGGTGAGTCACTTCCATGTCTTTGGTTGCAAGTGTTTCATTCGAAGAAAGGCGGGGAAGTTGGATAAGTTTGAGGCTAGGTCTGTCGATGGCATTTTCTTTGGTTATGCATCTCATTCTAGAGCATATCGTGTGCTCAATCTTGAAACTAACCAAATCGTGGAGACTTGCGAGGTAACCTTCGACGAGACAGAGCCACGTAGTCAGCTTGTCTTTGAGTGTGCAAATGATGATGAGCTTGGCGAGGAGATCTTTCAGGAGGAGGAACATGAACATGGAGAGGATGAAGATGGCGGTGTGGTGCCCCCGGCTGAATATGTACCCACTACTTCGACTACGATGATGGATGGACCCTCTGCTACACCTACGACGACAAATCAAGAACAAGGAGAAGCTGATGTTTAGGGGGAGGTAGCTTCGAGGCGAGAACCTTCCCGGCGAGTGCAAGTGGATCACCCAGCTTCGAGGATCATCGGCGACATGAATGAACGCACTACACGGTCGAGGGTTCGAAACAATTCCCATTTTGCTCATGCTGCGTTTGTTGCTTCTTTTGAGCCCAAAGACATTGGACACGCACTATCTGATCACAATTGGGTTAACTCGATGCATGAGGAGTTAGAGAACTTTGAGAGGAATCAGGTGTGGGAGTTGGTTGACCCTCCCCCAGGGTGTAAGCCGATTGGTACGAAGTGGGTGTGGAAAAACAAAGAGGGCGAGAAAGGTGAGGTTGTGAGGAACAAGTCGAGACTTGTTGCCCAGGGGTTCAGTCAGAAGGAGGGGATCGACTACGAGGAGACCTTTGCTCCCGTAGCCCGTTTGGAGGCGATTAGGATCCTTCTAGCCTTTTCCGTGGCTAAAGGGTTCAAGTTGCACCAAATGGATGTGAAGAGTGCTTTTCTGAATGGAGTGTTGGAGGAAGAAGTGTATGTGAGGTAGCCTCCGGGGTTTGAGATTGAGAAGTACCCCCACCGGTGTACAAGTTAAGGAAGGCGCCGTATGGGTTGAAGCGAGCGCCTAGAGCTTGGTATGGCAAGGTTGAGGGGGTTCTTGTTTGAGAGAGGTTTTGAGATGGGGAAGGTCGATCAGACCTTGTTTTTGCTGAGGCGGGGCAGAGATATCCTGATTGTGCAGGTGTACGTGGATGATATTGTCTTTGGTGGCTCGTCTAACTCTCTTGTTGCGAGGTTTGCAGATGATATGAGCAGGGAGTTTGAGATGAGAATGATGGGTGAGTTGCAGTTCTTTCTCGAGCTACAAATCAAACAATCGAAGGAAGGGACATTTGTGCACCAGGCAAAGTACACCAAGGACATTGTCACTAGTAGAAATAGGAGCATTTGGGACCTTTTGCTAGTGACGCTGGTTACTTTGGTCATGGAATAATATCATTCTATGACCAAATTTTATTTTTCGTCATAAGTTACAAGTGACCAAAATGTGGCTTAGATTTTTGTGACGAAAATGAAAGGAACGACACAGAACATCAGAAGATCATCGTCATAGATGGTGATTCCCATTTGCTGCATCATTTGGAGCTTTTTTTTGAGGGGTGTGTGGTTTGGGACACCTTTTTTAATTTTAGGCGAGTTTGGCCCACCGAAGAAGGTCTCCAATTTTGTGGCCCAAACTGCAGGCTTAAATTTTGTCAAAGTGGGCCTGCCAACTGCCACTGCATAGCTTATTATTTGAGGCAAAAAATATGCGCCCGCAAGGCTTCGATCCTGCGACCTAATAGATCACATAAACCTGGGTTACCACTAGAGTAGCCCTTCGTTTGTGAAGGAACAGTTCACTTTAACATATATACACGTATTCAAATTGATAATTGAAAAGGTTGGACCCTAAATTTAATGGATCAGAGATCGTTGCCTATCCACGAAGGCTCGCTCGCTCACGCAAAAGTCTGGGACTCAGAGGGGCAGCGCAATAATTTTTTTGGGGGCCTCCATCGTGTTCTCGGCATCGTATAGGATCGGCGTCGATGTGCGTGGACCTGATCGAGGGGGTGGAATTGGTTGAAGGCGTGGACGTGCACGTCTACCTGATCGAGGTCGTTCACGGCGTGAGCATTGCGACCTGATCAATGGTGGCCACGTGATCGAGAGGAAGAGGACGTGTGTGCACCTGATCAAGGGCGTGCAGGAGATTGAGGGTGTGGACGAGCGCGTCCAGCTGATCGAGGGCGTGGACGACGTGTGCGTCGTGGCTCGATCCCGGATTGGAGCGAGTTCGCCGGGGATCGTCGCATAGGCAGAAAAGGTTTGAAATTTGGTTATTATATGCATTAGTAATTTGTTTAGTTTAATCACAGTTAGTTAGTTCATATTTTTTTGTCAAAACAGATGGATAGAAGTTGGGTTTTTGGGAAACAATTCACAACTGTTTATGTCAAGGGAGTTGAAGATTTTATGAGATTTGTTAGTGAAAGGTACCCTGAAGACGAACACATTCGCTATCCGTGCGTTAATTGTCATAATCGAAGGTTGATGCATCAAAATCAAGTAGAAACTCATCTGCACATTTATGGAATTTCACCTACATATACCAGGTGGACTCATCATGGGGAGGCTGCAGATGTTGAAATTGATGAGGGTATAGATCAGGAGGTAGAAGGGCATGATAATGACTTTGGGATACATGTGGATGAGAATGAAGATGGTTACGATGAGGATCATGGAGTACCAGAGATGATAGGAGATCTGTTTGCAACGGCAGAGGCTGATGGAGAAATACCAACATTTGCAACAGTTCTGAAAGATGCGAAGAAGAAGCTCAGCCCGGGTTCTAAACATTCAAAATTTTCTTTTATGGTGAGGATGTTGTATATGAAGTCCCGTTATCGAATCTCCAATAAAGGGTTCACCGCAATGATGAAGCTGATATCAGATGGACACCCGGAGAGTGAGTTGCCAAGATCATATGACGAGGCCAAGAATTATCTTAAAGAATTGGGGCTTGCATTTGAGAACATCTATGTGTGCAAGAACAATTGTGTGTTGTTTCAGGATTCGAAAACAACCAAGTATGCAAAGTTGAATGCGTGCCCAGTCTGCAAGGAGTCACGATGGAAAGACAAAACTGGGACAAAGCAGATTCCACACAAGGTATTGAGGCATTTTCCACTCTTGCCAAGGTTGAAGAGAATTTATGCATCAAAGCGAACTTCTGAGGAAACTCAATGGCACAATAAAGTGAGGAAGCCAGTCGAGGGTGTAATGAGCCATCCAGCTGATGGGGAAGCATGGAAGGACTTTGATAGGAGGGAACCATTTTTTGCAGGTGATCCGAGGAACCTGAGGCTTGCCTTAGCTACCGACGGATTCAATCCTTTTGGCAACATGAGTTCACAAGATACGTATGTGGCCATTGCTTCGACACCGCCGAATCTCCCACCATGGGAATGTGTGAATCCGTAAAACTCGCTTTATGTCTTTACTCATCCCGAGTCCAAATGCTCCAGGAAAGGATTTTGATGTGTTCCTTGAACCCCTAATCGAAGAACTGCTCGATCTTTGGTAGGGTGTATGGACGTTAGACGCATGTACTGGTACGAAGTTCAAGCTTCGTGCTGCTGTGCTTTGGTGTATACATGATTATCCAGCACTTAGCACGTTATCTGGGCGAATAACAAAAGGGTATTATGCATGTATTCATTGCGACAAGGATCCATTGTCTCGGCGTATAAGGGGCAAGTTATGCTACATTGGACATCGTCGTTACCTTCCTTTGTCACATAAATGGCGGAATTGCTTGGCTTTTGATGGTCAGCGTGAAAGAAACGTTCAGCCTGGCAAGTTTACTGTGGAGGAGGTCGAACGGGAGCTAGACAAGGTGAAAGATGTGAGGCCAGGTAAGCAGCCTAACATGACTGGAAATAAAAGGAAGCGGAGTGACGGTCCAAAGATTTATACTCGCAAAAGTGTGTTGTGGAGGTTGCCATATTGGAAAAATTTGAAGCTTCCACATAATCTAGATGTCATGCACATAGAGAAGAATGTTTGTGAAAATATTCTTGGCACTTTACTCAATATACAAGGCAAGTCGAAGGACACACTAAAAGCTAGGTTTGATTTGTATGATATGGGCATTAGACAAGAACTGCACTTGCAGGAGGATGGTAACTCGGTCCGCAGGGCACCGCAGCGGCTCCATACGTGTTGGGAAAGGATCGTAAAATCGAGTTCGCAAGTTTCTCAAAGGTATCAAGTTTCCCGATGGATATGCGGCTAATCTAGGAAGATACATAAGTGATGATGGTTCAAGGATCGTTGGAAAGCTGAAGACACATTCTTGCCACATACTCCTGCAAAGAATCATACCCGCTGGCCTTAGAGGACTAGTGAGGAAGGATGTATATGAGGCAATTGCAGAGTTGGGGACCTTTTTCAGGGAATTATGCAGTAGAAATATAAGGATTGATGTTGTGAAACGGCTGAAAGAAGAAATTCCATTGATACTATGTAAGCTTGAGAAAATATTTCCTCCTGCCTTCTTTGATGTCATGGTGCACTTGTGTGTCCACCTTCCTGATGAGGCACTGCTAAGAGGACATGTTCAGTATGGATGGATCTACCCAATAGAAAGGCGGCTAGGCACTTTGAAGAATTTTGTGAGGAACAGGGCTAGGCCTGAAGGATCAATTGCTGAGGCATATATGGCAAGTGACACCTTGACCTTTTGTTCTAGGTACATGGAGGATGTGGACACTAAATTTAACCAGGACGACGATAGTGGTACGGAGCCGCCATCGCTCGATGACATATCTGTTTTTAAGCATGGTGGTACTCTTGTTGGAGCGAATAGGACCGAGTACATTGAAGATGTTGTCATGAATAAGTTAATTTGGTATGTGCTACACAATGCTGAAGAAGCAGATGAATATAGGAAGTAAGTATTTTTGTGTTTTAATTTCTGTTTTTTTTTGAAAAATCGGAATTTTTTCTAACGATTTCATTTTTTACTATAGGTTGTACGAGGATGAGCTACTGCAGCAAGGTGCACGTCTAAATGAAGTAAATGCAATGGTTGAAAAGGGATTTGCAAAATGGTTTAAGTCAAATGTAAGTCACTTAGCATTTTGGCCGTAGGAATAGTAAATGCATTATTATCCACATGTAAATGGTGACGTGAGTAATTTTGTTGCTACAGATTGAGAAGAAGCGCAGTGAGAATCCAGGATCGGTTAGTGAAGGACTGTGGGCACTCTCCTGTGGTCCAGTTCGGCGAGTTAAGATTGGTGCAGGTTGCAAGATTAATGGAGTGCGGTATAGCACAGTCGATTGTGAAAAGTTCATGCAGACACAAAATAGTGGTGTAATGACTGAAGGTACACATGATATGAAACCCATAGATTTCTATGGTGTCCTTAAAGAGGTTATTGAGTTGCTATACCCCTCAAATTATGATGTTCGACGGACGGTGGTTATATTTCGATGCGATTGGTACAACCAAGAAGGCAAGACTGTGGGCCTTCGAGATGACAAACATTTCAAATCCATCAATGTGAAGTCATTTTGGTACAAGACTGATCCTTTCATCTTGCCTCAGCAAGCAAAAAAAATATTTTACCTGCAAGACACAACTCCACAATGGTCAGATTTCAGAGTGGTACAAAAATTTGAACATAGGAATATCTATGATGTGGCTGAAACAGAACAGGGCAGTCATGAAGTGCATCAGGATGATTACTATTCTGAAACGGAGCATGTAGTGGAAGACGGTGACGACAATGAGGTTATGCCCAATGTCGCTGGTGGAGAAGCAACAATAATTCAAGGCAATTTACAGGAACTTATAAGAAACAAGAAGGAAGCTTCTAGTAATATTGAAGAGGATGAGGACGAGGACGAGGACGAGGATGATACATTGCTGCAATATTGTTGTGATGGTGGCGATGACAACAATGATGTCATGTCCACAGATGACGAAGACGATGATCGTTGAGTTTATTTTGTGGCGATGACAACTATTTAAGGCAGTTTAGTATTTATTATACGAAAGAATAGGGCAACAATTCAAAAGTTTGCCCTGGTGTATTTGGTATTTATTTCTGTTAATGAATAAACAGAAATTCAGCATGGCACTACACTGACTAGACTGATAGTGCAGTACACTGTTAGGTATGAACAGCTCCACCACAACCAACACATGAAACCAACACAAGGCAGCAATTTGGAACACAGGTCCGTTCCATTAGATACTGATATTTGGTTCTTACATCCTAGTAATAGTTCGACTAAAGTACCGACATCCGACATTCCAGACCTAAGTTTATACATGCATAACCATAACCTAAAAGAGTACATTACAGCACCTCATATGCAGTTACATTCACAAAACCAAACAAAAGACATAGCAGGTGCTCTGTAATGCTCTAGCAGAGTCCTATTTCTTGGCCTTAAGTTTCTCCAGGTCATCCTTCAGCTGTGCAATCTCAGTTTCCTTCTTTTTCAGATCTTCTTCAACTGCGATAGCAGTTTTGAACACTGTGTATTCCAGGCTGCCTAGGTGCTCCTTCAGGTCATTGTTCTCTTGGACTTGCAGCTCCAAACGTTCTTGCAGAACAGCCATTTCTTTCTGCATCTCATAACCCACTTCATAGACTTTGGAGTCCAACTTGCTGTCGAACTGGTCAGCGATGTCGTTCACATGCTTCATCAACCTGTTCTCCATCTTCCTCATGTTCTGCATGGCAATCTGTAATATGAGGGCAACGCATTCAGTAACAGGATTAGTAATGACTATCAGTAATAAGTATTGACTATCAATCATCAACCAAATATTTTTTTAAAAGAACCCTACAGATGGCATTTCTGGGTTAATCCATCATTTACTCAGTCTGCAAAGTAAAAGCAAATGCATGCTATCTGTGTAGAGATTCAACCACGATCAATGCCCTCCCAGCTATCCAGATTTCTAGTTTTCCTAATTTTTTATTTCAATGGTTCCCAGTCTATCACATGTAATCTATTAGGGCTGTCTGGCACACCTACATACTTGATGCGGAAACTTCCTGTTTGGCAGTTAAATATTTCTACATATTGTAGGAAATATGTGAAGTGACTCCAATTCATCACAACCATTTCTACATATAGCAGCTTCTTGTTTCTAGCTCCTGCCATGTCATTTTAAGGAAAGTAATAGTGTCATCTGCATAATCTAATATAATTATCCCCTTTGGGATCAGGTTTAGGCAAGATAGGTGGCTTCACTTAGTTGATGCTAAGCACAAGAAGCTAACAGATTTCAAGAATGGGGAATCCGCGTAATTTTTGGACCAAGTTAGGTTGCTTCACTTAGTTGATGCTAAGCACAAGAAGCACAAGAAACTTTTTTGGTGTGGTCGTTGAAGTGTGCAAAAATGCCGTGTGAATCCGCGTAATTTTTGGACCAAGTTTTTCATTTATTGTGATTATTTCTTGATTAACTCACAAAAAATGGAAAAATTCCCTAAGGTGCCTAGAAAAATCTGAAAACTGGCAACAACACTTCTTTTAGCTTCTTCATGTTGTAGAAAATATGAGAAGTGATTCCAAAAAAGTTTGTCATGCATATGCTCAACAGACATTGCTCTCTTTGACTTGTCCATAACACTTCGTGAGAGAAACTGATTCGTCTAGTACACATGCAGTACGACCATCTCCAAATCGTGTGAAACTTTTTTGGTGTGGTCGTTGAAGTGTGCAAAAATGCCGTGTGAATCCGCGTAATTTTTGGACCAAGATTTTCATTTATTGTGATTATTTCTTGATTAACTCACAAAAAAATGGAAAAATTCCCTAAGGTGCCTAGAAAAATCTGAAAACTGGCAACAACACTTCTTTTAGCTTCTTCATGTTGTAGAAAATATGTGAAGTGATTCTGAAGGATCGGATGGCGACTAGACAGGGGGGGAGTGAATAGGAGCCGGTAAAAATTCTTCCCAAAGAACCCGGCCTATGCCCTACTCAAATCCCGGTCACACACAAGCGATGGATCGAATCACGCACCAATCGCCAAGACCACGAGGTTATGGATCAACCTCTAGTCCTAGGAACGATTCCTTGAAGCACACACGGAAGCACTAGAAAAGAAGGAAGGAATCGAAACAAGAAGCACTGCACACAGCTCCTGGCGGACTGTCCGGCCTGGCAGTGCGGACCGTCCGCGATGAACCGCGCGGACCGTCCGACCTCGCTACCGTGGACCGTCCGCGCCGACGCCGCGGACCGTCCGGCCCTCCCCGCGGACCTTCCGTTAAACACACACAGAACACCAGAAGCGACCCGAGCAAAACGGACCGTCCGCCAAGGCCGGGCGGACCGTCCGCGCCACCCACGGACCGTCCGCTACTCGAGCGCGGACCGTCCGCAAACTGGCTACAACCAAAACTAAGAGCCAAACCGGATCGAAAGCAAAGACGCGCAAGAACACGACGAACACGCGACGAACAGGCTCCACGCGGATCGTTCGCGACCCCCCCGCGGACCGTCTGCGCCGCGCGGACAGAACAGAAACAGCCCGACCCCGAAAGTCAACTCCCCCAAATCATCATTGGATTTCCCAAACAGTTGAAGCTATGGAGACAAGGGTTTGGGGACTTGAAAAGCGTCACACAAGGATGCTATAGCCCAAAAAAAACTTGCCTCCTAACTCCCTAAATCACCGGGAATCGCGAATCCTTTGAGCACCACCAAAAAGCTAGAGCACCGAACGAAAACTCACGAATCGAAGTGGTTTCCCGGCGTTTGAGGGCACAAGATCAAGCACAAAGATGCACAAGACATCTATCCATGTTTCCCTCAAAGAAATCCGGGGAGAAACCCACTCAAATCCGCGGAAACACACCGGGAACAAAGGCAAGAAAACAAGCACGAAAAGCCACGAAAAACAACCCCGAATCTTCTATACAAACCAGGAAAGATTCACAAGGTCTAGCATACCGCCCTAGCATCCATCCCTCTCAACAAATCTCTCATGAAGCTCTCATGCTAGCCTAGAGAAAATGGAAGGAAAAATAGCTACGAAAATGAGAAAGAGGAGGGAGGAAATGAAACCCTAAGTCGCGCGGAGAGAGAGCCATCCACACACACTCATGGCTTATATATCAGGTCCCGCCGGAGTGGTAAATGACTCGACTACCCCTAACTAAACTACTGGCGATACAACCCACGTAGGGGCATTTAGGTAATGTTTGTGGGTCTTGCCATCGGACGGCCACGCCTTTGCCGCACCCCGCGTCCTCCCGACGCAAGCCATGCGATCCCGCCGCGTGTCCTCCGCCTCGAAGCTTCCCGACACGCCCGGATCCCGTCTCCGTCGTGTTGGGCCCTCGGACTTGGTTTTGAGGCCCAAACCAAGAAACCGTCCGCCGGTGGTTTTGTGGGCAAACCACTTGACTCGACCGCCACCGTGCACCGGCTCGTCTGTCCATGACTTCATCTTGCCCGTGTTGCCACCATGTGGCCCGCACCTAGTCTTGCTGTCCACCGGGTCCCTCGAACCGAGCCTACTTGTCTCTCCATCTCCCGGAGGCCCCTCAAGGCTGAAGACCTTTCGCGCCCGTTCTTCACCTGCAACAACACGAACTAGGCCGCAGCCTACACCTGCGCACTAAGTCAAGAGTCAGTCCAACACCCGTTGTCAATCTCTCATCACTGAGGAGCGGTCATCCATCGACCACTGGGACGCTCCTGGTCCTCAATCTCCCCCTTGATGAGTGCATTGACAACACACAACGCGAAATGAAATTCAGAGAAAAAGAGAGAAGAAGAAGAAAGAAAAATAAAGAAGCTCAACTCATGACCAAAACCGAAGAAAGGCAAAGAAAGGTCACAAGCCAAGCAAAGCACAAAATCCACATCGAAAACAGCAAGAAAGCTCCCCCTGAACAAATACAAGCTCCCCCTGAACAAATACAAGCTCCCCCTGAACATGTGGATGCAAACTTCCAAATTTCAGCTCACCTCTTCTGAATTTTCATCATTTTCATTAAGCTCACCTCTTCTCCCCCTTGTTGACAATGTATGAATCAAGGTGAAAATGCAGAAATGCAAGACAAAGCATGTAAACATCTACATGAGCTTCTCAAATAGGCCAAATCTAGTGTCAAAGGCTAAAAATAAGACAAAGATCACACATATGAATCATAGCATAGTCAAAGCATTGCCACAAGTAATATATGAAAATACAAGCATGTGACAAGGCAAAATTTTCAGATTTAAGCATTTTTATCAAAAGAAGGCTCTCTTCACATGTAAAAGCCTATCCATGTCACACTTGAGCCACAAACATGCATACCATTCAAAGATCATACAAGGATATCAAATTCTCAGCAAAAGATCATGGAAAACACCCATAAAGCAAAGCATGTCATGTCAAAGCTCATGAGCCATGTGTCCACTTCGGGGAGATTTCTCCACTGGTGAACATCATGCAACATGTTTTGCACCCATATGTGAAAGATAAGACATTTTACGCATAGGCATGATGGATGGAGCATTTTTCAAGCATTTTACACTTCTTTTCAAGATTAAATCATTTTATGGTACATGAAGTGCCTTTGCGGCAAAAAGAAGCTTATGCTCCCCCATGAATGCAACATAGGCTAAACATTCACAATGATATTCGGCCTTTGGCCCAAATGCAAGAACAAGGCATCCAAGCACAATCTAAGCATGAAAAGCACATTTAGACCAAACTGTGACATGGATACACAACTACATACGAGTGGAGCATATTTCATCAAAATTTAGTCAAGTTTAGCATTTATTTCAAAAAGGGCTATCTCACCACACGTATATCTCAAATATTCCAAGAGCATAGCCTCACATCACCATTTCTCCACACATATGACCAATATCTCACAAATAGCCAAAGAGACTCAAATATGGCATATGAAAGAAGCTCATCATCCTAAAATGCAATATGATACAAATGCAACATGATATATGACAAGATGGCTATCCTACCATGGTTTATACATCAAGCAAAGCATGTATATACATCAAAGTAAACATGGTATGATACATATGATACAAAAAGAAAATCCCCCAAGAATCAACTAGAAAGGGCAACAAACCCCAAGTTCCCCCGCAAGCGCACAAATGTAGCTTGGTCGAGAGGCTTTGTAAAGATGTCGGCTAGCTGATCTTGGGTAGGGACATGGCTCAACACAATGGTTCCTTTCTCCACATTGTCCCTCAAGAAATGATACCTCACTTCTATATGTTTGGTTCCGGAGTGAAGCACCGGGTTTTTGGCTACGCTTATGGCACCGGTGCTATCACAAAGAAGTGGGATCCGGGTGCACTCCTCACCAAAGTCTCTCAAAGTGTATGAAATCCACAACAACCGGGAGCAACAACTCGCGGCAACAACATACTCGCCTCCGTGGTAGACCGAGCTACACTAGACTGCTTGCGGGAAGACCATGAGACCAACGAAGACCCAAGAAACTGGCAAGTACCAGAAGTAGACTTCCTCTCGACTCGACAACTAGCAAAATCCGCATCGGAAAAACCATGAAGGGAAAGAGTCGAGGAGGAAGAATACCAAAGGCCAAGACCAGGGGCAGACTGTAGATACCTGAAAATCCTCTTGACGGCCTGTCGATGTGATGTCCTCGGCGAAGCCTGAAAACGAGCGCACAGACACACGCTGAACCGTATGTCCGGCCTCGTCGCCGTCAAGTAGAGGAGGGAGCCGATCATGCTCCCGTACTCCCGCCGGTCCACCGGTTCTCCGTCCTCATCCGCATCCAAAGTGGCCGTACTCCCCATGGGAGTCGACATCGGCTTCACATCTTGCATCCGGAACTTCTTCGCATGTCTTTCGTGTACTTGGTCCGGTGCACAAATGTTCCATCCTTCACTTGCTTGATCTCGCGGCCCCGAGAAAATACTGCAACTCGCCCATCATGCTCATCTCAAACTCCCTGCTCATCTCATCTGCAAACTTGGCAACAAGGTTATGTGACGAGCCACCAAAGACAATATCATCCACGTATATCTAAACAATCAGCAAGTCATTTCCATGCTTGAGGAGAAACAAAGTCCTATCCACGGTACCCATCACAAACTCTCTGCTCAACAGAAAACCTCTCAATCTCCCATACCAAGCACAGGGCGCCTGTTTCAACCCATACAGAGCCCTTTTCAACCTGTACACCCTGTGTGGGTACAACTCGCTCTCAAACCCAGGTGGCTGCTTCACATACACCTCCTCCTCTATGACCCCATTCAGAAAAGCACTCTTCACGTCCATCTGAAACAACTTGAACCCTTTAGCCACGGCAAAGGCTAGAAGGATCTGAATTGCCTCAAGACGGGCCACAGGAGCAAAGGTCTCCTCATAGTCGATCCCCTCCTTCTGACTAAACCCCTGAGCAACAAGTCTGGACTTGTTCCTCACAACCATCCCATTCACTCCCTCTTTGTTCTTCCAAACCCACTTGGTTCCTATGGGATGGCAATTTGGAGGTGGTTCAACTAACTCCCACACCTGGTTCCTCTCAAAGTTTTCCAACTCCTCATGCATAGAATTGACCTAGTTTGCAGCAGATAAAGCATGTCCAATGTCCTTGGGCTCAAAAGTAGCAACAAAAGCAGCATGAGCAAAATGAGAGGAATTCCTGGATCTCGACCGTGTAGTGCGTTCATCGATGTTCCCAATGATCTTCGACAGGGGATGCACTTCTTGAATACGTCGGGGAGCCTCACGCCTCGAGACTACCTCCCCCTCAACTTCAGCTTCTCTCGCCTGGTCCTCTTGTTGCACCGTCGTTGTCCATGAAGTAGACGGTCCACGCTCCATAGTGGTCGTAGGGGAAGTAGTGGGTACACACTCAGCTTCAGGCGCATGGTTCTCCCCATCATCATCTCCAGCTTCATCCTTCTCTTCTTCAAAGAGGTCCTCGGCCATCTCTTCATCACCTGCACATTCAAAGCCAAGAGAGGTACATGGCATTGTCTCGTCGAAGGTTACCTCGCAAGTCTCCATTATTTTGTTAGTCTCAAGGTTAAGCACCCTATAGGCTCTAGAGTGGTTAGCATATCCAAAGAAAATACCATCACTAGACCTAGCCTCAAACTTGTCGAGTTTTCCCTTCTTCAGAATGAAACATTTGCAGCCAAAGACTCGGAAGTGACTCACCTTGGGTGCCCGACCATGCATAAGCTCATAACGAGTCTTCTTCTTGAAAGCTCGCAATAAAATCCCGTTGGAAACATGACAAGCCGTATTGACCGCCGCCTCAGCCCAATACCTCCTAGGAGTCCTGTGCTCATCGAGCATCGTCCTAGCCATCTCACAAAGAGTCCGATTTTTCCTTTCCACGACTCCATTTTGAGGGGGCACATAAGGGGTCCAATACTGATGTTCAAGACCTAGATCACGACAGAAGGCATCAAAACGAGAGTTCTTGAACTCTGAGCCATTATCACTTCGGATAGCTCGAATAGCATTCCCATGCCTCTCGTTTTTCAACCTCACAATCAGATCTCGAACAAAACCAAATGTCTCACTCTTATCTTCCAAGAAAAACACCCAGCCATAGCGAGAGTAATCGTCCACCACAACAAGGACATACCACTTCCCACCCACCGAGCGAACTCGAGCTGGCCCAACAAGGTCCATGTGCAACAGCTCTGTCGGACGCTCGGTCATGACATCGATCAGGGGTGGATGGGGAGTGGCTACCATCTTACCATGCCTACAAGGAGCACAAACCAAATCCTTCTCAAGCTTCAACCTCGGCAATCCTCGGACAAGGTCAAGACCACTCAAGCGGGAAACCAAATCGAAGCTCAAGTGTCCCAACCGCCTATGCCATTTCCACAAATCAGAAGAAGGACCGGCCATCAAACAGCGAGCGGGACCCAAAGAACGAGAGAAATCAGCCCTGAAAATCTGACCCTCGGGGATGATCATACAGACAAGATCACCTCGAGAATCAAGCAAACGAGACTCGCCAGACTTGAAACGCACCTCAAAACCTTCATCAAGCAACTGAGAAACCGAAAGCAAATTGAAACCCAAAGACTTCACAAGAGCCACTCTCTTCAACGTTACCTTGTCACTCACATGCACAACACCCTCCGACAGCACCCTTCCTTGTCCATTGTCCCCAAATGTGATGTACTGCTTTTCCTTCACTGGGGTGAGGCTGGAGAACCACTTCTTATCTCCGGTCATGTGTCGAGAACATCCGGAGTCGATCAACCAAATGTTCTCCAAGCCTCCTGCCTGTAGTCAGAAACAAGAACGAGAGTGAGCTAGCGACTTGACACTGGGGTTAGCACAAAGAAAGTTAAACCAGTGTCGAGCCATCTGCTCAAAAGAGGGGTTAGCAAACATCATTCCCTTGCCACCAAACTTCCCATGTCCCATGGGAGGAGTACAAGCACCACGAGGGGGAAAACGTGGTCCGTAGCTCCTCTGGAACCCAAAGCTGCGATCATCTCCCCTAAACCCGTACTGAGGACGAGTAGGAGGACGTCCAACAAAACCACCACGAGCCCGACCAAACCTCTCACCAAAGACGCACACCATCCTCTCTCCCGACAAACCTCTCACCACCACCTCTCCGTGGGAACCCGCCAACACTCCTCACACTTCCCACACCCCGTGGAAGTGGCACTCTAGGCTCGGGAATACCACGAGACCGGCGATACCTATCCCGGTTTGCTTGCTCCCTAGCAAGCCTCTCATCCCTCTTCCTCTTGTAGCAAAACTCGCAAGATGCCTCTCCTTGCCACAATACTCACACCCGAAGGGGATGGGTTTTGGTTTTGGCTCGGCTTCTCTCTAGGCTTCTCACCCTTCTCACCCACAAACTTCACCGGTTTCTGGAAATCATTTGTCTTAGGTGGGAATTTGGGTGGATCTTGGGTTGTGTCAAGCTTGTTGCAAAGGTGGTTGGGCTTTGGTGTGAAAGAGTTCTTGGGTGCTTTTGGAAGTGGGACTTGGATATCTCCAATCACCTCAAACTCGGGGTTAGACTCAACACACTTCTCATACACACTCTCCCCACTGTTCTCTCCCACTTTCTCACCTAACTTCTCAAAACCCAAACCACGACCATCAGCTCTCTTGAACTCCTCAATCATGATTTTCAATTGAGGTTCCTGCCCAGACAACCAACCCAACACCTTCCTCAAATAGTCATTCTCCTCATAGATGACATCCAAACGGGAAGTAAGTTCAAGATTGCGCAAAGTGACTTCATCACAGCTAGTGCAAGCATTGACAACAGGAGATTTCAAAGATGCTTCCAAAGAACTAATGGTAGAACGAGCATCAACAAGCTTAGCATGCATAGTAGGACATGACTTGCAAGCACCAAGCAAAGTAGGTCTAGCCTTAAGCTCATCATACTCAGTCCTAAGAGCATCTAGTTTAGCCAAGGTGGAAGCATTCTTCTCATTAAGCAGTTTAATCTCATTCAACCATGCATCACACTCAACACATTCAACATCATCAGGAGTAGTAGGAGCAAGTTTCAAAGAGTCATTCTCAAGTTTCAATTCAAGCAATTTTGACTCTAGTTCTCCTACTTTCTCGCTAGCATTCTCAAGTTGTGCCCTAAGATCTTTCCTCATCTTTTTGGCATCTCTAAGCACACTATCACGGTTGTCAAGCAAGCCATTCAACCTAGCAATCTCAGCAAGCAAAGAGTCAGGGTCACGGTTTACCTCATCCTACGAGTCGGAGTTGCTGTCTTCCTTCTCACTCTTCTTGCTGCTTGAGCTATGGGCCATGCCACAAAAGCCCTCAAGCGCCACATAGCTCAGCCCGCTGAGGTTCCGGCTTGCGCTCTTCTTGTCCTTGCGCCTCCCGGTGTCTTCATCTTCGCTGCTTGAGCTTGACTGCTCCTCGCTTGAGCTTGAGTTGACGTCGCTCGCACCGGCCACCATCGCTCTTGCCTTGTTCTTCTTGTAGCCGCTCTTGCTCGGTCGCCGCTTGTCCTTGTCCTTGCTCTTGGACTTGTTGAAGTGCTTGCCCTTGGAGGAGTACTTGTCTTCACGCCTTGGGTGCGCCTTGTACTCGTTCACCTTGTACTTGTTCTCCTCCGCTTCCGGCACTCGGCGATGAAGTGGCCACGCTTGCCACACTTGTAGCACGTCCCTGAGCTCCGCCTTGCATTCCTCCGACTCTCGTGTAGTCGTTCAAACCTTCTTGAGAGCAAGGCCGGCTCCTCCTCGCCCAAAGACATCAAACTCCTCATCCGGAATGGACATGAGAGAAGACAAGGAAAACTCGTCGACGGGAAGGGTTAGATTTGCCCTTTGATCCGCCCACAAGAGCAAGACTATGGTCGGTCGAGCCCTCATGCTTGGATTGCAACTTCCGTCAACCTCAGCCGACTTGAGCTTAGAAAAGAGGTCATCCAACTCAATAGTCAAATAATTCCCAGACTCCTTGATGGCCTCAACCTTAGCACCCCAAACATTCGGGTCCAAGACATGCAAGAGCTTCAAAGCCTGATCATGCTCGGTGTACGGAAAATCCTCAACATTAGCCTTCATGTTGTTCACGATGGCGGTGAACCTCTGAAACATAGCATCAATGTCCTCACCGGGAAGTGGAGTGAAATTCTCATATTGCATCCGGTAAGAGACAAAGAGGCGAGCCTTCACATGGTTATCACCACCGTGAGCAACCAACAACTTTTCCCAAATTTGCCAAGCAAGATTCAAATGGCGAACACACTCAAACTCTGGATCACACAAGCTCCTGACCAAGTGATCAACGGCTTTTGCATTAGCCTCATACTTGGCCTTAGCACCGGCATCGGTCACCATAAGAGTATGGATGTTGACCGGAATAGCATAGGTCTTGTCAAGCACAATGAAATCCAACAGCTTCCCACGAAGAAAGATCATCATACGAGCCGCCCACTTGTGGTAACCCTTGCCATCGAAGTGCGGCGGACCGCCCCGCTCAACGTATGCCATCTTAGGATTCGAGACTTGTCAAAGTCGCAAAGAATCCGGCACCAAGCTCTGATACCAATTGAAGGATCAGATGGCGACTAGAGAGGGGGGGAGTGAATAGGAGCCGGTAAAAATTCTTCCCAAAGAACTCGGCCTATGCCCTACTCAAATCCCGGTCACACACAAGCGATGGATCGAATCACGCACCAATCGCCAAGACCACGAGGTTATGGATCAACCTCTAGTCCTAGGAACAATTCCTTGAAGCACACACGGAAGCACTAGAAAGGGAAGGAGGGAATCGAAACAAGCAAGACGCTCACAGCTCTCCCGGCGGACCGTCCGGCTGGCGGCAGGGGACCGTCCGCGGTGAACCGCGCGGACCGACCGACCTCGCTACCGCGGACCGTCCGCGCCGACGCCGCGGACCGTCCGCCCTCCCCGCGGACCGTCCGTTAAACACACACGGGGACACCGTAAGCGACCGGGGAAAACGGACCGTCCGCCAAGGCCGGGCGGACCGTCCGCGCCACCCACGGACCGTCCGCTACTCGAGCGCGGACCGTCCGCAAACTGGCTGCAACCAAAACAAAGAGCCAAACCGGATCGAAAGCAAAGACGCGCAAGAACACGACGAACACGTGATGAACAGGCTCCACGCGGACCGTCCGCGACCCCCCCGCGGACCGTCCGCGCCGCGCGGACAGAACAGAAACAGCCCGACCCCGAAAGTCAACTCCCCCAAATCATCATTGGATTTCCCAAACGGTTGAAGCTATGGAGAAAAGGGTTTGGGGACTTGAAAAGCGTCACACAAGGATGCTATAGCCCAAAAAAAACTTGCCTCCTAACTCCCTAAATCACCGGGAATCGCGAATCCTTTGAGCACCACCAAAAAGCTAGAGCACCGAACGAAAACTCACGAATCGAAGTGGTTTCCCGGCGTTTGAGGGCACAAGATCAAGCACAAAGATGCACAAGACATCTATCCATGTTTCCCTCAAAGAAATCCGGGGAGAAACCCACTCAAATCCGCGGAAACACACCGGGAACAAAGGCAAGAAAACAAGCACGAAAAGCCACGAAAAACAACCCCGAATCTTCTATACAAACCAGGAAAGATTCACAAGGTCTAGCATACCGCCCTAGCATCCATCCCTCTCAACAAATCTCTCATGAAGCTCTCATGCTAGCCTAGAGAAAATGGAAGGAAAAATAGCTATGAAAATGAGAAAGAGGAGGGAGGAAATGAAACCCTAAGCGCGCGGAGAGAGAGCCATCCACACACACTCATGGCTTATATATCAGGTCCCGCCGGAGTGGTAAATGACTCGACTACCCCTAACTAAACTACTGGCGATACAACCCACGTAGGGGCATTTAGGTAATGTTTGTGGGTCTTGCCATCGGACGGCCACGCCTTTGCCGCACCCCGCGTCCTCCCGACGCAAGCCATGCGATCCCGCCGCGTGTCCTCCGCCTCGAAGCTTCCCGACACGCCCGGATCCCGTCTCCGTCGTGCTGGGCCCTCAGACTTGGTTTTGAGGCCCAAACCAAGAAACCGTCCGCCGGTGGTTTTGTGGTCAAACCACCAACCCCGCGTGCCCGGTTCGGCCTCCCGCCAAACCACTTGACTCGACCACCACCGTGCACCGGCTCGTCTGTCCATGACTTCATCTTGCCCGTGTCGCCACCATGTGGCCCGCACCTAGTCCCGCTGTCCACCGGGTCCCTCGAACCGAGCCTTCTTGTCTCTCCATCTCCCGGAGGCCCCTCAAGGCTGAAGACCTTTCGCGCCCGTTCTTCACCTGCAACAACACGAACTAGGCCGCAGCCTACACCTGCGCACTAAGTCAAGAGTCAGTCCAACACCCGTTGTCAATCACTCATCACTGAGGAGCGGTCATCCATCGACCACTGGGACGCTCCTGGTCCTCAGATTCCAAAAAAGTTTGTCATGCATATGCTCAACAGACATTGCTCTCTTTGACTTGTCCATAACACTTCGTGAGAGAAACTGATTCGTCTAGTACACGTGCGGTACGACCATCTCCAAATCGTGTGAAACTTTTTTGGTGTGGTCGTTGAAGTGTGCAAAAATGCCGTGTACATCCGCGTAATTTTGGGACCAAGTTTTTCATTTATTGTGATTATTTCTTGATTAAATCATAAAAAATGGAAAAATTCCCTAAGGTGCCTAGAAAAATCTGAAAACTGGCAACAACACTTCTTTTAGCTTCTTCATGTTGTAGAAAATATGTGAAGTGATTCCAAAAAAGTTTGTCATGCATATGCTCAACAGACATTGCTCTCTTTGACTTGTCCATAACACTTCGTGAGAGAAACTGATTCGTCTAGTACACGTGCAGTACGACCATCTCCAAATCGTGTGAAACTTTTTTGGTGTGGTCGTTGAAGTGTGCAAAAATGCCGTGTGCATCCGCGTAATTTTTGGACCAAGTTTTTCATTTATTGTGATTATTTCTTGATTAACTCACAAAAAAATGGAAAAATTCCCTAAGGTGCCTAGAAAAATCTGAAAAACTAGCAACAACACTTCTTTTATCTTCCTCATGTTGTAGAAAATATGTGAAGTGATTCCAAAATAGTTTGTCATGCATATGCTCAACAGACATTGCTCTCTTTGACTTGTCCATAACACTTCGTGAGAGAAACTGATTCGTCTAGTATACGTGCAGTACGACCATCTCCAAATCGTGTGAAACTTTTTTGGTGTGGTCGTTGAAGTGTGCAAAAATGCCGTATGCATCCGCGTAATTTTTGGACCAAGTTTTTCATTTATTGTGATTATTTCTTGATTAACTCACAAAAAAATGGAAAAATTCCATAAGGTGCCTAGAAAAATCTGAAAACTGGCAACAACACTTCTTTTAGCTTCTTGATGTTGTAGAAATATGTGAAGTGATTCCAAACATTTTTCCTACTGCATTTCAATCGTGGGCTTGTGAAAAAAGCGCGAAAATTGACGCCATCTCGAATAAAAGTGCCAAAAAAATCCAAATCCTGAAAACTGAAAACCTGACGCGCCTTTACCATTTTTCGTTTCCCTCCCCCCGGTCCGGTCAAAGACCTCCCCGTCCCCACTTCCCCAGTCCCCTCCCCACCCGTCTCCTCCTAGCTCCATTCCTCCAACCCTAGCCGCCGCCAGGGCACAACCGCTACCGCACAGGAGCTCCTCCGTCCTCGACGCCGCCCAGGTACCTACGACGGCGGCTACAACGAGATCCTCCTGCTCCCAAACGCAACCGGCACTCCCGTGAACGTCGTTGCCGACGACTCTCGCCGCATCTGAGCGGGAGATCTTCTCCGTCCTCTGCTCGATCTCCTGCATCCCTTCCGCCCCCTGCTCTAATTACCTCCCTCTCTCTCATCACAGGATTTGGTGACCTAGATGGTGGCTACACGGAGGCAAAAAAATAAGCAGAGTTCAGAGGAAAAAGAAGGTTAAAGCCACATCCATTTTTTGTGCCTTTCAGTTTCTTCATTTCAGGATGCGCTCTACGGAATTTACACTGTTACAGTACAATGGTGGTTGCTGTTTCCTTTATTCTATTGCTTTGATTAATTTCTAGAATGTTACCATGATGCCGCGCTAGGACTGCCACTGTCGTGCTAGGACTGCAATTAGCAATTCAGTGCCTGTGTGTTTCCAAACATTCTGTGATGTAGAATGGACGCATGTCTTGTGGCTACTAGTGAAGTCTGCAAACGAGTGAAGTCTGTCATTTTGAACTAAATGGTCAACTAATCTTTTTCAAGATGCTGTCCAAGAATGGCAGACATTTGAGTTCATTGATAAAACAAATATATGAATGCCTGAAAATTAACATATTGCAGGTTTGGATGGTTGAGAAAGCAACAATGTCTCTATAAATGAACCTTTTTTCCCTGCATTGTAGACTTGTTTACTATTGGGTTGTGATTGTGCTTGTGAAACTGAGTTGGTGTCTATGTGCTTGTGTCATGTATTTTTTGAAAATTGGGTAGTTCAGTTCAATTTCCACCTTCAAAATCACAATAAAAACTAGATCAGTCAATACTCTTCCCTACCTCCTACCTCTTATCTTAATTTCCTGCAACTAATACTACCCCTTACCTCTTATTAAACTCCATTTTATTTATCTAATACACATATTGTGCTTGTTCTTATCTATCTTGCAAGTAGTTCAACCTACAACAACCGAATATGAGAGAAGCCGGGATATACGCGTGGCTAACAATAACAAGAAGATGCAAGAACTAGGATCGCCAACTCTTGTCGCTCGAATTTACTAATTTTGTACCGAAACTTCGCCGCAAAGAAGGGGGGGTAAAAAAACACATAGTGAAGATTCGGATTCGGATTCATCAGAGTTTCTCCTTGACAATGATGATCAAGGAGATAGTGAGGATGATGATGACACCGAATCTGATGAGCTGCCAGAACCAAAAAAAATTAAGGTCATTATTCTATCACCCTAGTAGTTCATGTGGAATAGTTGCATTGCATATACGTGTTTTCAGTTTGTTGTCTAATATATTGTCGGTGTTTTAGACCGGCAACCTACTACGGGGAGTACCCGGAGTAGATGATTGTGACTCGCCGAGATCGGTAACTCGAAGGAAGAGACACGTGGCACACAATTTAGATAGGTTCGGGCCGCGAGGTGCGTAATACCCTACGTCCTGTATGCTGCGTAGCTCTGGATTGATAGGGCACGATTACAAGATGGTGCAATAGTGCGCCGTGAGTTGTATGAGAGGAGATTGGATGCTAGAGATCGGTCCCTGCCTTGCCTTATATAGTCCGGGAGGCAGGGTTACAAGTCGGAGTAGGGAGAGAGTACTAGTCGAGTACGTCTAGGAGTCCTCTATACAATGCGGAACATGTACAGCTCTCCAACCGAGTACTACTCCTATGTAGTCCTTGTGCTCCACGCCTCCAGGTGCCATGTAGCGCAAGCCAGGTAGTCCCAGGGGCCCACCGAGTAGTCGGTCCTGGCACCCACCGAGGTAGTGGGCCCAGGGAGGTCCATACGACAAGCCCCCGAGTACTTTGTAGTCGAGAAGGATAGCTTCAAGTAGTCTTGACGGCCTTAACGAGTAGTCCTCAAGCGTCCCTGAGTGCTACGAGTCAAAAGTCCTCAAGAGTAGTCGAAGCATCCCGAGGCTGGAATGTACTCCAGACGATGTTTGAGCAATCTTGAAGTCTTCTCGAGTAGTTCCAAGCGTCCTCGAAAACTGCCTTCGAAGGTCTTCAAAAACTGCCTGTCTTGTCTTGAAGCCGAAGCTGGTATGGAGGTGCAATTTGCAAAACCGCACTCCATATAGAGTAGCCCCCGAGCCTTGAGCCGCGGGCTCTAGCTGAGGGCTCATCTGAAATCTTGGCAAGAAAATCCCGAAAAATCCGGAGAGAAAAAACCGAAGGACACGTGGCACGGAGCCCCCGAGCCTTGAGTCGAGTACTTCCTCTCGAATTGAAGGGTCTTCTTGAAGAAATGTGTCCTGAGATGCTCTTGAGACTAGCCGCTTCCCAGGTAGTCGAGTAGAAGTAGCCGAACCCCCGAGGTGAGGCGCGTCGACTAGTAGAATACGAAGAGTCACGCGCAGCCGCTGACTCAGCCGCACGCGGACTTATCAAGCTGCCCGTTGCGGAGCCGATTTGGCTTATAAATAGGAGCCAAAAACCTTTAGGGTTTTCACCCATTCGAGCCGCAGTCATTCCATCTGAATCTTGAAGCAAATCCACTACCAGCGCCTGCTGCCGCCGTAGTAGATCCGAGCGCACCGCCACCCAAAGCCTTTAGGGTAGCCCCCGAGCGGATGCGAGTGAAGACGCCTTGCACTTGGAGGATGAAGCTGTCGCCGTCCAAGACGTCCAAGGCCGCCGGGAAGAAGAGGGGCCGCGAGGAGGCCGCCGCGGCTGCCACCGGAGCGGCGCCGCCCACGTCTCCACCGCGAGCTGATCCGAGCCGCGAGTGGAAGAAATCGAAGGTGAAGACAGAGGACCTGCTAACCCTGCTGAATAGTGGGTTCATCAGGGAGAAGGAAGTCGATATGTGGAGATCCGCCACGGGAGATCCATATCCGATGGAGAAGGCCGAGGACGAGATCCCGATGTTCTCGCGATTCGTGGAGCGCGGTCTTGCGCTCCCAGCCAGTGACTTCTTCAAGGGGCTGCTCGGGTACTACGGCGTCGAGTACCTGAACCTGAACCCCAACGGCATCTTCCACACGTCGGTCTTCGTCCACTTCTGCGAGGCCTTCCTCGGAATCAAGCCGCACTGGGTGCTCTTCCGGAAGTTCTTCCGCGTCAAGCCGCAACCAAGTGCTACCAATCCTAGAGTAGTCGGAGGAGCCGGCATCCAGCTGAGGGAGGATGCCACGGAGCAGTACTTGGCCTACAAGCTTGTCGACTCCAACGCGGATTGGAAAGCCAGGTGGTTCTACATCACAAACCACCACCCTGGACTGCCGAAGCCGAGCGGGCGGCAGCCGAGGCACCGTGAGTGGTGGAACACGGAGCCCACCATGCAAGAGGGAATCCAGCTCCCGGAGCTGCTAGCACGCATCAAGGTGCTCAGGGAGGCGGGACTGAGGGCCGAGCACATGGCCTTCAGTTTCATGAAGCGCAGGATCCAGCCGCTGATGGCTCGGGAGACCCTGGGCTTCGAGTACACCGGCGACGACGACTCGTCGCGGATGCCGGGAGGCGAGCTGGACGACAACGACATCGTCGAGCGGTTGTCGCGGATCTTCAAGGACATGCCGCCGTATACGGCGTGCCCAGTCGAGGAGTACTCCGCCGCACGCCCGTCCAAGGAGGTGAGTAGTCGTACTCCCCTCGTCGAGTAGTGATCAGTAGTGGTGCTGACGTCTTGTGTCTTGCGCAGGATGATGTGAGGCGGTTCATCTCCGAGCCGCAACCACCACCCAGCGAGATCGAGATCCCGGTGGAGGGGAAGATGAAGGAGCACCGCGAAGTCGGTGAAGGCGACGACACCGTCATCGTGAAAGATACCTCCGATGACGAGGAAGAAGACCAAGAGACGCTGCAAGACCGCTTCCAGCTGCGGTCGAGGTTTAGCCGTCCGGGCTTGCCTCACGTTCCGCTGGTGCAAGACTCTCCGGCGAGCCTGGAGGCTAGCCTTGCTGCGCCGCCACGGAAGCCGCGCAACCCCGCCAGGAAGCGAGTGACGAAGAAGCTGAAGGTCTCGGAGACCACGCCTCAGGAGGTAAGTCGTCTTGAGCAGAGTAGTCGAGTACCCGTTGTTCGAGTACTTTTGCTGACGAGTAGTCTTTTTTGTATGCAGGAGGTGCCGCCAGCGGAGCCCGTCGAAGAGGGCGACGAGGGCGTGTGGGATACAGTGGGGGAACCGGCTGGAAGCCGTAGTCCAGCCCCCACTGTTGAAGAACTTCTGGCGCAACTGGAGCGCCAGCCCCCTGTTCCAGAGGAGCAGAGTACCCACGGCCGCCGCCGTTGGAGAGATGGAGGCCTCGGGAGCGCAGGAGACATCTGCGCCGGCCGCCGCCGCCGTGGAGGAGGCAGAAACCACAAGGGCAGAGGAGGAGGCGCCCGTCGAGGGTGGACTGGTTGATATTGCCAGCATCCTCGGTGCTCCGGCCGTGACTATTGTCCGGTCGAACTTGTAAGTACCACATCCTCACGAGTAGTGCTTGCTGCAGTAGTCGATCTTGTCTAACGATCCTCCGTGAATATTGCTGCAGAAAATCCACAGATCTGAGCTGGGATGGGGACGAGCCCTCATCAGTGGTGGCGGAAGAAATCGCGCCGCCCGTCGAGGAGGCCGCTCCCGATGCCCAAGCCGCGACCGAGCCCCGGCCACCGAAGCGCCGGCCGCCGGGAGGCGAGTGTAGTCGAAGGTGAGTACCCTTCGTGAAGCTGCGAAGCTCCAGGAGTAGTTGTAGGCACTAATGCACATGTCGTTTTGTTGACAGGCGCTGAAGGTGGTGACATCCCTGCGGGGGTGCCGATGCAGGAGTTGACACCAGAGGCCCCGGAGGCTGCAGAAGGAGCCCCCGAGCCCATGGCGGAGGTTGTCGAGAAGGCCGCCGGGGGAGAGGCGGCCACCACGTCGCCAGAGGTTGCTCTGGAGGTGGCGATCCGCTCCCCTGAGATTCAAGACGCGAAGCCCATCCGCTCTGCGCCGATGACGGAGGCTACCTCGAGTAGCCGCGGCGGGATAGAACTTCTTGCAGACGACCTCGTCGAGCCGGCGACGGTAGCCAAGCACCTGGAGGCAATCCGTCGAGCCGAGCAATGGATGAAGGTAAGTAGCCGTAACCTTCCGAGTAGTCAATCCTTATGCCGTTGAGTACTCGTCATGACTTGAGTTGTCTTGTGCAGGACGTCGCGGAGCGATCCCGCGACAAGTCAAACCTGCTGCAGGGGTATGGCGACACCGTGCTCCGAGCAGAGGTGCTGGAGGAGCAGCTCGTGAGGTCGCGGAAGCACGCGGCTGCCATGCAGTCAAGGCTCGACGCCGCCTTCGCCAAGTACCACAATGACGTCCAGGAGTTGCAGGCGAAGGGCGACGAGCTGGTGCGGAAGAACAAGGGCCTCCGCAACAAGAATAAAGGTATGTCCTTTGACTTGTCGAGTACTTGTTGGAAGTCGAGAAGCGTCTGACCCGCCGTTGTATTGCTGTGTTGCAGAGCTTGAGGGCCAGGTGGAGCAGCTCAAGGCCTCGGAGGTGAGCATGAAGAACCTCTTCTACCGGGAGCAAGAAGCCCGCCAGGTACTCGAGCTCGACTACAAGGAACTCTCCTTCGAGTGCGAGAAGCACATGGAGCTGCGGATTGCCTCTGACAGGGATCTCGTCAACTGCTACAAATCTTTGCAGAAACTGAACGAAGACTGCGAGGCGTTGCGAGCCCAGTTGAAGGAGTTGGAGGAAGCCGCTCTCCCGATCGCGAGGCTCCTGGTGCCGCACCCGGGCGGCCCCCAGATCGCCCCTCTGGTGAATCGACTTCGTGAAGCTCCAAGCCGGTTGGCCGCCTACGTCAAGCATATGGCCAAGTCGATCCCAAGACAAGTCTTGGCCTTCATGAAGTCATACTTCCCGAAGGCCCTGGTGGAGGTGGTCGCCGGCGGGGTAGCCGCCAACTGCTCTGATGAGCAGTATGCAGAGCTGCTGGAGCAGATGGCTCCCATCGCGGAGCAGGTAGCCGAGAAGCTGAACCTCCAGTAGCCTCGTAGTCGCGATCTCAGAGTGCGGAGCGCCCATCGTGGAGTGGATGCGAGTAGTATTACTCGACATCAGTAGTCCCGTTGTAGGGAGTAGACAGTAAATAAGTTGATGAACGATCAATCTTTATTACTGAAGGAGTACACCTGGGTGGCCAGGGCCGTAGTTACAAAGTAGTCGCCTGGGCCCGGAGGCCGCTTACAGCTAAGTAGAGCTGGAGCGGGTAGCCGCTTACAGCAGGTGATCCGTAGGTAGCCGTGTAGGCTGGATCGTAGATCCGTAAGTAGCCGCGCGGGCTGGATCTTGGGGTGTGGTCTCTTGGTAGACCGCTGCTAGAGTCCTTGACGCTCGTCGCAGCCCAGGGTCCGTAGGTAGCCGCGCGGGCTGGATCCTGGAGAGGAGAAGTCCGGAGACTGGGGCCAGGACCCGGAGGGTCGCTTACGGCCAGGGGGCGTTGATGTAGTCGATTGGACTTGAACCCCGGAGTAGTCGTGTAGACTAGGCGTAGAATCGACAGAGTTGGTCGACGTTCCACGAGTTGTTGACGTCTTCGCCTTCAAGTGTTTGGAGGCGGTAGGAGCCCGGCCCGGTCACCTTGGCCACGGTGAAGGGGCCTTCCCAGGGGGAGCTGAGCTTGTGAAGTCCTTCCGTGTTCTGGATACGGCGGAGGACAAGATCTCCAACGTTGAAGGAGCGTTCCTTGACGTTGCGATCGTGGTAGCGTCGGATACCCTCCAGGTACCTTGCTGATTGGACGAGGGCAGCGCAGCGAGCTTCTTCGAGGCTATCGATGTCGACTCGTCTGCTGTCTTCTGAGACGCCTTCGTCGTAGTGCTCCACTGCTGGCGAGTTCCATATGACGTCGGCAGGGAGGATGGCTTCAGAGCCGTAGACCATGAAGTAGGGGGATTGCCCCGTTGGCTTGGATGGTTGAGTCCGCGGCCCCCGCAGTGCATTGGGTAGTTCCTTGATCCACTTGCCCCCTTTGGAGTTAGCAGCGTCGTGTAGCCGCTTCTTGAGGGCGTCGAGCACCATCCCATTGGCGCGCTCGACTTGTCCGTTGGCTCGTGGATGGGCGACTGAGACGTATCGAACGTCAATCCCGCTGTTCTCGCAGTACTCCCAGAACTGGTGGTTGTTGAAGTTGGACCCCAGGTCTGTGATGACGCGGTTGGGTAGCCCATAGCGGTGTACGAGTTCATCCAGGAAGTCAAGTACTCTGTCAGCCTTGGGGCATGTGACCGGCTTGA
Organism: Cenchrus americanus; assembly: GCA_947561735.1. Taxonomy (NCBI): domain Eukaryota; kingdom Viridiplantae; phylum Streptophyta; class Magnoliopsida; order Poales; family Poaceae; genus Cenchrus; species Cenchrus americanus. Next base: position 140,748,111 of record OX387239.1, on the reverse strand, counting down.
CCTCGATCCACTTGGTGAACTTGTCGATAGCCACCGCGTACCCGTTGAATCCTCCCCGGCGCGGTTGGCGGTGGCCCAATCATGTCGAGCCCCCAGTAGGCAAAGGGCCAGGTTGGCGGTATGGTGACTAGCTTGTAGGCTGGGACATGTTGCTGCTTGGCGAAGTACTGACATCCTTGGCACCTTCTGACGAGTTCTTCGGCATGGCCCAGGGCTGTGGGCCAGTAGAAAGCTCGCCGGAAGGCTTTACTGACCAGCGTTCGTGAAGACGCGTGGTTGCCGCAGACGCCCTTATGGATCTCCTCCAAGATGTCCTTGCCTTCTTCACGAGGGACGCACTTCATGAGTACTCCAGAGGATGCGCCCCGCTTGTAAAGCTCGTTTCCGATGAGGACATAAGACTTGGCGCGGCGGACAAGTTGTTCGGCCGCGTTCTTGTCAGAGGGGACCTTCTGCTCGCTGAGGTAGTCGATGAAGGGTTGCCTCCAGTCCACGTCAATCATCATGACCTCCTGCCCAGCTGGTGGATGGGCCGGGGCAGTGGTCGGTGGCGCCGGCTCCGGGATGGATGGCGCGTGAAGCTCATGGACGAAGACGCCCGCTGGTACTTGAGCGCGGGTGGATCCGAGCTTCGAGAGGACGTCCGCTGCAACATTGTTGTCGCGGACGATGTGATGGAACTCGAGGCCATAGAATTTGTTCTTGAGCTTGCGAACTTCTAGACAATAGGCGTCCATGTTCTCCTTGTTGCGGTCCCAGGACTTGTTGACTTGGTTGATGACCACTGCGGAGTCGCCGTAGACTAGTAGCCGCTTGATGCCTAGTGAAGCCGCGAGGCGGAGCCCGTGTCGGAGGGCTTCGTACTCGGCTTCATTGTTTGAGACCTTCCAGAAGATCTGCAGGACGTACTTGAGTTGTTCGCCCGTTGGAGAGATCAGGAGTACCCTGCACCTGCGCCCTCGAGGTTGAGTGAGCCGTCAAAGTACATCACCCAATGCTCTGGTCGCACGGTGGGAGTAGGTAGCTGGTTCTCCCGCCACTCTGCCATGAAGTCGACTAGTGCTTGCGACTTGATGGCTGTTCGTGGCTTGAAGTCGATGGTGAGGGCGCCGAGCTCGACGGCCCACTTGGAGATTCTTCCGGTGGCGTCTTGGTTCCTCAGGATGTCGCCGAGCGGGTAGTCGGTGACGACGGAGACAGAGTACTCCTGGAAGTAGTGTCGTAGCTTCCGCGAGGTGATGAGTAGAGCGTACGGGGAGCTTCGCACGGGCCGGTAGCGAGCCTTGGACTCGATAGAACCTCGGCCGACGAAGTAGGACCGGGCGCCCGGACCGGGTAGGTGTGGCCGTCTTCCTGCCGCTCGACAACGATGGCAGTACTGACCACGTGAGTAGTCGCAGCTAGGTAGAGCAAGATGGCGCTCGCCCTTGTGAGGAGCCGTGAGGATTGGCGGCTTTGACAGGAAGTCCTTGAGCTGGGCAAGGGCTTGATCCGCCTCTAGAGTCCACACGAACTTCTCGTGATGCTTGAGTAGTTTGAAGAAGGGGAGGCCCCGTTCTCCTAGCCTCGAGATGAATCTGTTCAACGCCGCCATGCACCCCGTCGCTTCTCGGACGTCTTTGATGCTCATGGGAGCTTTCATGTCGGTGATGGCGGAGATCTTCTCGGGGTTGGCTTCAATGCCGCGCCGGGCGATGATGAAGCCGAGTAGTTTGCCCGAAGGGACGCCGAAGACGCACTTGTTCGGGTTGAGCTTCCAGCGGTACTCGAGTAGCGATGCGAAGGTCTCTTCAAGGTCGTCGATGAGGGTACTGGAGTCCCTGGTTTTGACAACCACGTCATCCACGTAGGCCTCGACGTTCTTGTTGAGTTGCCGCTTGAAGCAGGCCTGGATGGCCCGTTGATAGGTAGCGCCGGCGTTCTTCAACCCGAATGACATGGTCGTGTAGCAGTACGCGCCAAACGGGGTGATGAACGCGGTCTTCTCCTGGTCTTCCTCCTTGATTGCGATCCGGTGGTACCCGAAGTAGCGATCGAGGAAGCGAGCATGTCGCGGCCCGCCGTGGAGTCGATGACTTGATCAATCCGCGGCAACCCGAAGGGGTCCTTGGGGCAGTGCTTGTTGAGGTCGGTGTAGTCGACGCACATCCTCCACTCGTTCGAGTTCTTCTTGCGGACGAGGACGGGGTTGGCTAGCCACTCAGGATGGAAGACTTCTCTGATGAAGCCGGCTGCGAGTAGCTTGGCGAGCTCCTTCTTGATGGCGTCCCGTCTGTCGTCGGCAAATCGTCGGAGGTGTTGTCGTTTGGGGGTGGCCTTTGGATCGACGTTGAGGCAGTGCTCAATCAGCTCCCTAGACACTCCTGGCATGTCCGCTGGCTTCCACGCGAAGATGTCGCGGTTAGCCCGAAGAAAGCTGATGAGCGCGTCTTCCTATTTGGGGTCGAGGCCGGCCCCGATGGTGGTGGTCTTGCTGGGGTCGCCTGTTCCGAGGTCGACCGTCTTGATGAGTACCTCCTCAGGTGGCTGAGGCTTGTTGGTGCTGTCAGACTTCTTTGGGATGTCGAGTTCGCTTGTAGCAAGCTTCTTCGACGCGGCGTAGACCTCCATCATCGCGTTGGGTACTTGGTTTGTGGAAGCGATCGCCACGGCTTCTGTGTTGCAGTCGTGGGAGATCTTCAAGTCCCCTTGGAGGGAGAGTACACCGGCTGGACTTGGCATCTTGAGTACCAAGTAGGTGTAGTGGGGCACCGCCATGAACTTGGCGATGGCCGGTCTGCCGAGGATGGCGTGGTAAGAGGTCTCGAAATCCGCGACCTCGAACTTGATGTACTCGGTGCGGTAATTGTCCCGAGACGCCCCGAAGGTAACTAGCAATACCACTGAACCCAGTGGGATAGCCGCGTTGCCTGGGACGATGCCGTAGAAGGGCGTGCTGCTCTTGGTGAGCATGGGGGTGACGTCGAGCTTCATTTTCTTCAAGGTTTTGGTGAAGAGGACGTTGAGCCCGCTTCCACCGTCGATGAGCACCTTGTTGAGCTTGGAGCCCGCCACCGTTGGCTTCAGGACGAGGGGGAACCGTCCTGGTTCGAAGAAGCTAGTCCATTGATCCGCGCGGGAGAAGGTGATGGGTACCTCTGACCACCTGAGAGGGGTCAGGACCGCTGGCTCGATGGACATCACTTCACGACGGGTAGCCTTCTGCTGCCGCCTGCTGGGCAGTCCGCCGAAGAGGACGTTGACGGTCTTCTCGGGTTCTTGGAAGTCGTTGTTGTCGCCGTCCTTCTTCTTGCCCTTTTGGTCGTGAGGGTGCGGTGGCTCTGGCGTGTCTTTGAGTGCGTGCCTGAGTTGGTAGCACTGCTCGGTAGTGTGATTGCCGTTCGGATGCCACGGGCACTTCTCTTTCAGCAGGTCTTTGAACCCGCCTGAGTTCTTCTTCGAGTTCCCTTTCGCAGGGCGCTGGATATCCGCGACGGTGTTGTCTGGCTTGCGCTTGCGGTTGGGACCCGAGTAGTTGCTGTTGTTGTTGTTGTTGCGGCCGCCTTGGTTTGTATTGTTGCCGCTGCCGCCGCCTTGGTTCTACTTGGACTTGCCGCGGATGGCGTCGTATTTGGCATTGGCCTTGTCCTCTTCATCCGCCCAGGACGTGACCATGTCCTTGAGGTGGGGGATGGACCTGGGGCGGCGACGACCGAAGTCCTCGAAGGTGCGGCGATGGTAGAGGCCGTCCTAGAAGAGGTCGATGACCTCCTTGTCGGTGACATCGACGACGGTAGCGCGCTTGTCGAAGAAGCGGCGCATGTACTTGCGGAGGGTCTCGCCCTGTTCCTGCTTGATCATGGCCAGGTCCATGTGAGTACCCGAACGGCCCATGGCGCCCGCGAAGTTGCTCGTGAAGCGCTCCTTCGACTGGTCCCACTTGTCGATCGAGTGCTTGTCGAGCGACTCGAGCCATGTGAGTGGTGCTTGGTCCGGACGAAGGGGAAGTAGAGGCATTTGGTGTCGCTGTTGCCGCCAGCGTTCTCGATGGAGAGGGCGTAGCATCGGAGCCACTGGATAGGATCCTGCTTCGCATCGTACTTGGTGATCCCCAAAGGCTTGAACTTGTCGGGGAGGAGTAAGTTGCGAAGTCGAGGTGAGAAGGCGGGGAAGCCGTCGCCTTCAGCGGCGGTGGTCGACTTCTTCCGCCGCAGCTCCTCAATCTTCTGGCGAGCGTCGTACCCACCGTGTGAGGCGCCGGAGGCGTGGCTGTTCGCGTGGCCTCGGCCGCCGCGACTGTCGCCGCCTCCAGCTCTCCTGTTGGCCCCATGGTTGGAGCTGCCGCCGTCGCTGCCGCCACCGTCAGGGTCGTTGCCGCCACCACCGGCCGGAGCGCGGTGGGGGACAACTTCTCGGTTGCCTTGTTCTTGCTGTGAAGGTCCACCGGCACTGGAGCGGCGTCGGTTTGGGTCGGGTGGAAGGTCAGCCCGAGTACGGTTGGGGCCAGCGTTGGCACTGCGACTAGTAGCTTCGTTGTCGCGAGGTTTAGCTGGGGGAGGTTGGTTGACCCTGTTGTCGACCCGCATGAAGTAGGCTTCTTCAGTGAGCTTGGCGATGACCTCTCCAGCGCGTATGCCCTGAGCCTGGCGAGCGATCGTTGTGATTGACATGAGGCACTGCTCAGGAGTGGTGTGAACTCTGCTCTCGACCGCCTCGAGAGCTTTCGCAAGGTTGTGGATGGGGAGGTTGTCCCTGAGCCGCCGGCGTCGTTCGCTGCGCTTCCTGTTACGTTCGCGTCGAGCGTCCCTGTTGGCGGCGGTCTCGTCTGCAGGTGCATCAGCAGACAGCTCGTCTGCGGAGATGTCCTCCAGGTACCTGTCCTCAGCCGTGCCTGAAGGTCCTGGGGTTTCGCCAGCAGCCATGAAGACTTGGCGATCGGGGGTGCCCAAGCTGGACTCAGAGGGTGCCACCTCAGTTGGTGTATTTGAGTCCGCCCGGGTTAGTGGCGTTCCCTCCTGGAACGGTAGCGAGTCGATGTAGGCGACGTAGCGTGAGTCTCCCTTTGCCAGGTCAGCGGGCTTGCGGTCTGGCCAGTAGACGTATCTCCCAGCCGGCGTTGATTTTATAACCAGCCCCGAGGGCCGGCCCCCGACAAGGGAAGCTCAGTGGAGTCGTCTTCGGACTCGGGCTCCTCAGGGTCCGACCCGAAGTCGAACTCGTAGTCCAGGTTCGAGTAGAACTCGGAGAGGGGGCCGGAGTCCGAAGCGCGATCGGGGACGGCGTCGGAGTCCGAGTTGTACTCGGGCACGGCTCCTCGCCGGCCCGGCGTGAAGTGGGAGCGCTCGTGCGGGCCCGGCTGAGGGTGCACGGGCCACGCGCAGAGTGCCCACGTGGTGAGGGGGCCTGCGATGGCTGAGCAGCCGGCTCGCATGCGATGGCCCATGGCGACGTCGGGTTCGAGTTGGAGACGGACTCGAGCTCGAAGTCAGCGTGGTGGTCGAAGAGCGAAACTTCGCCGAACTTGCCGGCGAGTTCGCCTGTGACAACTTCAGGAAGCGTCACGAGGCCTGTCCTCGGGTTGGGCTGCATGGTCAGGCGGCGCTGGAAGGAGCCCGCGCCATCGGCGGTGCGGACCCGGGCGCCGAAGACGAAGGTGTCGCCGCGGTTGAAGGCGACGGGCTTGGCTTGAAGTGGACGGAAGCCGTCGAGTTCGCCATGTGATCTCGAGCGAGAGCCCCTACCTCGGCGCGCCGGCCGTCGGTGTTTTAGACCGGCAACCTACTACGGGGGGTACCGGGAGTAGATGATTGTGACTCGCCGAGATCGGTAACTCGAAGGAAGAGACACGTGGCACACAATTTAGACGAGGTTCGGGCCGCGAGGTGCGTAATACCCTACGTCCCGTATGCTGCGTAGCTCCGGATTGATAGGGCACGATTACAAGATGGTGCAATAGTGCGCCGTGAGTTGTATGAGAGGAGATTGGATGCTAGAGATCGGTCCCTGCCTCGCCTTATATAGTCCGGGAGGCAGGGTTACAAGTCGGAGTAGGGAGAGAGTACTAGTCGAGTACGTCTAGGAGTCCTCTATACAATGCGGAACATGTACAGCTCCCTAACCGAGTACTACTCCTGTGTAGTCCTTGTGCTCCACGCCTCCAGGTGCCGTGTAGCGCAAGCCAGGTAGTCCCAGGGGCCCACCGAGTAGTCGGTCCTGGCACCCACCGAGGTAGTGGGCCCAGGGAGGTCCATACGACAGTCCTGCTTTTATATTCATGTTCTACATTTCAAACCTATATTTAAATATCAGATGGCTTCATTATTAATGCACTTGCCCTTTCTTTTTTCAGTATTCTAAGAAAATCATTTCTTCGAAGAAGACAACAAAACCCACCATGCCTCCAGGTACTCGGTCCAGCAAGAGAGTGAGGGCGGCTCCACGGGCGCAGAGGAACGGCTGCTCAAACCAAAACAGGATCTTCAAAGAGCCTTCAAGCTACACAGACAGATGACGACAATATTGTACAACCAATAGATGGTCATGATGGCATAGCAGACAGCTTTACAACACTTGGACTTCATGATCATTGGAGCACAGGTGGAGATGAAGGCAAGGCACCTGCTGCTCATGACAGTACAGCTGCAGATAACGAATCTGAAGGCAAGTAACATTTTTTCAGTAAACATTACATCTATTTAGCTCATTTGAATGAAAGTAAACCATTTCATTAAATGATATATTTTTTGTGCCTCCAGCACACCAAGCACCAAGGAGCCGGAGGGGACCAACCGTGGGAAAACAGCTAGACAAGATGACAAAAGCTATGAGAAGGAGATTGCCTATTATTGTTGCAGAAGGCAAAAGAAGGCCGCATGAACCTGTTCAAGCTGCCAAGTTTGCATCAGAGGGTGGCATCATCATTCGGGAAAGCATGCTTGTCCTACCACATTGGAAGGATTACAAGAAAGACGAAAGTTACTACAGGAAATTTGAGGGAGAGCTTTCTGTAAGTGCTATTCCTAATCTAAGCTTTTATACTGCGTCACCTGAATTCTGTAACTAACTATGGGGTTGAAAATACCTAGGGGCACTTGGCCATTAAGACTGATGACAAGCCAACAAAAGAAGCCTGTACTGATCTGATGCGCACTACAGTCAAAAACCAGCGATATAGGCTCAAGGCAAAATACTTCAATGGTGTAGCTGCAAATGAGGTTCCGACAACTTCACCTATTCCTTACATGACTGATTTACAGTGGAAAGCACTAGTTGCTAAGTGGACTGATCCAAAACACATGGTATGGGTATCTTGTCATATATTATTTTTCACATTCAGTTTGCACATAAACTTCTCATTTTGACTCTATGATCTCATCTCACATTTACTTTCTCTTGTAGGAGACATGTGAAACGAACAAGCACAACCGCGAGGAAGGTCAAATATCATCGACTACCGGCAATCGCTGCTACGAGGCACACCTACATGATTATGTAAGTGTAACTTTCCTTGTTCGATTACCTGTATGTTTCATACAATCAGTTGCCTTTCAACTTCGTTGGAGACAACTTTTCTGTCAATGTTTATGCATGCAACAGAAGCAGAAGAGAAAAAGAGAAGAACCCAGCTTAGATATGACTGATGAATTAGATCCAGTGGAGGCCTTCAAGACCTGCCACACCAGCTCCAAACATGGCCTCAGTGACACTGCAAGAGAAGCACTTGTAAGATCATTAGTTTGAATTATTCAATGCATTTTTTTCAGATCATATGTAGTTTTAAATTACAAACATCTTGTGCCATGTCTTGTGTTTATTCTATAACAGTCTTAGGAAACCATCTAACTGGATTCTTGCCATGTTTTTTCAGACTTAAATGGAGGCTGTGAACCAGGACCTTAAAGGTGCAGGTTATTCAACAGAAGACGGTGTGACTGCGGTGGCCACTGTGCTATCCAAAACCAGCTCTCAACTATTCCTAAAGAGTATTGGCCTCAACACACCAACATCTTCCAAGTCAACATCAACAAATGAAACCGAGCTTCGGGAACAACTTCTGGCTGAAGCACGGGCTGCTGTTCAAGGTGAAGTTGACGAGCTCAAGAATAAAAGTGTAGAAGCTGAGGAAAGGATGGAGAGGCAAGAAAAAGAGCTGGAAGAGTACAAGAAGCTGGTAGAGAAGAACACCAAGGAGATGGAGGAGAACAAGGTGCTCCTCAGGGGCCTACTGAAGATCTATGCTCCTTCTTCGACATGAAGTGGGCTGCTGTGATATGGTTTCTTTTGGCATCTCAGAAACTGAAGTTGCTTGTGGCAAACATCTTTTTAGTATTTGTTTCTTATGAGTGATGTGAACTAAGTTTTATGTGTGGTGTGAACTAGTGGTCGTGCTGTGCACTGCTTTATATAATCAGTTGAATTCTGCTTTATATTTAAAACATGGAATTATGTGGTCTTCCTAATATCAATTGCAATTATATGGTTTACATGGTTTATCCAGATTTTGTGTGACCAAATTATGCTACATTTGTTGACGATTGTGAATCAAATCTGTGACCAAAGTTCTGAAGCCACGTGTCAGATTATAATTGGTCCATGTGGCCCTACCAAAACAAAGCACCTAACTGCCACGTCAAATGCCACGTCACACGCCACTTTACACACCACGTCACACACCACGTCAGCGTTAACGGCGCCTGGAAGACGGAGAGTTGTGACGAATATGGAGGCATAGCCATGACCAAAGGAAATGGTCATAGAAGGAGAACTTCTATGACCGTACACATTTGGTCATGGATTACGATCGCTTCTGTGACCAAAATTGAGAATTCGTCACTAATTACCTAATGTGACGCGACTTCAGTGACGATATCAATTTCGTCACTGATTTGTGTGCATGACCAATTTATCATCTTCAATGACGAAGGATGAAGGTCATGAATTACCACATTCCTACTAGTGTGTGCGGAAGTTCAAGATGGAGGACTCCAAGGCTATGACGACGTCGATGAGTACGACTACGGCTCTTGATGCGGACGAGGAAGGTGAACACGTGGACCAGAAGGAGTACCGGAGCATGATCGGGTCACTTCTCTACTGGACGGCGACGAGGCCAGACATACAGTTCTCAGTGTGTCTGTGCGCTCGTTTTCAAGCGTCTCCGAGGACTTCGCATCGGCAAGCGGTGAAGAGAATTTTCAGGTACTTGCGTCACACTCCCGACTTTGGCCTTTGGTACTCCGCGTCCTCTTCTTTGGCGCTTCATGGCTTTTCAGACGCGGATTTTGCCGGGTGTCGGTTGGATAGGAAGTCCACTTCTGGAACTTGCCAGTTTTTGGGTTCTTCTTTGGTGTCTTGGTCTTCCCGCACGCAGTCGAGTGTTGCTCAATCCACGACCGAGGCCGAGTATGTTGCCACTGCTAGTTGTTTCTCTCAGCTCCTTTGGATCACCTACACCATGAGTGACTTTGGTGAGGAGTATACCCATGTCCCACTTCAATGTGATAGCACTAGTGCCATAAGCGTTGCAAAGAACCCAGTGCTCCATTCCAAAACCAAGCACATAAAAGTGAGGTACCACTTTCTGAGAGACAACGTAGAGAAAGGAAAGATAGCTTTGATCCATGTACCCACACATGACCAACTAGCCGACATTTTCACCAAACCCCTAGATCAAGCAACTTTCACTCGTTTGCGGGGGGAACTTGGTGTGTGTTTGATTTCTTGAGTTGGGTGTGTGGGAGCTCTTTTTTGCCGGTGGTGTCGAGCCCGTTTTTCCTCCCCTCGAGGAGCCGGTGGTTTGTGAGTTTCGTGTGAGAGCTTCTTTTGTAGCATATGTATAGCTTTCCTTTGTGCATTTCTTGCATTTGGCATGGCATATGTAACATGATGTATAGGCATCCTTGTATCTTAGATTGCATGCATTTTGTATCATATGCGTTGGTTAGGAAAAGCTTCTCTCATATACATTGTTCACCATGGAATGAGATATATGTCTATATGAGCTTGTTTGGTATGACATGGTTAGTTTGGCTTAGCTCTTGATGATCTTGATGAATAATCCATGGTTGATAGCTATGCTTTTGAAAAATGTCACATGTATGCTCTCTCATGTGTAAATGCCTTTACATGCTCTTGACATGTTTTTGTGGCCTTGCTATGCTTAATTTGTGTTTGGACAGCTAGCTTATTGATCGTATGGGGCCAAAGGCTCATTTGCCATCATGAATGTTTAGCCCTCTTGATTTATCTTGTGGAGGAGCATAAGTTCCTTTTTGTCGCAGAGACATTTCATGTACCATTTACAAATCTGAAAATGAAATGAAAAATGCTTGGAAATGTGCTCCCATGTCATATGTGCTGAATTTAATTTGCTTTGGGTGCTAAACCGTTGCATGATGCCTACCAATGAGAAGTCTCATACATAGAAGTAGGCACATGGCTCGGTGGCTTTGACATGACATGAGGTGCTTGTGGGTGTTTGTGATGGTCTTATGATTAGAATGGCTGTCCTAGCATGAAGTTTGTGTGGCTTTGCCATTTTGATATGCTTTGATCATGTTTAGGACTTTGCTCATGAGAGGCAAGTTTTTCGCAAAATTGCCAAAATCCATCTTAGCTTCGTCCAATGGTTGTGAAACTTGGTGATCATGTAGTTGAGATCGATACGAAGCCGTAGAGTATCTAACTTGCTCATTTGGACATGTATAGCATTCTTTGTTGAATTTTGTCTATTTGAGAAGCTCTAGGTTGAAAGTTTTGCATTTTTGGCTTGATTCATGCATTGCCAACAAGGGGGAGAAGTTTGAGCTTGAAATGGCTTACCTGGGACGCATTTAGAAGGTTTTCGAGTGGTTTCGAGCCATTTTCGGGTTTTGTTGTACACCGGTCTGACCGGTGAAGAGCACCGGTCTGACCGGTGCGAGTGCTGGTCCTGTACACATGTTAGGCACCGGTCTGACCGGTGGTGATGACCGGTCTGACCGGTGTGAGCTGAAAGTGCTGCAGCTGTCCTGTTTTCAAGTGGTTTGCATGCATTCGTCCAGGGGGAGGTGCATTGGTTCAGAGGGAGCTTGCATGTGTGCAGGGGGAGCTCTTTGTGAGTTTTCGAGCTTTGATTCAGTGGTTTGTGCTCTTTGCTTGAGCTTTGCTTTGTCTCGGATGTGTCGAGCCATTGCCCTTGCCTAAGGGGTCCGAGACTTGTCTTCTTCAAGTGATCTTGCTCTTTGCCTTTGTTTGGCTTTCGATCGCTTGTTGGAGTTCCTTTTTGTTCGTTTCTTTTCTTTTTCTTTTCTCTCTTGTTACTTTTGTGTGGGTGTTGTCAATGCACTCATCAAGGGGGAGATTGAGGACCATGTGTGGTTCGAGGACCGGTGGATGGTCGCTTCCTTGTGTGATGAGTGATTGACAACGTTGTGTGGACTGATTCTTGGCTAAGTATTGCGGGTGCGGGTTGCGGCTTGACCGGTGTTGGTGCAGGTGAAGAACAAGCGCGAAAGGTCATCGCCGGTGAGGCCTCCAGGTGTGGAGAAGACAAGTAGGCTTCGTTCGAGGGACCCGGTGGCCAGCGGGGTCAAGTGCGGGCCGCATGGTGGCATGAACAGCAAGATGAAGTCGTGGACGGTCTCTTGGTTGAGCCTCAGAACCAAGGTCGAGCCGGGACTACGTGGGAGCCAAGTCATGAGTGGAGATTGGCGGAGGCTACACCGAGTTCGCGGGGTTTCCGGTGGTTCACCAGAAAACCACTGGGTTCCTTGGTTGATCCACAAAGCCAAGACCGGAGAACCGAAGACGGAGCTGCAGCAGCGCCAGACCGGTCTGACCGGTGGGGACCGGTCTGACCGGTGAGGAGCACCGGTCTGACCGGTGTGCGACGACGCAGTCCGGAATCTTCGAAGCGGAGGACACGCGTCGGGATCGCATGGCTTGCGTCGAGGCTACGCAGGGTGTGGTCGCCGGGCATCCGTCCGATGGTGAAGACATCAAGAATTCCAAATCCGCCCTTGAGGGGCTTGTATCCCTAGTTAGTAGAGAAGGGCATTTTAGACATTCGGTTGCCTCCATATAACCCAAGAGGTGAGAGGATGGCAGCCAACTCTTGGAACCCTAGCTCATTAGTTTTCCTATTTTCCACCTATTTTCCTTAGGTTTTCTTTAGGACTAGCAAGAGAGCTTCACGGAGAGATCTTGTTGAGAGGGATGGATGATCGGGCAGCTTGCTAGACCTTGTACGAACCTTTGTCTCATGTATAGATGACTCGGCGTGGTTCCTCAAGGTTTGGATGTGTTTTCCCCGGTTGTTCTTGGTGGTGATTTTCGGAGCCCTCTCTCGGTGATTTCTTTGGGTTGTTTTCGGGACTTTTCTCTTGGGGATTTGGTGGGGGAAATTTGTGGGAACCCTTCGTGGTTCTTTGGGCTGTGATTCCCCTCCCAAATCCGTGAGTAAAAGTGCTCGATTTTGGGGTTTCTTGAGTTCTTGGGTTGGAAGTGCTTTCGGCGGGATTTCTTCGATTTCTCCTTTTTGGATGAGATTTGGTGGGATTAAACTTGGCTATGGACTCCTCATGAGGTGTTCCTGATATCTCCAAAGTCTTGTTCAAGTCCGTGGAGTGATTCGGGAGATCGAGATTTGGATTCGGGGGAGTTGACCCGCGGGTGCTGTTCATCCCGAGCTACCCAGGCTACACCGGTCTGACCGGTGCTCTTGACCGGTCGGTCGACCGGTGCGAGCCCTTGTGGGACTTTGCTCGGGTGAACGTCTTGGTGTGTTCGTTGTTGTCCCATGTTGCTGCTGTTTGGAGTTTGGGTCAGTTTGGTGGTCGGTTGGCCTGTTTGGTGCCTTGGGGGCTTTCAGGCTGACATCGGTTTGACCGGTGTGTCTCACCGGTCTGACCGGTGTAGAGCCACTTAGTGGAAGTTGCTCGGTTTACCGGCGGGGACCGGTCGGCCGGTGGTGCTCACCGGTCTGACCGGTGTGGGTCTGTAGGCTCGAGGTTTGGTTTTTCCGCTGCGTTTCTCGGGTTGGAAGGTGGTGTGTTGGTTCCTAGGTCCAGTGGCACTCCAGTGGCTACGTGGGCTTGACCAACCTTGGTAGTGAGTCGGAGACGTGTGTTGGAAGCCGTGTTCGTCTTGTTGGAGTTTCCATCTCCTTCGAGAAGAATTTTTATCGGCTCCCATTCACTCCCCCCCTCTCTGGTTCGCCGTATCGGTCCTTCAGGTAGTTAGGAGGCAAGATTTTTGGGCCATAGCATCCTTGTGTGACGCTTTTCAAGTCCCCAAACCCTTATCTCCACAGCTTCTACCGTTTGGGAAATCCGATGATGATTTGGGGGAGTTGACCTTCGAGGTCGGGCATTTTTCTGTTCTGTCCACGAGGGGCGGACGGTCCGCGTGGTGTCGGCGGACGGTCTACGCGGGTCCTGTTCGTCGGGTGTTCTTCGTGTTCTTGCTCGCCTTTCGTTTTGATCCGTCGTGACTGTGAGTTTTCGTTGGGAAAGGTTTCGGACAGTCCGCAGCAGCGGGCGGACGGTCCGCGGGTGCCTGGCGGACAGTCCGCGTGCTCCCCGCGGACGGTCCGTTATTCGAGGTCGTCTCTGGAGGTTCTGTGTGTTTTATCGGACGGTCCACGGTGTAGGGCCGGACAGTCCGCGGTGTTGGTGCGGACGGTCCGCGGCAGCAGGTCAGACAGTCCGCGTGGCCAGTGCGGACGGTCCGCCCCTCCTGGCCGGACGGTCCTCTAGAGCCTGTGTGCTTTGCTTCTTGGTTCGATTCCTTCCTCCCTTTCTTGTGCTTCCGCGTGTGCTTCGAGGAATCGTTCCTAGGACTAGAGGTTGATCCATAACCTCGTTGTCTTGGCGATTGGTGTGTGATTTGATCCATCGCTTGTGTGTGACCGGGATTTGACTAGGGTATAGGCCGGGTTCTTTGAGAAGAATTTTTACCGGCTCCTATTCACTCCCCCCCTCTCTAGTCGCCATCTGATCCTTCATGCTTGTCACCGTTAGCGCGCCCGTGCTGAGCCGGCCAGCGAGCCAACGCCGACGCATGCCCGTGCACTCACAGACCCGCACCTCGTCGCACACCCACGTGCGCACGTTAGCGCGCGTCCGCCTGCACGTACTCCACCATGTCTTTGGCTTCTTGAACCCCGCCGCTTCACGCACGCACGAAGCCCAACCCGCCGCCGGCGGCCACCCCAGCCACGCCGCCGGTATCACCGTGTCCCGCCGCCACGCGTCCAAACCCGGCCAAAGGACCCATCTTTCCCTACCAATCGGTTCACATCGTTAACCTAAGCTTCGCTTTGGGGCATGTTGCCCAGCACTCGTTGGCCCTCGCCGCCGGCGAGGTCTCGACCGGTCGCTGTCCCATTGGGGCATTCTCTCGAGCACCTTTAGCCGATCAAGGATGGGGGGTTTTTCCCTCTCCACACGCGGGGCCACACGCACGGCTAACTGCGCCCGATCCAAGCGGATCTCGTGCGGCCGGTCACCCAGGGCCGAGCCACACCCGCGCCCACACCACACCAAGTCGCAGACTGCCGCCCTCGGATCTGGTGCGCTGCGCCGCGTCACCCGCCACGCCAGCAACCACGCGGGCTGCAACTGGCTTAAAGCCGCTGCAGTGGCAGCCACATCAGCCGCAGGAGCCACCCAGTAGCCGGCTTGTAGTCAGCTATAAGTCCCTTAGAGCTAGCTAGTAGTCAGCCTAGAGTCTGTGCTATTGTGTATACGTATTTTATTTCTAGAAAACTATTTTACCTTTGGAAAATCATAATAAATCCATTTTTGCTCCGAAAAATACAAAACCTCTTCCAGAAATTCTCTAAAACATTAAACTCCGTGCTAGGCTAGTGTTTGCTTTCTTTTAGCTCTTAATTGCTGTTCGTTTGAAGTTACTTACATTAGGACCACTGTTTATTTTCTTTTACGCGTTAATAGGAGCAGCTGGAGCCGAAGAGCTGATCCCCGAGTACGACTACACTGACGACTTCGCCGCTGAGGACTACCAGACCCTAGGTTCACGCCCGACTGACTTTGAAAACCTATTAGACATTGCCATATAGAATTCTAGCACTTTACTTTACATGCATGTTGATGAACCTTGCACTACCTACTTTAAATATCTGTGCTTGATTGACCTACTAATATATATGTATAAGCGTGTATATGCGCTGAGCTTCGTGATGCATGTGTTTGGGATGGGATTAGTGGTTCTCGGTGTGAGTGGGATACAACCGGCAAGAGAAGGCGTTTTGGGTATACTTTGGCGGGGGTGAGCTCGAAACAACCGATCTGGGATCAGGGACAGGGGTGCACTCCTCACTGTACCCCTACTTTTACGATCTTCGGAGCCTAGGTGTTGGGGATTTACTTGCGCTTGGAGAACATGAGCTCACCCGGGTCTGAAACCGAGTGGGCCAACCGCTTCACGGGACTTTACGTACACACCACCTCGCCGAGCGTGGGGTTAGGGCCGAGTTGAGCTCGGCAAGTGCGGAACCATACCTGCCAGCAGGATAGCGGGGTATCAGTGGGGGAGAGGTGGAGGTGAGACCACCCTCTCAGAGCGACTCCCGTGTGGGCACACGGGGGCATTTCACAGTTCCAGTGCTGTCCCTTCTGAGGGGGGACCATTTTGAGGACCAGATGCAGGATGGGACCTAACTACTGAGAGTTCGCACGGTAGGATGGGCTCGGGTGGCCGTACACCATCTGGGTGCCAATCCGGGTTAGGTACAGGTGTACACACTCTGCAGAGTTGTTCGATCTATAGCTATAGCTGCGTCCTCGGTCATGGACGAGCCTAGTGGATTGTTGGTTCTCATGTTTTGGGATTTCTACCTTCCCCTATAGTTCAGTGTATGGTGAGTCGTGGTTGCCAGTCGGTTAGAGGAGAGAGGCTCCATCTACCTCGTTGATCTGATTGCAATCATTGAGGTGCGGGGAGAGGAAGTTCTCGCACCGACCCTAGTCAGGAGTAGGTTGTGGAGACGGGGCCCTGGGTGACCAGGTGGTTCCGAGTTGTGTTGAGAGCTTTGGGTTGGGACCTTGATAGAGATATATTGATATTACTTTGCTGCTGCTGCATAGGAAACCCGAGCCGCTTCCTTGTCTCTTTTTCTCTCTTTAGAAGTTAGGCCACTTAAAGCTGCATACAGTTGGTGAAGTGGACCTATCCCACTCATTGGGGATAGACTTTAGGTGTGCAGGGTATGAGTCCGAGTATGACAACAACGCCGATGGATGGTACAACTAAGGGATGTGTCACTTCGCTCAAGGATGCCTGTGGTGAGAAGAATAAAATATGGAGACCCTTTTGAGAAGCTAGCTACCGTTGCGTAGAACCTCACTCTGATTCAGCCAAGAGGCTTGTATTGATGTACTCCATAATGGACATGTAATAAATTATGTACTAATGCTCTTATGTGATGCGATGTATGACTTTGTGTTATTATCTGTGAGACGTTCTGTACGCGAGAGCCACTGATCCAGGGACTATCGTGATGGTACATGGATTCGGGTTTTCTATGAAAATTCGGGGTTTTACAAATGGTATGACAGGCGACTCTCGCGGTTTCACAGGCGCGTGTGGTCGCAGTTGCGCAGGCATGGTGTGCATGGCTAGTGTGGGCCCTGAGTGGTCACACAACATGGCACATGCGCTGGCACTGGACCCCTGGACGTGGCAAAGAGAGGACGTTCCTGGCTTGGGGTTGATCGACGAGGACGTCGATCTTCTAAGGGGGGTGTATGTGACATCCCGGCCCAAGGCTTAATATTGATAAGGATACTCATACCAATAAGTTGCAACCTCTTTCTCGGAAGTCCATCTTGAAAAACTCCAAAGTTAAGCGTGCTTGGCTTGGAGCGATGGGTGACCGACCGGAAAGTCCTTCCCGGGTGCGCATCAGTGAGGACAAAGTACGCAGGAAAGACAAGTGTTGGTCTGTGGGGATATTCTTAGGGTCCTAGAGAGCTGCCAGGCGTAGGCGGGGCTAGCCTTAGGGAGACGGTTCGTTACAAAACCCTTCTACCTCGCGCTTGACATGGTCGTTTCCGAATCCTATAGCTTGAACATACAAACCTCCCAAAGAAATTAGTCTTAAAAACTTAATTGACACATGTAGGCATACCTTATTCATCTTTGTTTGCTTTGGGTGGGGGCTCAGTAGCGGATGTTGGGCTACTAACCAAGGTTAGCACCTACCACTAAAAAGCAATTCTTTGTGTAGCCATCGACTTAGTTGAGTGAGGTTGGACTTATCGAAGTACGAATGTTGAAAACTTCTCGATCGCTTTGTGTCTAGGGTTTTACCTGCATTCAAGGACACAAACAAGAAACACAGGGTATATGCAATAATAAAATTAGGGTTAGTTAAAAAAGAAAGATAGATTTCCCAAGGGTTCGAGTTGCCGATCCCCAGCAACTGCGCCAGAAAAAGGGCTTGTTGACGATTGAAAACCGTGTTGAAGTTCACCGCAAGCGTACGGGTGACTTGGTGCCTTTTTCACCAAGGAGGGTCCCCCAAGGTTTTGTCACACCCGATTTTACAAGGAAAACCGAATGCATCTCGTATGTGCGCCAGGATCAACTTACACACACATTATAGACAAAACGAGAGTAATACCATTGCTGTAATAAAACGTTCAAGAGTTAAACCAATACGATATCCATTATTACATCCAGAGAGGTGGACTCGAAGGTCCGAACACAACGATAACTAAACGACGAGCAGCTCCATCATTGACTTCCACAGGCATGATGACTGGGGGATCCGCATGCCCTAGAACTCCTCGTAGTCACTCCAGTGCTCGTCCTCGCCTCCGACGTTCTCCTCTGAACAGCAGTAAGCAAGGGCGAGCACACTTATGGTTGGTGCTCAGCAATTGGGGGAAATAATGCAAGGCTATCAAGGATAGGCTATGGTTCACAGTGGTAAGCATTTTATAAGTTGGTCAAGTTTTATTAGCAAGCACCTAATTACTAGGTGTAAGTTCATACCAACCCACTTAAGCATAAAAGAAACCTCAAACCAAACCACAAACCCATGATTTGCATTAATCTTCAAGTTTATTAATCATCTGAGGGTCCAAGCCGCTCATGACTGTGAGCACGGCTGATCGATCAGTTCTACACTCTGCAGAGGTTGTACACTTTACCCACAGCTCGTGTTCCCCATCTTGCCCGGGTTAGCTAGACCCTTAAACACTTCCAAGGTGAGTGGCTAGGGGTCCACTACGAAGCCTTTACAAAGGAAAGAAGAGAAACCAACAGCCCGCAACAAGTTAACGGCGGCGGAGCGGACCATAACCCTCCCTAATGGTCAACACCTTAGCCAAGGCTGCTACCCCAAAAGGACCGGGCTATACCCCTTCAACTCCGGCCCCCGTGCCCCTCTCGGAAAAGAGCTATCGGCTAACCCACTCTCCTAATTAATCGGCTAAGCCGAGCCATGTGGATGTGGTTGTACTGTTATCTTGGGTGGTTCTCCATGTTCCAATTATGAATCAAGTTATCTTGTTTTAAGCACAAACACATTATGTAAGCAAAATTGAGATGTATAACATAAACAAAGCATAACCAGACTCATGTAAAGCAAACTAAGCATTTATCTACCCCAAGCATTTGTTTAAACATGGTTGATCAAGGTAAAGTGGTAAAGCATCTAGTCAAGTCCTTAGCTAGGTGTTTGCCCATCAGGTTCATGCATAGCAACATGAATAGTAAACATTGTTTAACATGCAGTGTCATAGGTTCAAAAAGATAATGCAGAGGGGGAAAGCCACTTGCCTTCCTCTACAAGCTGGGTGAAATCCTCCTCGAAGACAGGCTCTTCCTGATCACCTGCGACAGGGAGCTCAGACGAAATAGGCACGATATCTTCGTGTCAAACATAAACAACAAACAATAAATAAAACAGTACACCTAACAGTAACAAAACTGAAAATTTGTTGTTTAAAAGATTCTACTCGTCGAGACGATCATTTCGGTATATAGAACGCTAAAAACGGAGTTAAAATGAAAAAGATATGATTAAAACAGTTTGCAGGGACCTATCTGCAAGAAAACTAAGTTTACAGGGCTGTTTATAAATAAAACCAGGGGCTAAAACATAATTTTATATAAAAACTAAAGGGCTTAAGTGTTATTTCTTAAGAAAAGGACTCCTAACACTATTAACCAGGGTAGACAGAGGCTAGATCGTAAAAACCAGGACCTAACCGTAAAGATTCTTAAAGGTGCAAGGACCGGCTTGCAAAAGTTTAAAAGTTCAGGGGCTCTTAAAGAAAAGGGCCGCAGCCGCACCGTGGATCTCAGATCCAACGGCTGACGACGCGTGCGCGCGCCGTGGACCGCGCCGTGCACCGGTGCACGGGTCCACGGTGGACCGCCCCTTTCAAAACGAAGGGGTATCCGATCCGGTCCATCCGCGCAAGATCCGACGGCCCGGACGTGCGCGAGCGGGCGCGGCGGCGAGCACGCCGGAGTGCGGCGGCGCGCGGCGGGGGCTCGCCGGCGCTAGCCCCGGACGACGCTCCCGGCCATCATTTCGACCACGGGTTGGGGCAACTTGCTGCGCGGGCGCTTGCGCACGTGACCATGGGGTCGGGGGGGGACGATCGGGCCTCACCGGCGCGCCGGCACCGTAAGGGGGCGGCGCGGCTACTCCGGCGAGCCCGGGGAGACGATGCCGTGCGCGAAACAAATGGGAATTGGGCGGGGGTTTTTGCTCACCGCGTGCGGAGGAAGTAGGCGGGCTCACGGGCGGAGAAGAGGCGGCGGCGAGAGGGGCTCGACGACGGCGGCGGCTCGGGCGGCGCTCCGGTGAGCTCGGGGCGCGGCTGCCACGGGCCTTGGGGACGAAGACCTGCGACAGCATGAGCTTGTCAAGCTCCTGGCAATCCCAAAAATCAAAGGAAACGGGCAAGGGGTCCAATCCTTCACCGGCGGCGACGGATAGACGGCGGCGGCGGGAACCCGAGGCGGCGGCGCGGGGAAATTGGTGCTCGAGCGCATGTGCTAGGGTGTTGTAGAGGCAAAGGGAGGCACAGGGGTTCGTGCGCGAGCTTAAAAAGGGCCAGAGGAAGGAAGGCGAGGCGGGTAGGGGTCGGGACGGCCGGCGGCTTGCCATTGATGGTCGCGGCCTTCACCGCTCGGTGCTTATGGAAGGGTAACGGTTCCAATTGATCGCGGGGAAGGTTAATTGCCTTAATTGGCCGGCTTGATAGGGAGGAATGGAAGGGAAGCGGCGGGGCGCGGCAGGAATCGTGAGGCGGCGCGGGCTCGGGTGGGCAGCGAGGTGAAGAAGAAAGGAAGGGGGAGGGGGAGAGGCTGACGGGCGGGCCCCGGTCGTCAGCGCCACGGGGAAAAAGAAAAGGGGAAGGGGTAAGGTGGGCCGGCGCAGAGAGGGTTGATGGGCCGCCTGGGCTGAAAGGGTGGCCGGTGCTGATTTCTTTTTTTTCTTTTTCTTTTTTAAACTTCATTTTCAAACCAAAATTCATTTCAAATTCAAATCAAACCTTTCAAACTTTTTCCCAAGAATTTTATAAACTTTTTAGAAACCTCACAAGCAACCAAAAACCATGCAAGCCAACTGATGATGCACAAACACTTGTTGTCTCTAAGTTTATTAAATTGTGTTTAATATTTTAGAGCTCAATTTAAATAGCAATTTAATTTCTTTTAATCCTTAAGACTATTTTAAGTTGCTAAGTGATTTTAGTGATGGAATTTTTAGGGTGTCACAAATCCTACCCCCTTAAAGAGAATCTCGTCCCGAGATTCAGAAGACTTAGAGAACAGCTGAGGAAAGTCTTCCTTGAGTTCATCCTCTCTTTCCCAAGTTGCCTCTTCCTCAGTGTGATGACTCCACTGCACTTTACACATTCTGATGATCTTACTCCTGGTAACTCTTTCTGACACATCCAAGATCTTAACAGGGTATTCTTTGTATGTCAGGTCATTCTCCATTTGAATGTCCTCTAACTGTACCGGTTCTATCCTAACCTCACTTGTACATTTCTTCAGTTGTGATACATGAAACACATCATGAACTCCCGATAACTGTGCTGGCAACTCTAACTGGTATGCTACTTCTCCTTTCCGTTCCAAAATTTTGAAAGGTCCGATAAATCGAGGTGATAACTTTCCTCTGACATTAAACCTTCGTAATCCCCGAATAGGTGACACTCTGAGGTATGCATAGTCACCGACTTCCAAAATCACCTCTCTTCTCCGAGGATCAGCATAACTCTTCTGACGTGACTGGGTTGCTTTAAGATTCTCCCTTATGATTTCAACTTGCTTTTCTGCTTCTCGTATGCTGTCTGGCCCATAGAATTGTCTTTCACCAGTCTGGTTCCAAAACAACGGTGTTCTACACTTCCTTCCATACAGAGCTTCAAAAGGTGCCATTTTGATGCTGGACTGATAGCTGTTGTTATAAGCAAACTCTGCATAAGGCAAACTTTTATCCCAACTGCCACTGTTCTTCAACGCACAAGCTCTCAACATATCCTCGAGTATCTGATTTGTTCTCTCCGTCTACCCATCTGTCTGAGGATGGTATGCGGAGCTGAAGTTTAACTTTGTATCCATCGATTCATGCAACTTCTGCCAAAACCGTGAAGTGAACTGTGTGCCTCGATCTGACACTATCTTCTTCGGTACCCCGTGTAAACACACTATCCTTGAATTATACAACTCAGCTAGCTTCACTCCTGTATAGGTCGTCTTTACTGGAATAAAGTGCGCTACCTTGGTTAATCTATCCACAATAACCCAAATAGAGTCATACCCATCACGAGTACGAGGTAATCCCACTATGAAATCCATACCGATTTCTTCCCATTTCCACTCAGGTACCTTCAGAGGCTGAAGCAATCCTGCTGGCCTTTGATACTCAGCCTTCACTCTTTGACACACATCACACAAAGCTACATGAGCCGCTACATCTTTCTTCATCCCATACCACCAGTATCTCTGCTTCAAGTCCTGATACATCTTGGTACTTCCAGGGTGTATAGAGTAACCTGAATCATGTGCTTCCTTCAAGATAGCTTCTCTCAACTCCTTGATCTCAGGTACACAGATTCTGTTCTTAAACCATACTGTTCCTTGCTCATCTTCTCTGAATTCCGGAACTTTGCCCAATTTAATCAACTTCCTGTATTCTGTAATCTTGTCATCAGTCAACTGTCCCTTTCTGATATCTTGCTCAAGTGTCGACTCAATCTCTAATGTCAAAGTCTCACTCGAAGCAACCATTCCCAAGTTAAGCTGTGCCATCTCCCAACATAGCTCCTGAGGTAACAGGTGTCCTATCAGCATGCTAGTCTGTCCCTTCCGACTCAAAGCATCTGCCACAACATTTGCCTTCCCTGGATGATACTGGATATCCAAGTCATAATCTTTGATTAACTCCAACCACCTTCTTTGCCTCAAATTCAAATCCTTCTGAGTAAAGATATACTTCAGACTCTTATGGTCAGTAAAGATCTTGCACTTGTTCCCAACCATGTAATGTCTCCAAATCTTCAATGCGTGAACAACCGCAGCGAACTCAAGATCATGAGTAGGGTAGTTCTGCTCATGTTTCCTCAACTGTCTTGAAGCATAAGCTACTACCTTACCTTCTTGCATTAACACACATCCCAAACCTTGCCGAGAGGCATCACAGTATACATCGAACCCTTTGTGTATGTCTGGCATGATCAACAAAGGTGTTGTGGTCAGCCTCTTCTTCAATTCCTCAAAGCTAGCTTGGCACTTCTCATCCCACTTGAATTCTCTTCCTTTCTCGAGCAGAGTGGTAAGTGGCTTCACTATCTTAGAAAATCCTTCAATGAACCTCCGATAGTATCCTGCAAGTCCAAGGAAGCTTCTGATCTCTGGCACATTCTTAGGCGGACTCCAGTTCAATACATCCCGAAGCTTGCTTGGGTCGACTGCTATGCCTCCATCTGTGATGATGTGTCCGAGAAAAGAGACCTCCTTCAACCAGAAAGCACACTTGCCGAACTTGGCATACAGTCGATGTTCCCGTAACTTCTGTAACACAAGCCTCGATGTTCTTCATGTTCTTCCTCACTCCGAGAGAATACCAAGTATGTCATCAATGAATACCACAACGAACTTATCCAGATACTCCATGAATACCTTGTTCATCAAATACATAAAGTATCTGGTGCATTGGTCAGGCCAAAGGACATCACAGTGAACTCATATAACCCGTATCTAGATGTGAATGCTGTCTTTGGTATATCCTCCACTCGGATTTTCAACTGGTGATAACCTGATCTAAGATCTATCTTACAGAAGGCCTTAGCTCCTCTTATCTGATCAAACAAATCCTCAATCCGAGGTAAAGGGTATTTATTCTTGATGGTAACCTCATTAAGTGATCGATAGTCTATACACAACCTCCTAGATCCATCCTTTTTATCAACGAAGAGTGTGGGGGCTCCCCATGGTGATGAACTTGGACAGATAAACCCTTTACTAAGTAGTTCTTCGATTTGTTTCTTTAATTCAGCTCGATCTTTAACATCCATTCTATATGGTCTTTTAGATATGGGAGCAGTACCAGGTATAAGTTCAATATTAAATTCAATGTCACGATCAGGTGGCATACCTGGCAAATCCTCTGGAAACACATCAGGGAATTCGTTTACTACCCTTATATCCTCCAAGGCCTTGCCTTCAACAGAGTTCACAACTCCTTTGCTGGATGAAGGTGCACTCACATATTCTACTCTCTCCCCATGAGGACCGGTTAACAGTACTGACCTCTTCCGACACTGAATAACTCCATCACAACTTCTTAATCAATTCATACCAAGAATGACATCTATTCCCCATGATTTAGAACTACCAGATTAGCAAGAAAGTCTACCCCCATGATATTAATCTTTACTTGTGGGCATATATGACCAGTTTTCATTTCTCCCCCAGGAGTGCTAACTATCAGTGGGTTCTTCATTGTGCTCATAGATAAGTTATATTTTGCCACAAATTGATCAGTTATGAATGAATGTGATGCTCCTGAATCAAATAATACGGTAGCAGGTACAGAGTTGACGAAAAACGTACCCAATACCACGCCGGCATCATTCTGAGCTTGCTCCACTGATACATGATTAACTCGGCCACGCACATGACTCTGCTGGCCTCTCTTGCTGGGTGTCTGTGGAGTACGAGCCTGCGAAGATGGCTGCCCAGTCCTGTTTCCATTGTCTCTCTGCGGAGTTTGCATCACCCTCTTGGGACAATTGTTAGCATAATGCCCCAGCTCTCCACACTTGAAGCATCCACCAGGCTGAACAGGGTTGGTGTTTCTGACAGGTGCCCCAGAGTTATTGCTAGGACGACTCAGCTGAGGGGTAGGAGCTCTGGGTGTCTGAGGATTAGCGCTGTGGCTGAAACGAGCGCTGCAGCTGCATGTTCTGTGGATACCTTCCAGCTTGTCCACTAGGACGATATGGAGTCAGGCTCTGCTGAGAACTGTAACGGGGACGGGTGTTGCTGCTAGACTGCCCATGAGACTGAAACTTGCGTTTCTGTTCACCCATCTCCTTTCTCTTGCTTTCCAGCCCAATAGCTTTGTTCACCAGCGTCTGAAAGTCTGGGAAGATGTGACTCTGCAGTTGATAGTTTAAAGGACCAATCAAGCCATCCAGGAACCTTTTGCTGCCTCTTTGGATCAGTGTTGACTTCATCAGGTGCATAGCGTGACAAGTGAGTGAACTTGTCCAGATACTCAGTCACTGACATATTGCCTTGCCTCAGTGACAAGAACTCCCTCTGCTTAAGCTTGAGAACCCCTGAAGGAATGTGGTAAGTACGGAAGTTGTCACGGAACTCCTGCCAAGTGATGTTCGCCCGTTAGGATGAGCGATTGAGTACGCATCCCACCAATCCGCGGCCTGCCCCACAAGTCTTCCAAAGCAGCATACGGGACCATCTCCCCGTCACCGCATTGCACGATCTCCGGCTTCTTAGTGATAGTTTTCGCCGGCCGTCGGCATCCAGTGGATCAGACGAGTGGGAAAACGTAGGGGGATGGTGGCTCATGAACTCCTTGTGCCGTCCCTTGGTGGCGGGGGTGGCGAAGGGATCGGCTGTGGTGGCTGGTTCTGTTGAGCTTGCATCTGTTGCACTGTGTTGGTAAGGTTCTGAATCGGTTGCATCCGCGCGCCTGCCGAGAACTCGCTGCATGTTTGGGTCCATTGCTTGGTTGATCGGTGGAGGTGGTGCTGGGTTTTGCTGATTTGCGATATGTGCCCGGATCACAGGTGGCACGTCTTGACCTCCTCCGGACCTGGTGTTTACCATCTGACCGTTAGAAAAATCATATCTCAGATAGTTGTACTTGAATCAATGCGATAGAGGATAACTCAAAATAAAATAACAGCATGTTCTTCAGCTAGGACAGATTCTGTTGACCTCAAAGAATTATGCATAACTTTCTGTGTAATTACCCAGTGACCACGAATTTTTACCATATTATAATGTTTAAAATTATGGAACCATCACAACTGGAATCACCGCATTTGGACATCTATAACTCAAGATATAATTCAAACAGTACAGCTATATCAGCAGAAATTTACAGATTCTGACTTGTTCATTACTTTGTGCATAACTCCCAGAATATGTATTGTATACCATTGAATTTTTGACAGAAATTCATCTTCTAAATTTGTGTACTAACCCAACTGGTTTCATATCATTTGGAGTTCTGTAGCTTGAGTTATAAGCAAAACATTACTGGTATGTCATGTGACTGCGAAAACAGATTTGATCCAATCAAACTTGCATAAGAGATTAAGCAATGACAACCGATGAAACCCAAACCATTCTTTAATTAACTTAAAATTCAGATTGCATAGTGGCCATCACTCCACCATACAATTCAGAATCAAGCAAAGATCCAACTCAAGCATGTTTGCAAACAACATTCATTATTACAAGCAATTACGTTCACGCAGGAACGATCTAGCGAAAAGGTAAATGATAAGGGCGAGCATCCTAGGATCCTAGCCAAGACGAGTAGTAGCTTCATCGGTGCCGTAACGGAGTCTCTTGCGTGGAGGGGAAGCTGTGGTCTGATATGGCATGACTTCCTGAGGGAGTCGCTGTCCTGCCAACTGTGCTTCCAGACGTGCTATCTTCGCCTGTGCAGCCTGCAACTCTTCATGATACTTGTTTATCTCCAAAGTTGCTCCCTCCAGATCCGTGTTCGAGCAGCGGTCACCGTGCCAAGACGTCGATGCGATCATTGCCTCCCTGCCGGCACCACAGCTCACTTCTGTACCACTTGCACGGCGAGGCACATGGCGGTACTCCGATTGGAACAATCGCACCCGATTTGCATTGCGGATCGACCGCAGTGCCCTCCTTGCTGCATCATTCACCGCAAAGATCATCCGTGGAGAACCGAGCCGTGCTATGGTGAGATGAGCGATACCTCCATCCTTCTGTATCATTCAGAGGCTTCCTGATGTAGACTCTGCAGGTGTAGTAGTCCCTCATTCCCGGCTCACTGAAGTGCTTAGTCACATAGAGAGGCCTTATGGTATATCCCAGGTACCTCAGAACATCCCACAGAAGAATGCAGAACTGTCCATTCTCAGCTTCAGTAGAATGTTTGTGGTATTCTGCTCCATGATAGCGGGGGTTTTCATCCTCGTCTTCCTCTGGGTTGCCAACAGCATTGTCACCATCATCCTCACCCACACTGTCATCACTGGAGTCATCCGGGTCACCTCCTTCACCATCAGGCACTGGATCAGCATGTGCAGGGGGTGCTTCCTCATTGGCCACAGGCGCCGGTGGGATCACAATGTCCCCATCAGCGTCTGCCTCCAGTACGGTGCCATCGTACAGCTGTGGCTGTTCCAATGGCTCATCTGGCTCCTCCTCCTCCATCTCAACCTCTTCAGGATCCTCCTCTTCTGGTTCCGGCTGAACCTCCACTGGGTCTTCCTCCACTTCAACCTCTAGCTGAAACTCCTCCGGTTCCTCCTCAACATCATCAAGACGATGGCGAGGGGCCAGCTGTCCAGAAGGAAAACGCCCACCAGTGCTCTTGCGAGGGGTCATGTAGGTTCTGGCCATCTGTCAAAGCAAAACCGATCTCAGAGTACAGAATAAATCAAAATGACAGTTTAAAAATGATAAACAAAATCAAATTAGATTTTTAATGCGTAAATAAGATGATTTGAAGCATAATAAGGCTTTCTAAAACATGAATCCTTAATTTCGTCCATTTCTAACTAAGGCTGCGACCTACAGTCATCACGGCTCTGGTACCACTTTGTCACACCCGATTTTACAAGGAAAACCGAATGCATCTCATATGTGCGCCAGGATCAATTTACACACACATGATAGACAAAACGAGAGTAATACCATTGCTGTAATAAAACGTTCAAGAGTTAAACCAGTACGATATCCATTATTACATCCAGAGAGGTGGACTCGAAGGTCCGAACACAACGATAACTAAACGACGAGCAGCTCCATCATTGACTTCCACAGGCATGATGACTGGGGGATCCGCATGCCCTAGAACTCCTCGTAGTCACTCCAGTACTCGTCCTCGCCTCCGACGTTCTCCTCTGAACAGCGGTAAGCAAGGGTGAGCACACTTATGGTTGGTGCTCAGCAAGTGGGGGAAATAATGCAAGGCTATCAAGGATAGGCTATGGTTCACAGCGGTAAGCATTTTATAAGTTGGTCAAGTTTTATTAGCAAGCACCTAATTACTAGGTGTAAGTTCATACCAACCCACTTAAGCATAAAAGAAACCTCAAACCAAACCACAAACCCATGATTTGCATTAATCTTCAAGTTTATTAATCATGTGAGGGTCCGAGCCGCTCATGACCGTGAGCACGGCTGATCGATCAGTTCTACACTCTGCAGAGGTTGTACACTTTACCCACAGCTCGTGTTCCCCATCTTGCCCGGGTTAGCTAGACCCTTAAACACTTCCAAGGTGAGTGGCTAGGGGTCCACTACGAAGCCTTTACAAAGGAAAGAAGAGAAACCAACAGCCCGCAACAAGCATAAAGAATGCGGAGCGGACCATAACCCTCCCTAATGGTCAACACCTTAGCCAAGGCTGCTACCCCAAAAGGACCGGGCTATACCCCTTCAACTCCGGCCCCCTGTGCCCCTCTCGGAAAAGAGCTATCAGCTAACCCACTCTCTTAATTAATCGGCTAACCCAGAGCCATGTGGACTGTGGTTGTACTGTTATCTTGGGTGGTTCTCCATGTTCCAATTATGAATCAAGTTATCTTGTTTTAAGCACAAACACATTATGTAAGCAAAACTGATATGTATAACATAAACAAAGCATAACCAGACTCATGTAAAGCAAACTAAGCATTTATCTACCCCAAGCATTTGTTTAAACATGGTTGATCAAGGTAAATTGGTAAAGCATCTAGTCAAGTCCTTAGCTAGGTGTTTGCCCATCAGGTTTATTCATAGCAACATGAATAGTAAACATTGTTTAACATGCAGTGTCATAGGTTCAAAAAGATAATGCAGAGGGGGAAAGCCACTTGCCTTCCTCTACAAGCTGGGTGAAATCCTCCTCGAAGACAGGCTCTTCCTGATCACCTCCGACAGGGAGCTCAGACGAAATAGGCACGATATCTACGAGTCAAACATAAACAACAAACAATAAATAAAACAGTACACCAAACAGTAACAAAACTGGTAAATTTGTTGTTTAAAAGATTATACTCGTCGAGACGATCATTTCGGTATATAGAACGCTAAAAACGGAGTTAAAATGAAAAAGATATGATTAAAACAGTTTGCAGGGACCTATCTGCAAGAAAACTAAGTTTACAGGGCTGTTTATAAATAAAACCAGGGGCTAAAACATAATTTTATATAAAAACTAAAGGGCTTAATTGTTATTTCTTAAGAAAAGGACTCCTAACACTATTAACCAGGGTAGACAGGGGCTAGATCGTAAAAACCAGGACCTAACCGTAAAGATTCTTAAAGGTGGAAGGACCGGCTTGCAAAAGTTTAAAAGTTCAGGGGCTCTTAAAGAAAAGGGCCGCAGCCGCACCGTGGATCTCAGATCCAAAGGCTGATGACGCGTGCGCGTGCCGTGGACCGCGCCGTGCACCCGGTGCACGGGTCCACGGTGGACCGCCCCTTTCAAAACGAAGGGGTATCTGATCTGGGCCATCCGCGCAAGATTCGACGGCCCTGGACGTGCGCGAGCGGGCGCGGCGGCGAGCACGCCGGGAGGTGCGGCGGCGCGCGGCGGGGGGCTCGCCGACGCTAGCCCCGGATGGCGCTCCCGGCCATCATTTCGACCACGGGTTGGGGCAACTTGCCGCGCGGGCGCTTGCGCACGTGACCATGGGGTCGGGGGGACGATCGGGCCTCACCCGGCGGCCGGCACCGTAAGGGGGCGGCGCGGCTACTCCGACGAGCCCGGGGAGACGATGCCGTGCGCGAAACAAAGGGGAATTGGGCGGGGGGTTTTTGCTCACCGCGTGCGGAGGAAGTAGGCGGGCTCACGGGCGGAGAAGAGGCGGCAGGAGAGGGGCTCGACGACGGCGGCGGCTCGGGCGACGCTCCGGTGAGCTCGGGGCGCGGCTGCCATGGGCATCGGGGACGAAGACCTGCGACAGCATGAGCTTGTCAAGCGCCTGGCGATCCCAAAAATCAAAGGAAACGGGCAAGGGGTCCAATCCTTCACCGGCGGCGACGGATCGACGGCGGCGGCAGGAACCCGATGCGGCGACGGATCGACGGCGGCGGTGGGAACCCGAGGCGGCGGCGCGGGGAAATTGGTGCTCGAGCGTGTGTGCTAGGGTGTTGTAGAGGCAAAGGGAGGCGTAGGGGTTCGTGCGCGAGCTTAAAAAGGGCCAGAGGAAGGAAGGCGAGGCGGGTAGGGGTCGGGACGGCCGGCGGCTTGCCATTGATGGCCGCGGCCTTCACGGCTCGGTGCTTATGGAAGGGTAACGGTTCCAATTGATCGCGGGGAAGGTTAATTGCCTTAATTGACCGGCTTGATAGGGAGGGATGGAAGGGAAGCGGCGGGGCGTGGCAGGAATCGTGCGGCGGCGCGGGCTCGGGTGGGCAGCGAGGTGAAGAAGAAAGGAAGGGGGAGGGGGAGAGGCTGACGGGCGGGCCCCGGCCGTCAGCGCCACCGGGGAAAAAGAAAAGGGGAAGGGGTAAGGTGGGCCGGCGCGGAGAGGGTTGATGGGCCGCCTGGGCTGAAAGGGTGGCCGGTGCTGATTTCTTTTTTTTCTTTTTCTTTTTCAAACTTCATTTTCAAACCAAAATTCATTTCAAATTCAAATCAAACCTTTCAAACTTTTCCCAAGAATTTTATAAACTTTTTAGAAACCTCACAAGCAACCAAAAACCATGCAAGCCAACTGATGATGCACAAACACTTGTTGTCTCTAAGTTTATTAAATTGTGTTTAATATTTTAGAGCTCAATTTAAATAGCAATTTAATTTATTTTAATCCTTAAGACTATTTTAAGTTGCTAAGTGATTTTAGTGATGGAATTTTTAGGGTGTCACAGGTTTGTCAATCCAATGATCGGAAGCAAACTGCTAAGGTTCTCTATCTAACCTACCGGTCTAACCCTATGTGAAGCGTTGATTGCATAATGGTTAAACATACAAAAGATGTATGGATCACATCCACCTAGCCATAAAGGTAAACACCAAAGGTAACCCTAGCCTATCGTCTTCTTGTTGCTGCTTTGGACATGGTGACAAACCAATATAATCCTACAACATGATAATGAGTCATCGACTCAACATTACACGTTCGCTCGCCGCTTTCTCCTCCACCGTATTGTCACTACGCGGATATTCATCACCAGACGATAAACCTCGGCCTGTGCACTACTACAATGTATCCGCAAGAGATAGACTAACCACCATGATTACTCTATTCCTACTAAGGGCATATGCTAGTTACAAATATGAATAAACACGCATCAAAGTAGCTCAAAGTAAGGAAAAACATGATTTATATCACCATCGAATATAGAGTGTAGAATTGCCTTGATGGAATCAAGGCATGAGCTCTGGAACTCCACCATGGCTTCACCACACAGGGCCAACCATGGCGGTTAGGGCATGGCCTAGGCCATCTCCTAGGCAACTCAAGGACTTGCGGCATCCGTCGGCTTCCTCCCGGTGATTCTCCTTCATGTCGGCGGCTCTCTGATGAATGGATGGATGGTTCACCATCTTGGGGCTCCTAGGGAGTGGTATTTATACCCTTGGGGTGCCTTGGGACGTGATCCACCTTGCCTTGCATGAATCCTCCTTGGGAGAGAAGCAAACTTGGCTTCCATAAAATCAGCCGTGTCCAGATTTTCCTGATTCATAGACCTTCTTTGCTGGCACCATATCTCCCATGTCCGGACTCCAAATAATGCAAATCTAGTGTCGAGGTTGTGTGCCACAAAATTATCTCCAACTTTGGTATTCATTGCTTTCCTTGAAAACGAAGATAAGATCCCCAAAACAGCTTTAGAAGATAATCTGTCTGATTTCAAACTTGTCTGTACAGCTGGCATTTCGGGGTCATATCTCCTAGCTCCTTGAGACGAATTGGGCCTTCCATATGTCCAAATCAAAGCTATCGTCGAGGCCCACAACTTTGGTAGTCAAACCTTTGCCATTAAAGGCCATTTAAGTCTCCGAATCTGCACCGAAAGTTCATGTTATTCTGGGCTGTGATAATATCTCTCAGGCTTAGTTGATCTCATTGGTAAACCTCCAAGTCCCCGGAGTTTTACGTGTTGATGCTTCAAACCTTGGGTTATTTGGAGTCGTGTTCACTTTATGTCTTGACTTGTGACGGGCTTCATGATCTTCTCATAAAGTTTTGACAAACTTTTGCCGAAAGTACTCCTTTAAGCGCTTTAATCCTGTGTAAACAACATACTCCAAAAACCACATGCGAGTTGGAACTCGTCATATCAAGGGGGTTAGTACCGTTAGTTAGGATATAAAATATGGGAACGTATCAGGTGGAAACCAGCCCACCCGTGGAAACTATGGAAACCCCGATCACAGCGGTTCGATCTGCATCTGATGGCCATCGGAAGAGGTGGGAACCTTTTGCAAAGAACCGCCCGCCTGGCCCCTTCCCATCCTGGCAATTTCTCAAAAAACCCCCCGGCCCCCTCATCCTCCAGGCCGAGCCCCCCCACGCGGGCACCCCGACCTGCCGGTTCGCCTCCAGGAACCGACGCCGCCGCTCCTGGATCCCCGACGCCGCTGTACGCCGGATCCCTGCTGCCGCCAGAAGCCGCTGGTGCTTCACTCAAGGGAGACCACCGTCCGCGAGGACGCCATGCCGCCGGGACGCCATGACGACGGCGTCCACCAGAAGCCGACGGTGGTTGACGCAAGAGAGGCCACCATTAAAAACCCTTGGCCGTCACCCGACGTTCAATCCCGGACGCCCCTAGAGGCCTCCGTTCACACACGCCAGTTGCCGCCCGTCCTCCACGGACGGCAGTTGACGGCGGCTGCCGTACAGGAGCGCCAGGCCTTGGCGCCATCGGTTCAGGAGTGCCAGCCCCTGGCACATGCCGTTCAAGCACGCCAGCCGCCGGCCGTCCTCTACGCACGGCAGCTGCCGGTGGATGCCGTTCAGGTGCGCCTGCCCCTAGCACCCTCGGTTCAGGAGCGCCAGCCGCCGCCGCTCGTCATTCAAGAGGGCCAGCCACAGCCTGCCGTTCAGGCCATGAACTCCGGGAGCCCTCCATCACGTGGTTAGTTTCTCAGCCATGGACCCCGCGATGCCATTTTCTTTACTTTTCTTTTTTGCTGGAGTAAAAAATAATCTGATCATAAAATTAATCTTATTAGTGGACGGCGAAGGTGCAGTAGACATGGCTTCCGACGGAGTTGTAACCGTCATTGAAGAACCAAGCACACCACGGGCAACATCTTCTCCGAGTATAGAACAAAATTGCAAAGAACAGTTGAAGCCAACGGTTGGAATGATATTTGATACACTCACAGATGTGGAGAAGTTTTACAAATCATATGCACATGATAATGGTTTTAGTGTTCGTGTTGGGCAGCACAAAAAGGGAAATGAAGGAATATTATTCAAGCGGTATTATTGTGCAAGGGAAGGGTTCAGAAAGGAGAGTCAAAAACATGCTACAGATGAATCCAGTAAGAAAAGGAAGACACCAAATGTGTTGGAAACTAGATGTGGCTGTCCGGCACATATTGTTGTGAAGCTTGAGAGTGACAAGAAATATCGAATATTTTCAATGGTTGATGAGCACAACCATGGTTTTGTTTCGCCGGATAAGAGACACTTGCTAAGATCCAACCGTAATGTCAGTGAGAGGGCAAAGAGTACTTTGTTCAATTGTCATAAGGCTAGTATTGGCACGTCCATGGCATTTCGACTTCTACAAGTTAGTGACGGTGGTTGTCAGAATGTTGGTTGCACGCGGAGGGATTTGCAGAACTATTATCGTGACCTGAGGATCAAAATCAAGGATGCTGATACCCAGATGTTTGTTGGACAGCTTGCGCGAAAGCAGGACGTAAATCCTGCCTTCTTTTATGACTTCATGGTGGATGACAAAGGTCGACTTATTCGTGTATTTTGGGCAGATGCCACATGCAGGAAGAACTATAGTGTTTTTGGTGATGTGCTTTCGGTTGATGCAACATATACCACTAACCATTATAATATGAAGTTTGTGCCATTTACAGGAGTCAATCATCACTTGCAAAGTATTTTCCTTGGGGCTGCATTCTTAGCTGATGAAAAGATTGATTCATATGTATGGTTGTTCCAGACCTTTCTTCAGGCTATGGGTAAAGTAGCACCTCGTCTAATCATAATAGATGAAGATGCTAGCATGAAGGCTGCAATTCCTCAGATTTTTCCAAATACTGTTCATAGATTTTGCATGTGGCATATCATGGATAAGGTACCTGAGAAGGTTGGTCCCTCCATAAGGGAGGATGAGGAGTTCTGGGATAGATTACACAAGTGTGTCTGGGGCTCCGATGATCCGAATGATTTTGTGTCTCAATGGAATTCTATCATGGTAGATTATGGGCTCACTGAAAATGAGTGGTTTTCCACCAAGTTTGATATGCGAGAATCATGGATTCCGGCGTACTTTATGGACACACCTTTAGCAGGAATCCTTAGGACCACATCACGGTCGGAGAGTGCAAATTCATTTTTCAACCGTTTCATTCATCGAAAATTGAGCTTTGTTGAATTTTGGCTAAGGTTTGACATAGCTTTGGAGTGCCAGCGTGAAGAAGAGTTGAAAGCTGACAATGCAAGTCTTCACGCCAATCCTAGATTGGTGACACCATGGCACATGGAGAGGCAATGTAGTGTCATTTATACTGTCGGGGACCGCCCTAAGGGTCCCCTTAAACAACGGGGGAACCCTCACTTAAACCCCCGCTTCGAAATAAGCTAAGACTGACCATGCAGGTAACTAACCATGCAGATCGTGGCCCATGCGGTAGGACTCCGGAGGCCCACCAAGGCGGCCCGCCTGGAAGACCCCTCGAGCAGGCTCCGCCTCGCCCGAGGGCACGCTCCTCCTCGAAAGGGCTCCGCCCCGATCGAGGGGCAACCCCCTCCTCGAACAAAGTTCCGCCCCGCTCGAGGGGCGACCCTTCCCTCGAGCGGCCCCGCCCGCTCGAGGGGCGCGCTCCCCCTCGAGCGAGTCCCGCCTCGCTCGAGGGTCCGCTCCGCCCTCGGCGGGGCCCGCCACGCTCACGGGCGCCCGCACGCGTGCGCCGGCCCCGTACTTGGGCATTTAACGCCACGACGCCGCGGACGGCGCCATCATGCGCCGGGGCTCACGCCCGTGCCGCCGCACCAACTCCCCGAGGAGGAGCCCATCCCCGCTGCGTGGGATGGACTGTGCGGTACGGCCGGTGTCAGTCCCGTGACACCGTGCGTGCGCTGCTGTACGACTAACGCGCCCGACCCTCGAAAAGGGGCCGGGCGCACCCTCGATTCCACTTTCCCGTGACCTTGCAGGTTAGGTAAGGGGCGCTAGGCCGGTGGGAGGCCATCCCGGCCACTGTAACGGCGCGGCCGCCGTACCCACGCGTGCGGGCGCACGCCTGACTCCGCAGGCGCACGCCCAAGCACTGCAGCAACCACTCCGCCACCGCAGAGCTCATTGGGAAGGAACGCCGTTCTGCCCGCTCCTGTACCCCGTACCGGTCATCATCAGCACCTCCCTCGAAGCCTATCAGAGGACGCCATCGCCGTTTGCCGCCTCCTACCCTCGAGCCGCCACTGTTCGGGTACGAGGTAGGCCATCATGGCCGGATCGCAGCGTAGATCGTCCGGACGGCCGCCCGCTCTACACCGTAGCACGACGTGCTCCTACACGTAGCTAGGTAGCGCGGCGTGCATGTAACTCGCCGCCCCCTTGGCCTATAAAAGGGGAAGCGAGCCCCCAGCCGCAGGGGGACGGAATTCAGAGGAACACGGCGCATTGTGCACTCACTCTCTTATTCTCACCTAACATTTCCAACCACTCACCAGGGACTTGGAAGCCACGCTTCCTCTCCCACCTTGCTTGTACTTGCCCCACTACAAGCACCCCGGTGCCGAGCAATATAGTGCCACGAGCACGCCACTGCTGGACGTACGGCCCCCTCGGCCGGAACCAGGATAAACCTTGTGTCATTTGTTGCTTAGCATCGACCATAGAGGGATAGACTTAGGCGTTATCTACTGGTTAGTGTCGGGACCATATTCCGCACCGACAGTTGGCGCCCACGCGTGGGGCACACGAGCGCCTAAAGCCATTTCGCTAACTCCCTCCATGGTGATCCGTACTGAGTACCGTAGCACTCGCTACAACATGGGTAGCTCGGACCCTCTTCCGGCCGGGTTTGAGATCCGCTTCGGGGACTTGAACTTCCAGGCCACGGGGAACGGCTATCTTATGCGCCTCACCAACCGTGAGGAGCTTCGCGCGCGCCGCGAGGCCGAGTCCGCTCGGTCCCCGCCGCACGCACGACACGGCGCGGGGCGCTGCGGGGGCACGGATGCCGCCGGGCCCGTCAACGCCGCGACGCCGTCGTCGCTCCGGGCTACGCTCACGTCGGGCGCGGTCCAGCGGCGGCGGCGAGGCCGAGCGCGCGCCGCCCAACGCGGTGCGCCCACCGTCATGGCGACCGCCACCGCCCCCGGCGGGACCGCGTGCGGTCTCGGGACCACGCATCCCCATTGGGCGCGCGGCGCCACTACGGCCTACAACGCCAGCGTCAACACGACGATGCGCCGGGTTCCTCCTGGTCGCCACGTCTTCGTCGCCAGGGATCCTGGCACTTCAGCAGCGGACGAGTCGTCACTGGGCTCCGTCGACGCGATGCCACCCGCCAGCCGCCATGGATACGCGGAGTGGGACTTCTCCGGTGTGCGGGACCCGGTCGCGTTCGGGCGCTTCCTCGACGCCCACGGACTGCGGTTCGGGGTCGCTCCGACGACTCCGACACCGGGAAGCTACGACCCCACGCGGGAATGCTGTGCCGTCATCACCAACGACCCGGCCAACGCCGCCGGCGCGGCGGGCGCCGGGAGACGGGGAAGTCACGCCGGCCCCGGGGGGCCGCTACACGCCCGGCCGCGGGGGCCAAGCGCACCCGCCGGGGCCGACGTCGACGCGCGGTCGGCCGGTGCTCGCGAGCTCGAGGCCAAGGCGGCGGAGAGGAGTACGGACCGTGCGGCTACTCCGTGCCTCGATGGCGGGGGAGGCCTCGCGCGCGGCGAACGCGCACGGGAGCCGGGCCGTCAAGTCCGCGACCGCTTCAACCCCCGTCCCCAACGTCGACAACGCGGATACTCCGCCGCGGGCGAGCCAAAAGCTCATCGCCGCCGCAACACCGCCGCGCGCCATGCCGGCACCCTCGACCCCCCGAAGCTCGAGACATGCACCGCGAGGTGCAGACCCTCCTTGAGCAAGCGGCCGTCCAGCAGGCCGAGAGCTCGGCCTCACGCATTCGCCAACAGTGGGGACGCGCGGGGTGATGATCCGGCACCGGGGGGCGAACCCTCGGTGCATGTGGGTCAACCTGTCGACCGAGGGACGCACGCCGCCAAGGAGCGGCTCCTCGACACACGCGGGGCGGCGGATGGAGATGCCCGCAACGTCATCAACGCCAGACGCACCAGCAGGGCGGACGCGCGAGCGGCCAGAGGCTACCACCCTCGAAGGGGTGGACGCTACGACAGCGGTGAGGATCGCTCCCCAACGCCGGAGCCCCCGGGCACCCGTGTGTTCAGCCGGGAGATCCGCACGGCGGCGTTCCCCCAGCGCTTCCGTCAGCCCTCGACAATCGTCAAATACAACGGGGAAACGGACCCTCGAGTCTGGCTCAACGATTACCGCCTGGCCTGCCAGCTGGGCGGGGCCACCAACGACGAAGTGATCATCCGCAACTTGCCCTTGCATCTGGGCGATGCGGCCCGGACATGGCTCGAGCACTTGCCTGCCACCCGGATCCACAAGGCGGGACGATCTAGTCCACACCTTCGTGGGCAACTTCCAGGGCACATACGTGCGCCCCGGGAACTCCTGGGATCTGCGCTCCTGCACGCAGAAGCCAGGCGAGTCGCTGCGGGAATTCATACGGCGCTTCTCCAAGCGCTGCACAGAGCTCCCCAGCGTGGCGCAATCCGAGATCGTGCATGTGTTCCTCGAGGGCACCACGTGCCGGGACCTTGTGCGCGAGCTGGGACGCAGCCCGCCCACGGACTCGAACGAGCTGTTCGATATTGCCACTAGCTTCGCCTCCGGAGAGGAGGCCGTGGGGGCAATCTTCGACGGCAAGAAGGGCAAGCGCTTCGAGGACACGCCCGCGGAAGGCAGCGGGTCCAAGGAGCCGCGCCGCAACGACAAGCGGGGCAAGAAGGGGAAGAAGCCGCGCCGCGAGGCGCGCGAGCGGGGCGCAACGGCGGCAACGCCGAGGCCCTCGCTGTTGACCCAGCCCGACGGGGCCCTCGACCGGCTCCTCGAGGCCCGGGGGTGTTCGATGACATGATGAAGAAGCCATGCCCCTACCACAAGACCCCCGTAAACCACACTCTTGAGCAGTGCGACATGCTCAAGAAGTTTTACGGCCGTGCCGCCGCGAAGGAGGCAGAGGCCAAGAAGGATGGGGGCGATGGCGACGCGGGTGGTTTCCCCGCTGTCGAAAATGTGTTCCTCATCTTTGGGGGGACCTATCGTTGACATGTCAACCGGCCGGCGCAAGAAGGAGCGGCACGAAGTCCTCGCCGCGGAGAGGGCACCTCCGGCCTTTCTCAGGCGGGTCGAAGGATGCCATCACCTTTAGCCGGGATGATCACCCAAACCGCATCCCGAACCCGGGCCAGTACCCCCTGGTGGTCGATCCCATCATTGGGAACGCCGGTTTTCGAAGGTCCTTATGGACGGAGGCAGTAGCCTCAATATCCTCTTCGCGCACACATTGCGCCTAATGGGGATTGGGCTGGACCAGCTGCGGCCCAGCACGAAGCCGTTTCACGGCATCGCACCTGGAAAGCAGGTTCACCCCCTCGGGCAGATCGATCTGCCCGTCTGGTTTGGGACCCCCAAGAATTTCCGCAAGGAAACCCTCACATTCGAAGTGGTGGGATTCAAAGGGGCCTACCACGCCATCCTTGGGCGACCATGCTATGCCAAGTTCATGGCAGTCCCCAACTACACGTACTCGAAGATGAAGATGCGGGTCCAAACGGCGTCATCACCGTCGGGTCGTCAATCGAGCATGCATTCGGATCGCGATGTCGAGTGCGTGGAGCATGCGGAAGCACTAGCGCCGTGGATGAAGCGCGGTAAACACACCGGAGAAGATGGTCAACGACGACCTCAGCTCCGCCACCAAGCACGTCGGCACGTTCGAGGCCGCCGAGCAAACCAAAGAGGTCCCCCTCGACCCGTCGGCCCCCGAGGGCAAGGCTTTGAGGGTCAGCTCGACCCTCGATCCTAAATAGGAAGCAGTGCTCGTCGACTTCCTCCGCGCCAACGCCGACGTCTTCGCGTGGAGCCCCTCGGACATGCCAGGCATCCCGAGGGAGGTCGCCGAGCACTCCCTTGATATCCTGCCTAACGCCCGCGCCGGTTCGGCGGCGGGCTGCGCCGCTTCGACGAGGAGCGGCGGCGGGCGATCGGAGCGGAGCTGCGGAAGCTCCTCGAGGCCGGATTCATCAAGGAAGTGTTCCACCCTACGTGGTTAGCTAATCCTGTGCTTGTAAAAAAGAAAAATGGGAAGTGGAGGATGTGTATCGACTACACCAGTCTCAATAAAGCATGTCCAAAGGTCCCTTTTCCTTTGCCACGCATAGATCAGATCATTGATTCCACAGCTGGGTGTGAACTGCTCTGTTTCCTTGATGCCTATTCGGGATATCATCAAATAAAAATGAAGGAGTCCGACCAGCTCGCGACTTCGTTCATCACACCGTTCGGGACGTTTTGTTACGTCACAATGCCCTTTGGCCTCAGAAACGCGGGCGCAACATACCAGCGCTGCATGCAGCACGTTTTTGGGGACCATATCGGGCGGACGGTCGAGGCTTACGTTGACGACATCGTCGTCAAGACCAGGAAGGCGGACGACCTGGTCAGCGACCTTGGCATCGCATTCAGCTGCCTGCGGGCCAACGGGGTCAAGCTCAACCCCGAAAAATGTGTCTTCGGAGTGCCGCGGGGCATGCTCCTAGGATACATCGTCTCCCAGCGGGGAATCGAGGCCAACCCTGAAAAGGTCACGGCCCTCGAGCGGATGGGTCCAATTCGGGACCTCAAAGGGGTGCAGAAGGTGTTGGGGTGTCTTGCCGCCCTGAGCCGCTTCGTCTCGAGGCTCGGTGAGAAGGGCTGCCGCCCTCTACCGGCTGCTCAAGAAGCACGAGCGCTTCTCTTGGACCGCCGAGGCCCAGGAAGCGCTCGACAAGCTGAAGGCATCTCTGACGCACGCCCCAATCCTTACGCCGCCACGAGACGGCGAACCCCTCCAACTCTACGTGGCCGCAACCACTCAGGTGGTCAGCGCCGTGATCGTCGTGGAGCGCACGGAGGAAGGGCATGCCCTGCCTGTGCAGAGGCCAGTCTACTACATCAGCGAAGTCCTGTCGGACACGAAGACGCGCTACCCCCATGTCCGAGGAGGCCGTTGTACGCGGTGGTCCTCGCGCGGCGCAAGCTCCGCCACTACTTCGAGGCCCACCCGGGTTACGGTGGTCTCTTCCTTCCCGCTAGGGAGAGATCATTCGCAACCCCCGACGCGGCGGGCGGAATTGCCAAGTGGTCCATGGAGTTGATGGGCGAAACGCTCGCCTACGCTCCGCGCAAGGCAATCAAATCGCAAATCTTAGCCGACTTCGTCGGCGAGTGGACGGACACACACGCCGCCGCCCCAAATTCAAGCGAGTCTTTGGACTGCGTTCTTCGACGGCTCGGTGATGAAGACGAGGAGCGGGCGCGGGCTGCTCTTCGTGTCACCCCTCGGGGAGCACATGCGCTACGCAGTGCGCCTCCACTTCCCCGCGTCCAACAATATGGCGGAATACGAGGCCCTCCTCTGCGGCCTCAAAATCGCCATTGAGTTGGGCATCAAGCGCCTCGACGTGCGAGGGGATTCGCAGCTCGTGATCGACCAAGTCATGAAGAACGCGAGCTGCCACGACGACAAGATGGAGGCCTACTGTAAGGCCGTGCGGGCCCTCGAGGACAAATTTTACGGCATCGAGCTTAATCATGTCCCCCGCCGGTACAACGAGGAGGCAGATGAACTTGCCAAGATCGCGTCGGGCGGATCACCGTTCCCCCCGAACGTTTTCGCGCGCGACATCGCGCAGCCATCGGTCACCTTCGAGCCCTACCCCTCGGGCGACGGCGGACCCTCGGGGGCTCCCTCGAATCCAGCGGGTGCGGAACCCATGGAAGAGGACCCCTCGAACGAGGCATACGTGCTCTCTCCTTCTCGAGGGGTACGGCTCCCACGAGGCTGTCGCGATGGACATCGAGCCGGCTCCCCGCCCGGGCGGACCGGGCGGGAGAAGTACATCGCCCGGATTGCTTGAGGGGGAGCTCCCCGCAGACCGGCCGCAGCCAGGCGCATCGCCAGGATGGCCAAGTCATTCACCCTGGTCGACGGCGAGCTGTACAAGCGCGCCGCGTCAGGCATCCTCCAGCGATGCATACCCGTCCCCGAGGGGCGCGAGCTCCTACGGGACATCCACGCGGGAGTCTGCGGCCACCACGCCGCGCCACGCACCCTCGTTGGCAACGCGTTCCGCCAGGGCTTTTATTGGCCTACCGCGGTCGCGGACGCCAACGAAATTGTACGCACCGCGAAGGGTGCCGTTCTACGCCCGCAAGACCGGCTTGCCGGCTCACGCCCGCAAACAATCCCCGTAACATGGCCGTTCGCTGTGTGGGGGTTGGACATCGTCGGGCCCCCGCGGAAGGCGCCGGGGGCTTCACCCACCTCGCTTGTCGCGGTCGACAAATTCTCCAAGTGGGTGGAGGTGCGCCCTATCACAAACTTAAGGGCCGAGCGAGCGGTCACGTTCTTCACCGACATCGTCTACCGCTTTGGAGTGCCAAACTCCATCATCACGAACAATGGGTCCCGGTTCACGGCCGGAAGTTCTTGGAGTTCTCGCGACAAGTTCCACATCCGCGTGGATTGGGCAGCCGTGGCACACCCACAGACCAACGGCCAAGTGGAACGTGCCAACGGCATGATTCTACGGGGCCTCAAACCCGGAATTTTTGACCAGCTCAACAAATGCGGCCGGAAATGGCTCCAAGAAGCGCCGGCGGTCGTGTGGAGTCTAAGGACTACCCCAAGCGAGCCACGGGTTCACCCCGTTTTTCCTAGTCCATGGCGCGGAGGCCATCCTCCCCACGGATGCGGAATACGGGTCGCCCAAGGTTCGAGGCTACAACGAGGATGCTAACCGGGCGAGCCCGCGAGGACCCGCCGGATCGCGCGGACGAAGTACGCCTCGTGGCGTTGATGCACTCCGCAAGATATCAACAGTCCCTACGGCGCTACCAAGCGCGCAAGATACGTCGCAGGGATTTCAGCGAGGGGGATTTGGTCCTAAGGCTACGCCAAGACAACCGAGGGCGCCACAAGCTATCGCCCCCATGGGAGGGACCCTACGTCGTGGTGAAGGTGCTCAAACCGGGCACGTACAAGCTGGCCAACGAAGACGGCGAAGAGCTCACCAACGCTTGGAACATCCAACAGCTACGTCGCTTCTACCCTTAGCTAGGATTTCCAAGTATTTTCTGTTGTACAAACACATGGCCAACGCCCCAGTTGGTGCCACCTATGTAAATACTCCAAGTATAATAAAAGGGCAACTCGGCTTTCCCCTGAAACCCAAGTTACCCTCGGGGGCTACTGCGGGGGGGCACCCCCCCCAAATGGTCCCATTTTTTCGCGCAAAAAACGTAACAACACGCGCTAAGTTTGTTTCCTACTTCAACCACGAGCCACGATTCGAAAAGGGCGTAGGCGGCACAGTGGAAGGAGCGCGCGAGCCAGAGACAGCCTACGCCGCGTGGCTATGGCCCGTCTCTCTCGCCTCCAACCCAGCGGGCCCCTGCGAAAGGCGGACTCCCCTAACTAGAATCTACTCAGGAAGAAGAAGAAGCAAAAAGCGCAATAAGCAAGCGATTTCATTTACAAACTGACCATGTTCACGAAACTACTTGTTTATTTACAAGAGGCCACGAGGCCGAGTTCGATACACATAAACAAAAAACGGGCCTAGCGCCCGTGTGCTTTCGAGCGGGTGGAGCGGCGGCGTCGGCGGCGTCCGGAAGAGGAATTCTTCGAAGGCCTCGGCGAGCGACTCGGCGGCGTCGGCACAGCAAGCGCGTCCGCACGCTCCATGGCCACCTCGTCCTCGACGCCCTCGGGCACGATGTAGCCTTCCGCCATCGCCTCGAGGTTGACCTCGTAGTGGGATCGCACCACTCCGAGGGCCTTCTCGCACGCCCGTGTGCAACGCCCGACGCACCCGCCCCGTGACGTGGCCGCCGAGGGCGCGTAGGCGGCCGGCCGCCGAGCTGCCGG
Organism: Cenchrus americanus; assembly: GCA_947561735.1. Classification (NCBI taxonomy): domain Eukaryota; kingdom Viridiplantae; phylum Streptophyta; class Magnoliopsida; order Poales; family Poaceae; genus Cenchrus; species Cenchrus americanus. The sequence continues at coordinate 140,704,994 of OX387239.1, read as the reverse complement.
CCTGGGCATCGCCTTCCTCGACGACGCGACAGGTCTCGAGGGCCGCGTCCCGCAGCTCCTGCAGCTCCTGCTCAGAGGAGTTGTAGGAGGCTTGCAGGGCCTCGGCCCGCCCAGCAGCGTGTCCCAGGGCAGTGCGCAAGCCTGGAAGCGACAAGACGACAAGAAATCAGAAAAAGGGAAACGAACCCTCTAAAGCAAGAACTAACGAGCAGGGTCAGACAATAGCTTACCTTCGATTTGTCTCCTCCCCAGATCGAGGTCGCGGCGCGCGGACTCAAGCGCCGCCTCGAGGCTCTGGACGGTCTCGCCTTGCTCGACGAGGGCCATCTCTTGGGCGGCATTGCTGATGCTGAGCGTCAGCGCCTCATCCTCAACCTCGGAGAATGCGGCGTTCCGCTCCTCCAGGCGACTTCTCCGCCGCCTCGCGAGCAACGCGCTCCCGCTCCGGCCGCCGTCCCGGCGTCGCCAAGGGCGGCCTCGCCCCCGCCGGAGCCGCCCCTCGGCCCCTCGGCGGGCGATGCGCTCTCGCCGGAGCCGCCCCTCGGCCGGCGACGAGAGCCGCGGCCTTGACGCCGAGGGCGGCCTTCGGGTCATCGGCCTCCTTGGCGCGCGCTCCAGCCCGCGCGCCCGCTCCTCGGCCCCCGACGCCGCCGCGCTGCGCGCCCCTCGAGCGACGTACGGAGCTCCCGGCCCTCGGCGCGAGCGGTGGCCACCTCCGCCTCCCGGGTGGCGGCCGGCGTCCGCGTCTTGTCCGGGGTCCTCGCGCGCATTCCACGGCGCCTCGTCACGATCGACGAGGGCCGCGCGGATCCGCCCGAGACTCGAGTCACGCGCCGCGTCCCCGCCCCGAGCTCTCGGGGAGCACGTCGCACCACGCCATCGCCCGCACACCGCCCCACCGTCCGACGTCCCGAGAGCATCCGCAAGCGCGTCGTAAGCGCCGCATCGCTCCCGGAGCCGGCGGACCTCGGCGTTCACCCGGTCGAACGCGCCGTACTTCTCGCGGGCGCGCGCTCAAGCTCCGGCATCCACGCATCGAGCCTCGTAAGCGCCAAGTCTTGAATACGGCCGCGCGAAAGCGAAAAAGCGAAAGAAGAAAAGCAACCGTGGCTCACCCGGAAGACGATCCCGGCCGGGCCGCCGTGGACCGCGCGGCGCCTCATTCAACGCGCGGTTGAGCGTGGCGCCGTGGCTCGAAGCTCGCCCCGAGCTCCCGCTCCCCCACGGGCGTCGCGAACGCCGGGGGTCCTCCACGGCCCCCCCCCACCGGGCGGGCGACCGGCGCGGGAGGACGAGGCCTCGGCGTCGTGCCCTCGGCCCCCCACTATCATGTGACCCTCGTGTCACCTCACAAGGGCCCCCTCCTGGGGCTCAGGAGAGTTCGTGGGCCAGCTGGCCCACTGGTTCCACCCAGGCGGCGGGGAGTCATCCGAGAGCTCCACCACCTCCCCCCCGGCGACCGCCGGCGGGCGGAGCCGCCCGCTCCGCCCTCCGCCGGCGCCCCCACCCGCGCCTCCGCGGCCGCGGGCGCCGGTTGCGGCCGCCGTTGCCGCCACCTCCGTCCGTGCCGCCACATCCGCGGGCGCTCCCGCGGTGGCGCCCGCTCCGCCTCCTCCGCAAGGGGCCGGCCACCGGGGGCGGCACCTCCACCGTAGCCGCCGCCGCGGCCCGCGCCTCCATGGCGACCGGCGCCGGCCGCCCCCGGCGACCTGCGGCTACGCCGCGGCGGGCCGATCCACCGGCCGGGGGCCTCGAAGCCCCGGCCCGGGCCTTGCGCGCTCGTGCCCGCCGCCGCGCGCCGTCCCCCGGGCGCGACCCCCTCGACGAACGCCGCCGGGTGGGGATCGACGCGTCCGTCCTCAGCACCTTGGCCGGTGCAAGAGGAGGGACGGTTGGCACCGCCCTGCGCAAACACAAACGGAGGATTAGAGCGTCTAATAATCAGCAAACTAAGGCCAAGCAAAGGAAGAACAGGTTCCTTACCTCGCCGAGGAAAAGGCCCGCTTCCTTTTCCTCGAGGCCTCCGACGAGGCCGGCGGGGGCCACGCTCGCCGCGGCACCTCCCCGACGGCGCCGCCGCACACGCGGGCACGCCCGCCTCACGCGTGGGCGCGCCCCGCCGCCGCCACCACGCGCGGGGGCACGCTAGCCCCGCGCGCGGCGCGCCCACCGACGCGCCCCTTGACGAGGACGCCGCGCGCGCGGACGTGCTCCCGCCGCGCGCGCGCACGCTTGACGCGCGCGCGAGCACGTCCGCCGCGCACGCCTCCGTGGCGCGCGCGGCACCCCGCGCGGCGCGTGCCGCCCCCGACGACGACCGCCCGGCGGCGGACGCCGACGCGCCCGCCCCGAGGCAAAGCCACCCCCGACGCCGGCGCGAGATCCGGCGACGGGGGCGCGGGGGCGCCACCGTGCGAGGGGCCCTCCCCCTCGGACTCTTCCTCCTCGTCCCGGTCCGAGGACGAGGGCTCCTCGATGTCCGGGGAGGAGAGCCCCGGCTCCTCCCGCCGCCGCACTCCGCGGACCGTGCGTCATGGCGCGCTTGGCGCCGCCTTGCGTGTTCCCGCGCGCGCGCCGCCCGCTCCTCGCGCTCCCGCCGCGCCGCCCGCCGAGCGCACGGGAGTCGGGGGGTGGGCGGAACGGACTTGGCGGCGTTGAATTGCACCACCGCGCGCAAGGGTAACAATGGCGCGTCGAAATCAAAAACAAGACCAAGGATGGAAGCGAGATCGGGAACTCTACTCACCGGGCGGGCCGTGGGGAGCATCTCGATATCCCACGGGGGTCCGACCCCGCGGTGGCGGCGTCCGGGTGTCGACGGCGCTCCGCGCCGGGTGAGCGCGTACGGCCGCTCCAGCGGCGTCGGGAGCATCCGCGACCTCGCCAGGTCGACGGGGTTGGCCGCCTCCGTCATCTCGAAGATGCAGAGGGGCCTCTCCATCAACGGCACGATCCGCCGGTGGTGGAGGAAGGCGAGGACGCCCATCGCGTTGAGCCCTTCCCTCGCCAGCCGTCGCAGGGCGGCGAGGGCGGAATCTTGCCACGCCCGGTGATTGGCCGTAGGCAACCCGTAGCCCCAGGAGTCCGGCCTCTTCTTGAACACCCGGCCGGTGTAGGGAGGGGGAGGCGGGCCGGCGTTGCGCGAGATAAAACCATCCCCGCTCCCGGCCCGGCGTTGTTCGTCGTCATGGTGCGGGGGATGTAGAAATCCTTGAGCTGCCCCCGCGGGCGAGCGACATCCCGCCGGCGCGCACCGCGCGGCGGGTCCCTCGGCTCCGACGTGGGCTGCGTGATGAGCTCCCCACGGAAGAGGTGTACCCGCAGCTCCCAATTGGATCGGGATCCCCGGTACCCTTCGCGGACGCCCACGAACGTGGCCGCTCGCGAGATAGCATTGGGGGCGAAATTGTGCAGCTCCACTCCGTAGTGGTAGCACAATGCCCGCATGAATGTGCTCGCCGACGCATTGAAGCCGCGCTCGTGGTAGCGGAGGAAGCTCACCACGTAACCCTCCGGCGGGTTGGGCTCCAGGTGCGTCGACGGCGGCACGATCCACTCCGCCGGCGCCCTTCCTCGTTGGCCGACAAGCGGCGGCGGGCGACCGGCTCGCCCGGGGCGAGCCGGGTCACGGTCGACCTCTCCCAAGCGTACGGCTCCGGGACCGGATCGGAAGCCGAGGCGGCGCCATAAGGGAGGACGAACAAGGTGCGAGAGGGCGAGGACAAGGAAGCGAGAAAAAGCTCTAAGCGCGCGAAACCGCGCGGTGGCGAGAGCGAACGAAGGCGAAGGGACGGAGGACCGAAAACGGTGAGGAACCAAGGTAAAAAACCGCCGTCCCTTCCTCACCGCGTTTTATAGGCAACGCGGGCGAGTTCTCGGAGCGCACGCCCCGCCAACAAGAATCGCGAGGAATCTTTCCATCGCGTCGACGGGCGGGCCCCACCACGGCCGCGGCGGCTCTAACACCGCGGGCGGGTCATCATTACGGCAAGACCGGCGGCGACCGAGGCGAAACCGTCACGTCCGCCGGCCACGTCGCCCACTACGCGCGCGCGCGCGCCGCGCCGAAAAGGCGCGCCCGCGCCGCAAAACCCGCGGCCACGCCCGCAAGGCAATTAAATGCCCGGGCCCCTTGCCAAGCAAGGAGAGCCCTCGAGCGAGGCGAATCCTCAGCTCGAGACAAAGGTGACCCTCGATGGACGACAGCGTGAGAAGGTCGCCCGGGACCTGCTCGGCGTAGAGCAGGCAGCCGCGGGCACCCATGCCACGTGAAGCCCTCGAGCGGCATGACCCTCAACTCGAAACAAGGCGACCCTCGATGGGGAATCAGCGTGAGAAGGTCGCCCGGGACCTGCTCGATGTAGGGCAGACCACCGCGGGCACCCATGCCACGTAGAACCCTCGAGCGGCGTGACCCCCAACTCGAGACGATGTCAACCCTCTGAAAGAAGGCACGCGCGTAAGAGGATCGCCCAGGTCACGCTTGAAATAGAGCGACACCGAAAGCACTCGCACCGCGCCACGCCGCCAACAAAAGCACCTCGAGGACTGGCACGCCCAGACCCCTCGACGGCCGCAAACGCGAGAAGACGGGGCTGTCCATGCACAGCCCCGCACGGCCTTGCGATCGGGGGTTCGAAGCCCGACCCTCGACGGGTTCGAACAGGCGCCCCAGATCTCAGAGTTAGGGACGACGAGGGCACGCGCATTCGAGCCGTTCCTCGAGCCCGTCGGCTCGAGGGTGCCCCACATGTCGTGTTCGAGAGCCAGCGAGGGCAGCTAGCCGGGGGGATCCCACCGAGGGAGAGCTTCCGCGCCCTCGGTCCCTAGCGAACGGGACCGAGCCCCACCTAGCAACCCCACGCAAGCGCTTCCATGGACGTGTCTCCGGACCGCGCAGCCTACCCTTATCGAACGGGGCATGGACGTCCACTTGAACCACCCGCTAGCAGCTCGATGAGGAATCCGCGATTCGCGACCCGCTCGATGGGAGTCGTGGAGACCTCACCCTCCGTCCCGCGGAGGGACGGCGAGGGCGCGTTAAAAAACAAGTCGTCAGGCTCGACCCGATCGCCTCGAACGGGCCAAGGCTCGGGGGCTTGACGCACGGCTACACCTCCTTGGAATTGCACCCGCCGGAGACAGTGACAGGGGAGCGTGCACCCCCGATGCCGGGGCCGAGATACCGCCGATGCCGGTTGGCATATGTGCCACGCCTTTCGACCGAATTGCTCGCGGTTAACCCCCTGCGGAGAGAGCCCACACCTCTGCGGGGCTTCGAGGGCTAGACCCGCGGGTCCGCTGACGCGGCCCCACGGATAGCGTTCGCAAACAAGGAGGGAAGAACGTCCTATCAGTAGGTTCCAGCATCTGCGGGAGCCTCAATGGCAAACCCGCAGATGCTCGGGGGCTACTGTCGGGGACCGCCCTAAGGGTCCCCTTAAACAACGGGGGAACCCTCACTTAAACCCCCGCTTCGAAATAAGCTAAGACTGACCATGCAGGTAACTAACCATGCAGGTCGTGGCCCATGCGGTAGGACTCCGGAGGCCCACCAAGGCGGCCCGCCAGGAAGACCCCTCGAGCAGGCTCCGCCTCGCCCGAGGGGACGCTCCTCCTCGAAAGGGCTTCGCCCCGATCGAGGGGGACCCCCTCCTCGAACAGGTTCCGCCCCGCTCGAGGGGCGACCCTTCCCTCGAGCGGTTCCGCCCCGCTCGAGGGTGCGCTCCCCCTCGAGCGAGTCCCGCCTCGCTCGAGGGTCCGCTCCGCCCTCGGCGGGGGCCCGCCACGCTCACGGGCGCCCGCACGCGTGCGCCGGCCCCGTACTTGGGCATTTAACGCCCCGACGCCGCGGGACGGCGCCATCATGCGCCGGGGGCTCACGCCCCGTGCCGCCGCACCAACTCCCCGGGGAGGAGCCCATCCCCGCACCGTGGGATGGAGCGTGCGGTACGGCGGTGTCGGTCCCGTGACACCGTGCGTGCGCGCGCCGTACGACTAACGCGCCCGACCCTCGAAAAGGGGGCCGGGCGCACCCTCGATTCCACTTTCCCGTGACCTTGCGGGTTAGGGTAAGGGGCGCTAGGGCGGTGGGAGGCCATCCCGGCCACTGTAACGGCGCGGCCGCCGTACCCACGCGTGCGGGCGCACGCCCGACTCCGCGGGCGCACGCCCAAGCCTTTGCGGCAACCACTCCGCCACCGCGAGCTCATTGGGAAGGAACGCCGTTCGCCCGCTCCCTGTACCCCGTACCGGTCATCATCAGCACCTCCCTCGAAGCCTATCAGAGGACGCCATCGCCGTTTGCCGCCTCCTACCCTCGAGCCGCCACTGTTCGGGTACGAGGTAGGCCATCATGGCCGGATCGCAGCGTAGGTCGTCCGGACGGCCGCCCGCTCTACACCGTAGCACGACGTGCTCCTACACGTAGCTAGGTAGCGCGGCGTGCATGTAACTCGCCGCCCCCTTGGCCTATAAAAGGGGAAGCGAGCCCCCAGCCGCAGGGGGACGAAATTCAGAGGAACACGGCGCATTGTGCACTCACTCTCTTATTCTCACCTAACATTTCCAACCACTCACCAGGGACTTGGAAGCCACGCTTCCTCTCCCACCTTGCTTGTACTTGCCCCACTACAAGCACCCCGGTGCCGAGCAATATAGTGCCACGAGCACGCCACTGCTGGACGTACGGCCCCCTCGGCCGGAACCAGGATAAACCTTGTGTCATTTGTTGCTTAGCATCGACCATAGAGGGATAGACTTAGGCGTTATCTACTGGTTAGTGTCGGGACCATATTCCGCACCGACATATACACATGAAGTTTTTGGTAAATTTCAGGAACAACTCATAGTGGCAAGAGATCATTGCATTGTTCAAGGAATTTTAGAGTCTGAAGATATGAAAATGTTCACCATCAGCAGCCTATCTGGAAAGGAGCGCATGGTTCAGATCAACAAGTCAAACATGTTTGGTACGTGCTCCTGTAAATTCTATGAGTCCTATGGCATCCTGTGCCGTCACCTAATACAAATGCTTAGATGCGAGAAGCAAAATGAGATACCATCAATTTATATTATGAAGAGATGGGATAAAAGATGTAAAAGGTGAGATACCATTCTGTTTTCTTTTGTATGGCAATTTGCTTTTCTTTATGCAATATGTCTAAGAAAAATATTTGAATTCGTAGGGAAGTATTTTTTGATGATGAAGGCAACCTCTTGGATGAAAAGGCTAAAGATCCTAAAGAGGTGGATTTGCAGAAAAAAATTTCAGATTCACGCAACAAGTTTGAAGATCTAATCCAAATGGCCAAGAACTCAGATTCAGGGATGGAGTTTTTATTTTCAAGTTTAGCCAACCTTGAAGAACCTCTCAAAGCGATGATTCCAGCCGCATCAGTTACTAAACAGGATGAGTTTGAGTCATTCCTTGGTACCAAAATTCCAAATGAAGTCGAAATACATCCACCAACTGATGTCGTTTCAAAAGGGCGTAGCAAAAGAATTAAGAAGAGCAAGGAGAAGAAGGCACCGAGAAAACGGAAGTGTGGAAAATGCAAGCAATTAGTGGATCATGATGCACGTAATTGCCCAAACAACGTAGTTGGCTGACTGTAAACAACTTGTTTTTTTCCATGTTTTACTTCCCTTTACTGAATTATAGTGTATTTTTTGTGAAGAATTGCCCAATGATCATTTTGGCTCATTTTGGACACCTATTTTGTCCTCATTTTCATTTATGTTTTGGCTAGTTGTGAACAGTATATCATTTTGGCTGGTTATGAACAGTATATGACTTTTCCTATTTCAATATATCAATTTCACTATAGACTTATTACTTGTCCAGCTTTGAATCTCAAAAATGACATGTTCTCTTATTCACAAGCATGTGTGACTGGATGGTTTTTGCTTTCATTTTCACACACAATGCTATCAGTTTCAGTATTCCACACATACTTGCTGCTGGATGATTTTCAGATGTTAAACAATGGTACCAGGTTGAAATCATGGTAATGTACTTCAAGTTCTCAGTGGTTGATGAGCACAACCATGGTTTTGTCTCGCCAGATGAGAGACAGTCATTTGTAGGCCTGAAAAGCTTCACTCGTTTTCCATTAAGATCAATGTTTTGCAGGCCTGAAAAGCTTCACTCATTTTCCATTAAGATCAATGTTTCAGTTTCTGTTAACATCAAACATTCACTCGTTTTCCAGATATCAGAACCAGGTTGGAATTTATTAATTTCAATTTCTGTTAAGTTAAGCTTCACTCATTTGTACATTTTCATGATCCTCACAATTGCAGACGAGGCCATACACATATAACAGTATCACAATTACATCAGGGGAACATTTGTTACAGAATGGTGTGTGCAAATTCAATACCAGATAAGTGTTAATTTTCCCTTCTTTTGTTACAGAATGGTGTGTGCAAATTCAATACCAAAATGTCAGCTTATTTTCCATATCACAATTGAACAACAGAAAACTCATGCATTTTTAGGCTCCACACATAATTGAAGAATCTTCATTTCATTCATTTTCAGTCTCCAATTGCCATTACATAGGAGGCACAATTGGTATTACAAAGTCTCTTGCAGTTCACATACAACTACATCTACAGACAGAAGCACATGCATTTCAGAGATTAGCCACTGGCACAACAACATCACAGAAATTGCCGGCCTCCATCTTCCTGCAAGCTGAATGTTTTTCCTGTCATGTAAACTTCATTTGTGTTCCTGTAAACTTCATTTATGTTTTTCCTTGTTCTGTAAATGTAATCCACTGAACAGAGTATATTAGAGCAGTTCACAGAAAAGTACATCAGCTCCAAGAATCATGTCTTCCTTCAATTGGCACCACAAAAGCTATTTCCCTGCAATTGGCACAAGAACAGCAATGCCCTGTCAGTGAAGAGCAACACCACGGTCAGGGAGCAAGGAGAGAGAGAGAGAGAGAGTGTGTGTGTGGTGGGGGGCGGTTAGTGAAGAGCGAGAAGAGTGGGGGCCGGCCGGCAGCCCACCTCCCCGTCACAGCTGGCGGCGGCGGCGGCTTCCCTGAAGCCATGGCGCGGTGGTAGGCGGCGTAGTGACGGGGGCGGTGGTGGTAGATCGGCGGCAAGGATGGGCGGCGGCGGCGGTGGGGAAGGGACGGGCGCGGGCGGGCGGGGCGGGGGCGTGGAGGCGGGCGCGGTGCGCCGCGGCGGGGAAGGGAGGCGGCGGGCGGGCGGGGCGAGGGCGTGAGGCGGGCGCGGTGCGCCACGGAGAGGGGAGGGTGTCGCGCCCCGCACGCGGTGGTAGGGTGCGGGCGGGGAGCCGGGGGAGGGCGCGGGGAGATGCGGGTTAGGGGCGGGGGGGGGGGGGTGGGGGGGTGAAAAATTGCATGTGAGCAGTGGACCGGAGGCGGGCGGTTCTTTGCAAAACAACAGTCCCCCTCTCCGCAACCGTGGGATCCAGATCTGACGCTCTACGTGCAAGTTTCTATAGTTTGCACAGGTGGTCTAGTTTGCACTTGATATGTTCCCATAAAATATGTGCGAATGTTGATGGTAAAGTTATATCTAGGTGTACCAAAATCGACCGTCAACAAGTGTGTAGCCGCTGCTAGTTGTTGCTCTCAGCTCCTTTAGATCATTTACACCATGAGCGACTTTGGTGAGGAAGTTACCCATGTTCCATTTGCATGTGATAGCACCAGTGCCATAAGCGTTGCAAAGAACCTAGTGCTCCATTCCAAAACCAAGCACATAGAAGTGAGATACCATTTCCTGAGAGACAATGTTGAGAAAGGGAAAATTGCTTTGATCCATGTACCCACACATGACTAGCTAGCTGATATCTTCACCAAGCTCCTAGATCAAGCAACTTTCACTCATTTGCAGGGGGAGCTTGGTGTGGGTTTGATTTCTTGAGTTGGGTTTGGGATCTCCTTTGTAACATATGTATAACTTTCCTTTGTGCATATTTGCATTTGCATGGCATTTTGTATCATGATGTATAGGCATCTTTGTATCTTAGGTTGCATGCATTTGTATCATAGGCATTGTTATTGGAAAAGCTTTTCCTATATACATTGTTCACCATGATGTGCTATATATGATCTTGTGAGCTAGTTTGGTACGCTATGGTTAGTTTGGCTTAGCTCTTGATGATCTTGATTTATATCCATGGTTGATGGCTATGCTTTTCAAAAACGATACATGTATATCCTTTTGTGAGTAAATGCCTTTATATGATCTTGACATGTTTTACTGGCTTTGTTATGCTCAATTTGTGCTTGGATGATTTATTTTGATCCTATGGGGCCAAAGACTCATTTTTCATCATGAATGTTTAGCCCACTTGCTTTATCTTGTGGAGGGGCATAAGTTCCTTTTTGTCTAAAAAATATTTCATGTACCAATATGAATTAGAAAATGAAATGTAAATTGCTTGGAAAATGTGCTCCCATTTCATATGTGCTTAATTTACTTGCTTTTGGGTGCTAAACCGTTGCATGATGCCTACCAATGAGAAGTCTCATATATAGAAGTAGGCACATGGCTCGGTGGCTTCGACATGAAATGAGGTGCTTGAGGTTGTCCTAGCATGAAGTTTGTGTGGCTTTGCCATTTTCACATGTTTTGCTCATGTTTAGGACTTTGCTCATGAGAGGGTGATTTTTTGCAAAATTTCTCAATTCTATCTTAGCTTCGTGCAATGGTTGTCAAACTTGGTGATCTTGTAGTTGATGTTCATACAAAGCTATAGAGTATCTAACTTGCTCATTTGGACATGTGTAGCATGTTGTGTTCAATTTTGTCTATTTGAGAAGCTCTAGGTGCATTTTCCTTATTTTTGGCTTGATTCATGCATTGTCAACAAGGGGGAGATGGTTGTAAAGGAAAAAGTGCTTCTGGATGCATTTAGAAGGTTTCCAAGTGGTTTCGAGCCATTTTTGGGCTCTTGCAGTGTTGACGGATAAACCTCATATCCACCTACGATCCGCAAGCGTACGGACCTACACTTTTTTCACCACGGGATTCCCAAGGTTCTTGTCAATCCGCGGAACAAGGGGATTGCTAGCGCTTAACCAAGTACTAATCTAGTTGAATGGAAAACCTTTGAAAGAGAGTATTAATCTAAAGGTAAAGACAATCTATCCTAAGTTAATCTAAGTTGATCAAACAAATCTAGGGTTAAACTAGATGGTAAAGGGTGGACACAAGAGAGTGATTAAGAAAGATAAGCGTTCCCTCCCTAGGATATAGGATAACATGGATATGCATCTACTACATGAGAGTGGTAAACCAATCTACCGGGGGTTGTGACCACGATTTCGCCCTTTCCCTCCCCTGGTACTGTCACTACGCGAAGGTAATCGTGACTAGACCTATGATGGACACGGTATGTTGATGGAATCTATGGGAGTAGCGGATATCATACGCCCGAAAAACACGGTAGCTAACCTTAATCATCAAAGCATCATCAACATGAAAGCAATAGATTGAAACCACGAATCAAGTAGCGATCACATAGCATGCATCCATCTAACCCTAGGGATGAACGGAGACATTACCCCATCATCTTACACGGATTGAAGCACATAGGGGTGATGGAGACTTCGGAGAACGTCGTCGATGAAGATGGCGGCGATGGAGCTTGGGAACACCCCTAGGCCAGCGGCTTGGAGTCCACCTCTTGCTTCCTTCTCTCCGCCGGCGTTGATCCTTGCGACGAGCTCATCTAACTCTCTCCCTCATCTTGCGGCGGCGGTGTTCTGGTCAATGGCGTCGGTAGGATGATTTGTTCAATGAGGCGGCCGACGGCGGCGGAGGCAATAAATAGACAAACAACTAGGGCAAAGGGGGCACCGAACCGACCCCGGAGTGGGCTGGGCCGGTCGGCCCAGGCCGGCCGTCCCAGGCCCATTTCGGCCCGGTTCGGCCCCGGTTTCCTCCCCGGTTGCTTCTCGCGTGATCCCTTATTTGTGTGCACTTGCATGTGGGCCTTTGACGTCATTTCCTTCACGGTTAAGGCTTGAATCCTTGCTATGCAAGCTTCGCTGTTTTCTGGTTGAGTCCCTAAAGACTTGCACGTTGACGCTTCGGTCCTTGGGTCATTTGGAGTCTTGTTCATCGCGTGTCTTGACTCTTGTCGGGCTTCATGATCTTATTCCAAAGTGCTTGGTGAACTTATCCCGAAAGTCTCCTCTTTAGCATAGATTTCTGGCATAAACAACAAACTCCAAAATCGACATGCAAGTGTGAACTTGTTACATCATTAGTATGCCTAGTGGCGGGTTAGTTGCAAATCATAATCGAAACCAATGTATAACAAGTACTCTACGTTGACGGAAATTCACCGTCAACATCTCCCCCATGCTTAAACCTTGCTCGTCCTCGAGTAAGTAATCCTTGCTTAAAAGGGAAATCAGTGTTGCCTTCCAATGTTGTCCCTGCACTTAGTCATTCATGATGAGGCAAATTGCTCTCTCTTTAGAATTTATTTTTAACGTTCAAGTTGTGACCGGCTTCTTTTTCATTATGGAAGATAGACTAACAATGAAGAACAAGCCACATTTAATAAACACGATGCTGTCACACTTAAGTGAACTTCAAACCATTACCTTGTCACATGGAAGAATTTTCAAAAAGATGCATATCAATATAAATGAAAATATCTTGCAAAAGCTCATGGAAACACTCATCTCATCAAGTCACTCAAGCCTATACTAGATTATTTTCAACCTACTCTACTCATATGTGATAGTGGAAGGCTTATGTGGAGCTTGGAAGGTTAAAAACAATCCTAGCAAAACATATATCCGAAATATTGTCAAATTAAGAGAGAGGTCTATTGGAATTACCGAGACTCGTCAAAAAGGACATGGAAAATAAATGTTGGAAAGAGAGAGGGGAAAACACACACATTTAGATAAGTGGACATGTGCAAGTGGCAAATGGATGATCCCGAGGCACGAGTGAAGTCCTCATTATCGGATTGCACATGGTTGGAAGATTTGAGTGTGGATTTGTCATCAAGACAGTTGAGAACTTATGAAGCAAAAAGATGCGAGGAGCATCTTTATTATTTTTTTACTTTTATTTTATTTCCTTCTCGTTTTTCTCTCTTTCTTTCTTTCTCTTTTTTCTTTATTCTTCCCTTTTTCCTTACTTTTCTTTTCTTCTTATCATATTTTTTTCATTTTTCATTTTAAACTTTTTTTCTTTTGCTCCTCAAAACTTCTTGCAACATAATACTTACATAGCATTTGTGTCAGAGAATGACTCCTCCCCCATGCTTGAACGATGCTCGTCCTCGAGCATAAAAGAGAGGGGAAATGACTGCTAAAGTAAGTATAAATTCCATAATCTTGCGGAATATTTGAATCTCCATCGAGAATTTTACTCCATACTCAAATTGGGTTGTGGACAAGGAGGTGATCACAAAAAGATGTTTTTGGTTTAGGGTGGATGCCCAGTGAAGTTTGTGAAATTTTCGATGTGAAAACCCACAATGCATGGACAAAAAGGCTAGCATGAAAAAGTTACACAAAGGAATGACCAGCTTCTTAATCTCGAACCATAGAAATCAATCCTAATCCAACTCATCAAAACATATGTTTGCAATCTACGGGTTTTGTTATCATAAAACATATATGTATATGGCTTTGGTAGGTAGAACTTTGCAAGAGCATCACAAATATGTAGATAGCATAAAAGTTAAGTTTTCATAAAAACAACAAGTTATCCGGCTATCCATAAACTTAAATCAAAGAGCAAAGATATGTATGTGGGTCTAGAGCATAGCCATTTCACCTCCACAAATAAAAGAGCCGGTATTTAAATTAATTTCAGATCATATTATTGAGAGCAATTAGCCAAGACATGTATAACTTCATGTAGGTAAAACAAAGCTGCAACTTTCATCATCTTTCCGTAGGCATAGGCAATATAGAACATCGAGGTGAACACATGGTCATGCTTATCTATTGAAAGTAAAAAGAGACCTAGGTTGTCCTCCTAGTAGCCATGTTATTGTTTTGAAGAGAAAAACAAAAGGTTGCACCTAGTTGAGGTTGAAGGCATACTTACAAGCATTTGTGTTTGGAAAAGAGAAGGTCCATGGAGATGTTACCATCCTTTGTAATTCTTCATTGCCTTCTTCCGACATCTCCATGTATCGATGTGGCCTTTGCTTTTGTCTTGATTTATCAGCACTCCTAGACTTCTGAATTTAATCTTGTATGCCTAATGGAGTCATTGGTCGCCCTTCTCTTCAATGTTGTCATCACCATCTCCTTTTTCTTGTTCTCATCATCTCCTTGCTGTCTCTTTTTCATGGATTTCCCCCTCTGTCCAGAACAGAACATATATTGAAATATAGCTCTATTGAAAAGTTTATGAAATTACCTTTCCAACGTGTGGTCATTCATCGAAAACGGAGTTCAAACAAGGGAGCTATGTCCGTTTTACTTCAGCGCTGCGTGCTGTCCAAAACTGATTTCAGGACGTGTTGCACTCGGTGATTCGGGCATAACCGCTTGTAGGAACCTTCGATTGTCTTGATTCTTGATTTGTTGGAATCGTAACTTCATCAGGCTTCTAAATATCCAAAAATATCCAGTGTTTTCCCTTCTAGACCATGCATAATTTTGATGAGATTGGTGGCTTCTTGCGCATTGATCCGGAGATGTTAATGATCTTGATCATTCTACCTTCTAGAGTGTCATGTTGCACTTCCGTGTTGAAGATTCAGGGTCTCCCCCATGCTTAGCATTTTGCTAGTCATGGAAGAATAAGACAAAGCACTTCTTTATCTTGCCTGTAAGATGTTTTAAACGCACATTCTACCCCCAAGGTGACGGTTGGGAGTAGATAGAATTGCCAACGATCCAACAATGTCTCCTAAGATTCTTAACTTGTGTCATAATTAGTCTAATGAGGAATAAAAACCTAATAAGTGTACGTGGTGCAAGGTGTGTATGCACATGATAGGAAAGCATATAAACAATGGCAATGTTTTCACCTAGTTCTAAACACCATGTTTACAACTAGGTTGCCAAATTTCTCCATAACCACAAAGCTTTATTTATCAAGGGTTAAAACACAATGTCTATCCCTAAATCAATAACTCTTATAGCACAAGAAAAATTAAGCACATTGCAAAGCTTATAAACTAACCAAAGAAAAATGAAAACATATGAAAAGCTAGCTAGGTTTATCGAACTTAGCGATGATGGTCCGCAATCTTGTTTAAACACCACGTTTACACAAGATCACAAAAGGAAAATACTCATAATGCCTTATGAAGTATTAACATGGAAAAAGAAGCATACATCATTAAGTATATAAAACAACCAAGCCAACTATGTGCAAAACATGTATACACAAAGAAACATCACATTGATAACAAAATGCAATGCATGCAAATAAATATGATCATGAACATGATGGTGGTTTTAAAAAGTAAAACTGAACTTAGATTAATAACCACAAGTTGATCATCATAAGATAGTTCCATTCTTTTATTTTCTCTAAGAAAGTAGTAAAAATATAAAGAAACGGGTTGCCTCCCGAAAAGCGCTTCATATCATAAAGCTCGACTTTCTCACATACCTTCTTTTCGTCGCATCGCCATGGCCCTTCATGCAAGAAGAAAAGGTACCAATGCAGCTTTAATTTACTTACCATGTTGTGCTTGATCACTTATAGAAGACTTGCCCAAAGCATCCTTTTGTTTCATCGTTATCTCCTTCTTTATCATCCTTCGGTGCTGCCTTCACTCCATGATTTTTTTAATGTCCAGAATAGAAAGTATACTCAAGCTCTACTCCATTGCACAGTGCACAAAATTTCCTTTCCAACCAGTCTTCATTTGCCCAAATCGGACTCCGGACAAGAGAGTTACGTCCGTTTTACTTCGGCGATGAAATCTGTCCTGAAATTTCAGAACGCGCAACGCTCAATGTTTTCTCCATAACTCCTTGCACGGGTCTTCAAACTTGTTGGTTCTTGATGCGTTGGAATGGTAACTTGATGGAGCTTCTGGATATTTCATTTTATCCATTTGTACACCTCTGAACAAGCTCTCAAATTGATGAAGACAGCAGCATCCATTGCGGGATTTGGAGAGGTTGATGATTTATCTTGCAACTCTTTAAGCATGACTTCTCTTTTCATTATTCAAGCCTTGTCTACATGGTTAGTGAAAATCGGGCCTTCTCCCGACATGTTCTTCTTTAAGGTCGTTAGCTTGACCAAGCGCAAAACATGATCGAGATTTACAAAACTTATTGTAAACATACGCGTCCATAATTAACACCACATGTGAATTGTAGCAACAAGTCAAGGTGTAAATAAAAGAAGCATATGTTTCATGCATAGCACTTAGCTCATCATTATGCAAAGGTTCTTTAGGTGTGAGATTAATTGGATCAAACATAAATGTTTCCTCTTTTTCATTCTCAAGAAAATCTAGCCTATCAACATGATCACTATCATTCATACTATTGGAACAAGGCATAGACATTAAACTATCATTCATACTATTGGTTGAGCATGAGTATTTGAATTTATCAACATCAATACCAATAATATCTTGAGATTTCAGCGCGTACCTTGGCCTTAGAGCCTTTTCAACAAGAGTGATATTTGGTTCATCTAGCGGTGTTGAAGGCGAATCAATCTCAACGAGTGAAGGTGTCTCTTTGTTACCTTTTTGCATCCCCTCCATCTCATCATGTGGAATGTGTAATCCATCAACTACATTTGCATTTGTCTCTTCTTTGAAGTCTTCATTGTCATCCCAATCTTCGTCTTCAAAGTCTTGTATGTTGCTTTCTTTATCTTCCATGTACCACATGTCGTCAAGATCGCTCATTGTCGACTCACTCTTTCCGTCATCCTTGAGTACTTCCATGTCTTGATTTGCTAGTGTGTAGGCTTCAATAGCACACAAGCTATCACCTTGTGGGGAGGGGCCTTCTTGGAGTACTTGATCTATGTCAACCCCTTCCCATTCATCTTCTAGCTTGAGTCCTATCTCCTCCCATTTATCCTTTAAGTCACTAGGCTCATCACGGTTGTACTCTTCTCTTCCTTTATTGCAAATCTTTGAGTTGTCAAACCGGTCGATCCATTCTTCATCTCCTTCTTCTCTTTCTTCTTCAAACATCTTTTGGATCGACTCTCCACTCATCTCTTGATCAAATATATCTTCAACTAGTTTGGCAACGTGTCGGCGTTCCTCCTTCCTTCGGTAGTTGATTAGTGGGGCGAAATCAACTTGAACCCAACCGGATTGCTTGAACTCCGCCAATGGTCTAGCATTCCACATACTTCGGCCTACATTCATCTTGGTTTCAACATTTTTAACATCCGAAATGACTTCTCTTACCTTGGGAAGTGGATCTTCAATTTCTTGTATGGTCAGTTCATCTTCCTTGTCCTCCGGTTCACCTTTTTCAGAAATTTCAGCAAGCACCTTGGGCTTGCTTTTGTCATTTTGCTCCTCTCGACAACGTCTTTGCCAATCCCGTTGCATTCGTTGTCCATTGCTTATCATTTGTAAGATTTGTGCGGCTTCACTAATTGTTTTATCCATTATATCACCTCCTACACACATGCTTACAAAACGAGACAAGTTAGGGGTTAGTGAAAAATAAAAGGTATGCAACATCAAGTCACCGGAAAATCCCAAGTTCGGGCCTCGCTCAAGTAGTTCATTAAAACGGTCCCATGCTTCATCAATTCCTTCATCCTCTCCTTGCTTGAAAGTGAGCACTTGCCTCCTTAAGTCTTGGACCTTGCTTATCGGAAAGAACTTCAAAAGAAACTTCTTCACTAGCTCATCCCAATTTCCTTTTGCTTCAACAGACACAAGTGTGTACCATCTTCGCGCTTCATCTTCGAGGGAGAATGGAAAAAGATTCCACTTGAACCAAGCGGCCGGAACTCCTTTTTGTTGCACCGTGTTGCATATCATCATGAATTCCTTAATGTGTCTATATGGGTTGTCATCCTCCAATCCTCTAAATGGTTTTGTCACCACTAACTTGATGATTCCAGGCTTCACTTCGTAGTGGGTTGTAGCAAGCATCAAGTCTGATTTTTGTATCTCAATGTCCTCCATTGACGGCATTGCTAGCTCCCTTAGCGACATCTCTTCGTCTTCCAATGGTGGGGTGAACAAATCCATCTAGGCACAAGAAAAGTTGAAAGAAAAAAACAAAAAAAAGTTTTTTTCTAGAAAATAAGGGTTAGATACTAGATTAAACATAGCAAACTGGCTTGCTCCCCGGCAACGGCGCCAAAAAAGGGGCTTGTTGACAGATAAAACTCGTATCCACCTACGATCCACAAGCGTACGGACCTACACCTTTTTCACCACAGGATTCCCAAGGTTCTTGTCAATCCGCGGAACAAGGGGATTGCTAGCGCTTAACCAAGTACTAATCTAGTTGAATGGAAAACCTTTGAAAGAGAGTATTAATCTAAAGGTAAAGACAATCTATCCTAAGTTAATCTAGGTTGATCAAACAAATCTAGGGTTAAACTAGATGGTAAAGGGTGGACACAAGAGAGTGATTAAGAAAGATAAGCGTTCCCTCCCTAGGATATAGGATAACATGGATATGCATCTACTACACGAGAGTGGTAAAGCAATCTACCGGGGGTTGTGACCACGGTTTCGCCCTTTCCCTCCCCTCGTACTGTCACTACGCGAAGGTAATCGTGACTAGACCTATGATGGACACGGTATGTTGATGGAATCTATGGGAGTAGCGGATATCATACGCCGAAAAACACGGTAGCTAACCTTAATCATCAAAGCATCATCAACATGAAAGCAATAGATTGAAACCACGAATCAAGTAGCGATCACATAGCATGCATCCATCTAACCCTAGGGATGAACGGAGACATTACCCCATCATCTTACACGGATTGAAGCACATAGGGGTGATGGAGACTCCGGAGAACGTCGTCGATGAAGATGGCGGCGATGGAGCTTGGGAACACCCCTAGGCCAGCGGCTTGGAGTCCTCCTCTTGCTTCCTTCTCTCCGCCGGCGTTGATCCTTGCGACGAGCTCATCTAACTCTCTCCCTCATCTTGCGGCGGCGGTGTTCTGGTCAATGGCGTCGGTAGGATGATTTGTTCGGTGAGGCGGCCGACGGCGGCGGAGGCAATAAATAGACAAACAACTAGGGCAAAGGGGGCACCGAACCAACCCCGGAGTGGGCTGGGCCGGTCGGCCCAGGCCGGCCGTCCCAGGCCCGGTTCGGCCCCAGTTTCCTCCCCGGTTGCTTCTCGCGTGATCCCTTATTTGTGTGCACTTGCATGTGGGCCTTTGACGTCGTTTCCTTCACGGTTAAGGCTTGAATCCTTGCTATGCAAGCTTCGCTGTTTTCTGGTTGAGTCCCTGAAGACTTGCACGTTGATGCTTCGGTCCTTGGGTCATTTGGAGTCATGTTCATCGCGTGTCTTGGCTCTTGTCGGGCTTCATGATCTTCTTCCAAAGTGCTTGGTGAACTTATCCCGAAAGTCTCCTCTTTAGCATACTTTTCCTGCGTAAACAACAAACTCCAAAATCGACATGCAAGTGTGAAATTGTTACATCATTAGTATGCCTAGTGGCGGGTTAGTTGCAAATCATAATCGAAACCAATGTATAACAAGTACTCTAGGTTGACGAAAATTCACCGTCAACATGCAGTTCCCAAGTGACCATCGACCTGACTAGTGGAGGTCACTGTTGGGGAATTGGGTAAAAACCCTTTCACCCTCGAAACTTTGGAGTAATCGAGACTTTGGCGAATTTGTGAGTGTATTCGGAAATGAGTCACCGGGTCACTGCTATGTTTCGTGACGTGAAGTTGTTTGTGAAGGTGTTTTGATGTTTTTACATGATTCACTAACCCTTTAAGGTTGTGCGAAACAATTGCCGAATGAGCACAGGATCGTAGGTTTGTTCCTTGTTTCGGGATGGTAGAGACTTGGTGAGTTCGGGTAATTGTGGAGATGGTAACTTCGGATATCCTAAAGAACTTCACTTCGGCTATGAATGCTGAAACTCAATTTGAAGATCTTGGTGATTGGCGATTTTCGTGAATGAAGGGTCGAAGGTCAAAGGAAGACCCAGTCAAAGGTGTTGCCTCAAAAGTCTGGGTTCGAGTTGTGAACTAGTGGCCGACTTGTAATTATGTGAAATTAGCCTTGCAAATCACGGGATGTAAAGGACATTCTTATACATGTTCACACTTGGAATAATCTTTAGATTCGAGGATAATATCAGAATGTAGTAGTCCCTTCACCTCCCTATAAAAGGGGGTTCGAGGGCACGTGTAAAGGGATTCACAACTTTTGAGGTGATTACAGACTTTCATGAATTCCTTGTTCCCTCACTTTTCATACTTTCTTGTCTCCATTATGGAATCTTGTGTTCAGGGATCCCATCTGATTTTCGGACACCCCAACATTGGCACCCACCGTGGTCTCAACCGAAAAACAACTCACGATGCCTCCACAGAAGAAGTCCAAGAAGAACGCACCTACCGAAGCTAACTAGGAAGATCATCACGCTGAAAAAGACAATGAAAACTCTCTCACTACAAGACCTTCGCAGATCTCAGACTAGGAAAGGAGTGAAAACTCGAAGCTCCCCAGAAGGCACAAGACGAGAAAACGATGCACACTCTGGAACCATTTACTGAAGAAGCTAATGAGGAAGATGACCAGGCTATTGACAGAGAACTAGAAAGAGTGCACCAGAAAGTACTATTGCTTCAGAAGGAGAAAGAAAAATCCACGAATCAGCTGGAAGAGAAGAGCTTCAGAGAAATTGGAGAAACTTGTTGACGGTGAAAATCCGTCAACCTAGCCATGAGTTTACCTTCGGTGTTGGCATAAGTTTTATACCTTATCCATTGGTACTAACCCCCGTGGTATAACAAGTTCACGTGTGCATGTCGGTTTTGGAGTTTAATGTTTATGCAGGGTTTTAGTGTTGAATGCAAGACTTTCGGGATAAGTTCATCAAGCACCTCATGACAAGACCTTGAAGCCCCGTACAAGTCATGCAATGAAGCAAACTTAACTCCAAGAAGCCAGGGACTTGATCCGAGACGACGACAAACTCCGAGGATCTAACCAGAAAAGTGCTGAATCTTGCAAGACAAGGAGTTGTGTCCAATTCGGAGAGAAACTGAAGACATGGACCTACATGCAGAAGGGGGAAACATCCAGGAAGCAAGGGAACCGATGTAGAGCAAAGGAGGCCTCGGGCTGGGCCTGGATGGGCCCAGGCCGGCCGGCCCAGGCCGGTCAGCCTAGCCCTGTCCAGGGCCCAGTGAGGCTCCCCTTTGCCCTAGCCGCCTATCAGGCTATTTATAGCCCCCTGACCAAGAGCCACACATCATACAATTCGTCATCGGCCGCCAAGGAGCAGAGAAGAGAGGGACACCATCTCGGAGAGGAGAGGGTCGAGCTAGTTGACTAGGGTTTCCCTAGCCGACGTGGGAACCTTGCACGGAAGACCACGTCGGAGTTCCCGGAGCTAGAAGCAAGATCAAGGAAGGATCCCGGTGGTGATCTTGTGTATGTATCATTGTTATAGTTGAATTATCAAGTTGAATCTTTTCCTAGCGATCAAGTGTTTCCTCGAAGATTTCGTTTTTCGATCGGCTTTGCTTATTCCAATTCTATTCTCGAGATAGATTACATAGGGTGTTCTTGTAGCCGCGGTGGCTAGAGGTACACGCCGGATCTTCTAAAAGAATCTCGACTTGTCTTTTGACTCGCCCTAAGCTCCCCGCATGAGTAGGGATACGTTGTGACAGAACGGGGGTTCCGAAAGGCGGATGTTTTCGGATTTGGACGGGAAACCACGATTTAAAGAAGCTTCTTATAAGATTCGATTTGCTACTTCTTCTCTTGCTTGGAACTTCAACAAAAGGCTTACCCCGATCCCTCTAGATCGGTTTATCTACCCAATCTTACTTTGTTTTCTCCGGTCTTTAGTAGATTAGATTGGTTTCGTGTCTTTTACCTAGATGCATTAGGGTTTCTTTTACCGAAGATTGGAGTTACTTGGCTTTATTAGATTAAGTTTTGCGTCACACATTTGTTCCACGGATTCGATACCTTGGGTTCACCACTCGAGGGAAGAAGGGTCCCTTGACTACGACGGGAGACTTGTCCGCTTGCAAGTCACAAACGAACTTTGATATAACTATTAACCGTCAACAAGCCCCTTTTTCTGGCGCCGTTGCCGGGGAGCAAGTGATCAAGATTTGATTTTTTTATTGCCTTTTTGTAATTCTCAGTTTTCTTTTTGTTTTTCTTTTTGCATCTACTAAACTTTGATCATCCTCAAAATACATCTAATCTAGTTTGTCTAACCCTAGTTTTTATAGATTTGTTTTTACTTTCTAGTTTTTGCATACTTTGTTTATTGCTAACCCTAACAGGAGATGGACGGCTACCTCTCCAACAAACCCGATAATTTTGTGGATGATCCAGAAAAATTTTACAGGCTAAGGAGACGCGACGCACATCAAGCTAAAAAGCTGGATTTTGTAGATTCGGAGTCGGAAGACAAAGGATCGTAGGAATCTCTGAAGAATTCACCACCTCAAAGTACTCGGGAGAATCGACTTCCACCGATGGGTGACCAACCACCGCAAGAACGCAAGATTGGGGAGCTATGCACCCAGACATCATCGACCTACCAATCTTGAACCTTGAGGAGATCGGGAGACCGTTCGAGATCAAGACCTCAACAATCCGCATGGTGCAACATTCACCCTTCACCGGTAAAGAGGATCCGAACCTTCACCTCCAAGCATTCATTCAACTATGTCAGACTTTCAACATGGATGGGGTGACTCAAGATCAAATGAGGGCAAGGCTTTTTCCGTTTTCACTACTCGGGAAGGCTTTGCAATGGTTCCACTCTCAACCGGCAGAGACGGTGCAAAATTGGAACACGTTGATGAAGGCTTTCATGAAGGAATACTACTCGCCGGGTAAAACTCAAAGCTTGCGTAATAAGATTGCCACCTTTGTTCAATATCCTACGGAAACTATCTCGGAGGCATTCGAGCACTTCAATGAGTACGCCCGGGCGGTTCCACATCACAAGTTCCCGAAGGAAGACCTCGTGCAAAAGTTCTATCAAGGACTCACCATGGCGTCAAGGACGATCATCGATGCATCGGCGGGAGGATCCACCATCGAACTTACACCGACGGAAGCTTTCACTCTATTCAAGAAGGTCGCGGATAATGACATATGGGCGTTGTCTGGGCGCCTACATCCGGTTCAACCCACGGGGAACGTCAAAGGAGTCTTGCAAGTGGAGAAGGAGAACATACTTGAAGGCAAGATCGACTTGCTCATGAGGAGGTTGGAGAAGATGGAGATGGAAAAGAAAGAGGCTCAAGACTAGAAGGCCGCTGAAGCAAGGTCCACATGCGAAGAATGTGGAGAGTATGGCCATGTCCGCAAAGATTGTCCGGAGGAAGCCAAAGTGCTCGATTACATGTGGAAGGGAGAATTGCCGAACTTCCGCTACGGGAAAGGTAGGCCTCAATTTAATGCAAGCTCATCTATTCCTAACGTGGTTCCGGTTCGTATACAATTGAAGGAGTTCATGGATGAGCAAGCTAAGATCAACAAGGACACCGTCACCAAGTTCAAGACCATAGACAAGGTGTTGGAGAACATCGATAGCAAAGTGACGGAGGTCGGAAGTTCCAATCATCAAGTGCTCAACATGATGAAGATGCTCGAGACGCAAGTTGGACAACTTGTGGGGCGCCTCACTAATGGTGAAGGGAAGCTTCCGGGACAACCCAAAAGTCCCGAATCGGCGAAGGCCATTCAAACACGTTCGGGGAAGGAGACCGAAGATCCGGAAGGTTCCGCGGGAGCAAGGAAGCTTAAACCATCCACCGAGGTGGAAGGAGTTGCTAAAGAGAAGGTTACGGGGATCGTCACCGAGGAACCCGAATTTGAGATGCCGGAGGAAGACATGAGGATACCGCAACTCAAGCCACGCTACTTCCGAGGTAAACTTGACAACCACTTTGAGAAGTTTGTGGAAGTTGTGCGTAGACTTAGCATCAACATGCCATTACTAGATGCCCTACAAGTACCTACATATTCTCGTTACTTTAAAGACATACTTGCAAATAAATATGAGATAGCAACACTCGGGGTAGATCATGTCAAGATGTCCGTGGAGTGTAGTGCCGCTATTGCTAATGGGCTAGAGAAGCAAAAGTACCCCGGGTGCCCTACAATTCCATGTTCGGTTGGTTCTTTCAACTTCGAGAAGGCGTTATGCGACCTTGGAGCAAGTGTGAGCGTCATGCCGAGGGATGTGTTCAAGAAGCTACGCCTACCAATGGAGCCTACGGGTATATGTTTGGAGTTGGGAGACAACTCCATTTGCTATCCCTTGGGCATTGCTGAAGATGTACCCGTGAAGGTCGGACACCACTTCATCCCCGTCGACTTCGTTGCGCTCGAGATGGGAGAGAGGGAGAAGCTGCCGCTCATCCTTGGGAGGCCTTTCCTCAAGACCGTGGGAGCTACTATTGATGTTGGCAAGGGGGAGATCATGTTCGATATCAATGGAGAAAGGAGTTCCTTCAAGTTCCGTCCAAGAATCGAGGCATGCAACATGATTGGAGTGAAGGGAGAACCAAAGCAAACGGAGGGGCTGAAAAAGAAGAAGGAGCCGAAAAAAATGAACGTAAAGAAAATCAAAGAAGGTGTTGCATCTGTCAAGACAAAGGAAGAGAAGCAGCCTGTGAAGACCAAAAAAATGAATAAGCCGGAAGACAAGCCCGCGCCCAAGATGGTGCGGAAGTGGGTACCCAAGATTGCAACGCCCGCAAAGTGCGTTGATCCGAAGTAATCAAGTGAAAAAGTCTAGCTATAGACTATAAACGAAGCGCTAGGCGGGAGGCAACCCGTTTCGTCGAGTCAAGAATAAGCTACCGGGAGGACAACCCGATTCCAGGTTTTTCGAGTCTTTTTAATAATTTAGTTTTGAGTTTTATTACGCAAAGACATTAGACTTAGAAGTGGTTGAACAATATTAGAGACATAATTCTTGATTGAATGTTTGCTTTATCATAAACCCTTTGCATGAACCCTCCTATGTGCTTGTTTGTTCTTTTCTTTTCGAGAAACCTCAACCAAATAATTTCAGAGCCTAACTCAACCTTTCACCCTCATTATGGTGCTGAGGTTGACTTATTTTTCATGCTAAAACGACACGAGTAGAGCCAGGATTTATATCTATGTGTTAATAAAAAATTCAGCACGTGGTAGGACTCGCGTGAACCTAGAAATCAAAACTTTTGGTTGGTTTAAAAATCTATATCCTTTGTTTCTCTAAGATTAGAATTTTTCTAAGCCTCATATAATTTTGTTTTATTCAAAATCTCTCTTATTTAGTCACAATTAGAACCTAAACCTATGCCCCCATGATCAAGCCGGGAAAAGTTTGCTCTCAATCGATGAAGACAAACTATACCGGTGAGACCGAAATCAACGTAGTCGAAAAATATTTTCGACTTACATTTGTTTTTAATGGTTTAAAAACTTCTCTAAAATTATGTTTGAGCTCTTGCATGGCTCTGAAAAATATTTTAAATTTCGAATTAGAGGAGTGCTTAACCTTAAACATACCTTAATGGAGGCAATCTAGTTTGAATTAATCATGCATGTACCATTGGATTCCCTTTCATCAACTTTCACCAATTCCACATGCAAAAGACAAGCATGGTGGGCAGCAAGCATCAACTTTGCAGGAATTTCATGCTGGCATGTGAAGCAAGTGGAGCTAGGGAGCGTGGACATGACCCAAAGCATGAAGCATCAAGTGGAAGAACCAATAATGCAAGAAAAGGAGTGGACGAGAGCGTTTGGGCGGTGCAACTCGTGGAGCACGTGGGCAGGAAAGTTGCAGAGGCGAAATTATCGTGCTGAAAGAAAGCCGAGGTGGGGAGGAGCACCGAGCCACCCAGGCCGGTCGGCCCAGGCCGGCCGGCCTCCCCTACTTAAGGAGCCCCCGGCTCCCGTTTTCTGCAGGCAAGCTTCCCTCTCCTTCCTTAGTTTGTGTGTTCAAGTTTGTGTGCCCAAAACCTTCGTAGACATAGCCAACCTTCCCAAGCTTGATAGATCAAAAAAATCCACCACCTTAATCCACTCAAAGTCCACATTCTGAAGTAAGATTTTAAGAGCTTAGTTACTGGTTGCAACCCGGAGTTTTAGTAGAGAGAAGAGTGCAGCAACCATGTGGAAGAAAACCACAAGTCTCTTCTCCAAGAAGAAGGGTTCTTCGTCATCCAAGCCGTCATCAACCACGTCTTCGAGGAGGCACTCGATTTCCGAGTCTCCCCGGAGCATGGAGACGGATACGGCACCACTGAGGAGGAACGATGCTCTCCTCCTTGGTGGTATGAGGGCTGCAAGAAGCACGTCCATGAGGTTTATCGAACCTCGAGGGCACACGGAGGAGCAGCCTGCGCCACCACGACGATCGACCCGTTCAATCGCGCCACCTCCTAACACTCCGATATACTCTTCGTACGGCTTCATCATCTTGTCGTCGTCGGAGGAGGATAGGCTCTCTCATCTTGAGAAGAGGCTTGTGCCCAACGTCGAATTCGACGACCAAGCACTCTACACCTTGGGTTTTGGCACCGACATATACTACATGTTGGGGCACCTTGGATGGGTGCAATTCTCCAATGGAGTATCGGTGGACACCCACATGAGGTTCGCCTTGGAAATTTTGATGACTATTGCACCTATCCTTGATGATGGAGTGCAAAGCTTGTCATTCCGTTTGGAGGGAGTCCAACAAGTGGTTCCCTACGAGCATGTTAGGGAGCTACTTGGATTCCATAAGGGAGCTCCGGAGAAAGTTGACGTGCCACCCGGCATGTTAGCTGGATTTTGGAATTTAATCTCCGGAGAAGCCCATCAACAACGCAATTGCATCCGCAACCCCATTATCCGGATATTTCACTCTTGGATGTGCAAGAGGGTATTGGGGAGGATGAAGGAGATAAAGGTGATCGACACGGAGTTGAATTGGCTCTACTCGGCTTTAATTGCCAAGAAGCCAATAGACCCCTCTTACCTTATGATCAACCGTTGGTGTTGCGAGGCAACATCGGGGGTGGGACATATTGGTTCGGGGTGCTACCTCTCCATGTTGGCGTTCTCCCTACGGCCGGGGATCGCAAGAAACCCCGACCATCTTTTGCGTGGTACCTCTCTCGGCATTGAATATTTGCAACAAGGCAAATACATTAGTGGAGATGAGAGAGGAGGTTTTCGTTTGGCCATAGTGAACCTACCCCTTCCGGATGCGAGGCTTAGGCTTTTCTTCGACGGGAGGGAAGATTAGTTGGAAGAGGGACTCCTTGTCCCGGCAAGGAAAAACAAAAGAGGAAGAATCGTAGAGGAGGGAACATCCTCCGCACAAGCGAGTGGTGCACAACCCAATGTGCCACCATTCGGCGGGATCCCTCCTCCGCCAAGTTATTACGGAGGGCCACAAGAGCAAGTATGGGGGGTGGTGCACCGGTACCCCCACCAAATTATGTGGTGCCCAAAGCTAACTTCGCGGAGCCCTACGCACAATATCCCCAACCACAACAAAGCATGGCCATAATTGGAGGGTATGTTGCAAGAAACGCCCAAAACGTCGCAGCCATCCAAGCCAACGCGGCTCAACTTGGTGAAGACAATGCAAATATTGCCTATGAGCTTGGACGCCTTCACCTAGCGGAGCCGAATAAATTCGTCGGAGGGAATGTCCAATCGTATTATGAGCAAGGGTATTACTATCAAGATCATCAACACAAACCACCGGCGGAGGACTAGAAAATTTAGGAACTTAGTTTTCTTTTCTTTTCTTTTTCTCTGTAATTTTCAGCTTTTGTTTATGTGTGTTTGCGTAATATTTTCTGTTTTTATTTAAATTTCAGCAAGCATGTTTGTTTATTTTCAGTTTGTATTTCAACTTGATATCATCATTAATAAAGACACCACCTTGATTATATCATTGGAAAAGTTACAAAAATTTGTTCCATGATGATATATGATTATAATTGCTGCTTTGTTTATCTTTGTAATTGATTTATGCATGTTTAAGCTAGTGCTCTCTTAAAATACAAATCTGAATTTATTTAAATGCTAGCTTAATCTTTAGCGGAGGTTATGATTAAAATAAAGACCCATAGTGTTTTATGTGCTCTCAAGTTATGAATAGATTAAAGATGTCTTTTATGCTAAAAAATATCGCTAACCTTGTTATAAATATCACTTGTGTGTTGCTCAACCTATCTAAAGCCTAATATATATTTCGGTGCATAAACCTTAGTGTACAAGATTTATTTTTGAGTGAGTTATTGCAGGCCATGATTTCTCTGGCCCGAGACTAAGAAGCTGGTCATTCCGTTTTTGCGTATCTATCTTTTTGCTAGCCTTTTATCCGTGCATTGTGTATCCCCGCATCGGAGATCTCACAAACCTCGCCGGATATCCACCCTTAAAACCAAATATCATCTTTTGTGTTTACCTCTTTGACCACAACCTATCGTTGAGAATGGATCATCAATTCAAGGAAGATCGCAAGACGGTGCCTACATTGAAGATTTCAAGTATCTCTCCAAAGGAAAAATATTTCCGGTACCTACCTTATTTTCACCTCTTTGCTCGAGGACGAGCAACGTCTAAGCATGGGGGAGGAGGTAGGTACGGTGCAGTTTTAGAGTTCATAAGGGAGCAAATTAAAAAAAACTTTTGAAAGAAAATTCAAAGGCGATGTACGTGACTTCCAAGGTGAAAGTCTCACAAGAAAAAAAATGATGAATGCAGCACAAGGAAAAAATGAATGAATGAAAGAAAGAAAGAAAGAAAGAAAAGAATGAGAAATATGAGAAAGAGAAAAAATATGAGTATGCGTAAAGTGAACTCCCCGGTTCTCTAAGAGTGCATTCAAGGCTTCAAGTTTAAAAGATCCATTCTCATTTTCCAACCATGTGCAATCCGATAACGGGGACTTCCTTTGTGCCTCGGGATCACTCTTTGCCATTCGCACATGTCCACTCATCTAAAGAGTGTGTATTTTTCTCTTTCCCCTCCTTGATTTAACATTATTTTCCAATGACCTTTTTGACGAGTCTCGGTAAGACCATGAGAAGCTTGTCTTGTTTTGACAACACCTCATTTATAAAATCTTGTTAGGACTAAACTTTCCCAAAGCTCCATATAAAGCCTACCACAAATATATGTTATGAGAGGGAAAGGAGTAGAATATATAGGCTTGAGAGACAAGTGAGATGAGAGTTCATGAGCAATATACAAGATGATTTAAATTTGTGAACTTGGTTTAGCTTTTCTTTATCTCGTTCTTTATTTCAAAAATTCTGAGATCTATTTAAACTTTGTGAGCATGTTAATACTTGTGGGATAAGCTTAATAAAAATCTACCCTCCGTAGAGATGAAGGCTAGTACATTATGGAACTTTAATGAATTAAAATTTTGAGAGCATTATGTTTTCTCGTGTATGATCAAGTGCAAGGTTTAAACATTGTTTGGCAATGATGATATCCATCGAAGGCTTACTCGAGGACGAGCAAGGTTTAAGCATGGGGGAGATGTTGACAGTGAAAATCCGTCAACCTAGCCATGAGTTTACCTTCGGTGTTGGCATAAGTTTTATACCTTATCCATTGGTACTAACCCCCGTGGTATAACAAGTTTACGTGTGCATGTCGGTTTTGGAGTTTAATGTTTATGCAGGGTTTTAATGTTGAATGCAAGACTTTCGGGATAAGTTCATCAAGCACCTCATGACAAGACCTTGAAGAGCCGTACAAGTCATGCAATGAAGCAAACTTAACTCCAAGAAGCCAGGGACTTGATCCGAGAAGACGACAAACTCCGAGGACCTGACTAGAAAAGTGCTGAATCTTGCAAGACAAGGAGTTGTGTCCAATTCGGAGAGAAACTGACGACATGGACCTACATGCAAAAGGGGGAACATACAGGAATCAAGGGAACCGACGTAGAGCAAAGGAGGCCTCGGGCTGGGCCTGGATGGGCCCAGACCGGCCGGCCCAGGCCTGTCGGCCCAGCCCTGTCCAGGGCCCAGTGAGGCTCCCCTTTGCCCTAGCCGCCAGTCAGGCTATTTATAGCCCCCTGACCGAGAGCCACGCATCATACAATTCGTCATCGGCCGCCAAGGAGCAGAGAAGAGAGGGACACCATCTCGGAGAGGAGAGGGTCGAGCTAGTTGACTAGGGTTTCCCTAGCCGACGTGGGAACCTTGCACAGAAGACCACGTCGGAGTTCCCGGAGTTAGAAGCAAGATCAAGGAAGGATCCCGGTGGTGATCTTGTGTATGTATCATTGTTATAGTTGAATTATCAAGTTGAATCTATTCCTAGCGATCAAGTGTTTCCTCGAAGATTTCGTTTTTCAAACGGCTTTTCTTATTCCAATTCTATTCTCGAGATAGATTGCATAGGGTGTTCTTGTAGCCGAGGTGGCTAGAGGTACACGCCGGATCTTCCGAACGAATCTCGACTTGTCTTTTGACTCGCCCTAAGCTCCCCGCATGAGTAGGGATACGTTGTGACCGAACGGGGGTTCCGAAAGGCGGATGTTTTCGGATTTGGACGGGAAACCACGATTTAAAGAAGCTTCTTATAAGATTCGATTTGCTACTTCTTCTCTTGCTTGGAACTTCAACAAAAGGCTTACCCCGATCCCTCTAGATCGGTTTATCTACCCAATCTTACTTTGTTTTCTCCGGTCTTTAGTAGATTAGATTGGTTTCGTGTCTTTTACCTAGATGCATTAGGGTTTCTTTTACCGAAGATTGGAGTTACTTGGCTTTATTAGATTAAGTTTTGCGTCACACATTTGTTCCACGGATTCGATACCTTGGGTTCACCACTCGAGGGAAGAAGGGTCCCTTGACTATGACGGGAGACTTGTCTGCTTGCAAGTCACAAACGAACTTTGATATAACTATTAACCGTCAACAAAACTCAACCAGGCAAAAGAACAAATAGAAAAAAATACAAAGGCAAATTGATGAAATGAAAGAGCAAAAAACGAGCTCACAATGGCGCGATTCACCGCACTAGAACTCAGGCCAGCACAAAAGAACAACAAGATAAAACTACCTCACAGGCAATGGAATCTCGCCACTCGCAGATCCAGAGTCGCCACTTTCACTAGGGCTGCAAACAAAACCATGGCCAGTGAAATACAAACCAGTTTTTCTCCCAAAGTACAATGGATATGGACATTCTAGGAAATTCATCATAATCTATGAAGCAACTGTAAATTCAGCAAGTGGAGATGATGTGGTAGTGGCCAAATCTTTCATCATTGCTTGTGAAGGTCCAGTCCTCAATTGGTATTCCTTGTTGCCTCCACATTCAATGTGCAGCTGGATCGATCTCAAGACGAAATTCATTCAAGCTTTTCAAGTGTTTCATGAAACTTCTGCAAAACCTTCAGACATCTTCAATTGTAAGCAAAGAGATAAGGAGCCACTGCAGAGCTTCGTGAGAAGATTCATGCAACAAAAGTCCCAAATTCTAGGAACAAATGACAAAACGACAATCCAAGCACTGATCAAAGGTCTGACCCCAAGACCAACAGTGTCGCACTTAACCAGAAAAGAATCACAGAGCATCGAAGAACTCTTCGGCGAACTAGAACAATACATTAAGTCTGATTAAGATCATCGAAAAATAGTCGCTGAGCGAAACCAATCAAGGTGTTGATGCTCACTAACTCTTATTTTTATGCATCAACAATACATGAAAAAGGACCAAAAAGATAAGTCAACAACAATATAGGGCCTTGGACTAATGAATTCCATGAGTTTTGGTGAATTATATATTTTCAGGGACTATTCTGGAAAATGCGAAAAGAATGAATTCTAGAAGGCTCCAGAAGACTCCAAAACTCAACTAAAGTGGGCTTCAAGAAAATACGCATCTAGAATGGACAAGAGGCCCACACGCGAAGGCGGAGCCCAGCATGGGCCCAACCCAGGCTGACCGGCCCTATAGGGAGGCCGATCGAGCCCCCTGGCACCGATCAGGCCCTGCTTCAGGAAGGTTCCTCGACCGCCTCTTAGGGTTAATCTAAACCACTTGTTTAGGTTGGTTTGATCCTACGGCGACTGATTATCCCTCAGGACTATATAAGCAACCCCAACCCCCTGGGCATGGTATGCATCTCTCAGAAGATCATCATCATCAGGCCAAGATAGGAGAAGAAGAGGATACATCAAAGATAGGATAGTTACTTCATAGTTCAAGATCTAATTTCTAGATCAAGAACCTAGTTCTAGATAGAAAGTCAGATTCCAGTAGAGTTGAGCTTTGCTCCAGTTACAGTGTAAGTTATCAAGATTCGGTTCTTATATTTTTCTCAATGACTTTATGCTATTTCAATGTTATGTGTGCAATTGCTAAGTTCTTACTTTATTCTAGTATTATATTTGATATAGTCATGATCAATGATAAGTCTACACACTTATTGAGGACCATGTGTGGTTTGAGGACCGGTGGATGGTCGCTTCCTGGTGTGATGAGTGGTTGACAACGTTGTGTGGACTGACTCTTGGCTAAGTATTGTAGGTGCAGGTTGTGGCTTGACTGGTCTTGGTGCAGGTGAAGAACAAGCGCGAAAGGTCGTCGCCGGTGAGGCCTCCAGGTGTGAAGAAGACAAGTAGGCTTGGTTCGAGGGACCCGGTGGCTAGCGGAGTCAAGTGCGGGCCGCTTGGTGGCAAGAACAGCGGGACGAAGTTGCGGACGGTTTCTTGGTTGAGCCTCAAAACCAAGGTCGAGCCGGGACTACGTGGGAGCCAAGTCATTAATGGCGATTGGCGGAGGCTACACCGAGTTTGTGGGGTTTGCAGTGGTTCACCAGAAAACCACTGGGTTACTCGGTTGAGCCACAAAACCGAGGCCGAAGACTCGACGAGGAGGTGCGGTCACCCAGGCCGGTCTAACCGCCCAGAAGGGGCGGTCTGACCGCCTGGCTGGTCTAACCGCCCAGGGGGGCGATCTGACCGCCCTGGTTGCAGCCGTCGAGAAGCTTCAAAGAGGAGGACACGCGTTAGGATCGCAAGGCTTGCGTCGAGGCTAAGCAGGTTGCGGTCGCCGGGCATCCGTCTGATGGAGAAAATCTGAAGACTTCCAAATTCGCCCTTGAGGGGCTTGTATCCCTAGTTATTAAGTAAGGGTATTTTAGTCTTTTGGGTGCCTCCATATATGCTCATTGAGGGGATGGATGGCAGCCAACTCTTGGAACACTAGCTCACGCCCCCAGGCGGTCAGATGGTTGGTAGGCGGTCTAACCGCCTGGTGCAGGCAGTCTAACTACCCTGGGCAAAGTGAGCAGGATTTTGCTCTTTGTTGCATTCCTGTGTTGCATTGCTGCATTGGTTCAGGGAGAGTGTGCTTTGGCCCAGGGGGAGCTCCTTGTGTTGTTCGAGCTTTGGATTGGTGGTTTGCGCTCTTTGCTTGAGCATGGTTTCCTCTCGAATGTGTCGAGCCTTTGCCTTGCCTAAGGGGTCGAAGACTTGTCTTCTTTAAGTGATCTTGCTCTTTGCCTTTCCTTTGGCTTTCAATCGCGTGTCGAAGTTTCTTTTTAGTAGTTTCTTTTCTTTTCTTTTTCCTCTCTGGTTACCAAATCTTGTATGTTGTCAATGCACTCATCAAGGGGAGATTGAGGACCATGTGTGGTTCAAGGACTAGTGGATGGTCGCTTCCTGGTGTGATGAGTGATTGGCAACATTGTGTGGACTGACTCTTGGCTAAGTATTGCAGGTGTAGGTTGCGGCTTGACTGGTGTTGGTGCAGGTGAAGAACAAGCGTGAAAGGTCGTCGCCGGTGAGGCCTCCAAATGTGGACAAGACAAGTAGGCTTGGTTCGAGGGACCCGGTGGCTAGTGGAGTCAAGTGCGGGCCGCATAGTGGCAAGAATAGCTGGATGAAGTCGTGGACGGTATCTTGGTTTTGCCTCAAAACCAAGGTTGAGACAGGACTACGTGGGAGCCAATTCATGAGTGGCGATTGGCGGAGGCTACACCGAGTTCGCGGGGTTTGCAGTGGTTCACCAGAAAACCACTGGGTTACTCGGTTGAGCCACAAAACCGAGGCCGAAAACTCGACTAGGAGGTGTGGCCACCCAGGCCGGTCTAACCTCTCAGGAGGGGCAGTCTGACCGCCTGGCCAGTCTAACCGGCCAGGGGGCGGTTTGACCGCCCTGGTCGCTGCCGCCGAGAAGCTTCGAAGCGGAGGACACGGGTCGGGATCGCAAGGCTTGCGTGGAGGCTAAGCAGGTTGTCGTCGCCGGGCTTCTGTCTGATGGAGAAAATCTGAAGACTTCCAAATTCGCCCTTGAGGGGCTTGTATCCCTATTTATTAAGTAAGGGTAGTTTAGTCTTTTGGGTCCCTCCATATATACTCATTGAGGGGATGGATGGCAGCCAACTCTTGGAACTCTAGCTCATTTGTTTTTCCATTTTCGTTCTTATTTTCCTATTTTTCCTAGGACTAACTTGAGTGCTTCATGTGAGATCTAGAGAGAGAGCTGGATGTATGGGTGGCAAGCTAGACCTTGTATGAACCTTCATTGTATGTATAGATGATTCGGCGTGGTTCCTCAAGGTTGTGTGTTGCTTTTCCCGTCCTTCTTTGTGGTGATTTTCGGAGCTCTTTGTTGTGATTTTTGTGGCGGAGTTTTGAGGATGATTTCTTGGGGATTTTGTTGGGGTGTCACGTATGAGGACCTTGTGCCTCTTTGGCTGGTGACTTTGCCCCAAATCTCCTTTGAATCGGACTCGATTTGGTGGTTTTCCGAGTTGCTCGAGTTCTTGCCCTAGAGAGTGAAGGACCGATTAGGCGACCAGACAGGGGGGGGGGGAGTGAATGGGAGCCGATAAAAATTCTTGTCGAAGGAGATTGAAACTCCAACAAGATGAACTCACTCAGTCGGACCCCCAAAATCACACACTCCACACTTCTACCTTCCAATTTGCCAAAACCACGTAGCCACTGGAGTGCTACTGGTCCTAGGAACAAACACTACTAGCAACCTCAACACACACGCACCCACGACAGCGGAAACAACTCGAAAGTCGGCTGTCCAGAAGGGGGCGGTTAGACCGGGTATGGGGTGCGGTTAGACCGCCTCCACCAGGCAACCAAGAAATCCTCCGAAACACCTCTTCTGAGCACCAAAACGCACCACGGTTTCACCAACAAAGATCTCTGGTCAGGGCCATGCTAGCTACCAGAAAAACTTGGCGAAAACCAAAACTTCACCCAGGGGTCTAGGGGCGGTTAGACCGGCTACTAGGGGCGGTCTAACCTCCTGTACCTAGCAAAGAACTCCAAGCTAGAACTCCTAGCAAACGACACAAGAACGACCCGAAATTTCACCCAGACGTTCCTCTGATCAAGGAGAACAAACTCACAGAGGAAAATCCGGCGAAACAGAACTTGAACCTGGAAGGCCTAGGGCGGTTAGACCGCCCCCTCCAGGCGGTTAGACCGCCCCTTCCAGAAAACCTACCCACGGGTCAAACCTCAACTTCCCATCGCCCGATCTCCCGATTCACTCCACGGATTGCAGCGAAACTTCGGGAATAGCTGGGTTACCTCTTGGGCAACCTCTACCTCAAAGGAATCGACCCGAATCGCTCACAATCAAGTGGAATCGAAGAAATCGTCTCTCTAGGTCAAGAACTCGCCCAACTCGAAAAACCACCAAATCGAGTCCGATTCAAGAGAGATTTGGGGGAAAAGTCACCAGCCAAAGAGGCACAAGATTCTCATACGTGACACCCACCAAAAACCCCATGAAATCGTCCTCAAAACTCGGCCAACAAAGAGCTCCGAAAATCACTACAAAGAAGGACGAGAAAAACACTTCACCACCTTGAGGAACAACGCCGAACCATCTATACATACCATGAAGGTTCGTACACGGTCTAGCTTGCCATCCATACATCCATCCCTCTCTCTTGATCTCACAAGAAGCTCTCAAGCTAGTCCTAGGAAAAACTAGAAGAAAATGAGAACGAAAATGGAAAAACAAAATGAGCTAGGGTTCCAAGAGTTGGCTGCCAGCCATCCCCAAAAAGAGTGTGGGCGTGTTTGGGAGAGCTCCAGCTCTGCAAAAATAACTCCAGAGCTGCAGATCCACGAATTTTCACCGTGGAGGAGCTCCACCGTGAATCTAGAATTCCAAAGAGTGTTTGGTACAGCTCCAGATTTGCCATCATCACTATGACATATAGGGCCCACAGTCATCAGAGAATGAAAAACAAATACCCTTCTCTTCTACCGAACGCACGCAGCCCGCGGCCTGACCGGGGCGGGCACGACACGGCCTCGCCGGGCGGGTGCGGCCCCGGCCTCGCCGGAGCGAGCACGACCTCGCGGGGGAGGGCGCGGCCGGCCTCGCGGAGCAAGCGTGGCCTCACCGGCGCGCAGCGGCGCGGCCACGCCGGACCCGGGCGGCCGCGGCCTCGCCCGGCCGCGGGCGCCGCAGCCTCGCCGGCGCGGTGGGCGCGGCCATGCCGAGCCGGGGCGGGCGCGGCGGCGCGGCCACGCGCGGAGCGGTGGGCGCGGTGCAACCTCGCCGGGGACCGGTGGGGGCGCGGCCCTCACCTAGGCGGGCGCGCGGCCTCGCCGGAGTCGCCGCAGCGGGGAGAGGGAGGGAGCGCCGGCGCGAGGAGAGGGAGGGGCGCCGGTGCGAGAAAGGGTGGAGCTCCGGTGGCGCGCGACCTCGCTTGGACCGGGCGGCCGTCGGCGGT
This sequence comes from Cenchrus americanus, assembly GCA_947561735.1. Classification (NCBI taxonomy): domain Eukaryota; kingdom Viridiplantae; phylum Streptophyta; class Magnoliopsida; order Poales; family Poaceae; genus Cenchrus; species Cenchrus americanus. The sequence goes on along the minus strand of OX387239.1, from coordinate 140,668,121 downwards.
GCACCGGGTAGGGAAGAAGCCGGCGGCGGACGGGCATGGGGCGCGAGCGGGCACCAACGTGATGTCGGGCGGGGCGGGCGGGCACACGACGGCCTAGCGTGGCGCGGCAAGGGGGAGGTGCGGCGGTGGCCTCGCGCGGCGCGCGGAAGGGCATGCTCGCCGCCGGTCGGTCGGGCACGACCTCGCCGGGGAGGAGACGCGCGCGAGCGGCACGGGGAAGAGGAGACGCGGGCCGCGGGGAAAGAGAGGAAAAAAAGAACGAACCGTTTTTTTGTAGTCAGTGGCAGTGGTGGGTAATTTTGCCCAACTCCAGGAAACTTGGATCTGGTGGAGTACCTCTTGAGGCACTCCATGAAAACCATGGAGTTGGGGGTCTGCTCCACCTTTTTTCTGGAGCAGATCCAGAGTGGAGCAGCTGGAGTTGGGTGTGTTTGGCGGAGAAAATTTGGAGTGGAGCTGTTTTTTTAGATCTGGACTGCGTGGAGCTCTCCCAAACACGCCCTATATATGGAGGCACCCAATAGACTAAATTACCCTTACTTAATAACTAGGGATTCAAGCCCCTCAAGGGAGAATTTGGAAGTCTTCGGATTTTCTTCATCGGACGGATGCCCGGCGACCGCAACCTTGTTAGCCTCGACGCAAGCCTTGCGATCCCGATGCGTGTCCTCTGCTTCGAAGCATCTCGGCGCCAGCGACCAGGGCGGCCAGACCGCAGACCGGCCCGGGGGATCTGACTGGCCCAGGCGGTCTGACCGCCCCTCTTGGGTGGTTGAACCGTCCTGGGTGGCCACAGCTCCTCGTCGAGTCTTCGGCCTCGGTTTTGTGGCTCAACCGAGTAACCCAGTGGTTTTCTGGTGAACCACTGCAAACCCCGCGAACTCGGTATAGCCTCCGCCAATCTCCACTCATGACTTGGCTCCCACGTAGTCCCGGCTCGACCTTGGTTTTCAGGCTCTACCAAGAAACCGTCCACGACTTCATCTTGCTGTTCATGCCACCATGCGGCCCGCACTTGACCCCACTGGCCACCGGGTCCCTCGAACGAAGCCTACTTGTCTTCTCCACACCTAGAGGCCTCACCGGCGACGACCTTTCGCGCTTGTTCTTCACCTGCACCAACACGAGTCAAGCCGCAACCTGCACCTCAATACTTAGCCAAGAGTCAGTCCACACAACGTTGTCAATCACTTATCACACAAGGAAGCGACCATCCACCGGTCCTAGAACCACACATGGTCCTCAATCTCCCCCTTGATGACTGCATTGACAACACACATGATCTGTAACCAAAGAGAAAAAGAAAAGATAAGAAACTACTAAAAGAAAAACTCCAACAAGTGATCGAAAGCCAAAGAAAGGCAAAGAGCAAGATCCTTTGAAGAAGAACAAGTCTCGGACCCCTTAGACAAGGGCAACAGCTCGACACATCTGAGACAAAACCTGCTCAAGCAAAGAGCAAATACCACCAAAAGCACACAAGGCCACGAGCCAAAAACTCACACAAAAGCTCCCCCTGCACATATGCAAACTCCCCCTGAACCAATGCATGCAAGAAGGTCACATGGAAATGCATGACAAAGAGCAAACCAAGCTCACACTGCATAGGGCGGTTAAACCGCCTGCACAGGCCGGTTAAACTGCCCCTGGTCATGTGACCGCCCCTAGGGAGGTTAGATCGCCCCATGTGACCGCCCTGCAAAAAACTTCTCTGAAAATTGCTGAACCACTTTGGACACCTTCCATTAGCTCCCAGGTGCCCAAATCATGCACAAACTTCTCCCCCTTGTTGAAAATGCATGAATCAAGGCAAAATGCGAAAAGTTTCAACATATACCTTCTCAAATATACAAAATTCATCACAAGGAGCTACACAAGTCCAAATGAGCAAGTTAGATACTCTACAGGTTCGTAATGACCTCAACTACATGATCACCCAGTTTCACAACCATTGGACAAGGCTAAAAAGGATTTGAGCAATTTTGCGAAAAATTTACCTCTCATGAGCAAAGTCCTAAACATGATCAAAACACATCAAAATGGAAAAGCCACACAAACTTCATGCTAGGACAGCCATTCTAATCATAATACCATCACAAACACCCACAAGTATCTCATGTCATGTCAAAGTCACCGAGCCATGTGTCTACTTCTATATATGAGACCTCTCATTGGTAGACATCATGCAATGGTTTAGCACCCAAAGCAAATTAAATTCAGCACATATGACATGGGAGCACATTTTCCAACATTTTACATTTCATTTTCAGATTCATATTTGGTACATGAAATGTCTTTGAGAAAAAAAGGAACTTATGCCCCTCCACAAGATAAAGCAAGAGGGCTAAACATTCATGATGGAAAATGAGCCTTTGGCCCCATATGATCAATAAACTAGCTATCCAACAACAAATTAAGCTTAACCAAGCCACTAAAACATGTCTAGATCATATAAGGGCATTTACACATGAGAGAGCATACATGTGACAATTTTTCAAAAACATAGCCAATCAACCATGGATATAAAACAAGTTCATCAAGAGCTAAGCCAAACTAACCATAGCATACCAAACTAGCTCACACGATCATATATAGCCCATCATGGTGAACAATGTATATAGGAGAAGCTTTTCCTAACAAATGCATATGATACAAAATGCATGCAACCTAAGATTCAAGGATGCCTGTACATCATGTTACATATGCTATGCCAAATGCAAGAATGCATAAAAGGAAAGCTAAACATATGCTACACAAGGAGCTTCACCACCAAATTAGGAAACCAACCACACACACAAAGATCACGAACGACCGGCTCCTTGTTGACGGTTAATAGTTATATCAAAGTTCGTTTGTGACTTGCAAGCAGACAAGTCTCCCATCGTAGTCAAGGGACACTTCTTCCCTCGAGTGGTGAACCCAAGGTATCGAATCCGTGGAACAAATGTGTGACGCAAAACTTAATCTAATAAAGCCAAGTAACTTCAATCTTCGATAAAAGAAACCCTAATGCATCTAGGTAAAAGACACGAAACTAATCTAATCTACTAAAAACCGGAGAAAACAAAGTAAGATTGGGTAGATAAACCGATCTAGAGGGATCGGGGTAAGCCTATGGTTGAAGTTCCAAGCAAGAGAAGAAGTAGCAAATCGAATCTTATAAGAAGCTTCTTTAAATCGTGGTTTCCCGTCCAAATCCGAAAACATCCGCCTTTCGGAACCCCGTTCTGTCAAAACGTATCCCTACTCATGCGGGGAGCTTAGGGCGAGTCAAAAGACAAGTCGAGATTCTTTCGAAAGATCCGGCGTGTACCTCTAGCCATCGCGGCTACAAGAACACCTTATGTAATCTATCTCAAGAATAGAATTGGAATAAGCAAAGCCGATCGAAAAACGAAATCTTCGAGGAAACACTTGATCACTAGGAAAAGATTCAACTTGATAATTCAACTATAACAATGATACATACACAAGATCACCACCGGGATCCTTCCTTGATCTTGCTTCTAGCTCCGGGAACTCCGACGTGGCCTTCCGTGCAAGGTTCCCACGTCGGCTAGGGAAACCCTAGTCAACTAGCTCAACCCTCTCCTCTCCGAGATGGTGTCCCTCTCTTCTCTGCTCCTCGGCGGCCGATGATGAATTGTATGATCCGTGGCTCTCGGTCAGGGGGCTATAAATAGCCTGATTGGCGGCTAGGACAAAGGGGATCCTCACTGGGCCCTGGACAGGGCTGGGCCGACCGGCCGGGCCAGCCGGCCTGGGCCCATCCAGGCCCAGCCTGAGGCCTCCTTTGCTCTACGTCGGTTCCCTTGCTTCCTGGATGTTTCCCCCTTCTGCATGTAGGTCCATGTCCTCAGTTTCTCTCCGAATTGGGCATAACTCCTTGTCTTGCAAGATTCAGCACTTTTGTGGTCAGGTCCTCGGAGTTTGTCGTCTTCTCGGATCAAGTCCCTAGCTTCTTGTAGTTAAGTTTGCTTCATTGCATGACTTGTACGGGGCTTCAATGTCTTGTCATAAGGTGCTTGATGAACTTATCCCGAAAGTCTTGCTTTCAACACTAAAACCCTGCATAAACATTAAACTCCAAAACCGACATGCACACGTGAACTTGTTATACCACGGGGGTTAGTACCAATGGATAAGGTATAAAACTCATGCCAACACCGAAGGTAAACTCATGGCTAGGTTGACAGATTTTCACCGTCAACATCTCCCCCATGCTTAAACCTTGCTCGTCCTCGAGTAAGCCTTCGATGGATATCATCATTGCCAAACAATGTTTAAACCTTGCACTTGATCATACACGAGAAAACATAATGCTCTCAAAATTTTAATTCGTTAAAGTTCCATAATGTACTAGCCTTCATCTCTACGGAGGGTAGATTCTTATTTAAGCTTATCCCACAAGTATTAACATGCTCACAAAGTTTAAATAGATCTCAGAATTTTTGAAATAAAGAACGAGATAAAGAAAAGCTAAACCAAGTTCACAAATTTAAGTCATCTTGTATATTGCTCATGAACTCTCATCTCGCTTGTCTCTCAAGCCTATATATTCTACTCCTTTCCCTCTCATAACATATATGTGTGGTAGGCTTTATATGGAGCTTTGGGAAAGTTTAGTCCTAACAAGATTTTATAAATGAGGTGTTGTCAAAACAAGACAAGCTTCTCATGGTCTTACCGAGACTCGTCAAAAAGGTCATTGGAAAATAATGTTAAATCAAGGAGGGGAAAGAGAAATATATGCACACTTTAGATGAGTGGACATGTGCAAATGACAAAGAGTGATCCCGAGGCACAAAGGAAGTCCTCGTTATCGGATTGCACATGGTTGGAAAATGAGAATGGATCTTTTAAACTTGAAGCCTTGAATGCACTCTTAGAGAACCGGGGAGTTCACTTTACGCATACTCATATTTTTTTCTCTTTCTCATATTTCTCATTCTTTTCTTTCTTTCATTCATTATATATATATTTTTTTTCTTGAGAGACTTTCACCTTGGAAGTCACGTACATCGCCTTTGAATTTTTTTCATTCATCATCATCATTTTTTTATAAAATACTCCCCTTTGAACTCTAAAACTGCACTGTACCTACCTCCTCCCCCATGCTTAGATGTTGCTCGTCCTCGAGCAAAGAGGCGATAAATAAGGTAGGTACCGGAGATATTTTTCCTTTGGAGAGATACTTGAAATCCTCAATGTTGGCACCGTCTTGCGATCTTCCTTGAATTGATGATCCATTCTCAATGATAGGTTGTGGTCAAGGAGGTAATCACAAAAGATGATATTTGGTTTTAAGGGTGGATATCCGGTGAGGTTTGTGAGATCTCCGATGCGGGGATACACAATGCACGGATAAAAGGCTAGCAAAAAGATAGATACGCAAAAACGGAATGACCAGCTTCTTAGTCTCGGGCCAGAGAAATCATGGCCTGCAATAACTCACTAAAAAATAAATCTTGTACACTAAGGTTTATGCACTCAAATATATATAAGGCTTTGGATAGGTTGAGCAACACACTAGTGATATTTGTGACAAGGTAAGCGATATTTTTGAGCATAAAAGACATCTTTAATCTATTCATAACTTGAGAGCACATAAAACACTATGGGTCTTTATTTTAATCATAACCTCCGTTGAAGATTAAGCTAGCATTTAAATAAATTCAGATTCGTATTTTAAGAGAGCACTAGCTTAAACATGCATAAATCAATTACAAAGATGAACAAAGCGGCAATTATAATCATATATCATCATGGCACAAATTTTTGTAACTTTTCCAATGATATAATCAAGGTGGTGTCTTTATTAATGATGATATCAAGTTGAAATACAAACTGAAAATAAACAAACACGCTTGCTGAAATTTAAATAAAAACAGAAAATATTACGCAAACACACATAAACAAAAGCTGAAAATTACAGAGAAAAAGAAAAGAAAAGAAAACTAAAGTTCCTAAATTTTCTAGTTCTCCGCCGGTGGTTGGTGTTGATGATCTTGATAGTAATACCCTTGCTCATAATACGATTGGACATTCCCTCCAACGAATTGATTCGGCTCCGCTAGGTGAAGGCGTCCAAGCTCATAGGCAATATTTGAATTGTCTTCACCAAGTTGAGCTGCGTTGGCTTGGATGGCTCCGATGTTTTGGGCGTTTCTTGCAACATACCCTCCAATTATGGCCATGCTTTGTTGCGGTTGGGGATATTGTGCGTAGGGCTCTGAGAAGTTAGCGTTGGGCACCACATAATTTGGTGGGGGTACCGGTGCACCACCCCCCCCATGCTTGCTCTTGTGGCCCTCCGTAATATCTTGGCGGAGGAGGGATCCCGCCGAATGGTTGCACATTGGGTTGTGCTCCACTCGCTTGTGCGGAGGATGTTCCCTCCTCTACGATTCTTCCTCTTTTGTTCTTCCTTGCAGGGACAAGGAGTCCCTCTTCCAACCAATCTTCCCGCCCTTCAGTGAAAAGCCTAAGCCTCTGATCGGGAAGGGGTAGGTTTACTATGGCCAAACGATAACCTCCTCTCTCATCTCCACTAATGTATTTGCCTTGCCGCAAATACTCAATGCTGAGAGAGGTACCACGCAAAAGATGGCCGGGGTTCCTTGCGATCCCCAGCCGTAAGGAGAAGGCCAACATGGAGAGGTAACACCCCAAACCGATATGTCCCGCCCCCGATGTTGCTTCACAACACCAACGGTTGATCATAAGGTAAGAGGGGTCTATTGGCTGCCTGGCAATTAGAGCCGAGTAGAGCTAATTCAACTCCGTGTCGGTCACCTTTGTCTCCTTCATCCTCCCCAATACCCTCTTGCACATCCAAGAGTGAAATATCCGGATAATGGGGTTGCGGATGCAATTGCGTTGTTGATGGGCTTCTTCAGAGATTAAATTCCAAAATCCTGCTAACATTCCGGGTGGCACGTCAACTTTCTCCGGAGCTCCCTTATGGAATCCAAGTAGCTCCCTAACATGCTCGTAGGGAACCACTTGTTGGACTCCCTCCAAACGGAATGATAAGCATTGCACCCCATCATCAAGGATAGGTGCAATGGTCATCAAGATTTCCAAGGCGAACCCCTTGTGGGTGTCCGCCGATACTCCGTTGGAGAATTGCACCCATCCAAGGTGCCCCAACATGTAGTATATGTCGGTGCCAAAACCCAAGGTGTAGAGTGCTTGGTCGTCGAACTCGACGTTGGGCACAAGCCTCTTCCCAAGACGAGAGAGCCTTTCCTCCTCCTTCGATGACAAGATGATGAAGCCGTACGAAGAATATATCGGAGTATAAGGAGGTGGCGCGGTCGAACGGGTCGATCGTCGTGGTGGCGCGGGCTGCTCCTCCGTGTGCCCTTGAGGTTCGGTAAACCTCATGGACGTGCTCCTTGCAGCCCTCATACCACCAAGGAGGAGAGCATCGTTCCTCCTCGGTGGTGCCGTATCCGTCTCCATGCTCCGGGGAGACTCGGAAACCGAGTGCCTCCTCGAAGACGTCGTTGATGACGGCTTGGATGACGACGAACCCTTCTTCTTGGAGAAGAGACTTGTGGTCTTCTTCCACATGGTTGCTGCACTCTTTTCTTCTACTAAAACTCCGGGTTACAACCGGTAACTAGGCACTAAAACTCTTACTTCGGATGTGGACTTTTAGTGGATTAAGGATGTGGATTTTTTTGAGCTATCAAGCTTGGGAAGGTTGGCTATGTCTACGGAGGTTTTGGGCACACAAACTTGAACACACAAACAAAGGAAGGAGAGGGAAGCTTGCCTGCAGAAAACGGGAGCCGGGGAGCTCCTTAAAAAGGGTAGGCCGGCCGGCCCAGGTGCACCTCCCCACCTCTTCTTTCTTCCAGCACGTTCATTTCGCCTCTGCAACTTTCCTGCCCGCGTTCTCCACGAGTTGCACCGCCCAAATGCTCTCGTCCACTCCTTTTCTTGCATTATTGGTCCTTCCACTTGATACTTCATGCTTTGGGTCATGTCCATGCTCCCTAGCTCCACTTGCTTCACATGCCACCATGAAATTCCTGCAAAGTTGATGCTTGCTGCCCACCATGCTTGTCCTTTGCATGTGGATTTGGTGAAAGTTGATGAAAGGGAACCCAATGGTGCATGCATGATTAATTCAAACTAGATTGCCTCCATTTAGGTATGTTTAAGGTTAAGCACTCCTCTAATTCGAAATTTAAAATATTTTTCAGAGCCATGCAAGAGCTCAAACATAATTTTAGAGAAGTTTTTAAACCATTAAAAACAAATGTAAGTCGAAAATATTTTCTGACTACGTTGATTTCGGTCTCACCGGTATAGTTTGCCTTCATCGGTTGAGGGCAAACTTTTCCCGGCTTGATCATGGGGGCATAGGTTTAGGTTCTAATTTTGGATAAATAAGAGAGATTTTGAATAAAACAAAATTAGATGAGGCTTAGAAAAATTCTAATCCTAGAGAAACCAAGAATATAGATTTTTAAACCAACCAAAAGTTTTAATTTCTAGGTTCACGCGAGTTCTACCACGTGCTGAATTTTATTAACACCTAGATATAAGTCGTGGCTCTACTCGTGTGGTTTTAGCATGAAAAATAAGTCAACCTCAGCACCATAATGAGGGTGAAAGGTTGAGTTAGGTTCTGAAATTATTTGGTTGAGGTTTCTCGAAAAGAAAAGAACAAACAAGCACATAGGAGGGTTCATGCAAAGGGTTTATGATAAAGCAAAACATTCATTCAAGAATTATGTCTCTAATGTTGTTCAACCACTTCTAAGTCTAATGTCTTTGCGTAATAAAACTCAAAACTAAATTATTAAAAATACTCGAAAAACCTGGAATCGGGTTGTCCTCCCGGTAGCTTATTCTTGACTCGACGAAACGGGTTGCCTCCCGCCTAGCGCTTCGTTTATAGTCTATAGCTAGACTTCTTCACTTGATTACTTCGGATCAACGCTCTTTGTGGGCGTTGCAATCTTGGGTACCCACTTCCGCACCATCTTGGGCACGGGCTTGTCTTCGGGCTTAGTCATTTTTTTGGTCTTCACATGCGTCTTTTCTTCCTTTGTCTTGACGGATGCAACACCTTCTTTGATTTTCTTTACGTTCATTTTTTTCGGCTCCTTCTTTTTTTTCAGCCCCTCCTTTCGCTTTGGTTCTCCCTTTACTCCAATCATGTTGCATGCCTCGATTCTTGGACGGAACATGAAGGAACTCCTTTCTCCGTTGATATCGAACATGATCCCCCCCTTGCCAACATCAATAGTAGCTCCCACGGTCTTGAGGAAAGGCCTCCCAAGGATGAGCGGCGGCTTCTCCCTCTCTCCCATCTCGAGCACAACGAAGTCGACGGGGATGAAGTGGTGTCCAACCTTAACGGGTACATCTTCAGCAATGCCCAAGGGATAGCGAATGGAGTTATCTCCCAACTCCAAACATATACCCGTAGGCTCCATTGGTAGGCGTAGCTTCTTGAACACATCCCTCGGCATGACGCTCACGCTTGCTCCAAGGTCGCATAACGCCTTCTCGAAGTTGAAAGAACCAACCGAACATGGAATAGTAGGGCACCCGGGGTCCTTTTGCTTTTCTAGCCCATTAGCAATAGCGGCACTCACTCCTCGGACATCTTAACATGATTTACCCCGACTGTTGCTATCTCATATTTATTTGCAAGAATGTCTTTAAAGTAACGAGAATATGTAGGTACTTGTAGGGCATCTAGTAATGGCATGTTGATGCTAAGTCTACGCACAACTTTCCACAAACTTCTCAAAGTGGTTGTCAAGTTTACCTCGGAAGTAGCGTGGCTTGAGTTGCGGTATCCTCGTGTCTTCCTCCGGCATCTCAAATTCGGGTTCCTCGGTGACAATCCCCGTAACCTTCTCTTTAGCAACTCCTTCCACCTCGGTGGATGGTTTAAGCTTCCTTGCTCCCGCGGAATGTTCCGGATCTTCGGTCTCCTTCCCCGAACGTGTTTGAATGGCCTTCGCCGATTCGGGACTTTTGGGTTGTCCCGGAAGCTTCCCTTCATCATTAGTGAGGCGCCCCGCAAGTTGTCCAACTTGCGTCTCGAGCATCTTCATCATATTGAGCACTTGATGATTGGAACTTCCGACCTCCGTCACTTTGCTATCGATGTTCTCCAACACCTTGTGTATGGTCTTGAACTTGGTGACGGTGTCCTTGTAGATCTTAGCTTGCTCATCCATGAACTCCTTCAATTGTATACGAAGCGGAACCGCGATAGGAATAGATGAGCTTGCATTAAATTGAGGCCTACCTTGCCTGTAGCGGAAGTTCAGCAATTCTCCCTTCCTCATGTAGTCGAGCACTTTGGCTTCCTCCGGACAATCTTTACGGACATGGCCATACTCTCCACATTCTTCGCATGTGGACCTTCCTTCGGCGGCCTTCAAGTCTTGAGCCTCTTTCTTTTCCATCTCCATCTTCTCCAACCTCCTCATGAGCGAGTCGATCTTGCCTTCAAGTATGTTCTCCTTCTCCACTTGCAAGACTCCTTTGACTTTCCCCGTGGGTTGAACCGGATGTAGGCGCCCGGACGACGCCCATGTGTCATTATCCGCGACCTTCTTGAATAGAGTGAAAGCTTCCGTCGGTGTAAGTTCGATGGTGGATCCTCCCGCCGATGCATCGATGATCGTCCTTGACGCCATGGTGAGTCCTTGATAGAACTTTTGCATGAGGTCTTCCTTCGGGAACTTGTGATGTGGAACCGCCCGGGCATACTCGTTGAAGCGCTCGAATGCCTCCAAGATAGTTTCCGTAGGATATTGAACAAAGGTGGCAATCTTATTACGCAAGCTTTGAGTTTTACCCGGCGAGTAGTATTCCTTCATGAAAGCCTTCATCAACGTGTTCCAATTTTGCACCGTCTCTGCCGGTTGAGAGTGGAACCATTGCAAAGCCTTCCCGAGTAGTGAAAACGGAAAAACCCTTGCCCTCATTTGATCTTGAGTCACCCCATCCATGTTGAAAGTCTGACATAGTTGAATGAATGCTTGGAGGTGAAGGTTCGGATCCTCTTTACCAGTGAAGGGTGAATGTTGCACCATGCGGATTGTTGAGGTCTTGATCTCGAACGGTCTCCCGATCTCCTCAAGGTTCAAGATTGGTAGGTCGATGATGTACGAGGTGCATAGCTCCCCAATCTTGCGTTCTTGCGGTGGTTGGTCACCCATCGGTGGAAGTCGATTCTCCCGAGGACTTTGAGGTGGTGAATTCTTCGGAGATTCCTACGATCCTTTGTCTTCCGACTCCGAATCTACAAAATCCAGCTTTTTAGCTTGATGTGCGTCGCGTCTCCTTAGCCTGTAAAGTTTTTCTGGATCATCCACAAAATTATCGGGTTTGTTGGAGAGGTAGCCGTCCATCTCCTGTTAGGGTTAGCAATACACAAAGTATGCAAAAACTAGAAAGTAAAAACAAATCTATAAAAACTAGGGTTAGACAAACTAGATTAGATGTATTTTGAGGATGATCAAAGTTTAGTAGATGCAAAAAGAAAAACAAAAAGAAAACTGAGAATTACAAAAAGGCAATAAAAAAATCAAATCTTGATCACTTGCTCCCCGGCAACGGCGCCAGAAAAAGGGGCTTGTTGACGGTTAATAGTTATATCAAAGTTCATTTGTGACTTGCAAGCGGACAAGTCTCCCATCGTAGTCAAGGGACCCTTCTTCCCTCGAGTGGTGAACCCAAGCTATCGAATCCGTGGAACAAATGTGTGACGCAAAACTTAATCTAATAAAGCCAAGTAACTTCAATCTTCGGTAAAAGAAACCCTAATGCATCTAGGTAAAAGACACGAAACTAATCTAATCTACTAAAGACCGGAGAAAACAAAGTAAGATTGGGTAGATAAACCGATCTAGAGGGATCGGGGTAAGCCTTTTGTTGAAGTTCCAAGCAAGAGAAGAAGTAGCAAATAGAATCTTATAAGAAGCGTCTTTAAATCGTGGTTTCCCGTCCAAATTCGAAAACATCCACCTTTCGGAATCCCCGTTCTGTCACAACGTATCCCTACTCATGCGGGGAGCTTAGGGCGAGTCAAAAGACAAGTCGAGATTCTTTCGGAAGAGCCGGCGTGTACCTCTCTAGCCACCGCGGCTACAAGAACACCCTATGTAATCTATCTCGAGAATAGAATTGGAATAAGCAAAGCCGATCGAAAAACGAAATCTTCGAGGAAACACTTGATCGCTAGGAAAAGATTCAACTTGATAATTCAACTATGACAATGATACATACACAAGATCACCACCGGGATCCTTGCTTCTAGCTCCGGGAACTCCGACGTGGTCTTCCGTGCAAGGTTCCCACATCGGCTAGGGAAACCCTAGTCAACTGGCTCGACCCTCTCCTCTCCGAGATGGTGTCCCTCTCTTCTCTGCTCCTCGGCGGCCGATGACGAATTGTATGATCCGTGGCTCTCGGTCAGGGGGCTATAAATAGCCTGATTGGCGGCTAGGGCAAAGGGGGAGCCTCCGGGCCCCCGGACGGGCCTGGGCCGACCGGCCTGGGCCGGCCGGCCTGGGCCCATCCAGGCCCAGCCCGAGGCCTCCTTTGCTCTACGTCGGTTCCCTTGCTTCCTGGATGTTTCCCCCTTCTGCATGTAGGTCCATGTCGTCGGTTTCTCTCCGAATTGGGCATAACTCCTTGTCTTGCAAGATTCAGCACTTTTCTGGTCAGGTCCTCGGAGTTTGTCGTCTTCTCGGATCAAGTCCCTGGCTTCTTGGAGTTAAGTTTGCTTCATTGCATGACTTGTACGGGGCTTCAAGGTCTTGTCATAAGGTGCTTGATGAACTTATCCCGAAAGTCTTGCTTTCAACACTAAAACCCTGCATAAACATTAAACTCCAAAACCGACATGCACATGTGAACTTGTTATACCACGGGGGTTAGTACCAATGGATAAGGTATAAAACTCATGCCAACACCGAAGGTAAACTCATGGCTAGGTTGACGGATTTTCACCGTCAACACTCCTTGAGGGGAGGCAAAAAGGGCTTGACACCACCGGCAAAAGAGCAAAGGAGCACAAAACTCACAAGCTCCCCCTAAACTCATGCATTAAGGCCAAAGAGCATACGAAGCTCACCTTACACACATGAGATAGGGCAAAGAGCAAAAAGAACCAAGTGGCATGACCAAGGCCACACACTTGAAGGTCACAAATTCAATTACCTTTATCATTTCTTCAGAAGTCAGTTATCCTTGTCCACCATCCCCGAAAGTGATGTACCTCCATGTCACCACCGGGGTATGAGGCCGGAGAACCACCCCCCATATCAACCAAATGTTCTCCGGGCCTCCCGCCTGCAACTCAAAACCAAGAGCGAGAACGAGCAAATGACTCAACACTTGGGTTAGTCCCAAAGGTGTAAAACCAGTGTCGGGCCATTTCCTCAAAAGTAGGGTTAGCAACATCCATCCCACCGCGCCTATCAAAACTGCGATCCATCCTATCAAACCTATCAAACCTCGAACCACCATGGGAAAACCACTCTCGTCTCACTAGAGGAGTACGAGTACCACAAAAAGGAAAGCGTGGTCCGTAGCCCCTCTGAGACTCAAAGCTGCGACCTCTCCCAAACTCGTATTGATCACGAGGTGGAGAACGTCCAGCAAACTTAACACCACCAGACTCAAAGTGTCTACCATCTGCACCATGACCAAGGGAACTGAAACCACCAGCATCACGACCTCGGAAACCGAACTTCCCAGAAATCTGGGGAGGGCCGGTCTGACCGCCTAGCCAAGTCGGTCTGACCGCCCTTCCCTGGGCAGGACCGGTCTGACCGCCATGCCTGGCCGGTCTGACCGCTCTCTCCAAACCACCACCGCGGCTACGGGATCTCTCATCTCCCCATGCCGGAACCTTACACACAAAGCCCTTTCCCTTAGGTAGTGGCATACGAGGCTCAGGCACACCATGAGAAGGGTGGTACCTGTCCTTGTTAGCCCACTCCTTAGCCATTCTTGCCTCTCTCTTTCTCTTATAGAAAAACTCTCTCTTGTGACCATCCTTTCCACAAAACTCACAATGGAAACGGATTGGTCTTGGCTTAGGCTTGGGGTGAGGCTCTTCACACGGCTTCTCACTTGGTTTCTCGCTTGGTCTCTCTCTTAGATTAAGCGACTGGTTTGGCTTGGGTGCAAACTTATCTTTCGGTGTGGATTGTGGTGGAACTGAAACATTCCCAAATTTCCCTTCTCTCTCACCACTGCTCTCACCAGACTTATCGAAACCCAAAGCCCAGCCATCAAAGCGTTTACAACTCGCAATCATCATTCCTAGCTGAGGTTCCTGACTAGATAACCAACTCAGCACTTCACACAACTTATCATTCTCATCTTGCAAGCGACCAACACATTTTGCAAGATCCAAATTCTTTACAACATGTAATTCACATGTGGAACATGAAGTAGGAATAGGCACTTTCAAATCAGCTTCAAGTGAAATAATGCGAGAACGAAGCTCAACAATTTTCTCATGCAAACTAGGGCAATAAGTACAAGCACCAAGCAAAGTGGGTCTAGATTGTAGCTCAGCCAACTCAACCCTAAGCACATCTAGTTCCTCACACTTGGAGGCATACTTTTCCCTAAGATCAGTCAAGTCAGCTAGGAAAATAGAGCAATCAGCACAATCAACCTCATCAGCAACAACAGGGCTAGCCTTAAGAGAATCAATTTCAAGCTTGCTATCAAGAACCTGTGTTTCTAGCTCAGCCACTCTAGTCCTAGCATCCTCAAGCAAAGACCTAAGCTCCTTCCTAAGCTTCTTAGCCTCTCTAAGCATGTGATCGCGATTATCAAGCAAGTCAACCAACTCCTCATTCTTCTTGTGCAAAGAAGAGAGCTCATCACATACCTCATCCTCGGAATCCAAGTCCGAGGCATTCTTCTGGCTTCTCTTGCTGCTGGAGCTGCGAGCCATGCCGTAGAAGTCGTCCTTGAGGCTTAGGCCCGTCACACAAAGGCCGTTGAGATATTTGCCGAGGTTCTTCTTCTTCTTCTTCTTCTTGTCATCCTCTTCGTCTTCGTCACTCGAGCTTGAAGACGTGTCCACTATACGGATTCAATGTCGCTCAATCTCTTCATCTTCTCTTGAGACCGCATCTTCTTCCCATGTCCACGATCCTTCTTCTTGGACTTCCTCCTCTTATCCTTGGACTTGTGCTTGTCATTGTTGTTCACCTTCAGACACTCAGCGAAATAGTGTCCAGCCTTGCCGCACTTGAACCATGTCCTCGTGTTCCTCCTCATGTTCACCCGGTTCTCGTGCAGCCTCTCAAACCTCCTCGTCAACAACGCCAGCTCGTCCTCTCCAAGCACGTCGAACTCCTCATCTGGCATAGACATCAAAGAGGACAAAAAGGACATCCTGGTGGATGGGTTAGTGTTAGCTTTTCCTTTTGAACCACCAACGAGGGCAAGACTATGAGAGTCAGTCGAGCCCTCGAGCTTGGCTGTCATGCCCCTATCCACCTCAGCCGACTTGAGCTTCGAGAACAGCTCATTCACCATCAAAGTGTCATACTTCTCTGACTCCACAATGGCCTCGAACTTTCCGCCCCAAATTGTACGATCCAAAGAGTGTAAGATATTGACAGCTCTATTATGATCATCATACGGGAGCACGTCCACATTGGCCCTCATGTTGTTCACAACCACCGTGAACCTCTAAAACAAGGCATCAATGGACTCACCGGGGAGATGAGTGAAGTTCTCATACTCTCTCCGGTAGGTCGCTTACATTCGAGCCTGAACCTGGGCATTCCCAACATGAGCCTCCTTCAACACCAACCAAATTCTACCAGCCAAGTGCTCGGTGTGCACCCGATCAAACTTAGGCTGACACAAAGCACGAAACAAGTAGTCGACCACCTTATTGTTGGCATCGAACATGTCCCTCGATCTTGGAGCAAGGAAGTTCATCGACTGGACATAGCCTGTGTCCACCGTGACATCCCAAATGATCTGACCCTTTCCGCGGAGGAACGCCGCCATCCGCTTACTCCACATCTGGTAGTTCTTGCCATCGAAGTGTGGAGGCCCCGAACCCCATTCCTGGCACGCCATCATTGGATCTTAGACTGGTTAGAGTCAATAAAGACCCGAACCGGCTCTGATACCACTTGAAGGACTGATTAGGCAACCAGAGAGAGGGGAGTGAGTGGGAGCCGATAAAAATTCTTCTCGAAGCAGATTGAAACTCCAACAAGATGAACTCGCTCGGTCGGACCCCCAAAATCACACACTCCGCACTTCTACCTTCCGTTTGCCAAAACCACGTAGCCACTGGAGTGCTACTGGTCCTAGGAACAAACACTACTAGCAAACTCAACATGCACGCACCCACGACAGCAGAAACAACTCGAAAGCCGGTTGTCCAGAAGGGGGTGGTTAGACTGGGTATGGGGGGCGGTTAGACCGCCTCCACCAGGCAACCAATAAATCCTCCGAAACACCTCTTTCGAGCACCAAAACGCACCACGGTTTCACCAACAAAGATCTCTGGTCAGGGGCATGCTAGCTACCAGAAAAACTTGGCGAAAACCAAAACTTCACCCAGGGGCCTAGGGGTGGTTAGACTGGCTACCTGGGGCGGTCTAACCTCCTGTACCCAGCAAAGAACTCCAAGCTAGAACTACTAGCAAACGACACGAGAATGACCCGAAATTTCAACCAGATGCTCCTTTGATCAAGGTGAACAAATTCACAGAGGAAAATCCGGCGAAACAGAACTTTGACCTGGAAGGCCTAGGGCGGTTAGACCGACCCCCTCCAGGCAGTTAGACCGCCCCTTCCAGAAAACCTACCCGTGGGTCAAACCTCAACTTCCCATCGCCCGATCTCCCGAATCACTCCACGGATTGCAGCGAAACTTCGGGAATAGCTGGGTTACCTCCTGGGCAACCTCTACCTCAAAGGAATCGAGCCGAATCGCTCACAATCAAGTGGAATCGAAGAAATCGCCTCTCTAGGTCAAGATCTCGCCCAACTCGAAAAACCACCTAATCGAGTCCGATTCAAGAGAGATTTGGGGGCAAAGTCACCAGCCAAACAGGCACAAGATCCTCATACGTGACACCCACCAAAAACCCCAAGAAATCGTCCTCAAAACTCGGCCAACAAAGAGCTCCGAAAATCACCACAAAGAAGGACAGGAAACACTTCACCACCTTGAGGAACAACGCCAAACCATCTATACATACCATGAAGGTTCGTAATAGATCTAGCTGGCCACCCATACATCCATCACTCTCTCTTGATCTCACAAGAAGCTCTCAAGCTAGTCCTAGGAAAAACTAGAAGAAAAAGAGAACGAAAATGGAAAAACAAAATGAGCTAGGGTTCCAAGAGTTGGCTGCCATCCATCCCCTCAAAGAGTATATATGGAGGCACCCAAAAGACTAAACTACCCTTACTTAATAACTAGGGATACAAGTGAGCACCATGTGTGGCTCGAGGACCGGTGGATGGTCGCTTCCTTGTGTGATGAGTGATTGACAACGTTGTGTGGACTGATTCTTGGCTAAGTATTGCAGGTGCAGGTTGCGGCTTGACTGGTGTTGGTGCAGGTGAAGAACAAGCGCGAAAGGTCGTCTCCGGTGAGGCCTCCAGGTTTGGAGAAGACAAGTAGGCTTTGTTCGAGGGACCCGGTGGCCAGCGGGGTCAAGTGCGAGCCGCATGGTGGCATGAACAGCAAGATGAAGTCATGGTCGGTTTCTTGGTTGAGCCTCAAAACCAAGGTCGAGCCGGGACTACGTGGGAGCCAAGTCATGAGTGGAGATTGGCGGAGGCTACACCGAGTTCGCGGGGTTTCCGGTGGTTCACCAGAAAACCACTGGTTCCTTGGTTGATCCACAAAGCCAAGACCGAAGAACCGAAGACGGAGGCCGCAGCAGCCGCTGCGGACCGGTCGACCGGTGGGTCCGACCGTGGGGACCCGGTCGGCCGGTGAGGAGCACCGGTCCGGACCGGTGTGCGACGACGCAGTCCGGAATCTTCGAAGCGGAGGACACGCGTCGGGATCGCATGGCTTGCGTTGAGGCTACGCAGGGTGCGGTCGCCGGGCATCCGTCCGATGGTGAAGACATCAAGAATTCCATATCCGCCCTTGAGGGGCTTGTATCCCTAGTTAGTAGAGAAGGGCGTTTTAGACATTCGGTTGCCTCCATATAACCCAAGAGGTGAGAGGATGGCAGCCAATTCTTGGAACCCTAGCTCATTAGTTTTCCTATTTTCCACCTATTTTCCTTAGGTTTTCTTTAGGACTAGCAAGAGAGCTTCACAGAGAGATCTTGTTGAGAGGGATGGATGATCGGGTGGCTTTCTAGACCTTGTATGAACCTTTGTTTCATGTATAGATGATTCGGCGTGGTTCCTCAAGGTTTGGATGTGTTTTCCCCGGTTGTTCTTGGTGGTGATTTTCGAAGCCCTCTCTCGGTGATTTCTTTGGGTTGTTTTCGGGACCTTTCTCTTGGGGATTTGATGGGGGAAATTTGTGGGAACCCTTCGTGGTTCTTTGGGTTGTGATTCCCCTCCCAAATCCGTGAGTAAAGGTGCTCGATTTTGGGGTTTCTTGAGTTCTTGGGTTGGAAGTGCTTTCAGCGGGATTTCTTCGATTCCTCCTTTTTGGACGAGATTTGGTGGGATTAAACTTGGATATGGACTCCTCATGAGGTGTTCCTGATATCCCCAAAGTCTTGTTCAAGTCCGTGGAGTGATTCGGGAGATCGAGTTTTGGATTTGGGGGAGTTAACCCACGGGTGCTGTTCATCCCGAGCTGCCCAGGCTACACCGGTCTAACCGGTGCTCTTGACCGGTCTGACCGGTGCGAGCCCTTGTGGGTTTTTTTCTCGGGTGAACGTCTTGGTGTGTTCGTTGTTGTCCCGTGTTGCTGCTGTTTTGAGTTTGGGTCAGTTTGGTGGTCGGTTGGCCTGTTTGGTGCCTTGGGGGCTTTCAGGCTATCATCGGTCTGACCGGTGTGTCTCACCGGTCTGACCGGTGTAGAGCCACTTAGTGGAAGTTGCTCAGTTTCACCAGCAGGGACCGGTCTGACCGGTGGTGCTCACCGGTCTGACCGGTGTGGGTCTGAAGGCTCGAGGTTCGGTTTTTCCGCTGCGTTTCTCGGGTCGGAAGGTGGTGTGTTGGTTCCTAGGTCCAGTGGCACTCTAGTGCTACGTGGGCTTGACCAACCTTGGTAGTGAGTCGGAGACGTGTGTTGGAAGCCGTGTTCATCTTGTTGGAGCTTCCATCTCCTTCGAGAAGAATTTTTATCGGCTCCCATTCACTCCCCCTCTCTGGTTCGCCATATCGGTCCTTCAAGTGGTATCAGAGCCGGTTCGGGTCTTTATTGACTCTAAACAGTCTATGATCCAAGAATGGCATACCAGGAACGGGGTTCGGGTCCTCCACACTTCGATGGCAAGAACTACCAGATGTGGAGCAAGCGGATGGGTGCTTTTCTCCGCGGAAAGGGTCAGATCCTTTGGGATGTCATGGTGGACACAGGCTTTCTCCAGCCGGTTGATTTCCTCGCTCCAGGATCGAGGGACAGCTTCGACGCTAACTATAAGGCGGTCGACTACTTGTTTCGTGCTTTGTGTCAGCCTGAGTTCGATCGGGTGCACACCGAGCACTTGGCTTGTAGGATTTGGGCGGTGTTGAAGGAGGCTCATGTTGGGAACGCCCAGGTTCAGGCACGGATGTATGCGACCTACCGGAGAGAGTACGAGAACTTCACTCATCTCCCCGGTGAGTCCATCGATGCCTTGTTTCAGAGGTTCACGATGGTTGTGAACAACATGAGGGCCAATGTGGACGTGCTCCCGTACGATGATCATGATAGAGCGGTCAAGCTCTTACACTCTTTGGATCGTACGATTTGGGGCGGAAAGTTCGAGGCCATTGTGGAGTCGGAGAAGTATGACACTCTGACGGTGAACGAGCTGTTCTCAAAGCTCAAGTCGGGCCGAGGTGGATAGGGGCATGATCGCAAGCTCGAGGGACCGACTGATTCCCATAGTCTTGCCCTCGTTGGTGGTTCCAAAGGAAAGGCTAACTCTAACCCATCCATCAGGATGTTCTCTTTCTCCTCTGATGTCTATGGTAGATGAAGAGTTCGACGAGCTTGGAGAGGACGAGCTGGCGCTCCTGACGAGGCGGTTCGAGAGGCTGCACGAGAACCGCGTGAACATGAGGAGGAACACGAGGACTTGCTTCCAGTGCGGCAAGCCGGGACACTTCGTCGCCGACTGCTCGGAGAAGGCCGAGAACAAGGACAGCTACAAGCACAAGCCGAGGATGGACGGCATGTACCGTTCGAGGCACGACCACAAGAGCAAGCACAAGAACAAGTACAAGGACAAGCGACGATCGAGGAAAAAGGAGGGCTGAGGCAAGGCCCGAGCGATGGTTGGAGCGAGCGACGTCTACTCCAGTTCCACATACTCCACCTCGAGCTCGAGCAGCAGTGAAGACGAGGGAGATCGCCGCAAGAACAAGAAGTCATCCAAGAACCTGAGCGGGCTGAGCTGCTTCGCG
Source organism: Cenchrus americanus (assembly GCA_947561735.1). Taxonomy (NCBI): domain Eukaryota; kingdom Viridiplantae; phylum Streptophyta; class Magnoliopsida; order Poales; family Poaceae; genus Cenchrus; species Cenchrus americanus. The sequence continues at coordinate 140,647,541 of OX387239.1, read as the reverse complement.
AGAGATGGCTTCTGCACCATGGCGCTGAGCTCCGGCAGCAAGAAGAGCACACAGAGCGACTCGGACTGCGAGTCCGACGACGAGGTGCGTGATGAACTTCCCTTCTTGCGCCAGGAGAATGAGAGGCTTGGCTCTTTGCTTGATAACCGTGATGACATGCTTAGAGAGGCCAAGAAAATGAGGAAAGAGCTTAGGGCTTCACTCGAGGATGCTAGGACTAGAGTGGCTGAGCTAGAGACACAGGTGCTTGATAGCAAGCTTGAGATTGACTCCCTTAAGGCTAGCCCTGTTGTTTCGGATGAGAATGATTGTGCTGATTGCTCCATATTCCTTGCTGATCTTGCTTTGTTTAAGGAGAAGCATGCCTCCAAGTGTGAGGAACTAGATGTGCTTAGGGTTGAGGTGGCTGAGCTTAAGTCTAGACCTGCTTTGCTAGGTGCTTGCACTTCTTGCCCTGTTTTGCATGCTAAGATTGATGAGATGCATGCCTACACTAGTTCGCTCGAGGCTAAATTGAAGGAACCCATGCCTACATCATGCTCTACCTGTGAAATGCATGCATTGAAAAATTTGGAACTTGCACATTATGTTGATCGTTTGCAGGATGAGAAGATGACTTGAGGAAGTTGATGGGTTGGTTGTCCGGTCATGAGCCTCAGTTGAGGATGATGATCGAGGCCTTTAAGATGCAAGATGGTGAGGGACTTGGGGCAAACAAGGTTGGTGAGGGAAGTGGAGAGAATATCCCGGAGCCACCAAAAACCCACCACAAAAATGATTTCCCTCCAAAACCTAACCATCTTAGGAACCGACTAGACACAACCCCAGCTCCACCCGTGTTTCCTACACCCACAAACGATCTCCGAAAGCCTATCACGTTTGTGAGCACTTCGGGGAAAGTGTTCTTTGGGAAGGAGAGTGAGAAGGCTAGTGGTGAGAAACTGGTGGAGGATTTGAGTGGAGAGAAACCGAGTGAGCAGCCACATCCCAAGCCTAAGCCTAAGCTTGTGAGGTTCCATTGTGGCTATTGTGGGAGAGATGGCCATAAGGAGGAGTTTTGCTTCAAGAGAAAGCGTGAGGAGAGAATGGAGAAGGAGTGGGCTAACAAGGACAAGTACCACCCTTCCGATGGTGTACTTGAGCCTCGTATGCAGATGCCCAGGGGCAAGGCAAGTGTGAGGACAGTTCGGGCTTGGGGATAGCGGAAGGCTGTTGGAGGCGCTGCTACCCAGGTTACACCGGTCAGACCGGTGTGGGGCACCGGTCAGACCGGTGCAGGCCTAGACAGACAGCTGTTTGGGTTTCGAGCTCGTACAGGTGCGAGGGTTGTTTCTGGTGGTCGTGGTTCTGGTAGTTGGGCTGGAAAGGGTGCAGGTGGTTAGTTTGCTAGGCGTTCTCCTCCTCGTGCTCAATACGGGGATCGGAGGAGTCGTAGCTTTGAGTTGGAGAGGAAGGACGTTCCACGGGCCTTCTTGCGTGGATTTGGTCCTCCTCCAGGCAGAGAGGGTGGTTCCCTCAGGGTGGTTACCGTGGTGGTGTTCGTGGAGGCAGTTTTGGTAGGAGAGATGTTTTGGTTGGTGCTAACCCCACTTTCGAGTAAATGGCTCGGCACTGGTTTTACTCTTTTGGTACTAACCCCAGTGCTGAGTCGTTTGTTCGCTCACGTGCTCGTTTTTGAATTTCAGGTGGGAGACTTGAAGAACATTTGGTTGATTGACTGCGGTTGTTCGAGGCATATGACCGGAGACAGGGGGTGGTTCTCAAGTCTCGTCCCGGTGGTGACAAGGAGGTACATCACCTTTGGGGACAATGGGCGTGGGCGTGTGCTTTAAGAAGGTGAGATCAAAGTGAGTGACAAGATCACTCTGAGGCGTGTTGCTCTTGTTCAATCGCTGGGGTACAATTTGCTTTCTGTGTCCCAGTTGTTGGATGAGGGCTTTGAGGTGTTGTTTCGGCCAGGTGGTTCTCGGATTGTGGACTCTCGAGGGGACCTTGTTTGTATGGTCGTTCCCAAGGGTCAGGTGTTTCGTGCTGATTTTTCTCAGTCTTCGGGTGTGGAGCGTTGTTTCTTGGCTGGTTCTTCGAGTGAGTTGTGGAAGTGGCATAGGAAGTTGGGTCACTTGAGCTTTGACCTTTTGTCTCGCTTGAGTAAACTCAATTTGGTCCGAGGATTGCCACGGTTGAGGCTTGAGAAAGAGTTGGTTTGTGCGCCTTGTAGGCATGCCAAGATGGTAGCCTCTTCTCACCCGCCTCTCACCGATGTGATGACTGAGCGTCCATGCGAGCTGCTCCATATGGACCTTGTTGGCCCAGCTCATGTGCGATCTGCGGGTGGGAAGTGGTATGTCCTTGTTGTGGTGGATGACTATTCTCGGTATGCGTGGGTGTTCTTTCTCGAGGATAAGGGGGAGACGTTTGGTTTTGTTCGAGATCTAGTCTTGAGGTTGAGGAACGAGAGGCACGGAGATGCCATACGAGCTATCTGCACAATTCAGGAACTCTCGTTTTGAAACCTTTTGCCATGACTTGGGTCTTGAGCACCAGTTTTCGAGTCCGTATACGCCTCCCCAGAATGGTGTTGTGGAAAGGAAGAACAGGACCTTATGCGAGATGACTCGGACGATGCTTGATGAGCATAGGACTCCGAGGAGGTATTGGGCTGAGGCGGTGAATACCGCGTGCTATGTGTCGAACAGAATATACCTCAGAGTGCACAAGAAGAAGACATGCTATGAGTTGATGCATGGTCGCACACCCAAGGTGAGTCACTTCCATGTCTTTGGTTGCAAGTGTTTCATTCTAAAGAAAGGCAGGAAGTTGGATAAGTTTGAGGCTAGGTCTGTCGATGGCATTTTCTTTGGTTATGCATCTCATTCTAGAGCATATCGTGTGCTCAATCTTGAAACTAATCAAATCATGGAGACTTGCGAGGTAACATTCGACGAGACAGAGCCACGTAGTCAGCTTGTCTTTGAGTGTGCAGGTGATGATGAGCTTGGCGAGGAGATCTTTCAGGAAGAGGAGCATGAACATGATGATGATGAAGATGGCGGTGCGGTGCCCCCGGCTGAACATGTACCCACTACTTCGACTACGATGATGGATGGACCCTCTTCTACACCTACGACGACAAATCAAGAACGAGGAGAAGCTGATGTTGAGGGAGAGGTAGCATCGAGGCGAGAACCTCCCCGGCGAGTACAAGTGGATCACCCAGCTTCGAGGATCATCGGCGACATGAATGAACGCACTACACGGTCGAGGGTTCGGAACAACTCTCATTTCGCTCATGCTGCATTTGTTGCTTCTTTCGAGACCAAAGACATTGGACACGCACTATCTGATCACAATTGGGTTAATTCGATGCATGAGGAGTTGGAGAACTTTGAGAGGAATCAGGTGTGGGAGTTGGTTGACCCTCCCCCAGGGTGTAAGCCGATTGGTACAAAGTGGGTGTGGAAAAACAAAGAGGGAGAGAAAGGAGAGGTTGTGAGGAACAAGTCGAGGCTTGTTGCTCAGGGGTTCAGTCAGAAGGAGGGGATTGACTACGAGGAGACCTTTGCTCCCGTAGCCCGTTTGGAGGCGATTAGGATCCTTCTAGCCTTTTCTGTGGCTAAAGGGTTCAAGTTGCACCAAATGGATGTGAAGAGTGCTTTCCTGAATGCTGTATTGGAGGAAGAAGTGTATGTGAGGCAGCCTCCGGGATTTGAGAGTGAGAAGTACCCCTACCGAGTGTACAAGTTGAGGAAGGCGCTGTATGGGTTGAAGCAGGTGCCTAGAGCTTGGTATGGCAGGTTGAGGGGGTTCTTGTTTGAGAGAGGTTTTGAGATGGGGAAGGTCGATCAGACCTTGTTTTTCCGAGGCGGGGGCGGGGAGATATCCTGATTGTGCAGGTGTACGTGGATGATATTGTCTTTGGTGGCTCGTCTAACTCTCTTGTTGCAAGGTTTGCAGATGATATGAGCAGGGAGTTCTTCCTCGGGCTACAAATCAAGCAATCAAAGGAAGGAACATTTGTGCACCAGGCTAAGTACACCAAGGACATTGTGAGGAAGTTCAAGATGGAGGACTCCAAGGCTATGACGACGCCGATGAGTACGACTACGGCTCTTGATGCGGACGAGGAAGGTGAACACGTGGATCAGAAGGAGTACCGGAGCATGATCGGGTCACTCCTCTACTTGACGGCGATGAGGCCTGACATACAGTTCTCGGTGTGTCTGTGTGCTCGTTTTCAAGCGTCTCCAAGGACTTCGCATCGGCAAGCGGTGAAGCGAATTTTCAGGTACTTGCGTCACACTCCCGACTTCGGCCTTTGGTACTCCGCGTCCTCTTCTTTGGCGCTTCATGGCTTTTCAGACGTGGATTTTGCCGGGTGTCGGTTGGATAGGAAGTCCACTTCTGGGACTTGCCAGTTTTTGGGTTCCTCTTTGGTGTCTTGGTCTTCCCGCAAGCAGTCGAGTGTTGCTCAATCCACGACCGAGGCCGAGTATGTTGCCGCTGCTAGTTGTTGCTCTCAGCTCCTTTGGATCACCTACACCATGAGTGACTTTGGTGAGGAGTATACCCATGTCCCACTTCAATGTGATAGCACCAGTGCCATAAGCGTTGCAAAGAACCCAGTGCTCCATTCCAAAACCAAGCACATAGAAGTGAGGTATCATTTCTTGAGAGACAACGTAGAGAAAGGAAAGATAGCTTTGATCCATGTACCCACACATCACCAACTAGCCGATATTTTCACCAAACCCCTAGATCAAGCAACTTTCACTCGCTTGCGGGGGGAACTTGGTGTGTGTTTGATTTCTTGAGTTGGGTGTGTGGGAGCTTTCTTTTGCCGGTGGTGTCGAGCCCGTTTTGCCTCCCCTCGAGGAGCCGGCGGTTTGTAGCATATGTATAGCTTTCCTTCGTGCATTTCTTGCATTTGGCATGGCATATGTATCATGATGTATAGGCATCCTTGTATCTTAGATTGCATGCATTTTGTTTCATATGCATTGGTTAGGAAAAGCTTCTCTCATATACATTGTTCACCATGGAATGAGATATATGTCTTTGTGAGCTTGTTTGGTATGCTACGGTTAGTTTGGCTTAGCTCTTGATGATCTTGATGAATAATCCATGGTTGATAGCTATGCTTTTGAAAATGTCACATGTATGCTCTCTCATGTGTAAATGCCTTTATATGATCTTGACATGTTTTAGTGGCTTTGTTATGCTCACTTTGTGGTTGGATAGCTAGTTTATTGATCATATGGGGCCAAAGGCTCATTTGCCATCATGAATGTTTAGCCCTCTTGTTCTATCTTGTGGAGGAGCATAAGTTCCTTTTTGTCGCAAAGACATTTCATGTACCATTTACAAATTTGAAAATGAAATGAAAAATGCTTGGAAATGTGCTCCCATGTCATATGTGCTGAATTTAATTTGCTTTGGGTGCTAAACCGTTGCATGATGCCTACCAATGAGAAGTCTCATACATAGAAGTAGGCACATGGCTTGGTGGCTTTGATATGACATGAGGTGCTTGTGGGTGTTTGTGATGGTCTTATGATTAGAATCGCTATCCTAGCATGAAGTTTGTGTGGCTTTGCCATTTGATATGCTTTGATCATATTTAGGACTTTGCTCATGAGAGGCAAGTTTTTCGCAAAATTGCCAAAATCCATCTTAGCTTCGTCCAATGGTTGTGAAACTTGGTGATCATGTAGTTGAGATCGATACGAAGCCGTAGAGTATCTAACTTGCTCATTTGGACATGTGTAGCATTATTTGTTGAATTTTGTCTATTTGAGAAGCTCTAGGTTGAAAGTTTTGCATTTTTGGCTTGATTCATGCATTGCCAAGAAGGGGGAGAAGTTTGAGCTTGAAATGGCTTGCTGGACGTGTTTAGAAGGTTTTCAGGTGGTTTCGAGCCATTTCTGGGCTCTGTTGTGCCGGTCGATCGGTCGGGGTCACCCCGTCCGGCGGTGTGAGTGCTGGTTCTGTACACATGTTGACCGGTCTGACCGGTCAGGGCTGTGTTGTTGCAGCTGCCCTGTTTCAAGTGGGTCTTGCATGCATTCGTCCAGCGGAAGGTGCATTGGTTCAGGGGGAGCTTGCATGTGTGCAGGGGGAGCTCTTTGTGTTGTTCGAGCTTTGATTCAGTGGTTTGTGCTCTTTTCTTGAGCTTTGCCTTGTCTCGGATGTGTCGAGCCGTTGCCCTTGCCTAAGGGGTCCGAGACTTGTCTTCTTCAAGTGATCTTGCTCTTTGCCTTTGTTGGCTTTCGATCGCTTGTGGGAGTTTCTTTTTGTTCGTTTCTTTTCTTTTTCTTTTCTCTCTTGTTACTTTCGTGTGGGTGTTGTCAATGCACTCATCAAGGGGGAGATTGAGGACCATGTGTGGTTCGAGGACCGGTGGATGGTCGCTTCCTTGTGTGATGAGTGATTGACAACGTTGTGTGGACTGATTCTTGGCTAAGTATTGCGGGTGCGAGGTTGCGGCTTGGGCGGTGTTGGTGCGGGTGAAGAACAAGCGCGAAAGGTCGTCGCGGTGAGGCCTCCGGGTTTGGAGAAGACAAGTAGGCTTTGTTCGAGGGACCGGTGGCCGGCGGGGTCAAGTGCGGGCCGCATGGTGGCATGAACAAGAAGATGAAGTCATGGTCGGTTTCTTGGTTGAGCCTCAAAACCAAGGTCGAGCCGGGACTACGTGGGAGCCAAGTCATGAGTGGAGATTGGCGGAGGCTACACCGAGTTCGCGGGGTTTCCGGTGGTTCACCAGAAAACCACTGGGTTCCTTGGTTGATCCACAAAGCCAAGACCGAAGAACCGAAGACGGAGGCCGCAGGCGGTGCCGGACCGGTCCGACCGGGTGGGTCCGGCCGGTCGGCCCGGTGGGGACCGGTCGACCGGTGAGGAGCACCGGTCGGCCGGTGTGCGACGACGCAGTCCGGAATCTTCGAAGCGGAGGACACGCGTCGGGATCGCATGTCTTGCGTCGAGGCTACGCAGGGTGCGGTCGCCGGGCATCCGTCCGATGGTGAAGACATCAAGAATTCCATATCCGCCCTTGAGGGGCTTGTATCCCTAGTTAGTAGAGAAGGGCGTTTTAGACATTCGGTTGCCTCCATATAACCCAAGAGGTGAGAGGATGGCAGCCAACTCTTGGAACCCTAGCTCATTAGTTTTCCTATTTTCCACCTATTTTACTTAGGTTTTCTTTAGGACTAGCAAGAGAGCTTCACAGAGAGATCTTGTTGAGAGGGATGGATGATCAGGTGGCTTTCTAGACCTTGTATGAACCTTTGTTTCATGTATAGATGATTCAGCGTGGTTCCTCAAGGTTTGGATGTGTTTTCCCCAGTTGTTTTTGGTGGTGATTTTCGAAGCCCTCTCTCGGTGATTTCTTTGGGTTGTTTTCGGGACCTTTCTCTTGGGGATTTGATGGGGGAAATTTGTGGGAACCCTTCGTGGTTCTTTGGGCTGTGATTCCCCTCCCAAATCCGTGAGTAAAGGTGCTCGATTTTGGGGTTTCTTGAGTTCTTGGGTTGGAAGTGCTTTCGGCGGGATTTCTTCGATTCCTCCTTTTTGTACGAGATTTGGGGGATTAAACTTGGCTATGGACTCCTCATGAGGTGTTCCTGATATCCCCAAAGTCTTGTTCAAGTCCGTGGAGTGATTCGGGAGATCGAGTTTTGGATTTGGGGGAGTTGACCCGCGGGTGCTGTTCATCCCGAGCTGCCCAGGCTACACCGGTCTGACCGGTGCTCTTGACCGGTCTGACCGGTGCGAGCCCTTGTGGGTTTTTGCTCGGGTGAACGTCTTGGTGTGTTCGTTGTTGTCCCGTGTTGCTGTTGTTTTGAGTTTGGATCAGTTTGGTGGTCGGTTGGCCTGTTTGGTGCCTTGGGGGCTTTTAGGCTGTCATCGGTCTGACCGGTGTGTCTCACCGGTCTGACCGGTGTAGAGCCACTTAGTGGAAGTTGCTCAGTTTCACCAGCAGGGACCGGTCTGACCGGTGGTGCTCACCGGTCTGACCGGTGTGGGTCTGAAGGCTCGAGGTTTGGTTGTTCCGCTGCGTTTCTCGGGTTGGAAGGTGGTGTGTTGGTTCCTAGGTCCAGTGGCACTCTAGTGGCTACGTGGGCTTGACCAACCTTGGTAGTGAGTCAGAGACGTGTGTTGGAAGCCGTGTTCATCTTGTTGGAGCTTCCATCTCCTTCGAGAAGAATTTTTATCGGCTCCCATTCACTCCCCCCCTCTCTGGTTCGCCGTATCGGTCCTTCAACAAGCCCCTCAAGGGCAAATTTGGAAGTCTTCGGATTTTCTTCATTGGACGGATGCCCGGCGACCGCAACCTGCTTAGCCTCGATGCAAGCCTTGTGATCCCGACGTGTGTCCTCCGCTTCGAAGCATCTCGGTGCCAGCGACCAGGGCGATCAGACTGCCCCCCTTGGGCGGTTAGACCGACCCGGGGGATCTGACCGGCCAAGCCGGTCTGACCGCCCCTCCTGGGCTGTTGAACCGGCTTGGGTGGCCACACCTCCTCGTCGAGTCTTCGGCCGTGCTTTTGCGACTCAACCGAGTTACCCAGTGGTTTTCTGGTGAACCACTGCAAACCCCGCGAACTCGGTGTAGCCTCCGCCAATCTCCACTCCTGACTTGGCTCCCACGTAGTCCCGGCTCGACCTTGGTTTTGAAGCTCTACCAAGAAACCGTCCACGACTTCATCTTGCTGTTCATGCCACCATGCGGCCTGCACTTGACCCAACTGGCCACCGGGTCCCTCGAACGAAGCCTACTTGTCTTCTCCACACCTGGAGGCCTCACCGGCGACGACCTTTCGCGCTTGTTCTTCACCTGCACCAACACGAGTCAAGCCGCAACCTGCACCTGCAATACTTATCCAAAAGTCAGTCCACACAACGTTGTCAATCACTCATCACACAAGGAAGCAACCATCCACCGGTCCTCGAACCACACATGGTCCTCAGAGAGCCGAAATCTACAATTCCTCTTGATTGTCAGCGATTCAGGTCGATTCCTTTGAGGTAGAGGTTGCCAAGGAGGTAACCCAGCTATTCCCGAAGTTTCGCTGCAATCCGTGGAGTGATTCGGGAGATCGGGGGATGGGAAGTTGAGGGTTGACCCGCGGGTATGTTTTTTGGAAGGGGCGGTCTAACCGCCCTGGGCCTTCCAGGTGAAGGTTTTGATTTTGCTAGATTTTCCTCCGTGAGTTTGTTCACCTTGATCAGAGGAGCGTTCAGGTGAAATCTGGAGTCGTTTTCGAGCTATTTGCTAGGAGTTCTAGATAGAAAGTCAGATTCCAGTAGAGTTGATCTTTGCACTAGTTCTAGATCTGTAAGTTATCAAGATTTAGTTCTTATATTTTTTCTCAATGACTTTATGCTATTTCAATGTTATGTGTGCAATTGCTAAGTGCCCACTTTATTCTAGTAGTATATTTTATATAGTCATGATCAATGATAAGTCTACGCACTTATTCGTAGAGCTCTTAGTATATTATGCATGTATGCTAGGTAGTCGAAAGTATGTAAGCCTGGTGCTTAGATATAATTTACTTGCAGATTCTCCTTATACTCCGGGTCGTGTGGTAGATCGTGGGCGTGACAGGCCTATTGAGTCAATTGCAGTCCACCCCCCAAGTATAAGACTAGTCGAACAATGGTTCTTGGGAGGATCAAGTTTCGTCCTTGATCTTCTTGGGTAATCTTCAGGGTGTTCACATTTATCCATGACTATGCTATATGTGATGATATGTTACATTAGAATAGATGAATAACTTAGACTTTGTATGCTATATAGAATTGTGCCTCTTAAGTAAATCCAATTCTAATCTAGACTAGGAATAGTATGTTCTATGCTCCACATGTTCCTCTACCTGTCTAATTTATCATTACTTTATCATTTGGCTTACCCCTGTTAAAGTATGTGCCATTCCATCAAAGTCCATAAAGTAATCTACTGTCATCCCTATGTCTGTTGTTACATCCATCCATCTTCACTGTGGATATGATATTTTGAAACCCATCACCCCGGGTGAAAAGCTCACTGGTATCCATGGGCTTGCAGATTATCTACCATAATTTTTCTGTAGGATTATATACCAACCAACATTTCTTGCGCCATTGCTTAGAATGGATTCTAGATCTTTTCTTTGGAAGTTGCGTTAAGAAATGTCAACAAGCATTTCTAGTGCCGTTGCCGGGGAAGATTGGATGGCTACCTTTTGAAAATCGATGGCTAGATACTTTAATGAGACTTTGTATTTTGACACCTCTGCTTAAACAGAATTACCCTTCTTTGTTTTTGTCTATCTTATTTGAAGGGTATTAACAGGTTTGATTGTGATTCACCACACTTCAATTATTTGAGTCACATCAACCAAGGAAGCTTTACAACAAGTTCTGAAGCCATGGCTGAGAAGACGTTGTTGGAATTCCCTGATCCGAACATCAATAACATTCACATTGGGCCAACAATTGATCATGAATTCAAGCTTAAGCCTAGCCTCATCAACATGGTGTAAGCTGATTTATTCAGTGGAAAGGTACATGAAGATGCAAGCACTCATCTCCAAAACTTTTTGGAGAAAGGCGCCACCATCTCCATCAAGGACATTCCCAAGGAAATGATCCTACTCCGCTTATTCCCATTTTCACTAAAGGGAAAGGCGAGACAATGGTTGTACTCCAATGAAATCAACACATGGGACAAGTGTTCTACAACCTTCCTATCAAAATTTTTCCCCACAGGCAAAACCAGTGCTTTATGTGGAAAAATCACCAATTTCCAGCAGAAGAAAGGCAAGTCAATTCCAGAGGCATGGGAATGTTTGCAGGAATATATATCAGATTGCCCTCACCATTGAATAAAAGAATGGATGCTCTTACAAAGCTTTTATCATGGATTAAATCAAAAGGTGCTTGAGCATCTAGATGCAGCTGCTAAAGGATCATCCTTGTCACACACTACAAGACAAGCCAATATACTTATGCAGAAGATATCTAAAAATCAAGGCTGGACCCAGAAGAACACTCAACAATGTTGTCAGAGTGAAGAAGTACAAGAAGATGAAGAGTTGAAAGAATTATCAACTAGTATGGGCGTGCTGTTGAACATGCTTGAGGAACGAGCCAACTTCAAGAAAGATCAACAAGCTTTACAAGATTCGATGAATACTTCAAGAAATTCAAGCTTGGTGGTCCACAAGTCAGCACCTACCTAGGAAAAAGACCTACAACCACGATCGACTTACGCAGGTAATTATACAAGTAGTAATTCCAAGCGACCTTCGCTACAAGAGTTAATTGAAGAACAAGATAAAATAACCAATAATCTCTCTAAGAAGCTTGTAGCTAATGATAAAATTCTAGAATACATAAATGTTAAGATGGATAATTTTTCTAAAATCTTAAAAGATCAAGTTATATTTAATGCTGAACTAGAATCAAAGTTATCAAAATTGTCTACTGTTGCACCTGTTGCCACTAACCCTGAGTAGGTATTTAATGTCCGAACAAGAGGTGGCAAGCAGACAACAGATCCACCGTATCCCAAGGGCACAGCAAGACCACTGGCTAGAACACCCACAACACCTGCAACATCTGCAGTACCTATAGCACTAGCCAAAGCTCCAGAGAAGGATAATGACGTAGAAGAAGTCGTGCAAGAAGAGCAAGATTCAGCAAGACAAGGTTTCCAACATCTTCATACCATATCCAAGAAGAGTGAGAAAACCTCAAGTTGATGATCAATTCAGGAAATTCATCGAAGTCATCCAAAAGCTTTATGTCAACATACCTCTATTGGATGCCACGCAAGTCCCGACATATGCCAAGTATATCCGAGACATCCTAAATAAGAAGAAACCTTTGCCAACTACGAAGATCATCAAGTTTACCGAAGAATGTAGTGTGGCAATCTTGAACACATCGCTCATCAAGAAAAGGATCCAGGATGCCCCACTATAGAGTGCTCCATTGGAAGTCAATACTTCAACAATGCACTCTGTGATCTTGGACCAAGTGTTAGTGTGATGCCCAAGGTTGTCTTCGACAAGCTCAAGCACCCTACCTTGGTTCCAACATCAATGTGTCTCCAATTGGCAGATCAATTAGTTCGCTACCCATCAGGAATCACCGAGAATGTTCTAGTGAAAATCCGAGAATTCTTAGTTCTAGTTGATTTTGTGGTATTAGATATGCACCCAGACTCCAGGGTTTCACTAATTCTCGGGTGACCATTACTGAGCACCACCAATGCACGCATAAATGTAGGCAGAGGAGAGATCACATTTGAGATCAATGGAAAGGAGGAGAAGTTTGCCTTCAGACCTAGACCAGAGCTTAGCATTAACGCGAACATGATCGATCAAGAAAAGACATCATTAGAAGGACCATTATCTCCAAAGATGGAGGATGCACATGAATTTTAGAAGACTCGGAAGTCCCGAACCTTCTCCAAAGGTAACCAGTAAAAACACAAAAATTATATTTCTGAATTTCATATTTACTATAGTAAAAACTTTTCACGCCCCGTGGTAAATAATTTTATGGTGTGTCAAAACCTATATAATGATTTTTTGTGGTGGCATAAAAATAATTTTACTACTATATTTTTGTTGTTTGCTTTTACCCTTACGCTTGGGACCCACATGCCATAGGGATACACATCAAGTCTTTACCTACCTTATCTTATCACTTCATCCACCAACACCTTCTTTTCCCACTCACAAGGCATTTATTCTAGCGTTGGAAGACAACAGGAAATGGATGGAGGAGAGGGAAACCGAGTAGAGGCCAGGTGGGACCGACCGGCCCCACCACCAGGCCAACCGGTCACCCCCTTGGACCTATAAAAGCAGCCACCTCCTGCCTAGTTTATCACACACTCAACAGCCCAGAAAACCACACCTTCAAGCCTTTGCAGTGCTGCCTTAAGAGAAAGGAAGCTTAGGAAGAGAGTGGAGAAGAAATCCAAGGGTATCCTAGCTCTAAATTTTTCTCGTATACCCTCGAAAACCTTAGACACCATGCTTGGGAGGATCCTTAGATGCACTAGTTCCAGAGCCAGCTCCCAGTGGTCGATGAGTGTAGACTCTCAGGAGTCTCCCTCACTTGTTGTCGGTGCGGAATGTGGTCCCAACACTAACCAGTAATAAGCGCCAAGGTCTATCCCTCAATGGTCGATGCTAAGCAATAAAAGACACAGAGTTTATCTCGGTTCCCGCCGAGGGGCCGTACGTCCGGCCGGCCGGTGTGCTCAAGGCACTATATTGCTCGGCACGGGGGTGCCTGTAGTGGGGCTGCTACAAGCAAGGCGGGAGAGGAAGCGTGGCTTCCAAGTCCCTGGTGTAGTGGCTGAAGATGTTGTGGGAGAATTGGAGAGCAAGTGCGTGGTGCGACCTGTCTCGTGTTGTGTTGTGTCGTGTCCTCTGTCGTGTGTCGTTGTTTTGTTGTCCCCTGCGGCGGGGGAGTTCGTCCTCCTTTTATAGACCAAGGAGAGAGCGAATCACATGCGTGCCGTGCTATTTAGCTATGTGAGGGAGTGTGGTGTGCTATGCCGTAGAGTAGGCGGCCGCCCGAACGATCCTTGCAGCGATCCGGCCATCGTGGCGTATCTTGTACCCGAACAGTAGCAGCTTCGAGGGTAGAAGAGCAGCGGACGACCGTGATGTCTTCAGGCGGGCTCGAGGGGGTTGCTGACGTCGGTCCGTACGGGGCACAGTGGCGGGTAAGGCAGCGTCCCGTTCCCGCACGCTCCACGGCGGCGGAGCCGTCGCCACGCCGCTCAGCGTGGGTTCGTACGCGCGGGGGCGGCAGCCATGCCGTTAACAGTGGCAGGGATGGCGCCCGCCGGCCTAGCGCCTCCACCTAACCCTGCAAGGTCATAAGAAAGCAGATCGAGGGTGCGGCCGGCCCCCCTTCGAGGGCTCGGCGCGTTAGCCGTACCGGAGTAGGCGGCGCAGCGTCACGGGACTGACACCGGCCGTGTCGCACAGACTCCCACCGTGGCGGGGATGAGTTCCCTCCTGGGGAGTTGGTGCGACGGCACCGGGGCGCGAGCCCCAGGCGCATGATGGCGCCGCCCCCGCCGTTGTCGGGGCATTAAATGCCCGCGTACGGGGAGCGAGGGCGCGCGCGTGCGGAGCGCCCTCGAGCGAGGCGGACCCCGTTCGAGGGCGGAGTGGACCCTCGAGCGAGGCGGAGCCCGCTCGAGGTAAGCGCACCCCCTCGAACGGGGCGGAGCCCGCCCAAGGGAGGCGCACAACCTCGAGCGAGGCGAAGCCTGCTCGAGGGGATCTTCGAGTGGGCCGCCTTGGTGGGCCGCCTTGGTGGGCCGTTGGGGCCTCCGTGGCGCGGGCCATGCCCTGCATGCTTAAGCGAGGCGCGTTTGGTTTTGGCTTGTTGCGGGTTTTAAGTGGGGATTCCCCAGTTGTTTAAGGGGACCCCTAGGGCTGTCCCCGACAGTAGCCCCCGGGAATCTGTGGGTTTGCCATTGAGACTCCCGCAGATGTTGGAGCTTACTGATAGGACGTTCTTCCCTCCTGGTCTTGCGAACGCTTTCCGTGGGGTCGCGTCAGCGGACCCGCGGGTCTAGCCCCCGAAGCCTTGCAGGAGCGTGGGTGCTCCTGCAGGGGTTGACCGCGAGACTTGGTCAGAGGGCGTGGTTCATGTTTCAACCGGCGTCCGCAATGTCTCAGCCGGCTTCGGTGACGCACGCGCTGCTGGCACTATCTCCGGCGGGTGCAATTCAGGAGGTGTAGCCGTGCGTCAAGCCCCCGAGCCTGGGCCCGTTCAAGGCAATCGGGTAGAGCTTTACGACTTGTTTTTTCACGCGCCCTCGCCGTCCCTCCGCGGGACGGAGGGTGAGGTTTCCGCAACCCCCATCGGTCGGGTCGCGGATTGCGGATTCCTCGTTGAGCTGTTAGTGGGTGGCTCGAGTGGACGCCCATGCCCCGTTCGATAAGGGTAGGCTGCGTGGTCCAGAGACACACCCATTGAAGCGCTTGCGTGGGTTTGCTAGGTGGGGCTCGGTCCCGTTCGCTAGGGACCGAGGGCGCGGAAGCTCTCCCTCGGTGGGATCCCCCGCCAGGCCGCCCTCGCTGGCTCTCGAACACGACATGTGGGGCACCCTCGAGCCGGCGGGCTCGAGGAACGGCTTGAATGCGCGTGCCCTCGTCGTCCACGACTGCGGTGATGCGGGGCGCCGTTCGAACCCGTCGAGGGTCAGGCTTCGAACCTCTGATCAGTGGGGCCGTGCGGGGTGGCGGCTAAGCGCTCCCGGCCTGGCATCTGCGATCCTTCGAGGGACCTGGGCGAGCCAGCCCTCGAGGCGCTGATCAGTAAAGTGGTGCGGGGTGGCGGCTAAGCGCTCCCGGCCTGGCATCTGCGAACCATCGAGGGACCTGGGCGAGCCAGCCTTCGAGGCGCTGATCAGTAAAGTGGTGTGTGGCATGGGTGCTCGCGGTACCAGTTTTGTTTCAAATGGGCCCCGAGGTGACCTTCTCACGCCTGTACCCTTTGGAGGGTTGAAATTTTCCGAGCCAGGAGCCCATGCCGCTCGAGGGTTCTCCTTACTTGGTAAGGAGCCGGGACATTTAATGCTCCACAGCCGAGGCTGTGACTTTGCGTCACAGGCGCGCCTTTTTAGGCACCGCGGCTGCGCGCGTAGTGGGCGGCGTGGGCAGGAGGACGTGACCGCCTGCCACGGCCCTCCCTGTTCTTCGCCGTGATGATGGCCTGTTTGCGGTGGCGTGGCCGCCGCGGTCGTGGTGGGGCCCGCCCACCAGCGAGAAAAAGATTCCCTGCAGTTAATGCTCGCGGGACGTGCGCCCCGGAGAGCACGCCCACGGCTTATAAATCTGAGGGGAGGGAAAACGGCGGTTTTTACCTTAGCGTTCCGCCATTCTTGCCCCCTGCGCTCTCGCCTTCGTTTTGTTCTTGCCACCGCGCCCCTTCGCCATTAGAGCTCTTCTTCTTCCCGTCCTCCGCTCTCGGGTCCCTTGTCTTTTCTCATGGCGCCGCTTTCGCCCCTCACGTTCCTCGACCCGTAGGCATGGGAGCGGTCGTCGGTGAACCGGCTGGCCCTCAGCGACCTGGTCTCCGCCGGCCAGCTGGCGGCGAACGAGGAGGGCGGCGGGCGGAGTGGATCATGCCGCCGGCGGGGGACCACGCGCCCAACCCACCGGAAGGCTACGTGGTGAGCTTCATTCGCTTCCATGAGCGCGGCTTCGCCGCGCCGGCGAGCTGCTTCATGCGGGCGCTTTGCCACCGCTACGGCGTGGAGTTGCACAACTTCGCGCCGAACGCGATTTCGCAGGCGGCCACGTTCGTGGGCGTCTGCGAGGGGTATCTAGGGATCCTAGTGAATTGGGAACTCCGGATACACCTCTTCCGCGCGGAGCTGTTCACGCAGCCGACGACGGAGCAGAGGACCCGCCACGCGGTGCGCACCGGCGTCATGTCGCTCGCCCTGCGGACGCAGTACAAGGATGACTACATCCTTTGTACCATGACGACCAACAACGCCGGCTGGGAACGGGGGTGGTTCTAGCTTCGCAACGCCGAGCCCGGCCTCCCCCCTACACCGGTCTGGGGCTCCGGGAGAAACCCAACTCCTGGGGCCACGGGGTGTCCACGGTCCAGCATCGGAGGCGGCTGGACTCGCTCCTAGCCGCGCTGAAGAACCTGGCGACACGCGGGCTGACCGCAGCGGGCGTCCTCGCCTTCCTCCACCACCGGCGGATCGTGCCTCTGATAGAGAGGCCGCTCTGCATCTTCGAGATGACGGAGGTGGCGGACCCCGTCGCACTGGCGAGGTCGCGGATGCTCCCAACCCCCCTCGAGTAGGGGTATGCACTCACACGGGCGCGGAGCACCGTCGACACCCGGATGCTGCGCCAAGACCGGTCCCCGTGGGACCTCGAGATGCTCCCCACCGGCCCGCTGGTAAGACGTATACTTTGGCTCTGTTTTTGATTTTGACGATGCTCTGGGTTTCTGACGCGCCTTTGACGTCCTCGCTTGCAGATGGTGAGCCTGAGCGCCACGAAGTCCGTTCCGCCCACTCCTGACTCCTGCGCGCTTGGTCAGGCGGCGCAGCAACGGGAGCAGGAGCGGGCGGCGCGCAGGAGGGAGCGTGCAAGGCGGCACCGCGAGCGCCGCGAGCGGCGGAACGAGGAGTACCGGCTGCGTGAGCAGCAGGGCCTCTCCTCCCCGGGGACCGAGGAGTACTCGTCCTTGGAGGAGGACGAAGAGGAAGAAGCTGGGGGGCAAGGCCCCTCTGATAGGTGGGAGCCTGCGCCCCCGTCGCCGGAGCCGGCTCCAGCGGCAAGGGCGGCATCGCTCGGGGCGGGCGCGGCGGTGCCCGCCGCCGGCAATCAACGAGCGAGAGCGGCGCGGGCCGCGGGAGGTGCCGGCGCACGCCGCCGAGGCACCGGCGCGTGCCGCGGAGGCGCGCGCGGCAAGCGCGCCCGTGCGCGGGGGCGGGGCCCGCGCGCGCGGCGGAGATGTCGGGGAGGCGCGGCGACGGGTGCGTCGGCTGCGCCGGCGTCATCCACCGAGGCCTCGAGGAAGAGGAAGCGCGCCTTCTCCTCTTCGAGGTAAGGGGCTTGTTCTTCTGCGGGGTTTGGTTTTTGGAGACCAGGCGTTCTGATTTTTTGTTTGTGCTCACGCAGGGTGGTACCGACCGTGCCTCCCCTCGCACCAGCCAAGGTATTGAGGGCGGACGCGTCCGTTCCCACCCGGCGGCGCTCGTCGAGGGTTCGCGGGCGGGGGCGGCGCGGCGGCGGCGGCGGCGGGTGATAGCTCGCGGGGGCGCGACCGAGGCCTCGAGGCCCGGGCCGGCGGATCGCGGCCCTCGCCGCGGCGCCCGCGGTGACGGCCGTGGTGGAAGCGCGGCCCGCGGTGGCGGCCGTGGAGGGCGGTCGGGCGCCCGCGGTCGCGGCGGAGGCGCAACCGGAAGTGGTGGCCGCGGCGCGCGCGTCGGGGGCGCCCGCGGCTACGGAGGCGCGAGCGGAGGCGCGGCGGAGGCGACGCAGGGCCGGCGCCGCCGACAACTCCCGGCGGTGGTGGTGGAGATCCCGGACGACGACTCCCCCCGCCCCTGGTGGGACCAGTGGGCGAGCATCCCCACGCTCTCCCCAGAGTCCCAGGAGGGGGCTCTCGTGAGGCGACGCGACGGCCACATGGTGGCGGGGGCCGAGGGCACGGCGCCGAGGCATCGTCTTCCCGCGCCGGCCACTCCGCCCAGGTAGAGGGGATCGCTGGCGATCCGCCCGCGTTCGCCGACGCCCAGGGGGAGCAGTAGCTGTGGGGGGAGCTCCGCAACCATGGCGCCGCGCTCGACCGAGCGTTGCACGAGGCGCTGAGGATTCATGGCGCCCCACGTGGCGCGTCTTCCAGGTGGGGTGCCGTTGCTTGCTTCTCTTTTTCCTCGTTTCTGCGCGCTTGTCCTTGTAGCATGATGCTCACGGGTTTTGGCTTGTGGGTGACAGGAGCTCTAGCGCCGCGTCCGCGACAAGTACGGCGCCTTCGACCAGGTGACTGCCGAGCTCCACCAGCTCCAGGAGCGGTGCGACGCCTTCGATGCGCTCGCCGACGCCCTCAGGACCCCGGACGGCTGGCTGTCGTATCGGGCCATGGCCCTGCGCGATCAACTTCACGAGAGCGCAAGGCAGGACCCGGCGCAGCCCTCCAGCCTCGAGCGGGTCTGCACAACTCTCATCGACCGGGATGAGGCGCTGCGGCAGGCACGCTCGGACCCGGAGAAGATGCGCACGCTGGCGGCCAACTGGGAGGCGGAGGTGGCCGGCGCCCGCAACGACAACCGGGGGGCTCCACTCGTCGCTCCGGGAGGCGCGAGCTCGGCGGCCGCCGGCCGAGGAGCGGGCGCGCGCGCTCGAGCGAAGGCCAAGGAGGCCGACGACTTGAGGGCCGCCCTCGACGCCAAGGTCGCGGCGCTCACCGCCGCCGAGGGCCGGCTCCTGCGCAGAGCGTACCGCCCGCCAAGGGGCCGAGGGGCGGCTCCGGCGGGGAGCGAAGCCGCTATCGCCGACGCTCGATCGGCCCCGGAGCGGGAGCGCGTCGCTCGTGAGGCGGCGCAGATGTCGCTGGAGGACCGAAACGTCGAGTTTTCCAAGGTCGAGGGCGAGCTGATGGTGCTCAGCGTCACGAGCGCGAGCCAGGAGCTGGCCCTCCACAGGCGGTCGAGGCCGGGCGCCGCGCCTTCGAGATGGAGAGGAAGCAAGTCGAAGGTAGGCCGCTGCTCGACTCCTATTTCGCTGGTTTTCCCCTAGAGGGTTCGCACCCTTTTTCTGATTTCTTTCTCGTCTGGCAACTCCAAGCTTGCGCACCGCGCTGGGGCACGCGGCCGAGCGGGCCGAGGCGCTGCAGACCTCCTACAACTCCTCCGAGCGGGGAGCCGGCGAGAGTTGCGCAATGCGGCCCTCGAGACCGCCGGCCGTGGAGGAGGGCGAGGCGCAGGCGGGGAGCTCGCGGGCCGGCCGCTGCGCGCCCTTGGCGGCCACCTCACCGGGCGGATGCGCCGGGCGCTGCATCTTGGCGTCCAGAAGGCCCTCGGGGTGGTGCGGTCCCACTACGAGGTCAACTTCGAGGCACTGGCGGAGGGCTACGTCGTCCTCGAGGGTGTTGAGGACAAGGTGGCGATGGAACACGTGGACGCGCTCGCCGCCGACGCCGCCGGGACGCTCGCCGAGGCCTTCGAGGAGTTCCTCTTCCCGGATGCTGCTGATGCCGCCGCTCCTCCCGCCTGAAGACAGCCGGGCGCTAGGCCCGTTTTTGTTCATGTATCAGTATGCTGGCCGTGCGGCCCTTGTAAATAGACATGTTACTTTTGTCACAAACATTTGTCAAATGTGAAGTGATGTCTTTTGTTTATTGCGCTTTTTTGTTTCTCCTTCTTCCTGAGTAGATTCTAGTTAGGGGAGTTCGATTTTCGCGGGTGGCCTGCTGGGTTGGAGGCGAGAGAGAATGGCCGTATTCTCGCGGAGGCGTAGGCTATCTCTGGCTCACTCGCTCCTTCCGCTAGGCTGCCTGCACCCTGTTCGAATCTTTACTCGAGGCCGGAGTAGAAAACAAACTTAGTGCGCATGAGTTGTTTCGTTTTTGCGCGCAAACGAGACCATTTTTGGGGGAGGGGATGCCCCCCGCAGTAGCCCCCGAGGGTAACTTGGGTTTCGGGGGAAAGCCGAGTTGCCCTTTTTATTGAACCGGTGCTGTTTACATAATTGTCACCAACTGGGGTGCTGGTTTCGTGATTTCACAACAAAAAATACTTGGAAATCCTAGCTAGGGGTAGAAGCGACGTAGCTGTTGATGTTCCAAGCGTTGGTGAGTTCTTCACCGTCCTTGTTGGCCAGCTTGTACGTGCCGGGTTTGAGTACCTTCACCACGACGTAGGGTCCCTCCCACGGAGGTGATAGATTGTGGCGTCCTCGGTTGTCCTGGCGTAGACTTAGGACCAAATCCCCCTCGCTGAAGTCCGGCCGACGTATCTTCCGTGCTTGGTAGCGCCTGAGGGACTGTTGGTACCTTGCGGAGTGCATCAAGGCCACGAGGCGTGCCTCGTCCAGCTGGTCCAGTGAGTCCTCGCGGGCTCGCTGGTTGGCATCCTCATTGTAGTCTCGAACCCTGGGCGACCCGTATTCTAAGTCCGTGGGGAGGACGGCCTCCGCGCCATGGACTAGGAAAAACGGGGTGAACCCGGTGGCTCTGCTCGGGGTGGTCCTTAGGCTCCACACGACCGCTGGGAGCTCTTGGAGCCATTTCCGACCAGATTTGTTTAGCTGGTCGAAAATTCTGGGCTTAAGGCCTTGTAGGATCATGCCATTGGCACGCTCTACTTGGCCGTTAGTCTGCGTGTGTGCCATAGCTGCCCAATCCACACGGATGTGGAACTTGTCGCAGAACTCCAAGAATTTCCTGCCCGTGAACTGGGACCCGTTGTCGGTGATAATGGAGTTTGGCACTCCAAAGTGATGGACGATATCAGTGAAGAACGTCACCGCTTGCTCTGCCCTGAGGTTCGTAATGGGGCGCACCTCCACCCACTTGGAAAACTTGTCGATCGCGACCAACAAGTGGGTGAAGCCCCCGGGCGCCTTCCGCAGGGGCCCGACGATGTCCAGCCCCCACACGGCGAATGGCCATGTTATGGGGATGGTCTGCAGGACATGAGCGGGAAGGTTGGACTTGCGGGCATAGAACTGGCACCCATCGCAGGTGCGCACGATCTCGCTGGCGTCCGCGACCGCGGTAGGCCAGTAAAAGCCTTGGCGGAAAGCATTGCCAACGAGAGTACGAGGCGCGGCGTGATGGCCGCAGATCCCGGCGTGGATGTCCCGCAGGAGCTCGCGCCCCTCGAGGATGGGCACGCACCGCTGCAAGATGCCAGAGGCGGCGCGCTTGTACAGCTCGCCGTCGATGAGGGCAAAGGACTTGGCCATCCTGGCGATGCGCCTGGCTGTGGCCCGGTCCGAGGGGAGTTCCCCTCGAGCCATCCAGGCGATATACTTGTCGCGCCAGTCAGCCTTGACAGGGGCTGGCTCGATGTCCATCACATCAGCCCCGTAGGAGCCATACCCCTCGAGGAGGGAGAGCACATACGCCTCGTTTGAGGGGTCCTCGTCCATGGGTTCCGCACCCGCTGGATTCGAGGGAGCCCCCGAGGGTTCCGCATGGCTTGAGGGGTGAGGCTCGAGGACGACCGAGGGCTGCGCGATATCGCGGGCAAAAACGTTCGGGGGGACGGTGATCCGCCCGGACGCGATCTCGGCCAGCTCGTCCGCCTCCTCGTTGTACCGGCGGGGCACGTGATTGAGCTCAATGCCGTAGAACTTGTCTTCGAGGGCTCGCACGGCCTTGCAGTAGGCCTCCATCTTGTCGTCGTGGCAACTCGCGTTCTTCATGACTTGGTCAATCACGAGTTGCGAATCCCCCCGCACGTCGAGGCGCTTGACGCCTAACTCAATGGAGATCTTGAGGCCGCAAAGGAGGGCCTCGTACTCAGCCATGTTGTTCGACGCGGGGAAGTGGAGGCGCACCGCGTACCGCATGTGCTCCCCGAGGGGCGACACAAAGAGCAGGCCCGCGCCCGCCCCTGTTTTCATCACCGAGCCGTCGAAATACGCAGTCCGCGTTCTCGCTGGATCTGTGGCGGTGGCAGCTGCGTATCCGTCCACTCAGCGACGAAATCCGCCAGGATCTGGGACTTGATGGCCTTGCGCGGGGCATAGGTGAGCGTCTCGCCCATCAGCTCCACGGACCACTTGGCGATCCTGCCCGCCGCGTCAGGATTGCGGATGATCTCCCCTAGCGGGAAGGAGGAGACCACCGTGACGGGGTGGGCCACGAAGTAGTGGCGGAGCTTGCGCCGCGCGAGGACCACCGCATACAGCAGCTTCTGGACCTGAGGGTAGCGCGTCTTGGTGTCCGACAAGACCTCGCTGATGCGATGGGCGGCGGCCGCTGGACTGGCAGGGCGTGCCCTTCCTCCGTGCGCTCCACCACGATAACGGCGCTGACCACCTGGGTGGTTGCGGCCACATAGAGCTGCAGGGGTTCGCCGTCCTGCGGTGGCGTGAGGATCGGGGCGTGGGTCAAGGATGCCTTCAGCTTGTCGAGCGCATCCTGGGCCTTGGCGGTCCAGGAGAAGCGCTCGTGCTTCTTGAGGAGGCGATAGAGGGGCAGGCCCTTCTCGCCGAGCCGCGAGATGAAGCGGCTCAAGGCAGCAAGGCACCCCAGCACCTTTTGCACCCCTTTGAGGTCCCGGATCGGGCCCATTTGTTCGAGGGCCGCAACCTTCTCGGGGTTGGCCTCGATGCCCCTTTGGGAGACGATGTATCCTAGGAGCATGCCTCGCGGCACCCCGAAGACACATTTTTCGGGGTTTAGTTTGACCCCATTGGCCCGTAGGCAACCGAACGCGATGCAAAGGTCGCCAACCAGGTCGTCTGCCTTCCTGGTTTTTACGACGATGTCGTCCACATACGCCTCGACCGTTCGTCCGATGTGATCTCCGAAAACGTGTTGCATGCAGCGTTGATACGTTGCACCCGTGTTTCGGAGGCCAAACGACATCGTGACGTAACAGAACATCCCGAACGGCGTGATGAACGAAGTCGCGAGCTGGTCGGACTCCTTCATCTTTATTTGATGATACCCGGAGTAGGCATCAAGGAAGCAGAGCAACTCACACCCAGCCGTTGAATCAACGATTTGATCAATGCGTGGCAAAGGAAAGGGAACATTAGGACATGCTTTATTAAGACTAGTGTAGTCTATACACATCCGCCATTCCCGTTCTTTTTCTTTACAAGTACAGGGTTTGCTAGCCACGTAGGGTGGAACACCTCCTTGATGAACCCGGCCTCGAGAAGCTTCCGCAGCTCCGCTCCGATAGCCCGTCGCCGCTCCTCGTCGAAGCAGTGGAGCCGTTGTTGCACGGCGCGGGCGTGATGCAGGATGTCAAGGGAGTGCTCGGCGACCCCCCTCGGGATGCCTGGCATATCCGAGGGGCTCCACGCGAAGATGTCGGCGTTGGCGCGGAGGAAGGCGACGAGCACCACTTCCTATTTTGGATCGAGGGTGGAGCTGACCCTCAACGCGTTGCCCTCGGGGGCAGCAGGGTCGAGGGGCACCTCCTTGGTCTGCTCCGCGGCCTCGAAGTTGCCGGTGTGTTTGGAGGCGGAGTCGAGGTCCTCGTTGACCATCTTCTCCAAGGTGGTCACCAGCGCTTCATCCAGCGCCAGTGCTTCCGCATTCTCTACGCACTCGATGTCGCAGTCGAATGCGTGCTCGATGGACGAGCCTACGGTGATGATGCCATTCGGTCCCGGCATCTTCATCTTCAAGTAGGTGTAGTTGGGAACCGCCATGAACTTGGCGTAGCAGGGCTGCCCAAGTATGGCGTGATAGGCGCCCTTGAACCCCACCACCTCGAAGGTGAGCGTTTCCTTGCGGAAATTCTTCGCCGAGCCGAACCAAACCGGCAGGTCGATCTGCCCGAGGGGCTGGACTCGCTTGTCGGGCGCGACGCCATGGAACGGCGTCGTGCTGGGCTGCAGCTGGTCCAACCCGATCCCCAACAGGCGCAACGTGTGCGCGTAGAGGATATTGAGGCTGCTACCCCCGTCCATCAAGACTTTTGAGAACCGCGCGTTCCCAATGATCGGGTCGACCACCAGCGGGTACTGCCCCGGGTTGGGGATGCGGTTCGTGTGGTCTTCCCGGCTGAAGGTGATGGCGTCCTCCGACCAGTCGAGGAAGGATGGAGGCGCCTTCTCCGCGGCGAGGACTTCGTGATGCTCCCGCTTGCGCTGGCGGGTCGACATGTCGACGGTGGGTCCCCCGAAGATGAGGAACACGTTCTCCATGGCGGGGAAGCCGCCGGCGTCGCCATCTCTTCCGTCCTTCTTGGCCTCCGCGTCCTTTGCGGCGGCGCGGCCATAGAACTTCTTGAGCATGTCGCATTGCTCAAGGGTGTTGTTTACCGGGGTCTTGTGGTAAGGACATGGCTTTTTCAGCATGTCATCAAACACCCCCGGACCTCGAGGGGCCGGTCGAGGGCCCCGTCGAGCCGGGTCAACAGCAAGAGCCTCGGCATCATCGCCGTCGCGCCCCTGCTCGCGCGCCTCGCGGCGCGGCTTCTTTCCTTTCTTGCCCCGCTTGTCCTTCCGGTGGGGCTCCCTGGACTTGCTGCCCTCCGCGGGCGTGTCGTCCGAGCGCTTGCCCTTCTTGCCGTCGAAGATCGCCCCCACAGCCTCCTCTCCTGAGGCGAAGCTGGTGGCGATGTCGAACAGCTCGTTGGAGTCTGCAGGCGGGCTGCGTCCCAGCTCCCGCACGAGGTCCCGGCACGTGGTGCCCTCGAGGAAGGCGTGCACAATCTTAGATTGCGCGACGCTTGGGAGCTCTGTGCAGTGCTTGGAGAAGCGCCGTATGAAGTCCCCCAGTGATTCATCGGGCTTCTGAGTGCAGGAGCGCAAGTCCCAGGAATTCCCAGGGCGCACGTACGTGCCCTGGAAGTTACCCACGAACGTGCGGACCAGGTCGTCCCAGTTGTGGATCTGGCTGGCGGGCAGGTGCTCGAGCCATGTCCGGGCGGAATCGCCGAGGTGCAGGGGCAGGTTGCGGATGATGAACTCGTCGCTGGTGGCCCCGCCCAGCTGGCACGCCAGATGGTAGTCATTGAGCCATACGCGGGGATCCGTCTCCCTGTTGTACTTGACGATGGTCGAGGGTTGGCGGAAGCGTTGGGGGAAGGCCGCCGCGCGGATCTCCTGGCTGAACACACGGGTCCCCGGGGGTTCCGGCGTCGGGGAACGGTCTTCATCGCTGTCGTAGCGTCCACCCCGTCGAGGGTGGTAGCCTACCGCCGCCCGCGCATCCGCCTTGCTCGTGCGGCGGGCATTGATGACGTTGCGGGCGTCGCCGTCCAGCGCCCTACGCGTGTCAAGGAGCCGCTCCTTGGCCGGCACGCGTCCCTGGTTGGCGGGTCGCCCCGCAGCTTCACCTGCATGGACCGAGGGTTCGCCCCCCTATGCAGCCCCGTCTCCTTGTGCATCCCCCTGCTGGCGGATACGTGACGCTGAGCTTTCAGCCAGCTGGACGGCCGCTTGCTCGATGAGAGCCTGCACCTCGCGGTGCAGGTTCCGCGCCTCAGGGATCGAGGGTGCCGGCATAGCCCGTAGCAGTGTCGCGGCGGCAATGAGCTTCTGACTCGCCCGCGGAGGTGCGTCCGGGTTGTCGACGTTAAAGTCAGCGTTGATGCGGTCGCGGGCCTGTTTGCCCAGCTCCCGCGCGCGTTCGCCGCGCGTGGAGGCTTCCCCGGCCATCGACGCGCGGAGCGCCCGCACCGTTCGATACTCCTCCGCCAGCTTGGCCTCGAGCTCACGAGCTTGGGCTAGCCGCGCGTCGGCGTCGGCCCCAGCGGGGGTGCTTGGCCCCGCGGCCGGCGCGAGGCGATCCCCGGGGCGGGGCGTGACCTCCCCGTCGCCGGCGCCCACTGCGCCGGTGGCGTTTGCTGGGTCGTTGGCGATGACGACGCAGCACTCCCGCGCGGGGTCGTAGCTCCCGGTGCTGGAGTCATCGGAGCAGCCGAACCAGTAGTCCGTGGCGTCAAGAAAACGCCTGAACATGACTGGGTCTGGCACGCCGGAGAAGTCCCACTCCGCGTATTCGTGGAGGTTGGCGGGTGGCAACGCGTCAAGGGAGCCTAAAGACGACTCATCGCCGGCGGAGGCGCCAGGGTCCCTGGCAACGAAGACGTGACGGCCAGGGGGGACCCGGCGCATCGTCGTGTTGACGTTGGCGTTGTAGGCCGCCGTGGCACCACGAAGACCGATGGGGAAGCACGGCCCGGAGACCGTGCGCTGCCCCGCCGGGGCGGTGGTTGCCGTGGTGACGGGCGCGCCATGTTGAGAGGCGGCGCGTTCGGCTTGCCGTCGCTCGGACCGCGCCCGGCGTGAGCGCCGGCCGGAGCGGCGACGGCGTCGTGGCGTCGACGGGCCCACGGCATCCGCGCCGGCGGGCGTCCGCGCCGTGGTGGTGCGCGCGGCCGGGGACCGGAGCGGACCCGGCCTGATGCCGCGCTCGGAGCTCCTCACGGTTGGTGAGGCACATCAGGTAGCCGTTCCCCGTGGCCTGCAAGTTCAGGCCCCCGAACCGGATTTCGAACCCGGCGGGGAGGGGGTCCGAGCTGCCCATGCAGTAACGCGTACCGCGATACTCAGTGCGGATCACCATGGAGGGAGTTGACGATGGATTGACCTTAGGCGCTCGATTGCCCCACGGTGGGCGCCAACTGTCGGTGCGGAATGTGGTCCCGACACTAACCAGTAATAAGCGCCAAGGTCTATCCCTCAATGGTCGATGCTAAGCAATAAAAGACACAGAGTTTATCCTGGTTCCGGCCGAGGGGCCGTACGTCCAGCAGCGGTGTGCTCAAGGCACTATATTGCTCAGCACCGGGGGTGCCTGTAGTGGGGCTGCTACAAGCAAGGCGGGAGAGGAAGCGTGGCTTCCAAGTCCCTGGTGTAGTGGCTGAAGATGTTGTGGGAGAATTGGAGAGCAAGTGCGTGGTGCGACCTATCTCGTGTTGCGTTGTGTTGTGTCGTGTCCTCTGTCGTGTGTCGTTGTTTTGTTGTCCCCTGCGGCGGGGGAGTTCGTCCTCCTTTTATAGACCAAGGAGAGAGCGAATCACATGTGTGTCGCGCTATTTAGCTATGTGAGGGAGTGTGGTGTGCTATGCCGTAGAGTAGGTGGTCGCCCGAACGATCCTTGCAGCGATCCGGCCATCGTGGCGTATATTGTACCCGAACAGTAGCAGCTTCGAGGGTAGAAGAGCAGCGGACGACCGTGATGTCTTCAGGCGGGCTTGAGGGGGTTGCTGACATCGGTCCGTACGAGGCACAGTGGCGGGTAAGGCAGCGTCCCGTTCCCACACGCTCCACAGCGCTGGAGCTGTTGCCACAGCGCTCAGTGTGGGTTCGTACGCGCGGGGGCGGCAGCCATGCCGTTAACAGTGGCAGGGATGGCGCCCCGCCGGCCTAGCGCCTCCACCTAACACTGCAAGGTCATAAGAAAGCAGATCGAGGGTGCGGCCGGCCCCCCTTCAAGGGCTCGGCGCGTTAGCCGTACCGGAGTAGGCGGCGCAGCGTCACGGGACTGACACCGGCCGCGTCGCACAGTCCCCCACAGTGGCGGGGATGGGTTCCCTCCTGGGGAGTTGGTGCGACGGCACCGGGGCGCGAGCCCCAGGCGCATGATGGCGCCGCCCCGCCGTTGTCAGGGCATTAAATGCCCGCGTACGGGAGCAGGCGCGCGCGTGCGGAGCGCCCTCGAGCGAGGCGGATCCCGTTCGAGGGTGGAGTGGACCCTCGAGCGAGGCGGAGCCCGCTCGAGGTAAGCGCACCCCCTCGAACGGGGTGGAACCCGCCCGAGGGAGGCGCGCAACCTCGAGCGAGGCGAAGCCTGTTCGAGGGGATCTTCGAGTGGGCCGCCTTGGTGGGCCGTTGGGGCCTCCGTGGCGCGGGCCATGCCCTGCATGCTTAAGCGAGGCGCGTTTGGTTTTGGCTTGTTGCGGGTTTTAAGTGGGGATTCCCCAGTTGTTTAAGGGGAGCCCTAGGGCTGTCCCCGACACTTGTCTCTAAGCCCTCTCCGTCAGCATCGCAATCACAAGGAAAGATCCTAACCGCTGATGTGCATTTGCACATCAGGAGAGGAGAAGGGAAGGACAGGTATGAGAAACTGAAGAAACGTTCTTTTGTCCTTACACCCATGTTTAGCAAAGAATTCATGCAAGAAGCAGGCTTGGACTCTGAGTTCAGCCAGATTTTTGCTCTGCTGGGGTGGACCTCTTTTTATAACACTTCTAAAAGGGTAGCCGTCTCCTCACTTTAGAGTTCCTTTGCACTTTGAAATCCTCTAGTGATAGAGTAACCTTCCGGTTGTTCCGTCAAGAGAACACTCTATCTTGGAGAAAGCTGAGTAACGCCTTAGGGTTCGCAGAAGGATGTGCCTTAGATTTAGACTCATCTATTGAAGATTTTGATAGGCTACACCTTTGGACGGACATTACATGGAAAGAGAACGCACACAAGACATGCACCAATGATATTCAACATCCTACTCTCCATTTCTTTTACAAGTGGATAAGCCTTGTTCTTTTTCCATGCAATTGTAATATCAGTGTGACAGTAGGGGACATGTAGTTGATTTATGCTGCCCTGAAAAGACAAGTTGTGTTCCCTGTTAAGATGCTAGTAGAGCACTGGCTCTCGTTCCCCAACCTAGTCAGAGACATAAGCTGCACCTCTCTGATCATCCAGATAGCCGATAACTTAGGAATCCTTGGAGATGCCACTATCATCAACATTGATACTCCCCGTGAGATCATCGGCTATGATTACTTCCGCCAAGGAAGATGGGTCAAGAGAATTCAAGAAAAACTGCACTATGTCCACAATAAGAACGCAATCCCATTACCTAACCCGAGATTGGGTATATATTCTGTGCAATCTTTTCTGATCAATGAGCAGGCACAACCGGTCCAGCAGCAACCTCCACGAACGTCAGCTCGAGCCTCATCGTGGAACTACGCCGGAGCTGACCCACTTCCCCAAGATGTCGCGTATCGAACATATGAAAACTTCATGCCAACATACCCTCATTGTGCGTACCAAGGAGGAGATTTACCATCGCAAGGACCGAGCAACCTCGGAAGACAGGAATTTGGAAGTGGCAGGTTTTATGCATCATCTTCGAATTTTGTATCTACCTGTAACTATTTTTCAGGATTCGACCATCTGTATTCTATGACGTTCCGCCAATGTGTCCATGACAACATGAGGACGCAAATGAGCACTGAGGATATCCACACCAACATGCTATGCCAACAACAACAGTGGATGGACCAGGCAGGACAATGATTAGAATACATATAAGAAACGTAGATGCAAATGCTGAACTACTGACAAGGAGATTTCTCCAGTGGATGGAGTATCAACTATCTATTGATATATTTTATTCTAAGTTTTGTTAAGTTTGATAAGTTTGAAAGAATAAATAAAATAAAATAAAATTTTCCCTTGTTTAAAGTAAATAAATAACTAGAGAAGTATGCTAAATGGACACGATAAACAAACGCTCTTCATTGCTGCAAATGCCTAGCTTACCATCTTTTGAAGTTCTCCCAACACATGGATACGATTGTTTAGATTTTGAAACATGCTTTGAGCTTGAGATTCTCGTGGGAGCAATTTCTAGATCTAAGTCTAGGTGATTGATTGATTAACATAATTAAGTTGAGTTGCTGTTTATCTTGGTCAAAGTAATACTAAATTGTGGAGATTCACTTTTTAATCATAAAATTCATATATAACGAGTCTCCTGTATGACACAAGACTTTATGTATTGTTAAAAAAGAGAGCCTTGTTGAAAATTTGCTAAGAGTGTTCCAGTTTTATATCTCTCTATGCTTTCAAGGAGACTTGGGCATGACATAAAAAAAGAGGAAAAGAAAAAAAAGAGAGAGAAAGAGAGGAAAAAGTGAGATGAGAGAGGGAGAGAAATGAACAAGTGTTCTACTAGGCGAGAAGGGCCTACCTCCCTAAAAATGATAGAGATGAATAATGGACACAAGTCCGAGGGCGAGAAGATCCCACATCTCTAAGGAGAGAGAAAAATGGACAAAAGTCCAGGGTGAGTAGGGCCCACCTCTCCAAATGTCATGTAACCCAAGGTTCTCTTAAGATTATTGCTAGAAAGAGAGATATATTTCAGGAACAAAAGAAGCAAAGACATGCTAAAGTTGAAAGTTTTTAGTTTTATCATATCAAGTTGTTATACAGGAGTACTCTGAGCTTTAACTTGAACATCTTTTGCAAAACTCCAGAATTTTAGTGAAACCAAGAACTTGAGACATGGTGCTTGACTTAATTGTTATATCTTTCAACTGCTCAAGACCCAAGTACAGATAAATGCCCCATGTTCTCAAGCAGATATAAGTAGGTTTTAAAAGTCTGACTTTTCATCCTACCTTGGAAAAGAATTAATTGTGGTAACACTGAGTCTTGCTAAGAGACTAGCAAGAGGTAAGCTTGGGGGAGTTTGTTGATGCTCACTAACTCTTATTTTTATGCATCAATAATACATGAAAAGGACCAAAAAAAATCAACAATAGTATAGGGCCTTAGACTAATGAATTCCACGAGTTTTGGTGAATTATATATTTTCAGGGGCTCTTCAGGAAAATGTGAAAAGAATGAATTCTATAAGGCTCCAGAAGACTCCCGAACTCAACCAAACTAGGCTTCAAGAAAATACGCATCTAGAATGGACAAGAGGCCCACACACGAAGGCAAAGCCCAGCCTGGGCCCAGCATGTCGTATGGACCCCCTGGGACAACTACCTCGGTGGGTACCAGGACCGACTACTCGGTGGGCCCCTGGGACTACCCGACTTGTGCCGCACGATACCTGTTGGCGTGAGGCGCAAGGACTACGACGGAGAAGTACTCGGATAGGAAGCTATGCATACCATGTACTGTGTAGAGGACTCCTAGACGTACACGACTAGTACTCTCTCAGTAAACCGACCTATAACCCTGCCTCCCGGACTATATAAGGCGAGGCAGGGACCCCTTCCCTCTCTCACCAGATTACGCATCATCTTGTAATCACATCCAATCAATCCAGAGCTATACAACATACAGGACGTAGGGTATTATGCACCTCGCGGCCCGAACCTGTCTAAATTGTGTGCCACGTGTCTCTTCCTTCGAGTTACAGATCTCGGCGAGGCCACATTCATCTACCTCGAGTACTCCCCTTGGTAGGTTGCTGGTCTAAAACACCGACAGCTGGCGCGCTGTGTAGGGGATCTCGCTGAAGATCATATGGCGAACTCGACAGCTTCCATCTTCATCAAGCCAACCATCGCCTTCAACCGCGGAGACACCTTCGTCTTCGGCTCCTGGGTCTGCACTGCTGACGGCGCCGGATCCTTCCAACGCCGCCTCACCATGTCGCCCAACCCGGAGACTGGGCTCGTGTGAGGACCATGTGTGGTTCGAGGACCGGTGGAAGGTCGCTTCCTTGTGTGATGAGTGATTGACAACGTTGTGTGGACTGATTCTTGGCTAAGTATTGCAGGTTCAGGTTGCGGCTTGACTCGTGTTGGTGCAGGTGAAGAACAAGCGCGAAAGGTCGTTGCCGGTGAGGCCTCCAGGTGTGGAGAAGACAAGTAGGCTTCGTTCGAGGGACCCGGTGGCCAGCGGGGTCAAGTGCGGGCCGCATGGTGGCATGAACAGCAAGATGAAGTCGTGGACGGTTTCTTGGTAGAGCCTCAAAACCAAGGTCGAGCCGGAACTACGTGGGAGCCGAGTCATGAGTGGAGATTGGCGGAGGCTACACCAAGTTCGCGGGGTTTGCAGTGGTTCACCAGAAAACCACTGGGTTACTCGGTTGAGCCACAAAACCGAGGCCGAAGACTCGACGAGGAGGTGCGGCCACCTAGGCCGGTTCAACCGCCCAAGAGGGGCAGTCAGACCGCCTGGGACCGGTCAGATCTCTTGGGCTGGTCTAACCGCCCAGTGGGGGCGGTCTGACCACCCTGTCCGCCGGCGTCGAGATGCTTCGAAGCGGAGGACACGCGTCGGGATCGCGAGGCTTGCGTCGAGGCTACGCAGGGTGCGGTCGCCGGGCATCCGTCCGATGGTGAAGAAATCAAGAATTCCAAATCCGCCCTTGAGGGGCATGTATCCCTAGTTATTAGTGAAGGGTAGTTTAGTCTTTTGGGTGCCTCCATATATACTCATTAGATGGGTGGATGGCAGCCAACTCTTGGAACCCTAGCTCATTTAGTTTTTCCATTTTCGTTCTCCTTTTTTCCTTAGGATTTTAGAAGGCTAGCTTGAGAGCTTCATGTGAGATCTAGAGAGAGGGATGGATGTTTGGGTGGCAAGCTAGACCTTGTACGAACCTTTCATGGCATGTATAGAAGGTTTGGCGTTGTTCATCATGGTTATTTTCCCGTCTCCCTTGTGTTGATTTTCGGAGCTCTTTTTGGCGGTGTTTTGAGGACGATTTCTTGGGGTTTTTGGTGGGTGTCACGTATGAGGTTCTTGTGCCTCTTTGGCTGGTGACTTTGCCCCCAAATCCCCTTTGAATCGGACTCGATTTGGTGGTTTCTCGAGTTGGGCGAGTTCTTGACCTAGAGAAGCGTTTTCTTCAATTCCTCTTGATTGTGAGCGTTTCGGGTCGATTCCTTTGAGGTAGAGGCTGCCCAGGAGGTAACCCAGCTATTTCCGAAGTTTTGCTGCAATCCGTGGAGTGATTCGGGAGATCGGGCGCGAGGAAGTTGAGGTTTGACCCGCGGGTTCGTTTTCTGGAAGGGGCGGTCTAACCGCCTACAGGGGCGGTCTAACCGCACTGGGTGTTTCCGGGTCAAAGTTTTGTTTCGCTGATTTTTCCTCTGTGAGTTTGTTCGCCTTGATCAGAGGAGCGTCTGGGTGAAATTTGGGGTCGTTCTCGTGCAGTTTGCTAGGTGTTCTTGGTTGGAGCTCGTTGCTGGGTACAGGAGGTTAGACCGCCCCTGTTAGCCGGTCTAACGCCCCTAGGCCCTTGGGTGAAGTTTTGGTTTTCGCCAAGATTTTCTGGTAGCTAGCATGGCCTTGACCAGAGATCTTTGTTAGTGAAACGGGGTGAGTTTTGGTGCTCGGAAGAGGCGTTTCGGAGGTTTTCTTGGTTACCAGGTGGAGGCGGTCTAACCGCCCCCTATACCCGGTCTAACCGCCCCCTCTGGTTAGCCGGCTTTCGAGTTGTTTCCGCTGTCGTTGCTGCGTGTGGGTTGTGGTTGCTGATAGAGTTTGTTCCTAGGACCAGTAGCACTCCAGTGGCTACGTGGTTTTGGCAAACGGAAGGTTGATGTGCGGAGCGTGTGATTTCGGGGGTTCGACCGAGCTAGTTCATCTTGTCGGAGTTTCAATCTCCTTCGAGAAGGATTTTTATCGGCTCCCATTCACTCCCCCCTCTCTGGTCGCCTAATCGGTCCTTCAAGTGGTATCAGAGCCGGTTCGGGTCTTTGTTGACTCTAACCAGTCTAAGATCCAAGGATGTCGTACCAGGAATGGGGTTCGGGTCCTCCACACTTCGATGGCAAGAACTACCAGATGTGGAGCAAGCGGATGGGTGCGTTCCTCCGCGGAAAGGGTCAGCTTCTTTGGGATGTCACGGTGGACACAGGCTATGTCCAGCCGATGGATTTCCTTGCTCCAGGGTCGAGGGACAGATTCGACGCCAACAATAAGGCAGTCGACTACTTGTTTCGTGCTTTGTGTCAGCTTGAGTTCGATCGGATGCACACCGAGCACTTGGCTTGTAGGATTCGGGTGGTGTTGAAAGAGGCTCATGTTGGGAACGCCCAGGTTCAGGCACGGATGTATGCGACCTACCGGAGAGAGTACGAGAACTTCACTCATCTCCCCGGTGAGTCCATAGATGCCTTATTTCAGAGGTTCACGGTGGTTGTGAACAACATGAGGGCCAATGTGGACGTGCTCCCGTACGATGATCATGATAGAGCGGTCAAGCTCTTACACTCTTTGGATCGTACGATATGGGGCAGAAAGTTCGAGGCCATTGTGGAGTCGGAGAAGTATGATACTCTGACGATGAACGAGCTGTTATCGAAGCTCAAGTTGGCTGAGGTGGATAGGGGCATGACTGCCAAGCTTGAGGGACTGACTGATTCCCATAGTCTTGCCCTCGTTGGTGGTTCCAAAGGAAAGACTAACTCTAACCCATCCACCAGGATGTTCTCCTTTTCCTCTTTGATGTCTATGCCAGATGAGGAGTTTGATGACCTTGGAGAGGACGAGCTGGCGCTGTTGACGAGGCGGTTCGAGAGGCTGCACGAGAACCGCGTGAACATGAGGAGGAACACAAGGACGTGCTTCCAGTGCGGCAAGCCGGGACACTTCGTCGCCGACTGCCCGGAGAAGGCCGAGAACAAGGACAGCTACAAGCACAAGCCGAGGAAGGACGGCAAGTACCGTTCGAGGCGCGACCACAATAGCTAGCACAAGAACAAGTACAAGGACGAGCGACGATCGAGGAAGAAGGAGAGCCGAGGCAAGGCCCGAGCGATGGTTGAAGCGAGTGACGTCGACTCCAGTTCCGCGTACTCCACCTCGAGCTCGAGCAGCAGTGAAGACGAAGGCGATCGTCACAAGAACAAGAAGTCGTCCAAGAACCTGAGCGGGCTGAGCTGCTTCGCGAGAGATGGCTTCTGCACCATGGCGCTGAGCTCCGGCAGCAAGAAGAGCACACAGAGCGACTCGGACTCTGAGTCCAACGACGAGGTGCGTGATGAACTTCCCTTCTTGCACCAGGAGAATGAGAGGCTTGGTTCTTTGCTTGATAACCATGATGACATGCTTAGGGAGGCCAAGAAAATGAGAAAAGAGCTTAGGGCTTCACTCGAGGATGCTAGGACTAGAGTGGCTGAGCTAGAAACACAGGTGCTTGATAGCAAGCTTGAGATTGATTCGCTTAAGGCTAGCCCTGTTGTTTCGGATGATAATGATTGTGCTGATTGCTCAATATTCCTTGCTGATCTTGCTTTGTTTAAGGAGAAGCATGCCTCCAAGTGTGAGGAACTAGATGTGCTTAGGGTTGAAGTGGCTGAGCTTAAGTCTAGACCTGCTTTGCTAGGTGCTTGCACTTCTTGCCCTGTTTTGCATGCTAAGATTGATGAGATGCATGCTTACACTAGTTCGCTTGAGGCTAAATTGAAGGAACCCATGCCTACATCATGCTATACCTGTGAAATGCATGCATTGAAAAATTTGGAACTTGCACATTATGTTGATCGTTTGCAGGATGAGAATGATGACTTGAGGAAGTTGATGGGTTGGTTGTCCGGTCATGAGCCTCAGTTGAGGATGATGATAGAGGCGTTTAAGAGGCAAGATGGTGAGGGACTTGGGGCAAACAAGGTTGGTGAGGGAAGTGGAGAGAATAT
This sequence comes from Cenchrus americanus, assembly GCA_947561735.1. Lineage (NCBI taxonomy): Eukaryota > Viridiplantae > Streptophyta > Magnoliopsida > Poales > Poaceae > Cenchrus > Cenchrus americanus. The sequence continues at coordinate 140,612,003 of OX387239.1, read as the reverse complement.
CCCGGAGCCACCAAAAACCCACCACAAAAATGATTTCCCTCCAAAACCCAACCATCTTAGGAACTGACTAGACACAACCCCATCTCCACCTATATTTCCTACACCCACAAATGATCTCCGTAAGCCTATCAAGTTTGTGAGCACTTCCGGGGAAGTGTTCTTTGGGAAAGTGAGTGAGAAGGAAAGTGAGGAGAAATCGGTGGAGGAGTTGAGTGGAGAGAAACCAAGTGAGCAGCCGCAATCCATGTCTAAACCTAAGCTTGTGAGGTTCCGTTGTGGCCATTGTGGGAAAGAGGGTCACAAGGATGAGTTTTGCTTCAAGAGGAAGCGGGAAGAGAGGATGGCAAAGGAGTGGGCGAACAATGATAGGTACAACCCTTCCCATGGTGTACCTAAGCCTCGTATGCCACCGCCGGGGGGGTAAGGCCGTGGTGAGAAGTGTTCCGCATGGGGAGATGCGAGTTCCCGCGGCCGAGGAGCAGTTCGGGAGGGGGTGGTCGGGGACCGGCCCGGCTAGGCGGTCGACCGGCCCGCCCGCAGGGGGGCGGTTAGACCGGCCCGGCTAGGCGGTTTAACCGCCCCCCCCCCCCCCCCCCCCCCCCGGAATTTTGGGCGGGGTGGTTTTCGAGGTGATGAGTCGAGAGGTTTCGGTGTCCGGAGGTGGATTTGCCGGGTGGTTGGTCCGGAGAGACAGCAGGTGGTCAGTTTGCTAGGCATTCTCCCCCTCGAGTTCACTACGGGGATGGGAGGAGTCGTAGCTTTGAGAAGGAGAGGAGGGACGTTCCACGGGTTGTCTTCCATGGTTTTGGTCCTCCTCCAGGCAGTGAGGGGTGGTTTTCTCGGAGTGGTTACCGAGGTGGTGTTCGTGGTGGTAGTTATGGTAGGAAAGATGGCTTGATGTGTGCTAACCCCACTTTCGAGCAAATGGCACAGCACTGGTTTTCCTCTTTTGGTACTAACCCCAGTGCTGAGTCGTTTGTTCGCTCACGTGCTTGTTTTTGAATTTCAGGTGGGAGACTTGAAGAACATTTGGTTGATTGACTCCGGTTGCTCGAGGCATATGACCGGAGACAGGGGTGGTTCTCAAGTCTCATCCCGGTGGTGACGAAGAGGTACATCACCTTTGGGGACAATGGGCGTGGGCGTGTGCTTTCGAAGGTGAGATAAAAGTGAGTGACAAGATCACTCGAGGCGTGTTGCTCTTGTTCAATCGCCGGGGTACAATTTGCTTTCCGTGTCCCGGCTTGTTGGATGAGGGCTTTGAGGTGTTGTTTCGGCCAGGTGGTTCTCGGATTGTGGACTCTCTAGGGGACCTTGTTTGTATGGTCGTTCCCGAGGGTTAGGTGTTTCGTGCTGATTTTTCTCAGTCTTCGGGTGTGGAGCGTTGTTTCTTGGCTGGTTCTTCGAGTGAGTTGTGGAAGTGGCATAGGAAGTTGGGTCACTTGAGCTTTGACCTTTTGTCTCGCTTGAGTAAACTCAATTTGGTTCGAGGATTGCCACGGTTGAGGCTTGAGAAAGAGTTGGTTTGTGCGCCGTGTAGGCATGCCAAGATGGTAGCCTCTTCTCACCTGCCTCTCACCGATGTGATGACTGAGCGTCCATGCAAGCTGCTCCATATGGATCTTGTTGGCCCAGCTCGTGTGCGATCTGCGGGTGGGAAGTGGTATGTCCTTGTTGTGGTGGACGACTATTCTCGGTATGCGTGGGTATTCTTTCTCGAGGATAAGGGGGAGACGTTTGATTTTGTTCGAGATCTAGTCTTGAGGTTGAGGAACGAGAGGCACGGAGATGCCATACGAGCTATCCGCAGTGATAATGGCTCGGAATTCAGGAACTCTCGTTTTGAAACCTTTTGCCATGACTTGGGTCTTGAGCACCAGTTTTTGAGTCCATATACGCCTCCCCAGAATGGTGTTGTGGAAAGGAAGAACAAGACCTTGTGCGAGATGGCTCGGACGATGCTTGATGAGCATAGGACTCCGAGGAGGTATTGGGCTGAGGCGGTGAATACCGCGTGCTATGTGTCGAACAGGATATACCTCAGAGTGCACAAGAAGAAGACATGTTATGAATTGATGCATGGTCGCACACCCAAGGTGAGTCACTTCCATGTCTTTGGTTGCAAGTGTTTCATTCTGAAGAAGGGCAGGAAGTTGGATAAGTTTGAGGCTAGGTCTGTCGATGGCATTTTCTTTGGTTATGCATCTCATTCTAGAGCATATCGTGTGCTCAATCTTGAAACTAACCAAATCGTGGAGACTTGCGAGGTAACCTTCGATGAGACCGAGCCACGTAGTCAGCTTGTCTTTGAGTGTGCAGGTGATGATGAGCTTGGCAAGGAGATCTTTCAGGAGGAGGAGCATGAACATGGTGATGATGAGGATGGCGGTGCGGTGTCCCCGGCTGAACATGTACCCACTACTTCGACTACGATGATGAAAGGACCCTCTGCTACACCTACGACGACAAATCAAGAACGAGGAGAAGCTGATGTTGAGGGGGAGGTAGCTTCGAGGCGAGAACCTCCCCGGCGAGTACAAGTGGATCACCCAGCTTCGAGGATCATCGACGACATGGATGAACGCACTACATGGTCGAGGGTTCGAAACAACTCCCATTTCGCTCATGCTGCATTTGTTGCTTCTTTCGAGCCCAAAGACATTGGACACGCACTATCTGATCACAATTGGGTTAATTCGATGCATGAGGAGTTGGAGAACATTGAGAGGAATCAGGTGTGGGAGTTGGTTGACCCTCCCCCAGGGTGTAAGCCGATTGGTACAAAGTGGGTGTGGAAAAACAAAGAGGGAGAGAAGGGTGAGGTTGTGAGGAACAAGTCGAGACTTGTTGCTCAAGGGTTCGATCGAAGGAGGGGATTGACTACGAGGAGACCTTTGCTCCCGTAGCCCGTTTGGAGGCGATTAGGATCCTTCTAGCCTTTTCCGTGGCTAAAGGGTTCAAGTTGCACCAAATGGATGTGAAGAGTGCTTTTACGAATGGTGTGTTGGAGGAAGAAGTGTATGTGAGGCGACCTCGGGGTTTGAGAGTGAGAAGTACCCCCACCGGGTGTACAAGTTGAGGAAGGCGCCGTATGGGTCAAGCGAGCGCCTAGGGCTTGGTATGGTAGGTTGAGGGGGTTCTTGTTTGAGAGAGGCTTTGAGATGGGGAAGGTCGATTAGACCTTGTTTTTGCCGAGGGCAGGGCGAGGAGATATCCCGATTGTGCGGGGTGTACGTGGATGATATTGTCTTTGGTGGCTCGTCTAACTCTCTTGTTGCAAGGTTTGCAGATGATATGAGCAAGGAGTTTGAGATGAGCATGATGGGTGAGTTGCAGTTCTTCCTCGGGCTACAAATCAAGCAATCAAAGGAAGGAACATTTGTGCACCAGGCTAAGTACACCAAGGACATTGTGAGGAAGTTCAAGATGGAGGACTCTAAAGCTATGACGACGCCGATGAGTACGACTACGGCTCTTGATGCGGACGAGGAAGGTGAACACGTGGACCAGAAGGAGTACCGGAGCATGATCGGGTCACTCCTCTACCTGACGGCGACGAGGCCGGACATACAGTTCTCGGTGTGTCTGTGCGCTCGTTTTCAAGCGTCTCCGAGGACTTCGCATCGGCAAGCGGTGAAGAGAATTTTCGGTACTTGCGTCACACTCCCGACTTCGGCCTTTGGTACTCCGCGTCCTCTTCTTTGGCGCTTCATGGTTTTTCAGACGCGGATTTTGCCGGGTGTCGGTTGGATAGGAAGTCCACTTCTGGGACTTGCCAGTTTTTGGGTTCCTCTTTGGTGTCTTGGTCTTCCCGCAAGCAGTCGAGTGTTGCTCAATCCACAACCGAGGCTGAGTATGTTGCCGCTGCTAGTTGTTGCTCTCAGCTCCTTTGGATCACCTACACCATGAGTGACTTTGGTGAGGAGTATACCCATGTCCCACTTCAATGTGATAGCACCAGTGCCATAAGCGTTGCAAAGAACCCAGTACTTCATTCCAAAACCAAACACATATAAGTGAGGTATCATTTTCTGAGAGACAACGTAGAGAAAGGGAAGATAGCTTTGATCCATGTACCCACACATGACCAACTAGCCGATATTTTCACCAAACCCCTAGATCAAGCAACTTTCACTCGTTTGCGGGGGGAACTTGGTGTGTGTTTGATTTCTTGAGTTGGGTGTGTGGGAGCTTTCTTTTGCCGGTGGTGTCGAGCCCGTTTTGCCTCCCCTCGAGGAGCCGACGCTTTGTAGCATAGGTATAGCTTTCTTTTGTGCATTTCTTGCATTTGGCATTGCATATGTAACATGATGTATAGGCATCCTTGTATCTTAGATTGCATGCATTTTGTATCATATGCATTGGATAGGAAAAGCTTCTCCTATATACATGGTTCACCATGGGTTGCTATATATGTTCTTGTGAGCTTGTTTGGTATGCTATGGTTGGTTTGGCTTAGCTCTTGATGATCTTGTTGAATGATTCATGGTTGATGGCTAATTGTTTTGAAAAATGTCACATATATGCTCTCCCATGTGTAAATGCCTTTATATGATCTTGACATGTTTTAGTGGCTTTGCTATGCTTAATTTGTGTTAGGATAGCTAGTTTATTGATCATATGGGGCCAAAGGATCATTTGCCATCATGAATGTTTAGCCCTCTTGCTTCATCTTGTGGAGGGGCATAAGTTCCATTTTGTCGCAAAGACATTTCATGTACCAATTATGAATCTGAAAATGAAATGAAAAATGCTTGGAAAATATGCTCCCATGTCATATGTGCTGAAATTAATTTTCTTTGGGTGCTAAACCGTTGCATGATGCCTACCAATGAGAAGTCTCATACACAGAAGTAGGCACATGGCTCGGTGGCTTTGACATGACATGAGGTGCTTTTGGGTGTTTATGATGGTCTTATGATTAGAATGGCTGTCCTAGCATGAAGTTTGAGTGGCTTTGCCATTTTGATATGTTTTGCTCATGTTTAGGTATTTGCTTATGAGAGAGTAATTTTTCGCAAAATTACTCAAATCCATTTTAGCCTTGTCCAATGATTGTGAAACTTGGTGATCACGTAGTTAAGGTCATTACGAACCTGTCGAGTATCTAACTTGCTCATTTGGACTTGTGTAGCTCCTTGTGATGAATTTTGTATATTCGGGAAGCTCTATGTTGTAAAGTTTCGCATTTTGCCTTGATTCATGCATTGTCAACAAGGGGGAGAAGTTTGTGCATGTTTTGGGCACCTAGGAGTGTTTGGAAGGTGTTCCAATTGGTTTGGGCAAATTTTGAGCAGTTTGGTGCAGGGCCGGTCTCTTGGGGCGGTCTAACCGCACCCAGGCGGTCAGTTCAGGCAGAGGCGGTCTAACCGCCCTGTACAGGCGGTCTAACCGCCCTGGGCAGTTTGAGCAAGTTTTTGCTCTTTGTTGCATTTTCTAGTTGCATTGCTGCATTTGTTCAAGGGGAGTGTGCTTTGGCTCAGGGGGAGCTTGCATGTGTGCAGGGGGAGCTCTTTGTGGTGTTCGAGCTTTGCTTCGGTGGTTTGCGCTCTTTGCTTGAGCTGTGTTTTTGTCTCGGATGTGTCGATCCGTTGCCCTTGCCTAAGGGGTCCGAGACTTGTCTTCTTCAAGTGATCTTGCTCTTTGCCTTTCTTTGGCTTTCGATCGCTTGTTGAGGTTTATTTTTATTTGTTTCTTTTCTTTTCCTTTTCTCTTTGTGTTACTTCATGTGAGTGTGTTGTCAATGCACTCATCAAGGGGGAGATTAAGGACCATGTGTGGTTCGAGGACCGGTGGATGGTCGCTTCCTTGTGTGATGAGTGATTGACAACGTTGTGTGGACTGATTCTTGGCTAAGTATTGCAGGTGCAGGTTGCGGCTTGACTCGTGTTGGTGCAGGTGAAGAACAAGCGCGAAAGGTCGTTGCCGGTGAGGCCTCCAGGTGTGGAGAAGACAAGTAGGCTTTGTTCGAGGGACCCGGTGGCCAGCGGGGTCAAGTGCGGGCCGCATGGTGGCATGAACAGCAAGATGAAGTCGTGGACGGTTTCTTGGTAGAGCCTCAAAACCAAGGTCGAGCCGGGACTACGTGGGAGCCGAGTCATGAGTGGAGATTGGCGGAGGCTACACCGAGTTCGCGGGGTTTGCAGTGGTTCACCAGAAAACCACTGGGTTACTCGGTTGAGCCACAAAACCGAGGCCGAAGACTCGACGAGGTGGTGCGGCCACCCAGGCCGGTTCAACCGCCCAGGAGGGGCGGTCAGACCGCCTGGGGCCGGTCAGATCCCCTGGGCCGGTCTAACCGCCCAGGGGGGGCGGTCTGACCGCCCTGGCCGCCGGCGCCGAGAAGCTTCGAAGCGGAGGACACGCGTCGGGATCGCGAGGCTTGCGTCGAGGCCACGCAGGGTGCGGTCGCCGGGCATCCGTCCGATGGTGAAGAAATCAAGAATTCCAAATCCGCCCTTGAGGGGCATGTATCCCTAGTTATTAGTGAAGGGTAGTTTAGTCTTTTGGGTGCCTCCATATATACTCATTAGATGGGTGGATGGCAGCCAACTCTTGGAACCCTAGCTCATTTAGTTTTTCCATTTTCGTTCTCCTTTTTTCCTTAGGATTTTAGAAGGCTAGCTTGAGAGCTTCATGTGAGATCTAGAGAGAGGGATGGATGTTTGGGTGGCAAGCTAGACCTTGTACGAACCTTTCATGGCATGTATAGAAGGTTTGGCGTTGTTCATCATGGGGTTTTTCCCGTCTCCCTTGTGTTGATTTTCGGAGCTCTTTTTGGCGGTGTTTTGAGGACGATTTCTTGGGGTTTTTGGTGGGTGCCACGTATGAGGTTCTTGTGCCTCTTTGGCTGGTGACTTTGCCCCCAAATCCCCTTTGAATCGGACTCGATTTGGTGGTTTCTCGAGTTGGGCGAGTTCTTGACCTAGAGAAGCGATTTCTTCAATTCCTCTTGATTGTGAGCGTTTCGGGTCGATTCCATTGAGGTAGAGGCTGCCCAGGAGGTAACCCAGCTATTCCCGAAGTTTTGCTGCAATCCGTGGAGTGATTCAGGAGATCGGGCGCGAGGAAGTTGAGGTTTGACCCGCGGGTTCGTTTTCTGGAAGGGGCGGTCTAACCGCCTACAGGGGGCGGTCTAACCGCCCTGGGTGTTTCCGGGTCAAAGTTTTGTTTCGCTTGATTTTCCTCTCGTGAGTTTGTTCGCCTTGATCAGAGGAGCGTCTGGGTGAAATTTGGGGTCGTTCTCGTGCAGTTTGCTAGGTGTTCTTGGTTGGAGCTCGTTGCTGGGTACAGGAGGTTAGACCGCCCCTGGTAGCCGGTCTAACCGCCCTTAGGCCCTTGGGTGAAGTTTTGGTTTTCGCCAAGATTTTCTGGTAGCTAGCATGGCCTTGACCAGATATCTTTGTTGGTGAAACCGGGGTGAGTTTTGGTTCTCGAAAGAGGCGTTTCGGAGGTTTTCTTGGTTACCAGGTGGAGGCGGTCTAACCGCCCCCTATACCCAGTCTAACCGCCCCCTCTGGTTAGCCGGCTTTCGAGTTGTTTCCGCTGTCGTTGCTGCGTGTGGGTTGTGGTTGCTGGTAGAGTTTGTTCCTAGGACCAGTAGCACTCCAGTGGCTACGTGGTTTTGGCAAACGGAAGGTTGAAGTGCGGAGCGTGTGATTTTGGGGGTTCGACCGAGCTAGTTCATCTTGTCGGAGTTTCAATCTCCTTCGAGAAGAATTTTTATCGGCTCCCATTCACTCCCCCCCCCCTCTCTGGTCGCCTAATCGGTCCTTCATCGTGACACTTCCCGAAGTAGTCACGGGCAATCTCGCCGGAAAATTCGGCGAAATTTCGCTCTACAACCAACACGCCGACTTCGAGCTCCGATCCAACTCCAACTGGAACTCGACGTCCCCGTGGGCTATCGTATGCGAGTCGGCTACCCAGCCATCGCATGCGGCCTCCCCACTCAGTGAGCGCTTCGCGCGCGGCCCTCGCAGCGTCAGCAGGGCCCATGCGAAGACTCCCACTACTCGCCCGGCCGGCAAGGAGATCGTACCTGATTACGACTCGGACTCCAACACCGTCCCCGGCTACAAGTCGGACTCGAATCCTCTCTCCGGCTTCTACTCGGACTCCTCCTACGAGTTCGACTTCGGGTCGGACCCTGATGAGCCAGAGTCCGAAAGCAACACTACAGAGCAACCCCCTGTCAGGACCAGCTTCCGGCCTGGTTATAACATCCACACCCGCCGGGAGATTCGTTTACTGGCCACACCGCAAGCCCGTAGACCTCACAGGAAGAAACTCACGCTGCGTCACCTACCTCGACTCACTTCCCTTCCAGGAGGGAACACCACTTGCTCCAGCTGGGGAGCACACTCCGACAGAGGTGGCAACCAGTGACTCCAACCTTGGCACTCCTGGCCGGCAAGTCTTCATGTCTACCAACGAGACGCCAGGGCCATCAAGGACGGTCCCTGACCAATACCTTGAGGACATCTTAGCGGACGAGTTGTCCGCCAACGCGCCCGCCGACGAGATCGACGCCAACAGAGACGCCCGACATGAACACAACAGAAAGCGGAACGAACGGCGCCGACGTCTCCGTGAGTCCCCCCCCATCCGGAACCTCGCGGAAGCACTCGACCAAGTTGAGAGCCGGGTGCACACCACCCCAGAGCAATGCCTCATGTCTATCAATACGATAGCACGTCAGGCTTAGGGGATGCGCACGGGACAAGTCATCGCCAAGCTCACGGAGGACGCCTACTTCATGCGAGTCAACAACAGGGTCGCTCAAGCGCCCCCCGTCAGGAACCGCGACAACGAAGCAACAAGCCGTAGTGCGGACATCGGCCGCAACCGTACTCGAGCGGAGTTACCAGCTAACCCCAACCGTACTCGGGCCACAGCCGGTGGACCCTCTCACGGTGGCGACAGCGCCGGCGGCGGCCGGGCGATCATCCCTCACCGCGATCCTGGCGGTGGAGGCAGCGACGGTGGGAGCTCCAACCATGGGGCTGACAGGAGAGCTGGGGGCAGAGGCGACCGCGGCGGCCGAGGCCACGTGGACAGCCACGTCTCCGGTGCCTCACGCGGCGGCTTCGACACCCGCCAGAAAATCGAAGAACTACGACACAAGAAGGCCTCCACGACAGGCGACAACGACGGCTTCCCCGCCTTCTCTGCGCGACTTCGCAACCTACTCCTCCCAGATAAATTCAAGCCTTTGGGGATTACCAAGTACGACGCGAAGTAGGATCCAGTGCAGTGGCTCAGATGCTACGCCCTCTCCATCGAGAACGCTGGTGGCAACAACGACACGAAGTGTCTCTACTTCCCCTTCTGTCTGGATCAAGTCCCACTTACATGGCTCGAGTCACTCAAGAAGTACTCGATCGACAAGTGGGACCAGCTAAAGGAACAGTTCATCAGCAACTTCGCGGGTGCCATGGGCTGCTCGGGTACTCGCATGGATCTGGCAATGGTGAAGCAGGAACAAGGCGAGACCCTTCGCAAGTACATGCGGCGCTTCTTCGACAAGCGCGCCACCGTAGTCGATGTCTCTGACAAGGAGGTCATCGACCTCTTCCAAGACGGTCTCTACCACCGTCGCACCTTCGAAGACTTCGGTCGTCGCCGCCCGAGCTCCATCACCCACCTCAAGGACATGGTCACCTCCTGGGCTGATGAAGAAGACAAGGCCAATGCCAAGTACGACGCCATCCGTGGCAAGAGCAAACAGAACACGAGCGGCGGCAGCAACAACGACGGGAAACTAGGCGGTCACAGCAACAACTACTCGGGTCCCAATCGCAAGCGCAAGCCAGACAGCACTGTCGCGGCTATCCAGCGCCCTGCGAAAGACAACTCGAAGAAGACCTCCAGCAGCTTCAAAGACTTGCTGAAAGATAAGTGCCCGTGGCATCTGGACGGCAACCACACCACCGAACAGTGCTACCAACTCCGACGAGCACTCAAGGATACTCCAGAGCCACAGCACCCTCACGACAAGAAAGGCAAGAAGAATATCGACGAAGGCAATGGCGACTTCCACGAACCTGACAAAACGGTGACCGTCCTCTTCGGCGGACTACCCAACCGACAGGCTCAGAAAGCTACCCGTCGAGAAGTCATGAGCATTGAACCAGCGGTCCCGACCCCTCTCCGGTGGTCGGAGGTACCCATTACCTTCTCCCGCGAGGATCAATGGACAAGCTTCTCTGAACCAGGACAGTTCCCACTCGTCCTGAAGCTAGTGGTCGCGGGCTCCAACGTCCTTTTCACCAAGACCTTGAAGAAAATGAAGCTCGACATCACCCACATGCTCACCAAGAGCACCTCACCCTTCTACGGCATCGTCCCTGGGAACGTGGCTATCCCACTGGGCTCAGTGGTTCTGCCAGTTACCGTCGGGGAAACAAGGGACAACTACCGTACCGAGTACGTCAAGTTCGAAGTCGCGGACTTCGAGACGTCCTACCATGCCATCCTCGGCAGACCGGCTATCGCCAAATTCATGGCGGTACCCCACTACACCTACTTCGTACTCAAGATGCCAAGTCTAGCGGGTGTACTCTCACTGCAAGGGGACTTGAAGATATCCTTCGACTGCGACACAGAGGCTGTGGAACTCACAGCTACGAATCAAGTACCCAATGCAATGATGGAGATCTACGCTGCGTCGAAGAAGCTTGGCCCAAATGAACTCGACCTCCCAGAGAAGTCGGACAAAGCCAACAAGCCTCAGCCAGCTGAGGAAGTTCTAGTCGAGACAATTGACCTCGGGACAGGTGACAGCAGCAAGACCACCACAATCGGGCGGGCCTCAACCTGAAATAGGAAGACGCGCTCATCAACTTCCTCCGGGCTAACTGAGACATCTTCGCGTGGAAACCAGCGGACATGCCAGGGGTGCCCAAGGAGCTGATTGAGCATTCACTCAACGTCGACCCTAAAGCTACCCCGAAGAGACAACACCTCCACTGCTTCGCCGACGACAGACGGGACGCCATCAAGAAGGAACTCGCCAAACTACTCGCGGCTGACTTCATCAGAGAAGTCTTCCATCCTGAGTGGGTCGCCAACCCCATCCTTGTCCGCAAGAAGAACTCGAATGAGTGGAGGATGTGCATTGACTACACCGACCTCAACAGGCATTGCCCCAAGGACCCCTTCGGGTTGCCGCGGATTGATCAAGTTATCGACTCCACAGCGGGATGCGACCTACTCTGCTTCCTCGACTGCTACTCCGGGTACCACCATATCGCAATCAAGGAAGAAGACCAGGAGAAGACCGCGTTCATCACCCCATTTGGCGCGTATTGCTACACGACCATGTCCTTCGGGTTGAAGAACGCCGGCGCTACCTACCAACGAGATATCCAGGCCTGTTTCAAGAGGCAACTCAACAAGAACGTCGAAGATTACGTGGATGACGTGGTCGTCAAGACCAGAAACTCCAACACACTCATCGCCGATCTTGAAGAGACTTTCGCATCCCTGCGAGAGTACCGCTGGAAGCTCAACCCGAATAAGTGCGTTTTCGGTGTACCGTCGGGCAAACTACTCAGCTTCATCATCAGCCACCACGGCATCGAAGCCAATCCTGAGAAGATCTCCGCCATCACCAGCATGAAAGCTCCCACGTGCATCAAAGACGTGCAGAAGCTAACCGGGTGCATGGCGGCTCTCAACAGATTCATCTCGAAGCTTGGAGAACGGGGGCTTCCCTTCTTCAAACTACTCAAACATCAAGAGAAGTTCGTGTGGACTCCAGAGGCAGACAAAGCCCTTGCCCAACTCAAGGACTTCCTATCAAAGCCACCAGTCCTCACGGCTCCTCGCAAAGGTGAGCTGTTGCAGCTCTACCTCGCTGCAACAACTCACATGGTCAGTACTGCCATCATCGTCGAGCGGCAGGAAGACGACCACACCTACCCAGTGCAGCGCCCAGTCTACTTCGTCAGCGAGGTCCTCTCAGAATCCAAGGCACGCTATCAGATAGTGCAGAAGCTTCTGTACGCAGTGCTCATCACCTCGCGGAAGCTACGGCACTACTTTGAGGAGTTCACGATCTCCGTCGTCACCGACTACCCGCTCGGCGACATCCTGCGGAACCAAGATGCTACTGGAAGAATCTCCAAGTGGGCAGTCGAACTCGGCGCCCTCAACATCGACTTCAAGCCACGCATAGCCATCAAGTCGCAGGCGCTAGTCGACTTCATGGCGGAGTGGCAGGAGAATCAGCTACCTACTCCAACCAAGCGCCCAGAGCACTGGTTGATGTACTTCGATGGCTCGCTCAAGCTCGAAGGCGCAGGTGCAGGGGTACTCTTGTGAAGGCATCTAGGCCCCTAATTCGTGTTTTGGTAATTAATGACAATCATTATGGAGTAACAATTTTATTTGAGTTATAAGAATAGGTTAGTCCGGTGAAATGATGAGATCATGTGGTATACATGAGAAGGCCTTGGATGACTTGTGTTGGAAAGAGCTCAAGGCAAAGGCAGTCTCCCCAGCCGTTCACTTTGCGTTTTTACCATTGGAATTCAAACGCGGACAGTCCGCGAGGCACGCGTTTTGTCCCTAACGGCTAGTAACGGGAAGGGGGAGTATTTATACTCCAAACCCGGGGTTGGAGAGTCTCTCTTGGCACTTTGAAAGGTCCATACTCCCTTGTAGAGCTCTCCCTCTCCTCTCTCTCTCACTCACTTGGCTTAGTGATTGTATTCTTTGTGAGATTGAGAGCTTCTCGTGCATTGCATCAAGGTTTTGATCTTTGTGGCACTAGGGAATCATCAAGCAAGTGGTTGATTTGTTACTCTTGGAAGTTGCCGCTTCCTAGACGGCTTGGTGGTGAAAGAATCCGTTGAAGCTCGCAAGAAGATTGTGTGTGCCTCCGGATTTCGTGTTGTGAGAGGTATTGTGCTCACCTCACCGGAGCGGTAAAGAGCAACTCTAGTGGAATTGAGGTGTGGAGTGGTTCTTTGGTTCTAACCGGCTCAAGATCAAGTGGTGTCTTGATAGAGGAGCGGTTGAACATTGAATCCACCTCAACGTGGATTAGGGGTGACCGGCAAGTCATCGATACCACGGGATAAAATTTGTCTCTCGTGCTCGGTTATTTCTTTCCTCATTTTCCTTTCAAGTACTTTACTTTGAGCATTCTATTTCTATAGATTGTTGTTTATCTTGTTACCCTAGGCCGCAAAACCACTAACATAGGAATAGAGTAGGTAGAGATTTAATTCTCCTTGTGGTTCTAATTAAATTTCTCTAGTGTTGTGGTTTTAGTTTTTAAACCGACTATTCACCCCCCTCTAGTCGATATCCTAGATCCTACAAGTGGTATCAGAGCTTAGGACTCCTTATTTGGGAGATTTAACCATCTCGGAGTAGGATAAATGGCTGAGGATGATAAATTTCATGTTGGGAAGCCACCGGTCTTTGATGGGAACAATTATGACTATTGCAAGAAAGGAATGGAGGTTCACTTCAAGGCCTTGGGGAGAGAATTATGGAGAATTGTAATGGAAGGATATGTTATTTTGGATCCTAAAAATAAGTCGGATCAAGATGATAAAAATGAAAAACTCAATGATAGAGCCTTGAGTGTGCTTTACAATGCTTTTGCTCTTAGTGAATTCAATAGAGTGAAAGGACTTGAGAAGGCAAATGAGATATGGGAGAAGCTTATGGAAATTTATGAGGGAACATCTACCGTTAAAGAAGCAAAGCTTTATGTGTATAAGGGAAAGTTCAATGAATTCACCATGAAGAAGGATGAAGATGTTTCAACCATGTTCAACCGGTTGAGTGATATAGTGAATGAACTCAAGTGTCTTTATTTTGATGTATCAAACAAAGACTTCTCTCACAAGTTCCTTAGGTGCCTTGCGGAAAAATATGAGACAATTGTGACCTTGCTTGTGAGGAGTGATTTGAGTAAGATGACTCCTACGGAGGTGCTTGGTGAAGTGCAAACTCATGACCTATTCAACCAATCACAAAAGGAAGTTCAAGGCCAATCAATAAATGAAGAGAAGAAGAATATTGCTCTCAAGGCCAAGGCTACTCAAGAGGAAAACGATGATGAGAACCAAGATATTGACTCCGATGAGGAAATGGCTCTCATTGTAAAGGGACTTAGAAGAATCATGAAGAAGAAGAAGTTTGGCAAGATGGGACAATCTTCAAAGAAGAATCCTTTTGAGGACAAAGATTGCTTCAATTGTGGTGAAATTGGACATATCTCAATTAATTGTCCAAACAAGAAAGAAGACAAATATGGCAAGAAGAAAGGCAAGAAGAGTGTACCTAAGAGGAAGAAATATTACAAGAAGGAGAAGAATGGTCAAGCATATTTTGTTGAGTGGGATTCCGATGCAAGCTCTGATGAAGAAGATGATGAAAAGCCTTCAAGAGGTCTTGCCGGGGTTGCTATCAAGGAAGCGCCTTCTCTTTTCTCCAAGCCATATTGTCTCATGGAAAAAGGTGAATCAAAGGTAATAATCTACGATGATGGTGATGATTGTGATAGTGATAATGATGATAATGCTTTATCTTATGATGATCTTGTTGCCATGATTATTAAGTCCGATGACAAATTGCGCTTGGAGAGATCAAAGTTAGAGGATTTGGAGTAGAAAAATATTTCACTTCAAAATTCGTTTGAGGAGCTAAAGACTACTCATGAAAATATAAAGACTTCCCATGAAACACTTAACATTTCTTGGGAAACTCTTACAGATGAGCATGAGAAGCTTAAGGAAGCTCACAACTCTCTCCTTGCACAAGAAGTCAAAGGAAAAATGAGTATGGGTGTTGAATGTAATATATTGAATACTCCTCTTTGTTCATCTAACCCATCTTGTAGCACAAGCACTAGCTCTTGCATTAGTGAGGATATGTCTTATGACTCTCTATTATTGGAAAATGAATCTTTGAAGAAGGAGATTGAGTGCTTATCTAATGATCTTGCACGGTATTTTGGAAGTCATGTTCGGTTTAATCATATTTGGACAAATCAAAAATTCACCTTAAATAAAGATGCACTTGGTTACTTGCACAAGAAAGGAAAATAGGCTTTCATTCCTTAGGAAAGTATCTTTGTAAATTCTAATGTTTCCTTTGAGGAAGAAGAAAAGATTAAGATGTGCCATAAGTGCAAGACAAGGGTTGATGTGGATCACCAATGCAAGAGCAAGAAGACCATATCCTTGGATCCTTCATATATTCTTAATAAAGATTCTAAGAGAGTTGTTTGTGCTAAATATGTTGGTCATTCTCTCGGTAGTAGTAAAAAGAAATCTATTTGGGTGCCTAAAATTTTGGTCACTAACATTGAAGGACCCAAGAAAATTTGGGTACCTAAAACAAAGTAATTTATTTTGTAGGTGAACTATAAAGCCGGAGGAAGACATTGGGTAATTGATAGTGGTTGTACAAACCACATGACCGGCGAAAGAAAAATATTCTCTCATCTTGATGAAGACATTTCCGATTTTGATAACATCACTTTTGGAGATGATAGCAAGGGAGGTGTAAAAGGCATTGGTGAAATACCTATCTCTAAAGACTATAATCTCTCTAATGTGATAATGGTTATAAATGTACATTCACTAGCAATGATTTTGAGGTTACCTCACTTGATGGGAAAGATTCAATTTTTAAGGGCTTTCGTCATGAGAGTTTATATCTAGTGGATTTCTCGTCTAAGAAGGCTAATTTGACTACTTGTTTATTCTCAAAAGCCTCTATGGGTTGGTTATGGTATAGAAGACTTGGTCATGTTGGTATGAAACAACGTAATCGGTTGGTGAAACATGACTTAGTTCTCGGCTTGAAATATGTAAAGTTTGAGAAAGATAAATTGTGTAGTGCTTGTCAAGCCAGAAAACAAGTTGCTAATCCACATCCTGAGCACTATGTCAACCTCAAGACCATTGGAATTGCTACATATGGATTTATTTGGTCCTACTACCTATAGAAGCATTGGTGGAAATACCTATTGTCTTGTAATTGTGGATGATTATTCAAGGTTCACATGGGTATTCTTTCTTCATGACAAGGCTATTACGTGTGATATTTTCAAGTCATTTGTGAGAAGAGCCGAAAATGAATTTGAGCTAAAGTTGAAGAAAGTTAGAAGTGACAATGGTAGTGAGTTCAAGAACACAAATGTTGAAGAGTTTTGTGATGAGAAAGGAATCAAGCATGAGATTTCAACTACATATACACCGGAACAAAATGGTGTTGTTGAGAGGAAGAATAGAACCTTGATTGAGATGGCAAGATCAATGCTAGATGAGTACAAAGTTTCGGATTCATTTTGGGCCGAAGCTATCAACAACGCTTGCCATGCCTCTAATAAGCTATATTGTCATAGATTCTTCAACAAAACACCATATGAACTTCTAAATGGAAGGAAGCCAAATATTTCATATTTCCGGGTTTTTGGTTGCAAGTGCTATATCTTGAGGAAAGGATCTCAGTTGTCTAAATTTCAAAGCAAGTGTGATGAGGGATTCCTTCTTCGATATTCTTCAAATTCAAAAGCCTATAGAGTATACAACAAGTCCAAAGGATTTGTTGAGGAGGCATATGATGTGCAATTTGATGAAACTTTGGGCTCTCAAGATGAAAAGGAGAATTTAGATGATGTGAGAGGTGAAGAATTAAGCAAAGCAATGAAGACTATGGCCATTGAGGATATCATGCCTAGAGAAGAAGACGATGATGAAGATCCATCGGCATCTATTGAAGTTAACCCATCTACTTCCACAACAAATGATCATGATTAACAAAATGGTAACTCAAGTAACAATGACTCAACCCAAGAAGATGATCAAATGGCCCATTGTTGACGGTGAAAATCCGTCAACCTAGCCATGAGTTTACCTTCGGTGTTGGCATGACTTTTGTATCTTATTCATTGGTACTAACCCCCGTGGTATAACAAGTTCACTTGTGCATGTCGGTTTTGGAGTTAAGTGTTTACGCAGGGTTTTAACGTTGAAAGCAAGACTTCCGGGATAAGTTCATTAAGCACCTCATGACAAGACCTTGAAGCCCGATACAAGTCAAGCAATGAAGTGAACATGACTCCAAGAGCCCAAGGACCAAGCCCGAGAAGATGATAAACTCCGAGGACCGAACCAGAAAAGTGCTGAATCTTGCAAGACAAGGATTTGAGTCCAATTCGGAGAGAAACCGACGTCAAGGGCCCACATGCAAAAGGGGAGAACATCTAGAAGACGCGGGAAGCAACACCGGGCGAAGCAGGCCACGAGATGGGCCGAATTGGGCCCAGGCCGGCCGGCCCAGCCCAATTCGGGGCCCAATCGGCCTCCCCTTTGACCTAATTGCTTCTCAGGCTATAAATAGCCCCCTGACCGAGAGCCACGTGGATCGTGCTAGTTGTGGGAACCTTGCATGGAAGACCACGTCGGAGCTCCGGAGCGAGGATCAAGATCGAGGGAGGGCCCCGGTGGTGATCTTGTTCATGTAATCATTCATGGTGAAGTTTGTAAGTGAATCCGATTTCTAGCGATTAAGTGCCTTCTCGATGATTTTGTTTTCTTCTTGGTTTTGCTTCTTCTACGATCTAGTTTGCAGCTAGATTACTTAGGGTGCTCTTGTAGCCGCAGTGGCTAGAGGTGCATACCGGACCGGCCAAGTGATTTCAACTTGTTCTATCGAACTCGCCCTAGACTACCCGCTTGAATAGGGATACGTTGTGATAGAACGGGGGTTCCGAAAGGCGGGCGTTTTCGGAGTCGGATGGAAGGCCACGATTTAAAGATGCTTTTAATGAGATTCGCGTTTCTATCTTCATCTATCTTGTTTGGAGCTACAACATAAGCATGATCTAGATTCTCTAGATTGGTTATCTCTTGCTTTCTCTTGTTACCTCTTTAGTAGATTAGATTAGATACGTTTTCTTTATGAGTTAGTAGATTAGATGCAACTTACCTTCATAAGATAGCTTACCTTGCTTTACTAGATTGAATCCTTGCGTTGCACATTGTTCCACGGATTCGATACCTTGGGTTCACCACTCGAGGGAAGAAGGGTCCCTTGACTACGACGGGAGACTTGTCCGCTTGCAAGTCATAAACGAACTTTGATAAAACTATTAACCGTCAACAAACCCCTTTTTCTGGCGCTGTTGCCAGGGAACAAGCAATCAAGATCCGATCTAGTATCGCTTATCTTTCAGTTTTTCTTTTGATTTTCTTTTGCATCTCTTATGTTTGATCATCCTCAAAAGAAAAAAAATCAATCTAATCTAGCTTTGATTAACCCTAATTTTTCTTTTGTTAGATTTTTGTTTCATCACTAACCCTAACCGGAGATGGTTGGCTACCTCTCCAAGAAACCCAAAACTTTTTTGTGGATGATCCAGGAAAACTTTACATGCAAAGATGACGTGCAACACAAGCTAAAGGGGTGGAAACCCTAGATTCAAAAGTTGAAGTCGAAGGACCGTCGAAATCTCCAAGGGAATCACCACTTCCAAGTCAAGACGCCGGAAGGCCGTTCAAGATCAAGAGGAGGATGGAGAAGATGGAGATGGAGAAAGAAGCTCAACACCTAAAGGCTGCCAAGGCAAGATCCACATGCGAAGTGTTCATCATGATGAAGATGCTAGAGACGCAAGTGGGACAACTTGCGGGCGCCCGATGGGTAACAAAGAAGAATATCCGAGACAACTCCAAGGTCCCAATACGGCGAAGGCTACTCAAACTCATTCGGGAGAGATGAAGGATCACACTAGAGACCATGAAGATCACGACCGAAGGACCGGAGTTCGAGATGCCGAGCCACAAGGAAGTTGTTGCATCCGTCAAGACCAAAGGACAAAGCCAGCCTGTGAAGACCAAAAAAATGACTAAGCCAAAGTGGGTACCCAACATTGCAATGCCCACAAAGAGCGTTGATCCGGAGTAATCAAGTGAAGAAGTCTAGCCATGGACTATAAACGAAGCGCTAGGTGGGAGGCAACCCGTTTCGTCAAGTCAAGAATAAGCTACCGGGAGGACAACCCGATTCCAGGTTTTTCAAGTCTTTTTAAATATAATTCAGTTTTGAATTTTACTACGCAAAACATTAGACTTAGAATGGTTGAACAATATAGAGACATAATTCTTGGTTGAATATTTTGCTTGATCATAAACCCTTTACATGAACCATCCTATGTGATTGTTTGCTTCTTTTTCGAGAAACCACAACCAAAAAAAAATTTCAGAACCTAACTCAACCCTTCACCCTCATTATGGTGCTGTGGTTGACTTACTTTTTCATGCTAAAAACACTCGAGTAGAGCCACGACTTGTACCTAGGTGTTAATTAAATTTCAGCATGTGGTAGGACTCGCGTGAACCTAGAATCTTGATTTTTGGTTGGTTTAAAAATCCATATCCTTGGTTTCTCTAAGATTAGAATTTTTCTAAGCCTCACTTAATTTTATTTCATTCAAAATCTCTCTCATCTAATCAAAATTAGGACCTAAACCTATGCCCCCATGATCAAGCCGGGAAAAGCTTGCTCTCAACTAATGAAGGCAAACTATACCGGTGAGACCGAAATCGACGTAGTCGGAAAATATTTTCGACTCACATTTGTTTTTAATGGTTTAAAAACTTCTCTAAATTTATGCTTGAGCTCTTGCATGGCTCTGAAAAATATTTTTAAATTTCGAGATTAGAGGAGTGCTTAGCCTTAAACACACTTAAAGGGAGGCAATCTAGTTAACCTAACCATGCATGCACCATGATACATCACGGGATGCCCCTCCAACATCTTTTATCAAACCACATGCAAAGTACAAGCATGGGGGGCAGCCAAGGCTTTGTTTTGTAGGAATATCATGGATGCATGTGAGGCAAGGGAGTATGGAAGTGAATCAAGCGAAAACATCAAGTGGAAGGAGCAATAATGCAAGCGAAGGAGTGGACGGGAACGTTTGGAAGGTGTACGCGATCACGAAGCAACATGAATGCACTAGAGAAGAACCGAGCCAAGAGGAGGAGAGAGGTAAGTCTTTCATCCAACTCTTTGTTCGTGTGCTCTAGTTTGTAGGCCGGAATCACCTTAGACTTAGCCATCCACCGCGTTTGTTTCGTGCAACAAACCACATCCTTAATCCACTCAAAGTCCAGACTCCAAAATAATATTTGTGTACCTTGTTACCGGGTGAAGACCCCGGATATATATTTGTGAGGGAGAGTGCTGCAATCAAGGAAGAAAACTACAAGTCTTTTCACCGAAGAAGAAGGGATCATCGTCGTCTAAGCCATCATCGACAACCTCTTCGAGGAGGCACTCAGTTTCCGAGTTTCCTTGGAGTATGGAGGAGGACACGGCACCGTCGAGGAGGAACCACACTCTTCTCCTTGGTGGCATGAGGGCCACACAAAACTCGTTTATTAGGTTCACCAAACCTCAAGGACATATGGAGGAGCCGCCCGTCCAACCTCACCACTTGACACGATCATCCGCTCCACCTCCTTACGCTCCGCGGTAACCCGAGGGGTATGTCATCATGACGGAGGAGGAGGAGAAGAAGCTCGCTCGCCTTAAGTAGAGGCTTGTAGCGAATGTCGACATCGACGACCAAGCTCTCCACATATTGGGTTTCATACGGGACACCGGTGCAATTCTCTAACGGAGTGTCGGCAAACACCCACAAGGAATTCGCCTAGGAAATTTTCATGACCATGGCGCATACCCTTGATGAAGGAGTGCTGAGTCTCTCATTCCGTTGGAGGGAGCCCACAAGAGGAGAAGAAGGAAGACACCGTCGGAAGGGTAACCTTGATCAATGATGCTATTTCTAGCACCTTGATGGGGTAATCTCCTTTCATCCATGGGTTGCAATCGATCTTGAGATGTAATCGAACTTTGTTGGATTATCTATCTATCATCTTGTGTTGGAAATACTTTAATGCCTAAGGTTAGCTACCATGCCGTAAAGGGAGTAAGGTCACAATGCTTCCTTGGATCCATTCAACACAATCCCCGATAGATTAGATTGGTTTTCATGTTCGAAACGATTGCATGTTCTAGTATCGTAGACCCATGGGCGAGTGTCTCCTATTTTCAAAAGGGAGCTCCGGAACAAGTGGATGTGCATGAAGGCACATTGGAAGGTTTTTGGATTATGATCGCGGGAAGAGACCATCAACGAAGAAATACTATCCGGAACTGATTATCCAAGTGTGTCACTTTTGTGCAAGTGGATTTTTGGGTGAACAAGAGAGACAAAGATAACCAACACAGAGTTGAATTGGCTTTACTCGGCTTTGATTGCCAAGTGGCCAATAGACCCCACTCACCTATGATCAACCGGTGGTGTTGTTAAGCAACATCAAGTTTGGAAGATATTGGTTCGGGATGTTGCCTCTCCATATTGGCTATCTCTTTAAAACCGGGTATTACAAGGAACCCGAATCATCTCCTACCCGGGACTTCCCTAGGAATATATGAAGAAAGGAAAATATATAAGTGAAGATGAGAGAGGAGGCTTCCAAGTGGCCTAGGTGAATTTGCCCCTTCCGGATTGAAGATTAAAACTTTTTCTTGAGGGGAAGAAGATTGGTTAGAGGAAGGACTTCTTGTGCCGGTGAAGAAAAATAAAAGAGAAGGATTATAGGAGAAGGATCTTCTATGGCCCAAGAATAAGGTGCATAACAAAATTATGTCCCACCATTGGGAGGAACCCCGGCGCCGCCGAGTTACTACGGTGGTGTACCAATGCAAGCATGGGGGAGTGGTGCAGCCATACCCCCACCAATTTTGTGGTGCCCAACGTAGCCTTTGCGGAGCCATATGCACACCTTCCACAACCACAACAAAATGGAGCCACCATTGGAGGATACGCTGCAAGGAACGTGCAAATTATTGCAGCCATCCTAACCAATGCAAACCAAATGGGTGAAGGAAATGCAAACGTCGCTTATGTGCTTGGACACCTTCACCTAGCACCGTCGGACAATTCATAGGAGTGGTGCATTCTTATTACAAGTAAGGGTACAACAACCAAGACTATCAATATCAACCACCGGCGGAAGATTAGAGAGAGTAGGAGCTTTAGCTATCTTTCCTTTACCCCCTTTTCTTTAATTTTCAGCTTGTTTGCACTTATGTATGCGTAGTATCCTTTTGTGCTGATTTGTCCTGATATTCAGCAAGGAAAAGTCAAAGAAAAAAAAGAAAAAAGAAGTGAAAGAAATAAAAAAATAGAAGAGGAAGGAAAAAAAGGAGGAAAAAAAGTGAAAGAAAGATAGAAAAAAAGGAGGCAAGAAGAGAAGAAGAAGAAAAAAACGAGGGGGCTGAATTTGGTGTTTTCTTTTGTGCTGTGCTCTTTGTCGGTGACTACGTTTGTGCCTAGGCTCACGTCTCTAGCATGGTTTAGCCTAGGACCAGCACAGTACCACCGTTGAACAATTATTCAGATTGCTTTTAAATAACGTGGTGCTAGTCATTCCTTGTTTCAGCCCACCTATAGCTCCACATATTCGACTACAGCTTGACAGGTTTTGTTGCTGCGGCACCGATACTCTTTATCTCAGGCTTGCAGACTTGTTGGTAGCCGTTCCCTCCTGTCAAGCAAGGTAAGTACTTGTAAGAGCTTGTTTGAACAAGTTGAGTTGAGATAATTACACCCAACACATCCTAGTAGTTGACAGGAGAAAACATATTCTTGTGTTTCTTGTTTTCTACTAATAATGGCAGGTGATATAAAGATTTTTGAGCAGTTGAATCTAGACTCTCATCTTCAAGACATCATTCAACAATTACCATTATATGCTGGTATGTTTGATCCTCATGCTTACATTGAATGGGAGCTTAAGGTAGACGCAGAATTTGATAAGTATGACTTGTTTGAACATCAAATGATTTTTGTTGCTTCTACTGCTTTAACAAATTATGCTTTGACTACATGGAAACATATTTGTAGGCACAACAAAGTTCCACAAACTTGGAAAGATTTTAAAATACGTTTTCATAATGAATATGTTCTTGAATATTATGTTGATTGGTTGCTTGCAAAATTAGACAACTTGAAGCAAGGTAGTAGGACTGTCAAGGAATACTATCATACCTTCAAGATTTTTGTCATGTTTGGTGGATTAGATGAATGCATGGAGAAAGTTATGAGTAGGTTTAAGAAAGAGCTCAATTCTGAAATTCAAACCATGTTAGTTGGCAAATCATATGATAATATTGTTTCATTATTTTGGCTTGCTGTGAGTGCTGAAAAGGAAATTTTGTTGTCTGTGAATACATGCAAGAATGATGAGGCCCATAATGTTGAAAATTTGACCGCTATAAATGTTATACAAGAGCATGAAATTGTTGAACCTATTGCTGATTTTAGTTTGTCAGAAGATGAATTGCATGTTGTTCCTTGTGATAAAGAGAAGTTGTATGTTGATGCTTCGTTTATTCCTATGCCACAAGTTGTGAATAAGAGTGATACTTCTTCTCAGATTGCAGCACCTTTACTAGAGTTAGAGCACTCTCTTTTTCCCCTTGTTTTTCATAACATTTTGCAGGAGGAAAAGAAGAATATATTTGAGTGCATTCAGCAATGTGAGCAACAACATGCGCCGCAAAAGTGTGAAAAGAATGATTGTGCAGCACCTGCAATGTCAAAGGTGAGTCAGCAAAGCAACAAACTCAATGCTGAAATCAGTCCATGTGAGTATGATCACGCTTCACTCGTATCTACAACACACCTAGTACATGGAGATGATGATTCTATTCTTGATTATACACATGCTGACACAAGGCGTGTTCATTGCATTACTAGTGAGAAAGAGGAGTTTGAAATTATATCTTCTTCAAATTGTTTAGGTTATATCGAATTTGATTTTGTTTGTGACCTGAAAAGTTTGGTGAATAAATTATATGACAAATCTGATTTGCCAAGTTTTAATCATTGTTTACTTCATGCAATTGGTAAATATGATAGCGAAAGACAATATCTGGTGCATAGAATTTATATTTGCTCAAAATCTCCATTTGGGTTACATCACCATGATAAAATAGGGGGCTGCACTAGTGCTAATAATGTCTCGCAAAGTGCTTCTAGATTTTCTCTTAAGCAACAGGGTCACCCCAAAGAAGGGGAGCATTGCTGGTTCTCGCTTTGCAGCATACAAGTCGCTTTGTGTCCCAACATCGAGGCAAGCACTTTTAGATGCCACAGGAACAAGTCGAGGACGACTTGCAGCCAAGAAGGGGAGAATGATGAGGACATCACCGTCTCAGATATGACCACAATAGCATGCTTTTATTATAAGGTGAACTGATTCCTTATCATCATTGTATCCAATACATTTGATGAATTATTGCTGCACTATGATGTTTGTTGGTTGTCATTTTCAGAAATACTTACGTGGATCAAAAAGGTTGCTTAACACACATGGAAGGCATGGAGGACCAAAGAAGTTGATTGGGGGCCAAGTCCAAGTGTTCCACACGTCCTACACCAGGCCACCACGTCACTTTTGGCCCAAAGATGGAAAGAGATCAAGGCCAACACGTTTTGGGCGCTGGATTCGGACTGCACGACTAGGTAAAGTTGCAACGGATGCCACAACCTCATACGGACTCCGTTTGGGACGTTCTTTATATAGTTGGAAAGATAATTTAATAGAGCTTGCGCTGGCACCGGTCTAGTGTCAAAATAATTTCTGAGTCGACGGGAATCGTCGAAAGAAGTGGACGTCCAGAATCTGTCAAGGTGTTGTGTCGCCCGGTTTTGGCCTGTTGGCCCATGTATCATGTTGGAGCCCATAGGGGTGCGTCCTAGGGTTGGAGCACGACCCCCACCAGGTCTTGGTCGTGCCCCTACCCTCTCATATACCCCCATAGCCATCACAAACAGAATGGGGTTTTGTTTCGTTGTAAGTTTAGCCATTGCTACTTCCTTGTAGACGCGTGTGTCGGCTAGATCACCCGTTCTACCTGATTCGGAACCCCAACTTGGTTACTTCAGATTGGTTTTCCATCTCCACATTTGCAATTGAGTTGCTTGTTATACTTGTTCTTGCTTGTTCTTCGATTGCTCGCAGGAACGGGTGCCCTAGTGGCGGTTGACGCGCTCCACAAGATCACGACAGCCATAGGAAGTGGTGTATCGGTTGCTAAGGCGCAGCCTTGAAGGGTTGTAGTCGGGCCGAGAACGTCATCTCCTCTTCAATCGAGTTATCCATGCCTCTCATCGAAAGATCGGGAACAAACCCTAGCGGGTCCATATCAATTGATAAGAAT
The DNA here is from genome assembly GCA_947561735.1 of Cenchrus americanus. Taxonomy (NCBI): domain Eukaryota; kingdom Viridiplantae; phylum Streptophyta; class Magnoliopsida; order Poales; family Poaceae; genus Cenchrus; species Cenchrus americanus. Next base: position 140,586,731 of record OX387239.1, on the reverse strand, counting down.
AGATAGATTGTGTTAGGATTCTTTCTCATCTCGTTGTCCTCCTAGCTCGCTATCCTCTCTAGTCTTTTATCTACATCTCCTAGAGTGTGTCAAGTTATCCCCAAATATCTTTATTCGTTATCCCCCGCTTTAGCTCTTTACCGAGTCTTGGTTATTCTCCACTGTTTACTCGATCATCTTTGTCATAGCGCCTCCCACGGGAAAATATAAATACGATAACCCGAATACCACCGGGTGAAGTGCTACAACGGTAATCCATGCACTTGCAGATCTTTCTGTGATCATGTGTTTTACCCCTGACGTTCCTTAGCTCCATTACTAGGTACCAACTTAGTGGTGAGGCTAAGGAGTGTCAACACTGGCGCGCCAGGTAGGGGATGTCGCCGAAGATCACGTGGCGAACTCGACGGCTTCAATCGTCATCAAGCCAACTGCCGCTTTCAACCGCCGACACCTTCGTCTTTGGCTCCTGGGTTTGCACCGCTGATGGCGCTGGATCGTTCTAGCGCTACCTCACCATGTCCCCAGACCTGGAGATCGGACTCGTGACGCTTCCCGAAGCCATACAGGCAACTCATCAAAAAATTCGATGAATTTTCGCTCTGCAATCAAGTCGCTGACTTCGAGACCAGATCCACCTCCAACTCGAACTCGATGTCGCCCTGGATCGAATCATGCAAGCCGGCTCCTGAGCCATCATGTGGAACAGTCCTCCTCCACGAGCACTTCCCATACGGCCTTTGCAACTCTAGCAGGGCCCACGCGGAAGCTCTCACCGCACGTCGGGCTGGCAAGAAGATTGTCTCCAAGTACTCCTCGGACTCCAACGTCGCACCTGGCTACAACGCAGACTCTTCCTATGAGTTCGACTTCGGTTCGGACCCAATTGAGTTCGAGTCGGAGCTCAACACAACTGAGGAACTGCTGTCAGGTCCTACCGCTGGCTTGGTCATTACATCTACTCCCGCCGGCAGATTCGTCTACTGGCCCGACCGCAAGCCCGCAGACCTGATTGACGACAACTCGGGCTGCATCACCTACCTCGAGACACTCCCCTTCAAGGAGGGGAGCCCGCTGGCTCCAAATGATGACGAGCACACCCCCACTAAGGTGGCGTCTACCAACTCCGGCCTCTACCCCCCTGACCGTGAAGTCTTCATGGTAGCTGGGGATGCTGGAACCTCGGAAGACAGAACCGATCGGTACCTCGATGCCATCATAGAGGATGAGTTGATAGCCAATGCACCTCCAAATGAGACTGCCGAAGAAAAGAATGCTCGGTGTGACCGCAATAGGAAGCAGGCCGAACGACGCCGACATCTCCGGGAAGCTCTCCCCATCCGGAACCTTAACGAGGCTCTAGATCAAGTCGCCAACCGGGTGCACACCACCCCTGAGCAATGCCTCATGTCTATTACAACAATAGCACGACAGGCTCAGGGGCACCACGTAGGTGAAGTCATTGCCAAGCTTGCTGAAGACGCCTACTTCATGCGGGTCAACAACAGAGTTGCCCCCGCTGGAAACCACGAAGCCACTAGTCACAGCCGCACCCCAGCAGACGGCAGACAGAACCGCGTCATGGAGAACACCAACCAACACCCAACCACTCTAGAGCCTCCGTGGGAGGACCCTTACATGGTGTCTACAAAGGTGGGGGTGGTGGCGGCGGCGACGGGGGTAGCAGTGGCGACAGTTCCTCCCATGGTGGCGACATAAGAGCTGGTGGCGGTGGCGATTGTGGAGGCCGAGGCCAAGCGAACAGTCACGCCACTGACAACACACACGGTGGCTACCATGCTCGCCACAGGATCGACGAGATCTGCCACGCGAAGAAGGCTACCGAAGTCAGCGATAGCGACGACTTTCCCACCTACTCTGCATGACTTCGCGATCTGCTTCTCCCCGAGAAATTCAAACCTCTCGGGAACACCAAGTACGATGTGAAACAAGACCCAGTTCAGTGGCTCAGGTGCTATGCCTTGTCCATTGAAAACGTGTGTGGCAACAACGACATGAAGTGCCTCTACTTCCACTTCTGTCTGGACCAGGCTCCACTTACTTTGCTCGAGTCACTCGACAAGAACTCGATCGACCAATGGGACCAACTGAAGGCCCAGTTCACCAGCAACTTCGTGGGCTCCATGGGGCGCTCGGGTACCCACATGGATCTGGCGATGGTCAAGCAGGAGCAAGGCGAGATGCTCCGCCAGTACATGTGCCGCTTTTTCGATAAGCGTGCGACTGCAGTCGATGTGACCGACCAAAAAGTCATCGACCTCTTCCAAGACGGGCTCAACCACCGTCGCACCTTCGAAAACTTCGGCCGCCGTCGCTCGAGTTCCATCACCAAGCTCAAAGACGTCATCACCTCATGGGCCGACGAAGAGGACAAGGCGAATGCCAAGTACGACTCCATTCGCGGCAAGATCAAGAACAACACGACCAGCAACAACAACAACAACAACGATCAAGGGGGTTGCAACAATAACAACTACTTGAGTCCTAACCGCAAGCACAAGCCAGACAACACAATCGCGACTATATAGTGCCCTATGAAGGACAACTTCAAAAAGAACTCTGGCGGTTTCCAAGACTTGCTCAAAGAGAAGTGACTGTGGCGAGCACTCAAAGATATTCCTAAGCCACGGCCTCCTCATGACAAGAACGACAAAAAAAGTCGATGAAGGCAACGAGGACTTCGAGGAACCGGACAAGAAGGTGAATGTCCTGTTCGGTGGACTACCCACCAGGCGGTCGCAAAAGCTCAGCCTACGAGAAGTCTTGAACATCGAACTAGCGGTGCCGACACCTCTAAGGTGGTCGGAGGTACCCATAACCTTCTCCCGCGCGTATCAATGGACAAGCTTCTCTAAGCCAGGACGTTTTCCACTAGTCCTGAAACCAGTAGTCGTGGGCTCCAAACTCAACAAGGTACTCATTGACGGTGGGAGCTGACTCAATGTCCTCTTCACCAAGACCTTGAAGAAGTTGAAGCTCGACATCACTGACATGCTCACCAAGAGCGCGTCGCCCTTCTACGGAATCGTCCCAGGCAACGCGGCTATACCACTTGGCTCAGTGGTCCTGCCAGTTACCTTCGGGGAGACAAGAGAGAACTACCGCACCGAGTACATCAAGTTCGAGGTTGCAGACTTCGAAACCTCCTACCATGCCATCCTCGGCACAATAGCCATCGCAAAGTTCATGGCAGTCCCCCACTACACCTACTTGGTACTCAAAATTCCAAGTCCTGCTAGAGTACTCGCGCTGCAAGGGGACTTGAAGATTTCTTACGACTGCGACACCGAAGCTGTGGAACTCGCAGCCACTAATCAAGTACCTAATGCAAAGATGGAGATCTTCGATGCCTCCAAGAAGCTTCCCCCAACTGAACTCGAGATACCTGAGAAGACTGACACTGCAAACAAGCCTCAACCAACAGAGGAAGTGCAGGTGAAGGCCATCGACCTTGGGACCGGTGAAAACAACAAGACTACCATGATCGGCACGGGGCTCGACCACAAATAGGAAGATGTGCTCAATAGCTTCTTCCGGGCTAACTGAGACATCTTCGCGTGGAAGCTAGCAGACATGCTAGGGGTGCCCAAGCGACAGCATCTCCACCGCTTCGCTGAGGACCGACGGGACGCCATCAACAAGAAACTCGCCAACCTACTCGCGACTGGCTTCATACGTGAAGTCTTCCATCCTGAGTGGCTCGCCAACCCCGTCCTCGTCCACAAGAAGAACACGAACGAGTGGAGGATGTGTGTCGACTACACCGACCTCAACAAACACTGCCCCAAGGACCCCTTCGGTTTGCTGCATATTGATCAAGTCATGCAACAATGTCGTTTAGGTTGAAGAACACTAGCGCTACCTACCAGCGAGCTATCCAGGCCTGCTTCAAGAAGTAGCTCTACAAGAACATTGAAGCCTATGTCGATGATGTGGTCATCAAGTCCAGAAACTCCGACACACTCATCGCTGATCTTGAAGAGACTTTCGCATCCCTGCGAGAGTACCAATGGAAGCTCAATCCCAACAAGTGCGTCTTCGGCGTACCTTCTGGGAAACTACTCGGCTTCATCATCAGCCATCGCGACATTGAAGCCAATCCCGAGAAGATCTCCTGCATCACCAACATCAAAGCTCCAACCTGCATCAAGGATGTCCTGAAGCTGACCGGGTGCATGGCGGCCCTGAACAGATTCATCTCAAAGCTTGGAGAACGAGGACTACCCTTCTTCAAACTACTCAAGCACCAAGAGAAGTTCGTGTCGACCGAGGAGGCTGATCAAGCTTTGGTGCAGCTCAAAGACTTCCTGTCGAAACCACCGGTCCTCACGGCTCCTCGCAAAAAGGAGTAGCTACTGCTCTACCTCGCTGTGACAACTCATGTGGTCAGTACTGCCATCATCGTTGAGCTGCAGGAAGAAGGCCATGCCTACCCAATCCAGCGACCAGTCTACTTCGTCAGTGAGGTTCTGTAAGAGTCCAAGGCACGGTACCAGCCGGTCCAGAAGCTACTCTACGCAGTACTCATCACCTCGCGGAAGCGACAACACTACTTCCAAGAGTACATGATCGTTGTTATCACCGACTACCCACTCGGTGACATACTTCGCAACCAAGATGATACTAGAAGAATCTCCAAGTGGGCGGTCGAACTTGGCGCCCTCAATATCAACTTCAAGCCACACACTGCTATCAAGTCCCAAGCACTAGTCGACTTCATGGCAGAGTGGCGATAGAATCAGCTACCAACTCCAATAGAGCAACCAATGCACTGGGTGATGTACTTCGATGGCTCACTCAAAATTGAGGGCGCGGGTGCAGGGGTACTCTTGATTTCTCCAAAAGGTGAACAACTCAAGTACATCCTGCAGACTTCTGGAAGGTCTCAAACAACAAAGCCGAGTACGAAGCCCTACTACACGGGCTTCGCCTTGCAATTTCATTGGGCATCAAGTGACTACTAGTCTATGGCGACTCCGCAGTGGTCGTCAACCAAGTCAACAAGTCTTGGGATCGCAACAAGGATAACATGGACGCATATTGTCTAGAAGTCTGCAATCTGGAGAACAAGTTCTATGGTCTCGAGTTCCACCACGTCGTTCATGACAACAACGTTGCAGCGGACGTCCTGTCGAAGCTTGGTTCCACTTGCGCACAAGTACCCGTCGGAGTCTTCGTCCATGAGCTTCACGCGCCATCCATCCCGGAGTCGGCGCGAACGACTACTGACCCTATGCCACAGCAGCCCGATCAGGGGGTCATGATGATCGATGTGGACTGGAGACAACCCTTCATCGACTATATCCACGAGCAAAAGGTTCCCTCTGACAGTAACAAGGTCGAACAACTCGTTCGCCGAGCCAAGACCTACGTAGTAGTCAAAGACAAGCTCTAGGGGCGGGGTCCCACTTCTGGAGTACTCATGAAGTGCATACCTCGAGATGAAGGCAAGGACATCTTGGAAGAGATCCACAAGGGTGTCTGCGGTAACCACGCGTCTTCTCACACGCTGTTGAGTGAAGCTTTCCAACAAGCTTTCTCCTGGCCCACAGCTCTGGCCGATGCTGAAGAACTCGTCAAAAAGTGCCAAGGATGTCAATTCTTCGCCAAGCAGCACATGTCCCAGCCTACAATCTGGTCACTATACCACCGACCTGGCCCTTTGCCTGCTGGGGACTCGACATCATTGGGCCTCTACAAACTGCGCCATGAGGATTCAACAGAATATTGGTGGCCATCGACAAATTCACCAAGTGGATCGAGGTCAAGCCGGTTACCTGCCCAATGGCTGACAGAGTACTTGACTTCCTGGATGAACTCGTGCATCACTAGGGGCTACCCCATCGCATCATCACAGACTTAGGTTCCAACTTCAACAACCATCAGTCCTGGGAATACTGCGAGAACAGCAGGATCGACGTACGATACATCTCAGTCGCCCACCCACACGCCAACGACCAAGTTGAGCGCGCCAACTGGATGGTACTCGACGCCCTCAAGAAGTGATTGCACGACGCAGGAGGCAAGTGGATCAAGGAACTACCCAACGCAATTTGGGCGCTTCGTACTCAACCTACTAAGCCAACAGGGAGTTGTCGTACTTCCTGGTCTACAGCTCCGAAGCTATTCTACATGCTGACGTGATGTGGGAATCCCCGGTAGTAGAAAAATACAACGAAGGCATCTCAGAAGATAGTAGACATGTTGACATCAACAGCCTCGAAGAAGCCCGCTGTGCCGCCCTCATCCAGTCAGCAAGGTACCTAGAGGGTATCTGATGCTACCATGATTGGAACGTCAAGTAACACTCCTTCAATGTTGGCGATCAAGTCCTCCATCGCATTCAGAACACAGATGGACTACACAAGCTCAGCTCGCCATGGGAAGGTCCCTTCTTAGTCTCCAAGGTGACCGGACCAGGCTCATATCGCCTCCAAACACTTGAAGGCAATGACATCAGCAACTCGTGGAACGTTGACCAGCTGTGTCGCTTCTACGTGTAGTCACTCGACTACTCTTCTACAAGTCTAGCCTACACAGCTACTCATGGACTCTTCGCTATAAGCGGCCTCTCGGTCCTAGCACTAGTCTCCGGACTACTCTTTTCCAAGATCCAGCATCAACAGTTACTAACAGATTTTGGGCTGCCTAGAGCAAAAGGATTCTGGCGGCGGTCTACAAACCATGTATTCTAGGTTCAGCCTATGCAGCTACTAATGGATCTTCAGCTGTAAGCGGCTCAAGAGCCATAGCAAACACTTAGCCGTAGGAGGCCTACGGGTCCTGTCGACTACTCATCTGTAAAGGGCCCTGGCCATCCAGGTGTACTTCTTCATCAGTAATAAAGTTTGATTTTACTCAACTCATTTACTGTACCTTCTAATTTGGCAGACTCTACCGAGTACTACTACTCACAACTACTCCCATGGCTTGGTACTCCGCGCACTTCGCTACAAGTGGCGGCCACAAGTACTCATTACATATACAAGTAGTGGACAACTTTCATTGATATTTCAAACTAAGTTTCTGATTACTTTGTTTATATTAAATCAATTACCCTAAGCTACCACTATAGGTACAACTATTGGAGATTCAGCTTCCCCTCCACCTGCTCAGCAATGGGCGCCATCTCTTCAAGGAGAGCCTTGTACTGCTCATCGATACAGTTCACCGCAAGACCTCTAGCTACCACATCCACCGGTGTTTTCTGGAAGTACCACTTCATGTACGCCAACACTTGGTTCGGGATGGACTTCGCCAGATGCTTGACGTATGTCGCCAAGCACCCGGGGGCTTCCTTCAGCCTATCTACTAGTGGGGCTAGCTTAGGTCCTCTCGAATGTGGCACTAGTAGTCTCGCAATGGGCAGTACGGCTTCTTCGAGTTCTTTCAGCTGGCCTCGAAGCTTCTCACAGTCTTCATTGAGCTTCTACAGAGATTTATAACAATTGACAAGGTCACGGTCTGAGGCTTCACGGAGCTCCATGTGTGTGATGCACTCATGGCTCAATTGAGCATACTCATATTCCAGTACCTTTCTTGTGTCGGTCTCATGGTACATGATGTTCTTGAGGTCCGTCTTATATGCCTTCAACTGATCGACCTTTGCCTTAAGATCTGTCAGATTACTCACACGTACTACAATAAGTACTCAGCGGCTTTGGCAGGAGACACACATTTGTTCTTCTGGCGCAATGACTTGTTCTTCCAGATCAACGTCCCTCTTTGTTTGCATCTCTTGTACCTCGTTATGGTACTGAGCGAAGGCGCCATGGAGCTTGGATTGGAGCAACGTGGAGTGCTTCTTGAACTTCTCTAGCTCATTCTCTAAATCCTCGGCGCGGAGGACGGTGTCACCATATGCCTTCAGAAGATCGGTCTTCTAACGGGATCTCTCCACCAAGCACTGCGCAAGACACAACAATCGGTCAGTACTCAATATTCAGAAAGGAAAGTAAACTCAAGGTACTCGCAGCATACCTTGATCCAGTTCTCCATCCAGCGCCATGACTCCATTCTCAGCGACACAAAAGCCGGGTCAATGAGATCATCGTCCAGCAACTCAAGACCCCCGTGGCTTGAAGATCCTGTCTCTGGCATGGGCGCCGAGCGGAGCGGTGCAGCCTCTTCTATCACCGCCTCGCGGACGACGAATTGAGTACTCGCCTCAAGTTGCGGATCAATCTGCGCCTCTGCACTTGCTTCGGGGGCTACTGTAGTCCCCGACCCGGGGGCTGTTGCTGTCGTCACTTCAACAGCTGGCTCTGTTACTGTCTCCAAAACAGACGTCTCCATGGCTACCGCTTCGGGGATCGTGGCTCCCTTGCCTTGTGCTCTAGTCAGAATCAGTACAAGAAGTCAAGTCAACGACTACGACTACCCTCCATGATGACTACTTGTGGTTGCATGAAGCATACCTTCAACCAGGGTCGCCTCTTCAAGCACTAGCTCTACCACGGCACCAGCTTGTGGTGGTAGTGTAGGTTCGCGCGCTTCCGCTGAGCGGTCTTCTCCATCGGCCGTAGTGCTAGTGAAGGACCGATACGGTGAACCAGAGAGGGGGGGGGCGTGAATGGGAGCCGATAAAAATTTTCCTCGAAGGAGATGGAAACTCCAACAAGATGAACACGACTTCCAACACACGTCTCCGACTCACTACCCAAGTTGGCCAAGCCCACATAGCCACTGGAGTGCCACTGGACCTAGGAACCAACACACAACCTTCCGACCCGAGAACGTAGTGGAACACCAAACCTCGAGTCCACTGACCAACACTGGTCAGACCGGTGAGCACCACCGGTCAGACCGGTCCCTGCTGGTGAAACTTGGCGACTTCCACTAAGTGGCTCCACACCGGTCAGGCCGATGCAACACACGGTCATACCGGTCACAACCAGAAAGCCCCAAATCACCAAACATGCCAACCGACATCCAAACCGACCCAAACACGAAACAGCCCCAACACAGGACAACAGCAAACTCACCCAGACGTTCACCTGAGCAAAAGCCCACCAAGGGTTGCACCGGTCAGACCGGTCAAGAGCACCGGTCAGACCGGTGTAGCCTGGGCAGCACGGGATGAACAGCACCCGTGGGTCAACTCCTCCAAATCCAAACTTCGATCTCCCGAATCGCTCCACGGACTTGAACAAGACTTTGGGGATAATAGGAACACCTGACGAGGAGTCCATACCCAAGTTTAATCCCACCAAAACTTGTCCAAAAAGGAGGAATCGAAGAAATTCCGCCAAGAACACCTCTAACCCTAGAACTCGGAAAACCCTAAAATCGAGCCCCTTTACTCACAAATTTGGGAGGGGAATCACAGCCCAAAGAACCACGAAGGGTTCCCACAAATTTCCCCGATCAAATACCCAAGGGCAAGGTCCCGAAAACAACCCAAAGAAATCACCAAGAGAGGGCTCCGAAAATCACCACCAAGAACAACCGGGAACAACACATCCAAACCATGACGAACCACGCATGCCACAAAGGTTCATACAAGGTCTAGCTTGCCGCCTGATCATCCAACCCTCTCAACAAGATCCCACCATGAAGCTCTCAAGCTAGTCTTATGGAAATCCTAAGAAAATAGGAAGGGAAAATAAGAAAGCAAATGAATTAGGGTTCCAAGAGCTTTTCTCCCATCCTAGCACCTCATGGGTTATATAGAGGCATCCGAAAGTCTGAAATACCCTTTCCTAGCAACTAGGGATACAAGCACCTCAAGGACAGTTTTGGAAGTCTTCAAGCTTTCTCCATCGGACGGATACCCGGCGACCGCAACCTTCTTAGCCTCGACGTAAGCCTTGCGATCCCGACGCGTGTCCTCCGCTTCGAAGATTCCGGAATGCGTCGTCGCACACCGGTCAGACCGGTGCTCATCACTGGTCAGACCGGTACCCACCGGTCAGACCGGTCAGACCCACCGGTCAGACCGGTCTGGCACTGCTGCAGCACCGTCTTCAGTTCTTCGGTATTGGCTTTGTGGATCAACCAAGGAACCCAGTGGTTTTCTGGTGAACCACCAGAAACCCCGCGAACTCGGTGTAGCCTCCGCCAATCGCCACTCATGACTCAGCTCCCACGTAGTCCCGGCTTGACCTTGGTTTTGAGGCTCAACCAAGAAACCGTCCATGACTTCATCTTGCTGTTCATGCCACCATGCGGCCCGCACTTGACCCCGCTGGCTACCGGGTCCCTTGAACGAAGCCTACTTGTCTTCTCCACACCTGGAGGCCTCACCGGTGATGACCTTTCGCGCTTGTTCTTTACCTGCACCAACACCAGTCAAGTCGCAACCTGCACCTGTATTACTTAGCAAAAAATCAGTCCACACAACGTTGTTAATCAGTCATCACACAGGGAAGCGACCATCCACCGGTCCTCGAACCACACATGGTCCTCAATCTCCCCCTTGATGAGTGCATTGACAACACCCACACAAAGTAACAAGAGAGAGAAAAGAAGAAGAAAAGAAACGAACAAAAGGAAACTCCAACAAGCGATCGAAAGCCAAACAAAGGCAAAGAGCAAGATCACTTGAAGAAGACAAGTCTCGGACCCCTTAGGCAAGGGCAACGGCTCGACACATTCGAGACAAAACAAGGCTCAAGCAACGAGCGCAAACCACCGAAACAAAGCTCGAAAAACCACAAAGTGCTCCCCCTGCACACATGCAAGCTCCCCCCGAACCAATGCACCTCCCCCTGGACGAATGCATGCAAACCACTTGAAAACAGGGCAGCTACAACAATTTCAGCTCACACCGGTCAGACCGGTCACCACCACCAGTCAGACCAGTGCCCAACATGTGCATAGGACCAGCACTCTGAACGGTCAGACCGGTGACCACGTCCGGTCAGACCGGTGCACAACAGAGCCCAGAAATGGCTCGAAACCACCTGAAAACCTTCTAAATGCATCCAGCAAGCCATTTCAAGCGCAAACTTCTCCCCCTTGTTGGCAATGCATGAATCAAGCCAAAAATGCAAAACTTTCAACCTAGAGCTTCTCAAATAGACAAAATTCAACATAGGATGCTACACATGTCCAAATGAGCAAGTTAGATGCTCTATAGCTTCGTATCGACCTCAACTACATGATTATCAAGTTTCACAACCATTGGACGAGGCTAAGATGGATTTGGGCAATTTTGCGAAAAAATTGCCTCTCATGAGCGAAAACCTAAACATGATCAAAACATATCAAAATGGCAAAGCCACACAAACTTCATGCTAGGACAACCATTCTAATCATAAGACCATCACAAACACCCACAAGCACCTCATGTCATGTCAAAGCCACCGAGCCATGTGCCTGCTTCTATGTATGAGACTTCTCATTGGTAGGCATCATGCAACGGTTTAGCACCCAAAGCAAATTAAATTCAGCACATATGACGTGGGAGCACATTTTCCAAACATTTTACATTTCATTTTCAGATTCATATTTGGTACATGAAATGTCTTTGCGACAAAAAGGAACTTAGGCCCCTCCACAAGATAAAGCAAGAGGGCTAAACATTCATGATGGCAAATGAGCCTTTGGCCTCATATGATCAATAAACTAGCTATCCAACCACAAATTAAGCATAACCAAGCCACTAAAACATGTCAAGATCATATAAAGGCATTTACACATGAAAGAGCCTATATGTGTCATTTTTCAAAACATAGCCAACAACCATGGATTATTAAACGAGATCATCAAGAGCTAAGCCAAACTAACCATAGCATACCAAACAAGCTCACAAAGACATAAATAGCATTCCATGGCGAACAATGTATATAGGAGAAGCTTTTCCTATACAATGCATATGATACAAAATGCATTGAGGACCATGTGTGGTTCGAGGACCGGTGGATGGTCGCTTCCTTGTGTGATGAGTGATTGACAACGTTGTGTGGACTGATTCTTGGCTAAGTATTGCAGGTGCAGGTTGCGGCTTGACTCGTGTTGGTGCAGGTGAAGAACAAGCGCGAAAGGTCGTTGCGGTGAGGCCTCCGGGGTGTGGAGAAGACAAGTAGGCTTCGTTCGAGGGACCCGGTGGCCGGTGGGGTCAAGTGCGGGCCGCATGGTGGCATGAACAAGCAAGATGAAGTCGTGGACGGTTTCTTGGTTGAGCCTCAAAACCAAGGTCGAGCCGGGACTACGTGAGAGCCAAGTCATGAGTGGAGATTGGCGGAGGCTACACCGAGTTCGCGGGGTTTCGGTGGTTCACCGGGAAAACCACCGGGTTCCTTGGTTGATCCACAAAGCCAAGACCGGAGAACCGAAGACGGAGGTGCGGCGGCACCGGACCGGTCCCCGACCGGTGGGTCCGACCCGGTCCGACCGGTGGGGACCGGTCTGACCGGTGAGGAGCACCGGTCGGCCGGTGTGCGACGACGCAGTCCGGAATCTTCGAAGCGGAGGACACGCGTCGGGATCGCATGGCTTGCGTCGAGGCTACGCGAGGTGCGGTCACCGGGCATCCGTCCGATGTTGAAGACATCAAGAATTCCGAATCCGCCCTTGAGGGGCATGTATCCCTAGTTAGTAGAGAGGGGCATTTTAGACATTCGGTTGCCGCCTATATAACCCAAGAGGTGAGAGGTTGGCAGCCAACTCTTGGAACCCTAGCTCATTAGTTTTCCTATTTTCCACCTATTTTCTCTAGGTTTTCCTTAGGACTAGCAAGAGAGCTTCACGGAGAGATCTTGTAGAGAGGGATGGATGATCGGGCGGCTTGCTAGACCTTGTACGAACCTTTGTTTCATGTATAGATGATTCGGCGTGGTTCCTCAAGGTTTGGATGTGTTTTCCCCGGTTGTTCTTGGTGGTGATTTTCGGAGCCCTTTCTCGGTGATTTCTTTGGGGTGTTTTCGGTGCTTTTCTCTTGGGGATTTGATGGGGGAAATTTGTGGGAACCCTTCGTGGTTCTTTGGGCTGTGATTCCCCTCCCAAATCCGTGAGTAAAAGTGCTCGATTTTGGGGTTTCTTGAGTTCTTGGGTTGGGAGTGCCTTCGGCGGGATTTCTTCGATTCCTCCTTTTTGGACGAGATTTGGTGGGATTAAACTTGGCTATGGACTCCTCATGAGGTGTTCCTGATATCCCCAAAGTCTTGTTCAAGTCCGTGGAGTGATTCGGGAGATCGAGATTTGGATTTGGGGGAGTTGACCCGCGGGTGCCGTTCATCCCGAGCCGCCTGTGCCACACCGGTCCCTCGACCGGTGCTCTTGACCGGTCTGACCGGTGCAAGCCCTTGTGGGTTTTTGCTCGGGTGAACGTCTTGGTGTGTTCGTTGTTGTCCCGTGGTGCCGCCGTTTCGAGTTTGGGTCCGTTTGGTGGTCGGTTGGCCCGTTTGGTGTCTTGGGGGCTTTCGAGTCGCCACCGGTCCGACCGGTGTGTCTCACCGGTCGACCGGTGTAGAGCCACTTAGTGGAAGTTGCTCGGTTTCACTGCGCGGGACCGGTCCGACCGGTGGTGCTCACCGGTCCGACCGGTGTGGGTCCGTAGACTCGGGGTTTGTTGTTCCGCCGCGTTCTCGAGCTCGGAAGGCCGTGTGTGTTGGTTCCTAGGTCCAGTGGCACTCCAGTGGCTACGTGGGCTTGGCCAACTTGGGTAGTGAGTCGGAGACGTGTGTTGGAAGCCGTGTTCGTCTTGTTGGAGTTTTCATCTCCTTCGAGAAGAATTTTTATCGGCTCCCATTCACTCCCCCCCTCTCTGGTTCGCCGTATCGGTCCTTCATGCATGCAATCTAAGATACAAGGATGCCTATACATCATGTTACATATGCCATGCCAAATGCAAGAAATGCACAAAGGAAACTATACATATGCTACAAAGGAGCTCCCACACTCCCAACTCAAGAAATCAAACACACACCAAGCTCCCCCCGCAAACGAGTGAAAGTTGCTTGATCTAGGGGTTTGGTGAAAATATCGGCTAGTTGGTCATGTGTGGGTACATGGATCAAAGCTATCTTTCCTTTCTCTATGTTGTCTCTTAGGAAATGATACCTCACTTCTATGTGTTTGGTTTTGGAATGAAGCACTGGATTCTTTGCAACGCTTATGGCACTAGTGCTATCACATTGAAGTGGGACATGGGTATACTCCTCACCAAAGTCACTCATGGTGTATGAAATCCAAAGGAGCTGAGAGCAACAACTAGCAGCGGCAACATACTCTGCCTCGGTAGTGGATTGAGCTACACTCAACTGTTTGCGAGAAGACCAAGACATCAAAGAAGATCCCAAAAACTGGCAAATCCCAGAAGTGGACTTCCTATGCAACCGACAGCCGACAAAATCCGCGTCTGAAAAACCATGAAGCGCCAAAAAAGAGGACGCGGAGTACCAAAGGCCGAAGTCGGGAGTGTGAGGCAAGTACCTGAAAATTCTCTTCACCGCTTGCCGATGTGAAGTCCTCGAAGACGCTTGAAAACGAGCGTACAGACATACTGAGAACTGGATGTCCGGCCTCGTCGCCGTCAAGTAGAGGAGTGACCCAATCATGCTTCGGTACTCCTTCTGGTCCACATATTCACCTTCCTCGTCCGCATCAAGAGCTGTAGTCGTACTCATCGGCGTTGTCATAGCCTTGGAATCCTCCATCTTGAATTTCCGCACAATGTCCTTGGTGTACTTAGCTTGGTGCACAAATGTTCCTTCCTTTGATTGCTTGATTTGTAGCCCGAGGAAGAACTGCAACTCGCCCATCATGCTCATCTCAAATTCCCTGCTCATATCCTCTGCAAACCTTGCAACAATAGAGTTAGACGAGCCACCAAAGACAATATCATCCACGTACACGTGCACAATCGGGATATCTCTGCCCTGCCTCAGCAAAAACAAGGTCTGATCGACCTTCCCCATCTCAAAACCTCTCTCAAACAAGAACCCCCTCATCCTGCCATACCAAGGTCTAGGCGCCTGCTTCAACCCATAAAGCGCCTTCCTCAACTTGTACACCCGGTAGGGGTGCCTCTCACTCTCAAACCCCGGTGGTTGCCTCACATACACTTCTTCCTCTAACACACCATTCAGGAAAGCACTCTTCACATCCATTTGGTGCAACTTGAACCCTTTAGCCACGGAAAAGGCTAGAAGGATCCTTATTGCCTCCAAACGGGATACGGGAGCAAAGGTCTCCTCGTAGTCGATCCCCTCCTTCTGACTGAACCCCTGAGCAACAAGCCTCGACTTGTTTCTCACAAATTCACCTATATCTCCCTCTTTCTTTTTCCACACCCACTTTGTACCAATCAGCTTACACCCTGGAGGAGGGTCAACCAACTCCCAAACCTGATTCCTCTCAAAGTTCTCCAACTCCTCATGCATTGAATTAACCCAATTGTGATCAGATAGTGCGTGTCCAATGTCTTTGGGCTCAAAAGTAGCAACAAATGCAGCATGAGAGAAATGAGAATTGTTCCGAACCCTCGACCGTGTAGTGCGTTCATTCATGTCACCGATGATCCTCGAAGCTGGGTGATCCACTTGTACTCGCCGGGGAGGTTCTCGCCTCGAAGCTACTTCCCCCTCAACAACAGCTTCTCCTCGATCTAGATTTGTCGTCGTAGGTGTAGCAGAGGGTCCGTCCACCACCGTAGTCGAAGTAGTGGGTACATGTTCAGCCGGGGGCACCACACCGCCATGTTCATCGTCTCCATGTTCATGATCCTCCTCCTGAAAGATCTCCTCCCGAAGCTCATCATCACCTGCACACTCAAAGACAAGCTGACTACGTGGCTTTGTCTCGTCGAAGGTTACCTCGCAAGTCTCTACGATTTGGTTAGTTTCAAGATTGAGCACACAATATGCTCTAGAATGAGATGCATAACCAAAGAAAATACCATCAACAGACCTAGCCTCAAACTTATCCAGCTTCTTCCCTTTCTTTAGAATAAAGCATTTGCAACCAAAGACATGGAAGTGACTCACCTTGGGTGTGCGACCGTGCATCAACTCGTAGCATGTTTTCTTCTTATGCACTCTGAGGTAGATCCTATTCGACACATAGCACGCAGTATTCACCGCCTCAGCCCAGTACCTTCACGGAGTCCTATGCTCATCAAGCATCGTCCGAGCCATGTCACACAAGGTCCTGTTCTTCCTTTCCACAACACAATTCTGTGGAGGCGTATACGGACTCGAAAACTGATGTTCAAGACCCAAGTCATGGCAAAATGTTTCAAAACGAGAGTTTCTGAATTCCGAGCCATTATCACTGCGGAAAGCTCGTATGGCATCTCCGTGCCTCTCGTTCCTCAACCTCAAGACTAGATCTCGAACAAAACCAAACGTCTCCCCCTTATCCTCGAGAAAGAACACCCACGCATACCGAGAATAGTCGTCCACCACAACAAGGACATACCACTTCCCACCCGCAGATCGCACACGAGCTGGGCCAACAAGGTCCATATGGAGCAGCTCGCATGGACGCTCAGTCATCACATCGGTGAGAGGCGGGTGAGAAGAGGCTACCATCTTGGCATGCCTACACGGCGCACAAACCAACTCTTTCTCAAGCCTCAACCGTGGCAATCCTCGGACCAAATTGAGTTTACTCAAGCGTGACAAAAGGTCAAAGCTCAAGTGACCTAACTTCCTATGCCACTTCCACAACTCACTCGAAGAACCAGCCAAGAAACAACGCTCCACACCCGAAGACTGAGAAAAATCAGCACGAAACACCTGACCCACGGGAACGACCATACAGACAAGGTCCCCTCGAGAGTTCAAAATCCGAGAACCACTAGGCCGAAACAACACCTCAAAACCCTCATCCAACAACTGGGACACGGAAAGCAAATTGTACCCCAGCGATTAAACAAGAGCAACACGCTTGAGAGTGATCTTGTCACTCACCTTAATCTCACCTTCTGAAAGCACACGCCCACGCCCATTGTCCCAAAAAGTGATGTACCTTTTCATCACCACTGGGACGTGACTTGAGAACCACCCCCTGTCTCCGGTCATATGCCTCTAGCAACCAGAGTCAATCAACCAAATGTTCTTCAAGTCTCCCACCGGAAATTAAAAAACGAGCACGTGAGCGAACAAACGACTCAGCACTAGGGTTGGTACCAAAAGAGCAAAACCAGTGCCGAGCCATTTGCTCGAAAGTGGGGCTAGCACAAACTAAGCCATCTCTCCTACCAACGCTACCCCCACGAACACCACCACGGTAACCACCCTGAGGGAACTAACCCTCTCTGCCTGGAGGACGACCAAAACCACGAAAGAAAGCTCGTGGGCCGTCCCTCCTCTCCTTCTCAAAGCTACGACTCCTCCCATCCCTGTAGTGAACGCGAGGGGGAGAATGCCTAGCAACCTGACCTCCTGCAAACTCTACAGCCCAACCACCAGAACCACGACCTCCAGAAACAACCCTCGCACCTGTACGGGCACGAAACCCAACCGCCGCTCGTCTGTGCCCGCACCGGTCTGACCGGTGCCCCACACCGGTCTGACCGGTGTAGCCTGGGCAGCAGCACCTCCAACAGCCTTCCGCTCTCCCCAAGCCCGAACTGTCGTCACACTCGCCTTGGCCCTGGGCATCTGCACACGAGTCTCAAGTACACCATCGAAAGGGTGGTACTTGTCCTTGTTAGCCCACTCCTTCGCCATTCTCTCCTCTCGCTTCCTCTTGAAGAAAAACTCACCCTTATGGCCATCTCTCCCACAATAGCCACAATGGAACCTCACAAGCTTAGGCTTAGGCTTGGGCTGTGGCTGCTCACTTGGTTTCTCTCCACTCAACTTCTCCACCGGTTTCTACTCACTAGCCTTCTCACTTTCTTTCCCAAAGAACACTTTCCCGGAAGTGCTCACAAACTTGATAGGCTTTTGGAGATCAGTTGTTGGTGTAGGAAACACGGGTGGAGCTGGGATTGTATCTAGTCGGTTCCTAAGATTGTTAGGTTTAGGAGGGAAATCATTTTTGTGGTGGGTTTTTGGTGGCTCTGGGATATTCTCTCCACTTCCCTCACCAACCTTGTTTGCCCCAAGTCCCTCACCATCCTGCCTCTTAAATGCCTCGATCATCATCCTCAACTGAGGCTCATGACAAGACAACCAACCCATCAACTTTCTCAGCTCATCATTCTCATCCTGCAAGCGATCAACATAATGCACAAGTTCCAAATTCTTCAAAGCATGCATTTCACATGTAGAGCAAGATGTAGGAATTGGTTCTTTCAGCTTAGCCTCAAGGGAAGTAGTGTAAGCATGCATCTCATCAATCTTAGCATGCAAAACAGGACAAGAAGTGGAAGCACCTAGCAAAGTAGGTCTAGAATTAAGCTCAGCCACTTCAACCCTAAGCACATCTAGTTCCTCACACTTGAAGCCATGCTTATCCTTAAACAAAGCAAGATCAGCAAGAAAGATGGAGCAATCAGCACAATCAACCTCATCCGAAACAACAGGGCTAGCCTTAAGGGAATCAATCTCAAGCTTGCTATCAAGAACCTGTGTTTCTAGTTCAGCCACTCTAGTCCTAGCATCCTCGAGTGAAGCCCTAAGCTCTTTTCTCATTTTCTTGGCCTCTCTAAGCATGTCATAACGTTTATCAAGCAATGAGCCAAGCCTCTCACTTTCCTGGCGCAAGAAGGGAAGTTCATCACGCACCTCGTCGTCGGAATCAGGGTCCGAGTCGCTCTGTGTGCTCTTTTTGCTGCTGGAGCTCAGCGCCATGGTGTAGAAGCCGTCTCTCGTGAAGCAGCTCAGCCCGCTCAGGTTCTTGGACGACTTCCTGCTCTTGCGACGATCACCTTCATCTTCACTGCTGCTCGAGCTCGAGGTGGAGTACGCGGAACTGGAGTCGACGTCGCGCGCTCCAACCATCTCTCGGGCCTTGCCTCGGCTCTCCTTCTTCCTCGACCGTCGCTCATCCTTGTGCTTGTTCTTGCGCTTGCTCTTGTGGTCACGCCTCGACCGGTACTTGCCATCCATCCTTGACTTGTGCTTGTAGCCGTCCTTGTTCTCGACCTTCTCCGGGCAGTCGGCGACGAAGTGTCCCGGCGTGCCGCACTGGAAGCATGTCCTCGTGTTCCTCCTCATGTTTACCCAGTTCTCGTGCAGCCTCTCGAACCTCCTCGTCAGCAACGCCAGCTCGTCCTCTCCAAGCACATCGAACTCCTCATCTGGCATAGATATCAAAGAGGACAAAGAGAACACCCTGGTGGATGGGTTAGTGTTAGATTTTCCTTTCGAACCACCAACGAGGGCAAGACAATGGGAATCAGTCGAACCTATCCACCTCAGTCGACTTGAGCTTCGAGAACAGCTCGTTCACCGTCAGAGTGTCATACTTCTCCGACTCCATAATGGCCTGGAACTATCCACCCCAAATCGTACGTTCCAAAGAGTGTAAGAGATTGACAGCTCTATCATGATCATCGTACGGGAGCACGTCCACATTGGCCCTCATGTTGTTCACAACCACCGTGAACCTCTGAAACAAGGCATCGATGAACTCACCGAGGAGATGAGTGAAGTTCTCGTACTCTCTCCGGTAGGTCGCATACATCCATGCCTGAACCTGGGCATTCCCAACATGAGCCTTCTACAACACCAACCAGTTCCACAAGACAAGTGCTCGGTGTGCACCCGATCGAACTTAGGCTGACACAAAGCACGAAACAAGTAGTCGACCGCCTTATTGTTGGTGTCGAACATGTCCCTCGATCCTGGAGCGAGGAAGTTCATCGGCTGGACATAGCCTGTGTCCACCGTGACATCCCAAAGGACCTGACCCTTTCCTCAGAGAAACGCAGCCATCCGCTTACTCCACATCTGGTAGTTCTTGCCATCGAAGTGCGGAGGACCCGAACCCCGTTCCTGGTACGCCATCCTTGGATCTTAGACTGGTTAGAGTCAACAAAGACCTGAACCGGCTCTGATACCACTTGAAGGACCGATACGATGAACCAGAGAGGGGGGGGAGTGAATGGGAGCCGATAAAAATTTTTCTCGAAGGAGATGGAAACTACAACAAGATGAACACGACTTCCAACACACGTCTCCGACTCACTACCCAATTTGGCCAAGCCCACGTAGCCACTTGAGTGCCACTGGACCTAGGAACCAACACAAAACCTTCCGACCCGAGAACGCAGCGGAACACCAAACCTCGAGTCCACTGACCAACACCGGTCAGACCGGTGAGCACCACCGGTCAGACCGGTCCCTGCTGGTGAAACTTGGCGACTTCCACTAAGTGGCTCCACACCGGTCAGGCCGATGCAACACACCGGTCAGACTGGTCACAGCCAGAAAGCCCCAAATCACCGAACAGGCCAACCGACCTCCAAGCTGACCCAAACACGAAACAGCCCCAACACAGGACAACAGCAAACACACCCAGATGTTCACCCGAGCAAAAACCCACCAAGGGTTGCACCAGTCAGACTGGTCAAGAGCACCGGTCAGACAGGTGTAGCCTGGGCAGCTCGGGATGAATAGCACCTGCGGGTCAACTACTCCAAATCCAAACTTCGATCTCCTGAATCGCTCCACTGAATTGAACAAGACTTTGGGGATAATAGTAACACCTCATGAGGAGTCCATAGCCAAGTTTAATCCCACCAAAACTTGTCCAAAAAGGAGGAATCGAAGAAATCCCTCCTAGAACACCTCTAACCCTAGAACTCGGAACACCCCAAAATCGAGCCCCTTTACTCACGGATTTGGGAGGGGAATCACAGCCCAAAGAACCACGAAGGGTTCCCACAAATTTCCCCCATCAAATCCCCAAGAGAAAGGTCCCGAAAACAACCCAAAGAAATCACCAAGAGAGTGCTCCGAAAATCACCACCAAGAACAACTGGGAACAACACATCCAAACCTTGAGGAACCATGTCGAATCATCTATACATGCCACAAAGGTTCATACAAGGTCTAGATTGCTGCTCGATCATCCAACACTCTCAACAAGATCTCACCATGAAGCTCTCAAGCTAGTCTTATGGAAATCCTAAGAAAATAGGAAGGGAAAATAGGAAAGCAAATGAATTAAGGTTCCAAGAGCTTTGCTCCCATCCAATCACTTCGTGGGTTATATGGAGGCAGCCGATAGTCTAAAATACCCTTTCCTAACAACTAGGGATACAAGCCCCTCAAGGGCGGTTTTGGAAGTCTTCAACCTTTCTCCATCGGACGGATGTCCGGCGACCGCAACCTGCTTAGCCTCGACGCAAGCCTTGCGATCCCGACGCGTGTCCTCCGCTTCGAAGATTCCGGACTGCGTCGTCGCACACCGGTGAGACCGGTGCTCATCACCGGCCGAGCCGGTACCCACCGATCAAACCCGTGCACGGCACCGCTGCAAAGACCATCTTCGGTTCTTCGGTCTTGGCTTTGTGGATCAACCTTGGAACCTAGTGGTTTTCTGGTGAACCACCGGAAACCCCGCGAACTAGGTGTAGCCTCCGCCAGTCGCCACTCATGACTCGGCTCCCACGTAGTCCCGGCTTGACCTTGGTTTTGAGGCTCAACCAAGAAACCGTCCATGATTTCATCTTGCTGTTCATGCCACCATGCGGCCCGCACTTGACCCCGCTGGCCACCGGGTCCCTCGAACGAAGCCTACTTGTCTTCTCCACACCTGGAGGCCTCACCGGCGACGACCTTTCGCGCTTGTTCTTCACCTGCACCAACACCAGTCAAGCCGCAACCTGCACCTGCATTACTTAGCCAAGAATCAGTCCACACAACGTTGTCAATCACTCATCACACAAGGAAGCGACCATCCACCGGTCCTCGAGCCACACATGGTCCTCAGCTGGTCTCCCCGCCATCCCACGACAAGTCCGTGGATTTCGTGCACCATGAAGTATCTAGTCACCAACAAAAGCTTGACGACTACACAACTACTCGAGAGTTAAGAGAACTTACAACGTTGACCGCACCACGCTCACGGTTGGAGCGCCTAGTATACTAGCAATATCAACTATTCTAGCCTCGCTTGTAGCTCCGGCCTCGGCAGGGGTCTCCTCTGGCTATTCTACTATCGCAGCTGGAGGAGGGCCTTGTCCTTCTTCAACCGGCGCCTGCGGCTCCACAGCGTAGGCCTGCTCTTGCACCTCTTCTCGCACGACGTCTTCAGCAGCTGGAGGCGGGCTGACGCTCCTCTCAGCTGCTGCCCCCACCATCTCCCAGACATCTTCATCACCCTGATCAGTGGTGTGACAACCTGCCCAAGAAAATACCGTACTATCGCCTAAACCAATCCACTTTGGTCATTAAGAAATAATAAAGTATCATCCTATCATTAGTTGCCGGGTTAACGCCCGGTAAACCACTTGGAATTCACACAAAGGATCAGACATATGCCATAAAACTCACGCGAAGGCGAGTCTAGAGTACATTACACATATTAAATCCAAATTACCCCTAAGGGTTAAATTATTACAAACCATTGTTCATGACAATAAGTAAAGGTTCAGAGTTAGAAAACAGCAGAATAAAATAAACTAGCACAACGATAACATCACAGGAGGCCGCCCGGGATGCCATCACTCGTCGTCATCCACCCATTCCAGCTCCAAACCGGGTGGAATCTCACCAGGCCAAACAACACCTGCAACAGCAATTTTAAAGCAAGGCTGAGTATACTAATACTCAGCAAGACTTATCCAGCGGGTGATAACTACATCACCAAAATCTAGACATGAGAGGCTTTTTGGCTGGTGGAGTTCTTTTGCTAAAAAGGAACATAGAGTATGTCCTTACGTTCAAGGTTTTAGGACAAAATTCTAGTTGATTAAGCACTTGTACAATAAAATTCAACCAAGAATTGTACAATACAATTAATTCAAGCAATAATATTCACAAAGTTCCATCACTAAGGGATATCATGGCCAGTTGATTAAGCAGTCTCAGATAACGGTGAGAGGCCGACAACTGATTGATTAATAACCTTGCTAGGTAAACCTAAACACACGGAGGGTGCCCCCACACGGACAACCACCAGGCGGTTCCCAAAAGTCCTCGGTTTGGGATCGAAGCTTACAGTCCCGGGTAGTAGGATATGTGGCATGCCCCACACAGTACACCCCGTTTCACACATGTACCCAACTCCCGGTTGCATGTCGGGCAGGTTATTACTCAAGATTAGTAATAGTAAGTTCTCGCACCGTCTGATTAAGGTACTAGGCTTACCGGTCCCATTCCCAACAAGTTCTTAGTACATTCAAACTTAGCCCAAGAAGGCCACTAGACTGGAGCCCAAATCCCATGCTCTTACCACGGATCAATCCATTTATAAGAACCTATTCTCGCGAGTGACGAACATCACTCGACTTCTACCGGATCCTATAGCATAGCAGTTATCGACCTAGCATACTAGTGAAAGATCATAGGTACCTAGGGATCATGCATATAGGGTTTCAATTCAGGGAAGGGGTGTTGGCTTGGGTGGTCAGCTGAGCTAACGCTCAGGTATGCAGCCCAGGTTCGAGCCCCCGCGGCGGCACCTCGCTAGCAACGAGAGAGTCATCAACTGAGAGTATCATAGAGAGAACTCGGTCCCTAGCGTCCTACGCAGGGGGTTACGCTAGCCTCTGGCCCCTATATAGGGTTTCAATTCAACTCCTGAAACATAAATGCACAATCATAGCAAAGATCATTGCATAATTTTAAAAGACAGGGTTAATGATCCAGGGCTTGCCTTCGTTGGCAAGGTTGGCCTTGGGCTCTTCTGGACTTTGGTCCCGGCCTTGAGCTACGTCCACGTACTGCAGGTCTTCGACAACACCTTCGTCTCCTCCTTCTAGCACGATCATATATCTACCGTCAGGAAGATCTACACGAGGATTGAAATGCAAGATTTAATTAACGGTTTTTAATTTTAATTAGTTACAAACAACAAATGACAACCATGGGGTGCATGGTTGACCACACTCACTTAGATAAGTAATACATCCAGCATACTCTTCCAAAACGGAATAATATGGTGTTCTTTATTAACTATTCTTTTTGATAGTGACTGTGTACATATTTATGTGAATAAATTACATTAGATTTTTCAAACAGCAAGGGTTGTCTTTAAGCCTTTTTCTTTTAATGATTTACATTCCATAATTATGGTCATTAGGGGTGTGGTTGGTTATTTTCCCATTTACTTTAATATTAAGCTTTAGTGGCCTCTATTGCTTTTATTCGTAAAATAAATTAATAAAATTCAGTGCGTGTTTTATGAAGCACTACAAACCTATAAAAGCCACTGCACACACATGTACACTTAGGAGAGCTATGAAATTAAATTTACCAAAAATAACAATAGCTAGCTACTAAAGCAAGATAAATGCATATGAAAATAAATACACATAAACATGATTCCAACTTTCTCACACATGTCCTATGGTCCACAACTAAGCTAGGCATGCAACATATATACCTAAAACTATTATAGATCTTGGGTTGTGCAATTACATTGAAAATTAAGCATATTTCAAGAATAAATATTTCTGACAAATATAAAATTGTGAATAATTCAGCAGAGGTGCATTTAGGCATAACAAGATCACATGCAGAAGTTGAGCACAAAATATAATTATTTTTACCTACAAAATTCATTAAAACATATTCAGCATAAATACAAAACAAATCATAATAAACGATCTACAACATAACTTTGTGCAATTTTTGGTACAGCAGCTAGGCTAGACATAACACACAACATATCCAAAATTTAGCTACAGAGCACTTGTAGATTTTGAGATACAACAGATCTATGTTTATCAGTGTTGTATTTTTCATGCAAAAACTATCAAACAACAACTTGATCATGATTTACAAAAGTTGTAGGCTTTACACAAGGAATCCATCAAAATTTAGTTTGCATTTTTCTGATTTTTCTATGATTTTCTATGGATTTTACAAGATTCAGCAATAACCCAAGAACTATTCAAGATGCAACTTGCAGGCAGGCCCCTAGACAGTTTTAAAGTCTTATAGATATGCCCCTAGATCATGGTTAGGGCCCTGGAAATATTGAAATCTTTTCAATGTGGCCCCTGGACCATGGCCGGCGGCGGCTCGGCTAAATTCTGGTGAGCTCTTGCCGGAGCCCGGCCAGGGATCAGCGGGGGAGGTTCAGGAGCTCACCTCGGGATGATTTGAGGTCGGAGATGGGGCGGGGACAGTGCTGTGAGCGGACACGGTGGTGCCTGGTGGCGGTGGCTGTTGCACGTCTGCTTCGGTGACGCGACTTCGCAGCCAAAGCAACACGCGAGTCGGGGAGGTCGAGTAGGTGCTAGGTGAGGTGCCAGAGTAGTCGGGCGGCCGAGGGGTCGAGCGCAGGGATTATCTCGGTGACAACACGACAATATGCCTAGGTGGCGAGAGGAGTGTCTGCGCGAGGGGCACGACTACTGTTTTTATAGCCAGGGGACAGGGAGAGAGAGGCATTTCCTTCGCCGTGAAGGGAGAACATGACAAAAGTTCTGGCAGGGCTCTAAGACAACAGGGGTTTTGACCCTAACTTTGATTGGATTAAGAGGGTCATTAGTGATTGTTGACTAGGTTTTTGAGGTGATGACCCAGGTTGACCAAGGTTTGACCAATGTCAATAGTGTTTGACTCTGTTGATTCGGTCATTAGCATCAATGGCGCTAATTAAAAATCTAGGGCGTCATAGCCTACCCCCTTTAAAAAGAATCTCGCCCCGAGATTCGAAAGTAAAAGACCAAGTAGGGAGGGGTTCTCGGATAGAGATGTTACCCATGAAATTAAGATGGCCTTGCTTCACTTGAAAGATCGGCTTCTTGTCGTGGTTGCCTTTAGCTGCTTAGGGGTTCTGATTCTGCTGCCGGGGCTTCTGCTATTTTGGGTGTGGGCACTCATTTGCATAATGCCCGGGCTGTCTATAGTTGTAGCAAATGCGGGGCAGAAGTTCTTTAGGCTTGGACACTTGCTACTGATCCTTTCGGTACAGGAAATTTCTCAAAGGCTGGTTCTGGGATGGGGTCACTCTCCACTACCCAGAGGAAAAGGATTGCGAAGACCCATGAGTATGCTTCTTGACAAAGTGGAACTTCTTGCTCGATCCACTTCCCAAAGTAAAATCAGCTTGTCACTTCCTATCTTTTTGTGCCTTCTTCATGGCGTCCTCCTGAGAGATAGCTTTGTTTACTAACTCATAATAACGACTGGGCTCTAGTAGATTTAGCCTTTCGTACAAGTCACCAGTAAGACCATCACAGAAAGGTTCCATCTTCTTGACATCAGTGTCCACGTGATGTCCTCCGTACTGACAGAGATTGTTGAACTTCTGTGCATATTAATACTTTTTGTCAGCTCCCTACTTTAGAGCCAACAACTCTTTCATTTTTCTGTCCAAGAGTCATTTGGGGATACGGTGGTCCTTGCAAGCTTGCTTGAATTTAGCCCAAGTGACTTTTCTTCCAGCAGGTTGCTGTTGACGGTGAATTTCTGTCAACCTAGTGAAGGACTGAAGCGGCGAACCAGAGAGGGGGGGGGCTGAATGGGAGCCGATAAAAATTCAATTCAAGAATTCGGCCTATGAACCCTATTTCACTCGTGCACCTCCACAAGCTTCTTTTGCCAAGTCCACGCAGCCACTGGAGTGCTACTGGACCTAGGAGCAAGACCCAACCAACAACCACTCGACACACGCAGCGGAAACACACACGACATGGCTGCTGGCACCTCAAACTGGTCAGGCCGGTTTCTAAAACCCGTCAGACCGCTTCTGTTGGACTTAGCCTCACACAGGTAGGGGAAACCGGTATCTGGAAAACTCAATACTCCAAGCAATCGATCTCCCAATTCGTTCCACGGATCAAAGTGAGACTTTGGGGATAGTTGGGGTACCTCGTGGGATACCTTTGGCTAGAAGCTCGGTCCCCAAAACCCACTCAATCAAGAGGAATCGAAAGTCAAACCTCAAGAACATGTTCCCATGGAAACCACCGAAAACACACAAATCGAAGCCGTTTCAGAGGGTTTGTTGAATCAAGATCACCAAGCAAAGAGGCACAAGGTCCTCATACATGACATCCAACAAGAATCCCTCAAAGAAACGCCCCCAAAACTTCCCCATGGAAATTCCAAGAAAAGGCACTGAAAATCACCAAAAAGGAAAAACGGGAGGAACACAACCAAGCCTTGAGGAACCACGCTGAATCATCTATACATACCATGAAAGATTCATACAAGGTCTAGCTTCCGCCTGATCATCCTTCCCTCTCACAAGATCTCACCATGAAGCTCTCAAGCAAGTCCTAGAAATTTCAAGGGATAAGGAAGAGGAAAATAGCAAAACAAAATGAGCTAGGGTTCCAAGAGTTGGCTGCCATCTTCTCACCACTTGGGTTATATGGAGGCAAGCCGAAAGATTAAAATACCCCTAAAGACTAAACTAGGATACACGCCTACCAAGGGCACTTTGGGAATTTGTCTTCGTAGCACCATCGGACGGATGCCCGGCGACCGCACTTCGCGTAGCCTCGACGCAGCCTTGCGATCCCGACGCGTGTCCTCCACCTCGAAGCTTTTGGCGCTCTGCGACCCCAAACCGGTCAGACCGATTCTCCAAACCGGTCAGGTCGGTTTTGGCCTGATAGCCACACCCGGGCTTCGGTCTTGGCTTTGTGGATCAACCAAGGAACCCGGTTGTTTTGGTGAACCACCGGAAACCCCGCGAACTCGGTGTAGCCTCCGCCAATCGCTACTCATGACTCGGCTCCCACGTAGTCCCAGCTCGACCTTGGTTTTGAGGCTCAACCAAGAAACCGTCCATGACTTCATCTTGCCATTCTTGCCACCATGTGGCCCGCACTTGACCCCGCTGGCCACCAGGTCCATCGAACGAAGCCTACTTGTCTTATCCACACTTGGAGGCCTCACCGGCAACGACCTTTCGCGCTTGTTCTACACCTGCACCAACACCAGTCAAGCCGCAACCTGCACCTGCAATACTTAGCCAAGAATCAGTCCACACAACGTTGTCAATCACTCATCACACCAGGAAGCAACCATCCACTGGTTCTCCAACCACAAATGGTCTTCAATCTCCCCCTTGATGAGTGCATTGGCAACACACACATATAGTAACACGAGAGAAAAAAAGAAAAGAAACAAATAAAAGAAACTTCAACAAGAGATCGAAAGCCAAAGAAAAGCAAAGAGAAAGATCACTTGAAGAAGACAAGTCTCGGACCCCTTAGGCAAGGGCAACGACTCGACACATCCGAGACAAAGCTATGCTCAAGCAAGGAGCACAAACCACCAAAGCATACAAGAGCTCCCCCTGCACATATGCATACTCCCCCTGAACAAGTGCCAACTCTGGGCACAAATCGGTCAGACCGGTTCCCAAAACCGGCCAGGTACAGCAGACCACACCCCACAAAAGCCAAAAATGCAAAAGAAATGCACAAGGTCCCCCTTGACTCTTGGGATTGGTTCCAGGGATGCAATGCAACTTTTCTCCACCATTTTTTCTCCCCCTTGTTGACAATGCATGAATCAAGGCTCAAATTTGAAAACATGCAACGTAGAGCTTCTCAAGTATACAAAATGCATCACAAGATGATACACATGTCCAAATAAGCAAGTTAGATACTCTATAGCTTTGTAATGACATCAACTTCATGATTACCAAGTTTCATAACCATTGGACGAAGCTAAGATAGAATTGAGCAATTTTGCGAAAATTTATCCTCTCATGAGAAAAGTCCTAAACATGAGCAAAACATGTCAAAATAGCAACACCACACAAACTTCACGCTAGGTCAACTATTCTAGTCATAAGACCATCACAAACACCCACAAGCACCTCATGTCATGTCAAAGCCACCGATCCATGTGCCTACTTCCATATATGAGACTTTCCATTGATAGGCATCATGCAATAGTTTAGCACCCAAAGCATTTTAAATTTAGCATATATGACATGGGAGCACATTTTCCAAGCAATTTACATTTCATTTTCAGATTCATATTTGGTACATGAAATGTCTTTTCGACAAAAAGGAACTTATGCCCCTCCACAAGATAAAGCATGAGGGCTAAACATTCATGATGGCAAATGAGCCTTTGACCCCATATGATCAGAATAAGCTATCCTACCACAAATTAAGCATAGCCAAGCCACTAGAACATGTCAAGATCATATAAAGGCATTTACTCACAAGAGAGCATACATGTGACATTTTTCAAAAACATAGCCATCAACCACAGATATAAATCAAGATCATCAAGAGCTAAGCCAAACAAACCATAGCATACCCAACTAGCTCACAAGATCATATATAGCACATCATGGTGAACAATGTATATGAGAGAAGCTTTTCTTACAAAATGCATATGATACAAAATGCATGCATCTAAGATACAAGGATGCATATACATCATGTTACATATGCCATGTCAAATGCAAAAAATGCATAAATGAAAGCTATACATATGCTACAAAGGAGCTCCTGAGGACCATGTGTGGTTCGAGGACCGGTGGATGGTCGCTTCCTTGTGTGATGAGTGATTGACAACGTTGTGTGGACAGATTCTTGGCTAAGTATTACAGGTGCAGGTTGCGGCTTGACTCGTGTTGGTGCAGGTGAAGAACAAGCGTGAAAGGTCATTACCGGTGAGGCCTCCAGGTGTGGAGAAGACAAGTAGGCTTCGTTCGAGGGACCCGGTGGCCAGCGGGGTCAAGTGCGGGCCGCATGGTGGCAAGAACAGCATGATGAAGTTGGTGGGCGGTTTCTTGGTTGAGCCACAAAACCAAGGTCGAGCTGGGACTTCGTGGGAGCCAAGTCATGAGTGGTGATTGGCGGAGGCTACATCAAGTTCGCGCGGTGGTTCACCAGAAAATCACCGGGTTACTCGGCAGAGCCACAAAGCCGAGGCCGAAGACCGGGCGTGGCTGTCTGGTCGAAACCGGCCTGACCGGTTGGAGAACCGATCTGACCGGTTTGGGGTCGCAGGGTGCCGGAAGCTTCGAGGCGGAGGACACGCGTCAGGATTGCAAGGCTTGCGTCGAGGCTACGCGAAGTACGGTCGCCGGGCATCCGTCCGATGGTGCTATGAAGACAGATTCCCAAAGTGCCCTTGGTGGGTGTGTATCTTAGTTTAGGCCTTAGGGGCATTTTAGACTTTAGGCTTGCCTCCATATAACCCAAGAGGTGAGAGGATGGCAGCCAACTCTTGGAACCCTAGTTCATTTGCTTTCCTATTTTCCCTTCCTATTTTCTTAGGATTTCCATAGGACTAGCATGGGACCTTCATGGTGAGATCTTGTTGAGAGGGTTGGATGATCGGGCGGCAAGCTAGACCTTGTATGAATCTTTGTGGCATGTGTCGTATGGACCTCCCTGGGCCCACTACCTCTGTGGGTACCGGGACCGACTACTCGGTGGGCCCCTGGGACTACCCGACTTGTGCCGCACGGTACCTGTTGGCGTGAGGCGCAAGGACTACGGTGGAGAAGTACTCGGAT
This sequence comes from Cenchrus americanus, assembly GCA_947561735.1. NCBI lineage: Eukaryota > Viridiplantae > Streptophyta > Magnoliopsida > Poales > Poaceae > Cenchrus > Cenchrus americanus. The sequence goes on along the minus strand of OX387239.1, from coordinate 140,556,254 downwards.
AGGAAGCTATGCATACCATGTACTGTGTACAGGACTCCTAGACGACACGACTAGTACTCTCTCCCTAAAACCGACATGTAACCCTACCTCCCGGACTATATAAGGCGAGGCAGGGACCCCTTTCCTCTCTCACCAGATTACTCATCATCTTGTAATCACATCCAATCAATCCAGAGCTACACAGCATACAGGACGTAGGGTATTACACACCTCGCGGCCCGAACCTGTCTAAATTGTGTGCCACGTGTCTCTTCCTTCGAGTTACCGATCTCGGCGAGGCCACATTCATCTACCTCGGGTACTCCCCTTGGTAGGTTGCCGGTCCAAAACACCGACAGCATATATAGATGATTCGCGCGTGGTTCCTCAAGGCCTTGTTGTGTTGTCTCCGGTTGTTCTTGGTGGTGATTTTCAGAGTCCTCTCTTGGTGGTTTTTCTTGGGGTGTTTCCGGGACCTTGCTCTTGGGATTTGATGGGGAAAATTTATGGGAACCCTTCGTGGTTCTTTGGGTTGTGATTCCCCTCCCAAATCTGTGAGGATTTTGGGGTTTTTGGAGTTCTTGGGTTAAGCTGCTCTTGAGGGTTGACTTTCGATTCCTCTTGATTGAGTGAGTTTTGGGGACCGAGCTTCTAGCCAAGGGTAGCCCACGAGGTACCCCAACTATCCCCAAAGTATCCGTGGAACGAATCGGGAGATCGATTTGTGGAAGGGTGGAGTTTTTCCCGTGGGCAGTGTTCTTCCCGACTATCCAGGCAAAAACCGGCCTGACCGGTTTCCCAAACCGGTCTGACCGGTTTCGCCCTGTGGGCTGTCGAGAAGAGTTTTGAGAAAGGAAGTCTCCGTTGCGTCATGGCTTCATTTGTTCAAACGTGGAAAGGCTCTTGAGGTGTTTTGGGTCTTCGGGGAGTTTCTGGACAAAATCGGTCTGACCGGTTTGCCAAACCGGTATGACCGGTTTCCCCTGCCTGCGTGAGGCTAAGTCCAACAGAAGTGGTCTGACCGGTTTCAGAAACCGGCCTGATCGGTTTGGGCTGTCAGCAGCCGTGTCGTGTGTGTTTCCGCTGCGTGTGTGGTGTGGGTGTTGTTGGGTCTTGCTCCTAAGTTCAGTAGCACTTCAGTGACTACGTGAACTTGGCAAGAGAAGCTTGCGGAGGTGCACGAGTGAAATCGGGTTCATAGGCCGAATTCTTGAATAGAATTTTTATCGGCTCCCATTCACTCCCCCCCCCCTCTATGGTTCGCCGTTTCAGTCCTTCAAGTTGTATCAGAGCCGGTTCGGGTCTTTGTTGACTCTAACTAGTCTAAGATCCAAGGATGGCGTACCAGGAACGGGGTACGGGTCCTCCACACTTCGATGGAAAGAACTACCAGATGTGGAGTAAGCGGATGGCGGCGTTCCTCCGTGGAAAGGGTCAGATCCTTTGGGATATCACGGTGGACACGGGCTATGTCCAGCCGATGAACTTCCTCGCTCCAGGATCAAGGGACATGTTCGACGCCAACAACAAGGCGGTTGACTACTTGTTTTGTGCTTTGTGTCAGCCTGAGTTCGATCGGGTGCACACCGAGCACTTGGCTTGTAGAATCTGGTTGGTGTTGAAGGAGGCTCATGTTGGGAATGCCCAGATTCAGCCTCGGATGTATGCGACCTACCGGAGAGAGTACGAGAACTTCACTCATCTCCCCGGTGAGGCCATCAATGCCTTGTCTTAGAGGTTCACGGTGGTTGTGAACAACATGAGGGCCAATGTGGATGTGCTCTCGTACGATGATCATGATAGAGCTGTCAAGCTCTTACACTCTTTGGATCGTACGATATGGGGCAGAAAGTTCGAGGCCATTGTCGAGTCGGAGAAGTATGACACTCTGACGGTGAACGAGCTGTTCTCGAAGCTCAAGTCAGCTGAGGTGGATAGGGGCATGACAGCAAAGCTCGAGGGTCCGACTGATTCCCATAGTCTTGCCCTCGTTGGTGGTTTGGAAGGAAAGGCTAACACTAACCCATCCACCAGGATGTTCTCTTTGTCCTCTTTGATGTCTATGCCAGATGAGGAGTTCGATGTGCTTGAAGAGGACGAGCTGGCGTTGCTGACGAGGAGGTTCGAGAGGTTGCACGAGAACCGGGTGAACATGAGGAGGAACACGAGGACATGCTTCCAGTGCGGCAAGCCAGGACACTTCTTCGCTGACTGCCCGGAGAAGGTCGAGAACAAGGACAACTACAAGCACAAGTCGAGGATGGATGGCAAGTACCGGTCGAGGCGCGACCACAAGAGCAAGCACAAGAACAAGCACAAGGACGAGCGACGATCGAGGAAGTAGGAGAGCCGAGGCAACGTCCGAGCGATGGTTAGAGCGAGCGACGTCGACTCCAGTTCCGCGTACTCCACCTCGAGCTCAAGCAGCGGTGAAGACGAAGGTGATCGTCGCAAGAGCAGGACGTCGTCCAAGAACCAGAGCGGGCTGAGCTGCTTTGCTAGAGACGGCTTCTGCATCATGGCGCTGAGCTCCGACAGCAAGAAGAGCACACAGAGCGACTCGGACTCTAATTCCGACGACGAGGTGCGTGATGAGCTTCCCTTCTTGCGTCAGGAGAATGAAAGGCTTGGGTCGTTGCTTGATAACCAGGATGACATGCTTTGAGAGGCCAAGAAAATGAGAAAAGAGCTTAGGGCTTCACTTGAGGATGCTACGACTATAGTGGCTGAGCTAGAAACACAGGTTCTTGATAGCAAGCTTGAGATTGATTCCCTTAAGGCTAGCCCTATTGTTTCCGATGAGGTTGATTGTGTTGATTGCTCCATCTTTCTTGCTGATCTTGCTTTGTTTAAGGAGAAGCATGCCTCCAAGTGTGAGGAACTAGATGTGCTTAGGGTTGAAGTGGCTGAGCTTAAATCTAGGTCTGCTTTGCTAGGTGCATGCACTTCTTGCCCTGTCTTACATGCTAAAATTGATGAGATGCATGTTTACACTGCTTCCCTTGAGGCTAAGGTGAAAGAACCAATTCCTACATCTTGCTCAACCTGTGAAATGCATGCTTTGAAGAATTTGGAACTTGCACATTATGTTGATCACTTGCAGGATGAGAATGATGAGCTGAGAAAGTTGATGGGTTGGTTGTCTGGTCATGAGCCTCAGTTGAGTATAATGATCGAGTCATTCAAGAGGCAGGATGGTGAGGGACTTGGGGCAAACAAGGTTGGTGAGGGAAGTGGAGAGAATATCTGAGAGCCACCAAAAACCCACCACAAAAATGATTTCCCTCCCAAACCTAACCATCTTAGAAACCGACTAGACACAACCCTAGCTCCACCCGTGTTTCCTCCACCAACAAATAATTTCCAAAAGCCTATCAAGTTTGTGAGCACTTCGGGGATAGTGTTTTTTGGGAAAGAGAGTGAGAAGGCTAGTGAGGAGAAACCGGTGGAGAAGTCGAGTGGAGAGAAACCAAGTGAGTAGCCCCAATCCAAGCCCAAACCTAAGCTTGTGAGGTTTCATTGTGGCTATTGTGGGAGAGATGGCCATAAGGGTGAGTTTTGCTTCAAGAGGAAGCGAGAGGAGAGAATGGCGAACGAGTGGGCTAACAAGGACAAGTATCACCCCTCCAGTGGTGTACTTGAGTCTCGTGTGCAGATGCCCAGGGCCAAGGCAAGTGTGAGGATAGTTCCAGCTTGGGGAGAGCGAAAGGCTGCATGAGGTGTTGCTGGAGGAGTGAAACCGGTCAGACCGGTTTTGAATCCGGTCAGACCGATTTGGGTCTGCAGAGTGGCAAGTTTGGTTTCGTGCCCGTGAGGAGTCTCGATTTGTCTCAGGTGGTCGCGGTTCTAATGGTTGGTCTGGAGAGTCAGCAGGTGGTCAGTTTGCTAGGCGTTCTCCTTCTCGTGCTCAATACGGGGATGGGAGGAGTCATAGCTTTGAGATGGAGAGGAGGGACGATCTACGGTTCCCCTTTCGTGGTTTTGGTCCTCCTCCAGGCAGAGAGGGTTGGTTTCCTCAGAGTGGTTACCGAGGTGGTGTTCGTGGTGGTAGTTTTGGTAGGAAAGATGGTTTGGTTTGTGCTAATTCTACTTTCGAGCAAATGGCTCGGCGCTGGTTTTACTCTTTTGGTACTAACCCCAATGCCGAGTCATTTGTTCGCTCAAGTGCTCGTTTTTGAATTTCAGGCGGGAGACTTGAAGAACATTTGGTTGATTGACTCCGGTTGCTCGAGGCATATGACCGGAGACAAGGGGTGGTTCTCAAGTCTCGTCCCAGTGGTGACAAAGAGGTACATTACTTTTGGGGACAATGGGCATGGGCGTGTGCTTTCAAAAGGTGAGATTAAGGTGAGTGACAAGATCACTCTTAGGCGTGTTGCTCTTGTTCAATCGATTGGGTACAATTTTCTTTCTGTGTCCCAGCTGTTAGATGAGGGTTTTGAGGTGTTGTTTCGGCCTAGTGGTTCTCGGATTTTGGATTCTCGAGGGGACCTTGTCTGTATGGTCATTCCCGAGGGTCAGGTGTTTCGTGCTGATTTTTCTCAGTCTTCGGGTGTGGAGCGTTGTTTCTTGGCTGGTTCTTCGAGTGAGTTGTGGAGGTGGCATAGGAAGTTGGGTCACTTGAGCTTTGACCTTTTGCCTCGCTTGAGTAAACTCAATTTGGTCCGAGGATTTCCACGGTTGAGGCTTGAGAAAGAGTTTGTTTGTGCGCCGTGTAGGCATGCCAAGATGGTAGCCTCTTCTCACCTGCCTTTCACCGATGTGATGACTGAGCATCCATGTGAGTTGCTCCATATGGACCTTGTTGGCCCAGCTCGTGTGCGATCTGCGGGTGGGAAGTGGTATGTCCTTGTTGTGGTGGACGACTATTCTCGGTATGCGTGGGTGTTCTTTCTCAAGGATAAGGGAGAGATGTTTGGTTTTGTTCGAGATCTTGTCTTGAGGATGAGGAACGAGAGGCACGGAGGTGCCATACGAGCATTCCGTAGTGACAATGGCTCAGAATTCAGAAACTCTCGTTTTGAAACCTTTTGCCATGACTTGGGTCTTGAACACCAGTTTTCGAGTCCGTATATGCCTCCCCAGAATGGTGTTGTGGAAAGGAAGAATAGGACCTTGTGCAAGATGGCTCGGACGATGTTTGATGAGCATAGGACTCCGAGAAGGTACTGGGCTGAGGCGGTGAATACCGCGTGCTATGTGTCGAACAGGATCTACCTCAGAGTGCATAAGAAGAAAACATGTTATGAGCTGATGCACGGTCGCACACCCAAGGTGAGTCACTTCCATGTCTTTGGTTGCAAGTGTTTCAGTTTGAAGAAAGGGAAGAAGCTGGATAAGTTTGTGGCTAGGTCTGTCGATGGTATTTTCTTTGGTTATGCATCTCATTCTAGAGGATATCGTGTGCTCAATCTTGAAACTAACCAAATTGTGGAGACTTGCAAGGTAACCTTCGACGAGACACAGCCACGTAGTCAGCTTGTCTTTGAGTGTGCAGGTGATGATGAGCTTGGCGAGGAGAACTTTCAGGAGAAGGAGCATGAACAAGGAGATGATGAAGATGGCAGTGTGGTACCCCCGGCTGAACATGTACATACTGCTTCGACTACGGTGGTAGACGGACCCTCTCCTACACCTACAATGACAAATCAAGATCGAGGAGAAGCTACAGTTGAGGGGGGGGGGGGGGGGGTAACATCGAGGCGAGAACCTCCCCGGCGAGTATAAGTGGATCACCCAGCTTAAGGAATCATTGGTGACATCAATGAACGCACTACATGGTCGAGGGTTCGGAACAATTCTCATTTTGGTCATGCTGCATTTGTTGCTACTTCAAAGCCCAAAGACATTGGACACGCACTATTTGATCACAATTGGGTTAATTCAATGCATGAGGAGTTGGAGAACTTTGAGAAGAATGAGGTTTCGGAGTTGGTTGACCCTCCCCAAGGGTGTAAGCTGATTGGTACAAAGTGTGTGTGGAAGAACAAAGAGGGAGAGAAATGTGAAGTGGTGAGAAACAAGTCAAGGCTTGTTGCTCAGGGGTTCAGTCAGAAGGAGGGGATCGACTACGAGGAGACTTTTGCTCCCGTAGCCCGTTTGGAGGCAATAAGGATCCTTCTAGCCTTTTCTGTGGCTAAAGGGTTCAAGTTGCACCAAATGGATGTGAAGAGTGCTTTCCTGAATGGTGTGTTGGAGGAAGAAGTGTATGTGAGGCAACCACCTGGGTTTGAGAGTGAGAAGTACCCCCACCGGGTGTACAAGTTGAGGAAGGTGCTTTATGGGTTGAAACAGGCACCTAGAGCTTGGTATGGCAGGTTGAGGGGGTTCTTGTTTGAGAGAGGTTTTGAGATGGGGAAGGTCGATCAGACCTTGTTTCTACTTAGGCAGGGCAGAGATATCCTGATTGTGTAGGTGTACGTGGATGATATTGTCTTTGGTGGCTCGTCTAACTTTCTTGTTGCAAGGTTTGCAGAGGATATGAGCAGGGAATTTGAGATGAGCATGATGGGCGAGTTGCAGTTCTTCCTCGGGCTAAAAATCAAGCAATCAAAGGAAGGAACATTTGTGCACAAGCTAAGTACACCAAGGACATTGCGCGGAAGTTCAAGATGGAGGATTCCAAGACTATGACGATGTCGATGAGTACGACTACAGCTCTTGATGCGGACGAGGAAGGTGAACACGTGGACCAGAAGGAGTACCAAAGCATGATCGGGTCACTCCTCTTCTTGACGGCAACGAGGCCGGACATCCAGTTCTCGGTATGTCTGTGCGCTCGTTTTCAAGCGTCTCCGAGGACTTCGCATCGGCAAGCGGTGTAGCGAATTTTCAGGTACTTGCGTCACACTCCCGAAATCGGCCTTTGGTACTCCGCCTCCTCTTCTTTGGCGCTTCATGGTTTTTCGGATGCGGATTTTGCCTGGTGTCGGTTGGATAGGAAGTCCACTTCTGGGACTTGCCAGTTTTTCGGTTCTTCTTTGGTGTCTTGGTCTTCCCGAAAACAGTCGAGTGTTGCTCAATCCACTACCAAGGCAGAGTATGTTGCCGCTGCTAGTTGTTGCTCTCAGCTCCTTTGCATTTCATACACCATGAGTGACTTTGGTGAGGAGTATACCCATGGCCCACTTCAATGTGATAGCACTAGTGCCATAAGCGTAGCAAAGAACCCAGTGCTCCATTCCAAAACCAAGCACATAGAAGTGAGGTATCATTTTCCGAGAGACAATGTTGAGAAAGGGAAGATAGCTTTGATCCATGTAACCACACATGACCAACTAGCTGATATTTTCACCAAACCTCTAGATCAAGCAACTTTCACTCGTTTGCGGGGGGAGCTTGTTGTGTGTTTGATTTCTTGAGTTGGGTGTGTGGGAGCTCCTTTGTAGCATATGTATAGTTTCTTTTGTGCATTTCTTGAATTTGGCATGGCATATGTAACATGATGTATAGGCATCCTTGTATCTTAGATTGCATGCATTTTGTATCATATGCATTGTGTAGGAAAAGCTTCTCTCATATACATTGTTCACCATGATGTGCTATATATGATCTTGTGAGCTAGTTTGGTATGCTATGGTTATTTGGCTTAGCACTTGATGATATTGATTTATATCCATGGTTGATGGCTATGTTTTTGAAAAATGTCACATATATGCTCTCTCATGTGTAAATGCCTTTATATGATCTTGACATGCTTTAGTGGCTTGGTTATGCTTAATTTTGGTTGGATAGCTAGTTTATTGATCATATGGGGCCAAAGGCTCATTTTCCATCATGAATGTTTAGCCCTCTTGTTTTATCTTATGGAGGGGCATAAGTTCCTTTTTGTCGCAAAGACATTTCATGTACCAATTATGAATATGAAAATGAAATGAAAAATGCTTGGAAAGTGTGATCCCATGTCATATGTGCTGAATTTAATTTTCTTTGGGTGCTAAACCGTTGCATGATGCCTACCAATGAGAAGTCTCATACATAGAAGTAGGCACATGGCTCGGTGGCTTTGACATGACATGAGGTGCTTGTGGGTGTTTGTGATGGTCTTATGATTAGAATGGTTGTCGTAGCATGAAGTTTGTGTGGCTTTGCCATTTTGACAAGTTTTGGTCATGTTTAGGTTTTTGCTTACGAGAGAGTAACTTTTCGCAGAATTAGTCAAATCCTTGTTAGCCTTGTCCAATGGTTGTGAAACTTGGTGATCATGTAGTTGAGGTCATTACGAACCTGTAGAGTATCTAACTTGCTCATTTGGACTTGTGTAGCTCCTTGTGATGAATTTTGTATACTTGAGAAGCCCTAGGTTGCATATTTTCAATTTTGATCATTGATTCATGCATTGGCAACAAAGGGGAGAAAGGTAGGCGGAGAAAAGTTGCATTGCATCACTAGAACCTATTCCAAGAGTCAAGGGGGAGCTTGTGCATTTCTTTTGCATTTTTGACTTTTGGGGGTGTGGTCTGCTGTGTGATATCGGCCTGACCGGTTTGGAGAACCGGTCTGACCGGTTTTGGGAACCGGCCTGACCGGTTTGTGCCCAGGTTTGGCACTTGTTCAGAGGGAGCTTGCATATGTGCAGGGGGTGCTCTTGTATGCTTTGGTGGTTTGTGCTCTTTGCTTGAGGATGGTTTTGTTTCGGATGTGTTGAGCCGTTACCCTTGCCTAAGGGGTCCGAGACTTGTCTTCTTCAAGTGATCTTGTTCTTTGCCTTTCTCGGCTTTCGATCGCTTGTTGATGTTTCTTTTTATTTGTTTCTTTTATGTTTCTTTTTCTCTTTGTTTACCAAATGTGTGTGTTGTCAATGCACTCATCAAGGGGGAGATTGAGGACCTTGTGTGGTTCGAGGACCGGTGGATGGTCGCTTCCTTGTGTGATGAGTGATTGACAATGTTGTGTGGACTGATTCTTGGCTAAGTATTGCAGGTGCAGGTTGCAGCTTGACTCGTGTTGGTGCAGGTGAAGAACAAGCGCGAAAGGTCGTTGCCGGTGAGGCCTCCAGGTGTGGAGAAGACAAGTAGGCTTCATTCGAGGGACCTGGTGGCAAGCGGGGTCAAGTGCGGGCTGCATGGTGGCAAGAACAGCAAGATGAAGTTGGTGGACGGTTTTTTGGTTGAGCCACAAAACCAAGGTCGAGCCGGGACTTCGTGGCAGCCAAGTCATGAGTGGTGATTGGCGGAGGCTACATCAAGTTTGCGGGGTTTGCGGTGGTTCACCAGAAAATCATCGGGTTAATCGGCTGAGCCACAAAGCCGAGGCCGAAGACCGGGCGTGGCTGTCTGGCCGAAACCGACTTGACCAGTTTGGAGAATCGGTCTGACCGGTTTGGGGTCGCAGGGTGCCAAAAGCTTCGAGGCGGAGGACACGTGTCGGGATCGCAAGGATTGCGTCGAGGCTACGCGAAGTGCGGTCGTCGGGCATCCGTCCAATGGTGCTACGAAGACAAATTCCCAAAGTGCCCTTGGTGGGCGTGTATCTTAGTTTAGGCCATAGGGGCATTTTAGACCTTAGGCTTGCCTCCATATAACCTAAGAGGTGAGAGGATGGCAGCAAACTCTTAAAACCCTAGTTCATTTGCTTTCCTATTTCCCTTCCTATTTTTTTAGGATTTCCATAGGACTAGCATGAGAGCTTCATGGTGAGATCTTGTTGAGAGGGTTGGATGATCGGGCGACAAGCTAGACCTTGTATGAACCTTTGTGTCTTGTATAGATGATTCGGCGTGGTTCCTCAAGGCCTTGTTGTGTTGTCTCCGGTTGTTCTTGGTGGTGATTTTCGGAGTCCTCTCTTGGTGGTTTTTCTTGGGGTGTTTCCAGGACCTTGCTCTTGGGGATTTGATGGGGGAAATTTGTGGGAACCCTTCGTGGTTCTTTGGGCTGTGATTCCCCTCCCAAATCTGTGAGTTGAGGTACTCGATTTTGGGGTTTTCGGAGTTCTTGGGTTAGAGGTGCTCTTGAGGGTTGACTTTCGATTCCTCTTGATTGAGTGAGTTTTGGGGACCGAGCTTCTAGCCAAGGGTAGCCCACGTGGTATCCCAACTATCCCCAAAGTCTCACTTTGATCCGTGGAACGAATCGGGAGATCGATTGGTGCAAGGGTGGAGTTTTCCCGCAGGCTGTGTTCTTCCCGACTGTCCAGGCAAAAACCGGCCAGACCGGTTTCCCAAACCGGTCTGACCGGTTTCGCCCTGTGGGCTGTCGAGAAGGGTTTTGAGCAAGGAAGTCTCTGTTGCGTCATGGTTTCATTTGTTCAGACGTGGAAAGGCTCTTGAGGTGTTTTGGGTCATTAGGGAGTTTCTGGACAAAATCAGTCTGACCGGTTTGCCAAACCGGTCTGACCGGTTTCCCCTGCCTGCGTGAGGCTAAGTCCAACAGAAGCGGTCTGACCGGTTTTCGGAAACCGCCCGACCGGTTTTGGGCTGCCAGCAGCCGTGTCGTGTGTGTTTCCACTGCATGTGTGGTGTGGCTGTTGGTTGGGTCTTGCTCCTAGGTTCAGTAGCCACTTCAGTGGCTACGTTAACTTGGCAAGAGAAGCTTGCGGAGGTGCACAAGTGAAATCGGGTTCATAGGCCGAATTCTTGAATAGAATTTTTATCGGCTCCCATTCACTCCCCTCCTCTCTGGTTCGCCGTTTCGGTCCTTCAGCTCCCACACACCGAACTCAAGAAATCAAACAGACACCAAGCTCCCCGTGCAAACGAGTGAAAGTTGCTTGATCTAGGGGTTTGGTGAAAATATCGGCTAGTTGGTCATGTGTTGGCACATGGATCAAAGCTATCTTCCCTTTCTCTACATTGTCCCTCAAAAAATGTTACCTCATTTCTATGTGCTTGGTTTTGGAATGAAGCACTGGGTTCTTTGCAACGCTTATGGCACTGGTGCTGTCGCATTGAAGTGGGACATGGGTATACTCCTCACCAAAGTCACTTATGGTGTATGTGATCCAAATGAGCTGAGAGCAACAACTAGCTGTGACAACGTACTCTGCCTCGGTAGTGGATTGAGCAACACTCGACTGTATGCGGGAAGACCAAGACACCAAAGAAGATCCCAAGAACTGGCAAGTCCCAGAAGTGGACTTCCTATCCAACCGACACCCGGCAAAATATGCGTCTGAAAAACCATGAAGCGCCAAAGAAGACGACACGGAGTACCAAAGGCCGAAGTCAGGAGTGTGATGCAAGTACCTGAATATGCGCTTGACCACCTGTCGATGCGAAGTCCTTAGAGACACTTGAAAATGAGTGCACAGACATTCCGAGAACTGAATGTCCGGCCTCGTCACCATCAAGTAGAGGAGTGACCCGATCATGCTCCGGTACTCCTTCTGGTCCACGTGTTCACCTTCCTCATCCGCATCAAGAGCTGTAGTCGTACTCATAGGTGTTGCCATGGCCTTGGAGTCCTCCATCTTGAACTTCCTCACAATGTCCTTGGTGTACTTGACTTGGTGCACGAATGTTCCTTCCTTTGATTGCTTGATTTGTAGCCCGAGGAAGAACCGCAACTTACCCATCATGCTCATCTCAAATTCCCTTCTCATATCCTCTGCAAACCTCGCAACAAAAGAGTTAGACGAGCCACCAAAGACAATATCATCCACGTATACCTGCACAATCAAGATATCTCTGCCCTGCCTAAGAAAAAACAAGGTCTGATCGACCTTCCCCATCTGGAACCCTCTCTCAAACAGGAACCGCCTAAACCTACCGTTCCAAGCTCTAGGCGCTTGCTTCAACCCATACAGCACCTTCCTCAACTTGTACACCCAGTGGGGGTACTTCTCACCCTCAAACCCCGGTGGTTGCCTCACATACCCTTCTTCCTCCAACACACCATTCAAGAAGGCACTCTTCACATCCATTTGGTGCAACTTGAACCCTTTAGCCATGGAAAAGGCTAGAAGGATCCTAATTGCCTCCAAAAGAGCTACGGGAGCAAAGGTCTCCTCGTAGTTGATCCCCTCCTTCTGACTGAACCCCTGAGCAACAAGCCTTGACTTGTTTCTCACCACTTAACCTTGCTCTCCCGCTTTGTTCTTCCACACCCATTTTGTTCCAATTGGCTTACACCCTGTGGGAGGGTCAACTAATTCCAAAATTGGTTCATCTCAAAGTTCTCCAACTCCTCATGCATCGAATTAACTCAATTATGATCAGATAGTGCGTGTCCAATGTCTTTGGGCACAAAGGTGGCAACAAAAGCAGAATGAGCAAAATGAGAATTGCTCCAAACCCTCGACCATGTAGTACGTTCATTCATGTCACCAATGATCCTTGAAGCTAGGTAATCCACTTGTACTCGCAGGGGAGGTTCTCGCCTTGATGCTACCTCCCCCTCAACAGTAGCTTCTCCTTGATCTTGATTTGTCGTCGTAGGTGTGGGAGAGGGGCCGTCCATCACTGTAGTCGAAGTAGTAGGTACATGCTCAGCCGCCGGCACCACACCGCCATCTTCATCATCTCCAGGTTCATGCTCCTCCTCCTGAAAGATCTCCTCTCCAAGTTCATCATCACCTGCACACTCAAAGACAAGCTGACTACGTGGTTGTGTCTCGTCGAAGGTTACCTCGCAAGTCTCCACGATTTGGTTAGTTTAAAGATTGAGCACACGATATGCTCTAGAGTGAGATGCATAAACAAAGAAATACCATCGACCGGCCTAGCCTCAAACTTGTCCAACTTCTTTCCTTTCTTAAAGATAAAGCACTTGCAACCAAAGACATGGAAGTGACTCACCTTGGGTGTGCGACCATGCCTCAACTCGTAACATGTTTTCTTCTTATGCACTCTGAGGTAGATCCTGTTCGAAACATAGCATGCGGTATTCACCACCTCAACCCAGAACCTTCTCGGAGTCCTATGCTCATCAAGCATCATCCGATCCATCTCACACAAGGTTCTGTTTTTCCTTTCCACAACACCATTTTGGGGAGGCGTGTACAGACTCGAAAACTAGTGTTCAAGACCCAAGTCATGGCAAAAGGTTTCGAAACGAAAGTTTCTGAATTCTGAGCCGTTGTCACTGCAGATCGCTCGTATGGCATCTCCGTGCCTCTCATTCCTCAACCTCAAGACAAGATCTCGAACAAAATCAAACATCTCCCCTTTCTCCTCAAGAAAGAACAACCACACATACCGAGAGTAGTCATCCACCACAGCAAGGACGTACCACTCCCCACCGGCAGATGCACACGAGCTGGGCCAACAAGATCCTGAGGACCATGTGTGGTCCGAGGACCGGTGGATGGTTGCTTCCTTGTGTGATGAGTGATTGACAATGTTGTGTGGACTGATTCTTAGCTAAGTATTGCAGGTGCAGGTTGCGGCTTGACTGGTGTTGGTGCTGGTGAAGAACAAGCGCGAAAGGTCATCGCTGGTGAGGCCTCCAGGTGTGGAGAAGACAAGTAGGCTTCGTTCGAGGGACCCGGTGGCCGGCGGGGTCAAGTGCGGGCCGCATGGTAGCATGAACAGCAAGATGAAGACGTGGACGGTTTCTTGGTTGAGCCTCAAAACCAAGGTCGAGCCGGGACTATGTGGGAGCCGAGTCATGAGTGGAGATTGGCGGAGGCTACACCGAGTTCGCGGGGTTTCCGGTGGTTCACCAGAAAACCACTGGGTTCCTTGGTTGATCCACAAAGCCAAGACCGAAGAACCGAAGACGATCTTGCGGCAAGAGTGCCGGACCGGTCCGACCGGTGGGTCCGACCCCCCCCGACCGGTGAGGAGCACCGGTCACTGGTCTGACCGGTGTGCGACGACGCAGTCCGGAATCTTCGAAGCGGAGGACACGCGTCGGGATCGCAAGGCTTGCGTCGAGGCTAAGCAGGTTGCGGTCGCCGGGCATCCGTCCGATCGAGAAAGCTTCAACTCTTCCAAAACCGCCCTTGAGGGGCTTGTATCCTTAGTTGTTAGAGAAGGGTATTTTAGACTTTCGGTTGCCTCCATATAACCCAAGAGGTGAGAGGATGGCAGGCAACTCTTGGAACCCTAGTTCATTTTGCTTTCCTATTTTCCCTTCCTATTTTCTTAGGATTTCTATAGGACTAGCTTGATAGCTTCATGGTGAGATCTTGTGAGAGGGTTGGATGATCGGGCGGCAAGCTAGACCTTGTAAGAACCTTTGTTGCATGTATAGATGATTTGGCGTGGTTCGTCAAGGTTTGGATGTGTTGTTCCTGGTTGTTCTTGGTGGTGATTTTCGGAGCCCTCTTTTGGTGATTTCTTTGGGTTGTTTTCGGGACCTTTCTCTTAGGGATTTGATGGGGGAAATTTGTGGGAACCCTTCATGGTTCTTTGGGCTGTGATTCCCCTCCCAAATCCGTGAGTAAAGAGGCTCGATTTTGGGGTTTTCCAAGTTCTAGGGTTAGAGGTGCTTTTGGCGGGATTTCTTCGATTCCTCCTTTTTGGACGAGTTTTGGTGGAATTAAAGTTGGCTATGGACTCCTCATGAGGTGTTCCTAATATCGCCAAAGTCTTGTTCGAGTCCGTGGAGTGATTCGGGAGATCGAGGTTTGGATTTGGGGGAGTTGACCCGCGGGCACTGTTCATCCCGAGCTGCCCAGGCTACACCGGTCTGACCGGTGCTTTTGACCGGTCTGACCGGTGCAACCCTCGGTGAGTTTTTGCTCGGGTGAACGTCTGGGTGTGTTCGCTGTTGTCCTGTGTTGCTGCTGTTTCGAGTTTGGGTCAGTTTGGTGGTCGGTTGGCCTGTTTGGTGCTTTGGGGGCTTTCAGCCGTGGACCGGTCTAACCGGTGTGTCTCACCGGTCTGACCGGTGTGGAGCCACTTAGTGAAAGTTGCCCAGTTTCACCAGCAGGAACCGGTCTGACAGGTGGTGCTCACCGGTCTGACCGGTGTTGGTCTGTAGGCTCGAGGTTTGGTGTTCTGCTGCGTTCTCGGGTCGGAAGGTTGTGTTGGTTCCTAGGTCCAGTGGCACTCCAGTGGATACGTGGGCTTGGCCAACTTGGGTAGTGAGTCGGAGACGTGTGTTGGAAGCCGTGTTCATCTTGTAGGAGTTTCCATCTCCTCCGAGAAGAATTTTTATCGGCTCCCATTCACTCCCCCCCCCTCTCTGGTTCGCCGTATCGGTCCTTCAAGTGGTATCAGAGCCGGTTCGGGTGTTTATTGACTCTAACTAGTCTAAGATCCAAGGATGGCGTACCAGGAACGGGGTTTGGGTCCTCCACACTTCGATGGCAAGAACTACCAGATGTGGAGTAAGCGGATGGGTGCGTTCCTCCGCGGAAAGGGTCAGATCCTTTGGGATGTCACGGTGGACACAGGCTATGTCCAGCCGATGGACTTCCTCGCTCCAGGATCGAGGGACAGATTCGACGCCAACAACAAGGCGGTCGACTACTTGTTTCATGCTTTGTGTCAGCCTGAGTTCGATCGGGTGCACACCGAGCACTTGGCATGTAGGATTTGGACGGTGCTGAAGGAGGCTCATGTTGGGAATGCCCAGGTTCAGGCACGGATGTATGCGACCTACCGCATAGAGTACGAGAACTTCACTCATCTCCCCGGTGAGTCCATCGATGCCTTGTTTCAGAGGTTCACGGTGGTTGTGAACAACATGAGGGCCAATGTGGATGTGCTCCTGTACGATGATCATGATAGAGCTGTCAAACTCTTACACACTTTGGATCGTACAATATGGGGTGGAAAGTTCGAGGCCATTGTGGAGTCGGAGAAGTATGGAACTCTGATGGTGAACGAGCTGTTCTCGAAGCTCAAGTCGGCTGAGGTGGATAGGGGCATGACTGCCAAGCTCGAGGGACCGACTGATTCCCATAGTCTTGCCCTCGTTGGAGGTTCGAACGGAAAGGCTAACACTAACCCATCCACCAGGATGTTTTCTTTTTTCTCTTTGATGTCTATGCCAGACGAGGAGTTCGACGTGCTTGGAGAGGATGAGCTGGCGCTCCTGACGAGGCGGTTCGAGAGGCTGCACGAGAACCGAGTGAACATGAGGAGGAACACGAGGACATGCTTCCAGTGCGGCAAGCCAGGACACTTCGTCACCTACTGCCCGGAGAAGGTCGAGAACAAGGATGTCTACAAGCACAAGCCGAGGAACGATGGCAAGTACCGGTCGAGGCGCGACCACAAGAGCAAGCACAAGAACAAGTACAAGGACGAGCGACGATCGAGGAAGAAGGAGAGCCGAGGCAAGGCTCGAGCGATGGTTGGAGCGAGCGACGTCGACTCCAGTTCCGCGTACTCCACCTCGAGCTCGAGCAGCAGTGAAGACGAAGGTGATCGTCGCAAGAGCAAGAAGTCGTCCAAGAACCTGAGCGGGCTGAGCTGCTTCGCGAGAGATGGCTTTTGCACCATGGCGCTGAGCTCCGGCAGCAAGAAGAGCACACAGAGCGACTCGGACTCTAATTCCGACGACGAGGTGCGTGATGAACTTCCCTTCTTGCGCCAGGAGAATGAGAGGCTTGGCTCTTTACTTGATAACCGTGATGACATGCTTAGAGAGGCCAAGAAAATGAGAAAAGAGCTTAGGGCTTCACTCGAGGATGCTAGGACTAGATTGGCTGAGCTAGAGACACAGGTGCTTGATAGCAAGCTTGAGATTGATTCCCTTAAGGCTAGCCCTGTTGTTTCGGATGAGGTTGATTGTGCTGATTGCTCCATCTTTCTTGCTGATCTTGTTTTGTTTAAGGAGAAGCATGCCTCCAAGTGTGAGGAACTAGATGTGCTTAGGGTTGAAGTGGCTGAGCTTAAGTCTAGACCTGCTTTGCTAGGTGCTTGCATTTCATGCCCTGTTTTGCATGCTAAGATTGATGAGATGTATGCTTACACTAGTTCTCTTGAGGCTAAGCTAAAAGAACCCGTGCCTACATCATGCTCTACCTGTGAAATGCATGCTTTGAAAAATTTGGAACTTGCACATTATGTTAAGCGTTTGCAGGATGAGAATGATGAGCTGAGGAAGTTGATGGGTTGGTTGTCTGGTCATGAGCCTTAGTTGAGGATGATGATTGAGGCATTTAAGAGGCAGGATGGTGAGGGACTTGGGGCAAACAAGGTTGGTGAGGGAAGTGGAGAGAATATCCCAGAGCCACCAAAAACCCACCACAAAAATGATTTCCCACCAAAACCTAACCACCTTAGGAACCTACTAGACACAACCCCAGCTCCACCCGTGTTTTCTACACCCACAAATGATCTACAAAAGCCTATCAAGTTTGTGAGCACTTCGGGGAAAGTGTTCTTTGGGAAAGAAAGTGAGAAGTCTAGTGAAGGGAAACCGGTGGAGGAGTTGAGTGGAGAGAAACCAAGTGAGCAGCCACAGCCCAAGCCTAAGCCTAAGCTTGTGAGGTTCCATTGTGGCTATTGTGGGAGAGATGGCCATAAGGATGAGTTTTGCTTCAAGAGGAAGCGAGAGGAGAGAATGGCAAAGGAGTGGGCTAACAAGGACAATTACCACCCTTCCGATGGTGTACTTGAGCCTCATGTGCAGATGCCTAGGGCCCAGGCGAGTGTGAGGACAGTTCCGGCTTGGGGAGAGCGAAAGGCTGTTGGAGGTGCTGCTGCCCAGGCTACACCGGTCAGACCGGTGTGGGGCACCGATCAGACCGGTGTAGGCCTAGACAGGCAGCAGTTTGGGTTTCGAGCTCGTACAGGTGCGAGGGTGGTTTCTGGAGGTCGTGGTTCTGGTGGTTGGGCTGGAGAGTTTGCAGGTGGTTAGGTTGATAGGCATTCTCCCCCTCGAGTTCACTACGGGGATGGGAGGAGTCGTAGCTTTGAGAAGGAGAGGAGGGACGGTCCACGGGTTCTCTTTCGTGGTTTTGGTCCTCCTCCAGGCAGAGAGGGGTCGTTCCCTCAGGGTGGTTACCGTGGTGGTGTTCGTGGAGGTAGCTTTGGTAGGAGAGATGCTTTGGTTTGTGCTAACCCCACTTTTGAGCAAATGGCTCGGCACTGGTTTTGCTCTTTTGGTACTAACCCCAGTGCTGAATCGTTTGTTCGCTCACGTGCTCGTTTTTGAATTTCAGGTGGGAGACTTGAAGAACATTTGGTTGATTGACTCCGGTTGCTCGAGGCATATGACCGGAGACAGGGGGTGGTTCTCAAGTCTCGTCCCGGTGGTGACAAAGAGGTACATCACCTTTGGGGACAATGGGCATGGGCGTGTGCTTTCATAAGGTGAGATCAGAGTGAGTGACAAGATCACTCTCAGGCGTGTTGCTCTTGTTCAATCGCTGGGGTATAATTTGCTTTCTGTGTCCTAGTTGTTGGATGAGGGTTTTGAGGTGCTGTTTCGGCCAAGTGGTTCTAGGATTTTTGACTCTCGAGGGGACCTTGTCTGTATAGTCATTCCCGAGGGTCAGGTGTTTCGTGCTGATTTTTCTCAGTCTTCGGGTGTGGAGCGTTGTTTCTTGGCTGGTTCTTCGAGTGAGTTGTGGAAGTGGCATAGGAAGTTGGGTCACTTGAGCTTTGACCTTTTGTCGTGCTTGAGTAAACTCAATTTGGTCTGAGGCTTGAGAAAGAGTTGGTTTGTGCGCGGTGTAGGCATGCCAAGATGGTAGCCTCTTCTCACCCTCCTCTCACCGATGTGATGACTGAGCGTCCATGCGAGCTGCTCCATATGGATTTTGTTGGCCCAGCTCGTGTGCGATCTGCGGGTGGGAAGTGGTATGTCCTTGTTGTGGTGGACGACTATTCTCGGTATGCGTGGGTGTTCTTTCTCGAGGATAAGGGGGAGACGTTTGGTTTTGTTCAAGATCTAGTCTTGAGGTTGAGGAACGAGAGGCACGGAGATGCCATACGAGCTATCCGCAGTGATAATGGCTCGGAATTTAGAAACTCTCGTTTTGAAACCTTTTGCCATGACTTGGGTCTTGAGCACCAGTTTTTGAGTCCGTATACGCCTCCCCAGAATGGTGTTGTGGAAAGGAAGAAGAGGACCTTCTGCGAGATGGCTCGGACGATGCTTGATGAGCATAGGACTCTGAGGAGGTATTGGGCTGAGGCGGTGAATACCGCGTGCTATGTGTCGAACACGATCAACCTCAGAGTACACAAGAAGAAAACATGCTATGAGTTGATGCATGGTCGCACACCCAAGGTGAGTCACTTCCATGACTTTGGTTGCAAGTGTTTCATTCTGAAGAAAGGCAGGAAGTTGGATAAGTTTGAGGCTAGGTATGTCGATGGTATTTTCTTTGTTTATGCATCTCATTCTAGAGCATATCGTGTGCTCAATCTTGAAACTAACCAAATCGTGGAGACTTGCGAGGTAACCTTCGACGAGACAGAGCCACGTAGTCAGCTTGTCTTTGAGTGTGCAGGTGATGATGAGCTTGGCGAGGAGATCTTTCAGGAGGAGGAGCATGAACATGGAGACGATGAAGATGGCGATGCAGTGCCCCCGGCTGAACATGTACCCACTACTTCGACTACGGTGATGGAAGGACCCTCTACTACACCCACGACGACAAATCAAGAACGAGGAGAAGCTGATGTTGAGGGGGAGGTAGCATCGAGGCGAGAACCTCCCCGGCGAGTACAAGTGGATCACCCAGCTTCGAGGATCATCGACGAGATGAATGAATGCACTACACAGTCGAGGGTTCGGAACAACTCTCATTTCTCTCATGCTGCATTTGTTGCTACTTTTGAGCCCAAAGACATTGGACACGCACTATCTGATCACAATTGGGTTAATTCGATGCATGATGAGTTGGAGAACTTTGAGAGGAATCAGGTTTGGGAGTTGGTTGACCTTCCCCCAGGGTGTAAGCCGATTGGTACAAAGTGGGTGTGGAAGCAAGAAGGGAGAGAAAGGTGAGGTTGTGAGGAACAAGTCGAGGCTTGTTACTCAAGGGTTCAGTCAGAAGGAGGGGATCGACTACGAGGGCTCCCGTAGCCCGTTTGGAGGCGATTAGGATCCTTCTAGCTTTTTCTGTGGCTAAAGGGTTCAAGTTGCACCAAATGGATGTGAAGAGTGCTTTCGTGAATGGTGTGTTGGAGGAAGAAGTGTATGTGAGGCAGCCTCCGGGGTTTGAGAGTGAGAAGTACCCCCACCGGGTGTACAAGTCGAGGAAGGCGTTGTATGGGTTGAAGCAGGCGCCTAGAGCTTGGTATGGCAGGTTGAGGGGGTTCTTGTTTGAGAGAGGTTTTGAGATGGGAAAGGTCGATCAGACCTTGTTTTTGCTGAGGCAGGGCAGAGATATCCTGATTGTGCAGGTGTACGTGGATGATATTGTCTTTGGTGGCTCATCTAACTCTCTTGTTGCAAGGTTTGCAGAGGATATGAGCAGGGAACTTGAGATGAGCATGATGGGCGAGTTGCAGTTCTTCCTCGGGCTACAAATCAAACAATCAAAGAAAGGAACATTTGTGCACCAGGCTAAGTTGAAGGACCGATACGGCGAACCAGAGAGGGGGTGTGAATGGGAGCCGATAAAAATTCTTCTCGAAGGAGATGGAAACTCCTACAAGATGAACACGGCTTCCAACACACGTCTCCGACTCACTACCCAAGTTGGCCAAGCCCACGTAGCCACTGGAGTGCCACTGGACCTAGGAACCAACACACACACCCTTTCGACCCGAGAACGCAGCGGAACACCAAACCTCGATTCCACTGACCAACACCGGTCAGACCGGTGAGCACCACCGGTCAGACCGGTCCCTGCTGGTGAAACTGGGCAACTTTCACTAAGTGGCTCCACAACGGTCAGACCGGTCGCAGCCCGAAAGCCCCCAAGGCACCAAACAGGCCAACCGACCTCCAAACAGACCCAAACTCGAAACAGCAGCAACACAGGACAACAGTGAACACACCCAGACGTTCACCCGAGCAAAAAACAATCGAGGGTTGCATAGGTCAGACCGGTCAAGAGCACCGGTCAGACCGGTGTAGCCTGGGCAGCTCGGGATGAACTGCACCCGCGGGTCAACTCCCCCAAATCCAACTCTCAATCTCCCGAATCGCTCCACGAACTTGAACAAGACTTTGGGGATATTAGGAACACCTCATGAGGAGTCCATAGCCAAGTTTAATCCCACAAAAAACTTGTCCAAAAAGGAGGAATCAAAGAAATCCCGCCAAGAGCACCACAAACCCTAGAACTCGGAAAACCTCAAAATCGAGCCCCTTTACTCATGGATTTGGGAGGGGAATCACGCCCCAAAGAACCACGAAGGGTTCCCACAAATTCCCCCATCAAATCCCCAAGAGAAAGGTCCCGAAAACAACCCAAAGAAATCACCAAGAGAGGGCTCCGAAAATCACCACCAAGAACAACCGGAAACAACACATCCAAACCTTGAGGAACCACGCCGAATCATCTATACATGCAACAAAGATTCATACAAGGTCTAGCTTGCCGCCCGATCATCCAACCCTCTCACAAGATCTCACCGTGAAGCTCTCAAGCTAGTCCTATGGAAATCCTAAGGAAAATAGGAAGGGAAAATAGGAAAGCAAATGAACTAGGGTTCCAAGAGTTGGCTGCCATCCTCTCAGCTCTTGGGTTATATGGAGGCAACCGAAAGTCTAAAATACCCTTCTCTAACAACTAGGGACACAAGCCCCTCAAGGGCGGATTTGGAAGTCTTCATGTCTTCACCATCGGACGGATGCCCGGCGACCGCAACCTGCATAGCCTCGATGCAAGCCATGCGATCCCGACGCGTGTCCTCCGGTTCGAAGTCTCCGGACTGTGTCGTCACACACTGGTCAGACCGGTGCTCCTCACCGGTCAGACCGGTCCCCACCGGTCTGGCGCTGCTACAGCTCCGTCTTCGGTTCTTCGGTCTTGGCTTTGTGGATCAACCAAGGAACCCAGTGGTTTTCTGGTGAACCACCGGAAACCCCGTGATCTCGGTGTAGCCTCCGCCAATCTCCACTCATGACTCGGCTCCCACGTAGTCCAGGCTCGACCTTGGTTTTGAGGCTCTACCAAGAAACCGTCCATGTCTTCATCTTGCTGTTCATGCCACCATGCGGCCCGCACTTGACCCCGCCGGCCACCCGGTCCCTCGAACGAAGCCTACTTGTCTTCTCCACACCTGGAGGCCTCACCGGCGACGACCTTTCGCGCTTGTTCTTCACCTGCACCAACACCAGTCAAGCCGCAACCTGCACCTGCAATAATTAGCCAAGAATCAGGCCACACAACGTTGTCAATCACTCATCACACAAGGAAGCGACCATCCACCGGTCCTCGAATCACACACTGTCCTCAATCTCCCCCTTGATGAGTGCATTGACAACACCCACACAAAAGTAACAAGAGAGAAAAGAAAAAGAAATGAAACGAACAAAAAGAAACTCCAACAAGCGATCGAAAGCCAAACAAAGGCAAAGAGCAAGATCACTTGAAGAAGACAAGTCTCGGACCCCTTAGGCAAGGGCAACGGCTCGACACATCCGAGACAAACCAAAACTCAAACAAAGAGCGCAAACCACCAAAGCAAAGCTCGAAAAACCACAAAGAGCTCCCCCTGCACACATGCACGCTCCCCCTGAACCAATGCACCTCCCCCTGGACGAATGCATGCAAACCAGCTGAAAACAGGGAAGCTGCAGCAACTTCAGCTCACACCGGTCAGACCGGTCATCACCACCGGTCAGACCGGTGCCTAAGATGTGCATAGGATCAGCACTCACACCGGTCAGACCGGTCATCACCACCAGTCAGACCGGTGCACAACAGAGCCCAGAAATGGCTCGAAACCACCTGAAAACCTTCTAAATGCGTCCAGTAAGTCATTTCAAGCTCAAACTTCTCCCCCTTATTGGCAATGCATGAATCAAGCCAAAAATGCAAAATTTTCAACCTAGAGCTTCTCAAATAGACAAAATTCAACAAAGAATGCTACACATGTCCAAATGAGCAAGTTAGATACTCTACGGCTTCGTATCGATCTCAACTACATGATCACCAAGTTTCACAACCATTGGACGAAGCTAAGATGGATTTTGGCAATTTTGCGAAAAACTTGCCTCTCATGAGCAAAGTCCTAAACATGATCAAATCATATCAAAATGGCAAAGCCACACAAACTTCATGCTAGGACAGCCATTCTAATCATAAGACCATCACAAACACCCACAAGCACCTCATGTCATGTCAAAGCCACCGAGCCATGTGCCTACTTCTATGTATGAGACTTCTTATTGGTAGGCATCATGCAACGGTTTAGCACCCAAAGCAAATTAAAATCAGCACAAATGACATGGGAGCATATTTTCCAAGAATTTTTCATTTCATTTTCAGATTGATAAATGGTACATGAAATGTCTTTGCGACAAAAAGGAACTTATGCTCCTCCACAAGATAAATCAAGAGGGCTAAACATTCATGACGGCAAATGAGCCTTTGGCCCCATATGATCAATAAACCAGCTATCCAACCACAAATTAAGCATAACCAAGCCACTAAAACATGTCAAGATCATATAAAGGCATTTACACATGAGAGAGCATACATGTGACAATTTTTCAAAAATATAGCCATCAACCATGGATTATTCATCAAGATCATCAAGAGCTAAGCCAAACTAACCATAGCATACCAAACAAGCTCACAAAGACATATATCTCATTCCATGGTGAACAATTTATATGAGAGAAGCTTTTCCTAACCAATGCATATGATACAAAATGCATGCAATCTAAGATACAAGGATGCATATACATCATGTTACATATGCCATGCCAAATGCAGGAAATGCACAAAGGAAAGCTATACATATGCTACAAAGGAGCTCCCACACACCCAACTCAAGAAATCAAACACACACCAAGTTCCCCCCGCAAACGAGTGAAAGTAGCTTGATCTAGGAGTTTGGTGAAAATATCGGCTAGTTGGCCATGTGTGGGTACATGGATCAAAGCTATCTTTCCTTTCTCTACGTTATCTCTCAGAAAATGGTACCTCACTTCTATGTGCTTGGTTTTGGAATGGAGCACTGGGTTCTTCGCAAAGCTTATGGCACTGGTGCTATCACATTGAAGTGGAACATGGGTATACTCCTCACCAAAGTCACTCATGGTGTATGAAATCCAAAGGAGCTGAGAGCAACAACTAGCAGCGGCAACATACTCGGCCTCGGTAGTGGATTGAGCAACACTCGACTGTTTGCGGGAAGACCAAGACACCAATGAAGAACCCAAAAACTGGCAAGTCCCAGAAGTGGACTTCCTATCCAACCGACACCCGGCAAAATCCGCGTCTGAAAAACCATGAAGCGCCAAAGAAGAGGACGCGGAGTACCAAAGGCCGAAGTCGGGAGTGTGACGCAAGTACCTGAAAATTCGCTTCACCGCTTGCCGATGCGAAGTCCTCGGAGACGCTTGAAAACGAGCACACAGACATACCGAGAACTGGATGTCCGGCCTCATTGCCGTCAAGTAGAGGAGTGACCCGATCATGCTTCAGTACTCCTTCTGGTCCACATGTTCACCTTCCTCATCCGCATCAAGATCCGAAGTCGTACTCATCGGCGTCGTCATAGCCTTGGAGTCCTCCATCTTGAACTTCCACACAATGTCCTTGGTGTAGTTATCCTGGTGCACAAATGTTCCTTCCTTTAATTGTTTGATTTGTAGGCCGAGGAAGAACTGCAACTCGCCCATCATGCTCATCTTAATTTCCATGCTCATATCATCTGCAAACCTTGCAACAAGAGAGTTAGACGAGCCACCAAAGACAATATCATCCACGTACACCTGCACAATCAGGATATCTCTGCCCTGCCTCAGCAAAAACAAGGTCTGATCGACCTTCCCCATCTCAAAACCTCTCTCAAACAAGAACCCCCTCAACCTACCATACCAAGCTCTAGGCGCCTGCTTCAACCCATACAGCGCCTTCCTCAACTTGTACACCCGGTGGGGGTACTTCTCACTCTCAAACCCCGGAGGTTGCCTCACATACACTTCTTCCTCCAACACACCATTCAGAAAAGCACTCTTCACATCCATTTGGTGCAACTTGAACCCTTTAGCCACAGAAAAGGCTAGAAGGATCCTAATCGCCTCCAAACGGGCTACGGGAGCAAAAGTCTCCTCGTAGTCGATCCCCTCCTTCTGACTGAACCCCTGAGCAACAAGCCTCGACTTGTTTCTCACAACCTCACCTTTCTCTCCCTCTTTGTTCTTCCACACCCACTTTGTACCAATCGGCTTTCGCCCTGGGGGAGGGTCAACCAACTCCCAAACCTGATTCCTCTCAAAGTTCTCCAACTCCTCATGTATTGAATTAACCCAATTGTGATCAGATAGTGTGTGTCCAATGTCTTTGGGCTCAAAAGTAACAACAAATGCAGCATGAGCGAAATGAAAATTGTTTCGAACCCTCGACCGTGTAGTGTGTTCATTCATGTCGCCAATGATCCTCGAAGCTGGGTGATCCACTTGTACTCGCAGGGGAGGTTCTCGCCTCGATGCTACCTCCCCCTCAACATCAGCTTCTCCTCGTTCTTGATTTGTCGTCGTAGGTGTAGTAGAGGGTCCGTCCATCACTGTAGTCGAAGTAGTGGGTACATGTTCAGCCGGGGGCACTGCACCGCCATCTTCATCGTCTCCATGTTCATGCTCCTCCTCCTGAAAGATCTCCTCTCCAAGCTCATCATCACCTGCACACTCAAAGACAAGCTGACTACGTGGCTCTGTCTCGTCGAAGGTTACCTCGCAAGTCTCCACGATTTGGTTAGTTTCAAGATTGAGCACACGATATGCTCAAGAGTGAGATGCATAACCAAAGAAAATACCATCGATAGACCTAGCCTCAAACTTATCCAACTTCCTGCCTTTCTTCAGAATGAAACACTTGAAACCAAAGACATGGAAGTGACTCACCTTGGGTGTGCGACCATGCATCAACTCATAGCATGTCTTCTTCTTGTGCACTCTGAGGTAGATTCTGTTCGACACATAGCACGCGGTATTCACCGACCCAGCCAAATACCTCCTCGGAGTCCTATGCTCATCAAGCATCGTCCGAGCCATCTCACACAAGGTCCTATTCTTCCTTTCCACAACACCATTTTGGGGAGGCGTATACGGACTCAAAAACTGGTTCTCAAGACCCAAGTCATGGCAAAAGGTTTCAAAACGAGAGTTTCTGAATTCCGAGACATTATCACTGCGGATAGCTCGTATGGCATCTCCGTGCCTCTCGTTCCTCAACCTCAAGACTAGATCTCGAACAAAACCAAACGTCCCCCCTATCCTCGAGAAAGAACACCCACGCATACCGAGAATAGTCGTCCACCACAACAAGGACATACCACTTCCCACCCGCAGATCGCACACGAGCTGGGCCAACAAGGTCCATATGGAGCAGCTCGCATGGACGCTCAGTCATCACATCGATGAGAGGCGGGTGAAAAGAGGCTACCATCTTGGCATGCCTACACGGAGCACAAACCAACTCGTTCTCAAGCCTCAACCGTGGCAATCCTCGGACCAAATTGAGTTTACTCAAGCGAGACAAAAGGTCAAAGCTCAAGTGACCCAACTTCCTATGCCACCTCCACAACTCACTCGAAGAACCAGCCAAGAAACAACGCTCCACACCCGAAGACTGAGAAAAATCAACACGAAACACTTGACCCTCGGGAACGACCATACAGACAAGGTCGCCTCGAGAGTCCAAAATCTGAGAACCACCTGGCTGAAACAACACCTCAAAGCCCTCATCCAACAACTGGGACACAGAAAGCAAATTGTACCCCAGCGATTGAACAAGAGCAACACGCCTGAGAGTGATCTTGTCACTCACTTTGATCTCACCTTCTGAAAGCACACGCCCACGCCCATTGTCCCCAAAGGTGATGTACCTCTTTGTCACCACCGGGACGAGACTTGAGAACCACCCCCTGTCTCCGGTCATATGCCTCGAGCAACCGGAGTCAATCAACCAAATGTTCTTCAAGTCTCCCACCTGAATTTCAAAAACGAGCATGTGAGCGAACAAACGACTCAGCACTGGGGTTAGTACCAAAAGAGTAGAACCAGTGCCGAGCCATTTACTCGAAAGTGGGGTTAGCACCAACCAAAGCATCTCTCCTACAAAAGCTACCTCCACGATCACCACCACGGTAACCACCCTGAGGGAACCACCCCTCTCTGCCTGCAGGAGGACCAAAACCACGAAAGAAAGCCCGTGGAACGTCCCTCCTCTCCTCCTTCTCAAAGCTACGACTCCTCCCATCCCCGTAGTGAACTCGAGGGGGAGAACGCCTAGCCACCTAACCACCTGCAAACTCTCCAGCCCAACCACCAGAACCACAACCTCCAGAAACAACCCTCACACCTGTATGAGCACGAAACCCAAACCGCTCCCTGTCCAGGCCTGCACCGGTCTGACCGGTGCCCCACACCGGTCTGACCGGTGTGACCTGGGCACAACACCTCCAACAGCCTTCCGCTCTCCCCAAGCCCGAACCGTCCTCACACTCGCCTTGGCCCTGAGCATCTGCACACGAGGCTCAAGTACACCATCGGAAAGGTGGTACTTGTCCTTGTTAGCCCAATCCTTTGCCATTCTCTCCTCTCGCTTCCTCTTGAATCAAAACTCATCCTTATGGCCAGCTCTCCCACAATAGCCACAATGGAACCTCACAAGCTTAGTCTTAGGCTTGGGACGTGGCTGCTCACTTGGTTTCTCTCCACTCAAACCCTCCACCGGTTTCTCACCACTTGCCTTCTCACTCTCCTTCCCAAAGAACACTTTCCCCGAAGTGCTCACAAACTTGATAGGCTTTTGTAGATCATTTGTGGGTGTAGGAAACACGGGTGGAGCTGGGGTTGTGTCTAGTCGATTCCTAAGATGGTTAGGTTTTGGGGGGAAATCATTTTTGTGGTGGGTTTTTGGTGGCTCTGGGATATTCTCTCCACTTCCCTCACCAACCTTGTTTGCCCCAAGTCCCTCACCATCCTGCCTCTTAAATGCCTCGATCATCATCGTCAACTGAGGCTCATGACCAGACAACCAATCCATCAACTTCCTGAGCTCATCATTCTCATCCAGCAAGCGATCAACATAATGTGCAAGTTCCAAATTTTTCAAAGCATGCATTTCACAGGAAAAGCATGATGTAGGCATGGGTTCCTTCAATTTAGCCTCAAGAGAACTAGTGTAAACATGCATCTCATCAATCTTAGCATGCAAAACAGGGCAAGAAGTGCAAGCACCTAGCAAAGCAGGTCTAGACTTAAGCTCAGCCACTACAACCCTAAGCACATCTAGTTCCTCACACTTGGAGGCATGCTTCTCCTTAAACAAAGCAAGATCAGCAAGAAATATGGAGCAATCAGCACAATCAACCTCATCCGAAACAACAGGGCTAGCCTTAAGGGAATCAATCTCAAGCTTGCTATCAAGCACCTATGTCTCTAGCTCAGCCATTCTAGTCCTAGCATCCTCGAGTGAAGCCCTAAGCTCTTTTCTCATTTTCTTGGCCTCTCTAAGCATGTCATCACGGTTATCAAGCAAAGTTCCAAGCCTCTCATTCTCCTGGCGCAAGAAGGGAAGTTCATCACGCACCTCGTCGTCGGAATCAGGGTCCGAGTCGCTCTGTGTGCTCTTCTTGCTGTCGGAGCTCAGCGCCATGGTGCAGAAGCCATCTCTCACGAAGCAGCTCAGCCCACTCAGGTTCTTGGACGATTTCTTGTTCTTGCGACGATCACCTTCATCTTCACTGCTGCTCGAGCTCGAGGTGGAGTACGCGGAACTGGAGTCGACGTCGCTCGCTCCAACCATCGCTCGGGCCTTGCCTCAGCTCTCCTTCTTCCTCGATCGTCGCTCGTC
The DNA here is from genome assembly GCA_947561735.1 of Cenchrus americanus. Lineage (NCBI taxonomy): Eukaryota > Viridiplantae > Streptophyta > Magnoliopsida > Poales > Poaceae > Cenchrus > Cenchrus americanus. The sequence goes on along the minus strand of OX387239.1, from coordinate 140,527,499 downwards.
CTTGTACTTGTTCTTGTGCTTGCTCTTGTGGTCGCACCTCGACCGGTACTTGCCATCGTTCCTCGGCTTGTGCTTGTAGTCGTCCTTGTTCTCGACCTTCTCCGGGCAGTCGGCGACGAAGTGTCCCGGCTTGCCGCACTGGAAGCATGTCCTCGTGTTCCTCCTCATGTTCACTCGGTTCTCGTGCAGCCTCTCGAACCGTCTCGTCAGGAGCGCCAGCTCATCCTCTCCAAGCACATCGAACTTCTCATCTGGCATAGACATCAAAGAGGAAAAGAGAACATCCTGGTGGATGGGTTAGTGTTAGCCTTTCCTTTTGAACCACCAACGAGGGCATGACTATGGGAATCAGTCGGTCCCTCGAGCTTGGCAGTCATGCCCCTAAACTCCTCAGCCGACTTGAGCTTCGAGAACAGCTCGTTCACCATCAGAGTGTCATACTTCTTCGACTCCACAATGGCCTCGAACTTTCCGCCCCAAATCGTACGATCCAAAGAGTGTAAGAGCTTGACCGCTCTATCATGATCATCGTACGGGAGCACGTCCACATTGGCCCTCATGTTGTTCACAACCACCGTGGACCTCTGAAACAAGGCATCGATGGACTCACCAGGGAGATGAGTGAAGTGCTCGTACTCTCTCTGGTAGGTCGCATATATCCGTGCCTGAACCTGGGCATTCCCAACATGACCCTCCTTCAGCACCGTCCAAATCCTACATGCCAAGTGCTCGGTGTGCACCCGATCGAACTCAGGCTGACACAAAGCACTAAACAAGTAGTCGACCGCCTTGTTGTTGGCGTCGAATCTGTCCCTCGATCCTAGAGCGAGGAAGTCCATCGGCTGGACATAGCTTGTGTCCACCATGACATCCCAAAGGATCTGACCCTTTCCGCAGAGGAACGCACCCATCCGCTTGCTCCACATCTGGTAGTTCTTGCCATCGAATTGTGGAGGACCCGAACCCCATTCCTGGTACGCCATCCTTGGATCTTAGACTGGTTAGAGTTAGCAAAGACCCAAACCGGCTCTGATACCACTTGAAGGACCGATACGGCGAACCAGATAGGGGGGGAGTGAATGGGAGCCGATGAAAATTCTTCTCGAAGGAGATGGAAACTCCTACAAGATGAACACGGCTTCCAACACACGTCTCTGACTCACTACCCAAGTTGGCCAAACCCACGTAGCCACTGGAGTGCCACTGGACATAGGAACCAACACACACACCCTTTCGACCCGAGAACGTAGCGGAACACCAAACCTCGATTCCACTGACCAACACCGGTCAGACCGGTGAGCACCACCGGTCAGACCGGTCCCTGCTGGTGAAACTGGGCAACTTTCACTAAGTGGCTCCACACCGGTCAGACCGGTGAGACACACCGGTCAGACCGGTCACAGCCCGAAAGCCCCCAAGGCACCAAACAGGCCAACCGACCTCCAAACAGTCCCAAACTCGAAACAGCAGCAACACAGGACAACAGCGAACACACCCAGACGTTCACCCGAGCAAAAAACCGCCGAGGGTTGCACCAGTCAGACCGGTCAAGAGCACCGGTCAGACCGATGTAGCCTGGGCAGCTCGGGATGAACAGCACCCGCGGGTCAACTCCCCCAAATCCAACTCTCAATCTCCCGAATCGCTCCACGAACTTGAACAAGACTTTGGGGATATTAGGAACACCTCATGAGGAGTCCATAGCCAAGTTTAATCCCACAAAAAACTTGTCCAAAAAGGAGGAATCAAAGAAATCCCGCCAAGAGCACCACAAACCCTAGAACTCGGAAAACCTCAAAATCGAGCCCCTTTACTCATGGATTTGGGAGGGGAATCACAGCCCAAAGAACCACGAAGGGTTCCCACAAATTCCCCCCATCAAATCCCCAAGAGAAAGATCCCGAAAACAACCCAAAGAAATCACCAAGAGAGGGCTCCGAAAATCACCACCAAGAACAACCGGAAACAACACATCCAAACCTTGAGGAACCACGCCGAATCATCTATACATGCAACAAAGATTCATACAAGGTCTAGCTTGCCGCCCGATCATCCAACCCTCTCACAAGATCTCACCGTGAAGCTCTCAAGCTAGTCCTATGGAAATCCTAAGGAAAATAGGAAGGGAAAATAGGAAAGTAAATGAACTAGGGTTCCAAGAGTTGGCTGCCATCCTCTCAGCTCTTGGGTTACATGGAGGCAACCGAAAGTCTAAAATACCCTTCTCTAACAACTAGGGATACAAGCCCCTCAAGGGCGGATTTGGAAGTCTTCATGTCTTCACCATCGGACGGAGGCCCGGCGACCGCACCCTGCGTAGCCTCGACGCAAGCCATGCGATCCCGATGCGTGTCCTCCGCTTCGAAGTCTCCGGACTACGTCGTCGCACACCGGTCAGACCGGTGCTCCTCACCGGTCAGACCGGTCCCCACCGCACCGATCAGACTGGTCCCCACCGGTCAGACCAGTCAGACCCACCGGTCAAACTGGTCAGACCCACCGGTCGACCGGCCCGTGCAGTGCCGCTCTTTGCAGCTCCGTCTTCGGTTCTTCGGTCTTAGCTTTGTGGATCAACCAAGGAACCCAGTGGTTTTCTGGTGAACCACCGGAAACCCCGCGAACTCGGTGTAGCCTCCGCCAATCTCCACTCATGACTCGGCTCCCACGTAGTCCCGGCTCGACCTTGGTTTTGAGGCTCTACCAAGAAACCGTCCATGTCTTCATCTTCTTGTTCATGCCACCATGCGGCCCGCACTTGACCCCCGCCGGCCAACGGGTCCCTCGAACGAAGCCTACTTGTCTTCTCCACACACGGAGGCCTCACCAGCGACGACCTTTCGCGCTTGTTCTTCACCTGCACCAACACCAGTCAAGCCGCAACCTGCACCTGCAATACTTAGCCAAGAATCAGTCCACACAACGTTGTCAATCACTCATCACACAAGGAGGCGACCATCCACCGGTCCTCGAACCACACACTGTCCTCATAAGTACACCAAGGACATTGTGCGGAAGTTCAAGATGGAGGACTTCAAGGCTATGACGACGCCGATGAGTACAACTACAGCTCTTGATGCGGATGAGCAAGGTGAACACGTGAACCAGAAGGAGTACCGGAGCATGATCGGGTCACTCCTCTACTTGACGGCGACGAGGCCGGACATACAGTTCTCGGTGTGTCTGTGCGCTCGTTTTCAAGCGTCTCCAAGGACTTCGCATTGGCAAGCGGTGAAGTGAATTTTCAGGTACTTGCGTCACACTCCCGACTTTGGCCTTTGGTACTCCGCATCCTCTTCTTTGGTGCTTCATGGTTTTTCAGACGCGGATTTTGCCGGGTGTCGGTTAGATAGGAAGTCCACTTCCGGGACTTCCCAGTTTTTGGGTTCTTCTTTGGTGTCTTGGTCTTCTCGCAAACAATCGAGTGTTGCTCAATCCACTACCGAGGCCGAGTATGTTGCCGCTGCTAGTTGTTGCTCTCAGCTCCTTTGGATTTCATACACCATGAGTGACTTTGGTGAGGAGTATACCCATGTCCCATTTCAATGTGATAGCACCAGTGCCATAAGTGTTGCAAAGAACCCAGTGCTCCATTCCAAAACCATGCACATAGAAGTGAGGTATCATTTTCTGAGAGACAACGTGGAGAAAGGAAAGATAGCTTTGATCCATGTACCCACACATGACCAACTAGACGATATTTTCACCAAACTCCTAGATCAAGCAACTTTCACTCGTTTGCGGGGGGGACTTGGTGTGTGTTTGATTTCTTGAGTCGGGTGTGTGGGAGCTCCTTTGTAGCATATGTATAGCTTTCTTTTGTGCATTTCTTGCATTTGGCATGGCATATATAACATGATGTATAGGCATCCTTATATCTTAGATTGCATGCATTTTGTATCATATGCATTGGTCAGGAAAAGCTTCTCTCATATACATTGTTCACCATGGAATAAGAGATATGTCTTTGTGATCTTGTTTGGTATGCTATGGTTAGTTTGGCTTAGCTCTTGATGATCTTGATGAATAATCCATGGTTGATAGCTATGTTTTTGAAAATGTCACATGTATGCTCTCTCATGTGTAAATGCCTTTATATGATCTTGACATGTTTTAGTGGCTTGGCTATACTTCATTTGTGGTTGGATAGCTAGTTTATTGATCATATGGGGCCAAAGGCTCATTTGCCATCATGAATGTTTAGCCCTCTTGCTTCATCTTGTGCAGGGGCATAAGTTCCTTTTTGTCGCAAAGACATTTCATGTACCAATTATAAATCTGAAAATGAAATGAAAAATGCTTGGAAAATGTGCTCCCATGTCATATGTGCTGAATTTAATTTGCTTTGGGTGCTAAACCGTTGCATGATGCCTACCAATGAGAAGTCTCATACATAGAAGTAGGCTAATGGCTCGGTGTCTTTGACATGACATGAGGTGCTTGTGGGTGTTTGTGATGGTCTTATGATTATAATGGCTGTCCTAGCATGAAGTTTGTGTGGCTTTGCCATTTTGATATGCTTTGATCATGTTTAGGACTTTGCTCATGAGAGGCAAGTTTTTCGCAAAAATGCCCAAATCCATCTTAGCTTCATCCAATGGTTGTGCAACTTGGTGATCATGTAGTTGAGATTGATACGAAGCTGTAGAGTATCTAACTTGCTCATTTGGACATGTGTAGCAACCTATGTTGAATTTTGTCTATTTGAGAAGCTCTAGGTTCAAAATTTTGCATTTTTTGCTTGATTCATGCATTGCCAACAAGGGGGAGAAGTCTGAACTTGAAATGGCTTGCTGGACGCATTTAGAAGGTTTTCAGGTGGTTTCGAGCCGTTTCTGGGCTCTGTTGTGCACCGGTCTGACTGGTCGAGTTCACCGGTCTGACCGGTGTGAGTGCTGATCCTGTGCACATCTTAGGCACTAGTCTGACCGGTGGTGATGACCGGTCTGACCGGTGTGAGCTGAAGTTGCTGCAGCTGCCCTGTTTTCAGCTGGTTTGCATGCATTCGTCTAGGGGGAGGTGCATTGATTCAGGGGGAGCTTGCATGTGTGCAGGGGGAGCTCTGTGTGGTTTTTCGAGTTTTGTTTCGGTGGTTTGCGCTCTTTGCTTGAGCCTTGTTTTGTCTCGGATGTGTCGAGTCGTTGCCCTTGCCTAAGGGGTCCGAGACTTGTCTTCTTCAAGTGATCTTGACCTTTGCCTTTGTTTGGCTTTCGATCGCTTGTTGGAGTTTATTTTTGATCGTTTCTTTTTTTCTTTTCTCTCTTGTTACTTTTTGTGGGTGTTGTCAATGCACTCATCAAGGGGGAGATTTAGGACCATGTGTGGTTCGAGGACCGGTGGATGGTCGCTTCCTTGTGTGATGAGTGATTGACAACGTTGTGTGGATTGATTCTAGGCTAAGTATTGCAGGTGCAGGTTGCGGCTTGACTGGTGTTGGTGCAGGTGAAGAACAAGCACGAAAGGACGTCGCCGGTGAGGCCTCCAGGTGTGGAGAAGACAAGTAGGCTTAGTTGGAGGGACCCGGTGGCCGGCGGGGTCAAGTGCGGGCCGCACGGTGGCATGAACAGCAAGATGAAGACGTGGACGGTTTCTTGGTTAAGCCTCAAAACCAATGTCGAGCCGGGACTATGTGGGAGCCGAGTCATGAGTGGAGATTGGCGGAGGCTACATCGAGTTCGCGGGGTTTCCGGTGGTTCACCAGAAAACCAATGGGTTCCTTGGTTGATCCACAAAGCCAAGACCGAAGAACCGAAGACGATGCTGCAGCAGTGCCAGACCTGTCTGACCGGTGGGTCTGACCAGTGGGTACCGGTCTGACCGGTGAGGAGCACCGGTCTGACCAGTGTGCGACGACACAGTTCGGAATCTTCGAAGCGGAGGACACGCGCCGGGATCGCAAGGCTTGCGTCGAGGCTAAGCAGGTTGCGGTCGCCGGGCATCCGTCCGATGGAGAAAGCTTAAACTCTTCCAAAACCGCCCTTGAGGGGCTTGTATCCGTAGTTGTTAGAGAAGGGTATTTTAGACTTTCGGTTGCCTCCATATAACCCAAGAGGTGAGAGGATGGCAGCCAACTCTTGGAACCCTAGTTCATTTTGCTTTCCTGTTTTCCCTTCCTATTTTCTTAGGATTTCTATAGGACTAGCTTGAGAGCTTCATGGTGAGATCTTGTGAGAGGGTTGGATGATTGGGCGGCAAGCTAGATCTTGTAAGAACCTTTGTTGCATGTATAGATGATTCGGCGTGGTTCGTCAAGGTTTGGATGTGTTGTTCCCGGTTGTTCTTGGTGGTGATTTTCGGAGCTCTCTTTTGGTGATTTCTTTGGGTTGTTTTCGGAACCATTCTCTTGGGGATTTGATGGGGGAAGTTTGTGGGAACCCTTCGTGGTTCTTTGGGCTATGATTCCCCTCCCAAATCCGTGGGTAAAGGGGCTCAATTTTGGGGTTTTCCAAGTTCTAGGGTTAGAGGTGCTTTTGGCGGGATTTCTTCGATTCCTCCTTTTTGGACAAATTCTGGTGGGTTTAAACTTGGCTATGGACTCCTCATGAGGTGTTCCTAATATTCCCAAAGTCTTGTTCGAGTCCGTGGAGCAATTCGGGAGATCGAGGTTTCGATTTGGGGGAGTTGACCCGCGGGTGCTGTTCATCCCGAGCTGCCCAGGCTACACCGGTCTGACCGGTGCTCTTGACCGGTCTGACCGGTGCAACCCTCGGTGGGTTTTTGCTCGGGTGAACATCTGGGTGTGTTCGCTGTTGTGCTGTGTTACTGCTGTTTCGAGTTTGGGTCAGTTTGGTGGTCGGTTGGCCTGTTTGGTGCTTTGGGGGCTTTCAGGCTGCGACCGGTCTAACCGGTGTGTCCCACCGGTCTGACCGGTGTGGAGCCACTTAGTGAAAGTTGCCCAGTTTCACCAGCAGGAACATGTCTGACCGGTGGTGCTCACCGGTCTGACCGGTGTTGGTCAGTAGGCTTGAGGTTTGGTGTTCCGCTGCGTTCTCGGGTCGGAAGGTTGTGTGTTGGTTCCTAGGTCTAGTGGCACTCCAGTGGCTACGTGGGCTTGGCCAACTTGGGTAGTGAGTCGGAGACGTGTGTTGGAAGCCGTGTTCATCTTGTAGGAGTTTCCATCTCCTTCAAGAAGAATTTTTATCAGCTCCCATTCACTCCCCCCCCTCTCTGTTTCGCCGTATTAGTCCTTCAGATCCATATGGAGTAGCTCGCTTGGACGCTCAGTCATCACATCGGTGAGAGGCGGGTGAGAAGAGGCTACCATCTTGGCATGCCTACACGGCGCACAAACCAACTCTTTCTCAAGCCTCAACTATGGCAATCCTCGAACCAAATTGAGTTTACTCAAGCAAGACAAAAGGTCAAAGCTCAAGTGACCCAACTTCCTATGCCACTTCCACAACTCACTCAAAGAACCAGCCAAGAAACAACGCTCAACACCAGAAGACCGAAAAAAATCAGCTCGAAACACCTGACCCTCGGGAACGACCATACAGACAAGGTCCCCTCGAAAATCCAAAATCCGAGAACCACTAGGCCGAAACAACACCTCAAAACTCTCATCCAATAAATGGGACACGGAAAGCAAATTGTATCCAAGCGATTGAACAAGAGCAACACACCTGAGAGTGATCTTGTCACTCACCTTAATCTCACCTTCTAACAACACACGTCCTCGCCCATTGTCCCCAAAGGTGATGTACCTCTTTGTCACCATCGGGACAAGACTTGAGAACCACGCCCTGTCTCCGGTCATATGCCTCGAGCCATTTGCTCCAAAGTGGCGTTAGCACACTCGAAAGCATCTCTCCTATCAAAGCTACCTCCACGAACACCACCACAGTAACCACTATGAGGGGACCAACCCTCTCTACCTGGAGGAGGACCAAAACCACGAAAGGAAGACAGTGGGCCGTTCCTCTCCATCTCAACACCGCGACTCCTCCCATCCCCGTATTGAGCACGAGGGGGAGAACACCTAGCAAACTGACCACCTGCAAACTCTCCAGACCAACCACCAGAACCACGACCTTCTGCAACAAACCAAGACTCCTCACGAGCACGAAAACCAAACTGACCCCCTGCTGTCTCCAAACCGGTCTGACCAGTTTCACTCCAACAGCAACACCTCCTGCAGCCTTTCGCTCTCTCCAAGCCGGAACTGTTCTCACACTCACCTTGGCCCTGGGCATTTGCACACGAGGCTCAAGTACACCATTGGAAGGGTGGTACTTGTCCTTGTTAGCCCACTCCTTCGCCATTCTCTCCTCACGCCTCTTCTTGAAGCAAAACTCATCTTTGTGGCCATCTCTCCCACAATAGCCACAATGAAACCTTATGGGCTTAGGCTTAGGCTTGGGATGGGGTTGTTCATTTGGTTTCTCTCCACTCGGCTTCTCAACTGGTTTCTCCTCACTAGGCTTCTCAACTGGTTTCTCCTCAATCGCCTTCTCACTCTCTGTCCCAAAGAACACTTTCCCCAAAGTGCTCATGAACTTGATAGGCTTTTGGAAATCGTTGGTTTGTGGAGGAAACACGGGTGGTGCTGGGGTTGTGTCTAGTCGATTCCTAAGATGGTTCGGTTTAGGGACAAAAGCATTTTTGTGGTGGGTTTTTGGTGGCTCTGGGATATTCTCATTACTTCCCTCACCAACCTTGTTTGCCCCAAGTCCCTCACCATCCTGGCACTTATTTGTCTTGATCATTATCCTCAACTAAGGCTCATGACCAGACAACCAACCCATCAACTTTCTCAACTCATCATTCTCATCCTGCAAACTATCAACATAATGTGCAAGTTCCAGATTCTTCAAAGCATGCAATTCACAAGTAGAGCAAGAAGTAGGAATCGGTTCTTTCAGCTTAGCCACAAGAGAAACAATGTAAGCATGCATCTCATCAATTTTTACATGCAAAAGGGGGCAAGAAGTGCAAGCACCTAGCAAAGCAGGTCTAGACTTAAGCTCAACCACTTCAACCCTAAGCACATCTAGTTCCTCACACTTGGAGGCATGCTTTTCCTTAAACATAGCAAGATCAGCTAGAAAGATAGGACAATCAGCACATTCAACTTCATCAGAAACAACAGGTGAAGCATGCCTCCAACCATCACTCAGGCCTTGCCTCGGCTCTCCTTCTTCCTCGATCGTCGCTCGTCCTTGTGCTTGCTCTTGTGGTTGCACCTTGACCGGTACTTGCCATCCGTCTTCGACTTGTGCTTGTAGTTGTCCCTGTTCTCGACCTTCTTGGGGCAGTCGACGATGAACTATCCTGGCTTGTCGCACTGGAAGCATGTCCTCGTGTTCCTCCTCGAGTTCACCCGGTTCTCGTGCATCCTCTCGAACCGCATGGTCTGCAACGCCAGCTCATCCTCTCCGAGCACGTCGAACTCCTCATCTGGCAAAGACATCAACGAGGACAAAGAGAACATCCTGGGGGATGGGTTAGCGTTAGATTTTCCTTTCGAGCCGCCGATGAGGGTAAGACTATGAGTGTCAGTCGGGCCCTCTATCTTGGTTGTCATACCCCGATCCACCTCAGCCAACTTGAGCTTCGAGAATAGCTAATTCACCGTCAAGGTGTCATACTTCTCAGACTCTATAATGGCCTCGAACTTTCTGCCCCAAACCGTACGATCCAGCGAGTGTAAGAGCTTGGCAACCCTATCATGATCTTTGTACAGGAGCACGTCCACATTGGCCCTCATGTTGTTTACCACTACTGTAAACCTCTGAAACAAGGCATCGATGGACTCACCGGGGAGATGAGTAAAGTTCTCGTACTCTCTTCGGTAAGTCGCATACATTCGAGCTTGAACCTGAGCATTTCCAACATGAGCTTCCTTCAACACCGACCAGATTCTACAAGCCAAGCTCTCCGTGTGCACCCGATCGAATTCAGGCTGACATAGAGCAAGAAACAAGTAGTCGACTGCCTTATTGTTGGCATCGAACATGTCCCTCGATCCTGGAGCAAGGAAGTTCATCGGCTAGACATAGCCTGTGTTCATCGTGACATCCCAAAGGATCTGACCCTTTGCACGGAGAAACACTACCATCCGTTTACTCCACATCTGGTAGTTCTTCCCATGGAAGTGTGGAGGACCCAAACCCCGTTCCTAGTACGCCGTCCTTGGATCTTAGACTGGTTAGAGTCAATCAAGACCCGTAATCAGCTCTGATACCACTTGAAGGACCGAAGCGGCGAACCAGAGAGAGGGGGGGCGAATGGGAGCCGATAAAAATTCTATTCAAGAATTCGTCCTATGAACCCGATTTCACTCATGCACCTCCACAAGCTTCTCTTGCCAAGCCCACGCAGCCACTGGAGTGCTACTGGACCTAGGAGCAAGACCCAACCAACAACCACTCGACACACGCAGTGGAAACACACACGACACGGCTGCTGGCACCTCAAACCGGTCAGACCGGTTTGGAAAACCGGTCAGGCCAGTTTTGTCCAGAAACTCCCCAAAACACCTCTAAGACCCATAGCACGATAGAGACTCTCTTGCTCAAAAACTCTTCACGACAGCCCACAGGGCTAAACCGGTCAGGCCGGTTTTGCCTCGACACTCGGGAAGAACACAGCCCGCGATAAAACTCAATACTCCAAGCGATCGATCTCTCGATTTGTTCCACGGATCAAAGTGAGACTTTGGGGGTAGTTGGGGTACCTCTTGGGCTACCTTTAGTTAGAAGCTTGGTCCCCAAAACCCACTCAATCAAGAGGAATCGGAAGTCAACCCTCAAGAACACCTTCTCATGGAAACCACTGAAAACACCCAAATCGAAGCCGTTTCAGAGGGTTTGTTGGATCAAGATTGCTAAGCAAAGAGGCACAAGGTCCTCATATGTGATATCCAACAAGAATCCCTCAAAGAAACGCCCCTAAAACTTCCCCACAGAAATTCCAAGAAAAGGCTCCGAAAATAACCAAAAAGGAAAAACGGGAGGAACACAACCAAGCCTTGAGGAACCACGCCGAATCATCTATACATACCATGTTCATACAAGGTCTAGCTTCCGTCCCATTATCCTTCTCTCTCACAAGATCTCACTATGAAGCTCTCAAGCTGGTCCTAGAAATTCCAAGGGAAAAGGAAGAGGAAAATATCAAAACAAAATGAGCTAGGGTTCCAAGAGTTGGCTGCCATCCTCTAACCACTTGGGTTATATGGAGGCAAGCCGAAAGAATAAAATAGCCCTAAAGACTAACTAGGATACACGCCCACCAGGGGCACTTTTGGAATTTGTCTTGGTAGCACCATCGGACGGATGCCTGGCGACCGCACTTCGTGTAGCCTCGACGCAAGCCTTGCGATCCCGACCCGTGTCCTCCGCCTCGAAGCTTATGGCACCCTGCGACCCCAAACCGGTCAGACCAGTTCTCCAATCCGGTCAGACCGGTTCTCCAAACCGGTCAGGTCGGCTTTGTCCTGACAGCCACACCCGGTCTTTAGCCTCAGCTTTGTGGCTCAGCCGAGTAACCTGATGGTTTTCTGGTGAACCACTGCAAACCCCGCAAACTTGATGTAGCCTCCGCCAATCACCACTCATGACTTGGCACCCACGAAGTCCCGGCTCGACCTTGGTTTTGTGTCTCAACCAAGAAACCGTGCTCGACTTCATCTTGTCGTTCTTGCCACCATGCGGCCCGTACTTGACTCCGCTGGCCACCGGGTCCCTCGAACCAAACCTACTTGTCTTCTCCACACTTGGAGGCCTCAACGGCAATGACCTTTCGCGCTTGTTCTTCACCTACACCAACACGAGTCAAGATGCAACCTGCACCTGCAATACTTAGCCAAGAATCAGTCCACACAACGTTGTCAATCACTCATCACACCAGGAAACGACCATCCACCGGTCCTCGAACCACACATGGTCCTCACCTAGCCATGAGTTTACCTTCGGTGTTGGCATTAATTTTATATCTTATCCATTGGTACTAACCCCATTGGTATAACAAGTTCGTTTGTGCATGTCGGTTTTGGAGTTTAGTGTTTCTGTAGGAATTTAGCATTGAAAGCAGGACTTCTAGGTAAAGTTCATCAAGCACCTCGTGACAAGACCTCGAAGCCCGGTACAAGTCAAACAATAAAGTGAACATGATTCCAAGAAGCCCAAGGACCAAACCTGTGAAGATGGAAAACTCTGAGGACCCACACAGAAAATGTCGAATCTTGCGGGACCAGTAGCTTCATCTAAACCACGGAGAAACTGACATCAAGGGCCTACATGTAGTTGCGGGAATACTCTAGAATACTCGGGCAGCAACACCAAGCGAAAGAGGTCGCGGGCTGGGCCGAAGTGGGCCCAGGCTGATCGGCCCAGGCTGGCTGGCCCAACCCACTTCGAGGCACAGTCGGCCCCCCTTTGAACTAGCCCCCATTCGGGCTATTTATAGCCCCGGGGCCAAGAGCCACACATCAATTCTTTCGCCATCCACCGCCGAGTAGCAGAGAAGAGAGGGACACCATCTCGGAGAGGAAAGGGTCGATCAAGCTGTCTAGGGTCTCCCTAGCCGGCATGGGAACCTTGCAAGGAAGACGACGTCGGAGTTCCTGGAGTTAGAAGTAAGATCAAGGTAAGATCCCAGTGGTGATCTTCATTCATGTATCATGTATTATGTTGAATTATCAAGTTTCAATCCGACGTCTAACGACCGAGTGTTTCTCCTTCGATTTTGATTTCACTCAACTTTTCATATCGTAAGATATAGTCTCGAGATAGATCATAGAGGGTGTTCTTGTAGTTGTGGTGGCTAGAGGTGCGTGTCTGACCTTCCGAGAGATTTCAACTTGTCCATTGGACTTGCCCTAAGCCAACCCGCACGAATAAGGGTGCGTTGTGATAGAACAGTGGCTCCAAAAGGCGGGTGTTTTCGGAGTCGGACGCGAAACCGTGGTTTAAAGATGCTTTTTATGAGATTCAACTTGGTTACTTCTTTGCTCGCAACTTCAACAAAAGCTTGATCCAATCTCTCTAGATTGGTTTATCTACCCCTCTTTATCTCTTGCTACCTCCGGTTTTCATAGATTAGATTCATTTTCATGGTGTCCTCTAGATTAGATGCATAAGATTCCCCTTTGAAGATCAAGGTTCTCGTCTTTATTGGATTGATTTTTGCGTCACACATTTGTTCCACAGATTCGATACCTTGGTTTTACACTTGAGGGAAGAAGGGTCCCTTGACTATGACAGAGGACTTGTCCGCTTGCAAGTCCAATTGAAGTTTGCTATGAATATACACCATCAACAAGCCCCTTTTTCTAGCGCCGTTGCCAGGGAACAAGTGATCAAGATTCGATCTTTTATTGCTTTTGTGAACAACTTTCAATTTTATTTTGGTTTTTCTTTTTCCATCTACTAACTTTTGATGATCCTCAAAATCAATCTAATCTAGTTTGGCTAACCCTAGTTTTCTTGGTTTGTTTTTATTTTTGTTTTGTATATATTAGTTTATTTCTAACCCTAATAGGAGATGGACAACTACCTTTTCAACAAACCCGATAATTTTGTGGATGATCCAAAAAAACTTTATAGGCTAAGCAGACGTGAAGCACAAGCTAAAAAGATGGAATTTGCAGATCCAAAAGCGGAGGTCGCGAGATCGTCAGAGTCTCCAAAGGAATCACCACCTCAAAGCCCTAGGGAGAATCGACTTCCACTGATGGGAGAACAATCGCAGTCGGAGCGCAAGATGGGGGAGCTATGCACCCCAGACATCTTCGACCTACCAATCTTGAACCTTGCAGAGATCGAAAGGCCATTCGAGATCAAGACCTCAACGATCCGCATGGTGCAACATTCACTCTTCACCGTAAAGAGGATCCAAACCTTCACCTCCAAGCGTTCATTCAACTTCGTCAAACATTCAACATCGACGGGGTGACTCAAGATCAAATGAGGGTGAGGCTCTTTACATTCTCGTTACTCGGGAAGGCTTTGCAATGGTTCTACTCTCAACCGGCGGAGACAGTGCAAAATTGGGACACGTTGATGAGGGCCTTCATGAAAGAATACTACTTACCGGATAAAACTCAAAGCTTGCCCAACAAGATTGATATTTTTGCTCAATATCCTACAGAGACTATATTGGAGGTATTCGAGTGCTTCAATGAGTACGCTCAGGCGGTTCCACATCACATGTTCCCGAAGGAGGATCTTGTTCAAAAGTTCTTTCAAGGACTTACCATTGCGTCAAGGACAATTATCGATGCATCGGCGGGAGGATCTATCATCGAGCTTACGCTGACCCAAGCTTTCACTCTATTCAACAAGGTCGCGGACAATGACACGTGTGTGCGAATGCTTACTTCTGGTTCAACCCACAGGGAACATCAAAGGAGTCTTGCAAGTGGAGAAGGAAGACATACTCGAAGGCAAGATTGATTTGCTTATGCAGAGGATGGAGAAGATGGAGATAGAGAAGAAAGAAGCTCAAGACTTAAGGCTGCCGAAGCAAGAACCACATGTGAAGAGTGCAGAGAATATGGCCATGTCCACAAGGATTGCCCGGAGAAAGCCAAGGTGCTCGACTACATGAGGAAGGGGGATTTGCCGAACTTCCACTACGGGCAAGGTTGACCTCAATTTAATGCAAGCTCATCCATTCTGAACTTGGTTCCGCTTCGTATACAATTGAAGGACTTCATGGACGAGCAAGCTAAGATCAACAAGGACACCGTCACCAAGTTCAAAGTCATACACAAGGTGTTGGAGAACTGAAAGGACCTTGCGATGCCTAGAGGGGGGTGAATAGGATCAATTCAAATTTCTGAAACAAATGCAGTGGTTAAAACTCTTGTTGGTACTACCGACGTGGTGCCGGAACTACCGAGGAGGCTCGGTACTTCCGGAACCAGGTCGGTACTACCGACAAGGCAGAGAAGACTAAAACAAAATTTGAAAACTATAGCGATTCTAGCAATTCTATTTGAATCAAAGTCTTAGTTTAGAAGCTAAGAACTACCTGCAACCAAAGATATGAGTTGGAACACAACCAATTTATAGATCGGGCTAAAACAAGTTCTAGGGTTAGTGAGAGACAAAGAATTCAAGGAAGCAAAGGGAGACACAAAGGTTTAATCCGAAGTTCACACCCACAAAGGATGCTACGTCTCCGTTGAGGATCCCACAATGGGTGGGCTATCACCAAGAGCCTCTTTTCCTCTTCCAACCCCCACAAAGGAAGATTGGTGCTCACTAAGATTCTCCACCAAGGAGAGAGTAATACAAAAAATCCCGAGTGCACCGCACCAAGAGGGCACTCAACGGGCGATGCCTAACCGTCTAGAAGCAAGCTTCAAGAGTAACAAATGCGAATTAAAGGCCCGAAGATGCTTCAAGTGCTCTTGAGATGGGGAGATTCGAACGGGCTCTCAAAGCTTCTCTAATTCTCACTAGGAATCACTTCTCTACTCAACCTCTAGCTCAAAGGAATCAAATCTTGGCTCTAGATGAGAGGGGAGAAGTGGAGTGAATGCTCAAGTGAGTGTTTGTGATGAGGACATGGCAACCATGCTTATGTCCATGCGTGGTGCATGGATTGGAGAAGATGGAGTCCAGCAAGGTTTTCCAAGTCAAGAAGGAGGTCCAAGGTTGATCCGGTTCGAGTCCCCGGGGTGGAGGCCAAAAGCAATTTAAATTCGGGTCCAGTTCGGAGTCCAGGAGCAGTGCGCAATAAAACGGACGCCCAGGTCGCATACGGAGTCAGTTTTGGACGCTCTATATATGGTTGGAAGCACAATTTCATAGAGCTTCCAATGGCACCGGTCCCATGCCAAAATTCTTCCTGAGTCAACGGGAGTCTGCGAAACAAGTTGACCTCCAGAATCTGCCAGGGCGCTGCACCAATACCTTTTGGGCTGTTGGCCCAACTGGAGGCCCATGTAGGCCTAGGGTACTGTTCATGCGCATGAACAGTACCGTGGGTACTGTAGTGCCGCCCTTCGTGGCCGCCAGGGGCTGCGTCCCCTATTTAGATAGACCCCTCATTTATTTTCAGACATGGGTTTGATTTATTTGTTAGCCTTAGCTACAACTGAACAGCCGCCATCGTGCCGCCATCGTGTAATTCAGACTCCACCGTCGAGTGATCTTCGTGATCAGGCTGATCTTGCGCCGGCAAGGTTGGTAACATCGGGAGTTGGTTCAGCGATTGCATTGGCGCTTCGAGTCTCGCTCGTCGTAGTCGGATCGTGAGGGTCAACAACCACCAAATCGGATTTATCTCCACTCACCAAAAGATCGGGCACTCCCCCTCTATCAAGTGGTATCAACTTTCCAGGTTGATCGGTGAGTTTATCCAGTGTTTTTTTTAATTCCTATAGTCCACAAAAAGCATAAAAAAATTGTTCTAGGTTAGACCCTTGTCCCAGCAACCTGTTTTAGCCTCGCACTCTCATTCAATAATTTGCTTTGTTGAATTTGTGTGCTTATTCGTCAATTGTTGCTGATTCCTTATCTCTCCTTGTGTCTTCTTGTTTTTCTTCTAAACCCTAACTCGCCGCCGTTTCTTTTTCTTCTCCGCCCACGCCGCACACCCCCTGCCCTCGGTTTTTCCTAGCGCGATACCATCCCTCGCGGTTGTTCATGTGAGCACCCCATGCCCCACCGTGTGTTGCAGGACTCCGAGTCCGCTTGCCCCACGCTCCCCTCGCGTGCGGTTGGGCGCTGGATCAGGCGCCGTTCCCTCACGGGACACCAACTCGCAGTTCCCCCTGCCCCGATCGCCCCCCTGATTCCCGTGAAAAAGAAGGGTCCGTGACAAAAAAAAGAGTCTGTGAAAAAAAGAGATCGTATCCAGCAAGGAGAAGGGGCAACTTCGGTTCGGCAGACCAACGCGCGTTGTTCCCTGCACCGCGCCCTCCTCGCAGGAGTTCGAGGTCGTGGCTCCCACGTCGTGCCCTTCCCCTTTGACTCCTCCAGACGCCGCGCCCTTCCCCCTTTGACCCTTCCAGTCATTTCGCACTTGTGATCGACAACGTTTGATCATGTGTAGCACTATAATTCAGCTTCGCATTATTGTTTGATTGTGCTAATCCTTCCATTGAGTGCAGCCTTCCTAGAACTCCACATATTTCTGCGACGAGCAGATTTCGTTTCGCCAGGCAATCGCTCCTCCAATCTTTCGCAGGTTCCACTGGTTGGTTGCAGGTCGCCCCTGTGTGCGTGGTAAGAACGGATAAGAATTTGATAACAGCACTAGTTTGAGCGCCTTTCTGAGCAAATACACCCCTATTTTGTTGTCGATTTTGTTTTCGTGTTTGCGCTAACAATGGCAGGTGACGACAAGAGGGATGACCAGCCGCAGGCCACTAAGCCAAGCTTGACACCATTGTGTCACACCTCGAGGCAATGAAAACATTGATCACAAGTTTACAGAAGAAGATGGATGCTGGAGACTTCAGTGGACGCGCCCGTCGTGCGTGCATCCATGGTGGTAATGATTCTTTTGCTAAGCTTCCTTTTACAATTCTACCTTACAATGGCAAATATGATCCAGCTACATATCTTGATTGGGAGTTAGTGGCCGAACAGAAATTTTCATGTCATGATCTTCCTGCTAGTTCTCAAGTTACAGCTGCTATTAGTGCTTTTACTGATCTTGCCTTACATTGGTGGCGTTATGAACAAAAAAATCCCATTAGCACTCCCACATGTTGGGCTGAATTAAAAGGTGCTATGCGACGTAGATTTGTGCCTTCATATTATGCTCGCAACGCTGAACGTGATGTGCAGGGACGTCACTCGAAGCAATATTCTAACTCTTTTGCAGGACAAAGCTCGACATCCAGCTCAGCGCCCGCTCTTCCAGCGCCATCTACTCCCACCACTACAGTGCTTGAGAGCCCAACGCCATTCACGCCCACCACTACACCGCTCCAGAGAACGGCTGAACCTGCTGGAGCATCCTCGGATCCATCACTTCACAATGCACCTAATACTCCTACTGAGAACATAGGTAATGTCCATGGTTCTACACTCACAAAAGGTGAGAATTGTGTTAATATGCTGAATTTTCCCACAAATCATACTTTAGTTGTGCAATTAATAATGGAACCATCTCTTCATTTATCTTTGTCACATGGTGATTTGCTTGATGTTTCTTGTGATAAAGATGCATGGTGTGCTACTACTTCCATTTTACATGCTAGTGCTGATAATAAACTTGTTATGCATATTTCTAGTAGAAGTGATGAGCTCCATTTGTTGTCTTCTTTACATACCTTGGGTTACATTGAATTCGATGATTTGTGTAATCTAGATTGTTTATAAGAGAGAATTTTTGCACATGCTGATTTGCCATGGTTGTCTAGACATTCATATCATGTTATTGGCAAATATAACAACAAAGGACAATATATGGTACATTGCATTTACATTTGTACAAACCTAAATTCTCCTTTTGTCGTGCAAGATTGTGATCGATTAGAGGGAAACCATTATACAACCACTTTCCCATGTTCCTCTTGTAGTTTTGTTTTAAATAAAACGGGTTATTTCCAAGAAGGGGAGCATCATTGGTTCTTGCCATCTATTCCTGCATTGTCGTTTCTTGGTACTATTCTATTGCAGGACAGTGTTGCCAAACATTTTGTGTTGTCCGCTCACAATGCTTACATGCTCGCTAAATTTCTATGCAAGATGACATATTCACCAATTGGAAACATGGTGACATTCCTCCTCACAATAATTTTGATTTCCTTTGTTTTCGAAACCCGGTTCTCTCTTGTGTTGTGCAGGATCATTTTCAAGTACAATCGGCGTCGAGGACGACTTTCCTTCAAAAGGGGGAGAATGATGAGGACATGGCAACCATGCTTATGTCCATGCGTGGTGCATGGATTGGAGAAGATGGAGTCCAGCAAGGTTTTCCAAGTCAAGAAGGAGGTCCAAGGTTGATCCGGTTCGAGTCCCCGAGGTGGAGGCCAAAAGCAATTTAAATTCGGGTCCAGTTCGGAGTCCAGGAGTAGTGCACAATAAAACGGACACCCAGGTCGCATATGGAGTCGATTTTGGACGTTCTATATATGGTTGGAAGCACAATTTCATAGAGCTTCCAATAGAACCGGTCTCATGCCAAAATTCTTCCTGAGTCCACGGGAATCTGCGAAACAAGTTGACCTCCAGAATCTGCCAAGGCGCTGCGCCAATACCGTTTGGGCTGTTGGCCCAACAGGAGGCCCATGTGAACAGTACCCTTGGGTACTGTAGCATCGCCCCTCATGGATGGCAGGGGCTGCGTCCCCTATTTAGATAGACCCCTCGTTTATTTTCAGACTTGAGTTTGATTTATTTGTTAGCCTTAGCTACAACCCAACAGCCGCCATCGTGCCGCCGTCATGTAATTCAGACTCCACCTTCGAGTGATATTAAGATTGCTCGCCTCAGATTCTTGTTCGTTCTTCAATTGCGTACAGGAATTGATCTTCGTGGTCAAGCTGATCTTGCGCCGGCAAGGTTGGTAACCATCGGGAGTTGGTTCAGTGATTGCATTGGCGCTTCGAGTCTCACTCGTCGTAGTCGGATCGTGAGGGTCAACAACCACCAAATCGGATTTATCTCCACTCACCGAAAGATCGGGCACTCCCCCTCTATCAGTTTGTCTCGTGGTTGATCCGCGATGAGTGAGGAGGGAGAAGGGGGGCTTTTATACTAAGGCTGAAAACTAGCCGTTACTATGCTGAATCGAGTAACCTCGGTACTACCGACACGATGTCGGTACTACCGAGGGCTTTCCTAGAAACTCAACAGTGAAAGCTTATCGGTAGTTCCGACACCGGGTCGGTACTACCAAGCCCCTGGCACAAACTCACCAGTGAAAGCTTATCCGAAGTATCGACCCAGCGTCGGTACTACCGACAAAAGCTGAGATTTTCAGGAAAGGAGAGCAATATGTACGTGTTGATTCTAAACTCTTCTCACTCACTTCGATCATCTCCTAGAGCACTTTTAGCATCTCTTGGCTATCAAATCGCATCCCCCTTTATAGTACGGTGTTTCCTATACTCAAATTCGAAATCAAAAAAGAATTAATCCTTGATTCGAGATGAAAACATCGACTTGGAGTTGGGGGCCTTCCTTTGGTCAAAACCATGATTTATATATTCACTTGAGTCCTACACACATCTTGATCAAGCATTAAATACCACAAATTGTGCTTGTCACTATCACCAAAACAGATAGGGGCCAAGATGCACTTTCAACCTCCCCCTTTTTGGTGATTGATGACAACACAATTCATTTTCATAAAAAGATGTGTGTATCCAACAATTGAAAATGAAACCCCCCCTAAATGTGTGCTTGGTCTTTTATGGAGGCCTCAAATGCCTATCACACATTTAGAGAAAATTTTACTCTCAAATTGCATACACAAGTGCACAAGTGTGATATAAAATCTGTGATGCATATGACAAGTTATACAAATCAACAAAGTGAGAAATAACAAACACCAAGCATCACAAGTAGATAAACGAGGTTCCACACTAGCACGATTAAGTCTTACAAATTTAAACAGTTCTAGGTTCACCACCATCCATCACACCACACAAATAAGTTCATACATGTCCACAATCCTAATATAGATAGATAGATAGAACATGGAGATACACACTACCCCCACATGGATAAATTGTGAGCATACTCCCCCTTTGTCATCAAGCGCCAAAAAGGGGAGGCCCTTCAATCATCATCATCATGTGGAGAGTGGGCTGCCGGAGGAGAGTCGTCTTCCTCGGTCTCACCACCACCAAAGTCCTCATCATCGATGTCGGCCGGGGAAGCTCCATACATCATGGACATGTCGCCGTA
Organism: Cenchrus americanus; assembly: GCA_947561735.1. NCBI lineage: Eukaryota > Viridiplantae > Streptophyta > Magnoliopsida > Poales > Poaceae > Cenchrus > Cenchrus americanus. The sequence goes on along the minus strand of OX387239.1, from coordinate 140,506,683 downwards.
GATCTCCCCAGGGTTGTAGAAGACCGGTGGGGGGGAGTTCATATGCTCGCGGACGCGAGAGTGCTTGATGTTGTGCTGAGCGAGCAAGGCCTTCTGACGAGTCTCCAACTTGATGAGCTACTCATCAACGTGCTGCCTATGGTCACAGATCTCTTGTCCATTGTACTTCCCCACATTGAAGCAAGCGAAGAGGCCATGAGATAGAAAGTTGAAGATGCTCTTCTTCTTTCCCGGGGGAACGGTGCCTCTGGAAGCTGATTGTCCAAGAGAGGAGGAAGGAGGCTCATAGGTAGATGGACCACCGGTGGAGGGTCCACCCGAGGAGGTGGCCCGAGGAGGGGCATGCTTGCCCAACTTGAGGAGACACTCAATGTTGCCCTTGTTTGGCTTGTACCACCTGTGAGGCTTGTCGGTGAGAATGTCAACTCCGGTCACCTCACAAATCATCTTGAAAATCCAAGGGGCATATTGACAACTCTTGTTAGCGGACACTGAGAACACAATGATCTCCTCCCAAATGAAATCAAACACACTAAAGTCCTCTTTCCCCGGTGCCATCCTCACAAGAATGTCCTCGGCAATGTTGGAGATGTTGTAGTTGTCACCGATCTTAGGAGTGAGTGTATAGCGGAAGAGTTGATTCAACATCCTATAAACTAGCTTCATCCCATGAGTAGTACCAAACTCCACTTTTCCATACATGGAGTCATACATAAAGGCCATCTCACTATCAAGCGGAATCTCACCACCATGAAGCTTAGGACGACCGAGATCCTCCTAACCAAAGCCAAGTATTTGAGCAAATCTTTCATAGGGCATGGAGAGGGGCTTGCCTTGCAAGAGCCAATAGAAAGGTCTTTGTCTCTCGCCGAACATAGAGATTGGCATAGAATTGGGCAATGACCTCTTCATTCCAATCATAGTTAAGTGCCATTATAGAAGTCAATCCCTTGGCATGACAAATATCAATAGCTTCATTGACCGACATAATGTTAAGTGACCTTAGACTATCTCACTTGATGGACTTCATCTCAATGGTCAAATGCTCCTTGCTAAGGATGACCGACTCATACCAATCCGCATTGAATTTGAGCCAAAAGCGAATATCCGCATCGACTCCGTTTGCCAAAGTGCGGGATCAGTGTACCTTTCCTTCTACACATTATGAGACCCTCTCGTGTAATCCACCTTCTTGAGGATGCCATTTGAGTTGCCGGACGAGGAGGTCGAGAGGGCCTAAGGACAAAGGTTGAGAGTGAGTCCAAGGAAATGTCTTCATAATCATCGTAGTGGTCATCCAGTTGATGTGCTTGCTTGGTGCGGGCACAGTGACCTTGGCTAGTGGAGCGACGAGGAGCAGCTTATGGGTTAAGACAGCCTCGTCCATGTGGGCCTTGAGTGCCCGTGCCCACCTCCTCTTCCTTTGAGCAAGAGGAACGTCATCCTCATCGAATACCTCTTGAACAACTTGCTTGCTGGCACAACCCATCTGAGGGATTTGAAAAGAGTGCATAAGATGGATGTGAAGGATTGAAAAAGATTCGGCTCGGTTCATGGACTTTGGCACACGTGACAGCAGCTTGTCGGTACTACTGACATGGGGTCGGTACTACCGACAGGCGCTGGAGCCATCCCAAAAATTCATGAAATGAGAGATTTAGATGAAGAAACTCTACAAGATCATGAGCAAGTGTTCTAGGATGGATATAAAGATGATTCCCTAAAGCATTCCTCCTAGAAACAACGACATTGAGAGATCAATTGACGAGGATTTTGAATCAATACCTTGAGCTTTTCCTGCGCCGAATCGACGAACTCCCGGAAGGATTGGATGTTCCGGAGTAGGGAGAATCTAATGGAGTTGCTAGATTTGAGTTTCTATGGTTGAGTTTGGAGATCCCCTCAAGGATTTGAGAGAGGGAGGGAGAGTGGCGGTCCAACGGTTGAAAGAAGAGGAACCCTAGATAGACCCTGGTTCAGGGGTATATGTACCCCAGTGGCATTTATCGGTAGTACCGACACGGGCTAGGTACTATCGAGGGGTCCGAGAAATTGAGACAATGAACTCATATCGGTAGTACCGACAAGGCATCGGTTCTACCGGGGGGGTGTCCGGTAGTACCGACACAGCATCGGTAAAACCTTGAAGTTTCGGAATTCCAACAGTGATCTCATATCGGTACTTCTGACCTTGTGTCGGTTGTACCGTCAAACTTCAGGATTTTGAGAATTGAGAAACTAGCTGAAATAGATTAGAGAGAAAAAGACTATGGATATGTAGAGCACCCTTAGAGGTTGGTGACTAGTCACAACCAATCAATCAAAGATATAATCACCAAACTGTCGGTGCGGAATATGGTCCCGACACTAACCAGTAGATAGCGCCGTGGTCTATCCCTCAATGGTCGATGCTAAGCAACAAGTGACACAGAGATTTTATCCTGGTTCCGGCCGAGGGGGCCGTACGTCCAGCAGGGGCGTGCTCGGGGCACTATATTACTTAGCACCGGGGGTGCTTGTAGTGGGGCAAATACAAGCAAGACGGGAGAGGAAGTGGAACTTCCAAGTCCCTGATGGAGTGGCTGAAGATATTGTGGGAGAATGAGAATGAGTGCGTGGTGTGGTGCCAAGTGTTCTTCTGTGTTGAACTAAGTCTCCCCCCCACGGCTGGGGGTTCGCCCCCCTTTTATAGATCAAGGGGGCAGCGGGTTACATGCACGCCGCGCTACCTAGCTATGTGAGGGAGCACGTCGCGCTGCGGCGTAGAGTGGGCGGCCGTCCGGGCGATCCTCGCCGCGATCCGGTCATCATGGCTCGACTTGTACCCGAACAGTGGCGGTTCGAGGGTAGGAGAGTGGCAGATGGTGGTGGCGTCCTCTGATAGGCTTCGAGGGAGGCGGCGACGATGGGCGGTACGGGGGCACGGGGGGTAGGCAGAACGGTGTTCCTTCCCAACGCGCTTCACAGTGTTGGAGTGGTTGCTGCAGTGCCGGGCGTGCGCCTACACGCGTGGGTACGGCGGCCGCGCCGTTACAGTGGCCGGGATGGCCATCCACCGGCCTAGCGCCTCCACCTAACCCTGTAGGGTCACAAGAAAGTAAAATCGAGGGTGCGCCCGGCCCCCCTTCGAGGGTCAGGCGCGTTAGCCGTACTGTAGCGGGCGCGTGGTGTCACGGGACTGACACCGGCCGTACCGCACAGTCCATCCCCACAGTGGTGGGGATGGGCTCCTCCCACGGGGAGTTGGTGCGGCGGCACCGGGGTGCGAGCCCGGGCGCATGATGGCGCCGTCCCGCGGCGTCGGGGCGTTAAATGCCCGTGTACGGGGGCGGCGCACGCGTGCGGGGGCGCCGTGAGCGTGGCGGCCCCCGGCCGAGGGGGCGGACGGACCCTCGAGCGAGACGAGACCCACTCGAGGGGGAGTGAGCCCTTGAGCGGGGGCGGGACCGCTCGAGGGAAGAGTTGCCCCTCGAACGGGGCGGAGCCCGCCCGAGGGGGCGCGCGCCGTCGAGCGAGGCGGAGCCTGTTCGAGGGGGCTTCTAAGAGGGCCATCCTGGTGGGCCGTCGGGGTCCCGCGGCGTGGGCCGTGTCCTGCATGATTAGTCACCTGCATGGTTAGGCTTAATGTGTTTCGATACCGGGATTTAAGTGAGGTTTTTCCCCATTGCTTAAGGGGACCCCTAGGGCTGTCCCCGACAGTAGCCCCCGAGCATCTGCGGGTTTGCCATTGAGGCTCCCGCAGATGCTGGAACCTACTGATAGGACGTTCTTCCCTCCTTGCTTGCGAACGCTTTCCGTGGGGCCGCGTCAGCGGACCCGCGGGTCTAGCCCCCGAAGCCCTGCAGGAGTGTGGGCTCTCCTGCAGGGATTTAACCACGAGAATTTTGGACAGAGAGGCGTGGCACATATGCCAACCGGCATCGGCGGTATTTCAGCCGGCTTCGGGGGTGCACGCACGGCCCATCCTTGTCTCCCGGCGGGTGCAGTTTCAAGGAGGTGTAGCCGTGCGTCAAGCCCCCGAGCCTTGGCCCGTTCGAGGCGATCGGGTCGAGCCTGACGACTTGTTTTTTAACGCGCCCTCGCCGTCCCTCCGCGGGACGGAGGGTGAAGTTTCTGCAACTCCCATCGAGCGGGTCGCGAATTGCGGATTCCTCTTCGAGCTGGTAGCGGGTGGTTCAAGGGGACGCCCATGCCCCGTTCGATAAGGGTAGGCTGCGTGGTCCGGAGACACGTCCATGGAAGCGCTTGCGTGGGTTTGCTAGGTGGGGCTCGGTCCCGTTCGCTAGGGACCGAGGGCGCGGAAGCTCTCCCTCGGTGGGATCCCCCCCTAGCGCGCCCTCGGCGGCTCTCGAACACGACATGTGGGGCACCCCCGAGCCGACGGGCTCGAGGAACGGCTCGAATGCGCGTGCCCTCGTCGTCCCTAACTCCGCGACCTGAGGCGCCTGTTCGAACCCGTCGAGGGTCAGGCTTCGAACCTCTGATCAGTAGGGCCGTGCGAGGCCGTGCACAGGACGGCCCCGTCTTTTCGCGTTTGCGGCCGTCGAGGGGTCTGGGCAAGCCAGCTCTCGAGGCGGCGGTTGGCAGCACAGCGCGGCATGGGTGCTCGCGGTGCCCGCTTTATTCCAAGCAGGCCCTAGGCGACCCTCTCACGCGCGTGCCGTCTTTAGAGGGTTGACATTGTCTCGAGCCGGGGGCTCGCGCCGCTCGAGGGTTTTGCGCGGCATGGGTGCCCGCGGTTGCCTGCTCTACATCGAGCAGGTCCCGGGCGACCTTCTCACGTCGATATCCCATCGAGGGCTGACGTCATCTTGAGCCAAGGGCTCGTGCCGCTCGAGGGTTTTGCGCGGTATGGGTGCCCGCGGTTGCCTGCTCTACATCGAGCAGGTCCCGGGCGACCTTCTCACGCTGATATCCCATCGAGGGTCGCTTTTGTTTCGAGCCGGGGGTTCGCCCCGCTCGAGGGTTCTCCTTGCTTGGCAAGGGACCCGGGCATTTAAGTGCCTCGCGGTCGTGGCCGCGGTTTTGCAGCACGGGCGCGTCTTTTTAGGCGCGCGCGGCCGTGCGCGCGCGCGTAGTGGGCGGCGTGGCTGGCGGCCGTGACCGTTTCGCCTCGGTTGCTGCCGGTCTTTGCCGTAATGATGGCCCGCCTGCAATGACGTGGCCGCTGCGGTCGTGGTGGGGCCCGCCCGTCGACGCGATGGAAAGATTCCCTGCAGTTAATGCTAGTGGGGCGTTCGCTCCGGAGAGCTCGCCCATCAGCCTATAAAGCTGCGGGGAGGAGGAGACGGCGGTTTTTTACCTTGGCATCTCACCATTTTCAGTCCCCCGCCCCTTCGTCTTCGCCTAGCTCTCGCCACCGCGTGGTGTCGTCATTAGAGCCTTTCTTCCGTTCCTCGCTCTCTGTCCTCGCATTCCTTCGTCCTTCTTCATGGCGCCGCCTCAGCTTCCCCTTAGGATCCGGAGCCGTAAGCACGGGGAGAGGTCGACGGTGACGCGGCCCGGCCCTTGGCGAGGGCGGTCGCCGCCGGCCACCGGCGGCCAACGAGGACGGTCGCCGGCGGAGTGGATCGTGCCGCCGCCGGCGGACCGCGAGCCCAACCCGCCGGAGGGCTACGTGGTGAGCTTCGTCCTCTACCACGAGCGCGGGTTCAACGCGCCGGCGAGCACCTTCATGCGGGCGATGTGTTACTACTACGGGGTGGAGCTGCACAACTTCGCCCCCACCGCGATCTCGCAGGCAGCCACGTTCGTGGGCGTCTGCGAAGGGTACTGCGGGGATCCCGGTCGGGCGGGAGCTGCGGGTTCACCTTTTCCGCGGGGAGCTCGTCACGCAGCCCACGTCGGAGCCAAGGACCCGCCGCGCGGTGCGCGCCGGCGGGATGTCACTTGCCCTGCGGGGGCAATTCAAGGACACCTACATCCCCTGCACCATGACGACGAACAACGCCGGCTGGGAGCGGGGATGGTTCTACCTGCGCAATGCCGAGCCCGGCCTTCCCCCCTACACCGGTCGGGTGTTCAAGAAGAGGCCGGACTCCTGGGGCTATGGAGTGTCCACGGCCCAGCACCGGGCGCGGCAGGAGTCCGTCCTCGCCGCCCTGCAGCGTCTGGCGGCGCACGGGCTGAACGCGATGGGCGTCCTCGCCTTCCTTCATCACCAGCGGATCGTGCCGTTGATGGAGAGGCCGCTCTGCATCTTCGAGATGACAGAGGCGGCCAACCCCGTCGACTTGGCGAGGTCGCAGATGCTCCCGACGCCTCTTGAGCGGCCGTATGCGCTCACCCGGGCGCGGAGCGCCGTCGATACCCGGACGCCGACGCCTGCAGGGCGGACCCCATGGGACCTTGAGATGCTCCCCACGGGCCCGTTGGTGAGTTTGGTTCCTGATTTGGTTTTAGTTCTTGGTCTCGCTTTTGTTTTCTGATGTGTCTTTGGCACTCCTGTGTGCAGCTGGTGAACTTCAACATCGCCAAGTCCGTTCCGCCCACCCCCGACTCCCGTGCGCTCGGCGGGCGGCGCGGCCGGCGGCCGGCGGGGAGCGGGCGGCGCGCAAGAGGGAGCACGTGAGGCGACGTCAAGCGCGCCGCGGCCGGCGGGCCGCGGAGTGCCGGCGGCGCGAGGAGCCGGGGCTCTCCTCCCCGGAGATCGAGGAGCCCTCATCCTCGGAGGAGGACGAGGAGGAAGAGGGCCGAGGGGGAGGGCCCCTCGACGGTGGCGACTGCGCCCCCGTCGCGGGAACCGGCGCGGCGACGAGGGCGGCCTTCGCCCGGGGGGGCGCGCGCGCGCCGCCCGCCGCCGGGCAATCGTCATCGGGGGCGCGCGCGCGCGCGGAGGTGCCGGCGCGCGCCACGGAGGCGCGCGCGGCGGCGCGCCCGTGCGCGCGTCAGCGTGCCCGCGCGCGGGGCGAGCGTGCCCGCACGCGCGGCACCATCGCCGGGGGGCGCGACGCCGGGCGTGCCCGCACGCGGGGGCGAGCGTGCCCCCGCGCGCGATGGCGCCTTCGGGAGGTGCGGCGTCGGGCGCGACCGCGCACGGGGCGGGCGCGACCGCGCACGGGGCGGGCGCGCCCGCTCGTGCGGCGGCGCCGTCGGGAGGCGCTACAGCAGGCGCGGCAGCTGCGCCGGCCTCATCCGCTGAGGCTTCGAGGAAAAGGAAACGGGCCTTTTCCTCTTCGAGGTAAGGAGCCTGTCCTTTTTCGTTTGGTTTGGTTCGTTGGTGATCAGGCACCCTAACCTTCTGCCCGTGCCTGTGCAGGGTGGTGCCAACCGCCCCTCCTCTTGCACCAGCCAAGGTGCTGAGGACGGACGCATCGATCCCCACCCGGCGGCGCTCGTCAAGGGCATCGCGCCTGGGGACAAGCACTGCGGCGGGCACGAGCTCGCAAAGCCGGGCCGGGGCCTTGAGGTCCCGGCCGGCGGATCGGCCCGCCGAGGCACGGCCCGGAGGTCGCCGGGGGCGGCCGGCGCCGGTCGTCGCGGAGACACGGGCGCGGCGGCGGCCGTGGGTGGAGGTGGAGCGGGGCGCAACTCGCGGGGGCGCCGTGGACGTGGCGGCACGGCCCGAAGGTGACGGCCGCGGCGCCGCGCCGGGCGCCGCGGCCGCGGTGGCGCGAGTGGAGGTGCCGGTGGAGACGGCACATGCGGCGGTGCCCGCCGTCAATCTGCAGGCGGAGGTGGTGGAGGTCTCGGACGACTCCCCGCCGCCTGGATGGAATCAGTGGGCCAGCTGGCCCATGAACTCCCCCGAGCCCCAGGAGGGGGCCCTCGTGAGGCGGCACGAGGGTCACATGATGGTGGGGGCCGAGGACATGGTGCCGAGGCCTCGTCCTCCCGTGCCGGCCGCCCCGCCCAGGTGGAGGGGGCCGTTGAGGATCCCCCTGCGTTCGCCGATGCCAGGGGGGAGCAAGAGCTCTGGGGCGAGCTCCGAAGCCATGGCACCACGCTCAACCGCGCGCTGAACGAGGCGCTGCGGGTCCATGGCGGCCCGGCCTGGCTCGTCTTCCAGGTGAGCCGTGGTTGCTCGTCCTTTTTCCCTTTTCGTTTTCGCACGCTGCATTCAAGTCTTGGCGCTTACGGAATTTGGTGTGTGGATGCCAGGAGCTCGAGCGCCGCGCCCACGACAAGTACGACGCGTTCGACCGGGTGAACGCCGAGGCCCACCAGCTCCGGGAGCAGTGCAGCGCTTTTGACGTGCTTGCTGACGCCCTTAGGACGCCGGACGGGGCCGGCGTCACGGGCCCCGGCTCGGCCCGACGAGCTCCCCCGAGAGCTCAAGGCAGGATACGGAGCGTCGCTCGAGCCTCGAGCGGGTCCGGGCAGCCCTCATCGATCGCGACGAGGCGCCGCGTAACGCGCGCGCGGACACGGAGAAGACGCGGACGGCGGCCGCCAATTGGGAGGCGGAGGTGGCCACCGCTCGCGCCGAAACCCGGGAGCTCCGCACGTCGCTCGAGGGGGGCGCGGGCGCAACGGCGCCGGGGCCGAGGAGCGGGCACGCGGGTTGGAGCGAGCCGCGCCAAGGAGGCCGACGACACGAGGGCCGCCCTCGACGCCAAGGCCGCGGCCCTCGTCGCCGCCGAGGAGCGGCTCCGGCAAGAACGCATCGCTCGCCGGGGGGCCGAGGGGCGGCTCCGGCGGGGAGCGAGGGCGCCCTCGGCGACGGCCGGACGGCGCTGGAGCGGGAGCGCGTCGCTCGCGAGGCGGCGGAGAAGTCACTGGAGGAGCGGAACGCCGCGTTCTCCAAGGTCGAGGACGAGGCGCTCGCGCTCAGCATCAGTAACGCTAACCAGGAGCTGGCCCTCCGCGAGCAAGGCGAGACCGTCCAGCGCCTTGAGCTGGCGATCGAGTCCGTGCGCCGCGACTTCGAGTCGAAGAGGAAGCAGGTCGAGGGTGAGTTGCTGCCTGACTCTCACTTGTTGGTTTTTCGCTTTTAGAGAGTTCACTTTTCCCTTTCTGATTTCTTTTTGCCTTGTCGATTCCAGGCTTGCGCACCGCCCTGGGGCACGCAGCTGAGCGGGTCGAGGCTCTGCAGGCCTCCTACAACTCCTCCGAGCCGGGGAGGCTGCGGGGAGGCCGCGCGATGCGGCCCTCGAGACCTGCCGCGTCGTCGAGGAGGGCGAGGCCCAGGCCGGCAGCTCGCTGGCCAGCCGCCTGCGCGCCCTTGGCGGCCACGTCACGGAGCGGATGCGCCGGGCGTTGCACCTAGGCGTCCAGAAGGCCCTCGGAGTGGTGCGATCCCACTACGAGGTCAACTTCGAGGCGCTGGCGGAAGGCTACATCGTTCCCGAGGGCGTCGAGGACGAGGTGGCCATGGAGCGTGTGGACGCGCTTGCCGCCGACGCCGCCGGGTTGCTCGCCGAGGCCTTCGAGGAGTTCCTCTTCCCGGACGCCGCAGACGCTGCTGCTCCTCCCGCCTGAAAGCAGTTTGGGCGCTAGGCCCATTTTTTGATGTGTATCAGTACTCTGGCCTCGTGGCCTTTTTGTAAATGAACAAGTTGTTTCATGAACATGAGCATTTGCTGTAAATGAAGTTGTTTGTTTATCACGCTTTTTTGTTTCTCCTTCTTCCTGAGTAGATTCTAGTTAGGGGAGTTCGATTTTCGCAGAGGGTCCGCTGGGTTGGAGGCGAGAGAGAAGGGCCATATCCACGCGGCGTAGGCTATCTCTGGCTCGCACGCTCCTTCCGCTGTGCCGCCTGCGCCCTGTTCGAATCGTGGCTCAAGGTTGAAGTAGGAAACAAACTTAGCGCGTGTGAGTCGTTTTTTATTTTTGCGCAAAAAATGGGACCATTTTTGGGGGGGGTGCCCCCCGTAGTAGCCCCCGAGGGTAACTTGGGTTTCAGGGGGAAAGCCGAGTTGCCCTTTTATTAGACTTGGAGCGTTTACATAGTTGACACCAACTGGGGCGTTGGCTATGTGATTTTACAACAGAAAGTACTTGGAAAATCCTAGCTAAGGGTAGAAGCGACGTAGCTGTTGGATGTTCCAAGCGTTGGTGAGTTCTTCACCGTCCTCGTTGGCCAGCTTGTACGTGCCCGGCTTGAGCACCTTCACCACGACGTAGGGTCCCTCCCATGGGGGCGATAGCTTGTGGCGCCCTCGGTTATCTTGGCGCAGCCTTAGGACCAGATCCCCTTCGGCCGAAATCCCTCCGACGTATCTTGCGTGCTTGGTAACGTCGTAGGGATCGTTGATACCTTGCGGAGTGCATCAACGCTACGAGGCGTACTTCGTCTAGGCCGGTCCGGCGAGTCCTCGCGGGCTCGGCCGGTTAGCATCCTCGTTGTAGCCTCGAACCCCGGGCGATCCGTATTCTAAGTCCGTGGGGAGGACGGCCTCCGCGCCATGGACTAGGAAAAACGGGGTGAACCGGTGGCTGCTCGGGGGTGGTCCTTGGGCTCCACACCCTTTGCCGGCGGTTCTTGGAGCCATTTTCGTCCCGGATTTGTTGGTGGTCGAAAATTACGGGCTTGAGGCCCCGTAGGATCATCTTGTTGGCACGCTCCACTTGGCCATTGGTCCGTGGGTGTGCCACGCCTGCCCAATCCACGCGGATGTGGAACTTGTCACAGAACTCCAAGAACTTCCGGCCGTGAGTGGGACCCATTGTCCGTGATGATGGAGTTTGGCACTCCGAAGCGGTAGACGATGTCGGTGAAGAACGTGACCGCCTGCTCAGCCCTTAAATTCGTGATGGGGCGCACCTCCACCCACTTGGAGAACTTGTCAATTGCGACCAGCAGGTAGGTGAAGCCCCCGGGCGCCTTCCGCAGGGGCCCGACGATGTCCAACCCCCACACGGCGAACGGCCATGTTACGGGGATCGTTTGCAGGGCATGAGCGGGCAAATTGGATTTGTGGGCATAGAACTGGCACCCTTCGCAGGTGCGTACGATTTCGCTGGCGTCCGCGACCGCGGTAGGCCAATAGAAGCCTTGGCGGAACGCGTTGCCGACGAGGGTGCGGGGTGCGGCGTGGTGGCCATAGGTCCCCGCGTGGATGTCCCGTAGGAGTTCGCGCCCCTCGGGAATGGGTATACACCGCTGGAGGATGCCAGAGGCGGCGCGCTTGTACAGCTCGCCATCGACGAGGGTGAAAGATTTGGCCATCCTGGCGATGCGCCTAGCAGCGGCCCGGTCCGCGGGGAGCTCCCCTCGAGCGATCCAGACGATGTATTTTTCCCGCCAATCCGCTTGGACAGGAGCCGGCTCTATGTCCATCGCATCGGCCTCGTGGGAGCCGTACCCCTCGAGGAGGGAGAGTACGTACGCCTCGTTCGAGGGGTCCTCGTCCATGGGTTCCGCACCCGTCGGATTCGAGGGAGCCCCCGAGGGTCCGTCGTGGCTCGAGGGGTAGGGCTCGAAGGCGACCGAGGGTTGCGCGACGTCGCGCGCGCGTTCGGGGGAACGGTAATCCGCCCGGACGCGATCTTTGCCAGCTCGTCTGCTTCCTCATTGTACCGGCGGGGTACATGATTGAGCTCAATGCCGTAGAATTTGTCTTCGAGGGCCCGCACGGCTTTGCAGTAAGCCTCCATCTTGTCGTCATGGCAGCTCGCGTTCTTCATGACCTGGTCGATCACGAGCTGCGAGTCCCCCCGCACGTCGAGGCGCTTGACGCCCAACTCAATGGCGATTTTGAGGCCGCAGAGAAGGGCCTCGTATTCTGCCATATTGTTGGACGCGGGGAAGTGGAGGCGCACTGCGTAGCGCATGTGCTCCCCGAGGGGCGACACGAAGAGCAGGCCCGCGCCTGCTCCCGTCTTCATCACTAAGCCGTCGAAGAACAGGGTCCAGCACTCCGCTTGGATTTGTGGGGGCGGCAGCTGCGTGTCCGTCCACTCAGCGACAAAATCAGCTAGGATTTGCGATTTGATGGCCTTGCGCGGGGCGTAGGCGAGTGTCTCGCCCATCAGCTCCACGGACCACTTGGCAATCCTGCCCGCGGCGTCAGGGTTGCGAATGATCTCTCCTAGCGGGAAGGAGGAGACCACTGTGACCGGGTGGGCCTCGAAGTAATGGCGGAGCTTGCGCCGCGCAAGGACTACCGCGTACAGCAGCTTCCGGACCTGTGGGTAGTGTGTCTTCATGTCCGAGAGGACTTCGCTGATGTAGTAGACTGGCCTCTGTACAGGCAAGGCATGCCCTTCCTCCGTGCGCTCCACGACGATCACGGCGCTCACCACCTGGGTGGTTGCGGCCACGTAGAGCTGCAGGGGTTCGCCGTCCTGCGGCGGCATGAGGATCGGAGCATGCGTCAAAGACGCCTTCAGCTTGTCGAGTGCATCTTGGGCCTCGGTGGTCCAAGAGAAGCGCTCGTGCTTCTTGAGCAGACGGTAGAGGGGCAGGCCCTTCTCACCGAGCCGCGAGATGAAGCGGCTTAAGGCGGCGAGGCACCCCAACACCTTCTGCACCCCTTTGAGGTCCCGGATCGGACCCATTCGCTCGAGGGCCGCGACCTTTTCAGGGTTGGCCTCGATTCCCCGCTGGGAGACGATGTATCCTAGGAGCATGCCACGCGGCACTCCAAAGACACATTTTTCGGGGTTTAGCTTAACCCCGTTGGCCCGTAGGCAGCTGAACGCGACGCCAAGGTCGCCAACCAGGTCGTCCGCCTTCCTAGTCTTGACGACGATGTCATCCACGTAGGCTTCGACCGTCCGCCCGATGTGGTCCCCAAAAACGTGTTGCATGCAACGCTGATATGTTGCGCCCGCGTTTCTGAGGCCAAAAGGCATCGTGACGTAACAGAACGTCCCGAACGGTGTGATGAACGAAGTCGCGAGCTGGTCGGACTCCTTCATTTTTATTTGGTGATATCCCGAATAGGCATCAAGGAAACGGAAGCGGTTCGCACCCGGCCGTTGAATCAACGATTTGATCTATGCGTGGCAAAGGAAAAGGAACTTTTGGACATGCTTTATTAAGACTAGTGTAGTCTATACACATCCGCCACTTCCCATTCTTCTTTTTTTACAAGCACGGGATTAGCTAGCCACGTAGGGTGGAACACTTCCTTGATGAATCCGGCCTCGAGGAGCTTCCGCGGCTCCGCTCCGATTGCCCGTCGCCGCTCCTCGTCGAAGCGGCGCGGCCCGCTGGCGCACGGCGCGGGCGTTTGGCGAGATGTCAAGGGAGTGCTCGGCGACTTCCCTCGGGATGCACGGCATGTCCGAGGGGCTCCACGCGAAGACGTCGGCGTTGGCGCGGAGGAAGTCGACGAGCACGCGCTTCCTATTTGGGGTCGAGGGTGGAGGCGACCCTCAACGCCTTGCCCTCGGGGGCCGACGGGTCGAGGGGGACCCCTTTGGTCCGCTCGGCGGCCTCGAAGGTGCCGACGTGCTTGGCGGCGGAGGCGAGGTCATCGTTGACCATCTTCTCCCGGCGTGTTCACCGGCGCTTCATCCGGCGCCGGTGCCTGCGCATGTTCCACGCACTCGACGTCGCAGTCGAATGCGTGCTCGATGGACGACCCGACGGTGATGATGCCGTTTGGCCCGGGCATCTTCATCTTCAGGTAGGTGTAGTTGGGGACCGCCATGAATTTGGCGTAGCAGGGTCGCCCAAGGATAGCATGGTAGGCCCCTTTGAACCCCACTACCTCGAAGGTGAGGGTTTCCTTGCGGAAGTTCTTGGGGGTACCAAACCAGACCGGCAGATCGATCCGCCCGAGGGGGTTGAACTCGCTTGCCGGGCGCGATGCGGGTGGAACGGCTTCGTCTTTGGGCGCGGCACCTGGTCCAACCCGATCCCCATCAGGCGCAATGTATGCGCGAAGAGGATATTGAGGTTGCTGCCTCCGTCCATAAGGACCTTCGAAAACCGGGCGTTCCCAATGATGGGATCGACCACCAGCGGGTACTGGCCCGGGTTGGGGATGCGGTTTGGGTGGTCATCCCGGCTAAAGATGATGGCGTCCTTCGACCAGTTGAGGAAGGCCGGAGGCGCCCTCTCCGCGGCGAGGACTTCATGCCGCTCCTTCTTGCGCTGCCGGGTCGACATGTCGACGGTAGGTCCCCCAAAGATGAGGAACACGTTTTCGACAGCAGGGAAGCCACCCGCGTCGCCATCGCCTCCGTCTTTCTTGGCGTCTGCCTCCTTCGCGGCGGCACGGCCATAGAATTTCTTGAGCATATCGCACTGCTCAAGAGTGTGGTTCACGGGAGTCTTGTGGTAGGGACATGGCTTCTTCAGCATGTCATCAAACACCCCTGGGCCTCGAGGGGCCGGTCGAGGGCGCCGTCGAGCCGGGTCAACAGCGAGGGCCTCGGCGTTGCGGCCGCCGTTGCGCCCCTGCTCGCGCGCCTCGCGGCGCGGCTTCTTCCCCTTCTTGCCCCGCTTGTCGTTGCGGTGCGGCTCCTTGGACCCGCTGCCCTCCGCGGGCGTGTCCTCGGAGCGCTTGCCCTTTTTGCCGTCGAAGATTGCCCCCACGGCCTCCTCTCCGGAGGCGAGGGCGGTGGCGATGTCGAACAGCTCGTTTGAGTCCGCAGGCGGGCTGCGTCCCAGCTCGCGCACGAGGTCCCGGCACGTGGTGCCCTCGAGGAACGCGTGCACGATCTCGGGCGTGCCACGGCCGGGGAGCTCCGTGCGGCGCTTGGAGAAGCGCCGTATGAAGTCCCGCAACGACTCGCCGGGCCTCGCGTGCGGGGAGCGCGGATCCCATGAGTTTCCAGGGCGCACGTATGTGCCCTGGAAGTTGCCCACGAACGTGTGGACTAGATCGTCCCAGTTATGGATCTGGCTGGCGGGCAAGTGCTCGAGCCATGTCCGGGCCGCGTCGCCCAGATGCAAGGGCAAGTTGCGGATGATCACTTCGTCTCTAGTGGCCCCGCCCAGCTGGCAGGCTAGGCGGTAGTCGTTGAGCCAGACGCGGGGGTCCGCCTCCCCGTTGTACTTGACGATCGTCGAGGGCTGGCGGAAGCGTTGGGGGAACGCCGCCGTGCGGATCGCCCGGCTGAACACACGGGTGCCCGGGGGCTCCGGCGTCGGGGAGCGATCCTCACCGCTGTCGTAACGCCCACCCCTTCGAGGGTGGTAGCCCCTTGCCGCTCGTGCGTCCGCCTTGCTCATGCGCCTGGTGTTGATGACGTTGCGGGCGTCGCCATCCAGCGCCCTGCGCGCGTCGAGGAGTCGTTCCTTGGCCGGCGTGCGTCCTTGGTCAGCGGGTTGACCCGCGTGCACCGAGGGTTCGCCTCCTAGTGCGGGTTCGTCACCCCGCGCGTCCCCCTGTTGGCGGATGCGTGAGGCCGAGCTCTCGGCCTGCTGGACGGCCGCTTGCTCGATGAGAGTCTGCACCTCGCGGTGCATGTCCCGAGCCTCGGGGGTCGAGGGTGCCGGCATGGCACGCAGCAACGTCGCGGCAGCGATGAGCTTTTGGCTCGCACGCGGCGGAGCGTCCGCGTTGTCGACGTTGGGGACGGTGTTGATGCGGTCTCGGACTGTCGACCCCGGCTCCCGCGCGCGTTCGCCGCGCGCGGAGGCCTCCCCCGCCATCGAAGCGCGGAGCGGCCGCGCTTGTCCGGTATTCCTCCGCCGGCTTGGCCTCGAGCTCGCGGGCTTGGGCTAGGCGTGCGTCGACGTCGGCCCGGCGGGGCGCGCTTGGCCCCGCGGCCGGGCGCGTAGCGATCCACCGGGGCGGTGTGACTTCCCCGTCTCGGCCACTCCGCCGCACCGGCGGCGTTGGCGGGTCGTTGGTGATGACGGCGTAACACTCCCGCGCGGGGTCGTAGCTCCCGGTCTTTGGAGTCGTCGGAGCGACCAAACCGTAGTCCGTGGCGTCGAGGAAACGCCCGAACGCGGCCCCGGGTCCCGCACGCCGGAGAAGTCCCCACTCCGCGTACCCGTGGCGGTTGGCGGGTGGCAACGCGTCGATGGAGCCTAGGGACGATTCGTCGGCCATTGAGGCGCGGAATCCCCGGCGACAAAGACATGACGGCGGGGCGGAACCCGGCGCATCGTGGTGTTGACGTTGTTGTTGTAGGCCGTCGTGGCGCCACGCGGCCCGATGGGGATGTGCGGTCGGAGACCGCACGCGGTCCCGGCGGGGCGGTGGCGGCGGTCGTAACGGTGGGCGCGTCGCGGCGGGTGGCGGCGCGCTCGGCTTGCCGCCGCTCGGACCGCGCCCCGACGCGAGCGCGGCCCGGAGCGACGGCGGCGTCGCGGCGTCGACGGACCCGCGGCATCCGTGCCCGCGGCGCGCTGCGCGGTGTCGTGCGTGCGGCGGAGACCGGAGCGGACCCCGGCACGGCGGCGCGCGCGAAGCTCCTCACGGTTGGTGAGGCGCATCAGATAGCCGTTCCCCGTAGCCTGAAAGTTCAGGTCCCCGAAGCGGATTTCGAACCCGGCTGGGAGGGGGTCCGAGCTACCCATGCAGTAGCGGGTACCACGGTACTCAATGCGAATCACTATGGAGGGAGTTGGCGAAATGACCTTAGGCGCTCGTTTGCCCCACGGTGGGCGCCAGCTGTCGGTGCGGAATATGGTCCCGACACTAACCAGTAGATAGCGCCGTGGTCTATCCCTCAATGGTCGATGCGAAGCAACAAGTGACACAGAGATTTTATCCTGGTTCCGGCCGAGGGGGCCGTACGTCCAGCAGGGGCGTGCTCGGGGCACTATATTACTTAGCACGGGGGTGCCGTAGTGGGGCAAATACAAGCAAGACGGGAGAGGAAGTGGAACTTCCAAGTCCCACGATGGAGTGGCTGAAGATATTGTGGGAGAATGAGAATGAGTGCGTGGTGTGGTGCCAAGTGTTCTTCTGTGTTGAACTAAGTCTCCCCCCCACGGCTGGGGGTTCGCCCCCCTTTTATAGATCAAGGGGGCAGCGGGTTACATGCACGCCGCGCTACCTAGCTATGTGAGGGAGCACGTCGCGCTGCGGCGTAGAGTGGGCGGCCGTCCGGGCGATCCTCGCCGCGATCTGGTCATCATGGCCTGACTTGTACCCGAACAGTGGCGGTTCGAGGGTAGGAGAGTGGCAGATGGTGGTGGCGTCCTCTGATAGGCTTCGAGGGAGGCGCTGACGATGGCTGGTACGGGGCACAGGGGTAGGCAGAACGGCGTTCCTTCCCAACGCGCTTCACAGTGTCGGAGTGGTTGCTGCAGTGCCAGGCGTGCGCCTGCACGCGTGGGTACGGTGGCCGCGCCGTTACAGTGGCCGGGATGGCCATCCACCGGCCTAGCGCCTCCACCTAACCCTGTAGGGTCACAGGAAAGTAAAATCGAGGGTGCGCCCGGCCCCCCTTCGAGGGTCGGGCGCGTTAGCCGACTCGTAGCGGGCGCGCGGTGTCACGGGACCGACACCGGCCGTACGCACGGTCCATCCCCACGGTGGTGGGGATGGGCTCCTCCCCGGGGGTTGGTGCGGCGGCACGGGGTGCGAGCCCGGGCGCATGATGGCGCCGTCCGCGGCGTCGGGGCGTTAAATGCCCGTGTACGGGGGGCCGGCGCACGCGTGCGGGGCGCCCATGAGCGTGGCGGCCCCCGGCCCGAGGGCGGGGACGGACCCTCGAGCGAGACGAGACCCGCTCGAGGGGGAGTGAGCCCTCGAGCGGGGGCGGGACCGCTCGAGGGAAGAGTTGCCCCTCGAACGGGGCGGAGCCCGCCCGAGGGGGCGCGCGCGCGTCGAGCGAGGCGGAGCCTGTTCGAGGGGGCTTCTAAGAGGGCCGTCCTGGTGGGCCGTCGGGGTCCCGCGGCGTGGGCCGTGTCCTGCATGATTAGTCACCTGCATGGTTAGGCTTAATGTGTTTCGGTACCGGGATTTAAGTGAGGTTTTTCCCCATTGCTTAAGGGGACCCCTAGGGCTGTCCCCGACACAAACACTATGAAAAGAATCAAATTTTGTAAGACACACAAAGTGAAGGAAGTAAAACATTTTTCTCTCTATCTAGGCAACAAGCAATTTGTGTGCAATAAATCAAGCCAAGTTACGAGAAACCAAGATGTTTAGCTCACTCCTCAAAGCACAAAACCTTTGCTTGTCCAGAGGCTTAGTGAAAATATCGGCCAGTTGCCTCTCGGTGCTCACATGACGTAGAGCAATATCTCCCTTAGCCTCATGATCCCTTAAGAAGTGATGTCTAATGTCTATGTGCTTTGTTCTAGAGAGTTGGATGGGATTGTTCGCTAGTTTGATGGCACTCTCATTGTCACACAAGAGTGAAATCTTACTAAACTTACAACCGTAGTCACGCAATGTTTGCTTCACCACAAAAGTTGTGCACAACAAGCACCGGCCGCCACATATTTGGCTCCGGCCGTGGATAAAGCAACCGAATTTTGCTTCTTTGAGCTCCACGACACCAAAGACCTACCAAGAAATTGGCAAGTCCTGGTAGTGCTCTTTCGATCTACTTTGCAACCAGCATAGTTCGAATTGGAGTAGCCAAGTGAATCAAAAGTGGAGCCCTTGGGATACGACAAGCCTAGGTTAGGAGTGTGAACCAAATATCTAAAGATTCTCTTAACGGCCATTAGATGACACTCCTTAGGATTAGCATGAAATATTGCACACATGCACACACTAAGCATTATATCGGGCCTAGATGCACAAAGGTAAAGTAGGGAGCCAATCATGGACCGAAATACCTTTTGGTCGACCGACTTCCCTTCTTCATTGAGATCAAGATGTCCATTAAGCGCCATTGGTTTCTTGATGGGCTTGGAGTCGGCCATGTCAAACCTCTTGAGCACTTCCTTTATATACTTGGTTTGACATAAGAAAGTCCCTTCCTTGATTTTCTTGATTTGAAACCCAAAGAACTTCAATTCACCCATCATAAACATCTCGAATCTCTTGGTCATGATCCTAACAAAATCTTCACAAAATTTGTCATTAGTAGAGCCAAAGATAATATCATCAACATAAATTTGGCAAACAAATATATCTTTTCCATTTCTTTGAATGAAGAGAGTAGAATCGGCTTTGCCTATCTCAAATCTGTTCTTGATGAGAAAATCCTTAAGGCATTCATACCATACTCTAGGAGCTTGCTTAAGCTAGAGAGCCTTATGGAGCTTGTACACATGGTTGGGGAGGTTTGGATCTTCGAAGCCCAGTGGTTGCTCAACATATACTTCTTCTTGGAGAGGCCCATTCAAGAAGTCACTCTTGACATCCATTTGATGAAGCTTGAAGTCATGATGAGTAGCATAGGCCAGAAGGATACGAATTGACTCAAGCCTTGCTACCGGTGCATAAGTCTCTCCAAAGTCTAAGCCTTCAACTTGAGTATATCCTTTGCCGACAAGCCTTGAACTTGTTCTTTGTGACAACACCAAATTCATCTTGCTTGTTCCTAAAAACCCATTTGGTGCCGACCACATTTTGCTTTGGTCTTGGTACCAACTCCCACACTTCATTTCTCTGGAAGTTGTTCAACTCTTCCTCCATGGCAATAATCCAATCCGGGTCCTCAAGAGTTTGTTCCACACCAAGAGGTTCCAACGAGGAGACAAAGGAGTAGAAAGCACAAAAGTTTGTCAACATTGAGAGAGTTGTCACCCCTCTTTGAATGCTTCCAAGTATGTTGTCCACGGGATGATCCCGTTGAACCATTTGATGTACTCTTAGGTGTGGTGCTTGAGTTTGACGTTGAATTGCTCCATCAACATCATCTTCAACTTGTGGAGCTTCTTCTTAGGCTTCACCACTTTGTTCTCCCCTTGATCAAAGCCCCGTCCATGATCGTCACCATGAACTTGACTTTCTTCTTGACTAACTGGAGAACTTGGTGGTTCCACTCTTGTTGAGGATGGTGGATCTTGATTGCTTGTGTCAACCGGAGCTTGTACTTGAACCTCACGAGGCATCACTTCACCAGTCCCCATTATAAAGATTGATACACTTGGGGGCTCTTCATCATCTACATGGTTTTCACTAACTTGCTCTCGTTGAGAGCCGTTGGATTCATCAAATTTCACGTCTACCGTGGTCTCAACACAACCGGTAGTTTTGTTGAGAACACGATAGGTATGCTCGTTAGTTCCATAACCAATGAGAAAACCGTCATCAACCTTGGATGCAAACTTTGAGGCTTTGGGTTTCTTGTTAAGTATGAAACACTTACACCCAAAGACCCTAAAGTAATGCACACTAGGCTTCTTACTGGTGATGATCTCGTAGGTGTTCAAGTACTTGTGGAGGTAGAGGCGGTTGGTAGCATGGCATGCGGTGTTGATGGATTCCGCCCAAAATGAGTCCGGAGTCTTGTATTCATCAAGCATTGTCCTTGCCGCTTCAATCAATGTACGGTTCTTCCTCTCAATGATGCCATTTTGCTGAGGTGTGTACGGAGCGGAGAGTTCATGCTTGATTCCTTCTTCATCTAGGAACTCTTCAACTTGAGTGTTCCTAAACTCCGAGCCATTGTCACTTCTTATGTTCTTGACCTTGAGCTCGAACTCATTTTGAACTCTTCTAATGAACTTCTTCACAATTCCCTTAGCCTAACTTTTATCTTGCAAAAAGAATACCCAAGTGAAACGGGAAAAGTCATCAACAATTACTAAACCATATTTGTTACCACCGATGCTTATGTAGGTGATTGCTCCAAACAAATCCATGTGTAGTAGCTTCAAAGGTCTTGATGAGGATAGGATGTTCTTGGCGGAATGATGAGCTCCAACTTGCTTCCCGGCTTGACAAGCACTACATAACCTATCTTTCTCAAAATCAACATTTGTTAGTCCTAGGATGTGCTCGTCTTTTTGAAGTTTGGCCAAGTTCCTCATGCGAACATGGTCTAGTCAGCGATGCCATAGCCAACCCAAGTCGGATTTTGCCACTAAGCAAGCCTTGGGGTCCGCTTTTACTTTTGTGAAATCCACATAGTAAAGCTTTCCCCGGAGATGACCCGCAAAGACAATAGAGGAATCCTCCCTTCTAGAGACGGTTACACCCAATTGTAGCCTTTCTCACAAAGTTGTGAAACCGACAACAAATTGTATCCTTACCCTTGAACATGATAAACATCTTCAATTGAATTTGTTGTTGAGATAGCAATTTTACCTAGACCAACAACATCTCCTTGACCATTGTCTCCATAGATGATAGTTTCCGTAGGGTTGTCATAATGATCAAGGGATACAAATAAGCCTTCATCTCCGGTCATATGTTTAGTGGCACCACTATCAATTAACCATGCGCTTCCACTGGAGGAGTAGGCCTACAAAACAAGTTTAAGCTTTTGGTTTAGGTACCCAAAAGGATTTGGGTCCTTGGAGGTTAGATGCATAAACTTTTGGAACCCACACACTCTTCCTCATGGCCTTCATGGTGTAGGCCCCAACATACTTGACCACCATTTTACCATTGTGGTCCAAAGTCACAACATAGTCACAAGTGTAGTTGGGAGATGGCTCGTGCTCAACCACATTCTTCGATGCCTTTGGTGAAGAGTTAACTCCACCATTTCCTTTTGTGGTCTTCACTACCTTTGTCATGTCCTTGGTTGTGGTAGAGGTGGTGATTCCATGGGCAATATCCATAATAGTGTTGAGGTAGCCACCCTTGTTCGACAAGGGGATCTCATGCCCTTTCACCACTACTGTACCATTGGCCTTGTTGTTCTTGTAGTGCCCAAGTCCATGCTTGTCAACCACCTTAGGTATGGACTTGGTACCAATGTTGCCTTGAGTGATCAACATGTTCAATCGGGCAATTTCCTTGTCTTTGCTCTTAATTTTCTCTTCAAGCCTTGCATGGTTAGTCTTGAGAGTAATCATATCAATGTTAGAGCAAGTAGAACAACCTTTGCTAGAGGAGGCACTAGAGTCCAATGTTGCCGAAGGAGTGGCTTTGGTGCTTTCTCAAAGAATACTATAGTTTGCTTCAAGAGTTTTATATTTCTCCGTCAAGCATGAAAGACTTGATTGAAGCTCACTATGAGTAGCCTTTAGGGAAGCTAGAGATTCATTTGCTAAATTATAATCCTTTGACATCCTCTTGTTGGAATCATTGTCCAAGGACAAGTCCGTGGTCAACTTTTCCACCTTAGCCTTCTCCTCGGCAAGAGATTTCTGTAGAGAAAGGTTTCTTTCCTTTTCAAGGATAAGCAAGTTTTCTTACTCATGGAGAATCTCCTTCTTTTCCTCTAGTTTTTCCAAAAGCTTTTTAATTTCCTTGTGGCCCTTTTTACCAAATTTCTTTATCATGTTATCTTCCATTTTCTTTTCCTCATCTATGTTTTCTATGTCACTACTAGGTGTGGATGAAGAAGAGGTTGGGGAGGGTGAAGTGGTAGTTTCTTGTACCTAGCTCTCCCTTGCCATGAGGCAAAAGTGAGAGTGGTCCTTGTCGTTGGAGAAGCTGTTGAAGAGGCGTGGTGAAGATGACTCTTGTGCCATGACGACGGTTGCCATGCCTTGCTTCTTTGGTTCCTCATCTTCATCACTTGAGTCCCATTGTTGATCCACGTGAGCACGCCCTTGATTCTTGTTCTTGTACTCCTTACTCTTCTCCTTGTACTTCTTCTCTTCCTCATTCTTGTTCTTGTTCTTGGGACACTCAGCAATAAAGTGTCCATACTCTCCACACTCATATCATTTTCTTTGAGACTTCTTCTTTCTTTCATC
Source organism: Cenchrus americanus (assembly GCA_947561735.1). Classification (NCBI taxonomy): domain Eukaryota; kingdom Viridiplantae; phylum Streptophyta; class Magnoliopsida; order Poales; family Poaceae; genus Cenchrus; species Cenchrus americanus. The sequence continues at coordinate 140,484,107 of OX387239.1, read as the reverse complement.
GTCGCCTTTTCTTGATGCTTTTGACTTCAAGAATTTCTTGTACTTCCTTATGGCAAAGGCGATTTCTTCATCCGTGCTTCCTTCATCACTAGTGTCTTCCTTCTTGGTCTTAGAGGTCTTGGGCTTTGCTTCCACCACTTCACTAGAGCTAGCATTGAGGGCTAAGCTCTTGTTCATCTTCAAGGTTAGAGACTTCTCCACATCTTGGTCTACTAGCTCTTGATGCAAGTTTTCTCCAAGAAGTTGATTGGGTGTCATTGTTGGGTATCTTGGATCCCTTCTTATCATTGCCGTCAAGTTCTTGTCCTTAGGAGCAAAGGCTCTTAGCAACTTCTTTGTGACCTTTGAATCATCCCAATCTTTACTTCCAAGAGCTCTAATGTCCGAGACAAGTACCATGAGCCTATCATACATTTCTCTTATGGTCTCTCCATCCTTCATGAAGAATAGCTCAAGCTCTCCGTTGATTAGGTCCGTCTTCCCTTGCCTCACATGTTCGGTTCCCTCATGTGCTTCCTTGAGTGTATCCCAAATCACCTTGGCAATTTGGATGTTCCGCACATTGTTGAATTCTTGTGTACACAAGGATCCCGTGATGACTCTTGTTGCTTGCACGTTGCGGTGAAGGTCTTGCTCATGCTCAATTGTGAGAGCTTCTCCTTCGGCGGGTATTGAAACACCTACAACCACAATCTTCCAAAGAGAAGTATGAAGCCCGTAAAGGTGCATTTGCATATCATAAGCCCATTTGGGATAGTCCTTCCCATGAAATGAGGAGGCTTTCCCAAATGCACGGAATAGAATTTTTCGTTAGAGTTATTGCCCGGAATTTGTGCGTAGTTGTGGGGCAGTTCGTAGAAGCCGGAGTGAGTGTACTTGGCTTGCTCCTTCTTGATCATCTTCTTGAGGAGCTTCTTGGCCTTCTTCTTATTCTTAGCATTTCTTCTCTTCTTTGTCGGATCATCGCCATCCTGGACATCTTCATCACTTGAGTCTGATGAAGAGTCATCAGAGCTCTCAATGTTCGATGGTGTACGACTTGGAGCCTTGCTGGTGAGGTCACCGACTTGAGCTGCCTTGAGCTCTCTCTCTCTCTCTCTCTCTCTCTCTCTCGCTTCTTTTCCGGCAATTTCTTCGGCCGTTGGGTTGCTTGCAATCCCGACATCTTGATCCCTTAGTGGTTAAGCCTAAATCAAGGGATTAGGCTCTGATACCAATTGAAAGGACCTTGTGATGCCTAGAGGGGGGTGAATAGGATCACTTCCGGTACCAGGCCGGTACTACCAACAAGGCAGGGAAGACTAAAATGAAATTTGAAAACTACAATGATTCTAGCAATTCTATTTGAATCAAAGTCTTAGTTTAGAAGCTAAGAACCACTAGCAACCAAAGATATGAGTTGGAACACAACCAATTTATAGATCGGGCTAAAACAAGTTCTAGGGTTAGTGAGAGATAAAGAATTCAAGCAAGCAAAGGGAGACACAAAGGTTTAATCCGAAGTTCACACCCACAAAGGATGCTACGTCTCCGTTGAGGATCCCACAAAGGGAGGGCTATCACCAAGAGCCTCTTTTCCTCTTCCAACCCCCACAAAGAAAGATTGGTGCTCACTAAGAATTATCCACCAAGGAGAGGGTAATACAAACAATCTCGGGTGCACCACACCAAGAGGGCACTCAACGAGTGACACCTAACCGTCTAGAAGCAAGCTTCAAGTGCTCTTGAGATGGGGAGATAATGAGGACTTGCTTTGTGCCTCGAGATCACTCTTTGCCATTTGCACGTGTCCACCTATCTCAAATGTGTGTATTTTTCTCTCCCCCTCCTTGATATCCTTCAGGAAACTTGATACCTTTCAGAAACTTGCAAAACTGGACTTTTTGATCCTTCCCCAAGACATAAGGAGCAGGTGGAGCACTAACTGAGTTGTTCCCTTTCTCCTGTAAGTGCAAATGATGCTTGGTGCCCATATCGAACAAATCTAGCCTAGCATTATGTGTTTCCTTGGTCTTCCCTAGTACATTGACTAATGTGCATAGAATGTTTTCACATACGTTTTTCTCTATGTGCATCACATCAAAATTATGTGGAAGCTTCAAATGTTTCCAGTAAGGCAATCTCCACAATGCAGATTTCCGGCTATAAATCTTTGGACCCACATTATGCTTTCATTTTTTCCCACTGGTTTCAGGTTCCTTCATCTGCTTCCCTGGCCTGACATCTTTCACCTTATCTAGCTCCTCTACCACCTCAGCCAAAGTGAACCTCAGTATCGCTTCTTTGTTTTCCCGCTTACCATCGAAAGCCAAGCTTCTCCGCCATGCATGTGTCTTTGGTAGGTATCGACGATGTCAAATGTAACATACCTTATTCCTTATTGCCCGAGACAACGGATCCTTGTCGTAGTAAATACATGCATAATACCCTTTTGTTGTTCTCCCATACAATGTGCTCAATGCCAGATAATCATGTATACAACATAGCACGGCAGCACGAAGGTCAAACTTCCTACCAGTACACACATCATAGGTACTGACACCCTTCCGTAGCTCTAGCAGTTCTTCAATTAGCAGCTCAAGGAACACATCAAAATCCTTTCCTGAACATCTTGGACCTAGGATGAGTAATGACATAAAGCAATTTGTTGGATTCACACATTCCCATGGTGGGAGATTCAGTGGAGTCAGAAGCACTGGCCACATACTGTACTGGGTACTCATGTTGCCAAATGGATTGAACCCATCTATAGCTAAGGCAAGCCTCAAGTTCCTCGGTTCAGCTGCAAAGTCTTTTTCCTTACTGTCAAAGTACTTCCATGCATCCCCATCAGCTGGATGGCTCATTACATTTTCCACTGGCATCCTCACTTTCTTGTGCCATTGAGTTTCCTCAGAAGTATGCTTTGAAGCATATATTCTCTTCAACCTTGGCAAAAGTGGAAAATGTCTCAGAACCTTATGTGCAACCTGCTTGGTCCCAGTTTCGTCTTTCCATCTGGACTCCTTGCATACTGGGCACACATTCAACTTTGCATATGTTGACGGTGAAAATCCGTCAACCTAGCCATGAGTTTACCTTCGGTGTTGGCATGAGTTTTATACCTTATCCATTGGTACTAACCCCCGTGGTATAACAAGTTCACGTGTGCATGTCGGTTTTGGAGTTTAATGTTTATGCAGGGTTTTAGTGTTGAATGCAAGACTTTCGGGATAAGTTCATCAAGCACCTCATGACAAGACCTTGAAGCCCCGTAAAAGTCATGCAATGAAGCAAACTTAACCCCAAGAAGACAGGGACTTGATCCGAGAAGACGACAGACTCCGAGGACCTAACCAGAAAAGTGCTGAATCTTGCAAGACAAGGAGTTGAGTCCAATTCGGAGAGAAACCGACGACATGGACCTACATGCAGAAGGGGGAAACATCTAGGAAGCAAGGGAACCGACGTGGAGCGAAGGAGCCCTCGGGCTGGGCCTAGATGGGCCCAGGCCGGCCGGCCCAGTCCGGTCGGCCCAGGCCCATCTAGGGCCCAAATGCCCCCTCCTTTGCCCTAGCCGCCAATCAGGCTATTTATAGCCCCCTGACCGAGAGCCTCGGAGAGAAGAATTCGTCATCGGCCGCCGAGGAGCAGAGAAGAGAGGGACACCATCTCGGAGAGGAGAGGGTCGAGCTAGTTGACTAGGGTTCCCCTAGCCAACGTGGGAACCTTGCACGGAAGACCACGTCGGAGTTCCCAGATGTAGAAGCAAGATCAAGGAAGGATCCCGGTGGTGATCTTGTGTATGTATCATTGTTATAGTTGAATTATCAAGTTGAATCTTTTCCTAGCGATCAAGTGTTTCCTCGAAGATTTCGTTTTTCGATCGGCTTTGCTTATTCCAATTCTATTCTCGAGATAGATTACATAGGGTGTTCTTGTAGCCGCGGTGGCTAGAGGTACACGCCGGATCTTCCGAAAGAATCTCGACTTCTCTTTTGACTCGCCCTAAACTCCCCGCATGAATAGGGATACGTTGTGACAGAACGGGGGTCTCGAAAGGCGGATGTTTTCGGATTTGGACGGGAAACCACGATTTAAAGAGGCTTCTATTAAGATTCGATTTGCTACTTCTTCTCTTGCTTGGAACTTCAACAAAAGGCTTACCCCGATCCCTCTAGATCGGTTTATCTACCCAATCTTACTTTGTTTTCTCCGGTCTTTAGTAGATTAGATTCGTTTCATGTCTTTTACTTAGGGTTTCTTTTATCGAAGATTGGATTTACATGGCTTTATTAGATTAAGTTTTGCGTCACACATTTGTTCCACGGATTCGATACCTTGGGTTCGCCACTCGAGGGAAGAAGGGTCCCTTGACTACGATGGGAGACTTGTACGCTTGCAAGTCACAAACGAACTTTGATACAATTATTAACCGTCAACAAGCCCCTTTTTCTGGCGCCGTTGTCGGGGAACAAGTGATCAAGATTTGATTTTTTATTGCCTTTTTGTAATTTTCAGTTTTCTCTTTGTTTTTATTTTTGCATCTACTAAATTTTGATCATCCTCAAAATACATCTAATCTAGTTGTCTAACTCTAGTTTTTATAGATTTGTTTTACTTTCTAGTTTTTGCATACTTTGTTTATTGCTAACCCTAACAGGAGATGGACGGCTACCTCTCCAACAAACCCGATAATTTTGTGGATGATCCAGAAAAACTTTACAGGCTAAGGAGACGCGAAGCACATCAAGCTAAAAAAGTTGGATTTTGTAGATTCGGAGTCGGAAGACAAAGGATCGCGAGGAATCTCCGAAGAATTCACCACCTCAAAGTCCTCGGGAGAATCGACTTCCACCGATGGGTGACCAACCACCGCAAGAACGCAAGATTGGGGAGCTATGCACCCCAGACATCATCGACCTACCAATCTTGAACCTTGAGGAGATCGGAAGACCGTTCGAGATCAAGACCTCAACAATCCGCATGGTGCAACATTCACCCTTCACCGGTAAAGAGGATCCGAACCTTCACCTCCAAGCATTCATTCAACTATGTCAGACTTTCAACATGGATAGGGTGACTCAAGACCAAATGAGGGCAAGGCTTTTTCCGTTTTCACTACTCGGGAAGGCTTTGCAATGGTTCCACTCTCAACCGGCGGAGACGGTGCAAAATTGGAACACGTTGATGAAGGCTTTCATGAAGGAATACTACTCACCGGGTAAAACTCAAAGCTTGCGTAATAAGATTGCCACCTTTGTTCAATATCCTACGGAAACTATCTCGGAGGCATTCGATCGCTTCAACGAGTACACCCGGGCGGTTCCACATCACAAGTTCCCGAAAGAAGACCTCGTGCAAAAGTTCTATCAAGGACTCACCATGGCGTCAAGGACGATCATCGATGCATCGGCGGGAGGATCTATCATCGAGCTTACACCAACGGAAGCTTTCACGCTATTCAAGAAGGTCGCGGATAATGACACGTGGGCGTCGTCCGGGCGCCTACATCCGGTTCAACCCACGAGGAACGTCAAAGGAGTCTTGCAAGTGGAGAAGGAGAACATACTTGAAGGCAAGATCGACTCGCTCATGAGGAGGTTGGAGAAGATGGAGATGGAAAAGAAAGAGGCTCAAGACTTGAAGGCCGCCGAAGCAAGGTCCACATGCGAAGAATGTGGAGAGTATGGCCATGTCCGCAAAGATTGTCGGAGGAAGCCAAAGTGCTCGACTACATAAGGAAGGGAGAATTGCCGAACTTCCGCTACGGGCAAGGTAGGCCTCAATTTAATGCAAGCTCATCTATTCCTAACGCGGTTCCGCTTCGTATACAATTGAAGGAGTTCATGGATGAGCAAGCTAAGATCAACAAGGACACCGTCACCAAGTTCAAGACCATAGACAAGGTGTTGGAGAACATCGATAGCAAAGTGACGGAGGTCGGAAGTTCTAATCATCAAGTGCTCAACATGATGAAGATGCTCGAGACGCAAGTTGGACAACTTGCGGGGCGCCTCACTAATGATGAAGGGAAGCTTCTGGGACAACCCAAATGTCCCGAATCGGCGAAGGCCATTCAAACACGTTCGGGGAAGGAGACCGAAGATCCGGAACGTTCCGCGGGAGCAAGGAAGCTTAAACCATCCACCGAGGTGGAAGGAGTTGCTAAAGAGAAGGTTACGGGGATCGTCACCGAGGAACCCGAATTCGAGATGCCGGAGGAAGACACGAGGATACCGCAACTCAAGCCACGCTACTTCCGAGGTAAACTTGACAACCACTTTGAGAAGTTTGTGGAAGTTGTGCGTAGACTTAGCATCAACATGCCATTACTAGATGCCCTACAAGTACCTACATATTCTCGTTACTTTAAAGACATACTTGCAAATAAATATGAGATAGCAACACTCGGGGTAGATCATGTCAAGATGTCCGAGGAGTGTAGTGCCGCTATTGCTAATGGGCTAGAGAAGCAAAAAGACCCCGGGTGCCCCACAATTCCATGTTCGGTTGGTTCTTTCAACTTCGAGAAGGCGTTATGCGACCTTGGAGCTAGTGTAAGCGTCATGCCGAGGGATGTGTTCGAGAAGCTACGCCTACCAATGGAGCCTACGGGAATATGTTTGGAGTTGGGTGACAACTCCATTCGCTATCCCTTGGGCATTGCGAAGATGTACCCGTGAAGATTGGACACCACTTCATCCCCGTCGACTTCGTTGTGCTCGAGATGGGAGAGAGGGAGAAGCCGCCGCTCATCCTAGGGAGGCCGTTCCTCAAGACCGTGGGAGCTACTATTGATGTTGGCAAGGGGGAGATCATGTTCGATATCAACGGAGAAAGGAGTTCCTTCAAGTTCCGTCCAAGGATTGAGGCATGCAACATGATTGGAGTGAAGGGAGAACCAAAACAAACGGAGGGGCTGAAAAAGAAGAAGGAGCCGAAAAAAATGAACGTAAAGAAAATCAAAGAAGGTGTTGCATCCGTCAAGACAAAGGAAGAGAAGCCGCCTGTGAAGACCAAAAAAATGACTAAGCCGACTAAGCCGGAAGACAAGCCCGCGCCCAAGATGGTGCGGAAGTGGGTACCCAAGATTGCAACGCCCGCAAAGAGCGTTGATCCGGAGTAATCAAGTGAAGAAGTCTAGCTATAGACTATAAACGAAGCGCTAGGCGGGAGGCAACCCGTTTCGTCGAGTCAAGGATAAGCTACCGGGAGGACAACCCGATTCCAGGTTTTTCGAGTATTTTTAATAATTTAGTTTTTGAGTTTTATTACGCAAAGACATTAGACTTAGAAGTGGTTGAACAATATTAGAGACATAATCCTTGATTGAATGTTTGTTTTATCATAAACCCTTTGCATAAACCCTCCTATGTGCTTGTTTGTTCTTTTCTTTTCGAGAAACCTCAACCAAATAATTTCAGAACCTAACTCAACCTTTCACCCTCATTATGGTGCTGAGGTTGACTTATTTTTCATGCTAAAACCACGCGAGTAGAGCCACGATTTATATCTATGTGTTAATAAAATTCAGCACGTGGTAGAACTCGCGTGAACCTAGAAATCAAAACTTTTTGTTGGTTTTAAAAATCTTTATCCTTGGTTTCTCTAGGATTAGAATTTTTCTAAGCCTATTCTAATTTTGTTTTATTCAAAATCTTTCTTATTTAGCCAAAATTAGAGCCTAAACCTATGCCCCCATGATCAAGCCGGGAAATGTCTGCTCTCAACCAATGAAGGCAAACTATACCGGTGAGACCGAAATCGACGTAGTCGAAAAATATTTTCGACTTACATTTGTTTTTAATGGTTTAAAAACTTCTCTAAAATTATGTTTGAGCTCTTGCATGGCTCTGAAAAATATTTTAAATTTCGAATTAGAGGAGTGCTTAACCTTAAACACACCTTAATGGAGGCAATCTAGTTTGAATTAATCATGCATGCACCATTGGATTCCCTTTTATCAACTTTCACCAATTCCACATGCAAAGGACAAGCATGGTGGGCAGCAAGCATCAACTTTGCAGGAATTTCATGGTGGCATGTGAAGCAAGTGGAGCTAGGGAGCATGGACATGACCCAAAGCATGGAGCATCAAGTGGAAGGACCAATAATGCAAGAAAAGGAGTGGACGAGAGCGTTTGGGCGGTGCAACTCGTGGAGCACGCGGGCGGGGAAAGTTGCGGAGGCGAAATGATCGTCTTTGGAAGAAAGACGAGGCGGGGAGGAGCCAGGATGACCCCAGGCCGGCCGGCCCAGGCCGGCCGGCCTTACCTACTTAAGGAGCCCCCCGGCTCCCGTTTTCTGCAGGCAAGCTTCCCTCTCCTTCCCTTGTTTGTGTGTTCAAGTTTGTGTGCTCAAAACCTCCGTAGACATAGCCAACCTTCCCAAGCTTGATAGCTCAAGAAAAAATCCACATCCTTAATCCACTCAAAGTCCACATCCGAAGCAAAGAGTTTAAGTGCCTAGTTACCGGTTGCAACCCGGAGTTTTAGTTGAAGAAAAGAGTGCAGCAACCATGTGGAAGAAGACCACAAGTCTCTTCTCCAAGAAGAAGAGTTCGTCATCATCCAAGCCGTCATCAACCACGTCTTCGAGGAGGCACTCGGTTTCCGAGCATGGAGACGGATACGGCACCACCGAGGAGGAACGATGCTCTCCTCCTTGGTGGTATGAGGGCTGCAAGAAGCACTTCCATGAGGTTTACCGAACCTCGTGGGCACACGGAGGAGCAGCCCGCGCCACCACGACGATCGACCCGTTCGACCGCGCCACCTCCTTATACTCCGATATATTCTTCGTACGGCTTCATCATCTTGTCATCGAAGGAGGAGGAAAGGCTCTCTCGTCTTGGGAAGAGGCTTGTGCCCAACGTCGAGTTCGACGACCAAGCACTCTACACCTTGGGTTTTGGCACCGACATATACTACATGTTGGGGCACCTTGGATGGGTGCAATTCTCCAACGGAGTATCGGCGGACACCCACAAGGGGTTCGCCTTGGAAATCTTGATGACCATTGCACCTATCCTTGATGATGGGGTGCAATGCTTATCATTCCGTTTGGAGGGAGTCCAACAAGTGGTTCCCTACGAGCATGTTAGGGAGCTACTTGGATTCCACAAGGGAGCTCCGGAGAAAGTTGACGTGCCACCCGGCATGTTAGCGGGATTTTGGAATATGATCTCCGGAGAAGCCCATCAACAACGCAATTGCATCCGCAACCCCATTATCCGGTTATTTCACTCTTGGATGTGCAAGAGGGTATTGGGGAGGATGAAGGAGACAAAGGTGACCGACACGGAGTTGAATTGGCTATACTCGGCTTTAATTGCCAGGCAGCCAATAGACCCCTCTTACCTCATGATCAACCGTTGGTGTTGTGAAGCAACATCGGGGGCGGGTAATATTGGTTCGGGGTGCTACCTCTCCATGTTGGCCTTCTCCTTGCGGCTGGGGATCGCAAGAAACCCCGACCACCTTTTGCGTGGTACCTCTCTCGGCATTGAGTATTTGCGGCAAGGCAAATACATTAGTGGAGATGAGAGAGGAGGTTATCGGTTGGCCATAGTGAACCTACCCCTTCCCAACGAGAGGCTTAGGCTTTTCAACGAAGGGAGAGAAGATTGGTTGGAAGAGGGACTACTTGTCCCGCAAGGAAGAACAAAAGAGGAAGAATCGTAGAGGAGGGAACATCCTCCGCACAAGCGAGTGGAGCACAACCCAATGTGCAACCATTCGGCGGGGTCCCTCCTCCGCCAAGTTATTACGGAGGGCCACATGAGCAAGCATGGGGGGTGGTGCACCGGTACCCCCACCAAATTATGTTGTGCCCAACGCTAACTTCGCAGAGTCCTACGCTCATCATCCCCAACCACAACAAAGCATGGCCATAATTGGAGGGTATGCTGCAAGGAACGCTCAAAACATCGCAGCCATCCAAGCTAACGCAGCTCAACTTGGTGAAGGCAACACAAATATTGCCTTTGAGCTTGGACGCCTTCACCTTGTGGAGCCAAATCAATTCGTCGGAGGAAATGTCCAATCATATTATGAGCAAGGGTATTATTATCAAGATCATCAACATCAACCACCGGCGGAGGACTAGAAGATTTAGGAACTTTAGTTTTCTTTTCTTTTCTTTTTCTCTGTAATTTTCAGCTTTTTCTTATGTGTGTTTGCGTAGTATTTTCTGTTTTTATTTAAATTTCAGCAAGCATGTTTGTTTATTTTTAGTTTGTATTTCAACTTGATGTCATCATTAATAAAGACATCACCTTGATTATATCATTGGAAAAGTTATAAAAATTTGTGCCATGATGATATATGATTATAATTGCAGTTTTGTTCATCTTTGTAATTGATTTATGCATGTTTAAGCTAGTGCTCTCTTAAAAATACAAATCTGAATTTATTTAAATGCTAGCTTAATTTTCAGCAGAGGTTATGGTTAAAATAAAGACCCATAGTGTTTTATGTGCTCTCAAGTTATGAATAGATTAAAGATGACTTTTATGCTCAAAAATATCGCTAACCTTGTCACAAATATCACTTGTGTGTTGCTCAACCTATCCAAAGCCTTATATATATTTGAGTGCATAAACCTTAGTGTACAAGATTTATTTTTGAGTGAGTTATTGCAGGCCATGATTTCTCTGGCTCGAGACTAAGAAATTTGGTCATTCCATTTTTGCGTATCTATCTTTTTGCTAGCCTTTTATCCGTGCATTGTGTATCCCCGCATCGGAGATCTCACAAACTTCGCCGGATATCCACCCTTAAACCAAATATCATCTTTTGTGATTACCTCCTTGACCACAACCTATCGTTGAGAATGGATCATCAATTCAAGGAAGATCGCAAGACGGTGCCAACATTGAAGATTTCAAGTATCTCTCCAAGGAAAAATACTCCGGTACCTACCTTATTTTTCGCCTCTTTGCTCGAGGACGAGCAACGTCTAAGCATGGGGGAGAAGGTAGGTACGGTGCAGTTTTAGAGTTAAAAGGGGAATATTTTAAAAAAATGATGATGAAAGAAAAAATCCGGCGATGATCATGACTTTCAAGGTAAAGAAAAAAATATATATATATAATGAATGAAAGAAAGAAAGAAAGAAAGAAAAGAATGAGAAAGAGAAAAAAAATATATGCGTAAAGTGAACTCCCCGGTTCTCTAAGAGTGCATTCAAGGCTTCAAGTTAAAAAGATCCATTCTCGTTTTCCAACCATGTGCAATCCGATAACGAGGACTTCCTTTGTGCCTCGGGATCACTCTTTGCCATTTGCACATGTCCACTCATCTAAAAGTGTGTGTATTTTTCTCTTTCCCCTCCTTGATTTAACATTATTTTCCAATGACCTTTTTGACGAGTCTCGGTAAGACCATGAGAAGCTTGTCTTGTTTTGACAACACCTCATTTATAAAATCTTGTTAGGACTAAACTTTCCCAAAGCTCCATATAAAGCCTACCACATATATATGAGAGGGAAAGGAGTAGAATATATAGGCTTGAGAGACAAGTGAGATGAGAGTTCATGAGCAATATACGAGATGATTTAAATTTGTGAACTTGGTTCAGCTTTTCTTTATCTCGTTCTTTATTTCAAAAATTCTGAGATCTATTTAAACTTTGTGAGCATGTTAATACTTGTGGGATAAGCTTAATAAGGATCTACCCTCTGTAGAGATGAAGTCTAGTACATTATGGAACTTTAAAAGAATTAAAATTTTGAGAGCATTAGGTTTTCTCATGTGTGATCAAGTGCAAAGTTTGAACATTGTTTGGCAATGATGATATCCATCGAAGGCTTACTCGAGGACGAGCAAGGTTTAAGCATGGGGGAGATGTTGACGGTGAAAATCCGTCAACCTAGCCATGAGTTTACCTTCGGTGTTGGCATGAGTTTTATACCTTATCCATTGGTACTAACCCCCGTGGTATAACAAGTTCACGTGTGCATGTCGGTTTTGGAGTTTAATGTTTATGCGGGGTTTTAGTGTTGAATGCAAGACTTTCGGGATAAGTTCATCAAGCACCTCATGACAAGACCTTGAAGCCCCGTACAAGTCATGCAATGAAGCAAACTTAACTCCAAGAAGCCAGGGACTTGATCCGAGAAGACGACAAACTCCGAGGACACGACCGAGAAAAGTGCTGAATCTTGCAAGACAAGGAGTTGAGTCCAATTCGGAGAGAAACCGACGACATGGACCTACATGCAAAAGGGGGAAACATCCGAGAAGCAAGGGAACCGACGTGGAGCGAAGGAGCCCTCGGGGCCGGGCCTAGATGGGCCCGGGCCGGCCGGCCCGGTCCGGTCGGCCCCGAGCCCATCCGGGGCCCAAATGCCCCCTCCTTTGCCCTAGCCGCCAATCGGGCTATTTATAGCCCCCCCGACCGAGAGCCTCGGAGAGAAGAATTCGTCATCGGCCGTCGAGGAGCAGAGAAGAGAGGGACACCATCTCGAAGAGGAGAGGGTCGAGCTAGTTGACTAGGGTTCCCCTAGCCGACGTGGGAACCTTGCACGGAAGACCACGTCGGAGTTCCCGGAGCTAGAAGCAAGATCAAGGAAGGATCCCGGTGGTGATCTTGTGTATGTATCATTGTTATAGTTGAATTATCAAGTTGAATCTTTTCCTAGCGATCAAGTGTTTCCTCGAAGATTTCGTTTTTCGATCGGCTTTGCTTATTCCAATTCTATTCTAGAGATAGATTACATAGGGTGTTCTTGTAGCCGCGGTGGCTAGAGGTACACGCCGGATCTTCCGAAAGAATCTCGACTTGTCTTTTGACTCGCCCTAAACTCCTCGCATGAATAGGGATACGTTGTGACAGAACGGGGGTCTCGAAAGGCGGATGTTTTCGGATTTGGACGGGAAACCACGATTTAAAGAGGCTTCTATTAAGATTCGATTTGCTACTTCTTCTCTTGCTTGGAACTTCAACAAAAGGCTTACCCCGATCCCTCTAGATCGGTTTATCTACCCAATCTTACTTTGTTTTCTCCGGTCTTTAGTAGATTAGATTCGTTTCATGTCTTTTACTTAGGGTTTCTTTTATCGAAGATTGGAGTTACATGGCTTTATTAGATTAAGTTTTGCGTCACACATTTGTTCCACGGATTCGATACCTTGGCTTCACCACTCGAGGGAAGAAGGGTCCCTTGACTACGACGGGAGACTTGTACGCTTGCAAGTCACAAACGAACTTTGATACAATTATTAACCGTCAACGGCATACTTGGATGTTTTTGAATCCTGAAATAAAACACAATTGTTCTTGCACACATGTATGTTTTCGTATCCAAGGCCCAACTCTCGAAGGTATTTCTTTGCCTCATCATAAGAATTTGACAGCTCACTCTTAGGGTATCCTGATGAGATCAAGTTCATCATCATGGAAAATCCTGCATTGCTGATTCGATAACGAGACTTGATATACAACATCCTCACCATAAATGAGAATTTTGAATGCCTAGATCCCAGGCTAAGTGCCTTCTTTGCATCTTCAAGCACTCTTGCAAACCTTGACTGTTCTCCATCAACCTCTACTTGAACATACAGATCTCCAATCATCTCTGGTACTCCAAGATCCTCAACAAAATGATCACCATCGTCCACATCCACATGTATCCCATAATCATGATCACCTTCCACATCCTGGTGCTTTGTATTCTCAACTTCAGTACTATCTGCAGGCTCCCCATGATAAATCCACCTGGTATATGTAGCTGACATTCCAAAGATGTGTATGTGGTTTTCTACATCATGCTGGGGTCACACTTTTTTATTTAGACATTTACGGCAAGGACAACGTATCTCTGTGTCTTCTGGGTATCTTTGTCTAACAAAATTCATAAACTATTCAACTCCTTTCAAATATGTAGGTGTGAATTGTTTCCCAGATATCCAACTTCTATCCATCTGTTTTGACAAACACAAAAAAAATTCAAAACACCCAAACTGAGATATATTAAGCTGAAAACAATAAAAAAATTTGGCTAGTACGCTCTACAAATTTAGCAGGATCAGGAGTTGCTACAATGCTTTCACACCTCAAAAGTACTATGGTTTTCAAGAACCAATTCTTCTCAACAATATTGCTCTATCTTACCTTCAACCTTTAAGCATAGCCTTTTCATAAATCTTGAGCAAATAAAAGACAAAACAATCAAGTCAAGCAACATATCTCAAATTCTTTGATCAGCTATCACCCTGGGGTTTTGCACATTTTTCAGATAAAACTCAGAGATCTTGTGTATGACCTTCTCAAACATAGAGTCACTCTTGGTAATATATGGGTGATAGTGTTGGATGAATGAGGGTGAAAGGTGGTAAGTCTTTTAGCCTAGCTCTTGGACTATATCACTCTTTCTAAGATTTTTAAGATCTGGGCTTTCCATTCTTGGAGAGGTGGGCTCTACTCGTCCCAGACTTTTGTCCATTTTTCTCTCTCCCTAGATATGTGGGCTCTACTCGCCTTCGGACACGTGTCCATTATTCATCTCTAAATTTATTTCTTTTAGGGAGGTAGGCCCTTCTCGCCTAGTATGACACTTGTCCTTTTCTCTCCCTCTCTCTTCTCACTTTTTTCTCTCTTTTTTCTTCTCTTTTTTCGAATGTAGCCCCAGAATCCTTTTTAACATTGAGAGAGATATATCCTAGAGTTGCATGAGCTATATGGCTTGATGGAAAATGCGTACTTCCATGTCAGAAATAGCATAAATGGTGGAATGGAATGATCTTGATGTGTATGACAAGCTCTTAAGGATCATAGACACAGGAACTCATCATATAAATTTTGATGATTTTTAAGATAAATCCAGTAATCAAGCTTCTCTATGAAAATGATCAATAGCAACTCAACTTTTCATGAATCATCTTTCGAAACCTAGACTCAGATTAAGCATTTAAGCTGCAGGAAAATCTAGGTTTGAAAACTAAGCACTTTAAAAGTGATTACAGTGGAGCAACTATTCATCATCTCCAAGCATATATCATCAAGATCATTATTAAAGAGAAAATCCAACTAGCAAACTCTAGCATTTTATTCAAACCAAAACTTTTAACTAATACTCAAATAACTAGTTAAAAATATAGGATAGTGATACTTATCATGATAACTGGGGGTGCTCTCCCCCAAGCTGGATCTTGAAGTGATTCTCGATTCATCCTTAGAATTTGTTTGCCTTCAGGTCCTTATTAATTTCTCCTTGTAAATATTAGTTTCGCACATACTTGAAGGAACAAATTCTAGGATTATGCTGTGAGCCTTCATGTGCCCACTTCCTTTTGGGGTTTTCTGAAATGTGTGGACCTTCATGTGCCCATGTATTTTTGTCAATTTTTATATGCAAAAGGGATGCTAAATGCAAAAACTTGTGAATGCAATTTTTTATGTTTATTATCTTTCTTTATGCCGCCACAGTACGGAGTACATGGGGCCTTAAAGAATGCAAAAGCAGAAAATATTTTTATGATGATTTTTTCAATGCAGGTATAGGGAAATAAACATGCTAATCTAAATATGCAGTGCAAAATATAAAGATAAATACCGAGCTACCTCTCGGCAAGAGTTTAGAGTACTTACTCCCATTCCGTAGATGTAGTGGCCATTGATTGATCAGTTGATGACGCGGGTAGTGATTGGTCTTCCGAAGGTGTACTTTGATCTTTCTTCCTCCAATCTTGTTTCTTCGGTGGAGACCTTTTCTGGAGTAACAGGTTCAAAATACTAGGCTGGTAGAAGCTGAGTGGACTTCTCCTTGATCTCTTCTTCAATGTTCTTGACATCTTTTAACTTTGTGTTCCTTGCGTTGTAATTTCTGAAAGCGTCTCCACGTCTTGTTCTTCTTGGGTTGCTCAGGATCAGTATAAGTATTGAAGTAGCAGCGTACCTTTTCAGATCTTAACTGGAAGTGGATCTCGCCAGTCCTGATGTAGATGAATGCTCTTGTTTTGTTCAGGAACAGTCTTCCAAGCACGATGGGAGGATCTTGCTCATCTCCCATGTCTATGACTAAAAAGTCACTCAGGACATAGTGGTCCTTTATCTTGACAGGTACATCGCGTGCAATTCCTTCTGGGAACCATTGTGATTGATCTGCCATCTGCAACATTATATATGTGGAATACAAAGGTAGGTCACCATATATTAATTCGTAGGTTACCTTAGACATTAGGTTGGTGCCCGATCTCGTGTCGCAGACAACTCGCTAAAAGTTCCATTGATTGATGGAGTAGTGGATTGATGGAACTCTAGGGTCTTCAAGCTTTGGCAGTAATGGTGAAGGGAACAGGTTCTCATTCTCTGATTGAATCATGTTGATCATCCAAACTTCCTCCACATGCGGTTGAGGTCGATTATGCTTCTTATTCCTCCTCCTATCTCTTCTCTCCTTCTCGACAACTGGCTCGTGTTCTTGGGGGTAAGGATATCGGGGGTGTGCAGGAGATTTTAGGATCTTGTTCTTGAAATTTAATCTCTCCTTTCTCCCATTGATGGTGAAGACGATCTTAGCAGCGTCGGCGTAAATGATGGCTTTGGCTGTGGCAAGGAAAGGAGGTCCCAAAATGATTGGAGCGTTCTCACTTCCCCGGTCTCAACAACAACGAAGACGGCAGCCACGTAGGAGCGTCCTACCCCCAGACATATGTCGTCTAGGATGCCCTCAGGGTGGCATAGTGACAGGTCCACAAGCTGCAAGCACATGGTTGTATACAATAAAGGTGAACCATTGATTTTCTTATATATTACCTTAGGCATTATGTTGATGCTAGACCCAAAGTCACAAAGTGCATTCTTGAAGGTGTAGGCTCCAATAGTGATGGTGATGACATGCCTTCCTGGATCTCCTCTTTTGGCGGGCATGCCCTAGTCAGTACATCTTGGGCCTTCTTCTGTCTTACTCGAACATAGATCTGCAGAATAGATATCGACAAGATTTGCATATTCTAATTCTTCTGGTTGGCCCGGAATCTTACCTGGGTTAGCCGTGGGAACAGATGATGCCAGCTGAGAAATATGATATTCTTGCATTTTATTAAAGCTATGTTGGTTCTTAATGGTAGAAGAAAAGATTTCCATTTTATTACTAATAGTTTCAAGCATTTTATCATTGTAAGCTAACTTTTTGGACAGATTATCCATAATTCTACCCTTGTTTTGGACTAAGTCTCTTAAAGGTGAGAAATTATTAGAAGAATTATTACCTTGATAATTACCTGAATAGTTACCTGGGTAGTTGGTCTCTGTTGAGTCCATTCGTGATTCAGCTGGGGACGACATTGGTTGTTATTGTTGATGTAGTTCATTCCTCCTCTAGCTGAGGGCATTGACTCCCTGAGTGTCCAGTGTTTCCACACTCTTCACAGGTCGTGCGGGATTCGAAGAGTTGTATGACTTCCTTCTTCTCAGGGGCTTTGTCTTCAAGCCTCTTCATTAGTAAATCCATTTTGGCAGACAGCATGTGCACCTCCTTGAGCTGGTGCATTCCTCTTTCTTTCTTGCGGGGTTGATGCTCCTCGTTCCAAGCTTGATTGGACGCCATCTTTTCCACAAGGTTAGTAGCTTGAGTAAGTGTAAGGGACAGGAAAGCACCTCTAGCAGCAGCATCCATCGTTTCACGTGTTTGTTGGCATCTTCGTGAGCTTTTCCACAAAATTTGCTAGCTTGTACCATGTTGATCAGCGCAGGATTGAGCTCAAAAGCAACATTTCCTACAGCTACTGTCGGATCAGTACGAATGTTGTCCGGGATCGGTGCGGAATATTCACGTAGGGACTTGTTTGCCATTACTTCAAACGTGGATGTTAAGCTTCGCGCTATTGAATCTCCCAAGGCAGAAGTCGTGGGTCGAGAATCAGGAGAACTGAGCTTTGACCTTGCCTTCCTTAAGATTTTCTCTGGATCTGAAATGAAGTTTTCTGGAAGATTCTTATTTATACATTACCCTCAAATAAGATAGACAAAAGTGGAAAGAAAAGGGTAAGCATGTTTAAGCAATGATTATTTGGGTTCTCGATACATTATATGTGAGAGATGCTTGCATGCTATTACTGAAACTTTTTTATCTAGGCTATAGACTTTCTTTCCCCGGCAACGGCACCAAAAATGCTTGTTGACATTGCTAACTGGGTGTAGGTAGTGACCGTATGCGGTCCATCATGATTAGCCCCGTGCGGAGGTCTCTGTTCCATCTATTGTATCCGTTGGACCATCTACTGTAGTGTTTGTAGGAGTTGGTGCAACACTTCGGTTTGCGCTGTGAGGAGTGCCTCTCCCGGTTTCATGGGTGGTGGTGGCGGTGGGTCACCACTACTCGAGGCACGAAACCATTGGGAGTGTTGCGTGTTGGTCCGACCATCTGAAAATTGAGTTTTCATTAAACACACATTCATAAGCTTGCTCATAAAATTAACAAGTAGAATATGTATGACGAAAACTCATTTATGGTAAGTTTTTTGGAACTGGACAACATAGTGGCCATAAGCATAAAATTAATAAATCTATGCTCATGTACCGAAAAATTCTTAGTTTTGGTTAGTAGGCACATGATTTCATACGCTCCAAGGTTGGTGTTCTACTCCGAGACAAACTCTGAGTTAATCATGCCTGAAGAGTTCCATCACCGCGACTTTGTCTAGCTGATTTGGACAGGAAGTGTATCTTCACTAAAAATTTCAAAACTCCTGGTATGGATGTGCCAAAAGTGCCGAATTAATGGTGAACACGATCGTCATAAAATTTTTGTCAATTCGTCATGGAACTCTGATCTGACCGCAACTAGCATAAACAATGCCTTTACGACGATCACTGCAGCAAGATGTTCAACCAAAGTGTTACATCGATGAGAGGTTTCGGGATCACCACAACACTTGGGATTACAATGCAGATTAGCTGCACAAAAGAGAGCTCCTAGTTCAGCCTACCACAAAAACTATCCAAACACTGCTGTGCACACTAGGGTTTCCACGACTACTACACTCGTACTACTCAGAACTTTATTACAAGCATACCAACTTCCAACTAGACACAAACTAGTTGTAGGTTTACTCCTACGGGTTGAGTCTTCCATGCCGAAGAAAAGCTACGGTGAAGCAGATCCGGACTCTACTCCAGATTCTCCTTGAATTTCATCAGCATCTTCTTCTTCTTCTGGTCCGGGAATGACAGGTTCCGTAGGTGGAGCTGCTATCGCTTCTAGTTGATTCTCTAGTTCAAGCATATATTGGTCATTATGCTGCAACATGAAATTCTGCTCATGTACAACTTCACTTAATTCTCCGATCTTGGCCTTATCCTTGCGTCTTCCCTTCTGGAGACTGGCTATCATTGCTCGGGCTTCCTTCAATGCTTGAGCGGTATTCTACACTTCTTTAACTCGATGCATATAGATTTGACGCCTATAGAATGCACTTTCTCCAAGCATCAGTCAGTAGGTGTCAAACATGGCTTCGGAAAAACGAACTGAGGTGACAAGATCAAGACTATAGTGAGAGTTGCCCTGAGCTGAAAGAAAAGCTTTGCATTCGACCCATGGTCCAGTGTGCCGCTCAGGTAAAGGAATCACTCTGGCTGCAGTGCCGACTACCATGTCAGGGTGCTTCCCTAAAAAAGTTGTGAGCACTTCAAGAGCAGCCTTCTGCACAGTGTCAGCCAGGTTCAACCCTTGTGCCTTACACTCCCACTCTTCCCAAGCAGGATTGGTCGGGCACTCGGGAATCTTCACCTTCATTTCACAACGAAGGAGCTGGCATGTGATCATGACCTCACGTGTCGAGTACTCTGGGTAAGCGGTGTACCCATAGTCCTTCAGGGTGTCCCACAAGAGCACAGGAAATCCGCCCTCCTTGATGCCATTCACAAGAGTCCATGCTTCCACATCAGTCGACGCAGATCCGATGTTGTCCATCTTGACATAACGAAAAAAATGAGAACTAGACGAATGATAGATTTGGACAATGATAAAAAACACGTGGTTACGAATTGGGGTAATCATGTGTACAAAGGTACAATCGTATGTTATAACTCGAAATGAGCATACATACATAGTGACATAAATTCTGGCAGTTGTGAACAAAAATTCATAACTTGAAAACCAAATCCCCACAAATTCCCGAATTTGCATAGCAACTTGTCAAGGTTATGAGACACACTTTTGGCATTCAAAGGTTGATCTAGAAATGTTAGGATGGTACTTCAACTAAGCAAGGTTTCAAATTAGATCTCCGGGAAAAACGGCAAGACGGGGTTTCACTAATCAGAGCATAACTTCAGACAAATAAAAGCTATCGCCGCGAATTTTTGTGAGCAGAAACTAGATTAGATTTGGAGCAACTTTGGTACAGATCACCTAGACAAATTGTTTCTTGAACAGAGTGCACAAATCTAAGCAACAGTCACACCAGATTTTTAGACAGCAACACACCTGCACACGAGAAGCTATGCAAGACAATGCACACTAGCAAAAATTTCTCCTTAGAGAGCACATAAAGCATACAAGGGTTCAGTTTTAAGTTTCACGATTTTTAACATGATGCAAGCTGTCCTAGTCGTCCTCACAAGGCAACCAAGCCAAGAATCGAAGTTAGTGCCGGTGGCATGGCATATACACGTTTGTCCCTATAGTAACTAGTCGAGAACTAGTCGACGCTCACTTAGCGACTTACGGAATGTGGTTAGTGTACCTGCAGAAGATCACAGAACACAATGAACCTTTCATGCTAGCACTCATGAAAGTGTCCACATACATTATCGTTTACTTTAGAAACAATATCCATGCATCAAGCCGCTGCATGGACAGCGTCCAACCTTAGACACCCTCCGCTTGAATGGAGTGTATCCTTGCCTCGCATATTCACAATGCGGAATGTCCACGTATAGCAAAACATGGCGAGACACAGACGCGACGGTGGGTTCCCTTTGGATTAGGTCCCATCCATCCCTCACAGGACTCTCTTGTGGTACCACCATGTATGGCGAAATGTGATGAACTAGTATGGTTGTACAAAAATGTAAGTTTTGATTGGAATTAAATGTGCTGGGAGTTAGCAAAATAAACCATAGATTTTTAAGCCACCTGAAAGAACCCAAAAATTCCCTCTAGGGCCTCTCGGCCTATATCCATCCTTAACGGACCAACGCATCTTGCAAATCCAAACAATCTTGGCAAATTTTATTCAAAACCCAGTGATTAAGGTTGTGAATTAAACTCTAGTGCATATAATCGCTCTGATACCAGCTGTGACAATATGCCCGTACTATCGCCTAAACAATACACTTTGGTCATTAAGCAATATCAAAGTATCATCCTGTCATTAGTTGCCAGGTTAACACCCGGTAAATCACTTGGAATTCACACAGAGGATTGGACAAATGCAGTAAAACTCACACGAAAGTGAGTCCAGAGTACATTACACAAATTAAATCCAAATTACCCCTAAGGGTTAAATTATTACAAACCATTGTTCATGACAATAAGTAAAGGTTCAGAGTTCGACTACAGCAGATAAAACAAACTAGCGCAACGATAACATCACAGGAGGCCGCTCATGATGCCATCACTCGTCATCATCCACCCATTCCAGCTCCCAGCCGGGTGGAATCTCACAAGGCCAAACAACACCTTCAACAACAATTTTAAAGCAAGGCTAAGTATACTAATACTCAGCAAGACTTAACCGACGGGTGATAACTACATCATCAAAATCTAGACATGAGAGGCTTTTTGGATGGTGGAGTTCTTTTGCTGAAAAGCAACAAAGAGTATGTCCTTACTTTCAAGGTTTTAGCACAAAATTCTAATTGATTACCATTTCTAAGTGTGCCAACTAATTCAATCAAGAATTGTACAATACAATTAATTCAAGCAATAATATTCACAAGGTTCTATCAATAATGGATATCATGGCCAGTTGATTAAGCAGTCTCAGATAACGGTGAGAGACCGATAATCGATTGATTAATAACTTTGCAAGGTAAACCTAAACACACGGAGGGTGCCCCCACACGGACAACCACCAGGTGGTTCCCAAAAGTCCTCGGTTTGTGATTGAAGCTTACAGTCCTGGGTACAAGGCTATCTGGCATGCCCCACACAGTACACCCAGTTTCACACATGTACCCACCTACCGGTTGCAAGTCAGGCAGGTGAGTACTCAAGATTACTAATAGTAAGTTCCCGCACCGTCTCATTAAGGTACTAGGCTTACCGGTCCCATTCCCGACAAGTGTTTAGTACGTTCAAAAGCTTAGCCCAGAAAGCCACTGGACCGAAGCCCAAATCCCATGCTCTTACCATATGAGCAATCCATTTATAAAGATCTTATGATTCCAACATAAGAACCTATTATCATGAGTGACGAACATCACTCAACTTCTACTGGATCCTATAGCATAGCAGCTATCGACCTAGCATACTAGTGAAAGAGCATAGGTACCTAGGGATCATGCATATAGGGTTTTAATTCAGGGAAGGGGTGTTGGCTTGGGTGTTCGAGGCCCCGCGGTGGCACCTCGCTAGCAACAAGGGAGTAATCAGCTATGAGTATCATAGAGAGAACTCGGTCCCTAGCGTCCTGACGCAGGGGGCTACGCTAGCCCTTGGCCCCTATATACGGTTTCAATTCAACTCCTGAAATGTAAATGCACAATCATAGGAAAGATTATTGCATAATTTTAAAAGACAGGGTTAATGATCAGTGGCTTGCCTTCGCTGGCAAGGTTGGCCTTGGGCCCTTCTGGACTTTGGTCCCGGCCTTGAGCTACGTCCACATACTGCAGCTCTTCGACAGCACCTTCATCTCCTTCCGTCACGAGCGTATATCTACCATAAGGAAGATCTACACGAAGATGCAAATGCAAGATTTAATTGACGGGTTTTAATTAAATTAGTTATAAAAGGTAGGGACCCCTATCTCATCATCCACATCATCTTGTAAGCACATCATACAGGTTGTAGGGAATTACACACCTCACGGCCCGAACCTGTCTAAATTGTGTGCCACATGTCTCTCCTTTGAGTTCTCGATCTCGGTGAGGCCACAAATGTCTACCTTGGGTACTCACCTTGGTAGGTTGTCGGGTTAAAACACCAACAGGCTTGGTTTGAGGGACCCGGTGGCCGACGGGGTCAGGTGCAAGCCGCATGATGGCAAAAACAGCAAGACGAAGTCTTGGACGGTTTCTTGGTTGAACCTCAAAACCAATGTCAAGTCGGAACTTCATGGGAGCCAAGTCATGAGTGGTGATTGGTGGAGGCTACATCGAGTTCCCGGGGTTTCCAATGGTTCACCAAAAAAACGTTGGGTTTCTTAGTTGATCCAGAAAGCCAAGACCAAAGACGGACGTGCAGCAGCATCAAGCTGGTCTGACCGGTGGAGGACACCGGTCTGACCGGTGTGTGATGATGGCTTCCAGAGGCTTCGAAGCAGAGGACACGCGTTGGGATCGCAAGGCTTGAGTCGAGGCTAAGCAAGTTTGCGGTCGCCGGGCATCCGTCTGATGGTGCTACGACGAAGTTTCCTAAAAGGCCCTTTGGGGGCGTGTATCCTAGTTTAATGTAATAGGGGTAGTTATGTCTTTCGATTGCCTCCATGTAACTAAGTGGTGAGAGGATGACAGTCATCTCTTGCAACCCTAGCTTATTTTCTTTTGCTATTTTCCCTTCCTATTTTCCTTGGGATTTTCTAGGACTAGCTTGAGAGCTTCATGGTGAGATCTTGAGAGAGCAATGGATGATCAGGAGGCAAGCAAGACTTTGTTTGAACCTTCATGGTATGTATAGATGATTCCGCATGGTTCCTCAAGGCTTGATTGTGTCTGTCCCATTTTCCCCTTTTGGTGATTTTTGTAGCCTTTTCTTGGCAATTTTCTTGATTGGTTCTCTTTTTGATTTGGTGGGGGGTGTATGCATGAACCCTTCGTGGTTCTTTTCCTTGTGATTCCCCTCACCAATTCGTGAGTAAAGGTGCTCGATTTTGGGGTTTTCTCCGGTTTAGGGTTAGAGGCGTTCTTGGTGGAAATCCTTCGATTCCTCTTGATTTAGCAAGTTTTGGTGGACCAAATCGTGGCTATGGAATTCCCATGAGGTACTCCTACTATCCCCAAAGTCTTGTGCAAATCCGTGGAGCGAATCGGGAGATCGGGATTTGGATTTGGAGAAGTTGACCTGCGTGTTGCTGCTCATCCTGAGCGCCAAGGCTTGACCGATCTGACTGGTGCCCTCCACTGGTCTGAGGGGTGCAGCCCACTATTGGGTTTTGCCTCAAGTGAACATCCTAGAGTGTGCCCTAGTTCTCCAGTTTGCAGCTATTTCGAGTTTGGGGTTGTTTGGAGCTCGAGAGGTCGGATTCTTGGATTTGGGATTTTCAGCCTAGGACCGGTCTGACCGGTCTGCTGTACCAACATGACCGATGCAGGGGCTCTCCTATGGAAATCGTCAAGTCTTGCTCGGGTGAACCGTTTTGGGGTCCAAGGTGACCCGGTGTGTCACTGGTTGGTGTCGGGTGATCTGGCGGCTCAGTCCGGGTGATCCGGTCTGGACCGGTCTGACCGGAGTGGTCAGTAGCTGCTCAAGTTGCTTGTTCCGCTGTGTTCTCAAGTAGGTTTTGATGTGTGTTGGTTCTTAGGACCAGTAGCACTCCAGTGGCTACGTGGTCTTAGCCAACTTGGGTAGTTGAGTGAGAGAAGTGATTTGGCCAAGCGGGGTTTGACTTGTTGGAGAAGTCATCTCTTTCGGGAAGAATTTTATTCGGCTCCCGTTCACTCCCCCCCCCTCTGGTCGCCAGTTCAGTCTTTCAAGGGACGGCCTGTCGGACGCGGACCACACCTCACCCATCGAGGGCAGGGGGTCAGTGGGCACCGTCCCCGCGAAGGGAGCCCGGTCAGCGGTCATCTCGGACAGACGAAGGGATTGCCGTCACAACAGCATCGCGGTCATCTCGACATGCGCAGTCAGCTTCGCAAGGGACACGGTGGAACACTGCCAGTTCGACATTGTCGTGCGCAACAAGAAGGAGAAGCCGTGGTGAAGGGTTTGATCTGTTAACCATACGACAGTGTAGGTCAGGAGGCTTGCGCATAGAAAGGCAGATGCGAAAGAGAAGGAGTGTGTTGACACATTTTATCTTATATATTTATAAGTCAACGAAACATGAGAAAAGGGCATAATTGTTAATACCAACTTAGAATAGGGTGTCACTAATAGTTTTTCTGGAGGTTTGGAGAATTCTATGTGTTGCAGGGACTAATCAGAAAAATACAAATAGAATGAAGTCTAGAGGACTTCAGAAGGCTCTGGAACTCAAAGTGACTTGGCACCTAAAAAAGAAGCATCTGGAAGAGCAAAGGCCCACTTGGCCGAAGTGGGCCCCGAGGGGGGCCACCATACACCGGTCGGCCCCATGGTAGGGCCGGTCAGCCTCCCCCCGACGCCACATCAGCCATACTTCTAGAATGTTCTTGCACCGCCTATGAGGATCAATCTAAACCGTATGTTAGGTCAGTTTGATCGTACAGCTCAAGGCATCCCCTCAGGACTATATAAGCAGCCCACTGACCCCCCTGGCAGAGGGGAATCTGGCTCTCATGTGTTCATACACCAGATCAAGTCATCAAGTCAGAGATATCACGCCCTAGAAACACGATATAGCGAGAGTAGCTAACTAGTCTAGATCTAGGATGAGGTCAGGCATCTACTTGGCTCCTGATCGTCTAGAAGCTGGTCGAGATGCTGATCTAGCTTCGCTTTTGTAAGTTCTTCATAAGTTCTTCACATTTGCTGTAGAGACATGTGTGCTTTGGTGCTTATTATGATTACATGCTTAACATAGTTGATTTACCTTTATATTTGTGTATGGAGTCGTACAACCCTCACCTAGATCATTTGTTAACATGGGTGAGTGGTAAAGATAGTGTAAGTGTGGTGCTTATACTGTATTTACCTGCGATTGCACCCTACATGCCGGGTCGCGTGGTAGATCGTGGTGGTGACAACACTATTGAGTCCTTTGCAATCCACCCCCCCCCCCCCCCCGTGTGTAGGACTAGTGGAACCTTATACTATTTGGGTTGTTTCAAGTTTCGGCACTGATCCTCCTGATTAGTCTCCCATGCATTAGTATAATAGTTTTTCTTCCATGATTGTTAAATGTATTGCACTAATCATAGTTTGCATTGACATATAGTTTAGGGTTACCGAGGAGTATCCTCGCTAACTAGGCTGTGAATACGGTTCTCTCTTTATATTGACACTTTCTGGTGGCTCACTATGTTATGACTTGATCAATGCTATCATTATTATTATCATTATGTGACTTACACCTCTTTATAGTAATTGATATAGTTTGGCCACTCTACATTACACAACTGAGAGATATGCATGTATTTGTTATTATAGATAAAATACTTCTTTCCCTGAGGTAGAATATAAATACGATACTGGTTTTACTCCTGGTTAAAATGCTACAATGGTATATTTATATCTGTGCGCTCGCGGATACCCATACACACACATATATAGATATATACATATATATGTATATATATACATACATAATTGATATATATATTCTCTCACACGTAATATATGGAGCACGTAGGAAAGTTTAGCATAGCTTCAATGGCTCGCCTCAACTTTGATAGCTTGGTTTTTTATGTTGAAATTAGAACTTTCTAGCTTGTTTGGCTCGCGAGTAGCTTGCGAGCTGGCTTGAGCCAGCTCCTTAAAAAAACGAGCAAAAATAGTTACTCAGCTCGTTAAAAAATTGATCAAGCCAAGCCGAGTCGAGCCAAGCTATGCACGAGTCGAGCTAGCTCACGAGTTTCTGGCTCACGGTCCAGCCCTACACATAATGTATCGAGAACCCCAATTATCATTACTTAAACAGGCTTACCGTTGTTCTTTCCACTTTTGTCTATCCTATTTCAGGGTAATGTATGAATAAGAATCTTCCAAAAACCTTCATTTCAGATCCAGAAAAAATCCTAAGGAAGGCAAGGTCCAAGCTCAAGTCTCGGCCCACAACCTCTACCTTGGAAGATTCAACAGTGCGAAGCTTAACACCCACGTTTGAAGTAAAGGAAAACAAGACCCTTCACGAGTACTCCGCACCGACCCCGAACAACATTCGTACTGGTTTGGAAGTCGTTGTGGGAGATGTAGCTTTTGAGCTCAAGCCTGCACGTACTGATCAACATGGTACAAGCTAGCCAATTTTGAAAGCTCATGAAGATGCCAACGCACACCTTCAATATTTCTTGGAGATATGTAGCACCTTCACGATCAAAGATGTTCCAAGTGATGCAGTCCTACTTCGCTTATTTCCATTCTCACTCTTGGGGAGAGCAAAGCAATGGTCTTACTCCAACAAAGACAAACTTGCAACTTGGACATTGTGTTCTACTGCCTTTCTGGCAAAGTTCTTTTCTATAGGAAAAACCAATGCCTTACGGGGGGAATTTCAAGTTTCCAATAGCAACATGACGAATCTATTCCTAAAGCGTGGGAACGCTTCCAAGACTACATCTCAGAATGCCCACACCACAAAATGGAAAATTAGTTGCTCATGCAGACCTTCTAACATGAGCTCTCTACTAACACCCGTGAAATAATGGATGCTGCAGCTCGAGGTGCCTTCCTGTCCCTTACACTTACTCAAGCTACTAATCTTGTGGAAAAGATGGCGTCCAACCAAGCTTGGAATGAGGAGTATCAACCCCACAGGAAAGAAAGAGGAATGCATCAGCTCAAGGAGGTAGATATGTTGTCTGCCAAAATGGACTTAATCATGAAGAGGCTTGAAGACAAAGCCCATGAAAAGAAGGAAGTCATGCAACTCTTTGAATCCTGCATGACCTGTGAAGAGTGTGGAAGCACTAGACACTTGGGCATTCAATTCCTCAACTGGAGGAGGATATGAACTACATCAACAACAATTATCAATATCGTCCCCAGCAAAATTAAGGATGAACCCTGCATAGGCCCAACTACCCAAGTAACTATTCAGGTAACTATCAAGGTAATAACTCTTCCAATAATTTTCCACCTTTAAGAGACTTAGTTCAAAACCATCTTAGAGTTACGGATAATCTGTCTAAGAAATTAGCTTCCAATGATAAAGTGTTAGAAACTATTAGTAATAAAATGGAAAGCTTCTATTATGCCATTAAGAACCAACGTAGTTTCAATAAAATGATATAATCTCAGATTTATCAGCTGGCAGCATCTGTTCCCACGGCTAACCCAAGTGAGATTCCGGGCTAGCCGGAAGAAATCTTGTGGATATCTATTATGCAGGCCTGTCTAATAAGACAAAAGAAGGCCCAAAGTAGACTGACTGGGGCATGCCCGCCAAGAGAGGAGATCTAGGAAGGCCAATCATCACCATCACTATTGGAGCCTACACTTTCGAGAATTCACTCTGTGACTTTGGGTCTAGCGTCAACATAATGGGCAATGTGACATATGAGAAAATCAATGGTTCGCCTTTATTGTACACAACCATGTGCTTGCAACTTGCAGACCTGTCACTATGCTACCCTGAGGGCATCCTAAATGACATATGTCTAGGGGTAAGAAGTTCCTATGTAGCTGTCGACTTCGCTGTCATCGAGACTGGGGGAAGTGAGAACGCCCCAATCATTTTGGGATGTCCTTTCTTTTCCACTATTAAAGCCGTCATCTACACCAACACTGCGAAGATCGTCTTCACCACCATTGTCAAGAAGGAGAGATTCAGTTTGAAGAACAAGATCCTATGAGCTCCCGCACACCCCCAATATCCTTACCCTCAAGAGTACAAGCCAGCTGTCGAGAAGAAAAGGAGAGATATAAGGAGGAACAAAAAGAATAACCAACCTCAACTACACGTGGAGGAAGTTTTGATGATCAACACAATTCAATCAGAAAACAAGAATCTCTTTTTTTCACCAATACTGCCAAAGTTATACAACCCTAGAGTCCCATCAATCCACTGCTCCATCAATCAATGGAACTTCCAACGAGTTGTCTGCGACACGGGATCGGACATCAACTTAATGTCTAAGGTAACTTATGAATTAATATATGGTGATCTGCCTTTGTATTCCACCTATATAATGCTGCAGATGGCAGACCAATCACACTGATTCTCAGAGGGAGTTGCGCGAGATGTACCTATCAAGATAAAAGATCACTATGTCCTAACTGAATTCATATTCATAGACATGGGAGATTAAGAGCAAGATCCTCCCATAGTACTTGGGAGACCATTCCTGAACACCACCTAAGCAATCATCTACATTAGGACGTGCGAGATCCACTTCCAGTTCAGAACTGATAAGGTACGCTGCTACTTTAATACTTATACTAACTCTGAGCAGCCCAAGAAGAACAAGACGTGAAGACGCCTTCTGAAACTGCAACGCAAGCTGAACACGAAGTTGATGGACATTAAGAACATTGAGGAAGAGATTAAAGAGAAATCCGCTCAGCTCCTACCATTCAAGAACTCTGAACCTATTACCCCAGAAAGGTCTCCATCGAAGAAACAGGTCTTGAGAAAGAAAGACAAGAGTACACATTCGGAAGACCAATCACTACCCGCGTCACTAATTGATCAATCATCGGCTACTACATCTACGCCAGGGGAGTAAGTACTCGAAATTCTTGCCGAGAGGTAACTCGGTATTTATCTGTATTTTTAATTAGCATTTTTCCTCTAGAATTTTTACTTACCTATACTTGCATTAGAAAAATACCATAAAAATATTTTATGCATTTGCATTTGTTCCTTAAGGCCCCATGTACTCCATACCGTGGTGGCATAAAAAATAATAATATATTGCATTCACATGTTTTTACTTTAGCATCCCTTATTTGCATGTAAAAATTCACATAAATATGTGGGCACATGAAGGTCCACGCTTTTCAGAAAAAAACCAAAAAGAAGTGGGACCATGAAGGCTCACAACATAATCCTAAAATTTGTTCCTTCAGGTATGTGAGATTAATATTTACAGGAAGAAATTAAGGAAAACCTGAAGGAAAACAAGTTTTAAGGATGAATGAAGGACTACTTCAGGATCTAGATTGGGGGAGAGCACCCCCAGTTATCACGATAAGTATCATTATCCTATGTTTTAGTTATATGTTTGCCTAGAGTTAAAAAGTCTGAGTTAAAAGTCTTAGTATGAATAAATACTAGAGTCTGCTAGTTGGCTTTTCTTTTTAATAATGATCTTGATGATTTATGCTTGGAAATGACGAATAATTGCTCTGCCGCGATTCCTCTTAAATACTTAATTTTCAGACCTAGATTCTCCTAAAGCATTAAATGCTTAATTTTCTCTAAACCCAAAACCCCTGGGAAGTACATGCTTAATCTGAATCTAGGCTTTGAAATATAATTCATGAAAAGTTGAGCTACTGTTTATCATATTCCTAGAGAAGCTTGATTCCTCATTATTATGAAAATTCTACATGATGAGGTCCTATGTTTGTCATCCTTGAGAGCTTGTCATACACATCAAGATCATTCCACTCCACTATTTATGCTACTTCTAACCTGGTAGTACGCATTCTCCATCAAGCTACAAGGCATAATATAGCTCACACAACTCTTGGATATATCTCTCTCAATGTGTAAAAAAGAGAGAAAAGAGATTCTGGGTCTACATTCGAAAAAGGAGAGGAAAAGTGAGAAGAGGGAGGGAGAGAAAAGGACAAGTGTCATACTAGGTGAGAAGGTCCTACCTCCCTAAACAATAAATTTAGAGATGGATAATGGACACAAGTCCGAGGGTGAGAAAAGCCCACATCTCTAAAGAGAGAGAAAAATGGACAAAAGTCCGGGGCGAGTAGAGTCCACCTCTCCATGAATGGAAAGCCCAGGTCTAAAAGTTCTAGAAAAGTGATATAATCCAAGAGCTAGAAAAAAGGCTGAAGGCTTACCACTTTCACCCTCATCCATTCAACATTATCATCCCACCATACATATCTTGCCAATTGTGACTCCATGCTTAAGAAGGTCATACACTGGATCTTTGAGTTTGATTTGAAAAATCTTGCAAAAACCCCAGGATGATAGTTGCTCCAAGAATTTGAGATATACTGCTTGACTTGATTGTTTTGTCTTTTAATCGCTTAAGATTTATGAAAAGGTCACACACCATGGTTAAAGGTAAGATGGAGCAATCTTGTTGAGGATAATTTATTATCAAAAATCATGGTATTTTTAACGCATGAAAGCATTGCAGTAACTCCTGATCCTGCAATAGCATAGCTTTGCTAGGGACTAGCAAAGGGTAAGCTTGGGGGAGTTTGTTGAAACAGTTTATCTTATATATTTATAAGTCAACTAAACATGAGAAAAGGGCATAATTGTTAATACGAACTTAGAATAGGGTGTCACTAATAGTTTTTCTAGAGTTTTGGAGAATTCTACATCTTGCAGGGACTAATCAGAAAAATACGAAAAGAATGAAGTCTAGAAGGCTCCGGAACTCAAAGTGACTTGGCACCTGAAGGACAGATTAGGCGACGAGAGAGGAGGGGGGAGTGAATGGGAGCCGATAAAAATTCTTCCCGGAGGATGAACTCGACCTATGCCCCAAATTCACAACCAAGGATTCCCACATGAGTTTGCCAAGGTCACGTAGTCACAACGGACCTACCAACCCTAGGAACAAACCCCAACTCAAAGCAACACGGATGCGCAACTCAAGAAGAAAAGGACTTAGGCAATCTGCAAAGTCTAGGGTGGACCGTCCGCATGGAGGGGGGATTGTCCACGGGGGCTAGGCAGACCGTCTGCAAGCTCAGGGCGGACCATCCAAAAATGCCACCCGAACCTCCAGTACTGCACCTCAAAAAACGGACTATCAGTGCCCTACCCGCGGACCATCCGTGCGGAAGAGACCGTCTGCACTCTCCTCGCAGACCGTCCGACAAACTCCGAGCAACCAAAAACACCAGACAAAATGGATCGAAACAAAGAGACACAAGAACTCGCGAAGAACGCGATGAACTGCTTCCTGGAAGGCTCCTCGCGGACCGTCCGCCAGGGGCGTGCGGACCGTCCGCGTGGTGTGCAGATAGCAGCCCGAGCTCGACCTCTTGAAGGTCAACTCCTCCTTCCCTTTGCCCGATCTCCCCAATCAACCAAGAGATTGCTACCAAATCATAGGTGAAGGTGAAGCGCCTCTAGGAGATGCTACACCTACGATTTTCTAGCCACAAACCCACTGAATCGAGAGGAATCGAGATTCAACCGAGCCCACACAAAGAGCTAGGGTTCCAACCGAAATCCTTCAATCGGGGGCCAAATCTGAAGTTTGAGGGGTCATGATCAAGCACAAAGATGCATAAGACATCTATCAATGATTCCCACCACAAATCCGAACCCAAACACCTCAGAATCGAAGGAACAAGGCGCACACGAAAATGCAACGAAAATAGTTCGAAACAGACATGAAAATCACACGAGCGACAAGAAATAAATCAACACAACCATGAATGTTTCCATACACTCGGAAAACCTATGCCTATGGAGCAAGGAAATGAGAAGCAGTCTAGAAGGATAGTTTGCCCAGAAACCCTAGAGCTAATATAAATTAGTTCCTCTGGGTTGGGCAAATGACCAAACTACCTCTAGTACTTAAACTCAGATACAAACCCCTCAAGGGCAAATAGGTCAAGTAGCACTCCTCTCATCACACGGCCACGCCTTTGCCGCAGTCCGCGTCCTCCCGACGCAAGCCCTGCGATCCCACCACGTGTTCGCCGACATCGAAGCTTCTCGACGCGCCCGGATCCCGTCTCCGCCCGTCGAGCCTCTGGTCTTGGTTTTCTGGCTCAACCAAGTAACCAGACAGTTTTGTGGTGAATCGCTGCAAACCCCGCGTGCAGACTCCGATCGTGAGCCTCTACCCTGCACCGGCTCCTGTCCACAACTTTGTCTTGCTTTTCTTGCCGCCATGCTGCCTGCACTTGACCCCACTTGCCACCGGGTCCCTCAAGCCAAGCCTACTTGTCTCTCCACTCCTTGGAGGCCCCACAAGGCATAGACCTTTCACGCCCACTCTTCACATACACCAACGCAAATCAAATCGCAACCTGCACCTACAATACTCGGCCAAGAGTCAGTCCACAACACGTTTCAATCACTCATCACAGCCAGGAGCGACCACCCTCGGACGCTTCAGTCCTCAACCTCCCCCTTGATGAGTGCATTAACGACACACACAAGTAACCAATTCAGAGAAAAGAGAAACAAAGAAAAAGAAACGACTGAAAAACTCAAAACAAGTGATCAAAAGCCAAACAAAAGCCAAAGAAAAATCTCGGTCCCCTACGGCAAGGGCAATGGCTCAACGCAACCAAGATAAAGTGCTCCAAAATTGTCGATTCCTCAAGGTGAGGCAAAAGGGCTTGACACCATCAACAAAAGAGCACAACTAAAATTCAAGCGAAAAAGAGCTCCCAAATGCATGAATGCAGGCTACCCCTGAACAAATGCATTTCTCCCTTGATGCAAAACTCCCCCTAGAAGCATGAATTGGGTACTTCCCCCCCCCTTGTTGGTAATGCTTGAATCAAGTCTACAAATGCTAGCATGTGCTTCTCAAAGATACAAAGAGCACTACAACATGCTAAAATTGAGACATAGACAAGCAAGGTAGCCACAAATTTAGTACAAGCATCACCAACAAGATAGAAAGGGGCATATAAACATGTGACATAGCCATGATCACAATAAAGTATTTTTCACGAAAACTTCCCTCTCATGAGCATGGTACCTACACATGGAAAAAAGAGCAGAAACAACATATAGCCCATAAACTTCATGCTAGGTCAGAAATTCTCATCACAAGATCATCACAAACACCTACAAGCTATCTCATGTAATGTCAAAGCCATTGAGCCATGTGTCCACTTCTAGATATGAGACTTCTCATTGGTGAACACCATGCAATGGTTTAGCACCCAAGATGAGGAATTTTAAAGCAAAATGGACATGGAACCATATTTTTCAAGCACAAGCATTTCATATACCAATTACATGATTTACAAATTAAGCATGGTACATGAAGTGCCTTTGCGACAAAAAGAAGGTTAGGCTTCTCCAGAAGGTAGCATGTAGGCTAAACATTCATGATGATAGAAGAGTCTTTGACCCAAAAGAAAAGAACATGGTTCTAAGCACAAACTAAGCAAGATATAGTCATAAGTGCACAATTTGAACATGAGAGGCATTCAACTCACAAGAGAGGGTCATGTCTAGCATTTTTACAAAAGAAAAGCCATTCACAAGCATATACATCCCAAATCTACTTAGAGCACAGCTATACATCTTATGAGCATCACTAGCAAAGTCACAACCTCATATCCAGCATATCATGGTGATCAAAGCATATGAGAGAAGCACATCTATAAGGCATATGATACAAATGTAGTCTATGATACAAAGATGCAAACAAGACATGATACATAAATGAAAATGCAATATGCATATGTACATCAACCCTCACAACTGATGCTCAAAAAGGAAAAAGACTCCAAGCTCTCCTCGCAAACGCACAAATGTAGCTTGGTCCAAAAGCTTGGTTAGGATATCGGCGAGCTGCTTTTCGGTTGGCACATGGATGAGATCTATGTTTCCCTTCTGAAGGACTGATTAGGCGACCAGAGAGGGGGATGCGTGAATGGGAGCCAATAAAAATTATTCCCGAAGGATGAACCCGGCATATGCCCCAAAATCACAACCAAGGATTCCCACATGAGTTTGCTAAGGTCGCGTAGTCGCAACGGACCTTATTTGTTCGGTTATTACAGCATTGCTGCATGTCTCGGCATAATCTCGGAGCCACCTGATGAAACCTTGCATGTGCATATTTTCAAGCCAATCCCTACCACGGTCAGGGTTTTCCTCACGTAGTTGTCGCTTGTGCTCATCAACAATCGATGTAATCAGGTGCAACTGTTGTATAACGGTGAAATGAGCCTTTTGGAAGGCATCTAGTTTTGGAGTGACTGACTTTTTCCCTAAGGTCCCAACACTTGAAAGTCTACCTTCATGCCGTGAACAAGGCACATCAATGGGGTTTTGGGGGATCCATATAACCCATGGCCCACTCCACTGCTTCGGTGTTCTCATAGTCACGATTAATGGCTCCCTCTGAAAATAACTGGTTATGTACTAATGATTTAAGGAATCTGAAGAACTTCTCATATGGAAACAACTGATGAAGTAAAGATGGGCCAAGCCACACTATGTGAAAACCTCAACTAGGTCACGTAGCATTTGTAACGGGCCCTTAACGCCTGTTACATCCACCCACATCTGTAACGATTGTTGTTGTTTGGCGCCCGTTACCCATAAGCGCACCAGGACAACCCCGGGGTTGGCCTCCACAACTCCCGTTACCAATGTGGACTTCTGATAATGGGCTTCTTAAACGGTCGTTACATAAATTCTTTGTAACGGATGTTAAAGAGAGCCCGCTACAAATGTTAAACCTATCAGTGACGGGCTTGAAAAGTCTGTTACTGATCAATGCCCTATCAGTAACGGGTTGTTTAAGTCCGTTACTGATCGCTGCCTTATTGGTAACAAGCTATAAAGTCTGTTACCAATAATTTCATACTGGAGATGCATGCTTGTTAGCATGCGTCTCCTTTGGTGGTGACCCAATTGGATGCGTCTCGTGTCTTAGGACTCTTCTCTTTTGATTTCTACCCATGGTCGCCTTTTTCTCACATCAGAGATGCATGTTGTTATTACTCGTCTCTGTCTTCTCCTTCCGACACCACTCGCTCTGTCTCCGTAGAAGGCCACACTCGTTCTGACAACAACACTCATCTATCTCCTCAGAAGGTCACTCACTCGGTCTGTGTGCTCTGATGTCCCCACCGGCCTGTCCCGTTCGCCACCACCAGCTGCGCGCGCTATAAGGATCGCGCTTAATTTCTCTCCTCAGAAAGCTAGCGCTGCAGCAAGCCGGCCGGCCGCGTGCATGACGGCGAAAGGGGCCAGTGGACATCGACCGCGCCATCCTCCGCGTTGTCACCGCAGTCGCAACGCCGCCTCCGATCCTCCTCCTCGGTCGCGCTCGCCTCGTAGAAAGTCATCGTCAAGGTGGAAATTATTTGCCTCCTTTTATTGAAATTCTTCAATCAGCTGTCCTAATCCTCTTGTGTTATCGGAACTTTTGTGTGATAAATTATGCTCATTTGGTGTATGGAATATAGATGGCGTCTGCTGCTCGGGCTTGGATGTACAAACAGCCCCAAGAAGATTGGGAGCATTTCTTAAGCGGGGTTAATGGTTTTCTAAATCAAGCAAAGGTGGATATGAGAAACCGTGGTGTTCAGGCAATGCTTGGCCACTGTATAGATTGTCTCAACCAAAAGAAATTCGCACAATAGGAAATCATTTTTCATCATTCGATCACACGTAGTCTCACAAAAAATTACACGTGTTGAAATAAACATGGTGAGGAACGCCTTAATGAACTCGAAGCAGGCTGCCTAAATGAAGGTGAAGTGCGACACCATGCTACCGACCATGATGAAGACCTTGATGACTATGGAATTTCTGAAGAAAATGAACTATTATTCCCACCAAATGTGATGAGGCTGAGGATATCACTAATCAAGAAGTTAGGGGCTTCGATGATGGTGAAGTGTTGCAACGTGTGCACAATATTGATCAAATGTTGCGCGATGTTGAGTTTCAACGAGTGTACACACCTTCTGAATTAGTGAGGCTGAAGCAGTTCATTGAAGATTCAAAGAAACCCCTCTATCCTGATTGCCAGAAGTACTCTCGCCTTTCTGGTGATCTAAAACTTCTGCAGCTTAAGGCAGATCATGGTTGGAGCAACAAAAGTTTCAAACATCTATTGGATGTGCTTAGAGACATGCTACCTGAAGGAAACCAAATAGCAGAGTATGTCTATGAGGCGAAGAAGATAATTTGTCCTCTGGGAATAGAGAATGAAAAAAATATGCATGCAAGAACAGTTGTGTATTGTTCCGTGGAGATTATGTAGATCTTGACAAGTGCCCCAAGTGCAGTTATGATCGGTACAAGAGGAAAAGGGATGGTGGAGATGATAATAATGCTGATGACGAGAACGAGCCCGACGAGAGGAAAGAAGAAGAAGGCTAACAGAGGGGCTCCTGTGAGGGTGGCATGGTATTTTTGCATCATTCCTCGGTTGAGAAGATGGTTCGCAACACGAAAGGAGGCCCAACTCTTGCGTTGGCATGATGATGGCCGAAAGGAGCTTAAGAAAGATGGCAAGTTAAGGCACCTCGCATATGCAGCACAATGGGGTAACATTAATAACCACTTTCCATGGTTTAACAAAGACGTAAGGTGCATACAGTTTGCTATGAGCACAGATGACGTGAACCCATTCGGTAACCAGAGCTCAACACATAACACCTGGCCTTTCGTGCTGTCGTTGTACAACCTTCCACCCTGGCTATGAAAAAACACAAATATATGATGCTGACAATATTGGTTCCGGGCCAAAGCAACCTGGTGACCGTATTGATGTCTACTTGAGGCCACTAGTTGATGACTTGAAGATACTATCGAAGCCTGGTGTGCTGGAGGTTTGGGGTGAGTACAACCGTTAGGAGTTCACAATGCATGCCATGTTGTTCACCAACATCAACAACAACCCGACTCATCGCAACCTCTCTAGCCAGAGTAAAAGGAAAGGTGCAACTTGCCAACACTGCTTGAAAGGTATTTGTGCAGTATGGCTAAGACATTCAAAGAAATATGCATTTATTGGGCACCATCGTTTCCTCAAGAAACATCCATACCGGGCCATGGATTGTCAGTTTAATGGGGAAAAGGAGAATCGAGAGGCGTCGTTGCATGTGACTGGAGATATGTTCCACTTGAAAGTCAAGGACGTCAAAACTATCATGGAGTTACCCAAACTAAGTGAAAAAAACCTTGGCAAAAGAAAGAAACAAGATGGTGAAGAACAAGAAGAAGGAATGTGGAACAAGAAATCAATTCTATGGGAGCTAGAGTATTGGCCGATGTTGGATGTGCGTCATTCAATTGACAACATGCACGTCAAGAAGAATGTGTGTGAAGCTACTTGTGGAACATTGCTACAACAGAAGTCGAAAGTAATATATCATAAAAATGCAAGGGAGGCTCTTAAAGAACTGGGCTTTAGTCCAGAGCTCTATGTAGAGGAAACAGAGATGGGGATGAACATTCTCATTGCTGCAACCACCTTGTCAAAGGCAGAGAGAAAAGAATTCTATCAGTTTTTGCATGATTTCAAAGTACCTTCAGGCTACTCATCAAACTTCAAGAGGCTAGTATCAGTGAAGGACATGAAAATGAATTTCAACTTGATGAAATCTCATGATTGCCTTGTGTTGATGATAGCTGTTCTTCCTGTTGCACTTAAAGGTATCAGACAGGACTAGTTCGCGACGCGATCACGAGCTTGTGTTTATTCTTCAATGCAATAGAACAGAAGGTGATTGATGAGGAAAAACTATTGGACCGAGGAGGAGGAATTTTGAGACCCTATGCCTACTTGAAACTACCTTCCCACCATCATTCTTTGATCTCATGCTGCATCTAATAGCACACCTTACGAGGGAAATCTGGTTCCTTGGCCTATCTTACCTTCATCAGATGTTTCCATATGAGAGGTTCTATGGATTCCTGAAATCATTAGTACATAACCAATTATTTCCGGAGGGAGCCATTGTTCGTGGCTACGAGACCATTAAAGTAGTGGAGTGGGCCATAGGTTATATGGACACACAAAACCCCATTGGTGTGCCTCACTCACAGCATGAAGGTAGGCTTTCAGGTGTTGGGACCCTGGGGAAAAAGTTAGTCACTCCGGAACCAGATGCCTTCCAAAAGTCTCATTTCACTGTGATACAACAGTTGCACCTAATTACACCATTTGCTAATGAGAAAAAATGACAACTACGTGAAGACAACCCTGACCGTGGTAGGGCTTGGCTTGCAAAGATGCACATGCAAAGTTTCAGCAGGTGGCTCCGATTATGTCGAGACATGCAGCAATAATGCTATAATAACAGACGAGATAAGGAATCTAGTAGCGGGGCCATTGTTCACTATTACAAGATACCAAGCAATGGTTATCAATGGATACACGTTCTATACCATGGCCTAGAATAAAAAGAGCATCTATCAAAATAGTGGTGTGCGTGTACGTGCCATCGTCGACGACTATCATGATGATGATGACACAGAGACAGACACATATTATGGTCAAATAGAGGAGATATGAGAGCTTGATTATGTAGGATAAGGTAGCCTTGTTTCGATGTACATGTGTTACCAATGGGAAGAGAGCTGTGAGCAAGGACAAATATGGTTATGTTAGTGTTGATCTCTGGGTCTTTGGTTACAAAAATGAACCGTCTGTCTCACCAACGATGTTGAGCAAGTGTTCTATGTACCTGATCTTGCAAAGAAGAACTGGTCTGTGGTTATGCCTAGAAAAAAAGGATTGTTGGGGTTGAAAATTTTGTTGAGGATGAGGGATACAACCAGTTTGATGAAATTCCATCCTTTGACACTTCATACAAGCCCCGACTCTTGGGAACTAACAAAACACCATACTTGCGAAGCGACCATAGTGAAAAAATCCATATACAGAAATCAAGGAAGAAAAAGCAAGTCTGATTTCTGTTGAATCCTTTTTGTAATGTCGGATGTGTGTATTGGTGGAATTCAAATCCTTGTTGTAATTATAGGATGTGGTGGAATTTGAATCCTTTTTGTAATATATTTTGCTTCAGTTCAGTAAGTATGTTGCAGGCTGCTTCAGTTCAGTAATGGGCATTAATATCAACGAGACGAGGATTAGCCAGACCACGTCGCCTTTGTTACGGGCAAGAGACGAGGATTAATGAACCCGTGTTGCCTTTGTTACAGGAAAGATATGCGAAATCACACACAGATTACACCAAAAGTGATTCGGATTAGCCAGCCCCCGTCAGTTTGTTATTCTTCATGCTGGCAAGTGAGTAGGTAAATCATACAAAAAATTGTACTGCATAGAGATAATCACACAAGCATGTTTCTTGAGATGCAAAATCACACACACACAAATTACAGTCATCATTGATACATCAGAAGGTTACAAAGCAGCCATCTATGTTCATCATCACTAGGCACTACCAGGATGAGGAACATAAATCTAAACTAAGCAAAAGAGATATACTTCCGTCGGCTTGTTCTTCATGACGAGACAGATCGATCTTGCTCGCAGGTCGATCTTTCTCGCATCGCCTTTGGCTTGTTCTTCGTGACGAGATATGCTCCAGATTTTGGCTTCTTCTTCATGCTTACAAGTGAGCACAAGCGAAAGATACATAGAGGGTGGAAACATATCCCTTCAGAAATCCTCCTTCTGGAGGAGGAAAAGCAAAAGGAAGCCCAAACGTGACGAAAAAGCTGCCGCAGGCTATTTAATTTCTGGTTTTCCGTCGGCTTGTTCTTCTTGATGCTAGGAGGTTCTGGGTTACCTTCCCCCGACACAGCTGATATATCACAAGGATTTTCCTAGCAGCTGTGCTAGAAGGTTGAGCAACCCAATCACCCATTTCACAAGAATTCTTCTAGCAACTGAGAGATCGAGGAGGAGGAAGAAGAAAGAAAAGCAAAAGCTTGTGCCCACAAGATCTATTCTTTGTGCCATAGCTAGATCTAGATCTACAGAAGAAGGAAGCAAGTGACTCACTTTATTGTAGTGATTCCAATGTAGAATTAAATGATATGCAGATTAACCAAACGTCATCTCCAATGTACTCACATTCCAAGGAGTCGAACTATATGATAAAACTACTAACAATTACAAAATAAAACTTGCAATTCTCACATCTGGAGGAGTATATTCTTTATAAAAAAGTTATTTCAAGACATAAATGCCAATATTTTTTTGTTATAAACTTGATCAAAGTTGTAATAGTTTGACTTGCACGTTACCATAACTGCACAGGAAATGAGAAGGTACCCAAGATCCGGTCAATGGGGAAACTATTGCCCAGTCAATGGCTGAGAGCATAG
This sequence comes from Cenchrus americanus, assembly GCA_947561735.1. NCBI lineage: Eukaryota > Viridiplantae > Streptophyta > Magnoliopsida > Poales > Poaceae > Cenchrus > Cenchrus americanus. The sequence continues at coordinate 140,443,047 of OX387239.1, read as the reverse complement.
GCAGTGACTCCAATGTAGAATTAAATGATACGCGGATTAAGCAAACATCATCACCAATGTAGAATTAAAGGATACTACGCGGATTAGCCAAACATCGTCTGCAATGAAGAATTAAATGATACGCGGATTAGCCAAAAGTCGTCTCCATTGCATACTTAAACCGTGTTTGGAAACATATCTCCTGTATCTTCTCCTTCAAAAATAATTTAGATCCCCTGCCCCTTCATCTACCCATGAAAAACAACAACTGCCTACTCCTCATCGTCACCATTCCTGGCCGAATAGCATGTCGGAAAGAAGCAGGCAGCACCAGCCGTCGTTGTTGCTGGACCTCCCTCAGGAGCTCTGCATTGAGATTGTGGCGCGTGTCGATGCGACCTTGGAGCGGCCCTTGGCTGACCTCCGCAGCCTACGTGGTACTTGCTCGACCATGCGCCGCATGTATGTCCACAACAACATCGGCCGATGTTTGTCGATAGATGGGATACGAGAGGAGATTTCTTGGGTGTGGGACACCACCGCCTACAAAGCCTTCCTTGCTATGTTGACTGATCTCGGGAATCCGGAGGCTTGCTTCCTCTCCGGGATCAAAGTCGTCTTCATGGAAAACAGGGGTTGCAATGATCTCCAGCGCGCCACCGAGGGTGGGCACGATGCAGCGGCCTGTCTATACTCCATCTTGCTCTACAGGGACAATGGCGGTGCCACCGCTGACGACACTGCTAAGCAGTACATGAGGCGGGTCGCTGGCGGCGGTAGGACGACGTCAAGATGGCTGAGCAATGAGGGGTGTATGCCTCTGCACGAGAAGGTCACGCGTGAAATCCACTCCTCGACTTGGCACATTTGGGGTGAATCGCTGCCGCCTCCGGCACAGGCGCACGGCGAGCAGCTGTGCGCAGGCAACGGCGGTGGCTGCGGCGTGGATAAAGATGGCTTGGAATTTCTCTGTTTTGCAGCGAAGACTGCAGGCTTCTCCGGGAAATGGTGAAGTTCGAATGGAGTATTGGAATAGGAAATCAGTAGTGGATTTGCTTTTGTAGGTTGCTCGTATTATCTGTGTAAAATTTTGGAATAGCAGCAAAACCGACGCGGGTTATCAGTCCTGTGTCGCTAATGACTGTCGGGCCCATTTCCATTCGAATGAAGAACATATCACATTTCTCCTTTTAATCTGCAATCAAATGTTGTAACAAGTATTTATTCGTCGTAACTAGTCCAAATTTAAAAAAAAACTAATTTTTTCTAAAATCACCATCTTTTCATTAATTTTATTGTTTAGTGTATATTCGGTTTCTTGAATAATGTTTATATGCCTTATTTTGTTCTTTGTAAGTACAACATATAAATAATATTTGTTTTACACAACCATTAGTGATGAAACTTTGCATTTCGTAAGCTTAAGGTGAACACAAGGTTTTGTTAAGTTTTCAAATGCATATGAGTTCGATGATGTTACAAAGTGTGGAAAACTTCAGTGTTGAAGCAACATTCTAGGAAACTATGTGAGAGATGTAGACATTTGTACACAAGTATATTATTCCCTCACCGAAACCAATTGAAATTTTGAAGACAAGTTTAGGTATCCAAATTATGTTGCCAAGTCAATTTGTAGATTTTTTTAGAGAAAATTTAATGTTATTAGAATTATTATATAATTACCATGGGTTGTAAAAATGAAATATAAGAATTTTGGGCACACAAGTGTGATTGTTGATATTTTATTCAAATACAAAATGTCCAAATATGAATTGTTCGTATTTTTATGATTTTTCGGTGTTGTTTTATGGGCTCTAATATTTTAGGGAAGCAAGTTTCATTCCAAAAAAATATTGATGGGCCCACTCATCAGCGTCAGTAGCCAATATAAAAAAGATAATTGTTTCCTGCCCACCCGGACCCAACTGCCAACAAATGTGATGCGAGTTCACTAACCATCGTCACCAATGACACTGGCCCACGCGTCAGCGTCAGTAGGCTAACACGCATCAGTAATGACTATCCATTGTCTCTAAGATATAATTCATCACAACAGATCTCCAGTTCATCACAAAGTTCTCCAACTCATCACAACAGAACTCATATTAAAGGAGACACAAATGGATCTACTCGCGTCTATTAGATCGAGGTCATGACATACAAAATCTAATAACCAATCTAATTAACTAAGCAGTTCATGATCGACACACAAACTAAGCAGTTCACGTCCAACAACCTGATGAAGACACAAAAGCACACACACACATTATTACTAATTGGTAGAGGAGTCTATCAATTAGTCAGAGTCCCGCTGTCGTCGCCGCTGTGGCTGTCGTCGGAGCCGTCATCGCCGCTGTCGTCAAAGACGAAGTGGCGGCCAGCCCACTTGACCACGGGGAGCTTCTCAAGCCTCACCACCAACCCGTGGATCCTGAAGGCGAGACCCTTCAGACTCAGGTCCTTGTGCACTTCATGATGCGCCTTGATGTTGAAGGTCCTGCCAACATATTCAAGCTTTCTGAAGGCACTCTTGACCAGGTTGACGGCAAACTTGGTGTCGTCGAAGAACGGTTCCTCGTCAGCAGTTGACCTCGTAGGTGGATATGTCTTTTATCTGTCAACTGCTAAAAGACGTATCCACCTACGAGGTCAACTTGATTGCTGGCTAACCATAAGTGGCAAGATTCTCTCAAGTTCAAAGGAAGCTACTCATTCTTATCAAGGGATTGCAAACTTTGGATTTCTCTCATTTCATCAAAATCTCTCAAAATCCATATCTGAGACTAAGGGTTGTGCAAAAATGAATATTAAAGACATAGAAATAAAGAGAAATGGAAAAGGAAGAGCAGAGGTGAATTTATGGACAAAAGTCCACGGGTCAAGTGAAACCCGGTGGCACCGGTTTCTGAAAACCGGTGGCACCGGTTTCTGTCGGCAGTAAAAGGATAAGACCCGTGACTCACCCTACAGTTACCCATTCACCACCCCTTTCACCCCACGACCCAGCACAGTAAAGAGGAGGGTAGAAAGGGCGATTCCATGGCGATTTAAGGGCTAAACCGTGGGATTCAAGGATTGGAGCAAGAATCCGGTCCTCCAATCCGGTGGGATCGAGTTCCCCTCGGTTTCTTGGCTGCAGCAGCACTTTCACCATATCGGGAGGTACCCCATATTTTGGTTTTGCCCGATCTACTTTTCTAGGGACTATTTCTTGGATTCCTTTGGTAGAATGGCTTCTATATGGTCCTAGAACAGATCAAAATCAATGGATTCAGGATTTATTGGCTGCTGGTCAGTGGCACATTTTAGGGTTCATGCTGAACCCGGTGGCACCGAGTTTCCCAACTCGGTGGCACCGGTTTAAGTGCTGGTTCACTGTTTCAGTTGCAAAAGGGGGCTCCATAAAATTGATTTGCATATACTTGTGGCAGAGAAATGTTCCTAAGATCCATATGTATCTCCCTTGTTCACAGATCCGAGGTTTGACGCGGTTTATGGGAGAAGGCAACCTAGAATGAAGAATGCAAGTTTCGAGTTCAGAAGAAGAGAAGGAACTAGCAGCGCTCATGAGATCACAGAAGATATTTCAGAGCCGCCTAGAAGGTCTAAAAGGGCAGCAGGCAGAATTAATCTCCCTAGAGGTGCTATGCGAATTGAGGACTCCGAGCCTGAGTCAACCTCTAGTGATGATGATGAGGAGAGACCGTACAGGCAGGAGCCATCCCCTCCGGAATCACCTACAACAGCAGCTCAGTGCAAGAGGAAGGGCAAAAACATCCGCACAGCTAGTCATGAGCACAGTCAGGGCACCGGAGATGATGATAGTGATGGTGAGTATGAGGGCATCTCAGTTCTTGGACCGCAGCCCGTTGAGAGTGGTACTGTGACTCACTTCAATGTGAGAATGAGGCCACCCATTGACCCTGAGCGCCGCAACATAGTCAACTATAAGGGAAGGGGTATGACAGAAAGGGCCAGAAAGGAAAGGGAAAAGAATCCTTTGACAGTTGGTGGAAGGAATTTGGATTATCAGTTTGGCACCAAATTCCATCAAGATTATTATGCTAGTGCCATCATCAAGAAGGACTTCCCCATTGCCCGCTCAGAATACATTGATTGGGGATTCTTATCAGTCATGCAGGATGCAAAGATAGCTGAAATTATTCGGGAGTGCAAAAAGAAAAATGTCTATGATATCATGGGTTTTGCCAAGTCATGGAACAGTGAAGCGATTGCACAATTCTATGCCACATGCTACTTCACCACTTGGAAGAATGACAAAATTGTGCATTGGATGACCGAGGGAAAATGGTTTGGCATCACCATCACTGAGTTTGCCTATCTACTTGGTTTTGATGAAGAAGATCTTGGAAGGATGAAGATCCATAGAGATCATGACATGGACAAGGTAGACATGAAGTTCATGTACATCCCGGGACAAGAATGGAACTTTGGACGAGTCAATGGCATGCTACCATTCTATGCATACTTGCACCGCATGTTCAGAAAGACACTTGCACCTAGGGAAGGAGACCAATCAAATGTGTCAAGCTATGGAAGAGATTTGCTAAGGCACATGTGTCCTAGTGAGCCGGAGTTTAGTGTTGTGGACTACATTTGGGAGGAAATTCATTCCATCTCCGGCTCGCCACAAAAGAGTTGTGGATATGCTCCTTATCTCATGCATGTTATTAAGACCATCACAAACTACACATTTGTCTATGATCATGAGCATAAGCCATTCCACTTGAAGAATGATGTTGTAGGACCTTCACTAGCAGATTTGGAAAGGGCACAAGGGAATATTGGAGGCCAAGAAGCCCCCGAACAGCCCACTGCAGCTGTTGCACCATCTAGGGTAGCAAGGCCTTCACATGGTCGAGGGAGTGGACGTGGGCAGCAACAAGTGCAAAAGCCCCCTTCCCCACTTAGAAAATTGTTCAACTTTTGGTGTGGGTCTTGCATGAAAGCAAATGATGCGGTTCACAAGGAGAGACAGCTTAGAAAGAGGGATTCCAGGATGTTAAGGCACATGTATGAAAACCCCTCTCCCACAAACAGGCCTCCCATACCACATGCACCATCCGATGAGGAAGAGAGTGAGCCGGAGACATTTGAAAGCATTTGGGAAAGATCACAACAAGTTGATCCGGCAACCAATAAGGATTATTGGGATAGAGCCTATGGAAACTCATACTATAACCCCACCTTTGGAGGAGTGTATAGTGCTCGATCATCTTATTCAGAGGTTCCTTTCATGGGCACACAAGGCCAAGGAACATCCTCTAGCATGCCTCCCGTGGATCCTAATGCACAAGGAAGTTCAGGTGCTGCAGGTGGATACTACTATGGTTCATTATTTGGCTCAGTCAATCCATATGAGGGAATGCCATCTCACTATCCTCCATTCCCGCCGCCACCTCCCTTTATGCCTCCGAGTCAGTTTGTGCAACCGTCTCAAGATGATGATGAAGAAGAACCATGAGCAGTTGTACAAGACCCCCCAAGACCTTTATTGGTGATTAATGACAAAGGGGGAGAGAGAGTTTGTCGATTGAAAGCTTGCTTTTCTGCTCTGTCTGCACAAATTCGGTGGGACCGGTTTCCTGATCTCGGTGGCACCGGTTGTCTCAGTATCCCTTCTGGCAGGCAAACTCGGTGGCACCGAGTTTCCAGAACCGGTGGCACCGGTTTTGGCTGTTGGATGCAACAGGCCCATGTAATAAATTCTCTTTAGCTTCAATTGGAATTGAGAACCTTTGTTATGTGTGTCAAAATGTGTGTTGAACCTTCTCATGCTTATTAAGACTAAATTGCATGTTAGTGTGATTTTATATGGGTGATGTATTGCTTTTGACAGGGCTGCCTGGACAAAACCGGTGGCACCGAGTTTGGCAACTTGGTGGCACCGGGTTTGGCCAGACAGCACTGCCTTTTCTTGCTCTGTGTGTTGGAGTGCTTGTTTATTGCATGCATCACGGTTTAAATGTTCACACACTTGTTTTGCACCCCACTGTTGCTGAGATTTAGGGGGAGCTCCATGTTTTCTTGAAAATGTGCAAAATGGCATTAAAGCCAATTCTTATGAATTCCACTCGTAGCACATATTAAGGGAGAGCTCAACCTAAATCTATTCTTTTAAGCTTTATTGAATATCTTTTGTAAGCTTTAATCAAGGTTGTCATCAATCACCAAAAAGGGGGAGATTGAAAGATATCTAGGCCCCTAGTGGGTTTTGGTGTATTGATTGACAACTAGATTAAAGATCTAATGTCCTTGTTAAGCATGTGAGCAGGTTGTAACATATAAATGACAAGGCATAATATATGACATTGGTTATCTACATAATGGAAACAAGCTATGTGTATACAAGATAAGTTGAGGCATTGTTTTGGCCTCATATTGTGAAATGGCTTGACTCAATGGTGAATGTCATAATATTTGATATGTAAGATCCCATGAAGCATATACGTGGTATATGACAAGCTAATGAAGGTTACGATAGAGACATATTGATATTGGAACATTGGATGATCTCTTATTGAAGGAAGAAGCTTGTTATAAGAAAATGAGATATTTAAATTAAAAGAAGGCATGATCTCAATAGAATTTCACTCTTGATGTTGAATCAAAGCTTAACTCAAATTGGCAACGAATGGATGAAGAAATCAAGCAAGGGATTAGCAACGAGGTACTAAGCTAAGATTGGCCAAGCAGTGACTTGGACCATGTGCTTGGCTAGGGTGAAGTGGCTATAGCTTGGAAAGTTTCGAGGTATCAAGTCGAGCCTAACCGAGTGAAGCAATGAAGAAGCATTACATATTCATTGAGTCATGTGAAGGGTGACTTATCGAGAATTGGGTGTCATTCTTATATAAAGATCAAAGTCACTAGCTCAAGGTAGAAGTGCTCAAACCGATGAGACTTTGATGGATGGATCTCTCACGAGGACATATTGATCAAGTATGGCTTGTCGGGGACAGCCCTAGGGGTCCCCTTAAATAACGGGGAAATCCTCACCTAAAACCCGCAACGAAACCAAAGCACTCTAAGCCTAACCATGCAGGACACGGCCCACGCCGCAGGGACCCCGACGACCCATCGAGGCGGCCCTCCTAGAAGTCCCCTCGAGCAGGCTCCGCCTCGCTCGAGGACGCACACCCCCTCGGGCGGGCTCCGCCCCGTTCGAGGGGCAACACTTCCCTCGAGCGGCTCCGCCCCGCTCGAGGGCTCACTCCCCCTCGAGCGGGTCTCGCCTCGCTCGAGGGTACGTCCCGCCCTCGGCCGGGGCCCGCCACGCTCGAGGGCGCCCCTCACGCGTGCGTCGGCCCCCGTACACGGGCATTTAACGCCCGACACGGGCGGGGCGGCGCCATCATGCGCCCGGGACTCGCGCCCCGGTGCCGCCGCACCAACTCCCCAGGGAGGGGCCCATCCCCACCACTGTGGGGAAGGACTGTGCGGTACGGCCGGTGTCAGTCCCATGACACCGCGCGCCTACTACAGTACGGCTAACGCTCCAGACTCTCGAAGGGGGGCCGGGCGCACCCTCGATTTCACTTTCCCGTGACCCTACAGGGTTAGGTGGAGGCGCTAGGCCGGTGGACTGCCATCCCGCACCGTAACAAAGATGGTCACCGCCCCCGCGCGTGCGGTGCGCACGCCGGCGCCGCGGCAACCACTCCAACGCCGTGAGGCGCGTTGGGAAGGGACGCCGTTTTACCCGCTCCCCGTGCCCCGTACAAGCCGGCGTCGCACCTCCCTCGAAGCCTATCGAGGACGCCACCACCATCTGCCGCCCTCCTACCCTCGAACCGCCACTGTTCGGGTACGAGGCAGGCCATCATGGCCAGATCGCTGCGAAGATCGTCCGGACGGCCGCCCACTCTACAGCATAGCACGACGTGCTCCCCCACGTAGCTAGATAGCGCGGCGCGCATGTAACCCGCCGCCCCCTTGATCTATAAAAGGGGGGGGGGCGAACTCCCAGCCGCGGGGGGGACGGACAGACGAAGGCTCAGCAGCACACAAGAGCACTTCACACACCACGTACTCATTCTCATTCTTCCACAATATCTTCAGCCACTCCACCAGGGACTAGGAAACCACGCTTCCTCTCCCGCCTTGCTTGTATCAGCCCCACTACAAGCACCCCCGGTGCTAAGTAATATAGTGCCCCGAGCACGCCCTCGCTGGACGTACGGCCCCTTCGGCCGGAACCAGGATAAAATCTCTGTGTCACTTGTTACTTAGCATCGACCATTGAGGGATAGACCACGGCGCTATCTACTGGTTAGTGTCGGGACCATATTCCGCACCGACAGTTGGCGCCCACCGTGGGGCAAGCGAGCGCCTGAGGTCATTCCGCCAACTCCCTCCATGGTGATCCGCACTGAGTACCGTGGTACCCGTTACTGCATGGGTAGCTCGGACCCCCTGCCAGCAGGGTTCGAAATCCGCTTCGGGGACCTGAACTTTCAGGCCACGGGGAACGGCTATCTCATGCGCCTCACCAACCGTGAGGAACTCTGCGCGCAGTGCCAGGCCAGGTCCGCTCTGGTCTCCGCCGCGCGCACCACTACGGCGCAGGCGCCCGCGGGCACGGATGCCGCGGGCCCATCGACGCCGCGACGCCGTCGCCGCTCCGGGCTACGTTCGCGCCGAGGCCCGGTCCGAGCGGCGGCGGGCCGAACGTGCCGCCACCCGCCGCGACGTGCCCACCATCACGACGACCACCACCACCCCGGCGGGGACCGCGCGCGGTCTCCGGACCGCGCATCACCATCGGGTTGCGTGGCGCCACTTCGGCCTACAACAACAACGTCAACACTACGATGCGCCGGGTCCCGCCCGGCCGCCACGTCTTCGTCGCCAGGGATTCCGGTGCCTCAATGGCCGACGAATCGTCCCTAGGCTCCATCGACGCGTTGCCACCCGCCAACCGCCACGGGTACGCGGAGTGGGACTTCTCCCGGCGTACTGGGACCCGGCCGCGTTCGGGCGTTTCCTCGACGCCGCGGACTACCGGTTTGGTCGCTCCGACGACTCCAAAGACCGGGAGCTACGACCCCGCGCGGGAGTGTTACGCCGTCATCACCAACGACCGGCCAATGCCGCCGGCGCGGCGGGCGCCGGAGATGGGGAGATCACCCCCGCCCCCGGGGATCGCCGCGCGCATGGCCGCGGGGCCAAGCGCTCCCGCCGGGGCCGACGCCGACTCGCACCGGCCCAAGCCCGCGAGCTCGAGGCAAAGCCGGCGGAGGAATACGGACGGTGCGGCCGCTCCGCGCCTCAATGGCGGGGGGGAAGCCTCGCGCGCGCGGCGAACGCGCACGGGAGGCCGGGCCGACGGGGTCCGCGACCGCATCAACACCGTCCCCAACGTCGACAACGCGGATGCGCCCCCGCAGGCGAGCCAAAAGCTCATCGCCGCCGCGACGTTGCTGCGCGCCATGCCGGCACCCTCGACCTCCGAGGCTCGAGACCTGCACCGCGAGGTGCAAACCCTCATCGAGCAAGCGGTCGTCCAGCAGGCCGAGAGCTCGGCCTCGCGCATCCGCCAACAGGGAGACGCGCGGGGCGACGAAGCCGCACTGGGAGGCGAACCCTCCGTACACGCAGGGGGACCAGCGGGGCAACCCGCCGACCAAGGGCGCACGCCAGCCAAGGAACGGCTCCTTGACGCACGCAGGGCGTTGGATGGCGACGCCCGCAACGTCATTAACGCCAGGCGCACGAGCAGGGCGGACGCCCGAGCAGCAAGGGGCTACCACCCTCGACGGGGTGGACGCTACGACAGCGGTGAGGACCGCTCCCCGACGCCGGAGCCTCCGGGCACCCGTGTGTTCAGCCGGGAGATCCGTGCGGCGGCGTTCCCCCAACGCTTCCGCCAACCCTCGACCATCGTCAAGTACAACGGGGAGACGGACCCCCGCGTGTGGCTTAACGACATCGCTTGGCTTGCCACCGGGCGGGGCCACCGCCGATGAGGTCATCATCCGCAACTTGCCCCCGCACCTCGGCGACGCGGCCCGACATGGCTCGAGCACTTGCCCGCTAGCCAAATCCACAACCGGGACGACCCGGTCCACACGTTCGTGGGCAATTTCCGGGGCACGTACGTGCGCCCGGGAACTCCCGGGACCTTCGCTCCCCGCACACGAAGCCCGGCGAGTCGCTACGGGACTTCATACGGCGCTTCTCCAAGCGCCGCACGAGCTCCCCGCCGTGGCGCGGTCCGAGATCGTGCACGCCTTCCTCGAGGGCACCACGTGCGGGACCTCGTGCGGGAATCGGGACGCAGCCCGCCTGCGGACTCCAACGAGCTGTTCGACATCGCCACCAGCTTCGCCTCCGGTGAGGAGGCCGTGGGGGCGATCTTCGACGGCAAGAAGGGCAAGCGCTCGGAGGATGCGCCCGCGGAGGGCGGCAAGTCCAAGGAGCCGCACCGCAACGACAAGCGGGGCAAGAAGGGGAAGAAGCCGTGCCGCGAGGCGCGCGAGCAGGGGCGCGACGGCGGCAATGCCGAGGCCCTTGCTGTTGACCCGGCTCGACGGGGCCCTCGACCAGCCCCTCGAGGTCCGGGGGTGTTCGACGACATGCTGAAAAAGCCATGTCCCTACCACAAGACTCCGGTGAACCACACCCTTGAGCAGTGCGATATGCTCAAGAAGTTTTATGGCCGTGCCGCCGCGAAGGAGGCAGAGGCCAAGAAAGATGGGGGCGACGGCGACGCGGGTGGCTTCCCCGCTGTTGAAAATGTGTTCCTCATCTTTGGGGGGCCAACCGTCGACATGTCGACCCGCCAGCGCAAGAAGGAGCGGCACGAGGTCCTCGCCGCGGAAAGGGCTCCTCCGTCCTTCCTCAATTGGTCGGAGGATGCCATCACCTTTAGCCGGGAAGACCACCCGAATCGCGTCCCCAACCCGGGCCAGTACCCGCTGGTGGTTGATCCCATCATCGGGAACGCCCGGTTCTCGAAGGTCCTCATGGACGGAGGCAGCAGCCTCAACATCCTCTACGCGCATACGTTGCGCCTCATGGGGATCGGGTTGGACCAGCTGCGGCCCAACACGAAGCCGTTCCATGGCATCGCGCCCGGCAAGCAGGTCCAGCCCCTTGGGCAGATCGATCTGCCAGTTTGGTTTGGCACCCCAAAGAATTTCCGCAAGGAGACCCTCACCTTCGAGGTGGTGGGGTTCAAGGGGGGCTACCACGCTATACTTGGGCGACCCTGTTACGCCAAATTCATGGCGGTCCCCAATTATACCTACCTGAAGATGAAGATGTCGGGACCAAACGGCGTCATCACCGTCGGGTCATCCATCGAGCACGCGTTCGACTGCGACGTCGAATGCGTAGAGCACGCAGAGGCGCTGGCGCTGGATGAAGCGCTGGTGAACACGCTGGAGAAGATGGTCAACGAGGACCTCGACCCCGCCGCCAAGCACGCCGGCACCTTCGAGGCTGCGGAGCAGACCAAGGGGGTCCCCCTCGACCCGTCAGCCCCCGAGGGCAAGGCGTTGAGGGTCAGCTCCACCATCGACCCCAAATAGGAAGTGGTGCTCGTCGACTTCCTCCGCGCCAACGCCGACATCTTCGCGTGGAGCCCCTCGGACATGCCAGGCATCCCGAGGGAAGTCGCCGAGCACTCCCTTGACATCCTGCCAAACGCCCGCGCCGTGCGAAAGAACGGCCGCGCCGCTTCGACGAGGAGCGGCGACGGGCGATCGGAGCGGAGCCGCGGAAGCTTCTCGAGGCCGGATTCATCAAGGAGGTGTTCCACCCTACGTGGCTAGCAAACCCCGTGCTTGTAAAGAAAAAGAATGGGAAGTGGCGGATGTGTGTAGACTACACTAGTCTTAATAAAGCATGTCCTAAAGTTCCTTTTCCTTTGCCACGCATTGATCGATCATTGACTCAACAACTCGGGTGTGAATTGCTTTGCTTCCTTGATGCTTACTCCGGGTACCACCAAATAAAAATGAAGGAGTCCGACCAGCTCGCGACTTCGTTCATCACGCCATTCGGGACGTTCTGTTACGTCACGATGCCATTTGGCCTCAGAAACGCGGGTGCAACATATCAGCGTTGCATGCAACACGTTTTTGGGGACCGCATTGGACGGACGGTCGAAGCCTACGTGGACGACATCGTCGTAAAGACCAGGAAGGCGGACGACCTGGTTGGCGACCTTGGCGTCGCGTTCAACTGCCTACGGGCCAACGGGGTCAAGCTAAACCCCGAAAAATGCGTCTTTGGAGTGCCGCGAGGCATGCTCCTAGGATACATTGTCTCCCGGCCGGGGAATCGAGGCCAACCCCCGAAAAGGTCGCGGCCCTCGAGCGAATGGGTCCGATCCGGGACCTCAAAGGGGTGCAGAAGGTGTTGGGGTGCCTCGCCGCCTTAAGCCGCTTCATCTCGCGGCTCGGTGAGAAGGGCCTGCCCCTCTACCGCCTACTTAAGAAGCATGAGCGCTTCTCCTGGACCACCGAGGCCCAGGACGCGCTCGACAAGCTGAAGGCGTCTCTAGCGCACGCCCCGATCCTCACGCCGCCGCGAGATGGCGAACCCCTACAGCTCTACGCGGCCGCAACCACCCAGGTGGTCAGCGCGGTGATCGTCGTGGAGCGCACGGAGGAAGGGCACGCCTTGCCTGTACAGAGGCCGGTCTATTACATCAGCGAGGTCCTATCAGACACGAAGACGCGTTACCCCCGAGTGTCCGTGAAGTTGCGTACGCGGTAGTCCTTGCGCGGCGCAAGCTACGCCACTACTTCGAGGCCCACCGGTCACGGTGGTTTCCTCCTTTCCGCCGGGGAGAAATCATCCGCAACCCCGACGCCGCAGCGGGGATTGCCAAGTGGTCCGTGGAGCCGATGGGCGAGACGCTCGCCTACGCCCCGCGCAAGGCCATCAAATCGCAAATCTCGGCTGATTTCGTCGCCGAGTGGACGGACACGCACCGCCGCCCCCACAAATCCAAGCGAGGCTTGGACTGCGTTCTTCGACGGCTCAGTGATGAAAACGGGAGCAGGCGCGGGCCTGCTCTTCGTGTCGCCCCTCGGGGAACACATGCGCTATGCAGTGCGTCTCCACTTCCCCGCGTCCAACAACATGGCGGAATACGAGGCCCTTCTCTGCGGCCTCAAAATCGCCATTGAGTTGGGCGTCAAGCGCCTCGACGTGCGGGGGGACTCGCAGCTCGTGATCGATCAGGTCATGAAGAACGCGAGCTGCCATGACGACAAGATGGAGGCCTACTGCAAAGCCGTGCGGGCCCTCGAAGACAAGTTCTACGGCATCGAGCTTAACCATGTACCCCGCCGGTACAACGAGGAGGCAGACGAACTGGCGAAGATCGCGTCCGGGCGGATCACCGTCCCCCCGAACGTTTTCGCGCGCGACATCGCGCAACCCTCGGTCGTTTTCGAGCCCCACCCCTCGAGTCACGACGGACCCTCGGGGGCTCCCTCGAATCTAGCGGGTGCGGAACCCATGGATGAGGACCCCTCGAACGAGGCGTACGTGCTCTCCCTCCTCGAGGGGTACGGCTCCCACGAGGCCGACGCGATGGACGTCGAGCCGGCCCCTGCCCAAGAGGACTGGCGCGAAAAATACATCGCCTGGATCGCTCGAGGGGAACTCCCCGCGGACCGGGCCGCGGCCAGGCGCATCGCCAGGATGGCCAAATCTTTCACCCTCGTCGACGGCGAGCTATACAAGCGCGCCGCCTCCGGCATCCTACAGCGGTGCGTGCCTATTCCCGAGGGGCGCGAGCTCCTACGGGACATCCACGTGGGGATCTGTGGTCACCACGCCGCACCCCGCACCCTCGTCGGCAACGCGTTCCGCCAGGGCTTCTATTGGCCTACCGCGGTCACCGATGCCAGCGAGATCGTGCGCACCTGCGAGGGGTGCCAGTTCTACGCCCGCAAGTCCAACTTGCCCGCCCATGCCCTGCAAACCATCCCCGTAACATGGCCATTCGCCGTGTGGGGGCTGGACATCGTCGGGCCCCTGCGGAAGGCGCCCGGGGGCTTCACCCACCTGCTGGTCGCGATTGACAAGTTCTCCAAGTGGGTGGAGGTGCGCCCCATCACGAATCTAAGGGCAGAGCAGGCGGTAACTTTCTTCACCGACATCGTCTACCGCTTCGGAGTGCCAAACTCCATCATCACAGACAATGGGTCCCAGTTCACGGGCCGGAAGTTCTTGGAGTTCTGTGACAAGTTCCACATCCGCGTGGATTGGGCAGCTGTGGCACACCCACAGACCAACGGCCAAGTGGAGCGTGCCAACGGCATGATCCTACAGGGCCTCAAGCCCAGAATTTTCGACCAGCTCAACAAATCTTGGCGAAAATGGCTCCAAGAACTACCAGCAGTTGTGTGGAGCCTAAGGACCACCCCAAGCAGAGCCACCGGGTTCACCCCGTTTTTCCTAGTCCATGGCGCGGAGGCCGTCCTCCCCACAGACTTGGAATACGGATCGCCCAGGGTTCGAGGCTACGACGAGGATGCTAACCAGCGAGCCCGCGAGGACTCGCTGGACCAGCTGGACGAGGCACGCCTCGTAGCCTTAATGCATTCCGCGAGGTATCAACAGTCCCTAAGACGCTACCAGGCACGCAAGATACGTCGGCGGGATTTCAGCGAAGGGGATTTGGTCCTAAGGCTGCGCCAAGACAACCGAGGGCGCCACAAGCTATCGCCCCCATGGGAGGGACCCTACGTCGTGGTGAAGGTACTCAAGCCGGGCACATACAAGCTGGCCAACGAGGACGGTGAAGAGCTCACCAACGCTTGGAACATCCAACAGCTACGTCGCTTCTACCCTTAGCTAGGATTTTCCAAGTACTTTCTGTTGTAAAATCACATGGCCAACGCCCCAGTTGGTGACAACTATGTAAACGCTCCAAGTCTAATAAAAGGGCAACTCGGCTTTCCCCTGAAACCCAAGTTACCCTCGGGGGCCTCGCGGGGGCACCCCCCCCCCCCCAAAATGGTCCCATTTTTTGCGCAAAAATAAAAACAACTCACACGCGCTGAGTTTGTCTTCTACTTCAACCACGAGCAACGATTTGAACAGGGCGCGGGCGGCCCAGCGGGAGGAGCGTGCGAGCCAGAGATAGCCTACACCGCGTGGATATGGCCCTTCTCTCTCGCCTCCAACCCAGCGGACCCCCAGCGAAAATCGAACTTCCCTAAGTAAAATCTACTCAGGAAGAAGGAGAAACAAAAAGGCGCAATAAGCAAAAGAACTCCTTTTCGTGTCATCAAATGTTTACGATGGAAGATAATGTACTTATTTACAAAGGCCTCATGGCCAGAATACTAATTCAAGAACAAAAAAACGGGCACGGGCGCCCCCGTTTGCAGTCGAGGGAGGAGCGAGCGGCGTCAGCGACGTCGGGGAAGAGGAACTCCTCGAAGGCCTCGGCGAGCGACCCGGCGGCGTCGGCGGCGAGCGCATCCACACGCTCCATGGCCACCTCGTCCTCGACGCCCTCGGGAACAACGTAGCCTTCCGCCAGCGCCTCGAAGTTGACCTCGTAGTGGGATCGCACCACTCCGAGGGCCTTCTGGACGCCCAGGTGCAGCGCCCGACGCATCCGCTCCGTGACGTGGCCGCCAAGGGCGCGCAGACGGCTGGCCACCGAGCTGCCGGCCTGAGCCTCGCCCTCCTCCACAGCACGGCAGGTCTCGAGGGCCGCCTCACGCAGCTCCTGCAGCTCCCGCTCGGAGGAGTTGTACGAAGCCTGCAGTGCCTCGGCCCGCTCAGCCGCGTGCCCCAGAGCGGTGCGCAAGCCTGGAATCGACAAGACAAGAAGGAAATCAGAAAGGAGGGAGCGAGCCCTCTAGCGAAGAACCAATCAAACAAGAAGTCAGGCGGCAACTCACCCTCGACTTGCTTCCTCTCCGCCTCGAAGTCGCGGCGCACGGCCTCGACCGTCAGCTCGAGGCGCCGGACGGTTTCGCCTTGCTCCCGGGAGGGCCGCCCTCCGGTTGGCGTTGCGATGCCGAGCATGAGCGCCTCGTCCTCGACCTTGGAGAACGCGGTGTTCCGCTCCTCCGATGGACTTCTCCGCCGCCTCGCGAGCGACGCGCTCCCGCTCCAGCGCCGTCCGGGCGTCGACGAGGGCGGCCGCTCCCGCCGGAGCCGCCCCTCGGCCCCTTGGCGGGCGGCGCGCTCCTGCCGAAGCCGCTCCTCGGCGATAGCAAGCGCCGCAGCCTTGGCGTCGTGGGCGGCCTTCAAGTCGTAGAGCCTCCTTGGCCCGTTGCTCCGGCCCGCGTGCCCGCTCTCCTCGGCCCACGGCGCTGCCGCGCTTGCGCCCCTTCGAGCGACGTGCGGAGCTCTCGGGCCTCGCGGCGGACGTTGGCCACCTCCGCCTCCCGGTTGGCGGCCGGCGTTCGCGTCTTCTCCAAGTCCGAGCGCGCCGCCACGCGCCTCATCACGATCGACGAGGGCCGCGCGGACCCGCTCGAGGCTCGAGCGGCGCGGCCGCGTCCCCGCCCCGAGTTCTCCCGGGAGCTCATCGCACCACGCCATGGCCCGCACGCCGCCGGCCGTCCGGCGTCCTGAGGGCGTCAGCAAGCGCGTCGAAAGCGCTGCACCGCTCCCGGAGCTGGTGAACCTCGGCGTTCACCCGGTCGAAGGCGTCGTACTTGTCGTGGGCGCGACGCTCGAGCTCCTGGCAACCACAGAATCAAAACCCATAAGCGCCAAGACATGGATGCAGCGTAAACAAACGAAAAAAGGAAGAGAACGAGCAACTACGGCTTACCTGGAAGACGAGCTATGCCGGGCCGCCATGAACCCGCAGCGCCTCGTTCAGCGCGCGGTTGAGCGTGGCGCCGTGGCTCCGGAGCTCGCCCCAGAGCTCCTGCTCCCCCCTGGCGTCGGTGAATGCAGGGGGATCCTCGACGGCCCCCTCCACCTGGGCGGGGCGGCCGGCGCGGGAGGACGAGGCCTCCCACCACCATGTGACCCTCGTGCCGCCTCACGAGGGCCCCCTCCTGGGGCTCGGGGGAATTCGTGGGCCAGCCGGCCCACCGATCCCACCCGGGCGGGGGGGAGTCGTCCGAGACCTCCACCACCTCCGCCCCGCAGGTTGCCGGCGGGCGCGGCCCGCTTGCGCCACCTCCGCCGGCACCTCCACCGCGCCTCCGTGGCCGCGGGCGCCCGTCGTGGCGCCGTGGCCACCACCCCCGGCCGCGCCGCCGCATCCACGGGGCGCCGCCACGGGGTTGCACCCGCTCCACCTCCTCTGCCAGGCGGGCGCCGTGGGTCGCGCCTCCCCGCCGGCGACCTCCGCGGGTCGTACCTCCACCACGGCCGCCGCCGCCGCGCCGGCGTCTCGCGACGGCCGCCGCCCCCGGCGACCTGCCGGCCGCGCCGCGGTGGGCCGATCCGCCGGCCGGGGCCTCGGGGCCCCGGCGGGGCCTTGCGAGCTTGCGCCCGCCGCCGTGCTTGTCCCCGGGCGTGACGCCCTCGTCGAGCGCCGCCGGGTGGGGATCGATGCGTCCGTCCTCAGCACCTTGGCTGGTGCAAGGGGAGGAACGGTTGGCACCACCCTGCGTAGACACGAACAGGAGGTTAGGGCACCTGATCATCAACAAATCAAACCAAGCGGAAAAAGACGGGCTACTTACCTCGAAGAGGAAAAGGCGCGTTTCCTTTTCCTCGAGGCCTCAGCAGACGAGGCCGGCGCAGCTGCCGCGCCTGCTGTAGCGCCTCCTGACGGCGCCGTCGCGCGCTCGGCGCGCGCCCCCCCCCGCGCGCGGTCACGTCCGGCGCCGCGCCTCCCGGTCGCCGCCGCGCGCGCCGGCACGCTCGCCCCGCGTGCGCACGCCGCCGTCGCGCCTCCCCGACGACGCCACCCCCCGCACGGAGCACGCTCGCCTCGCGCGCGAGCACGCTTGATGCGCGCACGGGCGCGCTCGCCGCGCGCGCCTCCGCGGGCGCGCGCCGGCACCTCCGCGGCGCGCGCCGTTTTCGATGTCGATTGCACGGCGGCGGGCGCCGTTGCGCCCGCCCCGTGCGAAGCCGCCCTTGTCGCCGGCCGGTTCCGGCGACGGGGGCGCGAGCGCCACCTATCGAGGGGCCCTCCCCTCGGCCCTCTTCCTCTTCGTCCTCCTCCGAGGACGAGTACTCCCTCGGTCCCCGGGAGGAGAGCCCCGGCCCTCTTCGCGCCGCCGGCTCCGCGGCCCGCCGGCCGCGCGCGCTTGATGTCGCCTTGCGCGCCTCCCCCTCGCGCGCGCCGCCCGCTCCTCGCTCCCGCCGGCCGCGCCGCCCGGCCGAGCGCACGGGAGTCGGGGGTGGGCGGAACGGACTTGGCGATGGTGAAGTTCACCAGCTGCATACAGGAGCATCAAAGACGCGTCAGGAAACGAAAGCAAGACCAAGAACTAGAACAAAATCAAGAACCGAACTCACCAGCGGGCCCGTGGGGAGCATCTCTAGGTCCCATGGGGTCCAGCCCGCAGGCATCGGCGCCGGGTGTCGACGGCGCTCCGCGCCGGGTGAGCGCATATGGCCGCTCGAGGGGCGTCGGGAGCACCCGTGACCTCGCCGGGTCGACGGGGTTGGCCGCCCTCGTCATCTCGAAGAAGCGAGAGCGGCCTCTCCATCAAGGGCACGACCCGCCGGGTGATGGAGGAAGGCGAGGACGCCCATCGCGTTCGGCCGTGCGCCGCCAGTCGCTGCAGGGCGGCCAGGACCGACTCCTGCCGCCTCCGATGCTGGGCCGTGGACACTCCGCCAGCCCCGGGAGTCGGGCCTCTTCTTGAACACCCGACCGGTGTAGGGGGGAAGGCCGGGCTCGGCGTTGCGCAAGTAGAACCATCCCCGCTCCCAGCCGGCGTTGTTCGACGTCATGGTGCAGGGGATGGAGATGTCCTTGAATTGCCCCCGCAGGGCAAGTGACATCCCGCCGGCGCACACCGCGCGGCGGGTCCTTGGCTCCGTCGTGGGCTGCGTGAAGAGCTCCCCGCGGAAAAGGTGAACCCAGAGCTCCCAGTTGACTGGGATCCCCAGGTACCCCTCGCAGACGCCCACGAACGTGGCCGCCTGCGAAATCGCGTTGGGGGTGAAGTTGTGCAGCTCCACCCCGTAGTAGTGGCACATCGCCCGCATAAAAGTGCTCGCCGGCGCGTTGAAGCCCCGCTCGTGGTAGCGGATGAAGCTCACCACATAGCCCTCCGGCGGGTTGGGCTCGCGGTCCGCCGCCGGCGGCACTATCCACTCCGCCGGACGACCGTCTTCATTGGCCGCCAGCTGGCCGGCGGCGACCAGCTCGCCAAGGGCCAGCTGGGTCACCGTCGACCTCTCCCAAGCGTACGGCTCCAAGATCGTGAGGGGAGGCTGGGGCGGCGCCATGAAGAAGGCAAAGGAAAGCGAGAGCGGAGGACAAGGAACGGAAGAAAGGCGCTAATGGCGACGCCGCACGGTGGCAAAGGCGAGAGGAAGACGAAGGGGCAGGGGACTGAAAATGATGAGATGTTAAGGTAAAAGACCGCCGTCTCCTCCTCCCCGCAGATTTATAGGCCGACGGGCGAGCTCTCCGGAGCGGACGCCCCGCTCGCATTAGCTCGCGGGGAATCTTTCCTCCGCGTCGACGGGCGGGCCCCACCACGACCGCGGCGGCCACATCCTCGCGGGCGGGCCATCATCACGGTGAAGACCCGCGAGGGACCGAGGCGAAGCGATCACGTCCGCCTGCCACGCCGCCCACTACGCGCGCGCGCGGCCGCAGCGCCTAAAAAGGCGCGCCCGCGCTGCAAAACCGCGGCCACGACTGCGAAGCATTTAAATGACCGGGTCCCTTGCCAAGCAAGGGGAACCCTCGAGCGGGGCGAACCCCTGGCTCGAAACAAAAACAACCCTCGATGGGATATCGACGTGAGAAGGCCGCCCGGGATCTGCTCGATGTAGAGCAGGCACCGCGGGCACCCATGCCACGTAAAACCCTCGAGCGGCACGAGCCCTCGGCTCGAAACAAAAACAACCCTCGATGGGATATCGACGTGAGAAGGCCGCCCGGGATCTGCTCGATGTAGAGCAGGCACCGCGGGCACCCATGCCACGTAAAACCCTCGAGCGGCACGAGCCCTCGGCTCGAAACAAAAACAACCCTCGATGGGATATCGACGTGAGAAGGCCGCCGGGATCCGCTCGATGTAGAGCGAGCACCGCGGGCACCCATGCCACGTAAAACCCTCGAGCGGCACGAGCCCTCGGCTCGAAACAAAAACAACCCTCGATGGGATATCGACGTGAGAAGGCCGCCCGGGATCTGCTCGATGTAGAGCAGGCACCGCGGGCACCCATGCCACGTAAAACCCTCGAGCGGCATGGGCCCTTGGCTCAGGATGATGTCAACTCTCTAAAGAAGGCACGCGCGTGAGAGGGTCGCCCAGGGCCTACTTGAAGTAAAGCGGGCACCGCAAGCACCCATGCCGCGCTGTGCTGCCAACCAGCGCCTCGAGAGCTGGCTCGCCCAGACCCCTCGACGGCCGCGAACGCAAAAAGACGGGGCCGTCCGGGCACGGCCCCGCACGGCCCCTGCGATCGAGGTTCGAAGCGACCCTCGACGGGTTCGAACAGGCGCCACAGATCGCAGAGTTAGGGACGACGAGGGCACGCGCATTCGAGCCGTTCCTCGAGCCCGTCGGCTCGAGGGTGCCCCACATGTCGTGTTCAAGAGCCAGCGAGGGCAGCTAGCAGGGGGATCCCACCGAGGGAGAGCTTCCGCGCCCTCGGTCCCCATCGAACGGGACCGAGCCCCACCTAGCAAACCCACGCAAGCGCTTCCATGGACGTGTCTCCGGACCGCGCAGCCTACCCTTATCGAATGGGGCATGGGCGTCCACTTGAACCACCCGCTAGCAGCTCGACGAGGAATCCGCAATCCGCGACCCGCTCGATGGGGGTTGCGGAAACCTCACCCTCCGTCCCGCGGAGGGACGGCGGGGGCGCGTAAGAAAACAAGTCGTAAAGCTCGACCCGATCGCCTCGAACGGGCCAAGGCTCGGGGGCTTGACGCACGGCTACACCTCCTTGAAATTGCACCCGCCGGAGACAGTGCCAGCAGCGCGTGCACCCCCGAAGCCGGCTGAAACACCGCTGATGCCGGTTGGAATACGTGCCACGACCTCTGACCAATTCTTACGGTTAACCCCTGCAGGAGCATCCACGCTCCTACAGGGCTTCAGGGGCTAGACCCGCGGGTCCGCTGACGCGGCCCCACGGAAAGCGTTCGCAAACAAGGAGGGAAGAACGTCCTATCAGTAGGTTCCAGCATCTGCGGGAGCCTCAATGGCAAACCCACAGATGCTCGGGGGCTACTGTCGGGGACAGCCCTAGGGGTCCCCTTAAATAACGGGGAAATCCTCACCTAAAACCCGCAACGAAACCAAAGCACTCTAAGCCTAACCATGCAGAACACGGCCCACGCCGCAGGGACCCCGACGACCCATCGAGGCGGCCCTCCTAGAAGTCCCCTCGAGCAGGCTCCGCCTCGCTCGAGGACGCACACCGCCTCGGGCGGGCTCCGCCCCGTTCGAGGGGCAACACTTCCCTCGAGCGGCTCCGCCCCGCTCGAGGGCTCACTCCCCCTCGAGCGGATCTCGCCTCGCTCGAGGGTACGTCCCGCCCTCGGCGGGGGCCCGCCACGCTCGAGGGCGCCCCTCACGCGTGCGCCGGCCCCCGTACACGGGCATTTAACGCCCCGACACGAGCGGGGGCGGCGCCATCATGCGCCGGGACTCGCGCCCCGGTGCCGCCGCACCAACTCCCCGGGGAGGAGCCCATCCCCACCCCCGTGGGGAAGGAGCGTGCGGTACGGCCGGTGTCGGCCCCGTGACACCGCGCGCCTACTACAGGTACGGCTAACGCGCCGGACCCTCGAAGGGGGGCGGGCGCACCCCTCGATTTCACTTTCCCGTGACCCTACGGGGGTTAGGTGGAGGCGCTAGGCCGGTGGACTGCCATCCCGGCCATTGTAACAGCATGGTCACCGCCCCCGCGCGTGCAGGCGCACGCCGGGCGCTGTGGCAACCACTCCAACGCTGTGAGGCGCGTTGGGAAGGGACGCCGTTTTACCTGCTCCTGTGCCCCGTACAAGCCAGCGTCAGCACCTCCCTCGAAGCCTATCAGAGGACGCCACCACCATCTGCCGCCCTCCTACCCTCGAACCGCCACTGTTCGGGTACGAGGCAGGCCATCATGGCCAGATCGCTGCGAAGATCGTCCGGACGGCCGCCCACTCTACAGCATAGCACGACGTGCTCCCCCACGTAGCTATATAGCGCGGCGCGCATGTAACCCGCCGCCCCCTTGATCTATAAAAGGGGGGGCAAACTCCCAGCCGCGGGGGGGACGGACAGACGAAGGCTCAGCAGCACACAAGAGCACTTCACACACCACGTACTCATTCTCATTCTCCCACAATATCTTCAGCCACTCCACCAGGGACTTGGAAACCACGCTTCCTCTCCCGCCTTGCTTGTATCAGCCCCACTACAAGCACCCCCGGTGCTAAGTAATATAGTGCCCCGAGCACGCCTCTGCTGGACGTATGGCCCCTTCGGCCGGAACCAGGATAAAATCTCTGTGTCACTTGTTACTTAGCATCGACCATTGAGGGATAGACCACGGCGCTATCTACTGGTTAGTGTCGGGACCATATTCCGCACCGACATGGCTATTCTTGAAGAAGAAGCTCAAGAGTTCTTTTATTGCATTTATATTTGATCTTGAGTATAGGTACGCCGTACTATCAAGAGGGATGCATCACAAGGAGTGTTGATAATGTCTCAGTGCTCAAGTAACCCATGTGAGTTGAGAGAGACACAAAAACCACACGTACGCATCTTCGGGCCCGGTGGCACCGGTTTTGGGAAACCGGTGGCACCGGTTTTGTGTCAGCCGACCCAACGGCTAGTTTTTGAAAACTCGGTGGCACCGGGTTTGGGAACTCGGTGGCACCGGTTTTCACTGGAGTTTGCAACGGCTAGTTTTGGGAAGTCCGGAGTATCCAGGGTTTTTCCCGGAGACTCCGGGTTTTAACTCCAACGGCTAGTTTTTGGAGAGTCGGGTATCTATACCCTTCAACCTCTACTGTTGCAAGCTGCTGTTCCTGAGGTTGCTAGAGTGCTTCCTTGCTATTCTTTGCTAAGCCAAAGCTATTCTTGCTCTCCCCAACCCCTCTTTGTGAGGTTGTTTGATCTTTGCTAGATCTAGTGAGTTGGGTGGTAGAGAGAAACTTTTGTGAGCAACTCGAGCACTTGTATCCCTTGAGCACTGTTAGACGTCGTCAAGCTTGTGTGAAGCATTTGTTACTCTTGGAGGATTGCCTCCTAGACGGCTAGGCGTCGCCCACAAGCTCCCAAGGTGTGGTGAGCTGTGGGACAGTTTGTGAAGGTCTTGCTTCGCCTCCGAAAGGGAAGAAGCTATCTAGTGGATCGGGAAAAGGGTTGAATGCAACCCGGCTCGGTAGGGAGAAGCACCCAACGGAGACTAGGATTCACACGGTGGTGAATCCGAACTTCGGTAAAACAAATCCTTGTGTCCCCTGTTGGTTACCTCGCATTTACATTGTTGTATCTATTCTTGCTTGCCTTTGTCATATTGGTGGAGCTACTTGGTTGTTAGTGTTTGTGAAGTGCAGGCACTCCACATTCTTCAAATAACTGATCCTTAAGCTATTCATCAAGTTTAAGTTCAAGCCAAACAAGCAAACAAGAAGGAGAAGAAGAGGGGAGTCAACGCCAGCAAACCCGGTGGCACCGGATTTGCAAAACCGGTGGCACCGGTTTTGGGCGATTTGTTCATTCGTCGCGAAGGCGTCGGTCCAGAGACTCCGGAGATTTTTCCAGAGATTCCGGACTTTCCAGAGACTCCGGAGAAAAGTCCGGAGTATCCGGGTTTCACTGATAAGTTTGTTTTAAGTGGTGATATTCAGGACTCGCCTATTCACCCCCCCCCCCCTCTAGGCGACATCAAGATCCTTTCAAGTAGCTTTTTGGCAAATAAACCCACAAGCCAAAAGCCTTGCATACTAAAGTTAAAGTATTTTCTTTTAGACGGGTAAGTCTTGCTGAGTATTAGTATACTCAGCCTTGCTTTATAAATGTTGTTCCAGGTAATGCATCTGATGTGTGGCCGGAGAACTTCCACCGCTGGGAGCTGGAATGGGTGGATGACTAAGAGTGATTGCATCATGGACAGGCCTCCTATGATGTGATTACATCGTTTAGCTATCTTCCGCTGTTTCCAATAAACTCTGAACCATTTACTTTCATGTCAAAGAACTATGTTTGTAACAATGACCCCTACGGGGATGTGATGGATAATTTGTAAGGCACTCTGGACTCTCCTTCGTGGGAGTTTTAATGCATTCGTTCGATCCTCTCTGTGTTTCCAAGTGATTCACCGGGTGTAAACCCGGCAATACTCAATAGGATGCTTCTTTATTATCGCTTAATAACCAAATGGAGTGGTTTAGGCGATAGTACAGAATTATCTCGGGTGGGGTTGTCACACCTTTGTGGTTCTTTTACCTTTGATTCCCCTCCCAAATCCGTAAGTTAAGGGGCTCGATTTTGGAGCTTTCGGAGTTCTAGGGTTAGAGATGTTATTGAGGGTTCACTTTCGATTCCTCTTGATTGAGTGGGTTTTGGGGACCGAGCTTCTAGCCAAGGGTAGCCCACGAGGTACCCCAACTATCCCCAAAGTCTCACTTTGATCAGTGGAACGAATCGGGAGTTCGATTGGTAGAAGGTTTGAGTTTTTCCCGCGGGTTGAGTTCTTCCCATTGTCCGGGGCCAAACCGGGTACGACCGGTTTCCCAAACCGGTCGACCGGGCTTAGCCCCCGTGGGTTGTCGTGAAGAGTTTCTGAGCAAGGAAGTCCCTGTTGTGCTATGGCTATTCTTGTTCAAAGGAGGAGAGGTTCTTGAGGCAGGTTTTCTCTCGGAAGGGTTTTCGGGGAGTTTCTAGACAGAACCGGTCTGACCGGTTTGCCAAACTGGTCTGACCGGTTTCCCTTGTCTGTGTGAGGCTAAGTCCAACAGAAGCGGTCTGACCGGTTTCAGAAACCGGCCTGACCGGTTTGGGCTGCTAGCAGCCGTGTCATGTGTGTTTCCGCTGCGTGTGTGCTATGGTTGTTGGTTGGGTCTTGCTCCTAGGTCCAGTAGAACTTCAGTGGCTGCGTGGACTTGGCAAGAGAAGCCTGCGGAGGTGATCGAGTGAAGTTGGGTTCATAGGCCGAATTCTTGAATAGAATTTTTATCGGCTGCCATTCACTTCCCCCCTCTCTGGTTCGCCGTTTCGGTCCTTCATTAATCGCGACACTTCCACCCGAAATAAAAGATTTAATCCACTCAATCCATCTGGAAGATTGCTTCAAAAAGTAGCTCGCTTGATCTGGCAGGCAATGAGGAGACAAGGGTGAGATTGAGAGAAGAGCTATTGCAGGGTCGCGGACTCACGAGGGAGGAGTGCTGCTGCTGCGAGGTTCGTCCTCGGGTCACCGGGGACGACAGAGCGCTGAGAGGTGGGAGTAAAAATTAATAGTTGGGTCCAATGAAGAGAGGATGAAAGAATTTCGCAGTATGACGTTATTTTTATAGAACTTTGCCACACCATGTGTCCAAGCCCTGATTGTTACATCTATATGTGGTTCTCACGGCTACACCCAAAACATGATTTGCACACAACTTTGAAGTCTACTGTAGAATTGCGAATTATTAATCACATTACCGACTAACATTGTACCATATTTATTGCATATTTGTTCGGAACTGCTAGCGCTCAGACGTATGTTCCGGATGCTAGCATCGGATGCCATCGTGGCCATTGGATTTAAAGCAACTCAGCCCATCAGCCGTCGGATCGAAAAGTGCAGCAACCCATGTTGCGAGCATGTTGCGAGCCATGTTGCGAACATGTTGCGTGCAACATCCAAACATCAGCGGGTCTCTTCCCTCCTCCCCTCTGACACAACACCCAAGCGACCCATGTTGCGACCCGTGTTGCGTGCAACATCCAACATCAGGAGCTCTACTCCCGTCCTCGACACAAATCCCAACATCACATGTCTGCAACATCGAACTCAACACTCGCACATTAAAATTTAATGTTTGCAACACCTAACAACATGTGTCTGTAACATCTAGACTCAACATCTGCAGCATCGAAAACTAATGTTTGCAACATCGAAAAAATTATATGTAATTTTGAAACATACGCGTGGGACACTCACAATATGTCTAGACAACGGATGCAATATGTGCACAACGATTTGCAACATAAACGAGAAACGATTGCATCGTGAAGGTGAATGATTGCAACATGCCAAGAACTTGAGTCTTATTAAGATGAATATGTCGCAACATGTTTTAAGTAACAAATGAAACACGAAAAACAAATGTTGCAACAACATCAAAGCAATAGTGAAACATCTCAAATCACTTCATGCAACATCGAATAGCACTAGATGAAACATCTCAAATCACTTTGTGCAACATCAGATAGCACCAGATGAACCATCTCAAAACGCTTCATGCAACATCGGAAACACAGCCCTGAGGCTCTGCAACATCTTCCACGCCTCCCTCATGTGGCAAAGTTGAAACATCCAGATCTACTTTTGCAACATTCGCATGAAACACTTGCAACATCCTTATGAAACATCTGAAACACGTAGAACACATGCTGGCAACATGCACCAAACCCTACCACACGCCACGATTGTCTCCTCGTCACCGTGATCGCTTGCCCGCTTCCTCGAGCCATCCCGCCGCTGCTTAGCGTTGAGGGAGCCGCACGCCGCCGCGAGCTCCGTCGTGGGCGCCGCCGCGGGAGCCTCGCACCACCACAAGTCCCGTGCATGGGTGCCCCAGCGGGGAGCTGCGCACCATGCACCTGACCGTGTTGCCACCAGGAGAAATGCTGAAGATGGTGTAACGCCCGCGTTTTTAGCTCCAAATAAATCACCTAATAAATCATGCGTATTTTCAAAACTGACCCGCCGAGCTCAATTACCATTCAAACCCTAGACACTGTTCTCCCCTCTCTCCCCGACGCGCGTGCCGCGAATCCCGCCGGCACCGCACCCAGGCCAGCACCCATGCGCGCCTTCCCAACGCCGCGGTCGGCCACCGGCCGGAATCCCGCGCACGCCACGGTCCCGACGACCGGTCCGCCTTACCGCCGTCCCGGAAAACGCGCCGACGCCGAAAACCGGGAAAAGCCCGCAAAACCTTTCCCCTAATTTCCCTAACAATTTTCCAGATTTTCCAAAATCTCTTCCCCTATTTTCCTTCCCTTTCCTTTTTCTTTCTTCTTTTTCCTTTCTTCCCTTCCCTTTTCCTTTTCCTTTTCTTTTTCCTTTCCTTTTTTCTTTCCTCTCTTCCTCTCTTCTCTTCCTTCTCCTTCCTCCCGCGCGCCGAACCCGCCAAGGCGCCCCCGGCGCCGTTGACCCGGGCCCCGCGCCCGTCGCGCCCCCCCCCTTCTCCACACGCCACCAAGCCGGCGGGAGCTCCTCCTCCACACGCCCCTAAACCGGCGGGGAGCCCCTTCCCCCACGCCACCGCGGGACCGCGGCCCCGGGCCGGGTCGCCGGTGCCCGGCGGAGCGCGACCGGCCGCCATCGCCATTAACTCCGAACCGTCGCGTCAGGGCACCACGACCGGCCTAACTCTCCTGCACGAGTTGACCGCAGCAGCTCGAGCCGTCGCATCGCCGGTCGCCGCAGGAGTCCGGCCGGACTTCGAGAAGAAGCCCGAGCTCGCCGGTGACCTCGCCGGAAATATCTTCTCCCCCCCCAAACCGACCTACGGCGCCTATTTAAGGCCGCCACCACCTCCCCGTCGCCCCACACCGCACCAATCGAGCATTGCCTAGCACCCCGACCGCCTACAGCGCCGCCGCCCTTAGCGCCGCCGCTTCCCTCTGACCGCCGCCGCCAAACCGCCTCCTCAAGCCGCCTCGGTCCAAGGTGAGTGCGGGGAAGGGATCCCCTCGTCCCCCTCTCCGATTTGCCCCACTCCCCAGCCGCGGCCATGGACAGGACCGCCGGCGGGCGCCCCTGCCGGCCGGCCGTGCCCGCGCCACCCCTCCCTCTCTGTTCTGATTCGAGGGGGAGAAAGGAGATGGCATGTTTGCCAAAAACCCCCTGGCCTCCCCCTATTTTCCCCCACCGAGCCCCCTTCCCATTTCTCTCTCTCTTCTTTATCTAAATACACCCTAGAACTTAAGATTTTCCACTGAGACACCCCTGTTATTTTAGGTAGGCCCCTAGGCTAGTATAATTAAACCCCCACCCTACCTAAATATTACCTTTAGGTCCTTTTAGTTCAAACTAAATGACTAACCAACCCTAATTAATTCTATAACCTCTCTTTAACCCAACATTTCATGCACGACTAAATCCAAACCTCACCACATTCTTTTCCGTAGTACACCGCCAAACCAACCCCCCTCCCTGGGACTTATAAATACCCCCCTCTCCGCTCACTTCCCCCTCCTCGAGCTCGGCCGAAAACATGTGTGCTAATATTGCTTGCTTGCTTGTGTGTGCGCCATAGCCGACGGAGTAGACGGAGGAAGGTACCCCGAGCCGGAGATCGAAGCCGACTACGCGGCGGGGAGCCCGAAGCCCCTAACGTCGAGCCGGCACTCCCCGAAGACTACGAAGACGGCAAGTTCACCCTCATCCTTGATGCATGTTTCGTCCTAGTTTTATAAATACACCCTATACCCGATTTATAAATTGCATATTGTTTTACTGCAAAACATGGTAGGATAGCCACCCTTGATTGCTATGATTGAAACTTGTTTTGGCCTAAATGTTTGCTTTACAAATGTGTGCGTGCTTTCAAAATGTGTGAGTGCTTTAAAAACAAAAAGGGGATATGTTTGGAAAATGAGTAAAGAATTGGGAAGACGGGATGGACATGTGTGTCAGAAGTATGGGTGAGCTCGTACCTGTGTGGTTGAGCGTGTTGGGAGTTGTCCATCTTGTCGGCTAAGGACCGGGTTGCGTGACATCTCACCTGACCCAAACCCTCGTACAACCACTCGACCGTTATATGTCGCAACGGCTTAGCATAAATCCCACTAGTTAATCTACTTGCCACCTGGTGTGCGGGTGAGCAGCGGGAGACCAAGGAGCAGGGGTACGCTCTGTGTGAGGTACGCCCTGGTTATGCGGTATAACCCCTTGGGTGCTTCCGTGGTGGCTCGTAGTGTTAGCTAAGGTGGGTAATGGCTTTGATAGGATCCGTACCGGCACTGAGGTGTCCGTGTGACGGTACCCTACTTGTGGGTAAAGATGTACAACCTCTGCAGAGTGTCAAACCTATTCGAATAGCCGTGTCCACGGTATTGGACGAGTCACGGTGTGGCCACAAAAACTAGTGTTTGGGATGGGATGTTTTCCGGTGTGAGTTGTTTTCCGGGTGGAGTGTGTGGCTGTGTGCCTGGGCTACGACGGACGGGAAGTCCGGTAGTTCCACAGTGGTTTTCCTAAAACAATTAAGTCACTTTGGTTATGAAAATGATTTGCGAAAACCTTTTTGAAATGAACCCCTGCATGAGTAAGTTTGCAAAATGAACCTTAACCTGATCCTTGTTATATTCTATGCATGATTCTGCTTATAAGCCCCTCCGTGGGTGGGGTTGGATTTGCTGAGTACGTATGTGCTCACCCTTGTTTTACTAACTATTTTATAGAGGAGGATCCCGATTACATTCCCGAAGACGTTGAGTAGGTCGTGCCCTACACCTAACCGTGCCTGTGTACCCAGGGCCCTACCGAAAGCTTCCATGGTGTGGTACTCCGAGGAGGCTATGGAAGCCTTTGCTATTGTAGTGTGGTCGCTAGCGTTTGTGTTGTTCCTTGTAGCGTTGGCACTATCGTGCCCTCTGTGTCACTGTAATGTAAAAGACTGATTCCACCTGTTGTAATAAATGTGTTACCAGCCTCCTGGGACTGGTATTTGTGTCACATTTAGTCACCTCTGATGAGGGGACGCTTCAGGTGGTATCAGAGCCGTAGGTTGGCCGTAGGACGCGACCCTTGGGATACGAGACCTCCTCTGGCCTTATCTAACCTTTCCTTTGCTAAGCTCACCTTTTCCCAAATCCTTACCTTGATTCTTGCCTGTTTCCAGATGGCTAACCCCGAATGGAACGGAGGAATTTGCCCCGTCTAGCCTGGTCTCCCTAACCTGTTGCTACTCAGCCTAGAGCGCGTCGGCGTAAGGGATCCGCCAGAGTTCGTCTACCGGGAGTACGAACGCTACGGCACCCCTCGGTGTAAGCTGCTGATCTTTGTGGGAAGAAGCACGCTTTACCCCGACATAGAACCATGGTTCGTCTCCGCCACTGGCTTTCATTTCGCCGACACCTACCCCAAGGCTGCTCGGAAGGCCCTGCGACATCTACGAGTGGTTTATAAACAGCACCTCCGAAGGACTCCAATGGGATTCTTTCCACCCTCCGGAGGAAGAGGACGCTCGTGGATCGATCGCATGAGAGGACTAGAACGAGAGGAAGAAGACTTAGAAGAGGCAGTTTCCCACCTATCCATATACCTCAGAGGCCTAGACCATCTTTATCAGGAGCAAGCCCAAAGAAGCGAAGCGACGGATCAACAGAGCGGAAAGAGCAGAACAGAGGATAGAACTAGAAAGGGTAAAGACAACCATAGCAGAAGTTGAGCTGCACAACATGAGGTAAGACTACCTCAGGGAAAAGGAACGATCGGAGATGTTCCACAAACAGCTATGGGATGAACTAAAGGAGCGAAGAAGCAGAGATGAAGAAGCCAGAGCAGAAGAAGATGAACCCGAAGAAACCCACTGGGACAAAGGGACCCAGACTGAAGATGAGATACTGGAGCATGATCTTCCACTAAAGAAGCGTCGTATCCAGCTAGAGGAAGAGTCACCATGAGGATAAGAATAGGGTGTTAGGAAGTTGAGTCCTAGTAATAATAAGTGTACCCCGAAGAATGTACCCCCAACCTTCCTACTAAATAAAGTTATCCATCCCTTGTACCCCACCACAACCTGTTCAACTCTACCTTTGTTTTCAGATGGCGGAAGATGGATGGACCCAAGGCGTGTGCCAGAAGGAGCCTGGTTTTGCTCGCCTTCTCATCAACTCCCTGGAGCGCCTCGGTATCACTGAGCGCCCTAGATACTACAGCAGAGAGTACGAGCAACTCGGCACTCTTTGTTGTAGAGTGGTCCTCTCCGTCGCTAGAAGTAACCGCCACACCAACATCGAGCCGTGGCGCGTGACCGCCACAGGGTTTCGCCACCGGGATACCTATCCTTTGGCCCTCAGAAAAGCCCTCCGCTACCTGTGCCGGATCTACGAAGAACACCTCGTCCCCACACCGATGAGGTACTTCCCTCCCGCCATCAGAACCCCAGTTTGGCAGGCCCGCATGAGAAACCTGGAACGACGCCGCCACCAAGAAGACCTGCTATACCACGTAGTCGCCTACCTTGTCTCTCTGGACAAGCTCTTTGATGACCAGGCCAGGCACTTGAGGGAACAAATCAGTCGGGCCGAACAAGCTGAAGTCACAGTGAGGATGCACCAAGTCCGAGTGGCTCAAGCTGAAGCAAGGACTGCAGCAGCCATAAGCAGTGAAGCCGTTGCCCAGGAAAGCCTTAGGAGAATCCAGGACCAACGCATGCAAGAATGGACCCACGGCGGAACACCTGTTCCAGCCATTGGAGAAGCTCAAGTCCTGCTGGGAACACCCCTTGTGGGATGGGGAGGAACTATCGAAGTCCCCCCAGCACCACCGGCGGTCACCGAACCCCCAACGGCCCTACCGGCGAAGCCGCGGCACAGCCTCAGGAAAACGGAGACCCTGAAGGCGGAAACGATGACGAGTTGCTCATTCCGCTGGAAGAACACTCGACCCCAGAAGACAGCTCCCCTCGCGAGTAGTGTGCCCCAAGACCCAGGGAATGAAGCCGTACCGGTCCAAGTCGCGCCCTTAGTCCTTAGTTGTGTAGGGTGTCCGCGTAGTCGGGATGTATCCTCCTCGCTGGTTTGTAATAAAAACTTGTTGTGCTTGCTTGTTTGCTATGTGCTTGTTGTGTGCTTACCGGCAAAATAGACCCTGCCTTTTCAAAAGAAATCCGATATAATCCACTTAAACATCACATAAAACTAGATCTCTTAGAAACCCGCTTCTTTACAGATGGTTTCCAGGCGCCCTGTCAGGACCCACCGATCGGACGCTGAGGGATCGCAAGCCGATCGGAGGGAGCGTCTCCACGACCAGGAGGTTAACCAAAATGAAGATGGAGGAGAGAACGTGGTCCTGCCACCACCAACCCTCCTGTTGACTTGGCACAAGTCTTAGCCAACCAGACTGTCCTGATGGAGGCCATCTTCAACGCCGTCAACCGGCCAAGACCCCGAGTTATGAGCATGAATGAGAAGCTGATCGAGTTCTTCAGGACTAAGCCGCCCACCTTTAGCGGGTCGGTGAATCCTTTGGACGCTGACGATTGGCTGAGAGCCATCCTGAGGGAACTGGAGCCCCTCCACTGCGAGGACCATGACAAGGTTCTCCTAGCAGCTCACCAGCTCACCGGGACAGCCCTAGCCTGGTGGGAAAATTACTGCGCCGCAGCCAAGGATCCCTCTGCCATCACATGGGATGAATTCGTGGAGGAGTTCCGTCGCTACCACATCCCCGAGGTCACACTGAAGGAAGGCAGACGAGTTCCGCAAACTCCGCCAAGGCAACAAGTCTATGGAGGAATACACGTACCAGTTCATAGAGCTGGCACGCTATGCCCCCGAGGAGGTGGATAAAGACTCCAAAAAGCAAGAGATGTTCAAGAAGGGGCTGACTCCGAACCGAGGACACCGCCGACTCCTCGCATTTACCCGGACTTTAACACCCTTATGAACATGGCAATACTCACGGAGAGAGCAAGGGCCGAGGAAAAGAAGGAAAACAAGCGAAAGTTCATGGAACACAAGGCCAAGCAGCAAGAGCGGTCCCAGAGGCCGAGAAACTTTGGACACCCCATGTCCAGGTTCCAAGCTCCTATGCAGTACAGAACCCAATCCCAAGCCACGAGCTCGCAAGCCTCCAGAGCCCAGTTCAAGCCCTCCTACAACCAGAGTGCCATGAAGCCCCCACAAAACAACACCATCCAGATCACTGCCAACAACAGTAACAGCTCCCGAGTGTGTTTCAACTGCCGAGAAACCGGGCACTTCATCGCCAACTGCCCCTACGCTAAAAAGCCAACCACCACCACCTACTCCAACTCGGTGAATGGGCCAAGGCCGCTTGTGTCAGGAGCCAACCGCATGCCGGTGCGCAGCAACAATAACTTCGGCAACAACAACAGCAACCAGCAGATGAGGCACAGTCATATGGACGCGCCCGGGTCAATCACATCAATGCGCAGGAGGCACAGGAAGCACAAGGCGTAGTACTCGGTGAGTTCCTGGTCAGCTCAGTTTTGGCTACCATACTGTTCGATTCGGGAGCATCGCACTCATTCATATCCTCAAGCTTTGTGGAAAAGCATAGCATACCCACAGTACTACTCAAAGCACCCCTAATAACCCGAACGCCCGGAGGTGACATTAAGTGTCAACTGGGATGCCCCGGGTAAGGATTATTTTAAGTGGGGTAGAGTTCCTAGCAGACCTAGTAGTACTGAAATCCAAGGGGATAGATGTGATCCTTGGTATGGACTGGTTAAGCCAACACCATGGCCTCATAAGTTGCGCCGATAAAGTAGTGCACCTGACCAACCCAGACGGGATACAAGTGACCTGCCACACCCGGGGACACAGGCCGGATATAATGGTTTTCAACATAGAAGCCAAGTCCATAGAAGATGTCCCGGTAGTACGAGAATACCCAGATGTGTTCCCCGAAGAACTCCCTGGAATGCCACCAGACAGGGATA
The DNA here is from genome assembly GCA_947561735.1 of Cenchrus americanus. Lineage (NCBI taxonomy): Eukaryota > Viridiplantae > Streptophyta > Magnoliopsida > Poales > Poaceae > Cenchrus > Cenchrus americanus. Next base: position 140,409,095 of record OX387239.1, on the reverse strand, counting down.
TAGAGTTCGTAATCAACCTTATCCCTGGAACCTCTCCCATAGCCAAGAGACCCTATAGGATGGCAGCCCCTGAGTTGGCAGAATTGAAGAAGCAGCTAGTAGAGCTCCAGCGAAGCGGGTTCATCAGACCAAGCTCATCACCATGGGGAGCCCCAGTGCTTTTCGTGGAGAAGAAGGATAAGAGCATGAGGATGTGTGTGGACTATCGCTCGCTGAACGAGGTCACTATTAAAAACAAGTACCCTCTTCCCAGAATAGATGACCTGTTTGACCAGCTGAAGGGGGCCAAGTATTTCTCGAAGGTGGATCTAAGATCAGGGTACCACCAGCTCAAGATTAAAAAAGGTGACATCCCCAAGACCGCCTTTGTCACTCGCTACGGGCAGTATGAGTTCACGGTGATGTCCTTTGGACTAACCAATGCACCAGCATACTTCATGAACCTCATGAATAAGGTGTTCATGGAAGAGCTGGACAAGTTTGTCGTGGTCTTCATTGACAACATACTTGTTTACTCTAAGAGCATGGAGGAGCATGAACAACATCTTCGAGTAGTTCTGGGAAAATTGAGGGCACACAAGCTATACGCCAAGTTCAGCAAGTGTGAATTTTGGCTAGAGAAAATATCCTTCCTTGGGCACATATTGACTGCAGAAGGAGTACCTGTAGACCCCGGGAAAGTTGAGACAGTCTCCAGCGCGGGCAAGCAACCAACCAACGTGAGCGAGATCGGGGAGTTTCCTAGGTTTAGCGGGGGTACTACGGAGATTTATCGAGGGATTCTCCAAGATCGCCCGGCCCATGACGACTGCTGCTCAAGAAAGAGAAGAAGTTTAAGCGGACCGAGGCACTCGTGAAAGAAGTTTCCAAGAGTTGAAGAAGAGGTTGACCACGGCCCGGTGCTAACCCGCCGGACATTCAACGTGACTTTGTCGTGTATTGCGACGCCTCCCGACAAGGGTTGGGATGTGTTCTCATGCAAGATGGGAAGGTAGTGGCATACGCCTCCCGTCAGCTTAAACCCCATGAGCAGAACTATCCCACCCATGATCTGGAGTTTGCAGCCGTAGTGCATGCCCTGAAGATCTGGAGACACTATCTGATCGGGAACAAGTGTGAAATCTACACAGACCACAAGAGTCTAAAGTACATCTTCACCCAAATCCGACTCGAACCTAAGGCAGAGAAGATGGCTAGAGCTAGTCAAGGACTATAACCTAGAGATTCACTACCACCCGGGGAAGGCCAATGTGGTAGCAGACGTGCTAAGCCGGAAAACCTACGAGAAGGCAGCACCCAAGAGTGCCCAGTTGCAAGAGGAGAGGGCACGGCTCAACGTACACATTGTTCCCCAAGGCTACGTCCGCCAGCTGAGTGTTCAGCCTACCCTAGAGGAAAAGATCCGGAAGGCCCAAGAGACCGATGAAAATCTGATGAGGATCCGCAAGCATACCGGAGAGAACAAGGCCCCTGACTTCAGGGTAGATGACCAAGGCACCCTGTGGTACAAAAACAGGATATGCGTGCCCGAAGGTGGAGATTTTCGACAGACCATCATGGATGAGGCACACAACTCAGCATACTCCATTCACCCGGGATCCACCAAAATGTACATGGACGTAAAACAGAAGTATTGGTGGAATGGGATGAAAGCAGACATTGCACGGTTCGTCGCCCACTGTGACACTTGTCAGAGGATCAAAGCCGAACATCAGAAGCCCGCAGGACTGCTGCAGCCTTTACCAATCCCGGTATGGAAGTGGGCCGAGATAGGTATGGACTTCGTAGTAGGGTTGCCAAGGACTCAGAAGGGACATGACTCCATATGGGTGATCGTGGACCGACTCACTAAAGTCGCTCACTTTCTACCCGTACGGACCACTTATGGTGGAGAGAAGTTGGCAAAACTCTACATAGAAAATATAGTGAAGCTGCATGGAGTGCCTAGCAGAATAGTCTCAGATAGAGGGACCCAGTTCACCTCTAGGTTCTGGAAAAGCCTGCACAAAGGCATGGGCACCAAGCTAGACTTCAGCTCAGCGTACCACCCGCAGACAGACGGACAGACCGAAAGGGTGAACCAAATTTTGGAAGATATGTTGAGAGCATGCGTCCTCACCTACTGCAAAGATTGGGAGCAGAGCCTGCCATATGCAGAATTTTCCTACAATAACGGCTACCAAGCAAGTCTGGGAATGTCGCCATTCGAAGCACTATACGGGAGAAAATGTAGGACACCCCCGATGTGGTCGGAAGTAGGAGAGCGTGCCCTGGTTGGGCCCGCACTTATAAAGGAAGCCGAGGAGCGAGTAGGCGATATCCGAGAAAAGTTGAAAGCCGCCCGGTCCCCGAGCGGAAGAGCTACGCGAGACAAGAAAAGGCGTGAAGCGAGCTTCAATCCGGAGACTTCGTCTACCTCAAGGTTTCACCCATCGGGGGACTCGGAGATTTCAAGTACACGGGGAAGTTGGCCCCTCGGTACATCGGACCATATAAAGTAATAAAGAGAGTCGGAGCAGTAGCATATCGGCTGGAGCTACCCGAAGAAATGTCGGATATACACCCGGTGTTCCACATCTCCCGGCCTACGCCGATGCTTGAAGGTTCGGGAAGAGAAGCGAATACGGTGGAGACCATTGATCTACGGCCGGACCTTAGGTACCGGGGAGGTGCCCGTCAAGATCTTAGACAACGTGGTCAAGCGGACAAGGACGTCGAAGTACGGGTGTGCGAGAGTCCAATGGAGCGGACACGGGGTGGAAGAAGCTACGTGGGAACGAGAGGACGCACCGAAGAAGGAGTTTCCCCACCTATTCGAACTCTAGCCGAATCTCGAGGACGAGATTCATTTTAAGTGGGGGTAGGTTTGTAACGCCCGCGTTTTTAGCTCCAAATAAATCACCTAATAAATCATGCGTATTTTCAAAACTGACCCGCCGAGCTCAATTACCATTCAAACCCTAGCCACTGTTTTCCCCTCTCTCTCCCCGACGCGCGTGCCGCGAATCCCACCGGCACCGCACCCAGGCCAGCATCCATGCGCGCCTTCCCAACGCAGCGGTCGGCCACCGGCCGGAATCCCGCGCACGCCGCGGTCCCGACGACCGGTCCGCCTCGCCATCACCGCCGTCCCGGAAAACGCGCCGACGCCCGAAAACCAGGAAAATCCCGCAAAACCTTTCCCCTAATTTCCCTAACAATTTTCCATATTTTCCAAAATCTCTTCCCCTATTTTCCTTCCCTTTCCTTTTTCTTTCTTCTTTTTCCTTTCTTCCCTTCCCTTTTCCTTTTTCCTTTTCTTTTTCCTTTCCTTTTTTCTTTCCTCTCTTCCTCTCTTCTCTTCCTTCTCCTTCCTCCCGCGCGGCCAGAACCCGACCGGCGCCCACGGCGCGCGTTGACCCGGGCCCCGCGCCTATCCGCCGCCCCCCCCCTTCTCCACACGCCACCAAGCGGCGGGGAGCTCCTCCTCCACACGCCCCCAAACCGGCGGGGCCCCTTCCCCCACGCCACCGCGGGACCGCGGCGGGCCGGGTCGCCGGTGCCCGGCCGAGCGCGGCCGGCCGCCATCGCCATTAACTCCGAACCGTCGCGTCAGGGCACCACGACCGGCCTAACTCTCCTGCACGAGTTGACCGCAGCAGCTCGAGCCGTCGCATCGCCGGTCGCGCGGGGAGTCCGGCCGGACTTCGAGAAGAAGCCCGAGCTCGCCGGTGACCTCGCCGGAAATATCTTCTCCCCCCCCAAACCGACCTACGGCGCCTATTTAAGGCCGCCACCACCTCCCCGTCGCCCCACACCGCACCAATCGAGCATTGCCTAGCACCCCGACCGCCTACAGCGCCGCCGCCGCCCTTAGCGCCGCCGCCTCCCTCTGACCGCCGCCGCCAAACCGCCTCCTCAAGCCGCCTCGGTCCAAGGTGAGTGCGGGGAAGGGATCCCCTCGTCCCCCTCTCCGAGTTGCCCCACTCCCCGGTCGCGGCCATGGACGGGGACCGCCGGCGGGCACCCCTGCCGGCCGGCGGGTGCCCGCGCCACCCCTCCCTCTCTGTTCTGATTCGAGGGGGAGGAAGGAGATGGCATGTTTGCCAAAAACCCCTGGCCTCCCCCTATTTTTCCCCCACCGAGCCCCCTTCCCATTTCTCTCTCTCTTCTTTATCTAAATACACCCTAGAACTTAAGATTTTCCACCGAGACACCCCTGTTATTTTAGGTAGGCCCCTAGGCTAGTATAATTAAACCCCCACCCTACCTAAATATTACCTTTAGGTCCTTTTAGTTCAAACTAAATGACTAACCGACCCTAATTAATTCTATAACCTCTCTTTAACCCAACATTTCATGCACGACTAAATCCAAACCTCACCACATTCTTTTCCGTAGTACACCGCCAAACCAACCCCCCTCCCTGGGACTTATAAATACCCCCCTCTCCGCTCACTTCCCCCTCCTCGAGCTCGGCCGAAAACATGTGTGCTAATATTGCTTGCTTGCTTGTGTGTGCACCATAGCCGACGGAGTAGACGGAGGAAGGTACCCCGAGCCGGAGATCGAAGCCGACTACTGCGAGCAGGAGCCCGAAGCCCCGAACGTCGAGCCGGCACTCCCCGAAGACTACGAAGACGGCAAGTTCACCCTCATCCTTGATGCATGTTTCTGTCCTAGTTTTATAAATACACCCTATACCCGATTTATAAATTGCATATTGTTTTACTGCAAAACATGGTAGGATAGCCACCCTTGATTGCTATGATTGAAACTTGTTTTGGCCTAAATGTTTGCTTTACAAATGTGTGTGTGCTTTCAAAATGTGTGAGTGCTTTAAAAACAAAAAGGGGATATGTTTGGAAAATGAGTAAAGAATTGGGAAGACGGGATGGACATGTGTGTCAGGAGTATGGGTGAGCTCGTACCTGTGTGGTTGAGCGTGTTGGGAGTTGTCCATCTTGTCGGCTAAGGACCGGGTTGCGTGACATCTCACCTGACCCAAACCCTCGTACAACCACTCGACCGTTGTATGTGGCAACGGCTTAGCATAAATCCCACTAGTTAATCTACTTGCCACCTGGTGTGCGGGTGAGCAGCGGGAGACCAAGGAGCAGGGGTACGCTCTGTGTGAGGTACGCCCTGGTTATGCGGTATAACCCCTTGGGTGCTTCCGTGGTGGCTCGTAGTGTTAGCTAAGGTGGGTAATGGCTTTGATAGGATCCGTACCGGCACTGAGGTGTCCGTGTGACGGTACCCTACTTGTGGGTAAAGATGTACAACCTCTGCAGAGTGTCAAACCTATTCGAATAGCCGTGTCCACGGTATTGGACGAGTCACGGTGTGGTCACAAAAACTAGTGTTTGGGATGGGATGTTTTCCGGTGTGAGTTGTTTTCCGGGTGGAGTGTGTGGCTGTGTGCCTGGGCTACGACGGACGGGAAGTCCGGTAGTTCCACAGTGGTTTTCCTAAAACAATTAAGTCACTTTGGTTATGAAAATGATTTGCGAAAACCTTTTTGAAATGAACCCCTGCATGAGTAAGTTTGCAAAATGAACCTTAACCTGATCCTTGTTATATTCTATGCATGATTCTGCTTATAAGCCCCTCCGTGGGTGGGGTTGGATTTGCTGAGTACGTATGTGCTCACCCTTGTTTTACTAACTATTTTACGAGAGGAGGATCCCGATTACATTCCCGAAGACGTTGAGTAGGTCGTGCCCTACACCCAACGCGTGCTGTGTACCCGGGGCCCTACCGAAAGCTTCCATGGTGTGGTACTCCGAGGAGGCTATGGAAGCCTTTGCTATTGTAGTGTGGTCGCTAGCGTTTGTGTTGTTCCTTGTAGCGTTGGCACTACCGTGCCCTCTGTGTCGCCGTAATGTAAAAGACTGATTCCACCTGTTGTAATAAATGTGTTACCAGCCTCCTGGGACTGGTATTTGTGTCACATTTAGTCACCTCTGATGAGGGGACGCTTCAGATGGGGGCGGAGTTCACTCCCCGAAGTCTAGAGAGCTTGCGGGAGAAGCGGGGTGACGCCACCACGATATCCCGGTGAGGGTGCGGCGCAGAGGAGGGGGCACAGGGAGCTCTACCCTAGCCGTCGGCAAGCTCTGCGTGGAGGCGGCCGCCCGCACGCTGGGACCCCTTGCGGCTCACCTCTGCCCTCTGGCAGCGGCGGAGCCCACGCCTCCTCCTCCAGGAGCACCTTTGTGACAACCCCTTAGGAAAATATCGTACTATCGCCTAAACTAATCCACTTTTGTCATTAGGCGACAATAAAGTACCATCCCGTCGTAAGTTGCCGGGTCAAAACCCGGTAAATCACTAGATATCACACAGAGGATCGAACATATGCATTAAAACTAACACGAAGGCGAGTCCAGAGTACAATACACAAATTAAATCCAATTTACCCCGAATGCTTTAATTATTACAAACCATGGTTCCTGACATAAAAAGTAAGGGTTCAGAGTTCGAAAACAGCGGAAAATAAACTAGCGATACTATAAGCATCACAGGAGGTCATCCATGATGCAATCACTCGTCGTTATCCACCCATTCCAACTCCCAGCCAGGTGGAATCTCTCCAGGCCAAACAACACCTGCAACAACATTTATAAAGCAAGGCCGAGTATACTAATACTCAGCAAGACTTAATCGTCGGGTTATACTACATCACCAACACTCTAGACATGAAAGGCTTTTTAGCCGGTGGGTTCTTTTGCTGAAAAGAAACAAAGAGTATGTACTTACTTTCAATCTTTTAGATCAAATTCTAGTTAATTACCATTTCTAAGTGCGCCAACTACTTCAATCAAGAATTGTACAATACAATTAATCCACACAACAATATCCACGTAGTTCCATCATTAAGGGATATCATGGCCAGTTGATTAACCAGTCTCAAATAACGGTGAGAGGCTGACAATCGACTGATTAAAAACCTTTCAAGGTAAACCTAAACACACGGTAGGGTGCCCTCACACTAGACAACCACCAGGTAGTTCCCAAAAGTCCTCGGCTTGGGATCGAAGCTTATAGTCCTGGGTACAAGGCTATTTGGTATGCCCCACACAGTACATCTAGTCTCACACATGTACCCCCCTCCCGGTGGCGAGCCAGGCAGGTGAATACTCAAGATTAGTAATACTAAGATCCTGCACCATCTCGTTAAGGTACAAAGCTTACCGGTCTCATTCCCAACAAGTGCTTAGTACGTTCAAAAGCTTAGCCCACGAAAGCCACTAGATCGGAGCCCAAATCCCATGCTCTTACCACATGATCCATCCATTTATAAAGATCTTATGATTCCAACATAAGAACCTATTCTCGTGAGTGACGAACATCACTCGACTTGTGCCGGTCCTATAGCATAGCAGCTATCGACCTAGCAAACTAGTAAAAGAGCATTGGTACCTAGGGATCATGCATTTGGGGTTTCATTCAACTCCTGAAACGTAAATACACAAACATAGCAAAGGTAACTACATAATTTTAAAAAGAAGGGTTAATGATCCGGGGCTTGCCTTCGTCGGCAAGGTTGGCCTTGAGCCCATCTGGACTTTGGTCCAGGTCTTGAGCTATGTCCACGTACTGCAGCTCACCGTCAGCACCTTCGTCTCCTCCTTCCAGCAAGAGCGTATAGCTACCGTCGGGAAGATATACACGAGGATGCATATGCAAGATTTTTATAGCTACCGTCGGGAAGATCTACACGAGGATGCATATGCAAGATTTAGATGACGATTTTTATTTAATTAGTTACAAAACAATATGTGACAACCATGGGGTGCATGGTTGACCACATTCACCTGGATAAACACACATTTGGTATATTCTTTCTATTAAAGTAACAACACATGGTGTTTTATTATTTATTCCTTTTAATAGTGATTGTGTACATATTTATATAAATAAATTAATTTAATTTCACCAAAACAGCAAGGGTGGGGTCTTAACCTTCTTAGCATGTTCCACATCACAAACATGAGGGCATTAGGTGTGCTGTTGGTGGTTTTCCAATTAACTTATTAATACACTCTAATTGGCCTCGTTAGCTTTTATTCATAAATAAATTCATAAAATATGGTAGGTGGTGTTTCTGAAGCACTATAGACCTAGATAAAGCCAATGCACAAAACTTCACCTTTAATGGAGCTATAAATTAATTATATCACAAATGGCAAATTTTAGCTACCAAAACATGGGAAATGCATATAAAAACAATTAAGCAACAAAATGATCCAAACTTACTCACACATGACCTCTGGTCCAAAACTAAGCTATGCAACCAACATATACACCTAGGGCTACTATAGATCTTGAGCCATACAATTTCATTCAAATCTAACCATGAATCAAGAATAACAATTTCTCGTGACTATTAAATCATGATTAATTCACCATAGGAGTATTTAGGCATAATCAGATCATATCCAGAAGTTGAGCACAAAAATATATTTATTTTAAGCTATAAAATTCATTTAAGTAGATTCATCATAAATACAAAATAAATCATCTTAATAGATTTACTCAGCAACTTTGTGCAAATTTATGTGCAGAGCCTAGATATGGCATGTCTCACAACATATCCAAAATTCAGCTTGAGAGCACTTGTAGATTTTAAACTACAGCAGATCTAGGCTAAACTGATTTCAATTTTTCATGCAAAATCTGTCAGTCAGAAGCATGGTCATGCTTTGTGAAAGTTGTAGATTTCCTCACAGGGAAACCAACAAAATTGGTTTTGCATTTGTATCATTTTTGTACGATTTTCTATGAATTTTCAAAGTCCATCAAAAAATCATACACTATTTAAAATTCTATTTTGTTGCGGGGTCCCTAGAAGTTTTCAAACCCTTACAAATATGCCCATGGTTTGCATTAAAGACCCTGTGAACAAATCAAACCTCGCAATTGGGCCCTTGGGCCATGGGGCGGTGGCACAGCCGGAACTCCGGCAAGCCAGCGGCGGGGTCGGCAGGGGAAGGGCGTGGGAGAGGTAAGAGGCTCACCTACGACTGATTTGTGGCCGGAGAAGGGGCGGAAATGGTGCCAGGGAGCAGGCACGGTGGCGGCCGTTGGAGCGGCTGCTCCGGCGAAGTTGCAGCGCGGCCTGGACGACAAATGGCACGGGAGGTTGAGTGGGGCCGTGCAGAGCAGTTGGGGAGCTCGGGTGGTGGTGGTAAGGTCCGGAGGTAGGAGTTTGTCGTAGAGGCACCAATGACAAACGGCGGCGTCGGGTCCTGCGTGCGAGGAAAGGCGGGCGGCTTTTATAGGCCAGGGCGAGCGTGTAGGATTCTCTGCGCTTCGCCGCAAAGCAAGAGGGAAGACGGGGGACCCGGTCGTGGCAGGCAGCAAGACGCCGATGGAGGATGGCGCGGGCGGGGGTCGGGGCGGGCGCACGGCGTGGGCGGCGCGTGCCGAGCGCACGATCCCCAAGGCTAGTGGCTTGGGCGGCGTGCGGCAAGGGGAGACGTGGGGCCTCGGGATGCGCGGGCCCACGTGGGGTCCCGGACACCGAGGACGGCAGGGGCGCCACACTCCGCGCGGGCGCAACGCTGTGGAGCGCGGGCGCGTCGACACGGCGCGACATCACCTATTTTTTGTTTCATTTAACTGTGTTTGACTGAGGATATCTCCAAAAACTTGAACCAAAGTGCACTAATGTGTGTATAGCAAAGTTCTAGATCAAGGATCCCTCTACAACTTTTACAAAGGCTGGCCTATGAAATTTTGCTTGGATTGGTCAGAATTGAGCTCAAACTTTCTGTTTTCTCGGCTCAGTCAAAATGCAAAGGCTGGCGTTGACCGTGTTTTTGAACATCTTCCACTCAAAATCTCCGCCGCAAATTATGAAAAGTGTGTCCCTTAAAAAGACGAATAACTTTTATATTGGCTGATTTTGAAGTGTTTAAGTGAAAATTGGAGAACGCGATAAAAGTTCTAGGGAATGCTCAAAGACATTAGGTGTTTAACTAGGATTCGACTATGCCTTTGACCAAGGTTTTACCAAAAGTGCATGTTGACTTGATTAAGATGATCATTAGTGATTGTTAGCTAGGTTTTCGAGGTGATGACCCAGTTTAACCAAGGTTTGACCAAAGTCAACATGTTTGACTTGTACGATTAGGTCATTAGCACTAATGATGCTAATATAAAAACCTGGGGCGTCACAACCTTGAATGGTGTGAGTCTAGAGGCTGCGCCGACGGCGGGGCAGCAGTCGGAGAGGTGGGAGATGAGGGAGACGTGCTCCAGCTGCAGCAAGAGCTCCCTGACGGTGAGTTCGCCTCCGCCGTTGTCGCGGCCTTCGCGTTGATCGCCGACGCCGCAACGATGGCATGGGTTCGCGACACTCGAGAGATGCAGATGGAATATAATAGAGCGATGCAGAGGGAAAGAAGAAAAAAAACACTGATGGGACCCACTACCGTAATAAAGAGGTAGAGTGTTGGTCAGCTCGTGCGTCCGATTTTTCAAAACCGTGTCGGATGTAGCATTATACTAGTCTCAATGGGAGGGTCATAAACATTAAATAGAGTGTCTCATATGCAAAAGAGATCACATGGCATGATATTTAATAGGAGAGAGAGGAAACCAGGGTCATCCTCATGACCCCGGGTCGGCGCGGAGTCCTAGTAATGACACCTCCATGACCCTCCCACTGAGAGAAGTTGACACAATTTTTATAGCACAATTGACCAACCAACATGCATGAATTAAATGATTGCAGGAACCTATGAAAATGTGTTATGACCCTGTGCATTGAGAGAGGGTATGTCATCCTGCAAACCTAGGCCTGCAAAGGGTCCGGGTCGAACCTTTTATGCAATCGCTCCGCTCCTTGATTTATTTGGCGGGTCGAAACGGGTTGACCCCAAAACAAGTAGGAGCAACAGGGTCACGATCCTATTGACCCCTAGAGAAACTAGGGTCGAGCCTACCTCAAGCCCCAACGCCCAACGCGCAGCCACGTTTGCCTCCTTGCCCATGCCCTTTCGACGCATCGTCAACTACCTCGAGCCCAGCCAGTCCACCGCCATAGGCGCCCAGCTCCGGGTGCTGGACATCAAAGCCCCCTTGTTGGTCCCGCCATGGCGGCGCCATGAGAATGGCTAGGTCGTCGGCACGGATGACGACGGCGGCCACGACCCCCTCTACTACGAGTCGCACTACATGTAGTCCCTGAACAACAAAAGCTCCTTCCTCCGGGGCGAAAAGAAGCAGCAGAGAGGCGGCGGCTGCATGCGGGTGTGGTGCACACCGGTGGTGAAGCACCTGCTTCCGGCCAACTTCACCCTCGTCTCCGGCTAGGAGGACGCCGTCAACCTGACCAGCAGCGAATGGCGATGTGGACGTCGGCGGACTTCTGGCTGCCGTCATCTCCAAAAGCAGATGCATGCATGAGCAGCAATCAATCGTGTATTCGTGTGATATTCACTTGCGTGCTCCTAGCTCTTGCTTGCTCATCGTATTCTGTACTTCTCTAGGCACGTAAGACCGACATCCTCGTCTCGTAGAGACGCTCAACCCAGCGCAGTGCTGCTAGTAGGGAGGTTCGACCCGCGGTGCCCCATGGGTTATCCTGTTGTGATTGACATCAAGGGGCGGGTCCATCCTTGACCCTGCATTTGTGTGAATGGGGTAGCGGGTCATGCTCAGGTGCGCACCAATCTGCTCTTTTTTCAGGTCTACGCAAACCAATACAGTAAAGATGATGTGACACTTTTGAAAACTCCCCCGCGACTACTTTCACTGAGACTGGCCAATATTTGTTAGTGTATATACCCAAATTTGTGATCCATTTTCAACAATATAATATATACAAAGTTCTGAACCGATCCGTCGCAATACTTTACACAGTGAATATGCTCACATCCAAACAAACACTGGTAGTAATCATACTCTCAAACAAAATAAACGCCAAACCAAGAGAAAGGGAATCTTCGACACATCACATATATATATATATATATATATATATATATATATATATATATATATATATATATATATATATATATATATATATATATATATATATATATATATATATATCGGTATACACGTACGCAGATATATAGTCCGATGGGATCATATGGACACGCTGTTGGGTATTCCTTTGCCGGTGATCCCTTTCTCCTTGCCGGTGACGTTGCCGACGTCCGGGTACAGCAGCGTGTACGGCACCTTGACGAGGCCCTTCCGGTTCTGGAGCCGCGGGTCCCTGTTCCTCTCCGCCACCTGCTTCTCCACCCGCCGGAGGTCCTCCCGGAACCTGTCCAGCAGCTGCAGCACCTCGCCATCGTCCGTCCACGACGATGTTGCGCGCTGTCCGAGGTACAGCTCGTCGGAGGTGTGGTTCGATAGCACCTCGATAAGCGCCAGCCCCAGCGTGGTGGTGAACCGGTCGGGCACCATCTCGAGGAAAAACTTCTCCGGGTCGGCCTTCAGCTGCAGCATCTCCGGTGATCCGGGCAGTGGCACGAAGCGCCGGCACCTGGTGGGGCGGTTCGGCATGAACCCCGCGTAGCCGTACTGGCCAAAATTAACGGCGGCGTGCAGCGCCGATGCGATCCAGATGAGCGTCGACAGCGTCTCGGCAAGGTGTGCCACGGTATCCAGTTTTAGCCAGCAGGCCGGATCGTGCTGCCGGTCGCCGTGGCCCACCAGGCGGACGTCGTCCCACCACGCCTGCAGCTCCCTGTCGCCAACCACCGCCGCATCTGAGTGGTAGAAGTGCGCGCAGTAGCTCTGTACCCACCCTTTGATGGCGCTCCACACGTCCAGTCCGTCCACCGCGTACGGATAGTCCTCAATGTGTAGGGTGACACCGCCGCTGCGATCCTTGGACGCCATACCCCTTCAGGTAGATACCGGCGAACAATTTTGCATTGAATATTCGCTTAAAAATGGAATTGAACAAAAAAACAACTGACCTATTTCTAGTGATTTTAGTACCTCTTGATGAGCTCGTTTGGCAGGGACTGCTCGGTGAACCTCCATTCGGAGTATATGGTCGAGGACATCTCCATGGCGTACTTGCCCGGGTACATTGTCCTCTCAAGGATGCCTCCAGCACTCAGGAGGATGCTCCGGGCTAATGTGTTGATCTGCATATTGTCCTTGAAATGTGGTTCCAGGAACTTGTTGATAGGGTGCATAGCGCTCAGCTGCCTCTTTGTGGCGATGATGAATGGCTCCACTGTCGCATGAGTGAACAGCCTTCCGAATTGCCCATGGATAGGTGCATCAAGAAGATGGCAGTGTGAAGTCAATTTACAAGGTTAGAAATTTGTATTTCTAAAAAGAACGAACTGGACCTTAGCTTTTAAAATTAATGGACCCTGTAAGATGCAGATGATTTGTTGTAATAAATTTGTAGTATGCCATTTTCTTGAAAAATATCTAATTAAACTACCAAGGTTTACTCACCAATGGCTAATGAGCTGATGGTAGCCTGAATCATTGACAGAAACATGGGCTTTAGCAAGCTGCCACAGATGTCCATCCATCCCCTGGCTTGCAGGGAGGAAGATCCTACTTATGTCATCATCACCCACACCGTCGCTAGGTAGGCTCAGCTCTATCACAACAGGCTTCAAAGTGCCGTCGTCCTTCAAGAAGAGCAGAGTGCGCGACGCATAGATGCACACCCCAAGCGTGTTGATGCGCCTCAGGTATGGCATCAGATAGTCATGGTGGTCCAGAATATATAGCCTGTTCTGTTCTATTGCCTGCATCATCACAATTACGAACAGCTCAAGAAAGTTCCGAATCAAATATGCAATAATTGACAGAATTCACTGAAGTAGAGTTTGCTTTGTGCAGTTTTTGAAATTTATGTACGCATAATGGTGAAAAGAAGAGTTCATTTCAATTTGTTCGGTAAAGAATGGCATGAAGAAGATGGTTTCTGCACTTTTTTTTAGGAAATGAATTACACTGACTTTTTCCACAGTTCGTCCTTCAAGCTGACCCTCGATATGAGCAGGTGTAATTGAGCTTTTCTTCCCTCCGCTGCTAACTGGTGGGAATACCTAGTGTATCACGAAGATGTGGAAGAGAGGTTACCATCATCATTCAATTTCGGTTATTGCCATGTGAACAATTTTCAAGATAAGGTGATGGCTGCTGTTTATATTTACATTTAATCTCTTGATCACAACCGGGTTGAGCCCTGCAAGCATCTCCCTGGCGAATTCCTCATCGGTCCTCCACGCTTCTTGATCATCTGCACCGTCAAAGATGTATCAAAACATCAGATCCATCCAAAGAAAAATCTAACATTTTCATGATTTTAGGATGCCTATATTTGAGCCACTGCCAAAAGCGTGTAGCGTCACTTACGCTCGATGACCTGAGGGATTGGGAACCTCACGGGCGTCTCCTTCACCATCTTGGACACCTGCTTGTAGGTCTTCTGCGATGGCACCGCTGCCTTGAGCTTGTCCATCACCACGCCCTCCACTACCGGCTGCTGGGGCTTGCTGTACAAGTCCCTCCTCAGCTGATCAAAGGACTTGAAGTTGTTGATGTTGCCCTGGAATAGCGCCCTGGACTCCGGGATGACAAAGTGCGTCACGGCCTGCACCGCCAGCGTCAGCACCTCGGCCAGCTTTGTTGGGTTGAACCGCTCGTCCGGCGGGATGTAGAAGTCCAGGTTGATCATGTGCTTGCGCGTCTCAGTTATGCCGTCTTCAGTTAACACATAAATCGTCGCAACAATTTTGCAAAGTGAAATGGTGGAAAGCTTCCTCTTGTGCTGCACTGCTGCCGTCGAAAAATAACATCAACCAATGGTGTGATGTGCGGGTTTAGTACCTTTCTTGAAGAGGGCGCGGCCAGTGCGGCAGCGACGCGGGTAGGGGTATGTGGCGGTGCCGCCGAGCACCGGACGGTCGTGATCCTCCTTGTCGGGGTTGCCGAGATCGTTGTAGTAGTCGTAGTCGTAGATGCGCTCCCAGTCCTTGCGCTCCCCACGGCCGTTCCCTCGCAGGCTCCGGAGTTCCTCTTCCCGTAGCAGCCGCAGTGCATCCGGCGTCTTTTCCGGCAGGTAGCTCTGCGATCGAGATCATATCATCAGGGAAGCTCGAGGAACGCAGTAGTTTCTTGCTGCAAATTAAATATACACCGAAAAGCTAATTATTGAGGTCGACCCAGACCGTGTTGATAAAGAAGATGCGGTCGGAGTTGGTCTTCTTGTATGGGTAGACCCAGGAGTTGCACTCGAAGTGGATGCTCCGGTCCTCGGCCAGCTCCAGCTGCACGTAGCGGAGGAAGAATTGATCGTTCTTAAGGCCGTTCTTGACGACGATGGCCCCCGGCGTGCCAAACTCGGTGTCGACCAAGAGTGTCACTTGGTACATCATCGTGCTCGTCTTCCCTGGGCCGTGCTTGGTTTTCTTGCCGCCACGCAGCGGCGCCTCCGCGCTCAGCCTTCCCTTCCCCGTGTCTGCAGTTGGACGCCAACAAAGTTGCAGAGACAAGTGGTGAGATCAGCTAGAGGCAGGCCTGGCACTGAATATTCATGGCTGGCGGAAGGAAGCAAGAAGACAACGTACTGTGGTCGATCTGCGTGCTGCTGAACAGGCGAAGCGTGGTGGTCTTCCCTGGCACGACCAGGCCGAAGTGGCAAGAGACGACCACCGTGCCATTGATGGCGATGTGGTTCTCCGGCGGCTGCACCGGGCTCCGGTGCCAGCAGAAAGGCATTTGCATCGGCCGATCCAGCACCTGGAGTAAGGACGGGGTGCTACTTGGCTGCTATAAGATCTTTACTGGCCCCTGTTGCAAACAATGGTTCCCATGCGGTTATATATACACACACATCATAGTGTGGGTTATATTCTTTGAGTGTGTGGACGTGCAACGATGGCATCGTTGATCTGGATTGGGCTGCAGGACCGAGCAAAGAAAAGGGGAAAGGGCTCGGAGAATGTGTGCCAGCCTTTGGGCTTACCCCTTGCATCTGATGCTGCTTTGGATTCTAGAGAGGGAAGCACAAAGTGTAGTTGCAAGCTCATCAGCTTATGCTTTTGGCACTGATGAAGATGTTCTCCTTTCTTTGGGGACAAACAACTTCTAGGGTGTCTCTGGCATGGTTACTTGGCATGATAGGGAATTGTAACTTGCCTGGGTACAGTGGTATTTGCACGCCTAGCTTGGATGTGGAAAGGAACCCTGCTGGGAGTGCCGGGGTGGTCGGTCAGTGTACTGGACATTTCGCACTCCTTTTTGACAGTTCGAACTTTGAAGGGACTGAGCTCAACCATGGTTTTAGAAGCCTTAAAATGATTATGCAGTGCGGTTTATTTTGGAAGGTGCGTGGTCTGGTTTGAAATGATGCATGCAGTGCGGTTTGATTTGAACCTGAAAGGTGAGCTGTGCTGGTCCCACGTGAGATGACATGACTTACTAAAATACTAGCATGGTGCAATTATGGTTCGTTTTTTTAGACATTTAGCACGAGAATGAGACAAAAAAATATTTTATAATACATTAAAATTAGATGACATGAGTCAGTAAAATAGTTTGGTACAATTTTATGGTTCGGTTTTTCGCGGACTAAAATTTAGTCACTATCACATGAAATATTTGACTACTAATTAGAAGTATCAGACAAAATTAATTAGAAAACCAATTACACTGATGGTGACTAATTGGCAAAACAAACTTATTAAGCCTAACTAGGCCATGATTGGATAGTATAATGCTACAGTAGACATGTGATAATGATGGATTCATTGAACTTAATAGATTCATCTGACAAATTAGTTTTCATCTGTGTAATTAGTTTTATAATTATATCAAATTTAATCCTAATAAGCATCCAACAATGAATAAACTGTAGTTCCTAGATCCAAACACTAGCTAAACCTTGGTGGATCAAACAGAAAAGGACTGTATCGCGCGGTTCATCATCATGAGGAATGGGTGATGTCTGGATACGATTCAACATCATTTACGCAGGATGGTGCAGATATGTTCTGCAAGAACATGATGAGAAGGAAACTTGCGCCTGTGCTTGGTTCTGCATATTCCCAAAGTGAGGATACCTAAAGCTTCAACCATAAATTGTGTTGTGTTGGGGTTCAAGCCTTCATCTTATGGTTCATATATGGGAGTTAGCAGTTCAAACTAGAAATTTTTTCAACAAAATGAATCCTTCTGCTCCATTCTCATTCATCTGGCAAACTCTGAATGAAAAGAAGATAATCAGATAAAAACAAGTCAAGAAAATAATTAGAAATTTATCACAGCTAACAATATAGCAGGATTCTTAGGAGCGAATAAAGACTATGGTGAGTAAAGAATAAATTATTGTCATAGTTGCTAATTAATTTTTGTGCTCTAAGTAACTTGATGCAGTCAATTTTATAAACTCATCTCATCCTATAATTGATGGGTATACATGCCCAAAGAATAAAAAAGCACACCATACCAAAAGAAGTTTTCAAAAAACTTGGTTCAACCACATGTTGTCACTTGAGTAGTTACACATCATTTTCTAGCTCCAATCAGTCCAATAAAAATAAGTGTTTAGGTGACAGTTTCCACTAGCCTGTTCGGTTGGCTGCTGGCTGATGGCTGGTGCTGGTTTGTTCTGAGAGAATAGTACTGCTGGCTGGTTGCGGCTGGTTGCTGGTGGCTGGTTCGTTCTGACTTCTGAGAGAAAAGTACTGCTGGCTGGTGGCTGATAAGCCGAGCGAAGGATGTCATGGTCATAGAAACTACTTACCAGGCCAAGAGCCTCTGCAGCTGTTTTGATGTTACCAGTAGTACAAACGCTCTGGAATAAAGTTAGAAGGTGAACCCTCTCAGCAACTTGCAAATTCTTTTCAAGTCCAGCGGCCACCATTTCTATCTCTGCCTGTAGGAGACAAAAAAAAAAAGTTATGTGTTTAGCAATAGGATAATCATCCAGTAAACAAACTTAGCAGTGCAAATATATACATAGATCTGTTATTTAGTTAAAAAAATATTCATCAATCAGCAGAATTAATCATCTTAAGACCAGGTTACCAAAATATGCGGCTATGTGATGGGGAAACTCAGGTATTTGAATAGATTCATGTCAAAAGTATTCATCAAACTGACACAGGAAAACTAAGCTTTGTATGAGATGTAGACAATAAGAGTTGATAATGCTAATCATGTAGATCTCCAGTTTCTAAACACGTCTAAAAAACGTAGTTGGGCTTTCTTGCTGCACAGATATAACTTTGTCTAAGAGTTATACTTGGGTATGTTAAACTGGTTAAACTTGAATAGACTGGCAGTACAGAACTGAACTATGCAAGCCCACAAGCACAATTTGGAACCCTCATAATTTGACAGGAGTGTTAGGCCATAGAATATGCCATCTGTGGATATCCTAGCTGCTATAGATATCTGATGTAAATCAGCGATTAGTTTCTATAGATAGCAGATGTAAATCAGGGATTAGTTACCATAGGTAGTAGATGTAAATCAAGGGAATTATCCTTGCCTTGTACAGCAAGGCCAGCCGGCCCTATATAATAGAAGGCGCCCCCCTCCCATTGAGGTGTGGCCAATTGCCGCCCAATCTAATTCTCTACATCGTCGACCCTGGCACCCCAGATCATGTCTATCGTTTGCAGAAATCCTTGTATGGATTGAAGCAGGCTCCGTGGGCCTGGTACCAGCGCTTCGCCACCTTCCTCCGGAAGCTCGGCTTCGTCGCCTCCACCTCCGACACGTCCCTTTTCATTTTCCGAGAGGGGACGAGTCTCGCCTACCTCCTGTTGTACGTCGACGACATCGTTCTCACCGCCGCCCTCCTGCAGCGCATCATGACTCGGCTGAGCTCTGAGTTCGCCATGACGGATCTTGGCGCTCTTCGCCACTTCCTCGACATTGCTGTCACGCGTTCCTCCGATGGCCTCTTCCTCTCCCAGCGACAGTACGCCATCGAGCTTCTTCAGCGTGCGGGCATGGCTGAGTGTCATCCGACATCAACACCTGTTGACACTCGCGCCAAGCTATCCGCGACCGACGGGGATCTACTGTCAGAGAGGGACACATCTGAGTACAGGAGCTTGGCGAGAGCTCTCCAGTACCTGACGCTGACTCGTCCTGATCTGGCGTATGCTGTTCAGCAGGTGTGCCTCTTCATGCACGCCCCCCGCGAGCCTCACTGTGCGCTCATAAAGCGCATCCTCCGCTTCGTCCAAGGGACTCTTTCCTCGGGTCTTCACATTGGCATCGGGTCTGTCGATAAATTGACTGCCTACTCTGACGTTGATTGGGCTGGCTGCCCAGACTCTCGACGATCCACCTCCGGCTTCTGCGTCTATCTCGGTGACACTCTGGTTTCCTAGTCCTCCAAGCGCCAGACCACGGTGTCCCGCTCCAGCGTCGAGGCAGAGTATCGGGTTGTGCCTCACGTTGTGGTTGAGTGTTGTTGGCTTCGACAGTTACTCCAAGAACTCCACATCCAGCTGCCCTCCGCCACTGTCGTTTTCTGCGACAATGTCAGCACCGTCTACATGACGGCCAACCCCGTCCACCACAAGCGAACGAAGCACATCGAGATCGACATTCACTTCGTCCGCGAAAAGGTGGCCCTTGGTGAGATTCGAGTTCTCCATGTGCCCTCCTCTCACCAGTTCGCCGACATCATGACTAAAGGGCTCCCGACAAAGACTCTTTCGAGAATTTCGATCCGGCCTCGCGTCGGGAGCCTCCCGCGCAAGCTGCGCGGGCGGGTGTTAGGCCATAGAATATGCCATCTGTGGATATCCTAGCTGCTATAGATAGCTGATGTAAATCAGGGATTAGTTTCTATAGATAGCAGATGTAAGTCAGGGATTAGTTACCATAGGTAGTAGATGTAAATCAAGGGAATTATCCTTGCCTTGTACAGCAAGGCCAGCCGGCCCTATATAATAGAAGGCGCCCCCCTCCCATTGAGGTGTGGCCAATTGCCCCCGCCCCAATCTAATTCTCAACAAGGAGTATCAACATTCAAGAGGCACAAAAGGGATATGGGTTGAAAACAGAACATGTGCAAAAAAATGCCAAAAGCCAAGCTTTCAAGTTCTATAACCGAATGCGTACAGAATTGTCCTCAGGAGGAAACATGTTATGAATTCCACAAATCTTCAAAAGCTCATCCAGTGCTTCTTGTCGTTTTCCTTGAATCTCAAGGGCCTGGGACCATAAAAATATGGAATCAAAATGACCATGAGATAAGGGCTACTGGTATCTATAGGAGTCTAAATGCTTCCATACCCAGCATTGTAAGAAACATGTACGTGTCCGAGCAGCAACTGAAGCACGCACAAGAGTGGCAGCATGAGACTTGTCCAATCCAACATTGGTGGCAAGACCAGCAAGAAAATGCCTTGGATTCTCACCATTAACTTGTACTGCTCCAACATCCTGTGCTGCTCTTTATTAAGCACCAATATCAAGATCCAGATCAAGAATGGAAAACATATATGGTAAAAAAGGTACAAAGCAGAAATATACAAACAGCTGAAGAACTGTCACACCCGGTTTATAAACAAAACTAAGTGCATACCTGTATGTCAGGATCAAGTTTCATGCATATAGTTGACAAATCATGCAAAAAGAAAGGTTCTCAGAGATTTATGCATAATCTTGGAAACAGAGGCTCCAACTTCACAGGCAATCGACTGAGGGTTGTGTATACCTAAAACTCAGCAACATCTTCATAGCAGCTTCCTCTTTTTGAGCAACATTATTTATAGCAAGGATGAGCACATGTCGTACTCAGCAAGTGTGGGAAAAATATGAATGCGGAGGCTTAAACAAGGAAAGGCTGACAGGTTGACTGCATTAAGCAGTTTTAGTTAGTCAAATTTTATTAGCATCTCATTACTAAGATATGAGTATATAACAACCCAAATTAACAGAAGCATAAGCCATAAGCATATCGCAGAAGCATATGTCACGGGCGGAGGAAGCTGGAAGGTTAGAAGGGGGAATTTGGCGGAGATTGTATTCAAAAGAGGTGGCCGGACGTGACCCTGGACCTCGACGGCGCGGCGGAGCAGCAGGGATCTCACGGCGCGGCAGGTCACGAGAGGCCAAGGTACAATCTACTAAGCCTGAACTAGATCCCTCGGCTTATAAACTGCCTGAGGCTAACTAACTTCCTAATCAAGTAATATCTCTAACAAATCTTAACAAACCAAAAGCTAAGCCTAAGCCTAATCCTGGGCGCCTGTGCCTCCCTGCTGTCTGACACACCGGCCAAACGTCCGGCCGTACATGACATCTCTCCCCTCCTTCAAAGCAGCTCGTCCTCGAGCTGAAAGGAAGGGAACTGCTCGCGAAATTCCTCCAGATCGACCCACACTGACTCCACTGCAGGGGCATCCTTCCATCGGACCAAAAGTTGACGCTTGCCATGAGCAATTATGCTATTCAGCACCTTCTCAGGAAGCACCACCATGTGACCATGCTCAATAGGTGGCAACGGCGGTCTGTTCTGGCGGAGTCCCATGGAACGGCTTCAGGAGGCCAATATGAAACACATCATGGATTTTAGCAGTCGCTGGCAACAGCAGCTTGTATGCAACATCACCCACGCGCTCCACTACCTGAAACGGCCCGAAGAACTTAGGCCCAAGCTTGCCACGCCCCTGCACTTGGAGAGAAGCAACCGGATGGTGTAGCAGACGAAGCCAAACCCACTGTCCTGGCGAGAACTCCACAGGCATGTGCTTTCGATCATAGATGGATTTGTAGTGCTGTTGTGCCTGCTCCAGCCGATCCCGAACCTCAGACAGAAATGCGTCTCTGTCCCTCATGGCCTTGTCCACTACTGGCATCCTGGCATCCCCATGCTCATAAGAACGGATAGGAGGCAGCCAACCATAAACTACCTCAAACAGTGATGTCTTGAGAGATTACCGGTATGAAGAATTGTAGCAGAATTCTGCCCAAGGCAGCCACTCCAACCAATTCTGTGGACGATCCCCTGTCAGACACCGTAGGTACATCGAAGTAATCTTGTTCGTCGCCTCAGATTGCCCGTCTGACTGTGGATGGAACGCCGAAGTGAACTGCAGCTTTACACTGGCCAGGTGAAAGAGCTCACGCCAAAACGAGCTGGTGAACACCGGATCTCTGCCGCTGATGATGGAAGACGGAACGTCATGGAGCCGCACATGCCATGGAGCCGCACTATCTCGGAGAAAAACACCCGAGCCACCGAAGTCGCCGTATATGGATGACTCAACGGAATGAAATGGGCGGCCTTCGAGAACCGATCCACCACCGTTAGAATTACTGTCTTGCCGTTTACCTTGGGCAGAGCCTCCACAAAGTCCATGGCCACATCAGCCCACAACGTAGTAGGGACCTCCAGAGGCTGTAGAAGGCCTCCGGGCTGCAGATGCTCACTCTTGTTACGCTGGCAGACCGTACAGGCCCGCACGAAGTCCTGGATGACCACTCTGTCATTTGGTGTA
This sequence comes from Cenchrus americanus, assembly GCA_947561735.1. Taxonomy (NCBI): domain Eukaryota; kingdom Viridiplantae; phylum Streptophyta; class Magnoliopsida; order Poales; family Poaceae; genus Cenchrus; species Cenchrus americanus. The sequence goes on along the minus strand of OX387239.1, from coordinate 140,386,638 downwards.
TGGAAGTCAGCCCGAAGAGGGTGGAGTGTCTTATGCACCCCCTCGTGACTGGCACCATGGACGAGCTGCAGGATAGCAGGCCGGCTTGCCGAGGAAGGAGCGATGTACACCCGCCCGTTGAAGAGGATGAGGCCGTCGACAACAAGTCCAAGGTGCCGTATTGGCGCCACCGCGGATGCCGTCACAGAGCTGGGACAGCTCGACGTCGCCATTGATCTCCTGGCGCAGATCATCGAAGAGGGCGAACTGCGGGGCCGAGAGTGCCATGGCCTCAGCAGAGCACTCGTCACGGTGAGACAGGGCGTCGGCGACGACATTCAGTGCTCCAGGCTTGTACTCCACCACGAAGTCGAACCCCAGCAACTTGTTGGCCCACTGGTGCTGTGGAATCGTGGTCAGGCGCTGGTCGAGGAGGAAACACAGGCTCCTGTGATCGGTGCGGATCACGAATCGCCTCCCCCAGAGATACGGGCGCCAATGTCGCACGGCCTGGGCCAGGCCGATGAGTTCCCGTTCGTAGGTGGCGAGCTTGGAGTAGCGGGGTGCGATGGGTCGGCTGAAGAAGGCCAACGGACCCGCACCCTGGTGCAGCACAGCACCCACGCCCGAACCAGACGTGTCACACTCAACGATGAAGTCGCAATCGAACGCCGGAAGCTGCAAAACTAGAGCTGACGTTAGTGCTTGCTGAAGCTCGCGGAAGGCACGGTCAGTGTCGTCGTTCCGGCGGAACCCCTCCTTAAGAAGAGCGGTGAGTGGCGCTGCCATGGCACTGAAGTTGCGGATGAAACGGCGGTAGTAGCCCGCCAAGCCGAGGAAGTCGCATACTGCCTTTGCTGACTTGGGCACCGACCAGTCCATCACCGCCTGCACCTTGAACTTGTCCATGGCGGCGCCCTCTGCCGAGATGACATGACCAAGGTAGGCCATGGAGGAGCGCCCGAACTCACACTTCGACTGCTTGAGAAAGAGCTGGTGGTCCTGCAGCGTACAAAACACTGTGCGAACATGGCGGAGGTGGTCCGACCATGACGAGCTGTAGATCAAAATATCGTCAAAGAACACAAGGACAAATCGGCGAAGAAAAGGAAGCAACACGTCATTCATCAGCGCCTGGAACGTGGCTGGAGCATTGGTCAAGCCAAAAGGCATGACCAGGAACTCACACAGTCCTTAATGTGTGCGGAAGGCCGTCTTCGCGATGTCGTCAGGATGCATCAACACCTGATGATAACCGGAGCAGAGGTCGAGCTTGGTAAAGAACCTTGTGTCGGTGCGGAATATGGTCCCGACACTAACCAGTAGATAGCGCCGTGGTCTATCCCTCAATGGTCGATGCTAAGTAACAAGTGACACAGAGATTTATCCTGGTTCCGGCCGAGGGGGCCGTACGTCCAGCAGGGGCGTGCTCGGGGCACTATATTACTTAGCACCGGGGGTGCTTGTAGTGGGGCTGATACAAGCAAGGCGGGAGAGGAAGCGTGGCTTCCAAGTCCCTGGAGGAGTGGCTGAAGATATTGTGGGAGAATGAGTGCGAGTACGTGGTGGGTGGTGTTGGGTCTCTGTTCGTCTGTCTGTCCTTCTCCCCCTGCGGCTGGGGGTTCGCCCCCCCTTTTATAGATCAAGGGGGCGGCGGGTTACATGCGCGCCGCGCGACCTAGCTATGTGGAGAAGTGCGACGTGCTACGGTGTAGAGTGGGCGGCCGTCCGGGCGATCCTCGCAGCGATCTGGTCATCATGGCCTGACTTGTACCCGAACAGTGGCGGTTCGAGGGTCGGAGAGCAACGGATGGCGGTGATGTCCTCTGGTAGGCTCGAGGGAGGTGGCGACGCAAGCTTGTACGGAGTACGGGGGGTAGGCGAACGGCGTTCCTTCCCCAACGCGCTTCACGGGGGCGGAGTTGTTGCTACGGGGTCCGGCGTGCGCCCGCACGCGCGGGTACGGCGGCCACGCCGTTACGGGGCCGGGATGGCGATCCACCGGCCTAGCGCCTCCACCTAACCCCCCGTAGGGTCACGGGGAAAGTAAATCGAGGGTGCGCCCGGCCCCCTTCGAGGGTCCGGCGCGTTAGCCGCATCGGGAGTGGGTGCGCGGTGTCACGGGGGCCGACACCGGCCGTACCGCACGGTCCCTCCCCACGGGGGTGGGGATGGGCTCCTCCCCCGGGGAGTTGGTGCGGCGGCACGGGGCGCGAGCCCCGGCGCATGATGGCGCCGCCCCGCCCGTGTCGTGGCGTTAAACGCCCGTGTACGGGGCCGGCGCACGCGTGCGGGGGCGCCCGTGAGCGTGGCGGGCCCCCGCCGAGGGCGGGACGTACCCTCGAGCGAGGCGAGACCCGCTCGAGGGGGAGTGAGCCCTCGAGCGGGGCGGAACCGCTCGAGGGAAGAGTTGCCCCTCGAACGGGGCGGAGCCCGCCCGAGGGGGAGCGCGCCCTCGAGCGAGGGCGAGCCTCGCTCGAGGGGACTTCTAAGAGGGCCGTCTTGGTAGGCCGTCGGGGTCCCCGCGGCGTGGGCCGTGTCCTGCATGGTTAGGCACCTGCATGGTTAGGCTTAGCGTGTTTCGGTGTGGTTGCGGGTTTTAAGTGAGGATTCCCCCGTCGTTTAAGGGGACCCCTAGGGCTGTCCCCGACACCTTGCGCCACGAAGCTCATCCAGCAGTTCTTCCACCACCGGGATTGGAAATTTGTTCTTAACCATGGCAGCATTCAGTGCGCGGTAGTCGACACAGAAGCACCACGTCCCATCACGCTTGCGGATCAGCAGAGACGGCGAGGAGAATACAGACGAAATGTGCCTGATGATGCCCGAGCGTAGCATCTCATCACATTGACGTTCCAGCTCGTCTTTCTGTAGGTGGGCGTAGCGGTAGGGTGACACAGCGACGGCGTTGGTTCCGGGCTTGAGGCGGATACGGTGGTTTAGGTGGCGTCGAGGCGACGGGCCCTAAGGCTCCTGGAACAAACTCGCGAACTCCTCCAGTAGCGCATCGAGGAGGTCGCCGTCGCTGGCTGTCATTGCGACCGAGGTTGGGCTTGCGTCCACACCGCGCCACAGGATGCGCGCGCCGCCACGAGAGAACGCGAGCGTGCTGAGCGAAATCCCCAGAGAATCGGCCCCAGGGTACCGAGCCACTGCACGCCCAAGACCATGTCGTAGTCACTGAGGGAGCGCATAGAGGTCGATGTCGAACGGCTCCCATCCGATGAGCACAGTCTGGGCCAGCGCCTTGCCTAGCGACGCGATGTGGTCTCCGTTCGCCACGGACACGCTCAGGCCGGCGCTCGGTTGAAGGCGAACGACCACCCGTCTTGCCATGTCGACGTCGATGAAGCTGTGGGACGACCCGGAGTCGAGCAGGGCGACAGCCATGGCTTCGCCAATGGAGACATAGACCTTCATGGTCTGGAACCCACGGGCGCAAGCCCATGATGGCGTGCAGGGAGATCCCCGGCGCGCCCGTGTGACCTGTGAGTGTGGCGCACTCAAATTCTTCCTCAACCTCCTCCTCGTCGTCCGCGGCATCCGCGATTTTGAGGACAGCTTCTTGCACCTATGGCCCACGACGAATTTCTCATCGCAATTGTAGCACAATCCGTCTGCATGGCGCTGGGCCATCTCGGATGGGGAGAGGCGACGCCGCGGGAGCGTGGAGGACAGGGCCGAGGACTTGCCCGCGCCCGGCACGGTAGAGGATGCGGACGGCACCTGTTGTGCGCTAGGGGCCTTAATCGCGGCGGCCGGGGAGGAGGCTTGGTGCCGTTGGCGTCCTCCACGGGCGAGCGCTGGGTCTGCCGGCCCGAGCTGCATGCGCTGCTCATACGCGCGGGCGAGCATGATGGCGTCGTCGAGGTTGGCTGGCCTGCGAAGGGCGACGTCCGTCTTCAAGGGGTTGACCAGTCCCGCGGTGTAGATGTGGACGAGCTGCTGCTCGGTGAGGTCTGCGTCGCGACAGGCAAAGGCGAGGAACTGGTCTGTGTGTTCCTCGACGGAGCCCGTGCGACGCAGGAGCATGAGCTCGCCGACGGGGCTATCTGTCATGGGCAAGCTGAAACACTGGTGCACCAATTGGGCGAAACGGCGCCACGATAGGGTCCCAGCGGTGAGCTCGAGTCGAGCATACCAGAGTTGCGTCGCGCCGGTGGCGTACCAGACACAGCGGCGCTCCGGAGTACCCTGCCCCCGGAAGAACGTCTCACAATGGTTCAACCAAGGCAGGGGATCTTCTTTCCCGTCGAATGTGAGGAATTCCAGGTGGACGTGAGGGTCAATCGACTATCGGGAAGTCTTCCTCCTCCTCGTACGCGCCCCTGAAGAAATCTAGCGACGGCTCGAATCGATCTCTGGGCGGCGGCTGCTGCTTGGGATCGGGCGGCGGCAGGTGCCTGGAGCCTTTCTTGGGCAGCTCGGAGGAGTGGTTGGTGTCGGAGGCCCTCGAACGCCAACCCCTTGCCGTCGCGCTGCACCTTCTCCGCGCGGATGAGAGCGAGGTTGAGCGCCCGGATTTGCTCGGAGTTCTCGAACGCGGCGGACTAGAGCGTGACGACCTTGGTCGGAACCGATGCGAGCTAGTCCGCCACGGGCGTGACGGGGGCCACCTTGTCGAGCTACTCCTTCATGTCGTCGATTTTGGCGGACAGCTTCTCGAGCAGCTCCTTCATGTCGTCGCTGCTCCCCATGGACATGGAACGAGGCTCGACTGATACCAAGTTGTCACGGGCGGAGGAAGCTGGAAGGTTGGAAGGGGGAATTTGGCGGAGATTGTATTCAAAAGAGGTGGCCGGACGTGGCCCTAGACCTCGACGGCGCGGCGGAACAGCAGAGAGCTCACGGCACACCAGGAGAGGCAGGTCACGAGAGGCCAAGGTACAATCTACTAAGCATGAACTCTAATCTCTCTAATCTCTCCAACTTCCTAATCAAGCAATATCTCTAACAAATCTTAACAAACCAAAACTCTATCTCTAACAAACCAAAAGCTAAGCCTAATCCTGGGTGCCTATGCCTCCCTGCTGTCTGACACGCCGACCAAACGTCCGGTTGTACATGACAGCATAACCATAACATAAACCACAATTTAAGTCTATCTTCAAGTTTATTAATAATGTGAGGGTCCAGGCTGCTCTTGACGTGGACACGACTAATCAATTAGTTTTACACTATGCAGATGTTATACACTTTCACCACAAGTTGCATAAAAGTTCCGAAGAACTTTGAACCCAACCACGCGATGCTGATGAGGCATCATACCACAATATCGAAGTGTGATTGCATATGGACACTACGAGGCCTTTACAAAGATTCTCTCACGTGTAGCAACCCACTAGGTTTCAGGTTGAAGCAGTGCATAAACCTCTATCAAGACTGAGAAGCTACCATAGAGCAGATTGGAACAAGTCTCTGTACTGTCTGTACTGTTGGTCTTTGTGGGGCTGGTCTTTGTGGGGCTGCAGCAGCACAAGGTACTTGTGTAGGGCTGCAGCATGGTAGTATTCCCCAGCATCTTGGACTGCTTTATGGCAGCAGTTAGGCAGCATCTAGGACAGCAGTTAGACTGGGATCTTAAACTAGAATTCGGCATATGCTTGGCTGGCTAGCAGCCCCAGAAGCCCTATAAATATGTATCCCCAACCCCCTTGGGTTGGCATGGCATTGTAGTATGTTTGAGAAAGAAACCAGAAAATTCCCAACCTCTCGTTGTCATCCTCACTCTCAATGAGAGTGAAAATTCAACTACTAACATCCGGTATCGAGCCGTACTATCCCGTAGCCTAAACATCTCCTCGCTCCCTTCCCTCCACGCCCTCACAGCGGCCACGGCTAGCAGCAGCACCGACCGCCCCTGCTCACCCTTCTCCCTCCATACGGACAAGCGGCAGCTCGTCGATGGAGGAACCTCCCCACGTAGCTGCAGCGGCCCCCGGCAGCGAGCCATGTCCGCAAGGCACTCTCGGCACTCGGTCGCCTCGAGCGTGCGGCGCGGCGGAGAGGCCGAGCTCGCTGCGCGGGGAGGAGCGCGAGCGAGTAGCGGCAGAGATTGCCACGGCAGCGGCAAGGGCGTCGAGGCCGGCGGCGGCGGAGCCGGCAGCAGCCGGGGGCGGAGGTGGAGGCGAGAGGCGGCGGTAGCGCAGCACATGCGGCGGCAGCGGAGGCCGACGCTCGCGCAAGCAACGCCGGCAGCTCCGTCCGTGCCGACGATAGTGCCGACGCGGACCTCGAGTTGCCGGCCGGGGAGGCCGCACAAGACCGGTGCCACGGTGGGCGGCCTCCCACGCCCACGGCGGTGGCGCTCTTGCCGGAGGCTCCGCCCCGGTGGCGGCGCTCCGAGCGCAGGCGCGCTCGGCGGCGGCGTCCCGGCGGAGGCGCGCCGGCGGTGGTGCTCTGTGGGAGGCGCGCACGGCGGTGGCGCTCTAGGCGGAGGTGCGCCCGGCGGCGGAGGCGGCGGCGCTCCGCACGGCGCGCGCGTTGGAGGCCCAGCGGTTGCGGGAGAGGGTTGCTCAGCTGGAGGCTGAGATGGCCCATGACCAACGGCAGAGCGCGCCCCTCATAGGCGGCGTGGCTCCCTCTCCCCTGACCGGCACCAAGGTCACTACGGGTCCCGGTCGTCATCAGGGACGGCGGGTGGCCTACCCTCACCAAGACCAACTACGTCGAGTGGGCCGCAATCATGAAGATCAGGCTCCAGGTGCGGCACATGTGGGAGGCGATCCAGTACGACGACGTCGACTACGATGAAGGTCGACGGGCGTTGGACGCCCTCGTTGCTGTTGTCCCGCCCGAAATGCAGTTCTCACTCTCTCAGAAGGAGGCTGCCAAGGAGGCTTGGGACGCCATTGCTGCGGCACGCATTGGCAGCGACTGCGCCCACAAGTCCACACTGCAGACGCTCCGCAAGGAGTGGGAGAACCTGGCTTTCAAGCCGGGTGAGGACATCGACGACTTCGCCCTCCGCCTCAACACCCTGATGCAAAAGTTGGTGCAGTTCGGCGACGGCACCTACGACGAGGAGAGAGCCATAGAGAAGCTTTTCCGCTGTGTCCCTGAGAAGTACAAGCAAATGGCTCTCGGGGTCGAGTCCCTGGTTGACCTCTCCACAATGACGATCGAGGAGGCGATTGGTCGCCTCAAGGTCGTCGACGCCGACAAGCCACAACCTCCATCGGGACCTGTCACCATTGGCGGGAGGCTCCACTTCGCTGGGAAGCAGTGGGAGGTCTACCGAGGTGACGGGGAGAAGGGGGAGCCTTCTTCCGCGACAGGAGGCCACAAGCGCGGTAAACCGCGCAAAGCGGGGAAGCAAGCTGCCGGCAAGCCAAAGCCGGCACCAGACGATGCCTGTCGCAACTGTGGCAAGCTTGGCCATTGGGCCAAGGAGTGTCGACAGCCACGACGCGGCCAGGCCCACATCGCCCAGGCAGAGGAGGAGGAGCCAGCTCTGCTCCTCGCACACGCAAGCATCGAGCTACCTCCGGCGGCGTCAGCTGTAGCGGCACTTCTCTCGACGAGCCGAAGGAACAGGCCCTCCTCGGTGATGGCTCCGGCGACGACAAGACTGACGCGTGGTGCCTCGACACCGGTGCCATCCATCACATGACCGGTCGACGGGAGTTCTTCACCGAGCTTGACTCCAGCGTTCGAGGCTCCGTCAGGTTTGGAGATGCCTCCGGCGTGGAGATCAAGGGCGTCGGCTCTGTGATCTTCACAGGCTGCTCACCGGACTCTACTACGTCCCGACATTGAGGAACTCCATCATCAGCGTGGGCCAGCTGGACGAGAATGGCTCACGCGTGATGGTCGAGCACGGAGTCATGAGGATATGGGATCGCCAGCATCGCCTTATCGCCAAGGTAACCAGGGGTGCAAATTGGCTCTACGTTCTCCATGTGCAGGTGGCACAACCCTTCTGCCTCACTGCTTGCCGGGACGACGAGGCGTGGCAGTGGCACGAGCGCTTCAAGCACCTCAACTTTGAGGCCCTGAAGCGGCTCAGTGCCAAGGAGATGGTGTGAATCCTGCCATGCCTCGACCATGTGGAGCAGTTCTGCGACGTCTGCGTGCTAACGAAGCAGAGGCGGCTCCCCTTTCCCCACCAGGCGAGCTTCCGAGCCATGGAGCGGCTCGAGCTCGCACACGGGGACTTGTGTGGCCCAGTGACACCGGCCACACCAGGAGGACGACGCTACTTCATGTTGCTCGTCGACGACCACTCCCGCTACATGTGGGTGTTGGTTCTCGGCAGCAAGGGAGAGGCTGCAGACGCCATCAGGCGAACGCAGGCTGCTGCGGAGGCGGAGTGCGGCCGCAAGCTGCGCGTGCTGCGCACCGACAACGGTGGCGAATTCACGGCGACTGAGTTCGCGTCGTACTGCGCTGATCAAGGCATTCAGCGCCACTACTCCGCACCCTACAGCCCGCAGCAGAACGGCGTCGTCGAGCGGCGCAACCAGACGGTTGTAGGGATGGCCGGGCCCTCCTCAAGCAGAGGGGGATGCCGGCTATCTTCTGGGGAGAGGCCGTGGTGACGGTTGTCTACATCCTCAACCGCTCGCCTACCAAGGCGCTCGAGGGCAGGACACCATACGAGGCCTGGCATGGGCGCAAGCCGGCGGTCTCCCACCTGCGGGCTGCGGGTCTTCGACTGCCTCGCTTTTGCCAAGGAGCTTGGCCACGTCAGCAAGTTCATCGGCTACGCGGAAGGCTCGAAGGCCTATCGCATCCTCGACCCGAAGACACAGCGTGTGCGCACGACGCACGACGTTGTGTTCAACGAAGGGCGGGGATGGGCGTGGGACAAGGCGGTGGACGACGGCTCGACTCCGACTCACGACGACTTCACTATCGAGTACGTCCACTTCGAGGAAGTTGGAGGAGTGGGCAGCTCCTCTGCGCCGAGCATGCCTACCCCAGTACCCGAGCCTCCACCGACTCCGACGTCCACTACGCCGGCAGCACCACGTTCTCGAGCCACGGCTCGAGCTGCGGCGCACGCTACTCCAGCAACTCCACGCTTTCCAGCCACGACTTCAACTGCGACGAGCTCTCCGCCGACTCCGCCACAGCTGGCGACTCCCCGTACTCCGGCACCGATGCCACATGCCCCGGCACCGACAGCCACCCCCCGGGCACGTCTACTTCAGCACCAGCTCATGTTGAGCCCAGCCCGGTTGCGTTCGCCACCCCGCTCTCCCACGATGAGGAGCGCATCGACGTGTGCTACGACAGTGAGCCGCTGCGGTACCGTACGATGGAGGACCTTCTCGGCGACCAACCAGTGCCGGGACTCGTGCCACACGACTTGGAGGCGCAATTGCACCTTGCGTGCGACGACGGCGAGCCTCGGTCGTTCGCAGAGGCTGAGCGAGACGCGGCATGGCATGCCGCGATGAAGACGGAGATGGATGCGGTTGAGCAGAATCGCACCTGGGAGCTTGCTGATATCCCTCGTGGTCACCGCACGATCACCCTTAAGTGGGTGTTCAAACTGAAGAGGGATGAAGCTGGCGTCGTCGTCAAGCACAAGGCTCGCCTAGTGGCATGAGGTTTCGTGCAGCAGGAGGGGGTCGACTTCGACGATGCTTTCGCCCCCGTAGCACGGATGGAGTCTGTGTGGCTCCTTCTTACGCTGGCTGCCCAGGAGGGCTGGCGCGTCCACCACATGGACGTCAAGTCGGCGTTTCTTAACGGCGACTTGAAAGAGGTTTATGTGCACCAGCCGCCGGGTTTTGCAATCCCCGGCAAGGAGGGCAAGGTGCTGCGCCTGCGCAAGGCCCTCTACGGCTTGCGGCAGGCACCGAGGGCATGGAATGCCAAGTTGGATTCCACACTCAAGAGGGTGGGCTTCGAGCAAAGCCCGCACGAGGCGGCCGTCTACCGGCGGGGTAGTGGAGGAAACACCCTGCTGGTAGGCGTCTACGTCGACGACTTGGTGATCACCGGCACCAAGGAAGCAGAAGTGGCAGCGTTCAAGGAAGAAATGAAGGCCACTTTCCAGATGAGTGACTTGGGGCCTCTCTCCTTCTACCTGGGGATTGAGGTGCACCAAGACGACTCCAGGATCACACTTCGACAGACTGCCTACGCCAAGCGCATCGTTGAGCTAGCAGGGCTCACCGACTGCACAAAGCCCGGGTTGAAGCCCCTAAAGGGGATTTTTTTCAGCCAACATCCAGCCTTAGTGGCCCCTCTCTGATAAGGTTTGAAAGTTTTCAAAACGAACCCAGCTCCCACTCCGATGGAGGAGAGGCTGAAGCTGAGCCGTGATAGCACAGCAGAGGTGGATGCTACACAGTACCGGCGTCTTGTGGGGAGCCTTCGCTACCTTGCCCACACACGGCCGGACTTGGCGTTCTCCGTTGGCTACGTTAGTCGGTTCATGCAGCGACCGACGACGGAGCACCAAGAGGCTGTGAAGAGGATCGTCCTATGTCGCGGGGACTCTCGACCACGGCCTCTTCTACCCGAGGTGCCCCGGGGAGGCACACTTCGTCGGGTACAGCGACAGCGACCACGCTGACGACATCGACACTAGCAAGAGCACCAGCGGGATCCTCTTCTTCCTTGGCAAGTGTCTTGTCGGTGGCGTCGACCAAACAGGCAGGTGGTGGCCCTGTCCAGCTGCGAAGCCGAGTACATCGCGGCCTCCACCGCTTCGACTCAGGCGATCTGGCTTGCTCGACTGCTCGGTGATCTCCTTGGCAGAGACACTAGAGCGGTGGAGCTCCGAGTGGACAGCAAATCCGCTCTGTCCCTGGCGAAGAACCGCGTTTTCCATGAACGGAGCAAGCACATCCGGGTGAGGTATCACTACATCTGAGGCTGTTTGGAGGAAGGGAGCATCAAGGCAGGCTACATCAACACTAAGGATCAACTTGCCGATCTGCTCACCAAGCCTCTTAGGAGGATCAGGTTTTTGGAGCTCTGCTCCAAGAGCGGGATGGTTCAGATATCTCCCAAGACAGCACACAAGACTTAGGGGGAGAATGATGGATAAGTCTCTGTACTGTTTGTACTGTTGGTCTTTGTGGGGCTGGTCTTTGTGGGGCTGCAGCAGCACATGGTACTTGTGTAGGGCTGCAGCAGGGTAGTATTCCCCAGCATCTTGGATTGCTTTATGACAGCAGTTAGGCAGCATCTAGGACAGCAGTTAGACTAGCATCTTAGACTAGAATTCGGCATATGCTTGGCTGGCTAGCAGCCCCAGCAGCCCTATAAATATGTATCCCCGACCCCCTTGGGTTGGCATGGCATTGTAGTATGTTTGAGAAAGAAACCAGAAAATTCCCAACCTCTCAGTGTCATCCTCACTCTCAATGAGAGTGAAAATTCAGCTACTAACAGCGGATGGTGGAGGATGGCGGCAAGGACGGCGCGGGGGTGCCGTCGAGGCGGGCGCGAGGGAGCGAGGGAGAGGAGGCAGCTAGGGTTAGGAATCTCCCGGCTCCCTAAGGAAGTCGGAAAGAATATTATGTTTCTGCTTAATCCAAACGAAGAGTTTACAAAAGTATTCATGATTGTCACACTTTTCTAATTAAACCCTTAAGACTCCTGGAAAATAAATCAAGTTGGGCTCGTGGCCCACATGCCGGCGCGTCCCCCTGGACACGTCTGGTGCGGCGCCGGCCGAAGGTGATGCTGGTCATAACATGAGTACACTCAATTTCACAAAGGATTGTGATTTTTATTTAAAAGCATCTAGCAGATTGACTTGATAATGGGTAGAACCTGTAGCAATGCACGGGCAGTTCTGCTAGTTAAAAAAAAATATCTATATTTGGTGGATCATTTCGTTTGGTAGAAAAATATATGCAGCGCACAATTTTGATTTAGTCTCTGCACACAAGAAAATGGGCAGGGACAGCTATGAATCAATAACACAGTAGAAAGGATTGAACAAGAAAGTCAGGGGTAATAATCTCTATCAAAGCTTTGATGGTCAACAATGGCAAGTTACAGGCAGTGAGACTTGCGACATGGGTGGCTTATTTCATATTACCCTTTTTGCAATAACAGATTTAAGATTTTATACAGTTGCAATTATAAAAGATTATTCCTCTGAAACCATGGACAAAAGCAAAATATACCTGCTGCAATCATCTAGAACAAAGTTTACTGCTGCTCTATAGAAAGAACTACGAGCATTCTCAGTGTCAAAGGAGACCTGTACGCCAGATATCTTGCATAGTTGCCTAAGCTGCATAAAAAAGCAATATATGAATAGGCAACACCAGCAAGCATATGGAACAAGATGCACATCAATCCAGTAATTATTCAGGCAACCAAAGATTGTGAGATTTTTTTTTGTATCATTTAACTGAAAAATCACACTGTTAGAATTAGGTTTATTGGGGTATGAAAGGAATAAACAACTCCTAATGCATGTATCACTGCATTGAGTAAAGTTTGTGATGAGTCACAAGCAAAAGGTAGTTTCCTTTAGGTCCAAGGATTATTGCTACGCATCCAACTTCAAAGTCCTTGATTTCTACTAAAATTGAGAAACCAAATGACTATGAACTATGAGAAGACAACATTTCCAACAAGGGAAGCTACCTATGTGATTAGTAAACCTGAAGGATCTTGATTCCATAGGACTAAACTAGTCTTGCTGATGTCTCCAAGTACACATCTTGCTTCTAATAAGATAGGGTCAGAAGTGGATACTAAAGCTTCTCAAACAAAATACTACACACTAGGAAGAAATTTCACGAAAAGAGATAACACCACAGCATTAATAAGGTAAAAAGAACTAACTTGAATTGCATCATCATATCTGTAATCCCTCCCCGTGATTCTATTATCAATTATTGCTGGCACAAACAGAAGATTTACAAAGTTCAGTAAAGAAACAGTTGTAACATTCCTGACAGTAATGAAGTATTTTCAACTTTACCTGGCAAAGAAAAAACATATAACTTATAATTACCTTCAAATATGGTTCACCGATAGTGTGTATTAATATAGGGAAAAGAATAAAGGAACATAAGCATGATTTAGATATACATATCGTAGAATGCCATATGTATCCGGGGTTGCCTTGCAACCAGAGTCTTGTACTCTCATATAAGTCAAGGCTCAATGCAACACAATCAATCAATCCATTATAGCAATTCTATTGCTCTACAAGGTGGCTTCACAAAGGACTACTGTAGTGCATACTACAGATGCAAAATTCATGTGATATATTATATCCATGGTTCTTAAGATGCTGTAGCATCATTGGGGGCAAACCTGGATACCTAGGCACTGCATACTTGATGCCTAGGTGGCAAGTCTTAACTACAACCACGTGGTGCCTGTGACGTAGGGGGCATGATTGGGCACCAGGCAACGCCTCAAAAACCATGATTATATCCGTCATTACCATTGCTTTTTAAATAACTCATCATCGCCAGTCAGTTTTCGAAATGCACCTAAAAACATGTACTATTTGAAAGAAATACTATTTTAAAGAAAAGAATGGAAAGAAAAAGGAAGAACTGGATGCTTCTTCCCTTAGATACTATGCTCGTAATTCAGGCCAAATTTCAACGGAACCGTAGTGACATGACATACTTCAATTTCACTTGATAGGAACATTAAAATAACTGTCATGTACAATTATGAAGCGACTTCGAATTTGCAAATCCTTAACTTATCATGAAATCCATAGTCCAGATAACCACCCAGTCACGCACACGTCTATGCTAAACCTTAAACATTTCCAGTTTTGCCACAGTTAAGTGACCTTAGATCTACCAAAACTGTAAGATAATTAACATTTCAAGGTAATAAGCATGACAATAGCAATGTTATGATTCGAATTTCAAAGGCTACAATGTTAGAAAGTTTTGAATTTTTACTTACACATGATAAAACCAAGGTGTAGTAAAGAATAAGATCTGTTAGGAGGAATTCATGATCCTTACATTTCTGCTAAGCTGATAGGACTCCAAAAGAAAAGGCCTTAAATAGTAAATTAGTAACATAAATCAACAGATCTAATATTTTTGTATCAATTACGAAATTCATGGAACATAACATCATCAGAGCAATCATTACGAATCTCACGACCCTGAGCAATGCAAAAGTTACACTTCTATCAAGCACAACAAGCATCCAAGTCCACAAGTCCTCAACTTTTATGTCTTTTGGCAATACACACTTATTCAATTTACAAGCAATATATATGCAGCACCATCAAAACTATAAACTAAAAGATTTAGCAAAACAGAGAATTTGTTGAACACAATTTCAGAATTATAAACACTGATGTTTTATGAATTATACTACCAGTAAATTTATGGAGGTATTCACCTCGGACCAATCTTTTGGCAAGCCTCGCCCACTTCTCCATCTCTAGCCTTGGTTCTACAATTGTCATTCCCACCTCCGGCCACCAATCCGGAACCTTCGCTTGTGGTTCCCTCCTCCTGACCACCCTTGCTGGCTCTTGGACATGGCTAGTCAGAGCTGCAGCCATAGGTGAAGATGAAACAGCAACCACCACCTCCTTCCCTCCAAGGCTGCGGTCCCTCCGCCACACAATAGCCTTGTCGCCACCCTGTCCACCCCACCATTCCGTCCCCAAACCCCAACGCCACCATGCCCGTAAGACCACCCACACCAGCGCTCGAGCCGCGACGGCGAAGGCGACCGACCAGAGGAGCGCACCAGCTGCGAAGCGCAGCGACGAACGGCGGAAGGTAATGACCACGCGGTCCCCGCCGACGTCGCGCACCGCATAGCGCAGGTCGCGGTAGGCCTCGTCGGCCTCGAATGCCAGACGGTGGAGCCGCAGCTCCACACGCCGGCGGAGGCGCCAGAGCTCCGCCTCGAGGAGGCCAAAGCATTCGTCGATTGCGGGGACCAGGGCAGCCTTGCCTCGGGAGCTTTCACGGCTAGGGTTTACATCACGCAAGCGGCGGGAGGAGAATGTTACCGTCGTGGCGGTAGCTTGATGGCCACAGATGAGGCGGCAGCGGAGAAGGGATGGCGGTGAGAAGATGGCGGTGCTGGTGAGCGCGGCCATCGCCGGCACGGCGGCAACGGCGGAGGAGGCCATAGGTGTGAGCATTCTGACGTCTGAATCAGATATCTAAGAGTAAAATGCACCACCGCCACCGGTCCTTAAACTTTTGTCACCGTGTCATCGCGGTCCACAAACTTTCAAAGTGTGTCATTGTCATCCCTAAACTTAGTTTGTGTCTTAAATTCACCCATAACGGGTTCTGCTGGCTTTATATTTATACAAATAACCCCTGCTCTTTTGTTTCTCTCTATAGAAAATACCATGCTCGCGATCCAGGAATCGATCTGTTCATCGCCGTCATCGCTTCGTCTGTCCTACCGCCACGAATGTTCGTGTGCAGCAGGCGACGGTGCTGACACCTAGTGACAAGGAATCCACGTCAACAATAAGGTCATGGTACATGCACGCCCTTCTTGTGCTTGCGCCCGCACCTTCACCAGCATGCGTTGGGGCCGAGCACATCGCATAAGCATTAAAGTCTGGTGCCACCCGCTATGGTTATGCTGCCAGGTAGTCTTTTTGAATCAGAAGCCATCGCCTCACCTTTGTTTGCAAACGGAAGCATTCTTGTAGCATTAGATGAACACAGTTGTGTGGCACTTATTAGCATGTGCGCTGCTGGCAATTGTGGCACTTAGCATTAGTAGGTTTTACAGCCGTGGAGTCCTAGTGTGTCGGCACCGGCATCGTCGCATGCTGCACGTGAACAGTCCCGGCAGGCGAGCAGACGAAGCCATGGCGGCAGCAAACAAATCGATTCTTCGATCACGAGCCAAACATACAGGTGGTCCTTTCTGTCACGAGAAACAAAAGAAGAGTAATTTGCATAAATGTAAGGTAGCTTATCCGTTACGAGTGAATTAGAGACCCGAACTAAGTTTAGGGATGACAATAACACACTTTGAAAGTTTGTGGACCGGGATGACACAACGAGAAAAGTTCAAGGACCGGTGGCGCATTTTTACTCTAACTCTTAGCTAAAAGTATAACGACGGTGTTGGAGTTGCTCTAATATCAAATAGAGAATCTCGATGATAAAGATGTAATATTCGTTTCAGAGGATTTAAAATAAATTACCACGAGTGCGGATAACGTTAAATATCGAGTTAAATCCAACGTAGGTCTATCAACTTGTATGGAGGTATCATTAAGTCTATCAACTCTCAAAGTGCAGTTCAAGTCCATCAACTTGTGTAGTCGTTCATCAGAGGTCCATAATTATCAACGTATACTTCTAATTCTGCCAGGAGATGATAAATTGGCTCGAAAAAAACATCTCTTAGCTGATACATTTCATGGAGCAACTTACGGGCAACACATGGTTGACATTCCCCAAATGGTGTTTGCCATACATAGGGGGAGGCTGCCGCCGTTCAGATCGGAGATTGTCAAGCATATGTCGCCTGTATATAACCTTATCGATGAAATGTCTCAGCTAGAAGATGCTTCTTTTAGCCAAGTCATCATGTCATTTCAGTTTTAGAAGCACATGTGGACAGTTATGGACCTTTGGTGAAAGACTCGACAAAATTATGGACCCAAAATGCATTTTCAGAGTTGATGAACCTAAATGACATCCCCTTACAAGTTGATGAACCTTTAGAGCATTTTACTCATTAGCTAAATTTGAAGTTTTACGAGTTTTGTAAAAAAATAAAGGGCTCTGTAGTGAGAGGGTAAACCAATAGTCTCTCCATATCTTTTATGTATCCACGTTCAAATCACTGCTCTAAACACATTAACAAATAGACCCATTTGTCATCATCTCCACCTTATCCTCTCCCTTTCTCTCTGCTCTCGCCGGCCATCCGTGAAGGTGAAGTTGGGCGCGGAGATGGGGAGGGTCGGGGTGGCGAGGGCGGCGAGGAGATTGACACCTGGACCCATTTGTCATCATTTCTACCTTATCATCTCCCTTTCTTTCTACTCCTGCTAGCCATCTGTGAAGGTGAAGCTGGGCACGAAGATGGGGAGGGTGGTGACGAGGCGGAGCCACGGCGGCACGAGTGGATGTGAAGGAGTGCACGGTGCTGCAGGAGGCGGTGGCGGTGGCGGGGGCGGCGAGGGCGAGGAAGAGGCGGAGCCCATGGCGCGCATGGGTGGATGCAGAGGAGGAGTGCTCGACGCAGCGGGAGGCGACAGCGAGGAGGCGAAGCCCACGGCGAGGTGGGTGGGCGTGGAGAAGCGCGCGGCCGCGGGAGGCGGTGACGGCAGCACAGTCCATGGCGTCGGCGTTGCGAACCGATGTCGAGGAGAAGCGTCTCACTGCGGCCAGTGAGGCCATGGCCATGATGTTGTGGCTCCATCACGAGAAGGTCGAGGTCTAGATGGAGTGCCGCCAGTTCCACCGCTTCACCGACGAGATGGCGCTCAACACCGTTGAGATCGACCAGCTCTGGGCGCTCCTTGTCCTCCGCGACTACTACCACCAATCCGTCCACCTCGGCATCCCGCTTCCGAAGGATGAGGATCTCGTCGCCCAGAACGCACAAGAGGATGAAGAGGGCCTCCTGAGATGCGGGCTACTACCCTGAGCTCTGTGGCCATAACAGGGAGTACTATTACGACTCTATGACGATGGAGATGCGGGCTACTACCCTGAGCTCTATGGCCACGACAGGCAATACTATTGAAGGACCGATTAGGCGACCAGAGAGGGGGGGAGTGAATGGGAGCCGATAAAAATTCTTCCCGAAAGATGACCTCGGCCTATGCCCCAAATTCACAACCAATGATTCTCACACGAGTTCGCCAAGGCCACGTAGTCACAACGGACCTACCAACCCTAGGAACAAACCCAAACTCAAAGCAACACGGAAGCACAACTCAAGAAGCAAAGGACTTAAGCAATCTGCAGTGGCCTGGGCGGACCGTCCGCATGGAGGGGGCGGACTGTCCGCGGGGACCAGGCGGACCGTCCGCAAGCACGGGGCGAACTGTCCGAAATTGGTTCCCGAACCTCCAGTATCGCACCGCTAAAGACAGACTGTCCGCCGCCACCCGCGGACCGTCCGCGATGGGTGGACCGTCTGCACTTTCCTCGCGGACTGTCCACCGAACCTCGGGCAACCAAAACCACCGGAACAAACAGATCGAAAAGAAGCGACGGAAGATCTCGCGACGAACAGGACAAACACCCAGTAGTCGGGCTCCTCGCGGACCGTCCGCGACCCCCTGGCGGACTGTCCGCCACACGCGGACAGAGCAGCCCGAGCTTGAAACCACAAGCACTAAAACACCTATCTGTCCATAGATCTCCCAGACGGCTTAAGCTCTTGAGGTAAGATTTGGGGGGAGATGTGAAGCGTCCCTAGGAGATGCTATGCCCCAAAACTTAAGACCTCAAACGAAGTAAATCGCCGAGAAACGAATCGCAACCGAGCTCTACCAAAAAGCTAGGGTTCCAACCGAAATCCTTCAATCGGAGGCCGAATTAGGAGATTGAGGGGTCATGATCAAACACAAAGATGCACAAGACATCTATCCATGATCCCCACCAACAAATCCGAACCCAAACACCTCAGAATCGAAGGAACAAGGCGTGCACAAAAATCCAACGAAAATAGCTCGAAAAAGACACAAAATCACACGAGCTACAAAAAGGAAATCAACGCAACCATGAAAGCTTCCATACACTCAGAGGTCAAATTCAGCAAGGAAAAGAGAAGCAGTCCGGAAGGATAGTTTGCCCAGAAACCCTAGAGCTAATATATATATGAGTCCCTCTGGGTTGGGCAAATAACTAAGCTACCCCTAGCACTTAAGTTGAGATACAAACCCCTCAGGGGCAAATAGGTCATGTAGCACTCCTCTTCATCGCACGACCACACCTTTGCCGCAGTTCGCGTCCTCCTGACACAAGCCATGCGATCCCGCCACGTGTCCGTCAACATCGAAGCTTCTCGCGCGCGCCTGGATCCTGTCTCCGCCCGCCGAGCCTCCGGTCTTGGTTTTGAGGCTCAACCAAGTAACCCGACAATTTTGTGGTGAACCGCCACAAACCCCGCGTGCAGACTCCGGTCGTGAGCCGCTACCCTGCACCGGCTCCTGTCCACGACTTCGTCTTGCTTTTCTTGCCACCATGCGGCCCGCACTTGACCCCGCTGGGCACCGGGTCCCTCGAGCCGAGCCTACTTGTCTCTCTATTCCTCAGAGGCCTCGCAAGGCATATACCTTTCGTGCCCGCTCTTCACCTGCACCAACACAAATCAAGACGCAACCTGCACCTGCAATACTCGGCTAAGAGTCAGTCCACACCACGTTGTCAATCACTCATCACAGCCAGGAGCGACCATCCACCGGTCCTCGGACGCTCCAGTCCTCAGTCTCCCCCTTGATGAGTGCATTGACAGCACACATTTAACCAATTCAGAGAAAAAGAAAAGAAATGACTGAAAAACTCAAACAAGTGATCAAAAGCCAAACAAAAGCCAAGACAAGATCAGTTAAGTGAGAGAAATCTTAGTCCCCTAAGGCAAGGGCAACGACTCAACACAACCGAGATAAAAATGCTCCAAACTTGTCGACTCCTTAAGGTGAGGCAAAAGGGCTCGACACCATCAGCAAATGAGCACAACTAAGATTC
Organism: Cenchrus americanus; assembly: GCA_947561735.1. Taxonomy (NCBI): domain Eukaryota; kingdom Viridiplantae; phylum Streptophyta; class Magnoliopsida; order Poales; family Poaceae; genus Cenchrus; species Cenchrus americanus. The sequence goes on along the minus strand of OX387239.1, from coordinate 140,367,049 downwards.
AGGTGAAAAAGAGCTCCCAAATGTATGAATGCAAGCTCCCCTTGAACAAATACATTTCTCCCAAATTTTCTTCCCTTGATGCAAAACTCCCCTTGGAAACATGAATTGGGTACTTTCCTCCCCCTTGTTGGTAATGCATGAATCAAGTCTGCAAATGCAAGCATGTGCTTCTCAAATATACAAAGAGCACTACAACATGCTAAAGTTGAGACACAGACAAGCAAGATAGCCACAATTTGTGCATAAGCATCACCCACAAGATAGATAGGGACATATAAGCAAGTGACATAGCCATGATCAAAATGAAGCATTTTTCACAAAAATTTTCCTCTCATGAGCATAGGACCTACACATGGTCAAAATGAGCACAAACAACATATAGCTGACAAACTTCATGCAAGGTCACACATTCTCACCACAAGATCATCACAAACACCTACAAGCTATCTCATGTCATGTCAAAGCCACCGAGCCATGTGTCCACTTCTAGATATGAGACTTCTCATTGGTGAACATCATGTAACGGTTTAGCACCCAAGATAAGGAATTTAAAGCATTTATGACCTGGAAGCAAAATTTTCAAGCATAGGCATCTCACATACCAAATTCATGATTTACAAATTAAGCATGGTACATGAAGTGCTTTTGCAACAAAAAGAAGCTTAGGCTCCTCCACAAGGTAGCATGTAGGCTAAACATTCATGATGATAAATGAATCTTTGATCCCAAATGAAAAGAACATGGTTCCAAACACAAATTAAGCAAGATATAGCCATAAACACCCAATTTGAACATGAGAGGCATTCTACTCACAAGAGAGGATCATATAACATTTTTACAAAAGAAAGCCATACACAAGCATATATATCCCAAAGCTAGCAAGAGCACAGCTATACATCTCATGAGCATCACAAACAAAGTCATAACTTCATATCTAGCATATCATGGTGATCAAAGCATATGAGAGAAGCACATCTCTACGACATATGATACAAATGCAATCTATGATACAAAGATGCAAACATGCAAACATTATATGATACAAAAATGAGAATGCAACATGCATATGTACATTAACCCTCCCAACCGAAGCTCAAAGAGGAAAAACGACTCCAAACTCTCCCCGCAAACGCGCAAATGTAGCTTGATCCAAGGGCTTGGTTAGGATATCGGCAAGCTGCTTTTCTGTTGGCACATGGATGAGTTCTATGTTTCCCTTCTAAACATTGTCTCTCAGGAAGTGGTACCTCACCTCTATATGTTTGGTTCAGGAGTGACGCACGGGGTTTTTGGCAACACTAATGGCACTCGTGCTATCACACATGAGAGGTACATGGGAACACTCCTCACCAAAGTCACTCAGTGTGTTTGTGATCCAAAGAAGCTGTGAGCAACAAATAATGGTAGCAACATACTCAGCTTCTGTGGTAGATTGGACTACACTAGATTGTTTGCGAGAAGACCAAGAAACAAGCGAAGAACCTAGAAACTGGCAAGTACCCGAAGTCGATTTCCGATCGACTCGACACCCCGCAAAGTTGGCATCCGAAAAACCAAGAAGCGAAAGGGAAGAGGACGTAGAGTACCAAAGACCAAGCTCATGAGTTGTCAAGGGGTGAGACCTGGACAGATCCGCAAGGAGGCTACCCAAGCGGTTGTAGGTTGACTAATGGGGGGATCGGGACCTAATAGCACAGGTGGTAGTTCTTGGATCGAACTCGGAACTCGGCGAGAATGGCAAGGACACGACGGTTTTAGACTGGTTCAGGCCTCCGGAGAGTAAAACCCTACGTCCAGTGTGGTGGAATTATGCGTGGAAGGGAAGTCCCCTCAAATGGAGCTCTAGGCCGCCTTATATGGCTGACGGGATAGGGTTTCCATTTGAGATCGGTGGACCCTCATCGGGCTCGGTTACAGATTTAGAAAGGTCACCTTCCGTAATTACAGAGAGGATACCACAATCCTCGGACCTACTGGCGGCGCCGCCACCGTGATCTAGGGAAAAGCTTGTTCCTCAAGCCCGGCGGGTCTTCTGCGATCTGGATAAGGTCGTCCAAGGTCTTCCAGGGTCGCCGAGATTGTGGATAAGGTCTCCGGACCCACTTGCAGGTTGGGAGGGCTTCTAGAAGGTCGGGTCCACTTGTCAGGGACCTCTGGGACCCTGGTCGGTGGGGACCCATGGGTACCCATTTCTCACGAGCCCCGATCGACATGGAGGCGAAGCGGTGGAGACGAAATCACGTCGAAGCGAAGTGAAGACATGGCGTCGATGAAGCCGCATAGGGTGCACGGGGATCAAAAAGAAAAACCCTCCTCAGCGCGTACGAAGGCAAACATCAAGTCGCTGGAGAGTAGGTACAGGGGCTTGAAGTGAAGACAAGGCGCTGTCGCTACCTGAAGAACCACCGACCTGACCGGAAGCAGGTGAAGCCAACACACCTTCAAGGAAGGTTGAAACGCTAACCAAAGGGAGGTCGAGCAGATATGTGACGCAAGCGTGCTTCCAGAAGGTTGAGGCGACGTGAAGAAAAAAGAGGGCGTCGCACAGACGCACTCATAAAGTAGCCCCCCGAGCAGTAAGGCGACCTAGAAGGTCGGGTTGATGCTCGAAGAAAAAATCCGCGACCTACAACCTTCTGTTTAGGAAACAGATGCTCTTCTCTTGGGAAACTGACAAAGTAATGGGAATCTCCACATAGGAACACCGGGTAGCCGAGCTTATTGTCGTCTAGCGACCCACGGGCGCACTGTGCCGGTGCAGAGCCTGTCCCCTACATAGAGGTGCCACCGCCACCACTAAAGGACAAGGTCTGAAAAGGTGTCATCAAGCCTGCCACAGACGTGCCAGAGCTTCCAGTAGCGGACAAAGACCTCGCGATCCTGAGGACCATGTGTGGTTCAAGGACCGGTGGATGGTCGCTTCCTTGTGTGATGAGTGATTGACAACGTTGTGTGGACTGATTCTTGGCTAAGTATTGCAGGTGCAGGTTGCGGCTTGACTCGTGTTGGTGCAGGTGAAGAACAAGCGCGAAAGGTCGTCGCCGGTGAGGCCTCCAGGTGTGGAGAAGACAAGTAGGCTTCGTTTGAGGGACCCGGTGGCCAGCGGGGTCAAGTGCGGGCCGCATGGTGCCATGAGCAGCAAGATGAAGTCGTGGACGTTGAGCCTCAAAACCAAGGTCGAGCTGGGACTACGTGGGAGCCAAGTCATGAGTGGAGATTGGCGGAGGCTACACCGAGTTCGCGGGGTTTCCGGTGGTTCACCAGAAAACCACTGGGTTCCTTGGTTGATCCACAAAGCCAAGACCGGAGAACCGAAGACGGAGGTGCAGCAGCACCAGACCGATCTGACCGGTGGGGACCGGGCTCGGCGGGTGAGGAGCACCGGTCTGACCGGTGTGCGACGACGCAGTCCGGAATCTTCGAAGCGGAGGACATGCATCGGGATCACATGGTTTGCGTTGAGGCTATGCAGGGTGCGGTCGCCGGGCATCCGTCCGATGGTGAAGACATCAAGAATTCCAAATCCGCCCTTGAGGGGCTTGTATCCCTAGTTGTTAGAGAAGGGCATTTCAGACATTCGGTTGCCTCCATATAACCCAAGAGGTGAGAGGATGGCAGCCAACTCTTGGAACCCTAGCTCATTAGTTTTCCTATTTTCCACCTATTTTCCTTAGGTTTTCTCTAGGACTAGCAAGAGAGCTTCACGGAGAGATCTTGTAGAGAGGGATGGATGATCGGGCGGCTTGCTAGACCTTGTACGAACCTTTGTCTCATGTATAGATGATTCGGCGTGGTTCCTCAAGGTTTGGATGTGTTTTCCCCGGTTGTTCTTGGTGGTGATTTTTGGAGCCCTTTCTCGGTGATTTCTTTGGGTTGTTTTCGGGGCTTTTCTCTTGGGGATTTGATGGGGGAAGTTTGTGGGAACCCTTCGTGGTTCTTTGGGCTGTGATTCCCTCCCAAATCTGTGAGAAAAAGTGCTCGATTTTGGGGTTTCTTGAGTTCTTGGGTTGGAAGTGCTTTCGGCGGGATTTCTTCGATTCCTCCTTTTTGGACGAGATTTGGTGGGATTAAACTTGGCTATGGACTCCTCATGAGGTGTTCTCGATATCCCCAAAGTCTTGTTCAAGTCCGTGGAGTGATTCGGGAGATCGAGATTTGGATTTGGGGGAGTTGACCCGCGGGTGTTGTTCATCCCGAGTCGCCCGAGCCACACCGGTCGACCGGTGCTCTTGACCGGTCTGACCGGTGCGAGCCCTTGTGGGTTTTTGCTCGGGTGAACATCTTGGTGTGTTCGTTGTTGTCCCGTGTTGCTGCTGTTACGAGTTTGGGTCCGTTTGGTGGTCAGTTGGCCTGTTTGGTGCCTTGGGGGCTTTCAGGTTGCCATCGGTCTGACCGGTGTGTCTCATCGGTCTGACCGGTGTAGAGCCACTTAGTGGAAGTTGCTCAGTTTCACCAGCAGGGACCGGTCTGACCGGTGGTGCTCCCCCGTCCGACCGGTGTGGGTCTGTAGACTCGAGGTTTGGTTTTTCCGCTGCGTTTCTCGGGTCGGAAGGTTGCGTGTTGGTTCCTAGGTCCAGTGGCACTCCAGTGGCTACGTGGGCTTGACCAACCTTGGTAGTGAGTCGGAGACGTGTGTTGGAAGCCGCGTTCATCTTGTTGGAGTCTTCATCTCCTTCGAGAAGAATTTTTATCTGCTCCCATTCACTCCCCCCCTCTCTGGTTCGCCGTATCGGTCCTTCAAGTGGTATCAGAGCCGGTTCGGGTCTTTGTTGACTCTAACCAGTCTAAGATCCAAGGATGGCGGACCAGGAACGGGGTTCGGGTCCTCCACACTTCGATGGCAAGTACTACCGGATGTGGAGCAAGCGGATGGGTGCGTTTCTCCGCGGAAAGGGTCAGATCCTTTGGGATGTCACGGTGGACACAGGCTATGTCCAGCCTGTTGATTTCTTCGCTCCAGGATCGAGGGGACGGCTTCGACGCCAACAATAAGGCGGTCGACTACTTGTTTCGTGCTTTGTGTCGGCCGAGTTCGATCGGGTGCACACCGAGCACTTGGCTTGTAGGATTTGGGCGGTGTTGAAGGAGGCTCATGTTGGGAACGCCCGTGTTCGAGCACGGATGTATGCGACCTACCGGAGAGAGTACGAGAACTTCACTCATCTCCCCGGTGAGTCCATCGATGCCTTGTTTCAGAGGTTCACGGTGGTGGTGAACAACATGAGGGCCAATGTGGACGTGCTCCCGTACGATGATCATGATAGAGCGGTCAAGCTCTTACACTCTTTGGATCGTACGATTTGGGGCGGAAAGTTCGAGGCCATTATGGAGTCGGAGAAGTATGACACTCTGACGGTGAACGAGCTGTTCTCGAAGCTCAAGTCGGCTGAGGTGGATAGGGGCATGACAGCCAAGATCGAGGGCCCGACTGACTCTCATAGTCTTGCGCTCGTTGGTGGTTCGAAAGGAAAGGCTAACACTAAACCATCCACCAGGATGTTCTCTTTGTCCTCTTTGATGTCTATGCCAGATGAGGAGTTCGACGTGCTTGGAGAGGACGAACTGGTGCTCCTGACGAGGCGGTTCGAGAGGCTGCACGACAACCGGGTGAACAAGAGGAGGAACATGAGGACATGCTTCAAGTGTGGCAAGGCTGGACACTATTTCGCCGAGTGTCCGAAGGTGAACAACCACGACAAGCACAAGTTCATGGACAAGAGGAAGAAGTCCAAGAACAAGGATCATGAACATGGGAAGAAGGCTTGGTCTCGAGAGAAGATGAAGAGATCGAGCGACATCGAGTCCGATTCCGAGGACACGTCTTCAAGCTTGAGTGATGAAGACGAAGAGGATGACAAGAAGAAGAAGAAGAAGAAGAAGAAGAAGAAGAAGAAGAAGAAGAAGAAGAAGAAGAAGAAGAAGAAGAAGAAGAAGAAGAAGAAGAAGAAGAAGAAGAAGAAGAAGAAGAAGAAGAAGAAGAAGAAGAAGAAGAACCTCGGCAAGTACCTCAACGGCCTTTGTGTGACGGGCCTAAGCCTCAAGGATGACTTCTGCGGCATGGCTCGCAGTTCGAGCAGCAAGAGAAGCCAGAAGGACGCCTCGGACTTGGATTCCGAGGATGAGGTATGTGATGAGCTCTCTTCTTTGCGTAAGGAGAATGAGGAGTTGGTTGACTTGCTTGATAATCGCGATCACATGCTTAGAGAGGCTAAGAAGCTTAGGAAGGAGCTTAGATCTTTGCTCGAGGATGCTAGGACTAGAGTGGGTGAGCTAGAAACACGGGTTCTTGATAGCAAGCTTGAAATTGATTCGCTTAAGGCTAGCCCCGTTGTTTCGATGAAAATGATTGTGCCGATTGCTCGCTTTCCTAGGCCGACTTGGATCGATCTTAGGGAGAAGTATGCCTCCAAGTGTGAGGAACTAGATGTGCTTAGGGTTGAGTTGGGTGAGCTACAATCTAGACCCACTTTGCTTGGTGCTTGCACTTCTTGCCCTAGTTTGCATGAGAAAATTGTTGAGCTCCGTTCTCGCATTGTTTCACTTGAGGTCGATTTGAAAGTGCCTAGTCCTACTTCTTGCTCTACATGTGAGTTGCATGCTATGAAGAATTTGGATCTTGCAAAATGTGTTGGTCGCTTGCAAGATGAGAATGATAAGTTGCGTGAAGCGCTGAGTTGGTTGTCGAGTCAAGAACCTCAGCTTGGTATGATGATTGCTAGCTGTAAGCGCTTTGACGATTGGGCTTTGGGATTGGATAATGTTAGTGAGGGCAGTGGTGAGAGAGAAAGGAAATTTGGGAATGTTTCAGTTCCACCACAACCCACACCCAAAGACAAGTTTGCATCCAAGCCAAACCAACCAAGAGAAAAATCGAGTGAGAAGGCGAGTGAAACGCCTAGTGAGAAACGAAGTGAGAAGCCTTGTGAAGAGCCTCATCCCAAGCCTAAGTCTAGATCGATCCGTTTCCATTGTGAGTTTTGTGGAAAGGATGGTCACAAGAGAGCGTTTTGCTTCAAGAGGAAGCGTGAGGAGAGAATGGTGAAGGAGTGGGCTAACAAGGACAAGTACTACCCTTTCGATGGTGTACTTGAGCCTCGTGTGCAGTTGCCCAGGGCCAAGGCGAGTGTGAAGTCAGTTCGGGCTTGGGGAGAGAGGAAGGTTGTTGGAGGTGCTGCTGCCCAGGCTACACCGGTCAGACCGGTGTGGAGCACCGGTCAGACCGGTGCAGGCCTGGACAGGCAGCAGTTTGGGTTTCATGCTCGTACAGGTGCGAGGTTTGTTTCTGGAGGTCGTGGTTCTGGTGGTTGGTCTGGAAAGTTTGCAGGAGGCCAGTTTGCTAGGCATTCTCCCCCTCTAGCTCAATACGGGGATGGCAGGATCCGTAGTTTTGATAAGGAGAGGAGGGACGGTCCACGGGCCTTCTTTCGTGGTTTTGGTCCTCCTCCAGGCAGAGAGGGGTGGTTCCCTCAGGGTGGTTACCGTGGTGGTGTTCGTGGAGGTAGCTTTGGTAGGAAAGATGGTTTGGTTTGTGCTAACCCCACTTTCGAGCAAATGGCTAGGCACTGGTTTTACACATTTGGAACTAACCCCAGTGTTGAGTCGTTTGCTCGCTCTCGCTCTTGGTTTTGAGTTGCAGGTGGATGGTCCGGAGAACATTTGGTTGATATCAGGGGTGGTTCTTCGGCTTCATACCCCGGTGGTGACATGGAGGTACATCGCTTTCAGGGATGGTGGACAAAGATGAGTGAATTGTGAAGAAATGATAAAGGTGAGTGTATTTGTGACCTTCAAGTGTGTGGCCTTGGTCAAGCCACTTGTTTCTTTTGCTCTTTGCCTTATCTCATGTGTGTAAGGTGAGCTTTGTACGCTCTTTGGCCTTAATGCATGAGTTTAGGGGGAGCTTGTGAGTTTGGTGCTCCTTTGCTCTTTTGCCGGTGGTGTCGAGCCCGTTTTGCCTCCCCTCGAGGAGCCGGTGTGTAGCATTTGTATAGCTTTCCTTTGTGCATTTCTTGCATTTTGCATGTCATATGTAACATGATGTATAGGCATCCTTGTATCTTAGATTGCATGCATTTTGTATCATATGCATTGGATAGGAAAAGCTTCTCTCATATACATTGTTCACCATGGAATGAGATATATGTCTTTGTGAGCTTGTTTGGTATGCTACGGTTAGTTTGACTTAGCTCTTGATGATCTTGATGAATAATCCATGGTTGATAACTATGCTTTTGAAAAATGTCACATGTATGCTCTCTCATGTGTAAATGCCTTTACATGCTCTTGACATGCTTGTGTGGCCTTGCTATGCTTAATTTGTGGTTGGATAGCTAGTTTATTGATCATATGGGGCCAAAGGCTCATTTGCCATCATGAATGTTTAGCCCTCTTGATTTATCTTGTGGAGGAGCATAAGTTCCTTTTTGTTGCAAAGACATTTCATGTACCATTTACAAATCTGAAAATGAAATAAAAAAAGCTTGGAAAATATGCTCCCATGTCATATGTGCTGAATTTAATTTGCTTTCGGTGCTAAACCGTTGCATGATGCCTACCAATGAGAAGTCTCATACATAGAAGTAGGCACATGGCTCGGTGGCTTTGACATGACATGAGGTGCTTGTGGGTGTTTGTGATGGTCTTATGATTAGAATGGCTGTCCTAGCATGAAGTTTGTGTGGCTTTGCCATTTTGATATGCTTTGATCATGTTTAGGACTTTGCTCATGAGAGGCAAGTTTTTCGCAAAATTGCCAAAATCCATCTTAGCTTCGTCCAATGGTTGTGAAACTTGGTGATCATGTAGTTGAGATCGATACGAAGCCGTAGAGTATCTAACTTGCTCATTTGGACATGTGTAGCATTCTTTGTTGAATTTTGTCTATTTGAGAAGCTCTAGGTTGAAAGTTTTGCATTTTTGGCTTGATTCATGCATTGCCAACAAGGGGGAGAAGTTTGAGCTTGAAATGGCTTCGTTGGACGTGTTTAGAAGGTTTTCGAGTGGTTTCGAGCCATTTACTGGCTCTGTTGTGCACCGTCCCGACCGGTCGGGTCACCGGTCCGACCGGTGTGAGTCTTGGTTCTGTACACATGTTGCACACCGGTCGGCGGTGGTGTGGACCGGTCGACCGGTCGGGGCTGTTTTGTTGCGTCCCGCCTGTTTCAAGTGGTGTCTTGCATGCATTCGTCCAGGGGGAGGTGCATTGGTTCAGGGGGAGCTTGCATGTGTGCAGGGGGAGCTCTTTGTGGTGTTCGAGCTTTGTTTTGGTGGATTGCGCTCTTTGCTTGAGCTTTGCTTTGTCTCGGATGTGTCGAGCCGTTGCTCTTGCCTAAGGGGTCCGAGACTTGTTTCCTTCAAGTGATCTTGCTCTTTGCCTTTGTTTGGCTTTCGATCGCTTGTTGGAGTTTCTTTTTGTTCGTTTCTTTTCTTTTTCTTTTCTCTCTTGTTACTTTCGTGTGGGTGTTGTCAATGTGTCGGTGCGGAATATGGTCCCGACACTAACCAGTAGATAGCGCCGTGGTCTATCCCTCAATGGTCGATGCTAAGCAACAAGTGACACAGAGGTTTATCCTGGTTCCGGCCGAGGGGGCCGTACGTCCAGCAGGGGTGTGCTCGGGGCACTATATTACTTAGCACCGGGGGTGCTTGTAGTGGGGCAAATACAAGCAAGGCGGGAGAGGAAGTGTAGCTTCCAAGTCCCTGGTGGAGTGGCTGAAGATATTGTGGGAGAATGAGAATGAGTTCGTGGTGTGAAGTGTTCCCCTGAATCCCCCCCACGGCTGGGGGCTCGCCTCCCCTTTTATAGGCCAAGGGGGCGGCGAGTTACATGCACGCCGCGCTATCCGGCTACGTGGGGGTGCACGTCGTGCTACGCTGCAGAGTGGGCGGCCGTCAGGTCGATCTCCGCAGCGATCTGGTCATGATGGCCTACTTCGTACCCGAACAGTGGCGGTTCGAGGGTAGGAAGGCGGCAGATGGTGGTGGCGTCCTCCGATAGGCTTCGAGGGAGGTGGTGATGATGGCTGGTACGGGGCACAGGAGCAGGCAGAACGGCGTTCCTTCCCAATGCGCTTCGCGGTAGTGGAGTGGTTGCTGCAGCACCGGGCGTGCGCCTGCACGCGTGGGTACGGCGGCCGCGCCGTTACAGTGGCCGGGATGGCCATCCACCGGCCTAGCGCCTCCACCTAACCCTGTAGGGTCACGGGAAAGTGAAATCGAGGGTGCGCCCGCCCCCCCTTCGAGGGTCGGGCGCGTTAGCCGCATCGGTAGTGGGCGCGCGGTGTCACGGGACGACACCGCCGTACGCACGGTCCATCCCCCACGGTGGTGGGGATGGGCTCCTCCCGGGGAGTTGGTGCGGCGGCACGGGGCGCGAGCCCCGGGCGCATGATGGTGCCGTCCCGCGGCGTCGGGGCGTTAAATGCCCGTGTACGGGGCCGGCGCACGCGTGCGGGCGCCCGTGAGCGTGGCGGGCCTCGGCGAGGGCGGACGGACCCTCGAGCGGGACGAGACCCGCTCGGAGGGGGGAGTGAGCCCTCGAGCGGGGGCGGGACCACTCGAGGGGAGAGTTGCCCTTCGAACGGGGCGGAGCCCGCCCGAGGAGGAGTGCGCCCTCGAGCGAGGGCGGGGCTGCTCGAGGGGTCTTCTAAGAGGGCCGTCTCGGTGGGCCGTCGGAGTCCCGCGGCGTGGGCCGTGTCCTGCATGGTTAGTCACCTGCACGGTTAGGCCTAGCGTGTTTCGATGTGGTTGCGGGGTTTAAGTGGGGATTTCCCCATTGTTTAAGGGGACCCCTAGGGCTGTCCCCGACAGTAGCCCCCGAGCATCTGCGGGTTTGCCATTGAGGCTCCCGCAGATGCTGGAACCTACTGATAGGACGTTCTTCCCTCCTTGTTTGCGAACACTTTCCGTGGGGCCGCGTCAGTGGACCCGCGGGTCTAGCCCCCGAAGTCCTGCAGGAGTGTGGGTTCTCCTGCAGGGGTTAACCGCGAGCGATTTGGTCAGAGAGGCGTGGCACATATGCCTACCAGCATCGGCGGTATTTCAGCCGGCTTCGGGGGTGCACGCTCCGCTGTCCTTTGTCTCCGGCGGGTGCAGTTTCAAGGAGGTGTAGCCGTGCATCAAGCCCCCGAGCCTTGGCCTGTTCGAGGCGATCGGGTCGAGCCTGATGACTTGCTTTTTAACGCGCCCTCGCCGTCCCTCCGCGGGACGGAGGGTGAGGTTTCCGCAACTCCCATCGAGCGAGTCGCGAATTGCGGATTCCTCTTCGAGCTGGTAGCGGGTGGTTCAAGTGGACGCCCATGCCCCGTTCGATAAGGGTAGGCTGCGCGGTCCGGAGACACGTCCATGGAAGCGCTTGCGTGGGTTTGCTAGGGTGGGGCTCGGTCCCGTTCGCTAGGGGACCGAGGGCGCGGAAGCTCTCCCTCGGTGGGATCCCCCCGCTAGGCGCCCTCGCCGGCTCTCGAACACGACATGTGGGGCACCCTCGAGCCGACGGGCTCGAGGAACGGCTCGAATGCGCGTGCCCTCATCGTCCCTAACTGCGATCCGAGGCGCCTGTTCGAACCCGTCGAGGGTCGGGCTTCGAACCTCGATCGCAAGGCCGTGCGGGGCCGTGCCTGGACAGCCCCGTCTTTTCGCGCTTGCGGCCGTCGAGGGGTCTGGGCGAGCCAGCCCTCGAGGCGCTGGTTGGCAGCACAGTGCGGCGTGGGTGCTTGCGGTGCCCACTTCACTTGAAGCAGGCCCTGGGCAACCCTCCTCACGCGTGTGCCTTCTTTTAGAGGGTTGACATTGTCTCGAGCCGGGGGCTCGCGCAGCTCGAGGGTTTTGCGTGGCATGGGTGCCCGCGGGGCGCCTGCTCTACATCGAGCAGGTCCCGGGCGACCTTCTCACGTCGATATCCCATCGAGGGTTGACGTCATTTTGAGCCGAGGGCTCGTGCCGCTCGAGGGTTTTACGTGGCATGGGTGCCCGCGGTGCCTCTGCTCTACATCGAGCAGGTCCCGGGCGACCTTCTCACGCTGATATCCCATCGAGGGTCGCTTTTGTTTCGAGCCGGGGGTTCGCCCCGCTCGAGGGTTCTCCTTGCTTGGCAAGGGACCCGGGCATTTAAGTGCCTCGCGGTCGTGGCCGCGGTTTTGCAGCGCGGGCGCGCCTTTTAGGCGCCGCGGCGGCGCGCGCGCGCGTAGTGGGCGGCGTGGCGGGGCGGACGTGACGGCTTCGCCTCGGTCGCCGCCGGTCTTTGCCGTAATGATGGCCCGCCCTCGCGGTGTTGTGGCCGCCGCGGTCGTGGTGGGGCCCACCCGTCGACGCGATGGAAAGATTCCCCGCGGTTAATGCTAGTGGGGCGTCCGCTCGGAGAGCTCGCCCGTCGACCTATAAACGGCGGCGGGGGAGGAGGGAACGGCGGTTTTTTACCTTAGTGTCTCACCGTTTTCAGCCATCCGCCCCTTCGTCTTCGTCTTGCTCTTGCCACCGCGCGGTGTCGCCGTTAGAGCCTTTTCTTCCGTTTCCTCGTCCTCCACCCTCGCATTCCTTCGTCTTTCCTCATGGCGCCGCCTCAGCTTCCCCTTAGGATCCTGGAGTCGTATGCCTGGGAGAGGTCGACGGTGACCCAGCTCGCTCTTGGCGAGGCCCGGTCGCCGCCGCCACCGGCGGCCAACGAAGACGGGCGCCGGCGGAGTGGATCGTGCGCGCCGGCGGCGCACCACGAGCCCAACCCGCCGGAGGGCTACGTGGTGAGCTTCGTCCGCTACCACGAGCGCGGTTTCAACGCGCCGGCGAGCACCTTCATGCGGGCGATGTGCCACCACTACGGAGTGGAGCTGCACAACTTCGCCCCCAACGCGATCTCGCAGGCGGGCACATTCGTGGGCGTCTGCGAAGGGTACCTGGGGATCCCAGTCAATTGGGATCTCTGGGTACACCTTTTCCGCGCGGAACTCATCACGCAGCCCACGACGGAGCCAAGGACCCGCCGCGCAATGCGCGCCGGCAGGATGTCGCTTGCCCCGCGGGGGGGCAGTTCAAGGACGTCTACATCCCCTGCACCATGACGACGAACAACGCCGGCTGGGAGCGGGGGTGGTTCTATTTGCGCAACGTCGAGCCCGGCCTCCCCCTACACCGGTCGGGTGTTCAAGGAGAGGCCTGACTCTTGGGGTTACGGGGTGTCTACGCCCCAGCATCGGAGGCGGCGGGGAGTCGGTCGGCCGCGGCGCAGCGCGGCGGCGCACGGGCTGAACGCGATGGGCGTCCTCGCCTTCCTTCATCACCGGCGGATCGTGCCGTTGATGGAGAGGCCGCTCTGCATCTTCGAGATGACAGAGGCGGCCAACCCCGTCGACTTGGCGAGGTCGCGAATGCTTCCGACGCCCCTCGAGCGGCCGTACGCGCTCACCCGGGCGCGGAGCGCCGTCGACACCCGGGTGCCGCCACCTGCAGGTCGGACCCCATGGGACCTTGAGATGCTCCCCACGGGCCCGCTGGTGAGTTTGGTTCTTGATTTTGTTTTAGTTTTTGGTCTCGCTTTTGTTTCCTGACGCGCCATTGATGCTCCTGTGTGCAGCTGGTGAACTTCAACATCGCCAAGTCCGTTCCGCCCACCCCCGAGCTCCCGTGCGCTCGGCGGGCGGCGCGGCGGCGGCGGCCGAGGAGCGGGCGGCGCGCAAGAGGGAGCACGCGAGGCGACGTCAAGCGCGCCGCGGCCGGCGGGCCGCGGAGTACGGCGACGCGAGGAGGCCGGGGCTCTCCTCCCCGGATATCGAGGAGCCCTCATCCTCGGAGGAGGACGAGGAGGAAGAGGCCGAGGGGGAGGGCCCCTCCGACGGGGTGGCAACCGCGCCCCCGTCGCGGAACCGCCGCCGGCGTCAAGGGGCGGCTTCGCTCGGGGCGGGCGCTCCGGCGCCCGCCGCCGGGCAATCGACATCGGGGGGCGGCACACGCGCGGAGGTGCGGCGCGTGCCACGGAGGCACGCGCGGCGGACGCGCCCGTGCGCGCGCGTCAAGCGTGCTCGCGCGCGGGGGGAGCGTGCCCGCGCGCGGCGTCATCGTCGAGGGGCGCGGCAGGCGGGCGTGCCGCGCGCGGGGCGAGCGTGCCCCCGCGCGCGGTGGCGCCTTCGGGAGGTGCGGCATCGGGCGCGCCCGCGCATGGGGGCGGGCGTGCCCGTGCGCGCGGCGGCGCCGTCGGGAGGCGCTACGGCGGCGCGCGGCCGCTGCGCCGGCCTCGTCCGCAGAGGCCTCGAGGAAAAGGAAACGGGCCTTTTCCTCCGCGAGGTAAGGAGCCTGTCCTTCTTCGTTTGGTTTGGCTCGTTGGTGATCAGGTGATTTAACCCTTCGTTCGTGCCTGCGCAGGGTGGTGCCAACCGTTCCTCCGCTTGCACCAGCCAAGGTGCTGAGGACGGACGCATCGATCCCCACCCGGCGGCGCTCGTCGAGGGGGGGTCGCGCCGGGGACAAGCACGGCGGCGGGCACGAGCTCGCAAGACCCGGGTGGGGCCTCGAGGCCCGGCCGGCGGATCCGCCCGCCGCGGCGCGGCCGAGAGGTCGCCGGGGGCGGCGGCGCCGGTCGCCACGGAGACACGGCGCGGCGGCGGCCACGGTGGAGGTGCGGCCCGCGGTGGGCGCCACCGCGGAGGAGGTGGAGCCGGCGCAACCGGCGGGAGCGCCCGTGGATGCGGCGGTACGGCCGGAGGTGGCGGCCACGGCGCCACGACGGGCGCCGTGGGCGCGGAGGCGCGGTGGAGGTGCGGCGGAGGCGGCGCAAGCGGGCTGCGCCCGCCGGCGATCTTCAGGCGGAGGTGGTGGAGCTCTCGAATGACTCCCCGCCGCCTGGGTGGAATCAGTGGGCCAGCTGGCCCACGAACTCCCCCGAGCCCCAGGAGGGGGCCCTCGTGAGGCGGCACGAGGGTCACATGGTGGTGGGGGACCGAGGACATGGTGTCGAGGCCTCGTCCTCCCACGCCGGCCGTCCCGCCCAGGTGGAGGGGACTGTCGAGGATCCCCCTGCGTTCGCCGACGCCAGGGGGGAACAGGAGCTCTGGGGCGAGCTCCGGAGCCACGGCGCCACGCTCAACCGCGCGCTAAACGAGGCGCCGCGGGTCCATGGCGGCCGGCCGGCTCGTCTTCCAGGTGAGCCACAATTGCTCGTTCTTTTTTCTTTTTCGTTTGTGTACATTGCGCCCAAGTCTTGGTGCTTATGGGATTTGGCGTGTGGATGCCAGGAGCTCGAGCGCGCGCCCACGACAAGTACGACGCGTTCGACCGGGTGAACGCCGAGGCCCAGCAGCTCCGGGGGCAATGCAGCGCTTTCGACGCGCTTGCAGACGCTCTTAGGACGCCGGACACGGTGGGCGGCGTATCGGGCCCCGGCACGGCCCCCCGACGAGCTCCCCGAGAGCTCGAGGCGAGACACGGCGCGTCTCTCGAGCCTCGAGCGGGTCCGCGCGGCCCTCTTCGATCGCGACGAGGCGGCTGTGGAACGCGCGCGCGGACACGGAGAAGACGCGGACGGCGGGCGCCAAGGCGGGAGGCGGAGGTGGCCACCGCTCGCGCCGAAACCCGGGAGCTCCGCACGTCGCTCGAGGGGGCGCGGGCGCAGCGGCGCCGAGGGCGAGGAGCGGGCGCGTGGGTTGGAGCGACGCGCCAAGGAGGCCGACGACCCGAGGGCCGCCCTCGACGCCAAGGCCGCGGCCCTCGTCGCCGGCGAGGAGCGGCTCCGGCAAGAGCGCATCGCCCGCTAGGGGGCGAGGGGCGGCTCCGGCGAGAGCGAGGCCGCGCTCGGCGACGCCGGACGGCCGCCGGAGCGGGAGCGCGTCGCTCGCGAGGCGGCGGAGAAGTCGCTGGAGGAGCGGAATGCCGCATTCTCCAAGGTTGAGGACGAGGCGCTCGCGCTCAGCATCAGCAACGCCAACCGGGGGCGGCCCTCGCGAGCAAGGCGAAACCGTCCGGCGCCTCGAGTTGGCGATCGAGTCCGCGCGCCGCGACTTCGATTTGGAGAGGAAGCAAGTCGAGGGTGAGCCACCGTTTGACTCTCGCTTGTTGGTTTTTTTTGCTTTAGAGGGTTCGCTTCCCCCTTTCGATTTCTTTTCGTCTTGTCGATTCCGGGCTTGCGCAACGCACGGGGGCACGCCGTGGGCGGGCGAGGCTGCGAGGGCCTCCTACAACTCCTCCGGCCGGGAGGCTGCGGGGGCGCGCGATGCGACCCTCGAGACCCGCCGTGTCGTTGAGGAGGGCGAGGCCCAAGCCGGCGGCTCGGCGGCCGGCCGCTTGCGCGCCCTCGGCGGCCACGTCACGGAGCGGATGCGCCGGGCGTTGCACCTAGGCGTCCAGAAGGCCCTCGGAGTGGTGCGATCCCACTACGAAGTCAACTTCGAGGCGCTGGCTGAAGGCTACATCGTTCCCGAGGGCGTCGAGGACGAGGTGGCTATGGAGCGTGTGGACGCGCTTGCCGCCGACGCCGCCGGTTGCTCGCCGAGGCCTTCGAGGAGTTCCTCTTCCGGACGCCGCGGACGCCGCTCGCTCCTTCCGCCTGACAGCGGTTTGGGGCGCTAGGCCCATTTTTTTGATGTGTATCAGTACTCTAGCCTCGTGGCCTTTTGTAAATAAACAAGTTGTTTCATGAACATGGGCGTTTCTTGTAAATGAAATCGTTTGTTTATCACGCTTTTTGTTTCTCCTTCTTCCTGAGTAGATTCTAGTTAGGGGAGTTCGATTTTCGCAGGGGGCCCGCTGGGTTGGAGGCGAGAGAGAAGGGCCATATCCACGTGGCGTAGGCTATCTCTGGCTCGCACGCTCCTTCCGCTGTGCCGCCTGCGCCCTGTTCGAATCGTGGCTCGAGGTTGAAGCAGGAAACAAACTTAGCGCGTGTTGTTGTGTTTTTTTTGCGCGAAAAAATGGGACCATTTTGGGGGGGGGGATGCCCCCCATAGTAGCCCCCGAGGGTAACTTGGGTTTCAGGGGAAAGCCGAGTTGCCCTTTTATTAGACTTGGAGCATTTACATAGTTGACACCAACTGGGGCGTTGGCCATGTGATTTTACAACAGAAGGTACTTGGAAATCCTAGCTAAGGGTAGAAGCGACGTAGCTGTTGGGTGTTCCAAGCGTTGGTGAGTTCTTCGCCGTCCTCGTTGGCCAGCTTGTACGTGCCCGGCTTGAGCACCTTCACCACGACGTAGGGTCCCTCCCATGGGGGCGATAGCTTGTGGCATCCTCGGTTATCTTGGCGCAGCCTTAGGACCAGATCCCCTTCGCTGAAATCCCTCCGACGTATCTTGCGTGCTTGGTAACGTCGTAGGGACTGTTGATACCTTGCGGAGTGCATCAACGCCACGAGGCGTACTTCGTCTAGCTGGTCCAGCGAGTACTCGCGGGCTCGCTGGTTAGCATCCTTGTCGTAGCCTCGAACCCTGGGCGACCCGTATTCTAAGTCCGTGGGGAGGACGGCCTCCGCGCCATGGACTAGGAAAAACGTGGTGAACCCGGTGGCTCTGCTTGGGGTGGTCCTTAGGCTCCACACGACTGCTGGTAGTTCTTGGAGCCATTTTCGCCCAGATTTGTTGAGCTGGTCGAAAATTCTGGGCTTGAGGCCTTGTAGGATCATGCCGTTGGCGCGCTCCACTTGGCCGTTGGTCTGTGGGTGTGCCACAGCCGCCCAATCCACGCGGATGTGGAACTTATCACGAGAACTCCAAGAACTTCCGCCCGTGAATTGGGACCCATTGTACGTGATGATGGAGTTTGGCACTCCAAAGCGGTAGACGATGTCGGTGAAGAACGTGACCGCCCGCTCGGCCCTTAAATTCGTGATGGGGCGCACCTCCACCCACTTGGAGAATTTGTCAATCGCGACAAGCGGATGGGTGAAGCCCCCGGCGCCTTCCGCGGGGGCCGACGATGTCCAACCCCCACACGGCGAACGACCATGTTACGGGGATCGTTTGCAGGGCATGAGCGGGCAAGTTGGACTTGCGGGCGTAGAACTGGCACCCTTCGCAGGTGCGTACGATTTCGCTGGCGTCCGCGACCGCGGTAGGCCAATAGAAGCCCTGGCGGAACGTGTTGCCGACGAGGGTGCGAGGTGCGGCGTGGTGGCCACAGATCCCCGCGTGGATGTCCCGTAGGAGCTCGCGCCCCTCGGGAATGGGTATACACCGCTGGAGGATGCCGACGCGGCGCGCTTGTACGGCCTCGCCGTCGACGAGGGTGAAGGATTTGGCCATCCCGGCGATGCGCCCGGCCGCGGCCCGATCCGCGGGGAGTTCCCCTCGAGCGATCCGGGCGATGTATTTTTCCCGCCAATCCACTTGGACGGGGAGCGGCTCTATGTCCATCGCATCGACCTCGTGGGAGCCGTACCCCTCGAGAAGGGAGAGCACGTACGCCTCGTTCGAGGGGTCCTCATCCATGGGTTCCGCACCCGGCGGATTCGAGGGAGCCCCCGAGGGTCCGTCGTGGCTCGAGGGGTAGGGCTCGAAGGCGATCGAGGGTTGCGCGATGTCACGCGCGAAAACGTTCGGGGGGAACGGTGATCCGCCGGACGCGATCTTCGCCGGCTCGTCCGCTTCCTCGTTGTACCGGCGGGGTACATGATTAAGCTCGATGCCGTAGAACTTGTCTTCGAGGGCCCGCACGGCTTTACAGTAGGCCTCCATCTTGTCGTCGTGGCAGCTCGCGTTCTTCATGACTTGATCGATCACGAGCCGCGAGTCCCCTCGCACGTCGAGGCGCTTGACGCCCAACTCAATGGCGATTTTGAGGCCGCGAGAGAAGGGCCTCGTATTCGCCATATTCTTGGACGCGGGGAAAGTGGAGGCGCACTCGCGTAGCGCATGTGCTCCCCGAGGGGGTGACACGAAGAGAGGGGCCCGCGCCCGCTCTGTCTTCATCACCGAGCCGTCGAAGAACGTAGTCCGGCACTCTGCTTGGATTTGTGGGGGCGGCCGCGTGTCCGTCCACTCGGCCGACGAAATCGGCTAGGATTTGTGATTTGATGGCCTTGCGCGGGGCGTAGGCGAGCGTCTCGCCCATCGGCTCCACGGACCATTTGGCGATCCCTGCGCCGCGTCGGGGTTGCGAATGATCTCTCCTAGCGGGGAAGGAGGAGACCACCGTGACCGGGTGGGCCTCGAAGTAGTGGCGGAGCTTGCGCCGCGCAAGGACTACCGCATACAGCAGCTTCTGGGCCTGGGGGTAGCGCGTCTTCGTGTCCGACAGGACTTCGCTGATGTAGTAGACCGGCCTCTGCACGGGCAAGGCGTGCCCTTCCTCCGTGCGCTCCACGACGATCACGGCGCTGACCACCTGGGTGGTTGCGGCCACGTAGAGCTGCAGGGGTTCGCCGTCTCGCGGCGGCGTGAGGATTGGAGCGTGCGTCAGAGACGCCTTCAGCTTGTCGAGCGCGTCCTGGGCCTCGGCGGTCCAACGAAGCGCTCGTGCTTCTTGAGCAGCCGGTAGAGGGGCGGGGGCCCTTCTCACCGAGCCTCGAGATGAAGCGGCTTAAGGCGGCGAGGCACCCCAACACCTTCTCGCACCCCTTTGAGGTCCGGATCGGACCCATTCGCTCGAGGGCCGCGACCTTTTCGGGGTTGGCCTCGATTCCCCGGCCGGGAGACGATGTATCCCGGGAGCATGCCCCCGCGGCACTCCAAAGACACATTTTTCGGGGTTTAGCTTGACCCCGTTGGCCCGTAGGCGGCCGAACGCGACGCCAAGGTCGCTAACCGAGGTCGTCCGCCTTCTCGGTCTTGACGACGATGTCGTCCACGTAGGCTTCGACCGTCCGCCCGATGTGATCCCCAAAACGTGCCGCATGCGGCGATATGTTGCGCCCGCGTTTCTGAGGCCAAAAGGCATCGTGACGTAACAGAACGTCCCGAACGGTGTGATGAACGAAGTCGCGAGCTGGTCGGACTCCTTCATTTTTATTTGGTGATATCCCGAATAGGCATCAAGGAAACAGAGCAGTTCGCACCCAGCCGTAGAATCAACGATTTGATCTATGCGTGGCAAAGGAAAAGGAACTTTTGGACATGCTTTATTAAGACTAGTGTAGTCTATACACATCCGCCACTTCCCATTCTTCTTTTTTACAAGCACTTTGGATTAGCTAGCCACGTAGGGTGGAACACTTCCTTGATGAATCCGGCCTCGAGAAGCTTCCCAGCCTCCGCTCCGATCGCCCGTCGCCGCTCCTCGTCGAAGCGGCGCGGGGCCGGCCGCCGCACGGCGCGGGCGTTTGGCAGGATATCAAGGGAGTGCTCGGTGACTTCCCTCGGGATGCCTGGCATGTCCGAGGGGCTCCACGCGAAGACGTCGGCGTTGGCGCGGAGGAAGTCGACGAGCACTGCTTCCTATTTATGGTCGAGGGTCGAGCTGACCCTCAACGCCTTGCCCTCGGGGGCCGACGGGTCGAGGGGGAACGTCGCCGTGCGGATCTCCCGGCTGAACACACGGGTGCCGGGGGCCCGGCGTCGGGAGCGATCCTCGCCGGCGTCGTAGCGTCCACCCCTTCGAGGGTGGTAGCCCCCCGGCCGCTCGTGCGTCCGCCTTGCTCGTGCGCTCGGCGTTGATGACGTTGCGGGCGTCGCCATCCCGGGGCGCGCGCGCGCGTCAAGGAGCCGTTCCTTGGCCGGCGTGCGTCCTTGGTCGGCGGGTTGACCTGCGTGCACCGAGGGTTCGCCTCCCGGTGCCGCTTCATCGCCCCGCGCGTCCCCTTGTTGGCGGATGCGTGAGGCCGAGCTCTCGGCCTGTTGGACGGCCGCTTGCTCGATGAGAGTCTGCACCTCGCGGTGCATGTCCCGAGCCTCGGGGGTCGAGGGTGCCGGCATGGCGCGCAGCAACGTCGCGGCAGCGATGAGCTTTTGGCTCGCGCGCGGCGGAGCGTCCGCGTTGTCGACGTTGGGGACGGTGTTGAAGTGGTCACGGACCTGTCGACCCAGCTCCCGCGCGTGCTCGCCGCGCGCGGAGGCTTCCCCCCGCCATCGAAGCGCGGAGCGCCCGCATCGTCCGCATTCTCCGCCGGCTTGGCCTCGAGCTCGCGGGCTTGGGCCACCGTGCGTCGACGTCGGCCCCACGAGAGCGCTTGGCCCCGCGGCCGGGGCGCGTAGCGATCCCCGGGGCGGGCGTGACTTCCCCGTCTCGGCGCCGCCGCACCGGCGGCGTTGGCGGGTCGTTGGTGATGACGGCGCAACACTCCCGCGCGGGGTCGTAGCTCCCGCATGCGGAGTGGTCGGGAGCAGCCCAAACCGGTAGTCCGTGGCGTCGAGGAAGTGCCCGAACGCGGCCCCGGGTCCGGCACGCGGAGAAGTCCCCACTCCGCGTACCCGTGGCGGTTGGCGGGTGGCAACGCGTCGATGGAGCCTAGGGACGATTCGTCGGCCATTGAGGCGCCGGAATCCCTGGCGACGAAGACATGGCGACCGGGCGGGACCGGCGCATCGTGGTGTTGACGTTGTTGTTGTAGGCCGTCGTGGCGCCACGCGGCCCCGATGGGGATGCGCGGTCGGAGACCGCGCGCGGTCCCGCTGGGGTGGTGGCGGCGGTCGTGACCGGTGGGCGCACCGCGTTGGGCGGCGGCGCGCTCGGCCCGCCGCCGCTCGGACCGCGCCCGGCGCGAGCGTAGCCCGCAGCGACGGCGGCGTCGCGGCGTCGACGGACCCGCGGCATCCGTGCTGCGGGCGTCCGCGCCGGTGTCGTGCGTGCGGCGGAGACCGGGGCGGACTCGGGCCTGGCGCTGCGCGCGAAGCTCCTCACGGTTGGTGAGGGGCATGAGATAGCCGTTCCCCGTAGCCTGAAAGTTCAGGTCCCCGAAGCGGATTTCGAACCCAGCTGGGAGGGGGTCCGAGCTACCCATGCAGTAGCGCGTAGCACGGTACTCAGTGCGAATCACCATGGAGGGAGTTGGCGAAATGACCTTAGGCACTCGTGTGCCCCACGGTGGGCGCCAACTGTCGGTGCGGAATATGGTCCCGACACTAACCAGTAGATAGCGCCGTGGTCTATCCCTCAATAGTCGATGCTAAGCAACAAGTGACACAGAGGTTTATCCTGGTTCCGGCCGAGGGGGCCGTACGTCCGACAGGTGTGCTCGGGGCACTATATTACTTAGCACGGGGTGCTTGTAGTGGGGCAAATACAAGCAAGGCGGGAGAGGAAGTGTAGCTTCCAAGTCCCTGGTGGAGTGGCTGAAGATATTGTGGGAGAATGAGAATGAGTTCGTGGTGTGAAGTGTTCCCCTGAATCCCCCCCCCCGCGGCTGGGGGCATGCCTCCCCTTTTATAGGCCAAGGGGGCGGCGAGTTACATGCACGCCGCGCTATCCGGCTACGTGGGGGTGCACGTCGTGCTACGCCGCCAGTGGGCGGCCGTCGGTCGATCTCCGCGGCGATCCGGTCATGATGGCCTACTTCGTGCCGAACGGTGGCGGTTCAAGGGTAGGAAGGCGGCAGATGGTGGTGGCGTCCTCTGATAGGCTTCGAGGGAGGTGCTGATGATGGCTGGTACGGAGCACGGGGAGCAGGCGAACGGCGTTCCTTCCCAATGCGCTTCGCGGTAGTGGAGTGGTTGCTGCAGCGCCGGGCGTGCGCCTGCACGCGTGGGTACGGCGGCCGCGCCGTTACAGTGGCCGGGATGGCCATCCACCGGCCTAGCGCCTCCACCTAACCCTGTAGGGTCACGGGAAAGTGAAATCGAGGGTGCGCCCGGCCCCCCTTCGAGGGTCGGGCGCGTTAGCCGTACTGTAGTGGGCGCGCGGTGTCACGGGACTGACACCGGCCGTGCGCACGGTCCATCCCCGCGGTGGTGGGGATGGGCTCCTCCCTGGGGAGTTGGTGCGGCGGCACGGGGGCGCGAGCCCGGGCGCATGATGGTGCGGGTCCGCGGCGTCGGGGCGTTAAATGCCCGTGTACGGGGCCGGCGCACGCGTGCGGGCGCCGTGAGCGTGGCGGGCCCGGCCGAGGGCGGGACGGACCCTCGAGCGGGACGAGACCCGCTCGAGGGGGGGAGTGAGCCCTCGGCGGGGCGGGACCACTCGAGGGGAGAGTTGCCCTTCGAATGGGGCGGAGCCCGCCCGAGGAGGAGTGCGCCCTCGAGCGAGGCGGGGCCTGCTCGAGGGGTCTTCTAAGAGGGCCGTCTCGGTGGGCCATCGGAGTCCCGCGGCGTGGGCCGTGTCCTGCATGGTTAGTCACCTGCACGGTTAGGCCTAGCGTGTTTCGATGTGGTTGCGGGGTTTAAGTGGGGATTTCCCCGTTGTTTAAGGGGACCGCTAGGGCTGTCCCCGACACAATGCACTCATCAAGGGGGAGATTGAGGACCATGTGTGGTTCAAGGACCAGTGGATGGTCGCTTCCTTGTGTGATGAGTGATTGACAACGTTGTGTGGACTGATTCTTGGCTAAGTATTGCAGGTGCAGGTTGCGGCTTGACTCGTGTTGGTGCAGGTGAAGAACAAGCGCGAAAGGTCGTCGCCGGTGAGGCCTCCGAGTGTGGAGAAGACAAGTAGGCTTCGTTCGAGGGACCCGGTGGCCGGCGGGGGTCAAGTGCGGGCCGCATGGTGCCATGAACAGCAAGATGAAGTCGTGGACGGTTTCTTGGTTGAGCCTCAAAACCAAGGTCGAGCCGGGACTACGTGGGAGCCAAGTCATGAGTGGAGATTGGCGGAGGCTACACCGAGTTCGCGGGGTTTCGGTGGTTCACCAGAAAACCACTGGGTTCCTTGGTTGATCCACAAAGCCAAGACCGGAGAACCGAAGACGGAGGTGCGGCCGGCACCGGACCGGTCCCGACCGGTGGGGACCGGTCTGACCGGTGTGCGACGACGCAGTCCGGAATCTTCGAAGCGGAGGACATGCGTCGGGATCGCATGGTTTGCGTTGAGGCTACGCAGGGTGCGGTCGCCGGGCATCCGTCCGATGGTGAAGACATCAAGAATTCCAAATCCGCCCTTGAGGGGCTTGTATCCCTAGTTGTTAGAGAAGGGCATTTCAGACATTCGGTTGCCTCCATATAACCCAAGAGGTGAGAGGATGGCAGCCAACTCTTGGAACCCTAGCTCATTAGTTTTCCTATTTTCCACCTATTTTCCTTAGGTTTTCTCTAGGACTAGCAAGAGAGCTTCACGGAGAGATCTTGTAGAGAGGGATGGATGATCGGGCGGCTTGCTAGACCTTGTACGAACCTTTGTCTCATGTATAGATGATTCGGCGTGGTTCCTCAAGGTTTGGATGTGTTTTCCCCGGTTGTTCTTGGTGGTGATTTTCGGAGCCCTTTCTCGGTGATTTCTTTGGGTTGTTTTCGGGGCTTTTCTCTTGGGGATTTGATGGGGGAAGTTTGTGGGAACCCTTCGTGGTTCTTTGGGCTGTGATTCCCCTCCCAAATCTGTGAGAAAAAGTGCTCGATTTTGGGGTTTCTTGAGTTCTTGGGTTGGAAGTGCTTTCGGCGGGATTTCTTCGATTCCTCCTTTTTGGACGAGATTTGGTGGGATTAAACTTGGCTATGGACTCCTCATGAGGTGTTCCTGATATCCCCAAAGTCTTGTTCAAGTCCGTGGAGTGATTTGGGAGATCGAGATTTGGATTTAGGGGAGTTGACCCGCGGGTCTTTGTTCATCCCGAGTGCCCGGGGCCACACCGGTCGACCGGTGCTCTTGACCGGTCGACCGGTGCGAGCCCTTGTGGGTTTTTGCTCGGGTGAACGTCTTGGTGTGTTCGTTGTTGTCCCGTGTTGCTTCTTGTTACGAGTTTGGGTCCGTTTGGTGGTCGGTTGGCTGTTTGGTGCCTTGGGGGCTTTCGGGTTGCCATCGGTACGACCGGTGTGTCTCACCGGTCCGACCGGTGTAGAGGCACTTAGTGGAAGTTGCTCGGTTTCACCGGCGGGGACCGGTCGACCGGTGGTGCTCACCGGTCCCGACCCGGTGTGGGTCTGTAGACTCGAGGTTTGGTTTTTCCGCTGCGTTTCTCGGGTCGGAAGGTTGCGTGTTGGTTCCTAGGTCCAGTGGCACTCCAGTGGCTACGTGGGCTTGACCAACCTTGGTAGTGAGTCGGAGACGTGTGTTGGAAGCCGCGTTCATCTTGTTGGAGTCTTCATCTCCTTCGAGAAGAATTTTTATCGGCTCCTGTCGGTGTTTTAGACCGGCAACCTACTACGGGGACTACCCGAAGTAGATGATTGTGACTCGCCGAGATCGGTAACTCGAAGGAAGAGACACGTGGCACACAATTTAGACAGGTTCGGGCCGCGAGGTGCGTAATACCCTACGTCCTGTATGCTGCGTAGCTCTGGATTGATAGGGCACAATTACAAGATGGTGCAATAGTGCGCCGTGAGTTGTAGGGGATTGGATGAGGTGATCCTGAGATCGGTCCCTGCCTCGCCTTATATAGTCCGCGAGGCAGGGTTACAAGTCGGAGTAGGGAAAGAGTACTAGTCGAGTACGTCTAGGAGTCCTCCATACAGTGCGGAACATGTACAGCTCCCTAACCGAGTACTACTCCTGTGTAGTCCTTGTGCTCCACGCCTTCAGATGTCGTGTAGCGCATGACGGGAAGTCCCAGGGGCCCACCGAGTAGTCGGTCCTGGTACCCACCGAGGTAGTGGGCCCAGGGAGGTCCATACGACAAGCCCCCGAGTACTTTGTAGTCGAGAAGGATAGCTTCAAGTAGTCTTGATGGCCTTAACGAGTAGTCCTCAAGCGTCCCTGAGTGCTACAAGTCAAAAGTCCTCAAGAGTAGTCGAAGCATCCCGAGGCTGGAATGTACTCCAGCTGATGTTTGAGCAATCTTGAAGTCTTCTCGAGTAGTCCCAGCGTCCTCGAAAACTGCCTTCGAAGGTCTTCAAACTGCCTGTCTTGTCTTGAAGCCGAAGCTGGTATGGAGGTGCGATTTGCAAAACCGCGCTTCACATGGAGTAGCCCCCGAGCCTCGAGCCGCGGGCTCTGGCTGAGGGTCCATCTGAAATCTTGGCAAGAAAATCCCGAAAAATCCGGAGAGAAAAACCGAAGGACACGTGGCACGGAGCCCCCGAGCCTTGAGTCGAGTACTTCCTCTCGAATTGAAGGGTCTTCTTGGAGAATGTGTCCTGAGATGCTCTTGAGACTAGCCGCTTCCCAGGTAGTCGAGTAGAAGTAGCCGAGCCCCCGAGGTGAGGCGCGTCGACTAGTAGAATACGAAGAGTCACGCGCAGCCGCTGAGTCAGCCGCGCGTGGACTTATCAAGCCGCCCGTTGCAGAGCCGATTTGGCTTATAAATAGAAGCCAAAACCCTTAGGGTTTTTCACCCATTCGAGCTGCAGTCATTCCATTTGAATCTTGAAGCGAGTCCACTCCCAGCGCCTGATGCCGCCGTAGTAGATCCGAGCGCCCCGCCACCCGAAGCCTTTAGGGTAGCCCCCGAGCGGATGCGATTGAAGACGCCTTGCACTTGGAGGATGAAGCCGTCGTCGTCCAAGACGTCCAAGGTCGCCGGGAAGAAGAGGGGCCGCGAAGAGGCCGCGACGGCTGCCACCGGAGCGGCGCCGCCCATGTCTCCACCGCGGGCCGATCCGAGCCGCGAGTGGAAGAAATCCAAGGTGAAGACGGAGGACCTGCTGACCCTGCTGAACAGTGGGTTCACAGGGAGAAGGAAGTCGACATCTGGAGATCCGCCGCGGGAGATCCATATCCGATGGAGAAGGCCGAGGACGAGATCCCGATGTTCTCGCGGTTCGTGGAGCGCGGTCTTGCGCTCCCAGCCAGCGACTTCTTCAAAGGGCTGCTCGGGTACTACGGCGTCGAGTACCTG
The DNA here is from genome assembly GCA_947561735.1 of Cenchrus americanus. NCBI lineage: Eukaryota > Viridiplantae > Streptophyta > Magnoliopsida > Poales > Poaceae > Cenchrus > Cenchrus americanus. Next base: position 140,340,281 of record OX387239.1, on the reverse strand, counting down.
AACCTGAACCCCAACGACATCTTCCACACGTCGGTCTTCGTCCACTTCTGCGAAGCATTCCTCGGAATCAAGCCGCACTGGGTGCTTTTCCGGAAGTTCTTCCGCGTCAAGCCGCAACCAAGTGCTACCAATCCCAGGGTAGTCGGAGGAGCCGGCATCCAGCTGAGGGAGGACGCCGCGGAGCAGTACTTGGCGTACAAGCTTGTCGACTCCAACGTGGATTGGAAAGCCAGGTGGTTCTACATCACGAACCACCACCCACGGCTCGCCGGAAGCCGAGCGGGCGGCGACCCGGGCACCGTGAGTGGTGGAACACGGAGCCCACCATGCAAGAAGGAATCCGGCTCCCCGAGGCGCTAGCACGCATCAAAGTGCTAAGGGGAAGCGAGAGCGAGGGCCGAGCACGTGGCCTTCGGTTTCATGAAGCGCGGGATCCGGCCGGCGATGGCGCGGGAGACACTGGGCTTCGAGTACACCGGCGACGACGACGCGTCGCGGATGCCAGGAGGCGAGCTGGACGACAACGACATCGTCGAGAGGTTGTCGCGGATCTTCAAGGACATGCCACCGTACACGGCGTGCCCAGTCGAGGAGTACTCTGCCGCGCGCCCGCCCAAGGAGGTGAGTAGTCGTACTCCCCTCGTCGAGTAGTGATTACTTGTAGTAGAGTTGCTGACGTCTTGTGTCTTGCGCAGGATGATGTAAAGCGGTTCATCTCCGAGCCGCAACCACCACCGAGCGGGATCGAGATCCCGGTGGAGGGGAAGGTGAAAGAGCGCCGCGAAGTCGGTGAAGGCGACGACACCATCATCGTGGAGGATACCTCCGATGACGACGACGAAGACGAAGAGACGCTGCAGGACCGCTTCCAGCTGCGGTCGAGGTTTAGCCGTCCGGGCTTGCCTCATGTTCCACTGATTCAAGACCCTCCGGCTAGCCTGGAGGCTAGCCTTGCTGCGCCGCCACGGAAGCCGCGCAACCCCGCCAGGAAGCGGGTGATGAAGAAGCTAAAGGTCTCGGAGACCACACCTCAGGAGGTAAGTCGTCTTGAGCAGAGTAGTCGAGTACCCATTGTTCGAGTACGTTGCTGACGAGTAGTCTTCCTTTGCATGCAGAAGGTGCCGCCAGCAGAGCCCGTCGAAGAGGGTGACGAGGGCGTGTGGGATACGGTGGGGGAACCGGCTGGAAGTCGTAGTCCAGCCCCCACCGTTGAAGAACTTCTGGCGCAACTGGAGCGCCAGCCCCCTGCTCCAAAAGAGAGCATGGGACCCGTGGCCGCCGCCGTTGGAGAGGTGGTGGCCTCAGGAGCGCAGGAGACGTCTGCGCCGGCCGCCGCCGCCGTGGAGGAGACAGTAGCCACAGGGGCGGAGGAAGAGGCGCCCGCCGAGGGTGGGCGGGTTGATATTGCCGCATCCTCGGTGCTCGGCCGTGACCATTGTCCGGTCGAGCTTGTAAGTACCATATCCTCACGAGTAGTACTTGCTGTAGTAGTCGATCTTGTCTGACGATCTTCCGTGAATATTTCTGCAGAAAATCCACAGATCTGAGCTGGGATGGGGATGAGCCCTCATCAGCGGTGGTGGAAGAAGTCGCGCCGCCCGTCAAGGAGACCGCTCCCGATGCCCGAGCCGCGACCGAGCCCCCGGCTACCGAAGCGCCGCTGCCGGAGGCGAGTGTAGTCGAAGGTGAGTACCCTTCGTGAAGCTGCGGAGCTCCAGGAGGAGTAGTCATAGGCGCTAATGCTCTTGTCGTTTTGTTGATAGGTGCTGAAGGTGGTGACATCCCTGCGGGGGTGCCAATGTAGGAGTTGACACCAGAGACCCCGGAGGCTGCAGAAGGAGCCCCCGAGCCTATGGCAGAAGTCGTCGAGAAGACCGCCGGGGGAGAGGCGGTCGCCACGTCGCCAGAGATTGCTCTGGAGGTGGCTATCCGCTCCCCTGAGATCCAAGACGCAGAGCCCATCCGCTCTGCGCCGATGACGGAGGCTACCTCGAGTAGCCGCGGCGGGATAGAACTTCTTGCGGACGATCTCATCGAGCCGGTGACGGTAGCCAAGCACCTGGAGGCAATCCGTCGTGCCGAGCAATGGATGAAGGTAAGTAGCCGTAGCCTTCCAAGTAGTCAATCCTTTTGCCGTTGAGTACTCGTCATGACTTGAATTGACTTGTGCAGGACGTCGCGGAGCGATCCCGCGACAAGTCGAACCTGCTGCAGGGTTATGGCGACACCGTGCTCACGGCGAGGGGGCGCTGGAGGAGCAGCTCGTGAAGTCGCGGAAGCACGCGGCTGCCATGCAATCAAGGCTCGACGCCGCCTTCGCCAAGTACCACAACGACGTCCAGGAGTTGCAGGCAAAGGGCGACGAGTTGGTGCGGAAGAACAAGGGCCTCCACAACAAGAATAAAGGTATGTCCTTTGACTTGTCGAGTACTTGTTGGAAGTCGAGAAGCATCTGACCCGCTGTTGTATTGCTGTGTTGCAGAGCTTGAGGGCCAGGTGGAGCAGCTGAAGGCCTCGGAGGTGAGCATGAAGAACCTCTTCTACCGGGAGCAAGAAGCCCGCCAGGTACTCGAGCTCGACTACAAGGAACTCGCCTTCGAATGCGAGAAGCATATGGAGCTGCGGATTGCCTCTGACAGGGATCTCGTCAACTGCTACAAATCTTTGCAGAAATTGAACGAAGACTGCGAGGCATTGCGGGCCCAGTTGAAGGAGTTGGAGGAGGCCGCTCTTCCGATCGCAAGGCTCCTGGTGCCGCACCCGGGCGGCCCCAAGATAGCTCCTCTGGTGGACCGACTTCGTGAAGCTCCAAGCCGGCTGGCCGCCTACGTCAAGCATATGGCCAAGTCGATCCCAAGACAAGTCTTGGCCTTCATGAAGTCGTACTTCCCGAAGGCCCCAGTGGAGGTAGTCGCCGGCGGGGTAGCCGCCAACTGCTCGGATGAGCAGTATGCAGAGCTGCTGGAGCAGATGGCTCCCATCGCGGAGCAAGTAGCCGAGAAGCTGAACCTCCAGTATCCCTGTAATAAGTAGCTAGTAGCCATAGTTGTACAAGAAAACAATTGTAATGAATTGTTCAAGTATCAATGAAAGGAAATTTTCCAGTAATGAGTACTCGTAGTCGCAATCTCAGAGTGCGGAGCGCCCATCGTGGAGTAGGTGCGAGTAGTAGTACTCGGCTTTAGTAGTCCCGTTGTAGGGAGTAGGCAGTAAATAAGTTGATGAACGATCAATCTTTATTACTGAAGAAGTACACCTGGGTGGCCAGGGCCGTAGTTACAAAGTAGTCGCCTGGACCCGGAGGCCGCTTACAGCTAAGTAGCGCTGGAGCGGGTAGCCGCTTGCAGCAGGTGATCCGTAGGTAGCCGTGTAGGCTGGATCGTAGATCCGTAAGTAGCCGCGCAGGCTGGATCTTGGAGTGTGGTCTCTTGGTAGACCGCTGCTAGAGTCCTTGACGCTCGTCGCAGCCCAGGGTCCGTAGGTAGCCGCGCGGGCTGGACCCTGGAGAGGAGAAGTCCGGAGACTGGGGCCAGGACCCGGGGGGTCGCCTACAGCCAGGGGGCGTTGATGTAGTCGATCAGACTTGAACCCTGGAGTAGTCGTGTAGACTAGGCGTAGAATCGACAGAGTTGGTCGACGTTCCACGAGTTGTTGACGTCTTCGCCTTCAAGTGTTTGGAGGCGGTAGGAGCCCGGCCCGGTCACCTTAGGGACGGTGAAAGGGCCTTCCCAGGGGGAGCTGAGCTTGTGGAGTCCTTCCGTGTTCTGGATACGGTGGAGGACAAGATCTCCAACGTTGAAGGAGCGTTCCTTGACGTTGCGATCATGGTAGCGTCGGATACCCTCCAGGTACCTTGCTGATTGGACGAGGGCAGCGCAGCGAGCTTCTTCGAGGGCCGTCGATGTCAACTCGTCTCGCTGTCTTCGAGACGCCTTCGTCGTAGTGCTTCACTGCTGGCGAGTTCCATATGACGTCGGCAGGGAGGATGGCTTCAGAGCCGTAGACCAGGAAGTAGGGGGATTGCCCCGTTGGCTTGGATGGTTGAGTCCGCAGCCCCGAGAGTGCGTTGGGTAGTTCCTTGATCCACTTGCCCCCTTTGGAGTTAGCAGCGTCGTGTAGCCGCTTCTTGAGGGCGTCGAGCACCTTCCCATTGGCGCGCTCGACTTGTCCGTTGGCCCGTGGATGGGCGATTGAGACGTATCGGACGTCAATCCCGGCTCGTTCTCGCGGTACTCCCCGGGCATGCCGGTGGTTGTTGAAGTTGGACCCCCGGTCCGTGATGATGCGGTTGGGTAGCCCATAGCGGTGTACGAGTTCATCCGGAAGTCGAGTACTCTGTCGGCCCTTGGGGCATGTGACCGGCTTGACCTCGATCCACTTGGTGAACTTGTCGATAGCCACCGGTACCCGTTGAATCCTCCGGCGCGGTTGGCGGCGGCCCAATCATGTCGAGCCCCCGGCGGGCAAAGGGCCGGGTTGGCGGTATGGTGACTAGCTTGTAGGCCGGGACGTGTTGCGCTGGGCGAAGAGCGACATCATTGGCACCTTCGACGAGTTCTTCGGCGGCGCCCGTGGCCGTGGGGCCGTAGAATGCTCGCGGAAGGCCTTGGCGACCGGCGTGCGTGAAGACGCGTGGTTGCCGCGACGCCCTTGTGGATCTCCTCCAAGATGTCCTTGCCTTCTTCACGAGGGACGCACTTCATGAGTACTCCGGAAGATGCGCCCCGCTTGTAAAGCTTATCTCCGACGAGGACGTAAGACTTGGCGCGGCGGACGAGTTGTTCGGTTTGCGTTCTTGTCGGAGGGGACCTTCTTACGCTCGCCGAGGTAGTCGATGAAGGGTTGCCTCCGGTCCACGTCGATCATCATGACCTCCTGCCCCGGTGGTGGATGGGGCGGGACGGTGGTCGGTGGCGCCGGCTCGGGATGGATGGCGCGTGAAGCTCATGGACGAAGACGCCCACGCGGTACTTGAGCGCGGGTGGATCCAAGCTTCGAGAGGACGTCCGCGCAACGTTGTTGTCGCGGACGATGTGATGGAACTCGAGACCATAGAATTTGTTCTCGAGCTTGCGGACTTCTAGGCGATGGCGTCCATGTTCTCCTTGTTGCGGTCCCGGGACTTGTTGACTTGGTTGATGACCCTTTGCGGAGTCGCCGTAGACTAGTAGCCGCTTGATGCCCAATGAAGCCGCGAGGCGGGAGCCGTGTAGGAGAGCTTCGTACTCGGCTTCGTTGTTTGAGACCTTCCGAGAAGATGCACGGGACGTACTTGAGTTGTTCGCTGTTGGAGAGATCGGGAGTACCCCTGCGCTGCGCCCTCGAGGTTGAGTGAGCCATCAAAGTACATCACCCAATGCTGCGGTCGCACGGTGGGAGTAGGTAGGCGTGGTTCTCCCGCCACTCGCCATGAAGTCGACTAGTGCTTGCGACTTGATGGGCGTGCGTGGCTTGAAGTCGATGGTGAGGGCGCCGAGCTCGACAACCCACTTGGAGATTCTTCCGGTGGCATCTTGGTTCCTCGGGATGTCGCCGAGCGGGTAGTCGGTGACGACGGGAGGCCGAGTACTCCACGGGAAGTAGTGTCGTAGCTTCCGCGAGGTGATGAGTAGAGCGTACGGGAGCTTCGTACGGCCGATAGCGAGCCTTGGACTGCGATAGAACCTCGCCGACGAAGTAGGCCGGGCGGCCCCGGACCAGGGTAGGCGTGGCCGTCTTCCGCCGCTCGACAACGATGGCGTGCGGCTCCCCACGTGAGTAGTCGCGGCTAGGTAGAGCGATGGCGCTCGCCCTTGTGAGGAGCGTGAGGATTGGTGGCTTTGACGGGAAGTCCTTGAGGCTGGGCAAGGGCTTGATCCGCCTGCGGAGTCCACACGAACTTCTCGTGATGCTTGGAGTAGTTTGAAGAAGGGGAGGCCCCGTTCTCCTAGCCTCGAGATGAATACGTTCGGTGCCTTCCATGCACCCCGTCGGCTTACGGACGTCTTTGATGCTCGTGGGAGCTTTCATGCCGGTGATGTCGGAGATCTTCTCGGGGTTGGCTTCAATGCCGCGGCGATGATGAGCCGAGTAGTTTGCCCGAAGGGACGCCAAAGACGCACTTGTTCGGGTTGAGCTTCCAGCGGTACTCGCGTAGCGATGCGAAGGTCTCTTCAAGGTCGTCGATGAGGGTGATGGAGGTCCCTGGTTTTGACAACCACTTCATCCACGTAAGCCTCGACGTTCTTGTTGGGTTGCCGCTTGAAGCGGGCCTGGATGGCCGTTGATAGGTAGCGCCGGCGTTCTTCAACTAGAATGACATGGTCGTGTAGCGATACGCGCCAAACGGGGTGATAAACGCGGTCTTTTCTGGTCTTCCTCCTTGATTGCGATGCGGGTGGTACCGGAGTAGCGATCGAGGAAGCGGAAGCCGGAGTCGCGGCCAGCCAGGTGGAGTCAATGACTTGATCAATCCGCGGTAACCGAAGGGGTCCTTGGGGGGCGGTGCTTGTTGAGGTCGGTGTAGTCGACGCACATCCTCCACTCGTTCGAGTTCTTCTTGCGGACGAGGACGGGGTTGGCGAGCCACTCGGGATGGAAGACTTCTCCGATGAAGCCGGCTGCGAGTAGCTTGGCGAGCTCCTTCTTGATGGCGTCCGTACGTCGTCGGCAAAACGTCGGAGGTGTTGTCGTTTGGGGGTGGCCTTTGGATCGACGTTGAGGCGGTGCTCGATCGGCTCCACAGGCACTCCTGGCATGTCCGTCGGCTTCCACACGAAGATGTCGCGGTTGGCACGAAGGAAGGCCGATGAGCGCGTCTTCCTATTTGGGGTCGAGGCGGCCCCGATGGTGGTGGTCTTGCGGGGTCGCACATTCGGGGTCGGCCGTCGTGACGAGTATCTCCTCGGGTGGCCGAGGCTTGTTGCGGCCTTGTCGGACTTCTGCGGGATGTCGAGTTCGCTTGTAGCAAGCTTCTTCGACGCGGCGTAGACCTCCATCATCGCGTTGGGTACTTGGTTTGTGGAAGCGATCACCACGGCCTCTGTATCGCAGTCGTGGGAGATCTTCAAGTCCCCCTTGGAGGGAGAGTACAGGAGTGGACTTGGCATCTTGAGTACCAAGTAGGTGTAATGGGGCACGCCATGAACTTGGCGATGGGCGGTGCAGAGGATGGCGTGGTAAGAGGTCTCGAAATCCGCGACCTCGAACTTGATGTACTCGGTGCGGTAGTTGTCCCGAGACACCCGAAGGTAGCGCGGTGCCAGGCCCGAGTGGGATAGCCGCGTTCACGGGGGACGATGCCGTAGAAGGGCGTGCTGCTCTTGGTGAGCATGAGGGTGACGTCGAGCTTCATTTTCTTCAAGGTTTTGGTGAAGAGGACGTTGAGCCCGCTTCCACCGTCGATGAGCACCTTGTTGAGCTTTGAGCCCGCCACGCGTTGGCTTCGGGACGAGGGGGAGCCGTCTGGTTCGGAGAAGCTGGTCCATTGGTCCGCGCGGGAGAAGGTGATGGGTACCTCCCGAGCCACCTGAGGGGGTCGGGACCGGCAGCTCAATGGACATCACTTCGCGACGGGTAGCCTTCTGCTCCCGCCTGCTGGGCAATCCGCCGAAGAGGACGTTGACGGTCTTCTCGGGTTCTTGGAAGTCGTTGTTGTCGCCGTCTTTCTTCTTGCCCTTTTGGTCGTGAGGGTGCGGTGGCTCCGGCGTATCCTTGAGTGCATGCCTGAGCTGGTAGCACTGCTCGGTAGTGTGGTTGCCGTTTGGATGCCACGGGCACTTTCTCCTTCGGCGGGTCTTTGAACCGCCGTAGTTTTTCTTCGAGTTCCCTTTCGCAGGCGCCGGATAGCCGCGACGGTGTTGTCCGGCTTGCGCTTGCGGTTGGGACCCGAGTAGTTGTTGTTGTTGTTGTTGTTGTTGCGGCCGCCTTGGTTTGCATTGCTTTTGCCGCCGCCCGGTTCTCGCTTGGACTTGCCGCGGATGGCGTCGTATTTGGCGTTGGCCTTGTCCTCTTCATCCGCCCGGGACGTGATCATGTCCTTGAGGTGGGGGATGGACCTGGGGCGGCGACGACCGAAGTCCTCGAAGGTGCGGCGATGGTAGAGGCCGTCTCGGAAGAGGTCGATGACCTCCTTGTCGGTGACGTCGACGACGGTAGCGCGCTTGTCGAAAAAGCGGCGCATGTACTTGCGGAGGGTCTCGCCTTGTTCTGCTTGATCATGGCCGGGTCCATGCGAGTACCCGAACGGCCCATGGCGCCCACGAAGTTGCTCGTGAACCTGCTCCTTCGGTGGTCCCACTTGTCGATCGAGTGCTTGTCGAGCGACTCGAGCCATGTGAGTGGTGCTTGGTCCGGACGAAGGGGAAGTAGAGGCATTTGGTGTCGTTTGTTGCGCCGCCGTTCTCGATGGAGAGGGCGTAGCATCGGAGCCACCGGATAGGATCTCGCTTTGCGTCGTACTTGGTGATCCCCAAAGGCTTGAACTTGTCGGGGAGGAGCGAGGTTGCGAAGTCGAGGTGAGAAGGCGGGGGAAGCCGTCGCCCTCGGCGGTAGTGGTCGACTTCTTCCGCCGCGGCTCCTCGATCTTCGGCGAGCGTCGTACCCACCGTGCGAGGCGCCCGGAGGGTGTGGGCGTTCGCGTGGCCTCGGCCGCCGCGACTACCGCCGCCTCCGGCTCTCTGTTCGCCCCATGGTTGGAGCCGCCGCCGCCGTCGGCGCCGCCGCCGTCGGGGGTCGTTGCCGCCGCCACCGGCCGGAGCGCGGTGGGGAACGACTTCTCGGTTGCCTTGGTCTTGCTGTGAAGGTCCGCCGACGTTGGAGCGGCGGCGGTTTGGCTCAGCTGGAAGGTCAGCTCGAGTATGGTTGGGACCAGCGTTGGCGCTGCGACTAGTAGCTTCGTTGTCGCGGGGTTTAGCTGGAGGAGGTTGGTTGACTCTGTTGTCAACCCGCATGAAGTAGGCTTCTTCTGCGAGCTTGGCGATGACTTCTCCAGCGCGTATGCCCTGAGCCTAGCATGCGATCGTTGTGATCGACATGAGGCATTGCTCAGGGGTGGTGTGTACTCTGCTCTCGACCGCCTCGAGAGCTTCCGCAAGGTTGCGGATGGGGAGGTTGTCTCTGAGCCGCCGGCGTCGTTCGGCTGCGCTTCTGTTACGTTCGCGTCGAGCGTCCCCGCCGTGGCGGCGGTCTCGTCCGCGGTGCATTGCGCACGGCTCGTCCGCGGAGATGTCCTCCGGTACTTGTCCTCGGCCGTGCCTCGAAGGTCCTCCGGGGTTTCGCCGGCGGCCATGAAGACTTGGCGATCGGGGGTGCCCGAGCCGGACTCGAGAGGGTGCCACCTCGCTTGGTGTATTTGAGTCGGCTCGGGTTAGTGGCGTTCCCTCCGGAACGGTAGCGAGTTGATGTAGGCGACGTAGCGTGAGTCTCCCTTTGCCGAGTCGGGCGGGCTTGCGGTCGGCCGCAGACGTATCTCCCGGCCGGCGTTGATTTTATAACCGGCCCCGAGGCCGGCCCCGACAAGGGAAGCTCAGTGGAGTCGTCTTCGGACTCGGGCTCCTCGGGGTCCGACCCGAAGTCGAACTCGTAGTCCGGTTCGAGTAGAACTCGGAGAGAGGGCCGGAGTCCGAAGCGCGATCGGGGACGGCGTCGGAGTCCGAGTTGTACTCGGGTACGGGCTCCTTGCCGGCCGGCGCGGGGTGGGAGCGCCCGTGCGGGCCCGGCCGCGGATGCATGGGCCACGCGTGGAGTGCCCGCGTGGTGAAGGGGCCGTCTGCGATGGCTGAGCAGCCGGCTCGCATGCGATGGCCCATGGCGACGTCGGGTTCGAGTTGGAGACGGACTCGAGCTCGAAGTCGGCCGTGGTGGTTGAAGAGCGAAATTTCGCCGAACTTGCCGGCGAGTTCGCCCGTGACAACTTCGAGGAAGCGTCACGAGGCTCGTCCTCGGGTTGGGGGCCGCATGGTTAGGCGGCGCCGGGAAGGAGCTCGCGCCATCGGTAGTGCGGACCCGGGCGCGAAGACGAAGGTGTCGCCGCGGTTGAAGGCGACGGTTGGCTTGAAGTGGACGGAAGCCGTCGAGTTCGCCATGTGATCTCGAGCGAGAGCCCCTACCTGGCGCACCAGCTGTCGGTGTTTTAGACCGGCAACCTACTACGGGGAGTACCCGAAGTAGACGATTGTGACTCGCCGAGATCGGTAACTCGAAGGAAGAGACACGTGGCACACAATTTAGACAAGGTTCGGGCCGCGAGGTGCGTAATACCCTACGTCTCGTATGCCGCGTAGCTCGGATTGATAGGGCACAATTACAAGATGGTGCAATAGTGCACCGTGAGTTGTAGGGGATTGGATGAGGTGATCCCGAGATCGGTCCACTCGCCTCGCCTTATATAGTCGGGAGCGGGGTTACAAGTCGGAGTAGGGAAAGAGTACTAGTCGAGTACGTCTAGGAGTCCTCCATACAGTGCGGAACATGTACAACTCCCTAACCGAGTACTACTCCTGTGTAGTCCTTGTGCTCCACGCCTTCAGATGTCGTGTAGCGCAAGCCGGGAAGTCCCAGGGGCCCACCGAGTAGTCGGTCCTGGTACCCACCGAGGTAGTGGGCCCAGGGAGGTCCATACGACAGCTCCCATTCACTCCCCCCCTCTGGTTCGCCGTATTGGTCCTTCAGATCCACGTGCGAATAGTGTCCTGATAAGGCCGCCACGTCATCAGTGAGGTGGATGGTCACCGATGCTGAGCTCTGTTGCTATAATTAGGCATCCTAGACCCTTTGGCTAGCCAAGTCTAGTGAAAGCACCATGGCAACTCCGTTTGATAATATAGTCATGCCCTGGCTTTGTGTGCGTCCGCCCGAGCATAGATCTAAGATACCATCCCTTGAAGCTAGAAGAATGCTTGCGAAGTTAGGGGAGCTCCACCAACCCTTGCGCCCGCGCCCAGCGAAGAATCCAGGTGCAACATGGGGCAGTACATGCCTTGTCGGGCCTTGTGAGCAGAGGCCTAATATGGTGTTGGAGGTCTTTGTGCCGCGTTGGGAGAGGCCGAAGGCGAAGCTGGTTCCATTTGGGATCTTGTGAGAGCACCCTAGCAAAAGATGGGACTCCACAGGAAAACTTCTAGGGCTAGAGTACAGGTGGCTGTGTGGCAGCCGTGACCTCGTCGACGGTGGAGGGCTCCAAAGAGGTCCTGAAGCTAGAAGAAAGCTTGCGACGCGCTCCATCAGTCTAGGTTGCACCGCTAGCACCATGTAAGGTAGATCAGGACCTTTAACATGTTTGTATCTTGTAAGTTGGCCTTGGGCCAAGGTCTTTTGTAGCTTTTGAAGCTTTCATACACAAGTGTTGAATAACGACTAATGTGCATTGATTACTGTGATTGGGGCACCCGAGACAGCAATGGCGTGGCCAAGGTCTCGATGCTACTATGGCGATACGCCGACCTTAGGAAGGTTGTAACATCCGACGTAAGTGCCCGTGGCGACCTGGATCGTCACGGCCGCTTGCGCAGTGGCGCAGCGCAGGGGCGTCAATCCTGAGGTGTAAAGGTCGAGGTCGACCTGACAGGCGTCAAGGCCGTAGCGAAGCGCTATAAATAGGACCACGGAGGTCGTCAATGGGCAGTGGAGCCATTACGCACGGGGCCATTGATACGGGGGCCTCTGTAGGTCGTATAGACCTATAAGGTGTGTAGGCAACCGGGCCTAAGGGGAGTGAAGTAAACCCTTTTGAGAGGAGGTCGAGATGACCTTTAGGACTGCAGGAGTCTGTGCGACCTAGAACAGGTCGTCTATAGGTCGCTGGCGACCTTGAATGTGAAGTTGGATTTCTGATGTTGGGGGGCTTAAAGTAGGGCATAGCGAGTCCACGTCATCCGAAACATTGCGTGAAGGCCGGCGAACGCGGATTCCCGCACAGAACTAGTTGTTACTGCCAAGTAGCCGTAAGGCTGGAAAGAGCCGTTGGGCAATAAATCCGTTGAGGACGCCAGACTGTTGGGTCGCGTAAACTGCGCCGGGTAGACCTCGAGGCATGGCCACCCATTGCAACGCTGGGTCCCGATTATATAAGGCCGATTCGTGGCCCAGGGGCCTCCACTTGCTTCCATTTCCGCTCAGAGCTAGGGTTTCCGCCACCGCGCAGTGCACAGAAAAAACAATAGTGCCCCGAGCTTGGGTCTGTCACCGCCACGCCCGCGCATGCGAACCAAGTCCCTTGTGACCTTCAGATCCAAGTGCATCGGCTAAGAGGAGGGCAAGATGGAGAAGGCGGAGATCCCAGATCCGAGCACTGCCTGGGAGACGTCCACAGTGACTGAAGAGCAGATTCAGTCACTGGCGACCGTGGGCTGCTGAGGCCCAAGGCGCAGGTCGGTTGGAGGCCGGTGGTGGGAGAGGAGTTCCCAACGGAGGGGACCGGCGAGACCGTCGTCTTCCTCGCGCACATCGAGCACGGGTTCGACGTCCCGGCGGGCGACTTCCTGCGCGGGCTTCTTCACTTCTACCGCATCGAGCTGGTGCACCTGGCGCCCAACTCGATCACGATCATCTCCACCTTCATCCACCTCTGTGAGTCCTACCTCAGCATCGCGCCCCATTTCCACCTCTTGCGCCACTTCTTCGAGCTGAAGAAGATGGGCAAAGGCGTGGTCGTCGGCAGCGTCGGCTTCATGTTACGTCAGAACATGAAGTCGGAGTACATCGACCTGGCGCTCCCCGACAACACCACTGGATGCAAGCAGGGGTGGTTCTACCTCGACAACCCCACGCCAGCGTTGAGGGAGAGGACGGGGCGGGTCCCGGTCCCGGGCCCAGAGTGGACCAACCAGCCGGCGACGCGAGACACTGAGGAGCTCAAGCCCTTGCTGGACGAGTTGGAGCAGCTCAAGGCGGAGGGGCTGACCGGCGCCACGGTGTCCATCAGCTTCTGCCGCCGCCTCATCCAACCTCTCCAGGACCGGGCCCATCCGGTCTTTGAGTACTAGGGGCAATCCGACCCAAACCGGGTCGCACAGCGCAAGGTCTCCAAGATGGAGATGATGGCTCGCGCGAAGAACATCTTCAGCGGGCGGATCTGCAACAGAGAGTGCCCCAAGGCACTAGGGGTGTACAGCCCCTCCGACCCGGTGAGTCCTCGACTTTGATGTTTTTCCAATTTGGGTCTCTGTGAGTACTCGTCTTGGTTCTGATGGAGTATCTGCGTCTTGTTTTTTTAGCACCGCGAGGGCATCTACTAGTGCCCGGCACCGCCGCGCGACGAGGACCAGCGCAACTACAAGGTTCGCGACGTGGCGGACGTGCAGGCAGCACTAGCTCCCCGCATCGACGAGTACGTCTCCGACTTGACGGTGGGGAGTAACAACAAGGCTCCTGCCACGGCTCGTAGGGCGCCATCCAAGGTTGCTACGTCGCGGCGCACGCGGCAGACAGCGGGGAAGATTCCCGCCTCCCAGGCCGCGACCCAGGTCGCGGAGCTGAAGAAGAGGAGGGGGAAGCGGACTAGGTCCACGGTGTCGGCAGACACCACCACAATTAGTTCCAACGTCGAGACCATCGACGTTGATGATGAAGAGGGCGACGTGCAGTTGCCAAAGGCAACAACAGCTTTGTCACTGGGAGAGCAGGCGGTGGAGACGCCCCGCCCGACTTCGAAGACGTAGGGGCGATCTACATTGAGCACCAACCCAGCGGGCGACGTTGGGTCGAACAAGAGAATGAAGAAGGCCCCACCCAAGCCTTGCAAGCCCGGCCTTAGGTCGGCAACCAAGTAAGTCAATAGTCCTGCCTACAGCTTAGCTCTGCGTTTCCGCTTTCGATTTGTTGTTTACCCAGGTAACTTTTTATGAGCAGGGTTCCCCCGACGACGTCGGAGAGCGGGAACAATACCTCAGGCCAGGAGGCATTTGGGAGCAAGATGCCGGAGACGCCGGTGGTGGAGTCGCCGACAGCCTTGGCGGCCGACGTGACGAGCGTGGCCGTCGGAGTTGGGACGACGGCGGCGTCCGAGGCGGACAGGGCCGGGACCAGTGCGCCTCCCACCGCCGGAGGTGAGGGCAGTGATCTCTACACCTTTGGCCCGCAGGCGGCCATGGAGGAGGGTACAAGGTCGGAAGACGACCAACACCGATGCCTTAACGGTGGCACCCGTGGGAGGCGGAGGTCATTACCGACCGCCGCGACCTGGACGAGTTCAAGGGGGCATCACGCACGATCGGGCGCGTGCTGTCGGTAAGGGCCCTTGTCGACCTTCTGAGGTTCTTGCTTCGGGTATTTGAGTGCTGTGAGGTCTAATGGCCTTTTTGTTTGACGTGCAGTCTCTTGCTCAATAGGCGCAAGCTCGGACGGGTTTGCTGTGGGAAGCGGTGAACGCGCATGCAGAGGCCGCCGCAGCCCATGAGGTGAAGCTGCAGGCCGAGATCGAGGTCGCGCTAGAGATCCAGTGCATCAAGGAGATCATGGCGCGCTAGGCGCAGAAGGAGGCGACTGACCTGAAGAAAAAGCTGGAGGACGCCGAGCAGAAGGCTAAGGATGCGGCTGACGACCTCCAGGGCGTGGTAGAGGGTGAGCCTCCGACGTTGCCTTATGCTGACCCCTGGTGGTTTGCAAGGTCGCGATACTGAATCTTCGACCTTGAATCTTTGTAGGCACTCGAGGGACCGAGGAGGCCCTCAAGAAGGATTTTGCCACAATCAAAAACCAGATGATGACCATCAAGGAGAAGTCCACGAAGACCCGCCAAGGTTAGCGTCTTGTTCATTGTTGCGAAGTTGGTCGACGTGCCATGATTGGACGGGCTTCTGAATCTGCTTGTTTGTGATGCAGGTCTTGAGAAGGAGCTGGGCGAGCTCAAAGATGCCGCCCAATATGTCATGGACCTCTACATCCCGCAGGAGGAGGGGGCTGAACCCAAGTCGCTGATCGACCGGCTTGACGAGGCTGAAGGTCGCATCAAGGGCCTGCTCCTGGACACCGCCAACCTTGCCGCGACTGCGGCTTATCGAGTGTCAAGTACCACGACCCGTCGTTCGACCTGCAGAAGGTCTCGGAAGACGTGGACCTGTCTGGCCTCATCAGGCGCAAGGACGTGGGTTAGGGCGGTGAAATTGTAAATAAACTTGCAATATAAAAAGCTTTTGCCTATGAAAAAGATGTGTTCATTTGATAGTGAATTCACTCTCATTATGCACGTCAAAAGTAACTAGGTCGTAAGAGAAACCCTCCGCTCATCCAACTCAGTGGAGGAACGGCTTACCGACCGTACGGCCCAGCGTGGGGACTTAGGCACGACCGGCTCGCGGAGGGGGGTCGCGGACCCTAGGTCTTGTGAACCAGTGACTTAGGAACGTTTATAACGAAAGAAAAAGCTAACTATATGGTAAAGACTTGAAAGTGTAAAATATACACAAAATCCCTTAAGGTCGCGAGACCCTTAGGTTAGCAAAGCCTAGCTCCCAAGCGTTTCGAGACCTGACTTAGACCAAGCCACGGAGCGCTTCGAGGGGGAAGGTACAAGAACTCAAAGTAAAAGGGGAGACCGAAAAATAGGTCAACAGAGGGGTTGCCGAATAGGGGATCTCTTTCTTCATTATATTGAAATTACAAGAGGGGAGAGTACATAGCTTTATTTTGGTACAGATCTTCTAAGGATAGAAGCGACGCAAGTGCTCGATGTTCTAGACGTTAGGGACGCCTTGGCTGACGGCCCACTAGAGGCGGTAGGTCGATGGGCTGACAACTTCCATCACGATGAAGGGACCTTCCCAAGGGGCGGAGAGCTTGTGCATCCCCTTGGTGGTTTGGATGCGACGTAAAACCAGGTCTCCCACGTTGAAGGATCGCTCTCGCACATTGCGGTCATGGTAGCGGCGTAGCTGCTGCTCGTACCACATGTGCTGCATTAGCGCGGCTACGCGGTGTTCCTCGATGCTGTCAAGGTCGACCTTGCATGTCTCCTCGGCCGTTCCTTCCTCGTACTGTTGGATGCGCGGGGCACCAAAGGCTACATCGGTTGGGAGAACTGCCTCCGACCCGTACACCAGGAAGAAGGGTGAGTATCTCATGAACGAGTTGACCTGGGTTCGGAGACCCCAGATGACGTGAGGCAGCTCTGCGAACCATCTGGTCGCGTATTGCAAAGCGTCGTCGAAGATGCGGTCTTTGATGGCTTGAAGCACCATGCCATTTGCTCGCTCGACCTGGCCGTTACACCGTGGATGGGCCACCGAAGAGTAGTAGACGTCGATGAGGCTATCCTGGCAAAAGTCCCAGAAGTCCGACCCTGTAAAGGCCTTTCCCAGGTCGGTGACAATCCTGTTGGGTACCCCAAACCGGTTGGTGATGTCCTCTATGAACTTCGTGACCTCTTTCGATGTGACCGTACTAACGGCACGGACCTCGATCCACTTGGTGAATTTATCCACCACCACCAGGATGTGCTTGTACTTGCCAGGGGCCATCTTGAAGGGTCCTACCCAGTCGAGGCCCCATATGGCAAAGGGCCAGGACGGTGGAATTGTCCTCAGGACTTGAGCCGGGACGTGCTGCTGTTTGGTGAAGAACTGGCAACCCTTACATCAACGAACTAGGTCTTGAGCGTGAGCCAGGGTGATGGGTCAGTAGAAGCCCGACCTGTAGGCTTTTCCCACCAGATTTGCGGAGGCTGCGTGGTTGCTGCATTCCCCACCGTGGATTTCTTGTAGGAGCTCAAGGCATTCAGACCGGAGGATGCACTTCATTAGCACACTGTTGGAGGCGGACCTCCGATACAGCTCGATGCCGATGACGACGTAGTTGGCGCAACGCCTGACGATCTTCTCGCGCTCGACCTTATCTTCTGGGATGCGTTTCTCCACGATGTAGGCCATGAAGTCAAGGCGTCAGTCATCTTCGGCCTCCGCCATGAGGACGTCGCGGCTACCTGGTATGTCACTATGAGACATCTCTGGGTCGCTGAGGAGTCTAAGCGATGGCTTGCATAGGTCTTGAACGAATACACCAGCTGGGACCACACACGCTTGGATCCCAGCTTGGAGAGGACGTCGGCCACCACATTGTTGTCGCGGGAGACGTGGTGGAACTCTAGACCTTCGAAGTGATCCTCAAGCTTGCGCACCTCAACGCAGTAGGCGTTCATCGAGTCCTTCTTGACGTCACAGGCCTTGTTGACTTGGTCAATGATGACCTTGGAGTCACCGTAGGCGATGAGTCACTTGATTCTGAGGGAAACAACGATGCGCAGCCCATGGATCAGGGCCTCGTACTCAGCGCCGTTGTTGGATCCTTGTAGTGGATCTGTAGGACGTACTTCAGGTGATCGCCCTGGGCGAGATGAAGAGGACGCCTACGCCTGCACCTTCGAGGTTTAGGGAACCATCGAAGTACATCTTCTAGTGCTCCGGCTTCTCCGCCGGCGGTGGTTGCTGGGTCTCCGTCCACACGAAGATGAAATCAGAGAGGATCTGGGACTTGATGGCTTGCCGTGGGCAGAACTCGAGGTCGAATTCGCCAACTCGACCGGCCACTTGACGATGCACCCCACGGTGTCGCGGCTACGTAAGATTTCTCTGAGGGGGAAACTGGAAACGACCTTGATCTAGTGTGACTGGAAGTAATGTTGCAGCTTGCGCGACGTGACGAGAATAGCATATAGAAGTTTTTGGGTTGCGAGTACCTGACCTTACTGTCGGACAAAACCTCACTGACGTAGTAGACAGGTCGTTGGACAGGGTACTGGTGGCCTTCTTCAGGTCGCTCGGCCACTAACACCGCGCTAACGACCTGGGTGGACGCGGAGATGTAGAGTAGAAAGGTCTCCTTAGGTGCTGGGGGCACCATGACCAGAGGCGTTGTGAGGAATGTCTTCAGCTCCTCGAGCGCCTGGTCCGCCTCGTCTGTCCACTTGAACTTGTCAGACTTTTTCAGCAGCTTGAAGAAGGACAGGCCCTTCTCTCCAAGCTTGCTGATAAAGCGACATAGCACCGCCATCATGCCGGTGAGATTCATCACGTCTTTCTTCATGGTGGGTCGATTCATCCTGCGGATGGCATCGACCTTGGTGGGGTTTGCCTCGATGCCGCAGTGGCTCACCATGAAGCCTAGAAGCTTGCCAGATGGGACACCGAAGACGCACTTCTCCGAGTTGAGCTTCCAGCGGTAGTGCCGGAGGTTGGCAAAGGTCTGTGCGAGGTCAGCAATGAGGTCGTCTTCGTTGGTGGTCTTGACAACCATGTCGCCGACGTAAGCTTCGACTTTCTTGCCGATCTGAGACTCTAAACACTTCTGGATGGCCTTCTGGTAGGTCGCTCCAGCGTTCTTGAGGTCGAAAGTCATGGCCGCATAGCAGCAGATGCCGTGTGGTGTTATGAACGTCGTCTTGTCCTGGTCAGAGACCTTCAAGGCTATCTGGTGATAGCCCTAGTAGCAGTCGAGGAAGCACAGCAGGGCGCTTCCTGCGGTGGAGTCGACGACCTAGTCGATGCGCGGAAGAGGGAAGGGGTCTTTAGGGCAGTGACGGTTGAGATCGGTGTAGTCGATACACATTCTCCATTGGCCGGTTTTCTTGGGTACAAGCACCGGGTTGGCGAGCCAAACCGGGTTTTTACATTCACAGATGAATCCGGTAGCTAAGAGTTTTAGAATTTCTACCCTAATGATCTCCTTGCGATCCTTCACAAAGCGGCGCAGCTTTTGCTTGACAGGCTTGGTCGTCTTGCTTACATCTAAGGAGTGCTCATCTAGCTCCCTTGGAACACCTGGCATATCCAATGAGGTCCATGCAAATATGTCAGCATTGTCTCGGAGGAAACTGGTGAGCGCGAGTTCCTATTTCTCCCCGAGGTTGTCACCGATGACCACCATCTTGGCTGGGTCGGCAAGGCCGAGGCAGACCTTCTTCGTCGCTGGCGTAGCGTCCAGGGCGGTCTCGATGTGCTTCTGCTCCGGAATGGTCAGGTCGTACGGATCGACCTTCTTGGCTTCAGCCACCATGACGGCCGAGGCACCGAAGCAGGCGTTCGTTGTTGACGGTGAAAATCCGTCAACCTAGAGTACTTGTTATACATTGGTTTCGATTATGATTTGCAACTAACCCGCCACTAGGCATACTAATGATGTAACAAGTTCACACTTGCATGTCAATTTTAGAGTCTTGTTCACTTCGTGTCTTGACTTGTGACGGGCTTCATGATCTTCTCTTGAAGTGCTTGATGAAAAGGGGCTTGTTGATGGTAAAAACTCGTTTAAAGTTTCGATTGGACTCGCAAGCGTACAAGTCACCTATGCCCTTCTTCACCTACGGGAGATCCCAAGGTTTGTCAATCCACGGAGCAAGGGGATTGCTAGCGCTTAACCAAGCACTAATCTAGTTGACTAGGGAAACCATTAAAGAGAATATTACACTTAAAGTAAAAGCAATCTAATCTATGTTAGTCTAAGATTAGGCTAGATGGCAAAGTTTGGTACAAGAGAGTGATTAAGAAAGATAAGTGTTCCCTCTCTAGGATCTAGGATATCATGGATATGCATCTACTATACGAGAGTGGTAAACCAATCTACCGAGGGTTGTGACCACGGTTTCGCCCTTTCCCTCACCCATACTGTCACCACGCGGAGGTAATCATGACTAGACCTATGATGGACACGGTATGTTGATGGAATCTATGGGAGTAGCAGATATCATATGTCTGAAAAACACGGTAGCTAACCTTAATCATCAAAGCATCATTAACATGAAACAATAGATTGAAACCACGAATCAAGTAGCGATCACATAGCATGTATCCATCTAACCCTAGGGGTGAACGAAGACATTACCCCATCATCTTACAAAGATTGAAGCACACAGGGGTGATGTAGACTCCGGAGAACGTCGTCGATGAAGATGACAGTGATGAAGCTTGGGAACACCCCTAGGCCAGCGGCTTGGAGTCCTTCTCTTGCTTCCTTCCCTCCGCCGACATTGATCCTGCGACGAACTCATCTAATCTCATCCCTCATGTTGTAGCGGCTCTCCAATGAATGAATGTCAATGGGTAACCATCTTGGGGTGTGCTCTGATAGAGGGGGAGTGCTCGATCTTTCGGTGAGTGGAGATAAATCCGATTTGGTGGTTGTTGACCCTCACGATCCGACTACGACGAGCGAGACTCGAAGCGTCAATGCAATCGCTGAACCAACTCCCGATGGTTACCGACCTTGCTGGCGCAAGATCAGCCTGATCACGAAGATCAATTCCTATGCGCAATCGAAGAACGAACAAGAATATTAGGCAAGCAATCTTAATATCACTCGAAGGTAGAGTCTGAATTACACGACGGCGGCTGTTCGGTTGTAGCTAAGGCTAACAAATAAATCAAACTCAAGTCTGAAAATAAACGAGGGGTCTATCTAAATAGGTGATGCAGCCCCTGGCGGCCACGAGGGGCAGCGCTACAGTACCTGAAGGTACTGTTCACGCGCGTGAACAGTACCCTAGGCCCACATGGGCCTCCTGTTGGGCCAACAGCCCAAAAGGTATTGGCGCAGCGCCCTGACAGATTCTGGACGTCAACTTGTTTCTCAGATTCCCGTTGACTCAAGACGAATTTTGGCATGAGACTGGTGCCATTGGAAGCTCTATGAAATTGTGCTTCCAACCATGTATAGAACGTCCAAAACTGACTCCGTATGCGACCTGGGCGTCCGTTTTATTGCGCACTGCTCTTGGACTCCGAACTGGACACGAACTTAAATTGCTTTTGGCCTCCACCTCGGGGACTCGAACCGGATCAACCTTGGACCTCCTTCTTGACTTGGAAAACCTTGTTGGACTCCATCTTCTCCAATCCATGCACCACGCATGGACATAAGCATGGTTGCCATGTCCGCATCATCCTCCCCTTCTTGACGAAAAGCCGTCCTCAGCGTCGATTGTACTTTGAACCGTTCCTGCACAACACAATAGAGAACGGGGTTTCGAAAACAAAGGAAATCAAAATTATTGTTAGGAGAGATGTCACCATGTTTCCAAGTAACGAATGTGTGATCTTGCATAGTCATGTAGGCTTCTTGATCCGATGACACACGATGTTTGTCAACACTATCCTGCATAAGATTAGTACCAACAAAAGAGGAAGCAGGCATAGGTAGCAACCACCAAGGCTCCCCTTCTTGGGAGTAGACTTGTTGCGTGAAAATATCACTAGAGCAACATGCATTAATATTTATAGTATAGCTGCCCTCTAGTGGATCAAAATTTTGCACAACAAAAGGATAATTCAGATTTTCATAAATGTACACTCACATATCATATATTGACCTTTGTTGTTATATTTGCCAATAGGTGGTATGTGTGTCTCGAAAAACATGGCAAATCAACATATTTAAAAAGTTGCTCTTCCAAACAATCTAGATTACACAAAATATCAAATTCAATGTAACCCAAAGTATGTATAGAACACTGCAGTTGACGCTCATCGGTCGAGTTGGCAATATGAATGACATGTTTAATTTTAGCACAAGTATGTGATTTTAAAACATGTACAACAGAACTATTGTCAGACAAATCATCTTTATCACAAGGAACATCAAGTAAAGCATCACGTGACAAAGAGAAATCAAGAATAGGGTCCACTAACAATTGCTCGATGATAGCATGAGGTGTGGAAAAATTCAACACAGCAGAAGTGGTCTCACCATCCGTGAGTGGAGCACCACCTGTGGTCGAGGGCGCTGTAGGTGTGGTCGTCCTCTCGAGCGGTGTAGTGGTGGGCGTGAATGGCGTTGGACTCTCGAGCACTGTAGTGGTGGGAGTAGATGGCGCTGGGAGAGCGGGCGCTGAGCTGGATGTTGAGCTTTGTCCTGCAAAAGAGTTAGAATATTGCTTCGAGCGACGTCCCTGCACATCACGTTCAGTGTTGCGAGCATAATATGAAGGCACAAATCTACATCGCATAGCAGCTTTTAATTCAGCCCAACAGGTGGGAGTGCTAATGGGATTTTTTTTTGTTCATAACGCTACCAGTGTAAGGCAAGATCAGTAAAAGCACTAATAGCAGCTGTAACTTGAGAACTAGCAGGAAGATAATGACATGAAAATTTCTGTTCGACCGCTAACTCCCAATCAAGATATGCAGCTGGATCATATTTGCCATTGTAAGGTGGAATTGTAAATGGAAGCTTAGCAAAAGAATCATTACCACCATGGATGCACGCATGACGGGCGCGTCCACTGAGGTCTCCAGCATCCATCTCCTTCTGTAAACTTGTGATCAATGTTTTCATTGCATCGAGGTGTGACACAATGGTGTCGAGCTTGGTCTTAGTGGCCTGCGGCTGGTCATCCCTCTTGTCGTCGCCTGCCATTGTTAGCGCAAACACAAAAACAAAATCGACAACAAAACTGGGGTGTATTTGCTCACAAAGGCGCTCAAACTAGTGTTGTTTATCAAATTCTTATCCATTCTTATCATGCACACAGGGGCGACCTGCGACCAACCGGTGGAACTCGCGAAAGATTGGAGCAACGATTGCCTGGAGGGACAAAATCTGCTCGTCGTAGAACTTTGTGGAGTTTTGGGTAGGCTGCACTCAAATCAAGGATTAGCACAATCAAGCAATAATGCAAAGTTGAATTATAGTGCTAAACAACGTAACAAAGCTGCTGGAACACAAAGTGCCAAGGTAAGCAAGACTAGTTGGGAAGGGAAAAGAAAATCAAAAAAAGGAAAAAAAAGAAACTGGGCGTGCACGTGCTGCACGGCAGGAAAAGATCGGCCGGCACCCGTCCTACGTTCGGCCTCCTTTTTTTGCCTTTCTTATTATTTTTGTACTTTCTCTCTCTTGTTTTTACTTTCCTTTTTTTACTTTCCAAACTACACACGGCAGGGCACTCAGGGAGAGCCACACACGAGTAGGCGCCGCATTCGGGGGTTGGCGCGATCGGCGGCACGTGCGTGTGTTGCGTTTTATTTTACTTCACAACGGAACGCGGCAGGGAGGAAACATCGCGAAGGGGTGCCCGCGGCGCGACGCAAAGCACGTAGCCAAGGAGGCACGGTGCGAGGGGGACGCGCCCAGGTAGGAAATCGCGACGCCCGGGGGGCACGGTGCGTGGGCTCGGGTGGGAAAAAATTGCGCGCCGTGCGGATTTGGCGTGGGGATGGATAGTGTGGGAGGTTTCTTTTTTAGACTCTTGTTTTCCAAAAAACTCACGGCCGGAAAACAGGAAGGCACGGGAAAACCGCACCTTGCGCGCGCGCAGGAAGGACGCAAGGGTACGACGGCGCTAGGGGATGGAAAACGAGTAGCGGAAAGGCAGCGAAAATTAGGTTTTGATGAAAAAACAAGGAATAAACACAAGTGACCAGCAACAATGAAACCAAAGCACACAAATTCAACAAAGCAAATTATTGAATGAAAGTGCGCGGCTGAAACAGGTTGCTGGGACAAGATCTAACCTAAACAATTTTTTTGTTTTGTGGACTAGGAATTAAAACAAACACTTGATAAACTCACCGATCAACCTGGAATCCTGATACCACTTGATAGAGGGGGAGTGCCCGATCTTTCAGTGAGTGGAGATAAATCCGATTTGGTGGTTGTTGACCCTCACGATCCGACTACGACGAGCGAGACTCGAAGCGCCAATGCAATCGCTGAACCAACTCCCGATGGTTACCAACCTTACTGGCGTAGGATCAGTCTGATCACGAAGATCAATTCCTGTCCACAATCGAAGAACGAACAAGAATATGAGGCGAGCAATCTTAATATCACTCGAAGGTGGAGTCTGAATTACACGACGGTGGCACGATGGCGGCTGTTCGGTTGTAGCTAAGGCTAACAAATAAATCAAACTCAAGTCTGAAAATAAACGAGGGGTCTATCTAAATAGGGGATGTAGCCCCTGGCGGCCACGAGGGGCGGCGCTACAGTACCCGAAGGTACTATTCACACGTGTGAACAGTACCCTAGGCCCACATGGGCCTCCTGTTGGGCCTACAGCCCAAAAGGTATTGGCGCAGCGCCCTGACAGATTCTGGACGTCAACTTGTTTCGCAGATTCCCGTTGACTCATGACGAATTTTGGCATGAGACCAGTGCCCTTGGAAGCTCTATGAAATTGTGCTTCCAACCATGTATAGAACATCCAAAACCGACTCCGTATGCGACCTGGGCGTCCGTTTTATTGCGCATTGCTCCTGGACTCCGAACTGGACCCGAACTTAAATTGGTTTTGGCCTCCACCTCGGGGACTCGAACCGGATCAACCTTGGACCTCCTTCTTGACTTGGAAAACCTTGTTGGACTCCATCTTCTCCCATCCATGCACCACGCATGGACATAAGCATGGTTGCCATGTCCGCATCATGCTCCACCTTGCCTTGTATGAGATCCTCCTTGGGAGAGAAGCAAACTTGGTTTCCATAAAATCAGCCTCGTCTAGATTTTTCAGATTCGCAACCCTTCCTTGCCGGCACCATATCCCCCACGTCCGGACTACAAATAATGCAAATTCGGTGTCCAGGTTGTGTGCCACGAAATTATCTTCAACTTTGGTATTCATTTATTTTCTTGGAAACGAAGATAAGATCTTTAAATGGGCCTTGGAAGATAATCTGTTCTGATTTCGGACTGACTGCGCAGCAAGGATTTCGGGGGCCATATCTCCTAGCTCCCTTATCCGAATTGGGCCTTCAACATGTCCAAATCGAAGGTATCGTCGAGGCCCACAACTTTGGTAGTCAAACATTTGCCATTAAAGGCCGTTTAAGTCTCTGAATCTGCACCGAAAGATCATGCTGTCCTGGGCTGCGAGAATATCTCTCGGGCTGAGTTGATCTCGTTGGTAAGCATCCAAATCTCCGGAGTTTTGTGTGTTGATGCTTCTGTCCTTGGGTTGTTTGGAGTCTTGTTCACTTCGTGTCTTGACTTGTGACGGGCTTCATGATCTTCTCTTGAAGTGCTTGATGAACTTATCCCGAAAGTCTCCTCTTTAACGTTAATTTCCTGCATAAACAACAAACTCCAAAATCGACATGCAAGTGTGAACTTGTTACATCATTAGTATGTCTAGTGGCGGGTTAGTTGCAAATCATAATCGAAACCAATGTATAACAAGCACTCTAGGTTGACGGAAATTCACCGTCAACAATCGTCGTGGCGATCTCCAGGGCCTCGTTGTCGCACTTGTACGAGTTGAGCAGGTCGCCGTAAACTATGAGGACTCCCTTGGGAGCCGGCATCTTCAGCACTTGATAGGTGTAGTGCGGAATAGCCATTAACCTGGCCAGCATGGGGCGACCTAGGATGGCGTGGTAGGACGACTTGAAGTCAACGACCTCGAAGCTGAGGTACTCTGTGCGGAAGTTTTCTGTGCCGAACGTGACGGGGAGGGAGACCTGACCCATGGGGTAGGCCGCCTTGCCAGGCACGATGTCGAAGAAGGGCTCGTCACACTCTATGAGCCTCTTGAAGTCAAAATCCATCATCTTCAAGGTGTCGACGAAGATGATGTTGAGCCCGCTCCCTCCGTCGATGAGGGTTTGAGGGAGCAGGGCGCCCTCGACGATGGGCTCGACGACCAACGGGTATGAGCCATGATCTGGGATGTGAACCCAGTGATCGGCCCTGGAGAAGGTGATGGGCTGCTCCGACCAGCGCAGAGGCTGTGATGGTTTGGTGTGGATGAGCTTGACCTCGTGGTTGTCCTTGCGGTACCTTCTCCTGCTTGTGCTACTCTTCAGGCCGCCAACAATCATGTTGATCGACCTCTTGGCCTGCTGGAACGGGCCATTGGGATTGCCTGTCTCCGGCGGGGGAGGCAGGTCACGTTCGTCGTGTCGGTCCTCCAGCCGGTGGCTGTCACATCGCCGGTTGTCACGGCGATCATTGTCCTGGCGGCCACGTCGGTCGTCACGGCAGTCGTTGTTGTAGCGACGTGAGGATGACCTATCTCCGTCGCTTCTGGGTCGCTTTGGGTCCTCGGGCGTGCGTAACGCCCTCTTGAACTGTTGGCACTCGCGGACCGTGTGAGTGCCCCCTTCATGGAAGGTGCAGGGGTTGTCTAGCATCGCGTTGAACTCCTCGACGTTGAAAGTCGAAGGTCGGCGCCTGTTCGCCGCGAGTACCTCCGAAGGCCACTTGCGGAACTTCGAGCTGGAATCACCAGCGTTGGCAGAGGTGCCGACATCCTGCTTGTCGTCGTGGTCAAACTGGTTGACCAAGGCTTCCTCTGTGTCGATGAGCTTGTTGACGACCTTCATAAGTGGTGCGACCTTCATGGCGCCAGATTCGTGGATCTTCTCAAAGACATTGCAGCCCCTGAGATCTTTCTTGTAGCTGTTGACGACCAGGTCGTCTCGAACGCCGACGCATGTGTTACGGCTCTTGAAGAACCGGTTGGTGTAGTCACGCAGCCGCTCGCCGGCCTTCATGGTCACCCTCCCGAGGGTGAAGGCATTGCCAGGGCGATTGTAGGTCGCCTGGAAGTTCGACGTAAAGGCCTGAGACAGATCAACCAACGACGTGATGCTGCCTGCCGGGAGGTTGTTGAGCCAGAGCGACGGTGAGTCGCCCATCACCAGCGGGAAGTAGGCCGCCATGTGATCAAAGTTGCCGTCGGCCGCCTTGATGACAACGTAGTAGGTCGACAGCCAAATGTTGGGGTCAGAGCGGCCATCGTACTTCTGGATGTTGGGCTTGAAGTTGTCGGGGTAGGCGACCAACTAGAGACGTGGCGCCAACGCAGGAAAGGTCGTGATCGCCATGTCGTCGCCGCTGTCACCGACCTGAGCCACGTCGTCGTCCCATGCAGTAGCCATGACCTGAGATCTAGGCTGTCGGTCCGGGTTACGGACTGGACCCTCGGGACGGCCGTGGTCGGCCTCGTACTGGGCGCGCCGCCGGTTCTCGACGTCATGGCGTTCACGCTCCTCATGCTCCATGATCCGATGGTCACCACCTGGAGGACCGTACTCGCGATCGTAGTCGAGGCAACGTCAGAGCTCTTGCTCCTCGCACTCGCGGTGGTGCTGGTCAATGTAGCCGCGGACATCACGACCGCGCCGGTTCTTTTCGATGTTGGCGCGTAGGTCGACGCCTGGTGCGGCATTCGCTCGGGGCTGGTTGACCTCCTCCTGGATCTTGGGAAGCTTGCTATGCGCAGGCCGATTGGATCGGTTGTGCAGGTGCCGGCTCGACGTAGATGCAGTCGACTTGGATGCCGCGCTCCTCTCCTCTAGCAGAGCTGTGGCGACTCGGACATAGGCCATGGCTTCTTCGGCATCGGGCGAAGGATTGTCCTGTTGGAGACGTGCCAACACCGCACCTAGGTTGGCTTGGGGGCTGTTGAACGTCGGTAGTCCCGCCTCTTCGAACTCGAGGCGTAGGTCGCAAGCACACGGGGGTACCTCCTGGCGCTGCTCCTCCGCCCGCCTCTGGGCACGGTTCGCATTGGCTTGGATCTGACGCGCCTCCTCAGAATTCATCGCGCCGACCCACGGTGGGTCGTTTGACGAAACCACCAAGACGCGCCGCCGGGCAGATCTCTGGTCATTGGGGGAGATGCGGATTGGAGCCTTCTGAAACTCGCCGTTGTCCCGAGACATGGCGGCCCGTGCAGCGTGTGAGGCATCGCGCTCCTAATCAATCTTCTTCCGTAGCCGACAGCGACGGAGAGTGTACCGTGCGCCCATGTGGTAGATGCACGGTATGTCTAGCGGATCGCGACGGGCGTGAGCTTCGACCTTCAGGTCGCCAGATGGTTGCTATCACCCAGATTGGATCTGGATCGACTTCACCGCTTGACGAGCGTGCGCGTCACTGGGTGGCCGCAAACCGAAAGGAAAGGTCTTGCGGTGCGATGCATCTTGCGTTGAGCGCTGGGCTCTTTCGCAGATTTGGAGGGTTTCCTCCATCATGTTGATGACGCGCTCCATTCCCTGAACAATGTCGTAGGGTTCAGGCGGGTGGGTCTTTGACTTCTTGCTGGTGCTGGGGCGGTGTCAGAGGTCGCCGGGGCCTTCACAGCGGCTGTTGGTGAGGTCACCGCCGCCAGTGTGGTCAAGGTCGCCGTGAAGGAGCCGAAGCACATCTCCACGGGTTGGCGAGGATGTCCGCCATGCTTGCCGGGAAGACGACACCAGATTGGGCCACCATGCTACATAGCTTGTTCCCGATCTCCCCTACCTGACACGCCAACTGTCGGGGGGTGAGACCTGAACAGATCTGCAAGGGGGCTACCCAAGCAGTTGTAGGTTGAGTAATGGGAAGATCGGGACCTAAGAGCGTAGGTGGTAGTTCTTGGATCAAACTCGAAACTCGGCGAGAATGGCAAGGACACGGTGGTTTTAGACTAGTTCAGGCCTCTGTAGAGTAAAACCCTACGTCTAGTGTGGTGGAATTATGCGTGGAAGGGAAGTCCCCTCGAATGGAGCTCTATGCTGCCTTATATGGCCAGTGGGATAGGGTTTCCATTCGAGGTCGGTGGACCCTCATCGGGGTTGGTTACAGATTTCGGAAGGTCGCCTTCCGTAATTACAGAGAGGATCCCGCAATCCTCGGACCTACTGGCGGCGCCACCACCGTGATCTAGGGAGAAGCTTGTTCCTCAAGCCCGGCAGGTCTTCTACGATCTGGATAAGGTCGTCCAAGGTCTTCCAGGGTCGTCAGGATTGTGGATAAGGTCTCCGAGCCCACTTGCAGGTCGGTAGGGCTTCTGGCAGGTCGGGTCCACTTGATAGGGACCTCTGGGACCCTGGTCGGTGGGGACCCATGGGTACCCATGTCTCACAGGAGTGTATCGAAGATACCTGAAGATCCGCTTGACAGCCTGCCGATGTGAAGTCCTCGACGACGCCTGAGAACGAGGGCACAGACACACAAAAAACTGGATGTCCGACCTCGTCGCCGTCAAGTATAAGAGGGAGCCGATCATGCTCCGGTACTCCTTCTGGTCAACAGGCTCTACGTCCTCGTCCGCGTTGAGCGTTGTAGCAGTACTCTTTGGTGTCAACAGGAGCTTCGAGTCGTCCATCTTGAACTTCTTGAGAATGTCCTTTGTGTACTTGGCTTGATGCACAAAGGTTCCCTCCTTCGCCAGCTTGATCTGAAGCCCGAGAAAGAACTGTAACTCTCCCATCATGGACATTTCGAATTCTTTGCTCATATCCTTTGCAAACCTCGCAACCAAAGAGTGAGATGAGCCGCCAAAGACAATATCATCCACGTACACCTGAACAATTAGGATATCATCACCCTACCTAAGGAGAAAAAGAGTCTTATCAACCTTACCCATCTCAAACCCCTTGCTGAATAAGAACCCCCTCAACCTACCATACTATGCCCTGGGAGCTTGTTTCAGCCTATACAATGCCTTCCTCAGCTTGTACACTTGGTGGGGAAACTCAACACTCTCAAACCCAGGTGGTTGCCTCACATAAACTTCCTCCTCCAAAAACCCATTCAAGAAGGCACTCTTCACATCTATTTGGTACAATTTGAACCCTTTAGCCACAGAAAAGGCTAGAAGGATCCTAATCGCCTCCAAACCGGCTACAAGAGCAAATGTCTCCTCATAGTCTATCCCCTCCTTCTGGCTATAACCCTGAGCAACTAACATCGACTTGTTCCTCACCACCTCACCACTCTCACCCTATTTATTTTTCCACACCCATTTTGTCTCGATAGGTTTGCAGTTTGGTGGTGGCTCCACTAACTCCCACGTACACCTAGTTTCTCTCAAAATTCTCTAACTCCTCATGCATGGCATTCACCTAATTAGGATCAGATAGCGCGTGTCCAATGTCCTTCAGCTCAAAAGTAGCAACAAAAGCTGAATGAGCAAAGTGAGAAGCATTTCTGGACCTCGACCGTGTCGTACGCTCATTGATGTCGCCGATGATTCTTGAGGGCAGATGATCAACTTGAACGCGTATTGGTGCCTCTCGCTTGGAGACAACCTCCCCCTCAACAGCTACTTCCACTTGATCTTGCTGGATCGTAGGCGGTGTAGGGGATGGACCATCCTGCACCATAGTCGTCGTAGTGGAAGTAGAGGGTTCATGCGTGGCTGGAGCTTCACCATCATCCTCTCCAGCATCATCCTCCTTGTCCTCAAAGATCTTCTTGCCAACTTCATCGTCACCTGCACACTCAAAGACAGACAAATTGCATGGCTGGGTCTCATCGAAGGTAACCTCGCAAGTCTCCATGACTAGGTTAGTATCAAGGTTGAGCACACGAAATGCTCGAGAATGACTAGCATAACCCAAGAAAATCCCATCGGAGGACCTCGACTCAAACTTATCAAGCCTACCCTTCTTGAGAATAAATCAGTGACAACCAAAAGCCCTGAAATGGATCACTCTAGGTGCTTTCCCGTGCCTGAGCTCATAGCACATCTTGTTCAAGAAGGCCCTGAGAAAAATCTGATTCCCAATATGGCAAGCAGTATTCATCGCCTTCGCCCAATATCTTCTCGGAGTCCTATGCTCGTCGAGCATCGTCCGAGCCATCTCACAAAGGGAATGATTTTTCCTCTTAACTACACCATTCTGACAAGCCACATAGGGAGAAGAGAACTGATGTTCGAGACCAAAATCACGACAAAAGGTTTCAAAACAAGAGTTTTTAAATTCACTGCCATTGTCACTATGAATAGCTCGAACAACATCTCCATTCCTCTCATTCTTCAACCTCAAGATTAGATCCCGGACCAAACCAAATGTGTCCCCCTTGTCAACTAAAAAGAAGACCCAAGCATAGCGAGAATAGTCGTCCACTATCACCAGGACATACCATTTCCCACCCGCCGAGCACACACGAGCTGGACCAACCAAGTCCATATGGAACAACTTGCATGGCCTCTCTGTCATGACGGATGTCAGAGGCGGGTGAGAGGCGGCGACCATCTTACCATGTCGACACGGAGCACATACAAATCCTATTGGTATTTCAACTTTGGCAATCCTCGGACCAAGCCTAGTCCACTCCAGCGTGACAACAAGTCAAAACTCAAGTGACCTAGTCTCCTATGCCATTTCCAAAGCTCCACCGAAACACCAGCAACCAAGTAACGAGAAGAGCCAACACACTGAGAAAAATCGGCTTTGAAAATCTAACCCTCGGGGACGATCGTGCACACAAGATCAACTTGAGAGTCCAAAACACGAGAACAACCCGTTTTGAAATGGGCTTCAAAACACTCATCAAGAAGCTGGGAAACAGAGAGAAGATTGTAACCCAAAGACTTGACAAGAGAAACACGCCGAAGAGTCACAGACTCACTCACCTTCACCATCCCACTAAAAGCACTCTACCTTTCCCATTGTCCCCAAAAGTGATGTACTCTTTGGTCATCACCGGTGTGAGGCTGGAGAACCACCTTTGATCTCCGGTCATGTGTCGGGAGAAACCGTAGTCGATCAACCAACATCCTCCATGCCTCTCACCTGCAAAATAAAAAATGAGAGCGAGAGTGAGCAAACGACTCAACACTAGGGTTAGTACAAAACGAATCAAACCAGTGTCGTGCCATTTTCTCAAACGTGGGGTTAGCAAAATCCATCCTATCTCTCCTAGGTGGTGTCGGTGTTTTAGACCGGCAACCTACCAAGGGGAGTACCCAAGGTAGATGAATGTGGCCTCGCCGAGATCGGTAACTCGAAGGAAGAGACACGCGACACACAATTTAGACAGGTTCGGGCCGCGAGGTGCGTAATACCCTACGTCCTGTATGCTGAGTAGCTCTGGATTGATTGGATGTGTTTACAAGATGATGCGCATGAGAGAGATAGGGGTCCCTGCCTCACCTTATATAGTTCCAGAGGTAGGGTTACGAGTCGGTTTGAGGAGAGAGTACTAGTTGTGTATGTCTAGGAGTTCTCTACATGGTACAGGACATGCACAACTTCCTATCCGAGTACTCCTCCACCGTAGTCCTTGTGCCCCACGCCATCAGGTGTCGTGTGGCCCAAGCCGAGTAGTCCCAGGGGCCCACCAAGTAGTCGATCCTGGTATCCACTGAGGTAGTGGGCCCAGGGAGGTCCATACGACAAGCCCCCGAGTACTTTGTAGTCGAGCAGGATAGTTTTGAGTAGTCTTGATGGCTTTGACGAGTAGTCCTCAAGGGTCCCCGAGTACTACAAGCCAAAAGTCCTCAAGAATACTTGAAGCATCCCGAGGCTGGAAGGTATTCTAGCTGATCCTTGAGTAGTCTTGAAGTCTTCTCGAGTAGTTCCCAAGCGTCCTTGAGTTCTCCTCTTGAAGGTCTTCAATAGTACTCGTGTTGTCTTGAAGAAGAAACCATATGGAAAATGCGATTCGAAGAATCTCATTCCTTATGGAATGTAGGCCCCGAGCCTTAGGTCGAATCACAGATTCAAGCTGAGGGTCAATCTGAAGTTCTGCGAAGCTTATCCCGCAAAATCTGGAGAAAAAAACCGAAGGACACGTGGCACGGAGCCCCCGAGCCTTGAGTCGAGTACTTCCTCTCGAATTAAAGGGTCATCTTGACTGTAGAATGTGTCCTGAGTGGATCTTGAGTCTCGTCGTCACCCATTGGACCGGGCGGATGTAGCCGAGCCCCCGAGATAGGTTGTATCGAGTACCGGAAGCCGAAGAGTCAGGAAGCCGCCGCTGAGTCAGCCGCCGATACTTATCCATCCGGCCGTTGCGGTGTCACTTGCTGGCTTATAAATAGACGCCGAAACCCTTAGGGTTTTTCATGCCCCGAAGTAGCAGCCGCGTGAATAGATCTATCCAAGTCATCGTCCACTGTTGCTTTTGTTACCGCTCCTTAGATTGAAAGTCCACGTGCGCCGCCACCACTTGCCACCAGCGGAGCCCCCGAGCGGATGTGAGTGAAGACCCCTTGCTTTTGGAGGATGAAGTCGTCTCTGTCCAAGGGCTCGAAGGCTGGTGCCGGGAAGAAGAGATCCCGCAGCGAGGCAGAGGGATCTGCCTAAGGGTCGTCACCGCCGACATCTCCCCCGCGCCCCAATCCGGCCAAGGAATGGAAGAAATCCAAGATGAAGACCAAATATCTGCTGGCCCTGGTGAACAGCGGGTTCCTGTGGGAGAAGGAGATGGACATGTGGTGTGCCTCCACGGGCGACCCGTACCCCATGGAGAAAAATCCAGATGAAGTCCCAATGTTCGCCAGATTCGTGAAGCGCGGACTAGCACTCCCGGCCAACGATTTCTTCAAGGGGCTGCTCAAGTACTATGGTATCGAGTACTTGAACTTGAACCCCAATGGTATTTTCCACGTCTCCGTCTTCATACACTTCTGTGAAGCATTCGTGGGAATCAAGCCCTACTGTATCTTGTTTCGGAAGTTCTTCTGTTTGAAGCCGCAGAGAAGCGCCAATGACACGCGAGTAGTCGGAGGGGCTGGCATTCAGATGCGAGAAGATGCGGCCGACCAGTACTTGGCGTATAAGCTTATTGATTTGAACCAAGACTGGAAGGCCAAGTGGTTCTATATCAGTAATCGCCACCCGGAGCTGCCGAAGCCAAGCGGGAAGCAGCCGAAGCATCGGCCGTGGTGGAACACAGAGCCGACGATGCAAGAGGGTATCCAACTGCCCGAGCTGATGCAGAAGATCAAGGCCTTAAGAGAGGCCGGGCTAAGGGTGCAGCCACTGATGGCTCGCGACACACTCGGGTACCAGTACGCGGGTGACGAAGACACGTCAAGGATGCCCGACAGCGAAATCGACGATGATGACATTATCGAGAGGCTGGGCAAGATATTCAAGGATATGCCACCGTACAGACCCTGCCCAGTCCCCGAGTACTTCGCAGCTCATCCACCGAACAAGGTTAGTGACTGTGACCTCTGCCTCCGAGTACTTATTGACTTGGAGTAGTCGCGCTCACCCAAGTTGTTTGCTGCAGGATGACATTGCGAAGTTTGTCTCTGACCCAGCTCCCCCTCCTTGACTTGTAGATATTCCAGAGGAGGGCAAGAGCAAAGCGAAGGAACACCGTGAAGTCGGCGAAGGTGACGACACCATCACCATTGAAGACACATCCGACGAGGAGGATGGGGAAACACTCGAGGAGCGATTTCAGCTGGGGTCCAGGTTCAATCGACCTGGACTACCCCATATCCCCCTCGTTGATGATCCACCAACTAGCTTGGAGGCTAGTCTTCCTGCGCCGCCGAGAAGGCCGTGCAATGTGGCGCGAAAACTTGTCACCAAGAAGCTGAAGGTGACAAAGACCACTTCCCAGGAGGTGAGTTCCTCGAGTAGGGTAGTTGAGTACTTGTCTTGAAGCATTGCATGCTGATAGTCGAATTGCAGGACATTCCATTGTCTGACCCCGCGGATCAGGGGGAAGAAGACGACTGGGACACGGTGGGCGGAGCGACTGAGAGGAGCATCAATCCAACCCCCGTCATAGAGGAGACCGTGCCACCGATGGCACAGCAGACGCCTGTTACTGCCGAGCCGCAGGCGTCGACAGAAGAAAGCAGGCCTGAGCCTTCCGCGACTACTGGAGCCGGAGGACCAGTAGCAGCCCTTGCTGAAGAAGAGGTGTGATGAGGACATGACACCCATGCATACGACCATGATTGTTGCATGGAATGGAGTAGAAAAAGTCCAACAAAGGTTTCCAAGTCAAGAAGGAGGTCCAAGGTTGATCCGGTTCGAGTCCCCGAGGTGGAGGCCAAAAGCAATTCAAGTTCGAGTCCAGTTCGGAGTCCAGGAGCAGTGCGCAATAAAACGGACGCCCAAGTCGTATACGGAGTCGGTTTTGGACGTTCGATATATGGTTGGAAGCAGAATTTCATAAAGCTTCCAATGGCACCGGTCTTGTGCCAAAATTAGTCCCGAGTCAACAGGAATCGTCGAAACAAGTTGACGTCCAGAATCTGCCAAAGTGCTGCGCTGACAGTTTGGTTGGGCCTTAGGCCCAAGTTGGGGCGCCCCACCCCTGGTCGCCCCCAACCTTAGGACGCCCCATCTCTTATATTTTCAGTAGCCGCCGCCTTAGAAACTTGAGTTTGATTTATTTGTTAGCCTTAGCTACAACCGAATAGCCGCCATCGTGCCGCCGTCGTGAAATTCAGACTCCACCTTCGAGTGATATTAAGATTGCTCGCCTCAGATTCTTGTTCGTTCTTCGATTGCGCATAGGAATTGATCTTCGTGATCAGGCTGATCTTGCGCCAGCAAGGTCGGTAACCATCGGGAGTTGGTTCAGCGATTGCATTGGCGCTTCGAGTCTCGCTCGTCGTAGTCGGATCGTGAGGGTCAACAACCACCAAATCGGATTTATCTCCACTCATCGAAAGATCGGGCACTCCCCCTCTAGCAAGTGGTATCAGCTTTCCAGGTTGATCGGTGAGTTTTATCGAGTGTTTTTCCTTTCCTACAGTCCACAAAAACAAAAACAAAAATTAAATCAGATTAGAACCTTGTCCCCGCAACCGTTTAGCCCTACACCTTCGTTCGATAAGTGTTGGGGTTGAATTGGTGTGCTGACCCTGTTTTAATCACTGCTGATCCGGTGTTTTTTTCTCCAACCCTTGGAACACTAGCCGCCGCCTTTCGGTTTCTCCTGCTACCACCGTTCGCTGGTCGAAAAAAAACAAAGAAAACAGTCGCCGCTTCGCGCGAGTCACGACCGACACCAACTCGGCTACGCGTCCTGCGATCGCCGCCCGCGTCCCGTTCTGGTACGACCGTGACCGGCCCAAACAAAAGGCCGCTCCAGCCACGCCTCGTCGCGCCAAAAGCCAGCGCGCCTGCAATATTTTTTTCTTCTCGTGGTTTGCCCCGGTTTGCGCCCCCTGTGTGTGAAAAAAACAAAAAAAAGAACAAAAACATATATATATAAAACAGGGCACGAGGGTCGATCGGTTCGGCAACACCTGTAAGAAATCGTCTCGGCTCGCAGCGTGCCTTCCCTCCTTTGCACTCCCTCTCGTTTTTCTGTTTTCTCTCCGCACTTGTGATCAGCAGTGTTTGTGACGGGTTTGGCACTCTTATTCAACTCTGCATTATTGTTTGTTTGTGCTAATTTTTCATCTGAGTGCAGCCTACCCAGAATTCCACAAAATTCTCCGACGAGTAGATCTTGTTCCCTCAGGCAATCGCTCCTCCAATCTTCCGCAGGTTCCGCCGGTTGGTTGCAGTTCGCCCCTGTGTGCGTGGTAAGAACGAATAAAAATTTGATAACAGCACTAGTTTGAGCGCCTTTGTGAGCAAATACACCCTGTTTTGTTGTCGCTTTTGTTTTTGTGTTTGCGCTAACAATGGCAGGTGACGACAAGAGGGATGACCAGCCCCAGGCCACTAAGACTAAGCTCGACACCATTGTGTCACACCTCGATGCAATGAAAACATTGATCACAAGTTTACAGAAGGAGATGAATGCTGGAGACTTCAGTGGACGCGTCCGTCGTGCGTGCATCCATGGTGGTAATGATTCTTTTGCTAAGCTTCCTTTTACAATTCCACCTTACAATGGCAAATATGATCCAGCTGTATATCTTGATTGGGAGTTAGCGGTCGAACTGAAAATTTCATGTCATGATCTTCCTGCTAGTTCTCAAGTTACAACTGCTATTAGTGCTTTTACTGATCTTGCCTTACATTGGTGGCGTTATGAACACAAAATTCCCATTAGCACTCCCACCACTTGGGCTGAATTAAAGGCTGCTATGCGCCGTAGATTTGTGCCTTCATATTATGCTCGCAATGTTGAATGTGACGTGCAGGAACGTCGCTCGAAGCAATATTCTAACTCTTTTGCAGGACAAAGCTCGACATCCAGCTCAGCACCTGCTTTCCTCGCGCCATCCACACTCACCCCTACAACGCTCGAGAGCCCAGCGCCATCCTCGCCCACCACTACACCGCTCAAGAGGACGTCCGCCTCATTTGCAATTTTAGAACCATCACTTTCCAATGACCCTCCTACGCCTACTACAAAAACAGGTACTGCTCATGATGCTACGCTCATGGATGGTGAGAATTGTCTTAATGTCCTGAATTTTTCCACAAACCATGCTATCATAAAGCAATTGTCAGTGGAACCATCTCTTGATGAATCTTTGTCACATGCTGATTTGCTTGATGTTCCTTGTGATAAAGATGATTTGGTTGCTAATGCTTCAGTTTTACATGCTTTGGAACCAAATACTATTGCTGAAACTAAACATGTTATGCATATTGTTAGTCCTAATGATGAGAAGAAATTATTGTCTTCCTTACATACTTTGGGTTACATTGAATTTGATGTTTTGTGTAATCTAGATTGTTTGAAAGAGCAACTTTCTAAATATGCTGATTTGCCATGTTTTTCTAAGCACACATATCATGCTATTGGCAAATATAACAACAAAGGGGAATATATGATACATCGAGTGTACATTTGTGAAAATTTGAATTATCCTTTTGTTGTGCTCAATTTTGATCCACTAGAGGGCAGCCACACTACACATATTCATTCACCTTTCTCTAGTTCAGTTTTGGTGAAACAAGTTTACTTCCAAGAAGGGGAGTATTGCTGGTTGCTACCTATGCCTACTTTGTCTTTTGTTGGTACTAATCTTTTGCAGGGTAGTGTTGTCAACTATTATGTGTCATCCGATCAAGATGCTTACATGCTCGCTAAATTTTATGTGCAAGATGACATATTCACCAATTGGAGACATGGTGACATTCCTCCTCACAATAATTTTGATTTCTTTGGTTTTCGAAACCCCGTTCGCTCTTGTGTTGTGCAGGATCGGTTCCAAGTATAATCGACGCCGAGGACGGCTTTTCATCAAGAAGGGGAGAATGATGAGAACATGAAACCCATGCATACGACCATGATTGGTGCATGGAATGGAGTAGAAAAAGTCCAACAAAGGTTTCCAAGTCAAGAAGGAGGTCCAAGGTTGATCCGGTTCGAGTCCCCGAGGTGGAGGCCAAAAGCGATTCAAGTTCGAGTCCAGTTCGGAGTCCAGGAGCAGTGCGCAATAAAACGGACGCCCAGGTCGCACACGGAGTCGGTTTTAGACGTTCTATATATGGTTGGAAGCAGAATTTCATAAAGCTTCCAATGGCACCGGTCTTGTGCCAAAATTCATCCCGAGTCAACGGGAATCGTCGAAACAAGTTGACATCCAGAATCTGCCAAAGTGCTGCGCTGACAGTTTGGTTGGGCCTTAGGCACAAGTTGGGGGCGCCCCACCCCTGGTCGCCCCCAACCCTAGGACGCCCCGTCTCTTATATTTTCAGTAGCCACCGCCTTAGAAACTTGTGTTTGATTTATTTGTTAGCCTTAGCTACAACCGAACAGCCGCCATCGTGCCGCCGTCGTGAAATTCAGACTCCACCTTCGAGTGATATTAAGATTGCTCGCCTCAGATTCTTGTTCGTTCTTCGATTGCGCACAGGAATTGATCTTCGTGATCAGGCTGATCTTGCACCAGCAAGGTCGGTAACCATCGGGAGTTGGTTCAGCAATTGCATTGGTGCTTCGAGTCTCGCTCGTCGTAGTCGGATCGTGAGGGTCAACAACCACCAAATCGGATTTATCTCCACTCACCGAAAGGTCGGGCACTCCCCCTCTAGCAAGGCGCCCGCAGAAGCCGGGCTAGTTGATATTGCCAGTATACTTGGTGCCCTAACCGTGACTGTTGTCCGGTCTAGCTTGTAAGTGAAGTTCATCTTCTAGTAGTAAGTATAGGTTGGTAATCTTGCTTGGCTGATCACCAAATTTGTATTGTGCAGGAAGACCACCGATCTGTCCTGGGAAGGTGAAGAACCCTGTACAACAGCTACTGAGGGAAATCCGTCGCCAGCTGTTGAGGAGTCCACTCCCCTCCCTCAGGTGGAGACCGTTGCGCCAGGCGCAGAGGCTATGCCACTGGAGGCCACCATAATGGAAGGTACGTAGACTGCGGTGATGCCGTCCGCCCCTTGTAGTACTCGTAGCCCCCGGGTACTGACATAGTACGCTTTGTGATGATAGAAATACAAGTCGAGGGTACCACGATCCCAAAGCCATGCCGGTTGAAGGCGTCGTGCCTGAGGCCGAGGTGTTAGAGGGAACGACTTCCGTACCGGAGGTAACAATAGCCCCCGAGGCCACGGAAGATGTGTGAAGACACGCTCCCGGAGTCGGGCATGGACGTTGTCGTCCGGTCGCTAGAGATCCAAGACGCGGAGCCAATCCGCGCGACGCCAATGTCAGAGGCTACGGCGACTAGTCGTGGCGGGCTGGAGCTTCTGGCAGATGACCTCATCGACCCGGCGATGGTGGCCCACAACTTGGAGTCGATGCGCCGGGCTGAACAGTGGATGAAGGTATGTGACAGTACCCTTAAGTAGTCGATTTCTGCGAGAATTGAGTACCCAATAATGAATGTTGCCTTGTTGCCAGATATCGTGGAGAGGTCCCGACCAAAATCCGATATGCTCCAGGGGTATGGCGACACAGTGCTCCGAGCAGAAGCGCTAGAGAAGGAACTCAGCAAGGCCAGGAAGCACTCCGCCATGTTGCAATCCAAGCTGGATGGAGCCTTCGCCTAGTACCATAACGAAGTAGAAGAGATGCAGGCGAAGAGTGATGACTTGATTCACAAGAACAAGTCGCTACGCCAGAAGAACAAAGGTATGCCGCCGCTAGTTTGTTTACTTATTGAGAGTACCTTGTAGTAGCCTGACATGTGTTTTTTGAGCCTTTGCAAATCTTAAGGCCCGGGTAGACCAGCTGAAGGCATCGGAGACTGATCTGAAGAACATCGTCTACCGAGAAAAGGATGCCCGAGAGGTACTTGAATATGAATATAATCAGCTGTCTCATGAGTGCGTCAAGCACATGGAGCTTCGAGAAGCCTCAGATCTCGACCTTGTGAACTACTATAAATCTCTGTAGAAGTTCAATGAAGATTGCGAGAAGCTGAGGGGCCAACTCAAGGTGCTTGAAGAAGCCGTGCTTCCCATTGTGAGACTGCTGGTGCCTCATCCGGGCGGGCCAAAGATAGCTCCGTTGGTTGATCGGCAGAAGGAAGCCCCCGGGCGTCTGGCAACTTATGTGAAGCATCTGGCGAAGTCCATTCCCAACCAGGTCTTGGCATATATGAAGTCATACTTCCCCAAGGCTCTGGTGGATGTAGTCGCGGGAGGACTAGCCGCCAATTGCACAGACGACCAGTACAAGGAGCTTCTGGAGCAGATGGCGCCAATCGCGGAACAAGTCGCGGAGAAGCTGAACCTTCAGTAGTTGTCCTGTAGGGTTAGCTTTTGGCAGCATTTGTAATATAAACAAAGTTGTAAATAACTTGGTTTAAGTTTGAATGAAAAATCTTCCATGTGAGAAATGAGTACTCGTTGTCGCGGTGTGTAAGTGCAGAGTGCCCATGCATGGAGATGTTGCGAGTAGTAGTATTCGACAGTTGACCTGTTGAGGGAGACACAGTAAATGAGTTGACTGAGAATCAAACTTTATTACTGAAGAATACACCTGGATGGCTAGGGCCGTTTACAAGTGTAGTCACCAGGACCCGGAGGCCGCCTACGGCTGAGGTAGTGCTAGGGCGCATGGCCGCTTATAGCTATAGATCCGTTAGTATCCTTATAGGCTGGATCTATGAGTACATTGTCCCTTGATAGACCGCCGCTAGAGTCCTTGACGTTCTAAGCAGCCCGAGATCTGTTTGTCGTATGGACCTCCCTGGGCCCACTACCTTGGTGGGTACCGGGACCGACTACTCGGTGGGCCCCTGGGACTACCTGACTTGCGCTGCATGGTACCTGATGGCGTGGAGCACAAGGACTACAGAGGAGAAGTACTCGGTTAGGAAGCTGTACATGTCCCGCACTGTATAGAAGACTCCTAGACGTACTCGACTAGTATTCTCTCCCTATTCCGACTTGTAACCCTGCCTCCCAGACTATATAAGGCGAGGCAGGGACCCCTCTCTCATCATCTCATCTCACGGCGTAAGATTGCATCATCTTGTAATCGTACCCAATCAATCCAGAGCTACGCAGCATACAGGACGTAGGGTATTACGCACCTCGCGGCCCGAACCTATCTAAATTGTGTGCCACGTGTCTCTTCCTTCGAGTTACCGATCTCGGCGAGGCCACATTCATCTACTTCGGGTACTCCCCTTAGTAGGTTGCCGGTCTAAAACACCGACAGCTGGCGCGCTAGGTAGGGGATCTCGCCCGAGATCACATGGCGAACTCGACGGCTCCTGTCTACATCAAGCCAACCGTCGCCTTCAACCGCGGCGACACCTTCGTCTTCGGTGCTTGGGTCTGCACTGCTGACGGTGCTGGGTCCTTCCAAGACCGCCTCACCATGCCGCCCAACCCGGAGACCGGCTTTGTGACGCTTCCCGAAGTAGTCACGGGCGAATTCGCCGGCAAGTTCGGCGAAATTTTGCTTTTCAACCAACACGCCAACTTCGAGCTCGGATCCTCTTCCAACTCGAACTTGACGTCCCCTTGGGCCACCGTATGCGAGCCGGCTGCTCAGCCATCGCATGTGGTCCCACCACCCCGCGAGCGCTCCACGCGTGGCCCCCGCAACCTCTGCAGGGCCCGCACGGAGGCTCCCTCCGCGCGCCGGGCCGGCAAGGAGGCCGTACCCGAGTACAACTCGGACTTCGACGCCGCCCCCGGCCACGCTTCGGACTCCAACCCCCTCTCCGGCTTCTACTCGGACTCCGCGTACGAGTTCGACTTCGGGTCGGACCCTGAGGATCCCGAGTCCGAAGACAACACTACTGAGCAACCCTTGTCAGGGCCGGCTTCCGGGCTGGTTATAACGTCCACACCGGCTGGGAGATTCGTCTACTGGCCAGACCGCAAGCCCGCCGACCTGATAAGCGGGGACTCACGCTACGTCGCCTACCTCGACTCGCTCCCGTTCCAGGAGGGGACACCACTTGCTCGAGCTGACTCGTACACCCCAACCGAGGAGGCGAGCTCCGACTCCAGTCTTGGCAACCCCGATCGCCAAGTCTTCATGGCTGCCGGTGACACACCAGGACCTTCAGGGATGGCACAAGACAAGTACCTTGAAGACATCTCCGCAGACGAGCTGTCTGCTGAAGCACCCGCGGATGAGACCGACGCCAACAGGGACGCTCGACGTGAGCGTAACAGAAAGCGCAACGAACAGCGCCGGCATCTCTGAGACAACCTTCCCATCCGCAACCTCGCACAAGCTCTCGAGGCTGTCGAGAGCAGGGTACACACCACCCCCGAGCAATGCCTCATGTCGATCACAGCGATCGCACGCCAAGCTCAGGGGATACGCGCTGGAGAAGTCATCGCCAAGCTCGCTGAAGACG
The DNA here is from genome assembly GCA_947561735.1 of Cenchrus americanus. Classification (NCBI taxonomy): domain Eukaryota; kingdom Viridiplantae; phylum Streptophyta; class Magnoliopsida; order Poales; family Poaceae; genus Cenchrus; species Cenchrus americanus. The sequence goes on along the minus strand of OX387239.1, from coordinate 140,298,010 downwards.
CTTACTTCATGCGGGTCGACAACAGGGTCACCCAGCCTCCCCCGCCAGGAACCGCGACAACGAAGCTACAAGTCGCAGCGCTGACCTCGGCCGAAACCGTACTCGAGCCGAGCTGCCGGCTCAGCCCAACCGTACTTGCGCAAACGTCGGCGGACCCTCACAGGGTGGCAACAGCAACCGTGAGATCATCCCTCACCACGGCCCTGACGGCGGCAGCTGCGACCCTGGCGGCGGCGGCAGCGACGGAGGAAGCTCCAACCACGGAGCCAACAGGAGGGCCGGCGGCGGCAGCAGTCGCGGTGGTCGAGACCACGCGAACAGCCACGCCTCCGGAGCCTCACAGGGCGGCTACGACGCCCGTCAGAAGATTGAAGAGCTGCGGCGAAAGAAGTCCGCCACTACAGGCGACAACGACGGCTTGCCCGCCTTCTCTCCTCGGCTTCGCAACTTACTCCTCCCGGACAAGTTCAAACCTCTGGGAATCACCAAGTACGACGCGAAGCAGGATCCCATCCAGTGGCTCAGGTGCTACGCCCTCTCCATCGAGAACGCTGGCGGCAACAACGACACCAAGTGCCTCTACTTCCCCTTTTGCCTGGACCAAGCCCCACTCACATGGCTCGAGTCGCTGGACAAGCACTCGATCGACAAGTGGGACCAGCTGAAGGAGCAGTTCACCAGCAACTTCGCGGGCGCCATGGGCCGGTAGGGTACTGGCATGGACCTGGCCATGGTCAAGCAGGAACAAGGCGAGTCCCTCCGCAAGTACATGCGCCGCTTCTTCGACAAGCGCACCACATTAGTCGACGTCACCGACTAGGAGATCATCGACCTCTTCCAAGATGGCCTCTACCACCGCCGCACCTTTGAAGACTTCGGTCGCCACCGCCCCAAGTCCATCCCCCACCTCAAGGACATGATCACGTCCTGGGCGGATGAAGAAGACAAAGCTAACGCCAAGTACGATGCCATCCGTGGCAAAAGCAAGCAGAACGCGGGCGGCGGTAGCGGCAACAACGGGAACCAAGGCGGTCGCAACAACAACAACAACTACTACTCGGGTCCCAACTGCAAGAGCAAGCTAGACAACACTGTCGCGGCTATCCAGCGCCCTGCGAAGGAGAACTCGAAGAAGACCTCCGGTGGCTTCAAAGACTTGCTGAAGGAGAAGTGCCCGTGGCATCTGGACGGCAACCGCACCACCGAGCAGTGCTACCAACTCAGGCGAGCACTCAAGAGTACTCCAGAGCCACCGCACCCTCACGACAAGAAAGGCAAGAAGAAGAACGACGGAGGCAATGACGACTTCCAGGAACTCGACAAGACTGTCAACGTCCTCTTCGGCGGACTACCCAGCAGACGGGAGCAAAAGACTACTCGTCGAGAAGTCATGAGCACTGAACCAACGGTTCCGACCCCTCTCAGGTGGTCGGAGGTACCCAGCACCTTCTCCCGCGCGGATCAATGGGCCAGCTTCTCCGAACCAGGGCGGTTCCCTCTCGTCCTGAAGCCAGTGGTCGCGGGCTCCAGGCTCAACAAGGTCCGCATCGATGGTGGAAGCGGGCTCAACGTCCTTTTCACCAAGACCTTGAAGAAGATGAAGCTCGACATCACTCACATGCTCACCAAGAGCGCCTCGCCCTTCTACGGCATTGTCCCCGGGAACGTGGCTATCCCACTGGGCTCAGTGGTCCTGCCAGTTACCTTTGGGGAATCTCGGGACAACTACCGTACCGAGTACGTCAAGTTCGAAGTCGCGGACTTCGAGACGTCCTACCATGCCATCCTCGGCAGACCGGCTATCGCCAAGTTCATGGCGGTACCCCACTACACCTACTTGGTACTCAAGATGCCAAGCCCAGCAGGTGTACTCTCGCTGCAAGGGGACTTGAAGATCTCGCACGACTGTGACACTGAAGCCGTGGAGATCGCCTCCACAAACCAAGTACCCAACGCAATGATAGAGGTCTACGCCACGTCGAAGAAGCTTGCCCCAAGTGAACTCGACATCCCTGAGAAGTCAGACAAAGCCAACAAGCCTCAGCCAGCTGAGGAGGTTCTGGTCAAGACGATCGACCTCGGGATAGGCGACAATAGCAAGACCACCACCATCGGGGCCGGCCTCGACCCCAAATAGGAAGACGCGCTCATCAACTTCCTCCGGGCTAACCGCGACATCTTCGCGTGGAAGCCAGCGGACATGCCAGGAGTGCCCAGGGAGTTGATCGAGCACTGCCTCAACGTCGATCCTAAAGCTACCCCAAGCGACAACACCTCCGCTGTTTCGCCGACAACAGACGGGATGCCATCAAGAAGGAACTCGCCAAACTACTCGCGGCTGGCTTCATCAGAGAAGTTTTCCATCCTGAGTGGCTCGCCAACCCCGTCCTCGTCCGCAAGAAGAACTCGAACGAGTGGAGGATGTGCGTCGACTACATCAACCTGAACAAGCACTGCCCCAAGGACCCCTTCGGGTTGCCGCGGATTGACCAAGTCATCGACTCCACGGTGGGCTGCGACCTGCTCTGCTTCCTTGACTGCTACTCCGGGTACCACCAGATCGCGATCAAGGAAGAAGACCAGGAGAAGACCGCGTTCATCACCCCGTTTGGCGCGTACTGCTACACGACCATGTTCTTCGGGTTGAAGAACGCCGACGCCACATATCAACGAGCTATCCAGGCCTGCTTCAAGAGGCAACTCAACAAGAATGTCGAAGCGTACGTGGATGACGTGGTCGTTAAGACTAGAAACTCCAGTACCCTCATCGACGATCTTGAAGAGACTTTCGCATCCCTGCGCGAGTATCGCTGGAAGCTCAACCTGAACAAGTGTGTCTTCGGCGTACCCTCGGGCAAACTACTCGGTTTCATCATCAGCCAGCGCGGAATCGAAGACAATCCCGAGAAGATCTCCGCCATCACCAGCATGAAAGCTCCCACGTGCATCAAAGACGTCCAGAAGCTAACCGGGTGCATGGCGGCGTTGAACAGATTCATCTCGAAGCTTGGAGAATGGGGGCTCCCTTTCTTCAAACTACTCAAGCACCAAGAGAAGTTCGTGTGGACTCCAGAGGCGGACCAAGCCCTTGACCAGCTCAAGGACTTCCTATCGAAGCCACCAGTCCTCACGGTTCCTCGCAAAGGCGAGCAGCTACTGCTCTACCTCGCTGCGACTACTCATGTGGTCAGTACTGCCATCATCGTCGAGCGACAGGAATACGGCCACGCCTATCCAGTCCAGCGCCCAGTCTACTTCGTCCGCGAGGTCCTGTCAGAGTCCAAGGCACGCTATCATCCTGTGCAGAAGCTCCCGTACGCAGTACTCATCACCTCGCGGAAGCTACGACACTACTTCCAGGAGTACTCGATCTCCGTCGTCACCGACTACCCGCTCGGTGACATCCTGCGGAACCAAGATGCTACTAGAAGAATCTCCAAGTGGGCAGTCGAACTCGGCGCCCTCACCATCGACTTCAAGCCACGCACAGCCATCAAGTCGCAGGCACTAGTCGACTTCATGGCGGAGTGGCGGGAGAATCAGCTACCTACTCCAACCGAGCGACCAGAGCACTGGGTGATGTACTTCGACGGCTCACTCAACCTCGAGGGCGCAGGTGCAGGGGTACTCCTGATCTCTCCAACGGGCGAACAACTCAAGTACGTCCTGCAGATCTTCTGGAAGGTCTCAAACAACGAAGCCGAGTACGAAGCTCTCCTACATGGGCTCCGCCTCGCGGCTTCACTGGGCATCAAGCGGCTACTAGTCTACGACGACTCCGCAGTGGTCATCAACCAAGTCAACAAGTCCTGGGACCGCAACAAGGAGAACATGGACGCCTACTGCCTAGAAGTCCGCAAGCTCGAGAACAAGTTCTACAGTCTCGAGTTCCACCACATCGTCTGCGACAACAACGTTGCAGCGGACGTCCTGTCTAAGCTTGGTTCTACTCGCGCTCAAGTACCAGCGGGTGTCTTCGTCCACGAGCTTCACACGCCGTCCATCCCGGAGCTGACGCCACCGACCACTGTCCCAGCGCACCTGGCGGCTGGCCAGGAGGTCATGATGATCGACGTGGACTGGAGGCAACCCTTCATCGACTACCTCAGCGAGCAGAAGGTTCCCTCGGACAGGAACTTGGCCGAGTAGCTCATCCGCCGCGCCAAGTCCTACGTCCTTGTCGGAGACAAGCTCTACAGGCGGGGTGCATCTTCCGGAGTACTCATGAAGTGCGTATCCAAACAAGAAGGCAGGGACATCTTGGAGGAGATCCACAAGGGCGTCTGCGGCAACCACGCGTCCTCTCGTACGTTGGTCAGCAAGGCTTTTCGACGAGCCTTCTACTGGCCCACAGCTATGGGCGACACCGAAGAACTCGTCAGAAGGTGCCAAGGGTGCCAGTACTTCGCCAAGCAGCAACACGTCCCAGCCTACAAGCTAGTCACCATACCGCCAACTTGGCCCTTCGCTTGCTGGGGGCTCGACATGATTGGTCCACTGCCAACTGCGCCAGGTGGATTCAACAGAGTATTGGTGGCCATCGACAAGTTCACCAAGTGGATCAAGGTCAAGCCGGTCACATGCCCCAAGGCTGACAGAGTACTCGACTTCCTGGATGAACTCGTGCATCGCTACGGACTACCCCATCGCATCATCACAGACCTGGGCTCCAACTTCAACAACCACCAGTTCTGGGAGTACTACGAGAATAGGGGGATTGATGTCTGATACGTCTCAGTTGCCCATCCTCGGGCCAACGGACAAGTCGAGCGTGCCAACGGGATGGTGCTCGACGCTCTCAAGAAGCGGCTACACGACGCTGCTAACTCTAAAGGAGGCAAGTGGATCAAGGAACTACCAAATGCACTCTGGGGGCTACGTACTCAGCCTTCCAAGCCAACGGGGCAATCCCCTTACTTCCTGGTCTACGGCTCCGAAGCAATCCTCCCTGCTGATGTCATATGGGATTCACCAGCAGTGGAGCACTACGACGAAGGCGTCTTCGAAGACAGCAGACGAGTTGACATCGACGGGCTCGAAGAAGCTCGCTGCGCCGCCCTCGTCCAATCAGCAAGGTACCTAGAGGGTATCCGACGCTACCGCGATCGCAACGTCAAGGAACGCTCCTTCAGCGTTGGCGATCTCGTCCTCCGTCGCATCCAGAACACGGAAGGACTGCACAAGCTCAGCTCCCCTTGGGAAGGTCCCTTCACAGTCGCAAAGGTGACCGGGCCGGGCTCCTACCGCCTCCAGACACTTGAAGGTGAAGACGTCAGCAACTCGTGGAACGTCGACCAGCTCTGTCGGTTCTACGCCTAGTCTACACGACTACCCTGGGGCTCAAGTCTACGCGACTACATCAAGACCCCTCTGCCGTAAGCGGCCTCCGGGTCCGGGCACTAGTCTCCGGATTACTTCTTCGCTATAAGCGGCCTCCGGGTCCGAGCACCAGTCTTCGGACTACTCCTCTCCAGAATCCAGCCCATCGGCTACCTACGGATCCTGAGCTGCGATGAGCGACAAAGGACTCTAGCAGCGGTCTACTGAGAGACCATGTACTCCTAGATCCAGCCTATATGGCTACCTACGGATCTACTGCTGTAAGCGGCTACACGCCCTAGCACTACTTAGCCGTAGGCGGCCTCCGGGTCCTGGCGACTACTTTGTAACTACGGCCCTGGCCATCTAGGTGTACTTCTTCAGTAATAAAGTTTGATTGCTCATCAACTGCTTTACTGTCTTCTTCCCTCTACGGGACTACTGCCGAGTACGACTACTCGCAATAACTCCATGATGGGACTCCGCACCCAGAGATCGCGACAATGAGTACTCATTGATGGAAACTTTTCTTCGTTCATACTTAAACAATTACAATTGTTTTTGTACATCTACAGCTACGAGCTAACTATTACAAGACTACTTGAGATTAAGTTTTTTGGCGACTTGATCTGCTATGGGCGCCATCTGCTCCAGCAGCTTCGCATACTGCTCGTCGGTACAGTTGGCGGCTAGTCCACCAGCGACTACGTCTACGGGAGCCTTCGGGAAGTACGACTTCATGAAGGCCAGCACTTGGTTCGAGGTCGACTTCGCCAAGTGCTTCACGTAGGCCGCCAGCTGGCTGGGGGCTTCCTTCAACCGATCCACCAGCGGCGCTATCTTGGGACCGCCAGGATGAGGCACCAGCAGCCTCGCGATGGGGAGCGCGGCTTCTTCAAGCTCCTTGAGCTGGGCCCGCAGCTTCTCGCAATCCTCGTTCAGCTTCTGCAATGATTTGTAGCGATTGACGAGGTCACGGTCGATGCAATACGGAGCTCCATGTGCTTGTCGCACTCGTAAGCAAGCTCCTTATAATCTAACTCCGATGCACGGAGGGCCTCCTGCTCTCGGTAGAAGAGATTCTTCAGATCAGTCTCTGAAGTCTTCAGCTGCTCTACCCGAGTCTCAAGCTCTGCAAATAACAAGGCACAGCGGGTTAGACTACCTCTCGACCTCCAACAAGTACTCAACAAGACAAGTGGTGTACCTTTGTTCTTGTTGCGGAGCGACTTGTTCTTCCTCACCAAGTCGTCGTCCTTCGCCTGCATCTCCTGGATGTCATTGTGGTACTTGGCGAAGGCAGCATCCAGCTTTGACTACATGGCGGCGGCATGCTTCCGGGACTTCACAAGTTGGTCCTCCAGCGTCTCGGCCCGAAGCACAGTGTCGCCGTACCCCTGAAGCATCTCCGACTTCAGGCGGGACCTCTCAGCGATGTCCTGCACAGACAACTCGCATCAAATGAGTACACAACGCTAAAGGATTGACTACTCAAGAGTTATGACTACTCACCTTCATCCATTGCTCGGCTTGGCGGACCGCCTCCAGATGCTGAGCCACCATCACCGGATCGACCAAGTCGTCCGCCAACAACTCGATCCCGTCACCACTACTCGTAGCGGCTTCGGTCATCGGCGCCGAGCGGATTGGCTCCGCGTCCTGGATCTCCGGCGAGCGGACGACCACCTCCAGAGCGGGTTCTGGGAGCGCGGTGTCCTCTTCTCCAGCCGTCGTGGCGGCTTCTCCGGTGGCCACCTCCATCAGCTCAGAGGCTTCTACGGCTGCCTCTTGAGTCTCCGGTGCCACGTCCTCCACGAGCACCGCCGACGGGATCTCATTTCCTTCGGCCTCGGCACCTGTCGACAGAAAGACAAGTGTATCAGTCAACATGCGACTACGACTACTCTACGAAGGCACCTCATCCACAGTAGAGTACTCACCTTCAACTACGCTGGCTTCGGGCAACGTAGCCTCAGCGGCCGGCGCTTCGGGCTCCGCCCGAGGGGCGGGAGCGGACTCCTCAGTGGGTGGCGCAGTTTCGTCTTCCGCCACCGCTGTAGCGGGTTCATCCTCCTCTCAGGACAAGTCCGTTGATTTCCTGCAGAGTACACAAGCCGGTTGTCAATCAAGGCGACTACCACATCAAGTACTACTCGGGAAGATTCAATACTTACAAGCTCGACCGGACTACCGTCACGGTTGGGGCACCGAGGATGCTGGCGATGTCGACCAGTCCAGCCTCGGCAGACGCCTCCTCTTGCACTTTCGCAGCCGCTGTCTCCTCTGCGGCGGCCCGGCGGCGGGGTTCCGTGCTCCCCCGAGCGATGGGGGCCGGCGCTCCATCTGCGCCAAGAGTTTTTCGACAGTGGGGGCTGGGCTACGACTCCCAGCTACCTCCCCCACCGTGTCCCACTCGCTTTCGTCGCCCTGATCAACGGGCTCCGTAGGCGGCAACTCTTGCAAGCAAGGAAACTTCTTCATCAACAAGTGAACTCGAGACACCAGTACTCGACTACACTACTCAAGATGGCTTACCTCCTGGGACGTGGTCTCTGTGACCTTCAATTTCTTCGCCACGTGCTTGCGGGCCACATTGCATGGCCTCCTCGGCGGCGCGGGTAGACTAGCCTCCAGGCTAGCCGGCTGATCCTGAACGAGAGGAACGTGAGGTAAGCTAGGACGGCTGAACCTCGACCGCAGCTGGAAGCGGTCCTGCAACGTCTCCTCGTCGGACGTGTCTTCTACGACAACGGTGTCGTCTCCTTCGCCGACTTCACGCCGCTCCTTGGCCTTGGCTTTCCCCTCCTTTGGGACCTCGACTAGCTGAGGAGGCGACGGCGGCTCAGAGATGAACTTCTTCAAGTCATCCTGCAAGAAGAGCAACTCATCAGTACGACTACTCTCTTGCGTAATGGGTACTCGACTATGGATGCGGCTACTAACCTCCTTTGGTGGGCGCACGACAGAGTACTCCGGTACGGGGCACGTCGTGTACGGAGGCATATCCTTGAAGATCCGGGCCAGCCGTCAACAATATCGTCGTCGTCGACTTCGTCTCCAGGCATCCGTGACGTATCATCGTCCCCGGTGTACTCGTACCCCAGCGTGTCGCGAGCCATCAGCGGCTACACCCTGCGCTTCATGAAGCTGAAGGCCACGTGCTCGGCCCTCAGCCCGGATTCCCTCAGCGCTTTGATCCGCGCCAACAACTCGGGCAGCTGGATCCTCTCCTGCATCGTCGGCTCGGAGTTCCACCACGGGCGATGCTTGGGCTGCTTCCCGCTCGGCTTCGGCAGCCCCGGATGGTGGTTCATGACGTAGAACCATTTGGCCTTCCAATCCTGATTGGAGTCTATCAGCTTGTACGAGAGGTACTGCTCGTTGGCGTCCTCCCTCATCTGGATCCCCGCCCCTCCGACTATCCGCGGGTTGCTGGCGCTGGGTTGCGGCTTCACCCAGAACAATTTCCGGAACAAATTCCAATGGGGCTTGATCCCCAGAAAGGCTTCACAGAAATGTACGAAGACAACAGTGTGGAAGATACCGTTGGGGTTGAGGTTGAGGTACTCGATGCCGTAGTACTCCATGAGCCCCTTGAAGAAATCGCTCGCCAGGAGAGAAAGTCCGCTCTCCGCGAATCGCGCGAACATCGGGATCTCATCTGGATTCTTCTCCATGGGGTACGGATCCCCGGCGGCGGCCCTCCACATGTCCACCTCCTTCTCCCGCAGGAATTCGCTGTTGAGAAGGGCGAGCAAGTCTTCGGTCTTCGCCTTGGACTTCTTCCACTCACGGTTTGGATCTGGCCACGGCGGGGACACCGGCGGTGATGTCCCTGCGGCAGATCCGGTGGCCTCCTCACGGCCCCTCTTCTTCCCGCCGACGGCTTTCGTGGTCTTGGACGGAGATGGCTTCATCCTCCAAGTGCACAGTGTCTTCACGCACATTCGCTCGGGGGCTACTGCGGTGGCTCTCTACGGCGGCGCACTCGGATCTACGCTTCACTCAGTGGCGGCGGCGTGTACTGGTGGCGATTTCTGGCCAAGATCCGCTGGGAATGGCTACAGCTGCGTAGGGTGAAAAACCCTAAGGGTTTTGGCTTCTATTTATAAGTCAACGCGGCCCTCCAACGGCCGGATGGATAAGTCTGCGCTCGGCTGACTCAGCGGCCGCGCGTGACCCTTCAACTTCAACTAGTCGACGCGCCTCACTTCGAGGGCTTGGCTACTTCTACTCGACTTCCTGGGAAGCGGCAAGATTCAAGAGCATCTCAGGACACATTCTACAAGATGTCCCTTCAATTCGAGAGGATGTACTCGACTAAAGGCTCGGGGGCTCCGTGCCACGTGTCCTTCGGTTTTTTCTCTGGATTTTTCGGGATATTCTTGCCAAAACTTCAGATGGACCCTCAGCCAGAGTCTACGACTCAACCTAAGGATCGGGGGCTACTCCATATGGAGTGCGATTTTGCAATCGCACTTCCATATCAGCTTCGGCTTCAAGACAACACGGGCATTGTTGAAGACCTTCAAGGGCAGCGCTCGAGGACGCTTGGGACTACTCGAGAAGACTTCAGGATTGCTCAAACATCAGCTGGAGTACATTCCAGCCTCGGGATGCTTCAACTACTCTTGAGGACTTTTGACTTGTAGTACTCGGGGACGCTTGGGGACTACTCGTTGAGACCATCAAGACTACTTAAAGCTATCCTTCTCGACTACAAAGTACTCGAGGGCTTGTCGTATGGACCTCCCTGGGCCCTCTACCTTGGTGGGTACCGGGACTGACTACTCGGTGGGCCCCTGGGACTACCTGACTTGCGCTGCACGGTACCTGATGGCGTGGAGCACAAGGACTACAGAGGAGAAGTACTCGGTTTGGAAGCTGTACATGTCCAGCACTGTATAGAAGACTCCTAGACGTACTCGACTAGTACTCTCTCCCTATTCCGACTTGTAACCCTGCCTCCCGGACTATATAAGGCGAGGCAGGGACCCCTCTCTCATCATCTCATCTCACGACGTAAGATTGCATCATCTTGTAATCGTACCCAATCAATCCAGAGCTATGCAGCATACAGGACGTAGGGTATTACGCACCTTGCGGCCCGAATCTGTCTAAATTGTGTGCCATGTGTCTCTTCCTTCGAGTTACCGATCTCGGTGAGGCCACATTCATCTACTTCGGGTACTCCCCTTAGTAGGTTCCGGTCTAAAACACCGACAATATTAGTAGCCTTTAACGCTGAATCTTGGAGTAGAGTAGTCCGGAGACTAGTGCCTAGACCCGGAGGCTGCTTACGGTGAAGGGCCCGGGAGTAGTCATGTAGACTTGAACCCCCAGAGTAGTCAAAAGACTATGCGTAGAATCGATAGAGCTGGTCAATGTTCCATGAGTTGCTGACGTCATTGCCCTCAAGTGTCTGGAGGCGGTAGGAGCCTGGTCCGGTCGCCTTTGCGATTGAAAAGGGACCTTCCCATGGCGAGCTGAGCTTGTGTAGTCCTTCCGTGTTCTGGATGCGACGGAGAACTAGATCACCAACGTTGAAGGAGAGTTCCTTGACATTGCGATCGTGGTAGCATTGGATACCTTCAAGGTACCTGCTGACTGGACGAGGGTGGCATAGCGAGCTTATTCGAGTCCATCGGTATCAACTCGTCTGCTGTCTTTGGAGATGCCTTCGTCGTACTGTTCTACTGCTGGTGAATCCCACATGACGCCGGCAGGTAGGATAGCTTCGAAGCCGTAGACCAGGAAATAGGGTGACTGTCCCGTCAGCTTGGTGGGTTGTGTATGAAGCCCCCAGAGTGCATTGGGTAGTTCCTTGATCCACTTGCCTCCTTTTGTGTTAGCAGCGTCGTGTAGTCGCTTTTTGAGAGCGTCGAGTACCATCCCATTGGTGCGCTCGACTTGTCCGTTGGGCCGTGGATGGGCGACTAAGACATACCGGACATCAATCCTGTTGTTCTCGTAATACTCCCAGAACTGGTGGTTGTTGAAGTTGGAGCCCGGGTCTGTATTGATGCGGTGGGGTAGTCCGTAGCGGTGCACGAGTTCATCCAAGAAGTCGAGTACTCTGTCGGCCTTTGGGCAGGTGACTGGCTTGACTTCGATCCACTTGGTGAACTTGTCGATGGCCACCAGAACTCTGTTGAATCCTCCTGGCGCAGTCGGAAGAGGCCCAATCATGTCGAGCCCCCAGCAGGCGAAAGGCCAAGTTGGTGGTATAGTGACTAGCTTGTAGGCCGGGACGTGTTGTTGCTTGGCGAAGTACTGGCACCCTTGGCACCTTCTGACGAGTTCCTCAGCATCGCCCAGGGCTGTGGGCCAGTAGAAAGCTCGTCGGAAGGCCTTTCTGAGCAGCATGCGAGAGGACGCGTGGTTGCCGCAGATGCCTTTGTGGATCTCCTCCAAGATGTCCTTGCCTTCTTCTCAGGGAACGCACTTCATGAGTACTCTAGAAGTGGCGCCCCTTCTGTAAAGCTTGTCCCCGACTAGTACATAGGACTTGGCCCGACAGATGATTTGTTCAGCCAAGTTCTTGTCAGTGGGAACCTTCTGCTCACAGATGTAGTCGATGAAGGGTTGTCGCCAGTCCACATCTATCATCATGACCTCCTGGCCAGCTTGGGAAGGCGCTGGGTTAGTGGTCGTGGGCGCTGGCTCCGGGATGAATGGCGCATGAAGTTCGTGGACGAAGACTCCCGCTGGTACTTGTGTGCGAGTAGAACCAAGCTTCGACAGGATGTCCGCTGCAACATTATTGTCGTAGACGACATGATAGAACTCGAGACCATAGAATTTGTTCTCGAGCTTGCGGACTTCTAGGTAGTAGGCGTCCATGTTCTCCTTGTTGCGATCCCAAGACTTGTTAACTTTGTTGATGACCACAGCAGAGTCGCCGTAGAGTAGTAGTCGCTTGATGCCCAGAGATATTGCGAGGTGGAGCCCATGTAGCAGGGCTTCATACTCAGCTTCGTTGTTTGAGACCTTCCAAAAGATCTGAAGGATGTACTTGAGTTGTTCGCCCTTTGGGGAAATCAAGAGTACCCCTGCACCCGCGCCCTCGAGCTTGAGTGAGCTGTCGAAGTACATCACCCAATGCTCTGGTCGCTCGGTTGGAGTTGGTAGCTGATTTTCCCACCACTCTGCCATGAAGTCGACTAGTCCTTGCGATTTGATGGCTGTTCGTGGCTTGAAGTCGATGTTGAGGGCGCTGAGTTCGACTGCCCATTTGGAGATTCTTCCAGTAGCATCTTGGTGTCGTAGGATGTCGCCGAGCGGGTAGTCGGTGACGACGGAGATCGAGTACTCCTGGAAGTAGTGTCGTAGATTTCGTGAGGTGATGAGCACTGCATACAGTAGCTTATGTACTGGTTGGTAGCGTACCTTAGATTCCGATAGGACCTTGCTGACAAAGTAGACTGGTCGCTGGACTGGGTAGGTGTGGCCATATTCCTGTCGCTCGACAACGATGGCAGTACTGACCAAGTGAGTAGTCGCAGCGAGGTAGAGCAGTAGCTGCTCTTTTTTTGCGAGGAGCCGTGAGGACTGGAGGCTTGGATAGGAAATCCTTGAGCTGAGCCAGAGCTTGATCTACCTCTGGGGTCCACACGAACTTCTCTTGGTGCTTGAGTAGTTTGAAAAAGGGTAGCCCCCGTTCTCCAAGCTTCGAGATAAATCTGTTTAGGGCCGCCATACACCCGGTAAGCTTCTGCACATCTTTGATGCAGGTGGGAGCTTTCATCTTGGTGATGGCGGAGATCTTCTCGGGGTTGGCTTCGATGCCGCGATGGCTAATGATGAAGCTGAGTAGTTTTCCCGAAGGTATGCCGAAGACGCATTTGTTCGGGTTGAGCTTCCACTGGTACTCCGCAGGGATGCGAAAGTCTCTTCAAGATCGGCGATGAGCATGTCGGAGTTTCGGGTCTTGACGACCACGTCATTCACGTAAGACTCGACGTTCTTGTTGAGTTGTTTCTTGAAACATTTCTGGATAGCTCGCTGGTAGGTAGCGCCGACGTTCTTCAACCCGAACGACATTGTCGTGTAGCAGTAGGCGCCAAACGGGGTGATGAATGCGGTCTTCTCCTGGTTCTCTTCCTTGATAGCGATCTGGTGGTACCCAGAGTAGTAGTCGAGGAAGCAAAGCAGGTCGCAGCCCGTCGTGGAGTCGATGACTTGGTCTATCCGCGGCAACCCGAAGGTGTCCTTGGGGCAGTGTTTGTTGAGATCGGTGTAGTCAACGCACATCCTCCACTAGTTCATATTCTTCTTGCGGACGAGGACGGGGTTGGCGAGCCACTCAGGATGGAAGACTTCTCCGATGAAGCCGACCGAGAGTAGTTTGGCGAGTTCCTTCTTGATGGCATCCCGTCGTTCGTCGGCAAAATGACAGAGATGTTGTCGTTTCGGGGTGGCTTTAGGGTCGACGTTGAGTGAGTGCTCGATCAACCTCCTGGGCACCCCTGGCATGTCCACTGGTTTCCAAGCGAAGATGTCTCGGTTAGCTCGGAGGAAGCTGACGAGCGCGTCTTCCTATTTCGGGTCAAGGCCCGCCCCGATCATGGTAGTTTTGCTGCTGTCACCTGTCCCAAGGTCGATCGCCTTAACTTGTACTTCCTCAGATGGCTGAGGCTTGTTGGCTGTGTCTGACTTTTCTGGGATGTCGAGTTCGGTTGGGGCAAGCTTCTTGGATGCAACATAGATTTCCATCATTGCATTGGGTACTTGATTGCTAGCTGCGAGTTCCACAGCTTCTGTGTCGCAGTCGAAGGATATCTTCAAGTCCCCTTGTAGCGAGAGTACACCGGTAGGACTTGGCATTTTGAGACCAAGTACGTGTAGTGGGGTACCGCCATGAACTTAGCGATAGCTGGTCTACCAAGGATGGCATGGTAGGAAGTCTCGAAGTCCGCGGCCTCGAACTTGATGTACTCGGTGCGGTAGTTCTCCCTGGTTTCCCCGAAGGTAACTGGCAGGACCACTGAACCTAGTGGAATAGCCGCATTTCCGGGGACGATGCCGTAGAAAGGTGATGTGCTCTTGGTGAGCATGTGGCTAATGTCGAGTTTCATCTTCTTCAAGGTCTTGGTGAAAAGGACATTGAGCCCGCTCCCACCGTCGATGAGTACCTTGTTGAGTATGGAGCCCGCGACTACCGGTTTCAGGACGAGTGGAAACCGGCCTAGCTCGGAGAAGCTTGTCCATTGGTCTGCGCGGGAGAAGGTGATGGGTATTTCTGACCACCTGAGAGGGGTCGGGACCGCTGGTTCAACATTCAAGACTTCCTGTCCGGTGGCCTTCTGAGACCATCTGGTGGGTAGTCCGCCGAAGAGGACATTCACCGTCTTGTCGGGTTCTTGGAAGTCGTCGTTGCCCTCGTCGGCTTTTTTCTTGCCCTTCTTGTTGTGAGGAGGCTGTGGGTCTGAAGAGTCCTTGAGTGCTCGCCGGAGTTGGTAGCACTGTTCGGTGGTATGGTTGCCCTCCAGGTGCCACGGGCACTTCTCTTTCAGCATGTCTTTGAAGCCGCCAGAGGTCTTCTTCAAGTTGTCATTCGCAGGGCGCTGGATAGCCGCGACTGTACTGTCCGGCTTGCGCTTACGGTTAGGACCCGAGTAGTTGTTGTTGCGACCCCATTGATCCCTGTTGTTGTTGGTGCTACCGCCCAAGTTTTGCTTTCTTTTGCCACGAATGGCGTCGTACTTGGTGTTTTCCTTGTCTGCTTCGTCGACCCATGAAGTGATCATGTCTTTGAGCTTGGTGATGGAACTCGGGCGGTGGCGACCGAAGTCTTCGAAGGTGCGACGGTGATAGAGACCGTCTTGGAAAAGGTCGATGACCTCCTTGTCGGTAACATCGACTATGGTAGCGCGCTTGTCGAAAAAGCGTCGCATGTACTTGCGTAGGGTCTCGCCCTGTTCCTGCTTTACCATAGCCAGGTCCATGCGAGTACCCGAGCGTCCCATGGCGCCTGCGAAGTTGCTAGTGAACTGATCCTTGAGTTGGTCCCGTCGATCGAGTACTTCTCGAGTGACTCGAGCCATGTAAGTGGTGCTTGGTCCAGACAGAAGGGAAAGTAGAGGCACTTTGTGTCATTGTTGCCACCAACATTTTCGATGGAGAGGGCGTAGCATATGAGCCATTGGGCTGGGCCTTGCTTCGCGTCGTACTTAGTGATCCCCAGAGGTTTGAATTTCTCTGGGAGAAGTAGATTGCCAAGTCGAGCAGAGAAGGCGGGGAAGACGTCGTTGTCGCCTACCGTGGAGGACTTCTTGCGTCGTATTTCTTCAATTCTGCGGCGGGCATCGTAGCCGCCGCGCGAGGCACCGGTGACGTGGCTGTCTGCGTGGCCTCGGCCTCCGCGATCGCCTCCGCCGCCGGCTCTCCTGCCAGCCCCGTGTGAGGAGCTCCTGCCGCCGCTGCCTCCGCCACCAGCATCACCATGATCGGTAGCACCGTGGCTGCCGCCGGCACTGTTACCACCCTGAGAAGGCCCACCAGCTGATGCCTAGGTATGGTTGGGATTCTGAGGCAGTTCTCTTCGAGTACGGTTGCGCCCATTGCCCGCTGGACTGTGACTTGTGGCTTCATGGTTATCGGGTTCACGAGTTCTAAGGGGAGGTAGTTGAGTGACTCTGTTGTCGACTCTCATGAAGTAGGCGTCCTCCGCGAGCTTGGCGATGACTTCACCCGCGCGCATCCCCTGAGCCTGACGTGCTATTGTGGTGATACACATGAGGCACTGTTCGTGGGTGGTGTGCACCCAGTTTTCGACTTGGTCAAGGGCCTCCATGAGATTTCGTATGGGAGGGTTTCACGGAGACGTCTACGCCATTCGTTCTGCTTCCTATTGCGCTCACGTCGGGCGTTCTTGTCGTCGTTGGTTTCATCCGCGGGTGCATTGGCAGACAACTCATCTGCTGAAATATCTTCAATGTCCCTGTCGGGGTGGGTCCCTGAAGGTCCTGGCGTCTCGCCGGCAGCCATGAAGACTTGGCGATTAGGGGTGCCGAAACCGGAGTCAGTAGTTGCCACCTCTGTTGGAGTATGCTCCTCTGTTGGAGCTAGGGGTGTTCCCTCTTGGAAGGGAAGCGAGTCAAGGTAGGCGACACAGTGTGAGTTCTCGCCTCTCAAGTCTACAGGCTTGTGGTCTGGCCAGTAGACGAATCTCCCGGCGGGTGTAGATGTTATAACCAAACTGGTAGCTGGTCCTAACAGTGGTTGCTCAGTCGTGGAGTTCTCGGACTCGGGCTCGTTAGGGTCCGATCCAAAGTCGAATTCGTAGGAGTCCGAGTAGTAGCCGGAGGCGGGGTTGGAGTCCGAAGTGTAGTCAGAGACGATCTCCTTGCCGGCCCGGTGTGCAGCGAGAGCCTCCGCATGGGCCCTGCTAGTGTTGCAGAGGCTGTATGGGAAGTGCTCATGGAGTGGGATGTCAGCAAACGATGGCTCTGTAGCCGGCTCGCATGCGATGGCCCATGGGGACGTCGATTTCGAGTTGGAGGCGGATCCGGACTCGAAGTCGGCGTGTTGGTTGTAGAGCGAAATTTCACGGAATTTTCCGGCGAGGTCGCCCGTTATAACTTCGGGAAGTGTCACGAGCCCAGTGCTCAGGTTGGGAGCCATGGTTAGGCGGCATTGGAAAGACCCAGCACCGTCAGCGGTGCAGACCAAGGACCCGAAGACGAAGGTGTCGCCGCGGTTGAAGGCGACAGTTGGCTTGATGAAGATTGAAGCCATCGAGTTCGCCATGAGATCTTTGGAGAGATCCCCTACCTGGCGCGCCAGCTGTCGGTGTTTTAGACTGTCAACCTACCAAGGAGAGGACCCGAGGTAGATGAGTGTGCCCTCGCCGAGATCGGTAACTCGAAGGAAGAGACACACGACACACAATTTAGACAGCTTCGGGCCGCGAGGTGCGTAATACCCTACGTCCTGTATGCTGCGTAGCTCTAGATTGATTGGGTGTGTTTACAAGATGATGCGTATGAGAGAGATAGGGGTCCCTGCCTCGTCTTATATAGTCCGGGAGGCAGGGTTACAAGTCGGTTTGAGGAGAGAGTACTAGTCGTGTATGTCTAGGAGTTCTCTACATGGTACAGGACATACACAACTTCCTATCCGAGTACTCCTCCACCATAGTCCGTGCACCCCATGCCATCAGGTGCCATGTGGCCCAAGCCGAGTAGTCCCAGGGGCCCACCGAGTAGTAGGTCCTAGTACCCATCGAGGTAGTGGGCCCAGGGAGGTCCATACGACAGGTGGAACACCCACACGTCCCCTTGGAGGGCTACACGTACCACGAAGGGGAGACTGTGGCCCGTAGCTCCTATGGGACCTCAAACTACAATCGTTCCTGAAGGACTAATTAGGCGACCAGAGAGGGGGGGGGGAGTGAATGGGAGCCAATAAAAATTCTTCTCGAAGGAGATTGAAACTCCAACAAGATGAACTCGCTTGGTCGGACCCCCAAAATCACACGCTCCGCACTTCTACCTTCCGTTTGCCAAAACTACGTAGCCACTGGAGTGCTACTGGTCCTAGAAACAAACGCTACCAGCAACCTCAACTCCTACGCACCCACGACAGCGGAAACAACTCGGAAGTCGACTGTCCAGAGGGGGGCGGTTAGACCGGGTATGGGGGGCGGTTAGACCGCCTCCACCAGGCAACCAAGAAAACCTCCGAAACACCTCTTGCGAGCACCAAAACGCACCACGGTTTCACCAACAAAGATCTCTGGTTAAGGCAAGCCTAGCTACCAGAAAATCTTGGCGAAAACCTAAACTTCACCGAAGGGCCTAGGGGCGGTTAGACCGGCTACCAGGGGTGGTCTAACCTCCTGTACCCAGCAAAGAACTCCTAGCAAACGACACGAAAACGATCCAAAATTTCACCCAAACACTCCTTTGGTCAAGATGAACAAACTCACAGAGGAAAATCCGGCGAAATGAAAACTTCGGCCTGGAAGGCCCAGGGCGGTTAGACCGCCCCCTCCAGGCGGTTAGACCGCCCCTTCCAGAAAACCTACCCGCGGGTCAAACATCAACTTCCCATCGCCCGATCTCCCGAATCACTCCACGGATTGCAGCGAAACTTTGGCAATAGCTGGGTTACCTCCTGAGCAACCTCTACCTCAAAGGAATCGACCCGAATCGCTCACAATCAAGAGGAATTGAAGAAATCGCCTCTCTAGGTCAAGAACTCGCCCAACTCGAAAAACCACTAAATCTAGTCCGATTCAAGAGAGTTTTGGGGGCAAAGTCACCAGCCAAAGAGGCACAAGATCCTCATACGTGACACCCACCAAAAACCTCAAGAAATTGTCCTCAAAACTCCGCCAACAAGAGCACAACAAAGAGCTCCGAAAATCACCACAAAGAAGGACGAAAAAGGCACTTCACAACCTTGAAGAACAACGCCAAACCATCTATACATACCATGAAGGTTCGTACAAGGTCTAGCTTGCCACCCATACATCCATCCCTCTCTCTAGATCTCACATGAAGCTCTCAAGCTAGTCCTAGGAAAAACTAGAGGAAAAGGAGAACGAAAATAGAAAAACAAATGAGCTAGGGTTCCAAGAGTTGGCTGCCATCCATCCCCTCAAAGAGTATATATGGAGGCACCCAAAAGACTAAACTACCCTTACTTAATAACTAGGGATACAAGCCCCTCAAGGGAGAATTTGGAAATCTTCGGATTTTCTTCATCGGACGGATGCCCGACGACCGCAACCTGCTTAGCCTCGACGCAAGCCTTGCGATCCCAACGCGTGTCCTCCGCTTTGAAGCATCTCGGCACAAGCGACCAGGGCGGTTAGACCGCCCCCCTTGGGCGGTTATACCGGCCTGGGGGATCTGACCGGCCCAGGCGGTCTGACCGCCCCTCCTGGGCGGTTGAACCGGCCTGGGTGGCGACACCTCCTCGTCGAGTCTTCGGCCTCGGTTTTGTGGCTCAACCGAGTAACCCAGTGGTTTTCTGGTGAACCACTGCAAACCCCGCGAACTCAGTGTAGCCTCCGCCAATCTCCACTCATGACTTGGCTCCCACGTAGTCCCGGCTCGACCTTGGTTTTGAGGCTCTACCAAGAAACCGTCCACGACTTCATCTTGCTATTCATGCCACCATGCGGCCCGCACTTGACCCCACTGGCCACCGGGTCCCTCGAACGAAGCCTACTTGTCTTCTCCACACCTGGAGGCCTCGCCGGCGACGACCTTTCGTGCTTGTTCTTCACCTGCACCAACACGAGTCAAGCCGCAACTTGCACCTGCTATACTTAGCCAAGAGTCAGTCCACACAACGTTGTCAATCACTCATCACACAAAAAAGTGACCATCCACCGGTCCTCGAACCACACATGGTCCTCAATCTCCCCCTTGATGAGTGCATTGACAACACACATGATTTGTAACCAAATAGAAAAATAAAAGAAAAGAAACTACTAGAAGAAAAACTCCAACAAGTGATCGAAAGCCAAAGAAAGGCAAAGAGCAAGATCACTTGAAGAAGAACAAGTCTCGGACCCCTTAGGCAAGGGCAACGGCTCGACACATCCGAGACAAAACATGCTCAAGCAAAGAGCAAAAACCACCAAAAGCACACAAGGCCACGAGCCAAAAACTCACACAAAAGCTCCCCCTGCACATATGCAAACTCCCCCTGAACCAATGCATGCAAGAAGGCCACTTGGAAATGCATGACAAAGAGCAAACCAAGCTCACACTGCATAGGGCGGTTAAACCGCATGCACAGGCCGGTTAAACCGCCCTTGGTCATGTGACCGCCCCTAGGGAGGTGAGACCGCCCCATGTGACCGCCCTGCAAAAAACTTCTCGGAAAATTGCCGAACCGCTTTGGACACCTTCTATTAGCTCCCAGGTGCCCAAATCATGCACAAACTTCTCCGCCTTGTTGACAATGCATGAATCAAGGCAAAATGCGAAAAATTTCAACATATAGCTTTTCAAATATACAAAATTCATCACAAGGAGCTACACAAGTCCAAATGAGCAAGTTAGAGACTCTACAGGTTCGTAACGACCTCAACTACATGATCACCAAGTTTCACAACCATTGGACAATGCTAAAAAGGATTTGAGTAATTTTGCGAAAATTTACCCTCTCATGAGCAAAAACCTAAACATGAGCAAAACATGTCAAAATGGCAAAGCCACACAAACTTCATGCTAGGATAACCATTCTAATCATAAGACCATCACAAACACCCACAAGCACTTCATGTCATGTCAAAGCCACCGAGCCATGTGCCTACTTCTATATATGAGACTTCTCATTGGTAGGCATCATGCAACGGTTTAGCACCCAAAGCAAATTAAATTCAGCACATGTGACATGGGAGCACATTTTCCAAGCATTTTACATTTCATTTTCAGATTCATATTTGGTACATGAAATGTCTTTGCGACAAACAGGAACTTATGCCCCTTCACAAGATAAAGCAAGAGGGCTAAACATTCATGATGGCAAATGAGCCTTTGGTCCCATATGATCAATAAACTACCTATCCAACCACAAATTAAGCATGACCAAGCCACTAAAACATGTCAAGATCGTATAAAGGCATTTACACATGAGAGAGCATATATGTGACATTTTTCAAAAGCATAGCCATCAACCATGGATATAAATCATGATCATCAAGAGCTAAGCCAAACTAACCATAGCATACCAAACTAGCTCACACGATCATATATAGCACATCATGGTGAACAATGTATATGAGAGAAGCTTTTCCTACAAAATGCATATGATACAAAATGCATGCAACCTAAGATTCAAAGATGCCTATACATCATGTTACATATGCTATGCCAAATGCAAGAAATGCATAAAAGAAAGCTATACATATGCTACAAAGGAGCTCCCACACACCCAACTCAAGAAATCAAACACACACCAAGCTCCCCCGCAAACGAGTGAAAGTTGCCTGATCTAGGGGTTTGGTGAAAATATCGGCTAGTTGGTCATGTGTGGGTACATGGATCAAAGCTATCCTCCCTTTCTCAACATTATCTCTCAGAAAATGATACCTCACTTCTATGTGCTTTGTTTTGGAATGGAGCACTGGGTTCTTTGCAACGCTTATGGCACTGGCGCTGTCACATTGAAGTGGGACATGGGTATACTCCTCACCAAAGTCACTCATGGTATATGAAATCCAAAGGAGCTGAGAGCAACAACTAGCAGCGGCAACGTACTCTGCCTCGGTAGTGGATTGAGCGACACTCGACTGTTTGCGGGAAGACCAAGAAACCAAAGAAGATCCCAAAAACAGGCAAGTCCCAGAAGTGGACGTCCTATCCATCCGACACCCGGCAAAATCCGCATCTGAAAAACCATGAAGCGCCAAAGAAGAGGACGCAGAGTAGCAAAGGCCGAAGTCAGGAGTGTGACGCAAGTACCTGAAAATGCGCTTCACCGCTTGCCGATGCGAAGTCCTCAGAGACGCTTGAAAACAAGCGCACAGACATACCGAGAACTGGATGTCCGGCCTCGTCGCCGTCAAGTAGAGGAGTGACCCGTTCATGCTCCGGTACTCCTTCTGGTCCACGTGTTCACCTTCCTCGTCCGTATCAAGAGCTGTAGTCGCACTCATCGGCGTCGTCATAGCCTTGGAATCCTCCATCTTGAACTTCCGCAAAATGTCCTTGGTGTACTTCGCTTGGTGCACAAATGTTCCTTCCTTTGATTGCTTGATTTGTAGCCCGAGGAAGAACTACAACTCAGCCATCATGCTCATCTCAAATTCCCTGCTCATATCCTCTGCAAACCTTGCAACAAGAGAGTTAGACGAGCCACCAAAGACAATATCATCCACGTACACCTGCATAATCAGGATATCTCTGCCCTGCCTCAGTAGAAACAAGGTCTGATCGACCTTCCCCATCTCAAAATCTCTCTCAAACAAGAACCCCCTCAACCTACCATACCAAGCTCTAGGCTCCTGCTTTAACCCATAAAGCGCCTTCCTCAACTTGTACACCCGGTGGTGGTACTTCTCACTCTCAAACCCCGGTGGTTGCCTCACATACACTTCTTCCTCCAACACACCATTTAGGAAAGCACTCTTCACATCCATTTGGTGCAACTTGAACCCTTTAGCCACAGAAAAGGCTAGAAGGATCCTAATCGCCTCCAAACGTGCTACGGGAGCAAAGGTCTCCTCGTAGTCGATCCCTCCTTCTGACTGAACCCCTGAGCAACAAGTCTTGACTTGTTTCTCACCACTTCACCTTTCTCTCCCTCTTTGTTCTTCCACACCCACTTTGTACCAATCGCCTTACACCCTGGGGGAGGTTCAACCAATTCCCAAACCTGATTCCTCTCAAAGTTCTCCAACTCCTCATGCATCGAATTAACCCAATTATGATCAGATAGTGCGTGTCCAATGTCTTTGGGCTCAAAAGTAGCAACAAATGCAGCATGAGCGAAATGAGAATTGTTCCGAACCCTCGACCGTGTAGTACGTTCATTCATGTCGCCGATGATCCTTGAAGCTGGGTGATCCACTTGTACTCACCGGGGAGGTTCTCGCCTTGATGCTACCTCCCCCTCAATTGTAGCTTCTCCTCGATCTTGATTTGTCGTCGTAGGTGTAGGAGAGGGTCTGTCCACCACCGTAGTCGAAGTAGTGGTTACATGTTCAGCCGGGGGCACCACACCACCATCTTCATCGTCTCCATGTTCATGCTCCTCCTCCTAAAATATCTCCTCACCAAGTTCATCATCACCTGCACACTCAAAGACAAGCTGACTACGTGGCTGTGTCTCGTCGAAGGTTAACTCGCAAGTCTCCACAATTTGGTTAGTTTCAAGATTGAGCACACGATATGCTCTAGAATGAGATGCATAACCAAAGAAAATACCATCGACAGACCTAGCCTCAAACTTATCCAACTTCTTCCCTTTCTTCAGAATAAAGCACATGCAACCAAAGACATGGAAGTGACTCACCTTGGGTGTGCGACCGTGCATCAGCTCGTAGCAGGTTTTCTTCTTATGCACTCTGAGGTAGATCCTGTTCGACACATAGCACGCGGTATTCACCGCCTCAGCCCAGAACCTTCTCGGAGTCCTATGCTCATCAAGCATCGTCCGAGCCATCTCACACAAGGTCCTGTTCTTCCTTACCACAACACCATCCTGGGAGGCATATACGGACTCGAAAACTGGTGTTCAAGACCCAAGTCATGGCAAAAGGTTTCAAAACGAGAGTTTCTGAATTCTGAGCCATTGTCACTGCGGATTGCTCGTATGGCATCTCCATGCCTCTCATTCCTCAACCTCAAGACAAGATCTCGAACAAAACCAAACGTCTCCCCCTTATCCTCGAGAAAGAACACCCACGCATATCGAGAGTAGTCGTCCACCACAACAAGGACATACCACTTCCCACCCACAGATCGCACACGAGCTGGGCCAACAAGGTCCATATGGAGCAGCTCGCATGGACGCTCAGTCATCACATCGGTGAGAGGCGGGTGAGAAGAGGCTACCATCTTGGCATGCCTACACGGTGCACAAACCAACTCTTTCTCAAGCCTCAACCGTGCCAATCCTCGGACCAAATTGAGTTTACTCAAGCGAGACAAAAGGTCAAAGCTCAAGTAACCCAACTTCCTATGCCACCTCCACAACTCACTCGAAGAACCAGCCAAGAAACAACGCTCAACACCCGAAGACTGAGAAAAATCAGCTCGGAACACCAGACCCTCGGGAACGACCATACAGACAAGGTCCCCTCGAGAATCCAAAATCCGAGAACCACCAGGCTGAAACAACACCTCAAAACCCTCATCCAACAGCTGGGACACAGAATGCAAATTTTATCCAAGCAATTGAACAAGAGCAATACGCCTGAGAGTGATCTTGTACCAAAAGAATAAAACCAGTGCCGAGCCATTTGTTCGAAAGTGGGGTTAGCACAAACCAAACCATCTTTCCTACCAAAACTACCTCCACGAACACCACCACTGTAACCACCATGAGGGAACCAACCCTCTCTAACTGGAAGAGGACCAAAACCACGAAAGGAAGACCGTGGACCGTCCCTCCTCTCCATCTCAAAGCTACGGCTCCTCCCATATCCATACTGAACACGAGGGGGAGAACGCCTAGCAAACTGACCACCTGCTGACTCTCCAGACCAACCACCAGCACCACACCCTCAAGAACTGAAAACTCTCGATTCACCACCTTGAAAACCACTCCGCTCAGAATTCTGGGGGGCCGGTTGAACCGCCTAGCCAGGCCGGTCTAACCGCCCCCCTCTGGGCTGGGCCGGTCTGACCGCCTAGCCAGGCCGGTTTGACCGCCCTCTCCAGAACAGCTCCTCGGCTGCGGGAATTCGCATCTCCCCATGTCGGAACACTTCTCACCACAGCTTTATCCCTAGGCAGTGGCATACGAGGCTTAGGTACATCATGGGAAGGGTTGTACCTATCCTTGTTCGCCCACTCCTTTGCCATCATCTCCTCACGCTTCCTCTTGAAGCAAAACTCATCCTTGTGACCCTCTTTCCCACAATAGCCACAATGGAACCTCACAAGTTTAGGCTTGGGTTTGGGCTGCTCATTTGGTTCCTCTCCACTCGGCTTCTCCACCGGTTTCTCCTCACTTGCCTTCTCACTCACTTTCCCAAAGAACACTTTCCCGGAAGTACTCACAAACTTGATAGGCTTTTGGAAATCATTTGTTTGTGGGGACACGGGTGGATCTAGGGTTGTGTCTAGTCGGTTCCTAAGATGGTTAGGTTTTGCGAGGAAATCATTTTTGTGGTGGGTTTTTGGTGTCTCTGGAATGTTTTCTTCACTTCCCTCACCAACCTTGTTTGACCCAAGTCCCTCACCATTCTGCCTCTTGAAAGTCTCAATCATTATCCTCAACTGAGGCTCATGACCAGACAACCAACCCATCAACTTTCTCAGCTCATCATTCTCATCCTGCAAACGATCAACATAATGTGCAAGTTCCAAATTCTTCAAAGCATGCATTTCGCGCAGTAGAGCAAGATGTAGGAATTGGTTCTTTCAATTTAGCCTCAAGAGAAACAGTATAAGCATGCATCTCATCAATTTTCTCATGCAAAACAGGGCAAGAAGTGCAAGCACCTAGCAAAGCAGGTCTAGCCTTAAGTTCAGCCACTTCAACCCTAAGCACATCTAGTTCCTCACACTTGGAGGCTTGCTTTTCCTTAAACAAGGCAAGATCAACAAGGAAAATAGAGCAATCAGCACAATCAACCTCATCAGAAACAACAGGGCTAGCCTTAAGGGAATCAATTTCAAGCTTGCTATCAAGAACCTGTGTTTCTAGCTCAGCCACTCTAGTCCTAGCATCCTCGAGTGAAGCCCTAAGCTCTTTCTCATTTTCTTGGCCTCTCTAAGCATGTCATCACGATTATCAAGCAACGAGCCAAGCCGTTCATTCTCCTGGAGCAAGAAGGGGAGTTCATCACGCACCTCGTCGTCGGAGTCAGAGTTCGAGTCGCTCTGTGTGCTCTTCTTGCTGCTGGAGCTCAGCGCCATGGTGCAGAAGCCGTCTCTAGCGAAGCAGCTCAGCCCGCTCAGGTTCTTGGACGACTTCCTACTCATGCGACGATCACCTTTGTCTTCACTCCTGCTTGGGCTCGAGGTAGAGTATGCGGAACTGGAGTCGACATCGCTCGCTCCCACCATCGCTCGTGCCTTGCCTCGGCTCTCCTTCTTCCTCGATTGTCGCTCATCCTTGTGCTTGTTCTTGTGGTCACGCCTCGACCGGTACTTGCCATCCATCCTCGACTTGTGCTTGTAGCCGTCCTTGTTCTCGACCTTCTCAGGGCAGTCGGCGACGAAGTGTCTCGGCTTGCCGCACTGGAAGCATGTCCTCGTGTTCCTCCTCATGTACACCCAGTTCTCGTGCAGCCTCTCGAACCTCCTCGTCAGCAACGCTAGCTCGTCCTCTCCAAGCACGTCGAACTCCTCATCTAGCATAGACATCAAAGAGGACAAAGAGAACATCCTGGTGGATGGGTTAGTGTTAGCCTTTCCTTTCAAACCACCGACGAGGGCAAGACTATGGGAGTCAGTCGGACCCTCGAGCTTGGCTGTCATGCCCCTATCCACCTCAGCCGACTTGAGCTTAGAGAACAACTCGTTCAATGTCAGAGTGTCATACTTCTTCGACTCCACAATGGCCTCAAACTTTCCGCCCCAAATCGTACGATCCAAAGAGTGTAAGAGTTTGACAGCTCTATCATGATCATCGTACATGAGCACGTCCACATTGGCCCTCATGTTGTTCACAACCACCGTGAACCTCTGAAACAAGGCATCGATGGACTCACCGGGGAGATGAGTGAAGTTCTCGTACTCTCTCCGGTAAGTCGCATACATCCGTGCCTGAACCTGGGCATTCCCAACATGAGCCTCCTTCAACACCAACCAGATTCTACAAGCCAAGTGCTCGGTGTGCACCCGATCGAACTCAGGCTAACACAAAGCACGAAACAAGTAGTCAACCGCCTTATTGTTGGCGTCGAACATTTCCCTCGATCCTGGAGCAAGAAAGTTCATCGACTGGACATAGCCTGTGTCCACCGTGACATCCCAAAGGATCTGACCCTTTCCGCGGAGGAACGCCGCCATCCGCTTACTCCACATCTAGTAGTTCTTCCCATCGAAGTGTGGAGGACCCGAACCCCGTTCCTGGTACGCCATCTTTGAATCTTAGACTGGTTAAAGTCAATAAAGACCCGAACCGGCTCTGATACCACTTGAAGGACCGATTAGGCGACCAGAGAGGGGGGGGGAGTGAATGGGAGCCGATAAAAATTCTTCTCGAAGGAGATTGAAACTCCAACAAGATGAACTCGCTCGGTCGGACCCCCAAAATCACACGCTCCACACTTCTACCTTCCGTTTGCCAAAACCACGTAGCCACTGGAGTGCTACTGGTCCTAGGAACAAACACTACCAGCAACCTCAACTCCTACGCACCCACGACAGCGGAAACAACTCGGAAGCCGACTGTTCAGAGGGGGCGGTTAGACCGGGTATGGGGGGCGGTTAGACCGCCTCCACCAGGCAACCAAGAAAGCCTCCGAAACACCTCTTCCGAGCACCAAAACGCACCACAGTTTCACCAACAAAGATCTCTGGTCAAGGCCATGCAAGCTACCAGGAAATCTTGGTGAAAACCTAAACTTCACCCAAGGGCCTAGGGGTGGTTAGACCGGCTACCAGGGGCGGTCTAACCTCCTGTACCCAGCAAAGAACTCCAAGCAAGAACACCTAGCAAACAGCACGAAAATGACCCGAAATTTCACCCAAATGCTCATCTCGTCAAGGCGAACAAACTCATAGAGGAAAATCCGGCGAAATCAAAACTTCGACCTGGAAGGCCAAGGGCGGTTAGACCGCCCCCTCCAGGTGGTTAGACCGCCCCTTCCAGAAAACCTACCCACGGGTCAAACCTCAACTTCCCATCGCCCGATCTCCTGAATCACTCTACGGATTTCACCAAAAGGACTAAACTACCCTTACTTAATAACTAGGGATACAAGCCCCTCAAGGGCGAATTTGAAAGTCTCCGGATTTTCTTCATCGGATGGATGCCCGGCGACTGCAACCTGCTTAGCCTCGACGCAAGCCTTGCGATCCCGACGCGTGTCCTCCGCTTCGAAGCATCTCAGCGCCAGCGACCAGGGCGGTCAGACCACCCCCCTTGGGCGGTTAGACTGGCCCGGGGGATCTGACCGCCCCAGGCGGTCTGACCGCCCCTCCTGGGCGGTTGAACCCGCCTGGGTGGCCACACCTCCTCGTCGAGTCTTCGGCCTCGGTTTTGTGGCTCAACCGAGTAACCCAGTGGTTTTCTGGTGAACCACTGCAAACCCCGCGAACTCGGTGTAGCCTCCGTCAATCTCCACTCATGACTTGGCTCCCACGTAGTACCGGCTCGACCTTGGTTTTGAGGCTCTACCAAGAAACCGTCCACGACTTCATCTTGCTGTTCATGCCACCATGCGGCCCGCACTTGACCCCACTGGCCACCGGGTCCCTTGAACGAAGTCTACTTGTCTTCTCCACACCTGGAGGCCTCACCGGCGACGACCTTTCGCGCTTGTTCTTCACCTACATCAACACGAGTCAAGCCGCAACCTGCACCTGCAATACTTAGCCAAGAGTCAGTCCACACAACGTTGTCAATCACTCATCACACAAGGAAGCGACCATCCACCGGTGCTCGAACCACACATGGTCCTTAGTTGCCCCATACTCGTATCGGCCATGAGCGAAGGAATGTCTAGCAAACTCACCACACCCAAAACCAACACGCACTACGTGAAAACCTCAAATAGGTCACGCAACATTTGTAACGGGCCCTTAACGCCCGTTACATCCACCCACATTTGTAACTGTTGTTGTTTGGCGCCCATTACCTATAAGTGCGCCAGGACAACCCCAGGGTTGGCCTCCACAACGCCTGTTACCAATGTGGACTTCTGGTAACGGGCTTCTTAAACGCCTGTTACATAAATTCTTTGTCACGGATATTAAAATAGCCCGTTACAAATGTCAAACCTATCGGTAACGGGCTTGTAAAGCCCATTACCGATCAATGCCCTATTAATAACGGTCTACTTTAGTCCGTTATTGATCGCTGCCATATTGGTAACAGGCTATAAAGTCCGTTACTGATAAGTTCGTACTGGAGACGCATGCTTGTAGGATGCGTCTCCTTTTGGCACCCAGGGTCGCCTTTTTCTCACATCGGAGACGCATGTTGTTATCTCGTCTGTGTGTCTGTGTCTTATCCTTTCGACACCACTCGCTCTCTCTCCGTAGAAGCTAGGCCACTCCTGTTCCGACAACAACACTCGCTCTCTCTCTCCTCAGAAGGTCACTCGCTCGATCTGTGTGCTCAGATGTCCCCGCCGGCCTGTCCTGTTCGCCATCGCCAGCTGCGCGCGCTCTGAGGATTGCGCGACAACGAAAGGGGCTGGAGCGGACGTCGACCATGCCATCCTCTGTGCTGTCGCCGCGGTCGCGATGCCGCTTCCGATCCTCTTCCTCGGCCGCGCTCGCCTCGTAGAAAGTCGTCATGGTGGAACTTAATTGTCCCATTTTATTGAAAATTTTCAGCTGTCTTTTTGTGTGATGAATTATGCTCATTTGGTGTATGGAATGCAGATGGCGTCTGCTGCTCGGGCTTGGATGTACAGACATCCCCAAGAAGATTGGGAGAATTTCTTAAGCGGGGTCAATGGTTTTCTAAATAAAGCAGAGGCGGATATGAGAACTGTGGTGTTCAGGCAATGCTTTGCCCCTGTATTGATTGTCTCAACCAAAAGAAATTCGCACAACGGGAAATCATTTTTCATCATTTGGTCACACGTGGTTTCACAAAACATTACACATGTTGGAATAAACATGGTGAGTAAGGCCTTAATGAACTCGAAGCAGGCTGCCTAAATGAAGGTGAAGTGCGACACCATGCTAACGATGATGAAGATCTTGATGACAGTGGACTTTTTGAGGGAAATGAAACATTATTCCCACCAAATGTGTTGAGGCCTAAAGATATCACTGATCAAGAAGTTATGGGCTTCGATGATGGTGAGGTGTTGCAACATGTGCACAATGTTGATCAAATGTTGCGGGATATTGAGTTTCAATGAGTGTACACACCTTCTGAATTAGTGAGGCTAAAGCAGTTCATTGAAGATTCAAAGAAACCCATCTATCCTGATTGCTAGAAGTACTCTCGCCTTTCTGGTGATTTAAAACTTTTGCAGCTTAAGGCAGATCATGGTTGGAGCAACAAAAGTTTCAAACATCTATTGGATGTGCTTAGAGACATGCTACCTGAAGGAAACCAAATAGTAGAGTCTGTCTATGAGGCGAAAGAAGATAATCTGTCCTCTGGGAATAAAGGTTGAAAAGATCCATGCATGCAAGAATAGTTGTGTATTGTTCCGTGCAGATTATACAGACCTTGACAAGTGCCCCAAGTGTGGCTATGATCGGTACAAGAGGAAAAAGGATGGTGGAGATGATAATAATGCTGATGACGGGAACGAGCCCGACGAGATCAGAGGCAAGAAGAAGAAGGCTAACAGAGAGGCTCTTGTGAGGGTGGCATGGTATTTTTGCATCATTCCTCGACTAAGAAGATGGTTCGCAACACGAAAGGAGGCCCAACTCTTGCATTGGCATGCTGAAGGCCGAAAGGAGCTTAATTATAAGAAAGGTGGCAAGTTTAGGCACCGAGCAGATGTAGCGCAATGGGGTAACATTAATACCCACTTCCCATGGTTTGACGACGCAAGGAGCATACGGTTTGCTGTGAGCATAGATGGCGTTAACCCATTCGGTAACCAGAGCTCAACACATAGCACCTGGCCTGTCGTGCTGTCGTTGTACAACCTTCCACCCTGGCTATGCAAGAAACAAAAATAAATGATGCTGACAATATTGGTCTCCGGGCCAAAGCAACCTGGAGACCGTATTGATGTCTACTTGAGGCCACTAGTTGATGACTTGAAGATATTGTGGAAGCCCGGTGTGCTGGAGGTTTGGGATGAGTAGAAGCATGAGGAGTTCACAATGCATGGCATGTTGTTTACCACCATCAACGACAACCCGGCTCAGCGCAACCTCTCTGGCCAGAGTAAAAGGAAAGGTGCAGCTTGCCCACAATGCTTGGAAGATACTTGCGCAATATGGCTAAGACATTCAAAGAAATACGTATTTATGGGGCACTGTCGTTTCCTCGGCAAGAAACATCCATACCGGTCCATGGATTGTCAGTTTAATGGGGAAAAGGAGAATCAAGAGGTGCCGTTGCATGTGACTGGAGATCTGGTCGCCGAGGAGTTACCCAAAGTGACTGAAAAACCCTTGGCAAATGAAAGAAACGAGATGGTGAAGAAGAAGAAGGAATGTGGAACAAGAAATCAATTATGTGGGAGCTAGAGTATTGGCCGATGTTGGATGTGCGCCATTCGATTGAAAACATGTGCTCCAAGAAGAATGTGTGTGAAGCTACTTGTGGAACATTGCTACAACAGAAGTCCAAAGAAAAAGATCATAAAAATGTAAGGGAGGATCTTAAAGAGCTGGGCATTAGGCCGGAGCTCTATGCAGAGGAAATAAAGATGGGGACGAACCTTCCCGTTGCTGCAACCACCTTGTCAAAGGCAAAGAGAAAAGAATCTGTCAGTTTTTGCATGATTTGAAAGTACCTTCAGGCTACTCATCAAACTTCAAGAGGCTAGTGTCAGTGAAGGACATGAAAATGAATTTCAACTTGATGAAACCTCATGATTGCCATGTGTTGATGACAGCTCTTCTTCATGTTGCACTTAGAGGTATCAAGACAGAACTGGTTCGCGACGCAGTCACGATCTTGTGTTTATTCTTCAATGCAATAGAACAGAAGGTGATTGATGAGGAAAAACTATTGGACTCGGAGAGGAGGCATTTTGAGACCCTATGCCTGCTTGAAGCTACCTTCCCACCGTCATTCTTTGATCTCATGCTGCATCTAACAGCACACCTCGTGAGGGAAATCTAGTTCCTTGGCCCATCTTACCTTCATCAGATGTTTCCATATGAGAGGTTCTATGGATTCTTGAAATCATTGGTACATAACTGGTTATTTCTGGAGGGAGCCTTTGTTCGTGGCTACGAGACCATCGAAGTAGTGGAGTGGGCCATGGGTTATAGGGACCCACAAAACTCCATTGGTGTGCCTCGCGCACGGCATGAAGGTAGGCTTTCAGGTGTTGGGACCAAGGGGAAAAGTTCGGTCACTCCAGATGCAGATGCCTTCGAAAAGGCTCATTTCACCGTGATACAATAGCTGCACCTAATTACACCGTTTGCCAATGAGCACAAACGACAACTACATGAAGACAACCCTAACCGTGGTAGGGATTGGCTTACAAAAATGCACATGCAAGGTTTTAGTAGGTGGCTCCGAGATTATGTCGAGACATGCAGCAATAATGTTGTAATTACCGACGAGATAAGGAATCTAGCAGCAGGGCCATTGTTCACTGTTACAAGATACGAAGAAATGGATATCAATGGATACACGTTCTACACCATGACCCAGGATAAAAAGAGCATTTATCAAAATAGTGGTGTGCGTGTACGGGCCGTCATTGACGACAGTCATGACGATGACGATGACACGGAGACAGACACATATTATGGTCACATAGAGGAGATATTGGAGCTTGATTACGTAGGATTGAAGGTAGCCTTGTTTCGGTGTAGATGGGTCACCAATGGGAAGAGAGCTTTGAGCAAGGACAAATATGGTTATGCTAGTGTTGATCTCCGGCTCTTTGGTTACAAAAAGAACCGTTTGTCTTCGCCAACGATGTTGAGCAAGTGTTCTATGTACCTGACCTTGCAAAGAAGAACTGGTCTGTGGTTATGCCTGGGAAAAAATGATTGTGGTTATTGAAAATGTTGTTGAGGACAAGGAATACAACCACTTTGACGAAATTCCATCCTTTGACACTTCATACAAGCCCCAACTCTTCGGAACAAACAAAACACCGTACTTGCGACGTGACCATAGTGAAAAAATCCATATACAGAAATCAAGGAAGAAAAAGCAAGCCTGATTTCTGCTGAATCCTTTTTGTAATGCCGGAGGATGTGTCTATTGGTGGAAATGGAATCCGTTTTGTAATATAAAGGATGCGATGTATTGGTGGAATTTCAATCCTTTTTGTAATATATGGGATGTGGTGGAATTTGAATCCTACTTGTAATATATTCTGCCAAAAATACTATATATACTCTGTTTATATTCTACTTCAGTGTAGTAATGGGAAAGTGACGAGGATTAATGAACCCACGTCACCATTGCTACGGGCAAGAGATGACGACTAACGAACCAGCGTCGCCTTTGTTACGGGCAAGAGACGAGGACTAACGAACCAGTGTCGCTTATGTTATGGGCAAGAAGATATGCAAAATCACGAACAGATTACATCAAAAGAGACAAGGATTAGAGCATCTCCAAGAGTTTGCCAAATTTTACTTGGCAAATCTTGTGCTTTGCCAACTTCTAAAAATATATGCCAAGTAAAATAAGAGTTCATCTCCAACAATCTGGCATAATTTCACGTGCCAAATCCAGATCTAACTTACATCAGGAAACCTGAGAGAAACAAGTTGATTTGCCAAACTGTTGAGATAATCACAAGCTTTTCAAGTGAGTAGGTAAATCATACAAAAAATTGTACTGCACAGAGATAATCACAAAAGCATGTCTCTTGAGATGCAAAATCGCACACACACAAATTACAGTCATCATTGATACATCAGAACAAGGTTACAATGCGGCCATATCTTCATGACATGACTAATTAAAGAAAGCTTATGTCTTGCAATGACTAATTAAAGAGAGCTTCTGTCTTGCAACCCTAATTTTGGTTTGCTAGACAGAAGCTTTCCTTAATTATGCTCATCTTACATGAAAAAATAATTAGATATGCTCCATCCAGATTCTGGCTACTTCCTCATCTTACAAGTTAACACAAGAGAAAGATACAGAGAGGGTGGAAACATATCCCTTAAAAAATCCCTTTTCCTGGAGGAGAAGGGGAAAGCAAAAGGAAGCCCAAATGTGACGGAAAAGCTGCAGCAAGCTTTCCATCGGCTTATTCATCCTGATGCCAGGAGGTTCTGGGCTACCTTCTTCGGACGTGGCTGCGAGCAAGGGGTATGTCACAAGGATTCTTCTAGCAGCTGTGTTCGAGGGATGAGCAACCCAATCACCCCTATCACAAGAATTCTTCTAGCAACTGAGAGATCAAGGAGGAGGAAGAAGAGAGAAAAGCAAAAGCTTGCGCCCTATAAGATCTATTCTTTGCGCCATAGCTAGATCTAGATCTAGAGAAAAAGGAAGCAAGTGTCTCGCTTTATTGTATCAGAAGAAGAAACCATATAGCTAGATCAAGATCTGGAGAAGAAGGAAGCAACTTGAAGTGAGGAGGACCGATAGGTGTCGGTGCTTTTTATAGAAAAAACAAGGAAGGGATAAGATCAAGAGCACAGAAACGGCCGGGAAGGTACCCAAGACAGTCAATGGCGAAACTGTTGCTAGTCAATCGCTGAGAGCAGAGCTGCAGATGTAGTGATTCCAATGTAGAATTAAATGATACGCGGAGTAAGCAAACATCGTCTCCAATGGCTGTGTTTGGATGGTAGATGTTAGTGTCACTGTTAGTGGTAGTTTTTAACACATCCAAATTAACACATGTGTTTGTCTCCAAAGTGTTAGTTTTGGTGCTAGTTTGCTACAAACTAACACCAACTCCTCCATCCAAACATCCAATGTAGTCATCATCTCAAAAAAAGAGAGGAAGGGATAAGATCAAGAGCACAAGAAACGAAAAGAGGTTCCCAATACGGTCAATGGCAAAACTATTGCCACTCAATGGCTGAGAGCAGAGCTGCAGAGGTAGTGATTCCAATGTAGAATTAAATGATATGCGAGGTAACGAAACGTCGTCTCCATTGCATACTTAAACCGTTTTTGGAAACAAATCTCCTGTATCTTCTCCTTCCAAAACAATTAGATCCCCTACCCCTTCATCTCTACCTGTGAAAAATAGCAACTGCCTACTCCTCATCGTCACCATTCCTAGTCGGAGTTGGATAGCATGCCGAGAAGAAGCACGCGGCACCAGCCGTCATTGCTGCTGCTGGGCCTCCATCAAGACCTCCACATTGAGATTGCGGCGTGCGTCGGTGCGACCTCGGAGCAGACCTTGGCTGACCTCCGCAGCCTACGCAGTACTTGCTCGACCATGCGCCGCGTGTGCGGCCACGGCGATGTCGGCCGATGTTTGTCGATAGAGGGGATACGAGATGAGATTTCTTGGGTGTGGAACCCCACCGCTTACAAAGCATTGCTTGCTATGCTGAGTGGTAGGGAATCTGGAGGCTTGTTTCCTCTTCGGAATCAAATCCTTCTTCATCGAACACAAGGGATCCAATCATCTCCGGCGCGCCACCGAGGGTGGGCACGATTCGGCGGTCTATCTATACGCCATCTTGCTCTACAGAGACAATGGCAGTGCCGCCGCCGACGACACCGCGAAGGGGTACATGAGGCGGGTCGCGGGCAGCGGCAGTACGAGAAGGCCGCGGGTGTGCTCCACTACTCGACTTGGCGCATTTGGGGTGAACCGCTGCCGCCTCCGGCTCAGGTGCACGGCGATCAGCCGTGTGCAGGCACCGGTGGCAGCTGCGTTGTGGAAAAAGGACGGCTTCGAATTTCTCTGTTTCGCAGCGAAGACTGTAGGCTGCGTTGCGAAATGGTGAAGTTCACACAGAGAATAGGAAATCAGTAGTAGATTAGCTTTTGTATGATGCTCGAATTATCTGTGTAAAATTTTGGGAGAGCAGCAAATCCGACGCGGGTAATCAGCCCCGCGTCGCTAATGACTGTGGGGCCCGGTTCTATTCAAATGAAGAACAGTTCCCATTTCTCCTTTTAATCTGCAGTCAAATGTTGTAACAAGTATTTCTTCATCGTTATTAGTCCAAATTTGATGCTTCTTTTTTTAATTTTTTCTAAAATCACCATCTATTCGTTAATTTCATTGTTTAGTGTACATTCTGTTTGTTGAGTGATGTTTATATGCCATATTTTGTTCTTTGTAAGTACAACATACAAATAATATTTGTTTTACACAACCATTAGTGATGGAACTTTGCATTCCGTAAGCTTAAGGTGAACACAAGGTTTTGTTAAGTTTTCAAATGCATATGAGTTCAAACATGTTGCAAAGTGTGGAAAACTTCAATGTTCAAGCAAACATTCTAGGAAACTATGTGAGAGATGTAGACATTTGTACACAAGTATATATTCCTTCATCGATACCACTTGAAATTTCGAAGACAAGTTTAGGTACCCAAATTATGTTGCTAAGTCAATTTGTTGATGTTTTAGAGCAAATTTAATGTTATTAGAATTATTATATAATTACCATGGGGTGTAAAAATGAAATATATGAATTTTGGGCACACAAGTGTGACTCTTGATATTTTATTCAAATATTGAATGTCCAAATACGAATTGTTCGTATTTTTATGATTTTTAGGTGCTGTTTTATGGGCTCTAATAAATCAGGGAAGCAAGTTTCATTCAAAAAAATTGTGACAGACCCACGCGTCAGCGTCAGCAGCCAATATAAAAAAGATAACCGTTGGCTACTCGCCCGGACCCAACTGCCAACAAGTGCGATGACCATTTATATGACACTTGCCCACGCGTCAGCGTCGGCGTCAGCAGGCTAACCTGCATCGGTAATGACTACTCTAATAAGATCTAATTCGTCACAACAGATCTCCAGTTCATCACAACAGAACACAGTTCATCACAACGCGGTTGGATCTACTCGCGTATATTAGATCGAGTTCATGACATATAAAATCTAATAACCAAACTAATTAACTAAGCAGTTCATGATCGACAGACAAACTAAGCAGTTCATGTCCAAGAACCGGACGAAGACACAAAAGCACACAGAGACATTATTGTTACTAATTGGTAGATGTGCTCTTAGTGAGTATGTGGGTAATGTTGAGCTTCATCTTTTTTAAGGTCATGGTGAAAAGGACATTGAGCCTGCTCCCACCATCGATGAGTACCTTGTTGAGTCTGGAGCCCGCGACTACTGGTTTCAGGACGAGTGGAAACGGGCCTAGCTCGGAGTTGATCCGCATGGGAGAAGGTTATGGGTATTTCTGACCACCTGAGAGGGGTCGGGACCGCTGGTTCAATGTTCAAGTCTTCCCGTCTGGTGGCCTTCTGAGACCATCTGGTGGGTAGTCCGCCGAAGAGGACATTCACCGTCTTGTCGGGTTCTTGGAAGTCACCATTGCCCTCGTTGGCTTTTTTCATGCCCTTCTTGTCGTGAGGATGCCGTGGGTCTGAAGAGTCCTTGAGTGCTCGCCGGAGTTGGTAGCACTGTTCGGTGGTATGGTTGCCCTCCAGGTGCCACGAGCACTTCTCTTTCAGCAAGTCTTCGAAGCCGCCAGAGGTCTTCTTTGAGTTGTCTTTCGCAGGGCTCTGGATAGCCGCGACTGTATTGTCTGGCTTGCTGTTGACGGACAAAAGACGTATCCCTCTACGATCCGCAAGCGTACGGACCCCACACCTTTTTCACCACGGGATTCCCAAGGTTCTTGTCAATCCGCGAAGCAAGGGGATTACAAGCGTTCGATCTACCTTTACACTCTAGCTACTCAAACCCTAACTATGATTAAACTAGAAAACAACTAAACTACACTAGAGAGAATGATTAAGCAATCAAGATAAAAGACACTCGCCCATGGGTCTACGATACCAGAACATGCAATCACTTGAAGACATGAAAACAATCTAATCTATCGGGGGTTGTGACCACGGTTTCGCCCTTTCCCTCCTCTCGTACTATCACTACGCGAAGGTATTCATGACTAGACCTATGATGGACACGGCGTATTGAATGGATCCAAGGAAGCATTGGAGCTCTACTCCCTTTACGGCATGGTAGCTAACCTTAAGCATTAAAGTACATTCAACACAAGATGATAGATAGATAATCCGACAAAGTACGATTACATCTCAGGATCGATTACAACCCATGGACGAATAAGGAGATTACCCCATCAAGGTGCTAGACATAGCGCCGTTGATCATGGTTTCCCTTCCGGCGGTGTCTTCCTTCTTCTCCACTTGTGGGTGCTTCCTTCGAGGTGGTTGATCTCCCTCCTGAGATCTTCCTCCTCCCTCTCTAGCTTGTGGATGGCCTCCTGGTGCGAATGGCTCTCCCCCTGTCGAATGGCGGCGCCTCCAGGGTTTTAGGGTTGAAGATCCTTCGGGTGCAAGGAAAGGGGGGCCGAACCGACCCCTGGAGTGGGGGCCGGGCCGGCCGGCTCGGGCCGACCGGCCCCGTGCCCATCTCGGCCCGGTTCGGTCGCCCCTTCGCTCCCGTAGGTCCTCAGGTGATTATGTACTTTGCCCCCTCCACTTGCATGATTTTGACGATGTCATCCTCGCGTCCAAGATGGAGGTTCTCCGCACATGAAGTTCGGTCTTTTACGCTTCAATCCCCGGGGGTGTTCCTCGTAGCACTTCGGTCCTTGCCACCATTGGAAGTGATTTCATCAAGCTCATGAACACGAACAAGACTCCGTAAATGTTTCTTTGAACTTGTTGCGAATCCGTTCTTTATGTCCATGTTTTCGTACATAAACATAACACTTCCAAATGCATGCACATAGATGAACTTGTTATATGATTAGTGTGCCTAGTGGCGGGTTAGTTCCATAATCAAATCCAAACCAAAGTGTAATGAACATGCTTGGTGTACCAAAATACACCGTCAACATCTCCCCCACGCTTAGATCTTGCTCGTCCTCGAGCAAGTACTCGTAAAAGAACTTCGTCCAAAGTGTTGTAATCGTGTACCGCTAATCCTTCTTCACAAGTTAGTCATTCCTTTCGTCTTTAATACATAAACATAAAGTAATGATCATCAAACATAAACATGGGCGTTTAGAATCTTTACCACGTCAAGATTTACCCCACAACTCAAACTCTTCACTCGAAACCTTCAATCTAAGCCATGCTTACTTTGCTTCCATCGGAGGGTTTTTATGATTTTTTCAAACCAAATTCTTGCAACAAGTATTAGACAAAAACCTTTCTCCAAGCTCTCTCAAGTCACTCATATGATATGGCTATCCTAAACCAATTTTATAAAACTCTCACCTCCCATAAGTCTCTCATATAACATGTAAAGTGGAGCTATAGGTAGGGCTAGTGCAATCAACACAAGTATTGTCAAACTAAGAACTTCCTCTAATGGTTGTTTACCTTTCAAAGCCAATGATCATGAGAATTAACCATATGTAGGGATATCAAGGATGAGAAGATTTAGAATGGTGGACATGTGCAAGGGCAAAAAAAAATTATGACTACGAGGCACCGATGACGTCCTTGTTGTCGGATTGCACATGGTTGGAAAGAGTTAAAGTTTCGTCTCTCAACAACGTGACATCCTTCCTTGCACTTTATTTTTCTTTCACTTGATTCATCCCTCTCATATCCTTCTTTCCACTCCTCTTTTCTCTTTCTCTTCTTTTTCATTCTCATATTTTTCTCTTTCTTTACTTTTCTATATATTTTTTCTTTCTTTCTTTCTTTTCCATACTCATACTTTTCTCTTTATTTTTCCCTCTCTTGACAACTTTTCAAAGCTCTCAACTCCTCTCTTTCTTGCATGCATACAACCTGAAATTTTAAATAAATCATGCTAGAGACAAGACGAAACTTTTGAAAGTAGGTTGTGTTCAAGGAATGCGATGTACAAAAGAGATGTATAGGGTTGGGTATGGAATTCGGCGATGTACAGGACTTTCGATGTGAAAGTCACGTTACCGAATGCATGACGAGGCTAGTAACAAAAGATAAGCATAAGAACATGATCATTGCTCGAAATTAAAACTCCCAAGAGAGAAGGATCCTAGCCCAACTCATCGTGCTAATCACACTTATGGTGGAGCAAAAAATAAATTTGGCTTTGTATAGGATTTTTTCTTACTCTCAACTTGGAAAAGGAGGTTTTCCTAACCTTTATTACAAGGTTTTTAGATAATTTTCAGAACTGAAATCCTCCAACTTTTAGCATTGAACATAACACAACTAACATGTGAAGCTCAAGATCGAAGTGCGGTATAGGTACTTTAAGTAGTAGCAATTCCACTAAGCACCACGGTAAACATTTTTCGAACCACACACTTATGTTCATATATCAAGAATTAAAGATAAACAAACAAGTGAATAAAGATAAGCATCACACAAGACACAAATATATAAAGACTCTTTTTATTTGATTTTCTTTGACTCAACACTAATTTAAGACACTTCAAACTTGCAAAAATTTAAAAACACACTCAAAAACTAAGACTCTTTAAACTCTAAGACTCTCTCGAAGATCGAACTGAACCTAAACTTGAAGCTCAAAAGCTAAGGCTAGCTAGCTAGCTCTCCCCCACGCTAAAAACATACGATGGCCTCGTCGTATCTTACAAAATTCCTAAGGGGAAAACTACACCTAGTGGTACTTCCCGCAACTATTGCACCACTTGCTTCTCATATTCCCGACCATGCCAAAAAGTTTGCGCACGTTGCGGTTAAGGAACTTGTAGTCGTCTTCAACTACGCGCTCCAAATCCTCCAAACGCTGCCTCATCGCCTCCATGGCTTGGAGACATTCGTCGACTGATGCGTAGAGATCCGCGATAGAGTGACGGAAAGCCGCACAACACATCGGATGCAACCCGAAAGGGTCGTCATTACCGGGGTCTCCACCGTCATCGCCACCGTCGTCGCCACCACCATTATCGTCGCCGCCGTCGTCGCCGCCGCTGTTGGGGCCTTCGGGAGTCTTCTCCTTGGACACCTCATCCCAAATGTAGAGATCGTTATCATCTCTTCTGGCGGCTGCCCACGAGCTCGGGCTACGATCGTCGGAGTAGTCTCTACCCCCATAGTCCTTGGGCTCGGGCGACACCTCCTTGTAGTCCTTCCGCTTCATGCCTTGGATGCGCGCCGACCTTCGAACGGGCATAGGGACTTTCTCTCCTTCGATGGGGTTGCGAGATGCAATAGCTCCGGTCGGGACACGCCCTCCGCAACGGATGCGGGCGATCCTCTTGATCTCGACGGGTAGCTTGAGCTCGCATCGCTTCACCTCCTCCATCGATGGCTCCTTGGCTTCTTGCTTCAACTCTAGGCTCCTCGGGGACACAATGGCTGCTGCGTGGGTGCAAAATGTTTCTTGAAGGGATTGATTCCCGAGCTCCCAATTCGGCCAAATAAATAGTCTGAAGAGGAAAACCCTAGGAACCTCATTTTCCTTTTTAAATTTCCCTTAAAATTTTCTGACCGAAGAAGGAAGTCGAAAAGGAGCAATTCGGGCAAAAACGGGGATCGACCGCCGCCGGGACCCACCTGGGCCGGTCGGACCAGGCCGGCCGGCCACCCTGTCTCGGGGCCCGAGCCGGTCCGGTTTTTCATGCACCGCCCTTTTTTCGCCTGCTTAGCCCATGGGAAAAAGTTGGCCCAGTAAATCTTCACGAGAAACTCCAGAAAATTAAAAGAAAAACTATTTACAAAAATCCATGCCTTGTTTTTCGTCCTAGGCGGGACGTTCGGGCTCTTCTTCCATGGTGAAGACATCAACATGGTGAAGGGGCACAACGTCGGGTTCATAGTTAACCTTAAGCCGTTGTCCATTCACCATAAATTGATTGCCTTTTATATCCATAATGGTTACAGCTCCGTTGGAGAGCACTGAATGCACAACATAAGGTCCATCCCACTTGCTTTGCAATTTCCCCTTCCCGGATGTTTTAAACCTCGAATTGTAGAGGATGACCTTATCTCCTTCTTTAAACTCTTTTTTTCTTTAACCTTTTATCATACCATCTTTTGATTCTCTCTTTGTATATGCTTGCATTTTCATATGCTTTCAACCTCATCTCTTCTAGCTCGCTTATTTGGATTCTTGGTTTCACCACCGCGGCATCGAGATCAAGGTTCATCTCTTTAATCGCCCAATAGGCTTTATGTTCCAACTCAACCGAAAGGTGGCAAGACTTTCCATAGACAAATTGATAATGGGTCATACCTATCGGTGTCTTGAACGGCGTTCGATACGCCCATAAAGCTCCGTCAAATTTCTTTGACCAGTCCTTGCCTCCCTTCTCTATGGTTTTGTTGAGGATGCTTTTTAATTGCCTATTTAACGTTTTCGCTTGTCCGTTGGTTTGTGGGTGATAGGCCGTAGAGACCCTATGTTCAATTCCCAACGGCTTTAGAAAAAATGCAAAGAAGGGTACATAAGGGTGGAATAAAAAACAAAAAGATGACCCCTTCTTTCTTCCTGAGCATTACCGATAAATATTCTTTCTTTATACGTTAGGTTGGGTTTCAGATGTATATCATTTATTATATGAAACCAAAAAGAAGAAATGACAAGAAAGTTGTATATAGATAGAGGATAAAATTACGATGTGGAAAACAAGACAGGGGTTTTGTACAATGACACTGTACAACAATTTTGAAAAGGGATGTAGCGCAGCTTGGTAGCGCGTTTGTTTTGGGTACAAAATGTCACGGGTTCAAATCCTGTCATCCCTACCTATTTCTCGGTGTAGCGAAACGAGGAAAAATCACGTTCTTGATCATAGTAATGGACTCCTTCGTGGAAGCTTTATGACATGGCATAGCCTCTACCCATTTGGATACATAATCAATCATGACTAGAATATACTCATATCCGCATGAGTTTTTGAAAGGCCCCATGAAGTCTATACCCCATACATCGAATAAATCGATTTGTAGATTATAACTCAAGGGCATAGAATTTCTTTGAGAGATGTTTCTGGTTCTTTGGCATTCGGGGCATGATGCAACATATCTTTTAGTATCTTCATGCATCTCCGGCCAATAGAATCCGCTCGACCATACTTTTTCTTGGGTTCGAAAATGGCTATAGTATCCACCGTACTCCGCCGAGTGGCACTTTCTCAGAATTTTTACCCTCTCTTCTCTTGGCACACATCTTCTCATGACTCCATCATTGCCAAGTTTGAAGAGGTATGGTGCATCCCAAAAGTACTTCCTACTTTCAGAGATTATCTTCTTTTGGGAGTTTTTATCTAGATGATCGAGAGGCATTTTCCGAATCGCTCGAATGATATCAATCATCCAAGTGTCTTTATCGAGCACTCGATAGAGGTGGTCATCTCTCATCTTATCTTCTATGGGCTCTTTATCATCTTGTCCACGATTCATCCTAGACAAATGATCGGCCACAACATTCTCCACCCCCTTTTTGTCACGAATTTCAACATCAAATTCTTGGAGAAGAAGGATCCAATGAATCAAACGTGGTTTAGCTTTCTTCTTAGCCAAGAGATACTTGATGGCTGCGTGAT
This sequence comes from Cenchrus americanus, assembly GCA_947561735.1. Classification (NCBI taxonomy): domain Eukaryota; kingdom Viridiplantae; phylum Streptophyta; class Magnoliopsida; order Poales; family Poaceae; genus Cenchrus; species Cenchrus americanus. The sequence goes on along the minus strand of OX387239.1, from coordinate 140,254,661 downwards.
CGGTGTAAACAATGACCTTTGAGTTCACGATGTAACATCTGAATTTTTCGAAAGCGAATACCACCGCTAGCATCTCCTTTTCCATAGTGGCATAGTTTAATTGTGCCCCATTAAGAGTTTTGCTAGCGTAGTAAACGGCGTGAACTCGGCCTTCCTTTCTTTGACCCAAAACCGCGCCTACGGCGTAGTCACTTGCGTCACACATGATCTCGAAAGGTTGGCTCCAATCCGGAGGTTGAATAATGGGATCACTCACCAACGCACTTTTCAAGGTCCGGCATGCCGCTAGGCACTTCTCATCAAAGTCAAAAGCCACATCCTTTTGAAGGAGATGCGTTAAAGGCTTAGTGATCTTTGAGAAGTCCTTAATAAATCTTCTTTAAAATCCGACATGGCCTAGAAAGCTCCTTAAGGACTTAACATCCGTCGGAGGTGGGAGTTGCTCAACCGTCTCTACCTTAGCCTTGTCCACTTCAATGCCTCTCTCGGATATAACGTGTCCGAGCACTATGCTTTGCTTAACCATGAAGTGGCACTTTTCCCAATTTAACACCAAGTCTACCTCCGCACACCTCCTGAGGACCTTCTCCAAGTTTTCCAAGCAATCCACGAATGTCTTCCCGTAAACAGAAAAATCATCCATGAACACCTTGACAATTTCTTCGATGAATTCCGAGAATACAGCCATCATGCAACGTTGAAAAGAGGCCGGAGCGTTGCATAGACCGAAGGGCATCCTTCTATATGCAAACGTTCCATAAGGGCATGTAAACGTTGTTTTGTGTTGATCATCTGGGTGAATGGGAATTTGCATGAACCCCGAGTACCCATCGAGAAAGCAAAAATAAGCGTGGTTCGCTAATCTCTCGGGCATCTCGTCAATGAACGGTAGGGGGAATTGATCTTTCTTCGTCGCTTTGTTAAGCTTATGATAATCGATACACATCCGCCACCCGGTCACGGTTCTTTGTGGTATCAATTCATTCTTCTCATTCTTCACCACGGTTAAACCGCCTTTCTTTGGTACACAATGTACCGGTCACACCCATTCGCTATGCGAAACCGGGTAGATGATTCCGGCATCAAGTAACTCGATGACCTCTTTCTTTACTACCTCTCGCATGGCATGAGTTAGCCTCCTTTGGTGGTCCACTACGGGCTTACATTGGTCTTCCGTTGGTATACGATGAGTGCAAAAGACTGGGCTAATACCTTTGAGATCATTAATCGAATATCCAATCACCTTCCTATGTTTTTTAATAAAATCAGCAACTTCTCATTTTGTTCGGGACTCAACTCGTCGCTCATAATGACTAGATAAGTCTTGTCTGGGCCCAAAAATTCATACTTTAATCCTTTGGGCAAAGGTTTAAGGTCTACCTCGGGCACTTGTGGCTCCTCGGGTTTAATTTCTCCTATGTCCTCAAATTTTCCTTCCTCCCCGCTTCCATCATGTGGTTCTAAGCCTTTTGTTGCTTATTCTAGTTCTTCATCTTGTTGATTACTAATTTTATTTTCCATCGCTCTTTGCAGCGGGTCTCTAAGGGTTTCAACAAAACAAAGACTATCTACCTCCTCTACTTCTTTGTTGGGAGGAAAGGGTGTAGGGTGTTTAGATACGCGAAGAAAGTTATATGTGTACTTTGTTCCATTAAGTTTCATTGTTACTTTGCCTTCTCCGGCATCCAACACGGCATCAACCAACTTAAGAAAGGGCCTACCTAGGATTATGTGATCATGATTACTATGGTAAGCATCAATAACAAAGAAATCGGTTGGTATACATTTTCCAGAGATTTTTACTTTCATGTTGCAAGCAATACCTTGAGGTTTAATAGTTCTACCATCTCCCATAATTAATTTTGTTGATGTTGGAGCTAAGTCTAGGTTGTGGTCTTGAACTTTATCATAAATTTTAGAAGATAAGACACTTACTTGGGCTCCGATGTCGCATAAAGCTTTGCATTGAACTCCGTTGATCTCGCAACTCAAGCGTGGTGCCATCTTCTCTTCTTCTTCGGATCCTATCACGTAAACTTCGGCGAGGCGAGCGTATGGTGATGCTTCGGGCTTGATCCCCATGATTCTCTTCACCTCGGCTATGTGTTCCGGATCCACTTCATCATCTCCAAAGAGTTTTTGAAAGATCTCACCGGTGGTTTCAAGGTTGTATGAATCTTCCGCTTTCTTCTCCGGTGGGAAATCCACTTCTAATGCTCTTGCCATCCCCTTTTGATTAGGGAACAGTCTTCTCTTGTCGAATACTTCTTCGTAATCGATAGGAACCCAATCCATTGGTTCGAACTCCCTTAGTGGCTTCGCGCTTGACATGCTTCTCTTGTTTGTTTCATTCGATGCGGCGAAGTCGACGCTCGGGGTAGTTCTTGACTTGATGTGTTCTTCTTCAAGCTTTTCCGGGATTGGCTCCTCTTTTGTGACTTCCGGGGTTGCCTCTTTAGAAAATTCAGCACACTTCTTTTTCCTTCAATTATATTCCGACTCTTCCGCAAGTCTTATTTCCCAATCGCTTCACATGGCTGCCACTTTACTATTTTTTTGTAGAAGTTGGGTGGCTTTCGTGAGTGTTTTCTCCATGAGATCCCCGCCTGCACACATTTGGACGTGTTGCATGTAACTAGGGGTTAGGGAAAAGAAAAATGTATGCAAGAGTACATCACCGGAGAAGCCGAGTCTTGGTCCTTGTTCGATTAACTCATTAAACCTATCTCAAGCTTGGTCTATCCCTTCCTCTTCTCCTTGCATGAAAGTGATCACTTGCCTCCTTAAATGTGGAACCTTGCTAATTGGAAAGAACTTCTTGCAAAACTTCTTTGTCAACTTGTTCCAATTGCCTTCAACTTCAAAGGACGCAAACAAGTACCATGTCTTTGCATTGCCGGCAAGTGAGTAGGGAAAGAGATTCCATTTGAACCATTCATCGGGAACTCCTTGACACACTGTGTTGCATAGCGTCGTGAAATGCCTTACGTGTCTATACGGGTTCTCGTAACCATCCCTTCAAACGGGTTTGCCGCCACCATCTCGATGACCTTGGATTTAATTTCATACTTGGTCGCTTTGAGCTTCGAATCCGACTCTTGTACTTTTATGTCTTCACATCGAGGGCTAGCGTAATCCCTTAGTGATTTCTCCGGTTCTTCCACGGGTTGATTAACGAACGCCATCTAGACAATAAGATAAAAACAAAAACAAAAACGAAACAAGTGGTTTTCTAGATAATATGTGTTAGATATAGCAAGCAAAAGATAAACTAAATATAAAACTAAGTTAAATGCAAACCAAATGATGTAAACTAGTTTGCTCCCCAGAAAAAGGGGCTTGTTAACGGATAAAAGACGTATCCCTCTATGATCCGCAAGAGTACGGACCCCACACCTTTTTCACCATGGGATTCCCAACGTTCTTGTCAATCCGCGGAGCAAGGGGATTACAAGCGTTCGATCTACCTTTACACTCTAGCTACTCAAACCCTAACTATGATTAAACTAGAAAACAACTAAACTACACTAGAGAGAATGATTAAGCAATCAAGATAAAAGACACTCGCCCATGGGTCTACGATACTAGAACGTGCAATTGCTTAAAGACATGAAAACCAATCTAATCTATCGGGGGTTGTGACCACGGTTTCGCCCTTTCCCTCCTCTCGTACTGTCACTACGCGAAGGTATTCATGACTATACCTATGATGGACACGGCGTATTGAATGGATCCAAGAAAGCATTGGAGCTCTACTCCCTTTACGGATTACATCTCAAGATCGACATGGTAGAACAGTTGATCATGGTTTCCCTTCTGACGGTGTCTTCCTTCTTCTCCACTTGTGGGTGCTTTCTTCGAGGTGGTTGATCTCCCTCCGGAGATCTTCCTCCTCTGTCTCTAGCTTGTGGATGGCCTCCTGGTGCGAATGGCTCTCCCCCTGTCGAATGGCAGCGCCTCCAGGGTTTTAGGGTTGAAGATCCTTCGGGTGCAAGGAAAGGGGGGCCGAACCGACCCCCGGAGTGGGCTGGGCCAGCCGGCTTGGGCCGACCGGCCCAGGCCCATCTCGGCCTGGTTCGGTCGCCCCTTCGCTCCCGTAGGTCCTCAGGTGATTATGCACTTTGCCCCCTCCACTTGCATGATTTTGATGATGTCATCATCGCGTACAAGATGGAGGTTCTCCGCGCATGAAGTTCGGTCTTTTACGCTTCAATCCCCGGGGGTGTTCCACGTAGCACTTCGGTCCTTGCCACCATGGAAGTGATTTCATCAAGCTCATGAACACGAACAAGACTCCGTAAATGCTCCTTTGAACTTGTTGCGAAACCGTCCTTTATGTCCATGTTTTCCTACATAAACATAACACTTCCAAATGCATGCACATAGATGAACTTGTTATATGATTAGTGTGCCTAGAGGCGGGTTAGTTCCATAATCAAATCCAAACCAAAGTGTAATGTACATGCTTGGTGTACCAAAATACACCGTCAACACTTGCGCTTAAGGTTAGGACCCGAGTAGTTGTTGTTGCGACCCCCTTGATCCCTGTTGTTGTTGGTGCTGCCGCCCGGGTTTTGCTTGCTCTTGCCATAACTGGCGTCGTACTTGGCGTTTGTCTTGTCTTCTTCGTCGGCCCATGAAGTGATCATGTCTTTGAGCTTGGTGATGGAACTCGAGCGGCGGCGACCAAAGTCTTCGAAGGTGTGACGGTGATAGAGACCATCTTGGAAAAGGTCGATGACCTCCTTGTCGGTAACATCGACTACAGTAGCGCGCTTGTCGAAAAAGCGTCGCATGTACTTGCGTAGGGTCTCGCCCTATTCCTGCTTTACCATAGCCAGGTCCATGCGAGTACCCGAGAATCCCATGGCGCCCGTGAAGTTGCTAGTGAAATGATCCTTGAGTTGGTCCCACTTGTCGATCGAGTACTTCTCGAGTGACTCGAGCCATGTAAGTGGTGCTTGGTCCAGACAGAAGGGAAAGTAGAGGCACTTTGTTTCATTGTTGCCACCAACATTTTCGATGGAGAGGGCATAGCATATGAGCCATTGGACTGGGTCTTGCTTCGCGTCGTACTTAGTAATCCCCAGAGGTTTGAATTTATCTGGGAGAAGTAGATTGCGAAGTCGAGCAGAGAAGGTGGGGAAGCCGTCGTTGTCACCTGCCGTGGAGGACTTCTTGCGTCGTATTTCTTCAATTCTGCGGCGGGCATCGTAGCCGCCGCGTGAGGCACCGGTGACGTGGCTGTCTGCGTGGCCTCGGCCTCCGCGACCGCCTCCACCATCGGCTCTCCTGCCAGCCACGTGTGAGGAGCTCCTGCCCCCGCTGCCTCCGCCACCAGCATCACCATGATCGGTAGCGCCGCGGCTGCCGCCGGCGCCGCCGGCACTGTTACCGCCCTGAGAAGGCCCACCAGCCGATGCCCTGGTATGGTAGGGATTCTAAGGCAGTTCTCCTCGAGTACGGTTGCGTCCATTGCCCGCTGGACTGTGACTTGTGGCTTCATGGTTATCGGGTTCACGAGTTCTGAGAGGAGGTACTTGAGTTACTCTGCTGTCGACTCTCATGAAGTAGGCGTCCTCCGCAAGCTTGGCGATGACTTCACCCACGCTCATCCCCTGAGCCTGACATGCTATCGTGGTTATAGACATGAGGCACTGTTCGGGGGTGGTGTGTAGTTTTCAACTTGTTCAAGGGCCTCCGTGTGATTCCGTAGGGGGGTTTCATGGAGACGTCTACGCCGTTCGTTCCGCTTCCTGTTGCAATCACGTCACGCGTTCTTGTCGTCGTTGGTTTCATCCGCGGGTGCATTGGCAGACAACTCGTCTGCTGAAATATCTTCAAAGTACCGGTCGGGGCGGGTCCCTGAAGGTCCTGGCGTCTCGCCGGCAGCCATGAAGACTTGGCGATCAGGGGTGCCGAGACCGGAGTCAGCAGTTGCCACCTCTGTTGGAGTATGCTCATCTGTTGGGGCTAGGGGTGTTCCCTCTTGGAAGGGAAGCGAGTCGAGGTAGGCGACACATCGTGAGTTCCCGCCTGTCAGGTCTACAGGCTTGCGGTCTGGCCAGTAGACGAATCACCCGGCGGGTGTAGATGTTATAACTAGACTGGTAGCTGGTCCTGACAGTGGTTGCTCAGTCATGGAGTTCTCAGATTCGGGCTCGTCAGGGTCCGATCCAAAGTCGAATTCATAGGAGGAGTCCGAGTAGTAGCCGGAGGTGGGGTTGGAGTCCGAAGTGTAGTCGGAGACGATCTCCTTGCTAGCCCGGCGTGCAGTGAGAGCCTCTGCATGGGCCCTGCTAGCGTTGCAGAAGCCGTATGGGAAGTGCTCATGGAGTGGGATGTCAGCACACGATGGCTCTGTAGCTGGCTCGCATGCGATGGCCCATGGGGACGCGAGTTCGAGTTGGAGGCGGATCCGGACTTGAAGTCAGCGTGTTGGTTGTAGAGCGAAATTTCGCTGAATTTTCCGGCGAGGTTGCCCGTTATCACTTCGGGAAGCGTCACGAGCCCAGTGCTCGGGTTGGGAGCCATGGTGAGGCGGCGTTGGAAAGACCCAGCGCCGTCAGCGGTGCAGAGCCAGGACCCAAAGACGAAGGTGTCACCGCGGTTGAAGGCGACAGTTTGCTTGATGAAGATTGAAGCCGTCGAGTTCGCCATGAGATCTTCGGCGAGATCCCCTACCTGGCGCGCCAGCTGTCGGTGTTTTAGACTGGCAACCTACCAAGGGGAGTACCCGAGGTAGATGAATGTGGCCTCGCCGAGATTAGTAACTCGAAGGAAGAGACACGTGGCACACAATTTAGACAGGTTCGGTCCGCGAGGTGCGTAATACCCTACGTTCTGTACGCTGCGTAGCTCTGGATTGATTGGGTGTGTTTACAAGATGATGCGTATGAGAGAGATAGGGGTCCCTGCCTCGCCTTATATAGTCCGGGAGGCAGGGTTATAAGTCGGTTTGAGGAGAGAGTACTAGTCGTGTATGTTTAGGAGTTCTCTACATGGTACATGACATGCACAGCTTCCTATCCGAGTAATCCTCCACCGTAGTCCTTGCGCCCCACGCCATCAGGTGCCGTGTGGCCCAAGCCGAGTAGTCCCAGGGGTCCACCGAGTAGTCGGTCCTGGTACCCACTGAGGTAGTGGGCCCAGGGAGGTCCATACGATAGGTGGAACACCCACACGTCCCCTTGGAGGGCTACACGTACCACGAAGGGGAGACCATGGCCCGTAGCTCCTCTGGGACCTAAAACTACAATTGTTTCCCCCATACTCGTATTGGCCATGAGCAAAGGAATGTCTAGCAAACTCACCACACCCAAAACCAACACGCACTACGTGAAAACCTCAAATAGGTCACGCAGCATTTGTAACGGGCCCTTAACACCCGTTACATCCACCCACATTTGTAACGGTTGTTGTTTGGCGCCTGTTACCAATAAGCACACTAGGACAACCCCGGGGTTGGCCTCTATAACGCCCGTTACCAATGTGGACTTCTGGTAACGGGCTTCTTAAACGCCTGTTACATAAATTCTTTGTAACGGATGTTAAAAGAGCCCGTTACAAATGTCAAACCTATCGGTAACGGGCTTGTAAAGCCCATTGCCGATTAATGCCCTATCAGTAACGGGCTGCTTAAGTCCGTTACTAATCACTGTCGTATTGGTAACGGGCTATAAAGTCCGTTACTGATAAGTTCGTACTGGAGACGCATGCTTGTAGGATGCGCATGCGTCTCCTTAGATTGGCACCCAGGGTCGCCTTTTTCTCACATCGGAGACGCATGTTGTTATCTCGTCTGTGTCTGTGTCTTATCCTTTTGACACCACTCATTCTCTCTCCATAGAAGCTAGGCCACTCCTGTTCCAACAACAACACTCGCTCTCTCTCTCCTCAGAAGGTCAATCGCTCGATCTATGTGCTCAGATGTCCCCGCCGGCCTGTCCTGTTCACCACCGCCAGCTGCGGGCGCTCTAAGGATTGCGCGACGGCGAAAGGAGCCAGAGCGGACGTCGACCGCGCCGTCCTCCGTGGTGTCGCCGTGGCAGCGATGCCGCCTCCGATCCTCCTCCTCGACCGCGCTCGCCTCGTAGAAAGTCCTCGCCATGGTGGAAATTAATTGGTCCATTTTATTGAAATTCTTCAGCTGTCTTTTTGTGTGATGAATTATGCTCATTTGGTGTATGGAATGCAGATGGCGTCTGCTGCTCGGGCTTGGATGTATAGACATCCCCAAGAAGATTGGGAGAATTTCTTAAGTGGGGTCAATGGTTTTCTAAATAAAGTAGAGGCAGACATCAGAAATTGTGGTGTTCAGGCAATGCTTTGCCCCTGTATTGATTTTCTCAACCAAAAGAAATTCGCACAACGGGAAATCATTTTTCATCATTTGGTCACACGTGGTTTCACAAAACATTACACGTGTTGGAATAAACATGGTGAGTAAGGCCTTAATGAACTCGAAGCAGGCTGCCTAAATGAAGGTGAAGTGTGACACCATGCTAACGATGATGAAGACCTTGATGACAGTGGACTTTTTTGAGGGAAATGAACCATTATTCGCACCAAATGTGTTGAGACCTAAGGATATCACTGATCAAGAAGTTATGGCTTCGATGATGGTGTGGTGCTGCAACATGTGCACAATGTTGATAAAATGTTGCGGGATATTGAGTTTCAACGAGTGTACACACCATCTGAATTAGCGAGGCTGAAGCAGTTCATTGAAGATTCAATATCCTGATTGCCAGAAGTACTCTCGCCTTTCTGGTGATCTAAAACTTTTGCAGCTTAAGGTAGATCATGGTTGGAGCAACAAAAGTTTCAAACATCTATTGGATGTGCTTAGAGACATGCTACCTGAAGGAAACCAAATAGCAGAGTCTATCTATGAGGCGAAGAAGATAATCTGTCCTCCGGGAATAGATGTTGAAAAGATCCATGCATGCAAGAATAGTTGTGTATTGTTCTGTGGAGATTATGTAGACCTTGACAAGTGCCCCAAGTGTGGCTATGATCGGTACAAGAGGAAAAAGGATGGTGGAGATGATAATAATGCTGATGACGAGAACGAGCCCGACGAGATTAGAGGCAAGAAGAAGAAGGCTAACAGAGGGGCTCCTGTGAGGGTGGCATGGTATTTTTGCATCATTCCTCGGCTGAGAAGATGGTTCGCAACACGAAAGGAGGCCCAACTCTTGCATTGGCATGTCGAAGGCCAAAAGGAGCTTAATTATAAGAAAGATGGCAAGTTTAGGCACCCCACAGATGCAGCGCAATGGGGTAACATTAATACCCACTTCCCATGGTTTGACGACGCAAGGAGCATACGGTCTGCTATGAGCACATATGGCGTGAACCCATTCGGTAACAAAAGCTCAACACATAGCAGCTGGCCTGTCGTGCTGTCGTTGTACAACCTTCCACCCTGGCTATGCAAGAAACAAAAATATATGATGCTGACAATATTGGTCTCTGGGCCAAAGGAACCTGGAGACCGTATTGATGTCTCCTTGAGGCCACTAGTTGATGACTTGAAGATATTGTGGAAGCCTGGTGTGTTGGAGGTTTGGGATGAGTACAAGCATGAGGAGTTCAAATGCATGGCATGTTGTTTACCACCATCAACGACAACCCGGCTCAGCGCAACCTCTCTGGCCAGAGTAAAAGGAAAGGTGCAGCTTGCCCACAATGCTTGGAAGATACTTGCGCAATATGGCTAAGACATTCAATGAAATACGTATTTATGGGGCACTGTCGTTTCCTCGGCAAGAAACATCCATACCGGGCCATGGATTGTCAGTTTAATGTGGAAAAGGAGAATCGAGAGGCGCCGTTGCATGTGACTGGAGATCTGGTCCACTTGAAAGTCAAGGACATCAAAACTATCGAGGAGTTACCCAAACTGACTGAAAGAACCCTTGGCAAAAGAAAGAAACGATATGGTGAAGAAGAAGAAGAAATGTGGAACAAGAAATCAATTCTATGGGAGCTAGAGTATTGGCCGATGTTGGATGTGCATCATTCGATTGAAAACATGCTCGCCAAGAAGAATGTTTGTGAAGCTACTTGTGGAACATTGCTACAACAGAAGTCAAAAGAAAAAGATCATAAGAATGTAAGGGAGGATCTTAAAGAGCAGGGCATTAGGCCGAAGCTCTATGCAGAGGAAATAGAGACGGGGACTCGCTTGGTGTGCCTCGCTCACGGCATGAAGGTAGGCTTTCAGGTGTTGGGACCAAGGGGAAAAGGTTAGTCACTCCGGATGTAGATGCCTTCGAAAAGGCTCATTTCACCGTGATACAATAGCTGCACCTAATTACACCGTTTGCCAATGAGCACAAACGACAACTACAAGAAGACAACTCTAACCATGATAGGGCTTGGCTTACAAAAATGCACATGCAAGGTTTCAGTAGGTGGCTCCGAGATTATGTCGAGACATGCGACAATAATGTTGTAATTACCGACGAGATAAGGAATCCATCAGCGGGGCCATTGTTCACTGTTACAAGATACAAAGGAATGGATATCAATGGATACACATTCTACACCATGGCCCAGGATAAAAAGAGCGTCTATCAAAATAGTGGTGTGTGTGTACGGGCCGTCGTTGACGACAGTCATGACGATGATGATGACACAAAGACATACACATATTATGGTCACATAGAGGAGATATTGGAGCTTGATTATGTAGGATTGAAGGTAGCCTTGTTTCGGTGTAGATGGGTCACCAATGGGAAGAGAGCTATGAGCAAGGACAAATATGATTATGTTAGTGTTGATCTCTGGGTCTTTGGTTACAAAAACGAACCGTTTGTCTTCGCCAACGATATTGAGCAAGTCTTCTATGTACCTGACCTTGGAAAAAAGAATTGGTCCATGGTTATGCTTGGAAAAAAAGGATTGTGGTTATTGAAAATGTTGTTGAGGACGAGGAATACAACGAGTTTGACGAAATTCCATCCTTTGACACTTCATACAAGCCCCAACTCTTCGAAACTAACAAAACACCGTACTTGCAACGCGACCATAGTGAAAAATACAGAAATCAAGGAAGAAAAGCAAGCCTGATTTCTGCTGAATCCTTTTTGTAGTGCCGGAGGATGTGTCTATTGGTGGAAATGGAATCCGTTTTGTAATATAAAGGATACGATGTATTGGTGGAATTTCAATCCTTTTTGTAATATATGGGATGTAGTGGAATTTGAATCCTGCTTGTAATATTGTGACAACCCACCCAGGAAAATACCGTACTATCGCCTAAGACCGATCCACTTTGGTCATTAAGCAAGAGTAAAGTATCATCCTGTCGTTGGTTGCAGGGTTAACACCCGGTAAATCACTTGGACATCGAACAGAGGATCGACACATGCATTAAAACTCACGCGAAGGCGAGTCCAGAGTAAAACATGAATTAAGCATTTTATTACAAACCATTGTTCCTGACATGGAGTAAAGGTTCAGAGTTTGAAAACAGTGGAAATAATTTAAACTAGCGCCACGGTAAACATCACAGGGGGCCATCAGTGATGTCATTACTTGTCGTGACCCTTCCGGTCACAACACCTGCAACCACAGTTTTAAAGCAAGGCTGAGTATACTAATACTCAACAAGACTTATCTGTCGGGTGATAACTACATCACCAAACTCTAGACATGGAAGTCTTTTGGCTGGTGGAGCTTCTTTTGCTGAACAGCTACTACAAGTAGATCCTTACTTTCAATCTTTTAGCACAAGTTCTAGTTGATTACCATTTCTAGATGTGCCATCTAATTCAATCAAGAATTGGACAAGCAATTACTTCATACAACAATATTCCTCGAGTTCCATCATTATGGGATATCATGGCCAGTTGATTAAGCAGTCTCGGATAACGGTGAGAGGCCGACAATCGATTGATTTAAACCTTGCAAGGTAAACCCAAACACACGGTAGGCTGCCCACAAAGGGACAACTTTCCCAGGCCGTTTCCAAAAATCCTCGGGTTGGGATCGAATCTTACAGTCCTTGGTGCAGGCTATCCGGCATACCCCGCGAGATACCCGGAGTCACCATACACCACCCTTCCCGGTAGCTAGCCGGTTAGGAGATTTCTCAAGAGTAGTAATGGTAGGATCCCGTGCCGCCTCATTAAGGTACTAGGCTTACCGGCCCCATAACCGGTGAATGTTTATTACGTTCAAAAGCTTAGCCCACATGACCACTAGACCGGAGCCCAATCCCATGCTCTTACCACATGAGCAATCCATTTAAGGATATCTCATGATTCCTATCTAGGAACCTATTCTCGCGAGTGACGAACATCACTCGACTTCTATCGGGTCCTATAGCATAGCAGCTATCGACCTAGCATACTAGTGATAGAGCATAGGTACCTAAGGATCATGCATCTAGGGTTTCAATTCAACTCCTGAAACGTAAATGCACAATCGATGCAAACATAATTGCATAATTTCTAAAGACGGGGTTAATGATCCGGGGCTTGCCTTCGCTGGCAAGGTTGGCCATGGGCCCTTCTGGACTTGGGTCCAGGCCTTGAGCTACATCCACGTATGGTAGCTTTTTGTCGGCACCTTCGTCTCCTCCTTCCGGCACGAGCGTACGTCTACTGGCGGAAGGATCTGCACGAAGATGCAAATGCAAGATTTATTTGACGGTTTTTAATTTAATTAACCACAAACCATAATTGACAACCAAGGGGTGTATTAGTTGGACACATTCACCTAGATAAGAAATACATTTAGCATACTCTTCCAAAAGAAAACGTTTGCAATTCTTTATTAGATATTCTTTTTGATGGTGACTGTGTACATATATATGTAATTAATTTAATTCAACTTCACAAACAGTAGTGGGTGGGTACGTTTAACTTTTTAACATGATTTGTAACCATACACAAGATTAATTAAGATGGGTTGGTGATTTTTCCCAATTAATGACTATTAAGCCCTTATTGACCCACATAGCTTTTATTCATGAAATTAATTAATAAAATTCAGTGGAAGGGTGTGTTACACTCTAAACACCTATAACAAGCCACTGAACACACATGCATGCTTTGGATCATCATAAATTAATTATTTTTGAAAATAACAAAAGCTAGCTAGATGGACAAGGTAAATGCACACAAAAATAATTACTCAACTAAAATGATCCAAACTTTCTCACACATGTTATATGGTCCAAAACTAGCCTAGTGGTGCAGCACATATACCTAGAACTATTATGGAACTTGAGTTATGAATTTTTGAAGAAAATCAAGCATAATTCAAGAATAATTATTTCTGTTATCTATAAAATTGTGATTAATTCACCCGAGGTGTGTTTTCGAATGAAAAGACAGTGTGCACAAGTTGAGCTCAAAAACATAAAAAGTTTTAGCTACAAAAATCATTTATGCAGATCTGGCAGAGATGGAAAAACATTTTTATAAAACGATTTACATCATAAATTTGTGCAATTTTCGGCATAGGAGCCCGTCATGACCTAACACACAACATATCCAAAACTTAGCTATAGAGGATTTATGGTTTTTGAGATATTGCAGATCTAGGTTTTCACATTTGTATTTTTCATGCAAAAACTATCAGGAATCAGCTCAGGCCAGAATATCAAAAGTTGTGGGATATTTCACCATGAATCCAACAAAATTGGTTTTACATTTTTCTGATTTTGCTGTGATTTTCTACGCAATTTACAAGAATCAGGAAATCACTTTTACTATTGGAGTTCACCTTTTGCAGTGAGGCCCTTGAAAAGAATCTGGGTGTTGCAATGTAGCCCCTGGGGCGGCTGGCCGGCGCGGGCTGGGCAAATTTCGGCGATGTGTCGCCGAAGTCCGGCCGGGGAGGGCAAGGGAGGGTCCTACGGGTCACTGGCGCTCGGTTTCGTGGATCGGACGGGGACGAGGCGGCTCGGTGGTGGGGCGCACCGGCGGCCGGTGGCGCCGGCCGCCACGATTGGCAATGCCGGCGACCAGGACCTCCGGCTATGGCTTGCGGGTGCGCGGCGAGTTGCTGTGGAGCTAGAGTAGGCGCTGAGGATCCTTGGGGCGCTGGAGTTAGCGGAGGAGGGGCTGCACCCGGGGCGAGCTCCCTGGCGGCCGTGGCGGACGGCGTCGGCCTCAGGCCAGAGCATGGAGGCGACGACCTTATGGGCAACGAGCGCGGGGGGCCCCGGCCCGCACCCCGGCGCGCCCACGGCCATCAAGGCGCGCGCGGAGCCCAAGGTCTTGGCCGGCGTGCGCGACGGGGGGGGGGCCACCACGGTGACCACCGGTCCGACGGCGGTCCGTCCCGGCCGGTCGGACGCGGGGTACGGTTGGCACACCGCGCGAGGAGGGGGGACTTCAAGGGGCCTTGGAGCGCTCGATGCCTCGGGAAGCGCGGGGCACGGACGCCTAGGTGGCCGGCGCGCGCGGGCGGGGTCCGGCGCGACGCGGCGCGGTCCGGCGCGACGTGGCTCCAAAACGTGTCGGTGTGCCTGTGTTCGACTGCGTTTTTCCCAAAATTTTTGAATAGAAGTGCACAAAACAATGAATAGGAAAGTTGTAGATCTAACTACCCCCTACAACTTTCACAAAGGCTGTCTAATGTTTTTCTCAACGGATTTTGCAGGAACGTCGTGCCAACTTTGAATGCCGCTCTGTCTTGGAAAACAGGAGGTACTGTCAGTCAATCGAGTTTTTCACCAATTTCCACTCAAAATTTGAAATTCCAATCTACATGAAAGTTGTGTCCCTCAACAAGATGGACAACTTTCATAAAGGTAGATTTTGAAGTGTTTAGGTGAATTTTGGAGAACGCGGCAAAAGTTCCGGACGACATTCGCTGATGTCAACGGTTAAGCCGGTTTTGACCGTGTCTTTGGCCACGGGTCCACTACAGGTGTGTGTAGGCTTGGTCAAGGGGTTCATTAGGGTTCATTGGCGAGGTTTTCGGGGTGATGACCCAGGTTGACCTAGGTTTGACCGGTGTTTGACTGGTTTGACTCGGCTGATCCGATCATTAGCGTTAATGACGGTAATTAAAAACCTGGGGCGTCACAGTCTACCCCCCTTAAGAAGAATCTCGCCCCGAGATTCGAAATTACAAGAGGAAGTGAGGAAGTGGTTCTGGGATAGAGGTGTTACCCAAGAAATTCAGTTGGCCTTGCTCCGCTTGAGGGCTTGGCTTGTTGCCGTAGTTGTTGACAGCAGATCTGGGGTTCTGCTTCTGTTGCTGGGGGTTCTGCTGTCTTGGGTTCGGGCACTCCTTTGCGTAATGCCCGGGTTGTCTACAATTGTAGCATAACCGGGGTGGAAGGTCTCCGGGCTTGGAGATTTGTTGCTGGGCTTTCTTGATAAGGCGGAACCTCTTCCTCTCCTTTTTCCTTTTTAACCTCGCGGCGCGCGAACATGTTGCACTAGCAGGGAGTTGAGTGGCCTTGCTAGTGTCACATCTTCATTTGCCCTTGTGCGGACGGATCTCTGTACAGGTTATTTCCCACTCACTTACATCTATCTCAGATAATACTCATTTGTTGCCTCGAATTGCTTTCTCTTCTGCTCTAAGGTCCATTGGTAGTCGAGATGGTGGTAATATTGAGTCGGAGGCTTGGGGCGGTCTTGATTAACATACCCCTCCAACAGATTGAACAAACGGGCTTGTTGGACCATAGAGGTGGATAAGGACTAAGAGAGACTGTCTGCCAAACTATTCTGATATGGTTTCCCATAACGTGCTCGGATAACATCGCACACCATCTGGCTCAGCACGGAATTCTGCCCTTCTAACAGTTGAGTTGCGCCGACAATGGCATTTATGTCCCTCTGGGTAGGTACTTCAGGTGAACAGGGCTTGGAAGGTTGGATCTTCTATTGCATCGGTGGCATTTGTTGTAGTTGTTGAGTCATCTGTTGTTGTGTCTTCGGTATGTGCTGCTACGAAAGCTTCGGTCAACATCGTGGGCGGCGGTAGCATAAGATCACCGCTACCCGATGCATCAAAACCAATGGGGTTATTCCATGCCGGTCTGAACATCTGAAAATTTAAGTCCCTAATTAGCACATGTTCAGAATCTCAACCAAAAACTTTTAATTCGAACATACTCTACGAGACTCATTCACGGTAAGCAATGCAAACCGGACATCCAAACAGTCACAAATATCATCTTGGTAAAGCTTTGTCTACACACCCCATGATCGGGAATCCAGATGGAACAAAAAGGTACAAGGTGCTTTTCCTTACTACCTCATCGCCGTTCATGAGGAAGCGGACGATGAATGTGCACATGCACAGCTAATAGCAGACATAATCCTCCTACGATACAGAGGTACATCCCTAACAATGTCCAGCGAAACGACTCGAGCTCTTCCGAAGACGGAGTCATGGGTGGCAGCTTGGATTGATTTATGCTTTCGGTCTACTCTGAGCTTCTCCTTGACGTCGGAAATGAAGACGGAGAACAGTTTGCTCGGGAAGGAGTGAAGTAGCTGGGAGAGGTGCTCTAGTGGCAAGGTAGCCTGGCTAGCTAGATGAAGAACAAGAACAGTGATAATGCCGAGCTCGAACGGAAAATAAGCTTTCGTATCGGCGGTTCTAGGTAAGGGTTCCATTTATAACCGCTACGGGGCTGCAACGGTTAGTTGACCCAGTCGGGTATCTGGTGTAGACAACACGGAGCTCAACAAGGTCAACTCATGCGATCTCAGCGTCGTGAATACGGTTGCGGAAATCGATGGTAGAACGACGTCATGGCGTTGTACGGTCGTGACACTGATGACGATGGGGCTCAACGGTCTAAATATTCGACCGTGATGGGGAGCGAAACGAGAAAAGCTCACTGTACAACGCTTTATGTTTGCGATAGCAACAAAGAGAAGCGTAGCAAAAAAGCTTTGATCGATCCTGGGCGTACTTCCTTGAGCACGGACCAAGAACGAATACACGACGGATGTCTTCTCCACATTGACTATTCGAGAGCCTTGACTGCTCAAGAGAATTTCTACATCTAAGGCTTCCACTTGGCTGGCAGGAAAAGGAATTTGCGCCACAAGGTCGTCAAGATTTGCGGCACGAGGCCAAGTCGACAGGAATTTCCAAAAGACCATTATAAAGAAAAAGGATGGCTAAATTAAGGAGTTCCATAATTTCTTCTACGGATAATGACTTTATGCGGAAACTTCAGAATAGGCTTGCTCACCTTTACTTATTTCGCAAATTTGGGGTTTGACAGCTCATTGTTTTGAAAGTGCAGTACTTTTCAAAGTTGATGCGATGCATATGCTTGTGACGACACTATGCACATGCTCGTGCGATATGCTGCTCATGATACACGTTAGAATGACTCGGTTACCCATGTGATGAGTTAGTGATTGTAAGGGCAATCAAAGGTAGAGAGGATCTGTGTGACGAGTTGCTATCTCACAACCAAGATACCTAGCGCGCTCCTAGTGGCAGTCGGGTGGCTGCAGCACACACGCTACCCTAGGTTCCGTCGCGGCACCTTTGGCTAGGGGGTAACAACATCACCAAATCCAGAGAGGTAAGGCAGAAGTATGGAGTCTTCATGCGGATGCACGTTAGCATACCCAAGCTTCCCAAATGCATATGTGATGCAGTGCATGTTCAAAAGCAGCATTTATTTTAATTCTAAAACACATGTTTGTGAGCAAGACCAAAAGAATAAGTTCAAGACTGAGGAATCGATTGGATTCTTGATTGGCACGAAGTTCGTGGAGCACAGAACTTGACGGTTCACAATTAGCATAAATAATGCTTTACGAACATTATGGCTGAAAGAGATGTCCAATCCGGCATTACATTGATGTGGGTTTTCGGAATTACCAAAAAACACTTGGGGATACAATGCAGACTAGCTGCAACGACAAGGTTCCTAGTTCAACCGACTGCAATAGATAACCCAACGTGGCTATTGCGCATGAGGGTTCCTTACAAACACTACACTCTTACGACTCAGAACTTTATTTCCAACGGACCAACTTCCTAAGGTGGGGTCTTCCACGCTAAGGCTATGGTGACTCGGGTCCAGACTCAATTCCAGATTCTCCTTGGATATCTTCAGCATCTTCTTCTTGCGCTGGTCCAGGAATGTCAGGTTCTGGGGGTGGAGCTGCTATAGCTTCCAGTTGATTTTCTAGTTCCAGCATATACTGATCGTTATGCTGCAACAAGAAATTCTGCTCATGTATGATCTCCGTTAATTCTTGTATCTTTGCCTTGTCCTTGTGTCTTTCCTTCTTGAGGGTAGCGATCATTGCTCGGGCTTCCTTCAATGCTTGAGCTGTACACTCCACTTCCTTAACTTTGTATCTATAGATTTGGTGTCTATAGAATACGCTTTCTCCCACCATCCGTCGGTAGGTGTCGTACATGGCTTCTGAGAAGCGGACTGAGGTGACAAGACCAGGGCTATAGTGAGAGTTGCTCTGGGTTGGAAGGATAGTTTCTCGTTCACCACCCGGTGCAATGTGTCGCTCGAGTACCGGAATTACTTTGGCAGCAGAGTTGACTATCTCGGAAGGGTGCTTCCCACAGAAGGTTGTGAGTGCCTCAAGAGCAGCCTTTTGCATCGTGTCGGACAAGTTCCTTCTGTGTGCCGTACACTCCCACTCTTCCCAAGCAGGATTGGTCGGGCACACTGAAATCTTCACCTTCACTTCACAACGAAGGAGTTGGCCTGTGGTCATGACCTCACGTGTCGAGTACTCTGGGTAAGTGGTGTACCTGAAGTCCTTCAGGGTGTCCCACAAAAGTGCAGGAAATCCACCCTCCTCGAGGTAATTCACGAGAGTCCATGATTCCACATCAGCCGACGTAGATCTGGCGTTGTCCATTTGGACATAACGACAAAAGTGAGAATCAGTCGGGTGCGAGTGTACCAAGGTAACTCGATCCAGGAATACAGATAGGGTCAAGGTATGGGGTAACCATGCATACTTAAATACCATCGTATGCTGGGCTCGAACGAGCAGGCATACCAAATGATACAAGGTCTGGCAATTGGAATCCGAACTTCCTAACTTGAATCAGAGTCCAACACTTCTCAAATCTGCGTAGTACTTGGCAAGGTTATGAAACTCAAGTTGGGTATGCAAGGTTGAGCTAGAAGATTAGGGAAGGTGTTATTTAAGCAAGATTCCAGATGATTCTAAGAAAATAGCAAGACAAAGGTTGACTAACTGAGCATAACTTGCAGTAGACCAAGTTATGATCGTGAACTTGGGCGAGCAGCACTGGACTAGATGGAAGCAACCCAAATTGAGATCACCTAGACAAAAGATTCTCAGATGAGGATAGCAACCTAAGAAACAACTCTAATAATTTAAGCATGACAATACATCTACACCTAAAGAGGCTAAACAGAACAAAACACGCTATCACTATTTTACCTTTAGAGAGCACAGAAACAGACGTGAGTTCTGTTTAGGTTCTTTCACGACTTTTAACATGATGCAAGACGTCCTAATCATCCTCACAAGGCATCCAAGCCAAACTCGGAGTTAGTGCCAGTGGCATGGCACATACACGTGTCTCCCTATAATAGCTAATCGAGATCTAGTCGATGCTTACTTAGCGACTTATGAAACGGGGTTAGTGTACCTGCAGAAGATCACAGAACACAACGAACCTTTCATGCCAGCACTCATGAAAGCGTCCACATACATTACCGTTCACTATAGAAACAGCATCCATGCGTTAAGCCGCTGCATGGACAGCGTCCAACCTCGGACATCCTCCGTTTGAATGGAGTATATCCTTGCCTCGCATGATCGACATGCGGAATGCTCACGTATGAAACACGTGGCGACACACAACTCACAAACAAACGCGAAGATGGGATCCGTGGAATGGATCACTCCATCAACCCTCGCAATTCCCGTGATGCGGAACAGCACACGTATAAAACACGTGGCTCATCTAGTTTGGTTGTGCGAGAAAGTAAGTCTGACATAAAGTAAATGTGCTGGAAGTTAGCAAAATAAACCATAGATTAATAAGCCACCTGAAAGAAACCAAAAATTCCCTATAGGGCCTCACGGTCTAGTTTATCCTTAACGGACCAACGTGTTTTGCAAATCCAAACAATCTTGGCGAATTTTATTCAAAAATCATGTGATTAAGATTGTTAATTAAGCTCTGGTGCATGCAGTCGCTCTGATACCAGCTGTGACAACCCGCCCAAGAAAATACCGTACTATCGCCTAAGACCGATCCACTTTGGTCATTAAGGAAGAGTAAAGTATCATCCTGTCGTTGGTTGTCGGGTTAACGCCCGGTAAATCACTTGGACATCGAACAAAGGATCGACACATGCATTAAAACTCACGCGAAGGCGAGTCTAGAGTACAACATGAATTAAGCATTTTATTACAAACCATTGTTCCTAATATGGAGTAAAGGTTCAGAGTTTGAAAACAGCAGAAATAATTTAAACTAGCGCCACGGTAAATATCACAGGAGGCCATCTGTGATGTCATTACTTGTCGTCACCCTTCCGGTCACAACACCTGCAACCACAGTTTTAAAGCAAGGCTGAGTATACTAATACTCAGCAAGACTTATCCGTCGGGTGATAACTACATCACCAAACTCTAGACATGGAAGGCTTTTGGCCGGTGGAGCTTCTCTTGCTGAACAGCTACTACAAGTAGATCCTTACTTTCAATCTTTTAGCACAAGTTCTAGTTGATTACCATTTCTAGATGTGCCATCTAATTCAATCAAGAATTGGACAAGCAATTAATTTATACAACAAATTCCTTGAGTTCCACCATTATGGGATATCATGGCCAGTTGATTAAGCAGTCTCGGATAACGGTGAGAGGCCGACAATCGATTGATTTAAACCTTGCAAGGTAAACCCAAACACACGGTAGGCTGCCCACAAAGGGACGACTTTCCTAGGCCGTTTCCAAAAATCCTCGGGTTGGGATCGAATCTTACAGTCCTTGGTGCAGGCTATCCGGCATACCCCGCGAGATACCCGGAGTCACCATACACCACCCTTCCCGGTAGCTAGCCGCTTAGGGAGATTTCTCAAGAGTAGTAATGGTAGGATCCCGTGCCGCCTCATTAAGGTACTAGGCTTACCGGCCCCATAATCGGCGAATGTTTAGTACGTTCAAAAGCTCAGCCCACATGACCACTGGACCGGAGCCCAATCCCATGCTCTTACCACATGAGTAATCCATTTAAGGATATCTTATGATTCCTATCTAGGAACCTATTCTCGCGAGTGACGAACATCACTCGACTTCTATCGGGTCCTATAGCATAGCAGCTATCGACCTAGCATACTAGTGATAGAGCATAGGTACCTAAGGATCATGCATCTAGGGTTTCAATTCAACTCCTGAAACGTAAATGCACAATCGATGCAAACATAATTGCATAATTTCTAAAGACGGGGTTAATGATCCGGGGCTCGCCTTCGCTGGCAAGGTTGGCCTTGGGCCCTTCTGGACTTGGGTCCAGGTTTTGAGCTACGTCCACGTACGGCAGCTCTTTGTCGGCACCTTCGTCTCCTCCTTCCGGCACGAGCGTACGTCTACTGGCGGAAGGATCTACACGAAGATGCAAATGCAAGATTTATTTGACGGTTTTTAATTTAATTAACCACAAACCATAATTGACAACCAAGGGGTGTATTAGTTGGACACATTCACCTAGATAAGAAATACATTTAGCATACTCTTCCAAAAGAAAACGTTTGCAATTCTTTATTAGATATTCTTTTTGATGGTGACTGTGTACATATATATGTAATTAATTTATTTCAACTTCACAAACAGTAGTGGGTGGGTACGTTTAACTTTTTAACATGATTTGCAACCACACACAAGATTAATTAAGATGGGTTGGTGATTTTTCCCAATTAATGACTATTAAGCCCTTATTGACCCACATAGCTTTTATTCATGAAATTAATTAATAAAATTCAGTGGAAGGGTGTGTTACACTCTAAACACCTATAACAAGCCACTGGACACACATGCATGCTTTGGATCACCATAAATTAATTATTTTTGAAAATAACAAAAGCTAGCTAGATGGACAAGGTAAATGCACACAAAAATAATTACTCAACAAAAATGATCCAAACTTTCTCACACATGTTATATGGTCCAAAACTAGCCTAGTGGTGCAGCACATATACCTAGAACTATTATGGAACTTGAGTTATGAATTTTTGAAGAAAATCAAGCATAATTCAAGAATAATTATTTTTGTTATTTATAAAATTGTGATTAATTCCCCCGAGGTGTGTTTTGGAGTGAAAAAACAGTGTGCACAAGTTGAGCTCAAAAACATAAATAGTTTTACCTACAAAAATCATTTATTCAGATTTGGCAGAGATGGAAAAACATTTTTATAAAACGATTTACATCATAACTTTGTGCAATTTTCGGCATAGGAGCCTGTCATGACCCAACACACAACATATCCAAAAATTAGCTACAGAGGATTTATGGTTTTTGAGATATTGCAGATCTAGGTTTTTCACATTTGTATTTTTCATGCAAAAACTATCAGGAATCAGCTCAGGCCAGAATAACAAAAGTTGTGGGATATTTCACCATGAATCCAACAAAATTAATTTTATATTTTTCTGATTTTCTGTGATTTTCTACGCAATTTACAAGAATCAGGAAATCACTTTTACTGTTGGAGTTCACCTTTTGCAGTGAGGCCCTTGAAAAGAATCTGGGTGTTGCAATGTAGCCCCTGGGGCGGCTGGCCGGCGCGGGCTGGGCACGCCGGAATTCGGCCGGGGAGGGCAAGGGAGGGTCCTACGGGTCACTGGCGCTCGGTTTCGTGGGTCGGACGGGGACGAGGCGGCTTCGGCGGTGGGGCGCACGGCGGCCCGGTGGCGCCGGCCGCCGCGGCCGGCAATGCCGGCGACCGGGACCTCCGGCTGTGGCTTGCGGGTGGGCGGCGCGAATTGCCGTGGAGCTAGAGTAGGCGCCGAGGATCCTTGGGGCGCCGGGAGTTAGCGAAGGAGGGGCTGCGTCCGCGGCGTGCTCCTTGGCGGCCGTGGCGGACGGCGTCGGCCTCGAGCCGGAGCGAGGGAGGCGACGGCCTTATAGGCAACGAGCACGGGGGGCCCCGGCCCGCACTCGGGCGCGCCCACGGCCATCAAGGCGGCGCGGAGCCCAAGGTCTTGGTTGGCGTGCGCGACGGGGGGGGCACCACGGTGACCACCGGTCCGACGGCGGTCCGTCCGGCCGGTCGGACGCGGGGGTACGGTTGGCACACCGCGCGAGGAGGGGGGACTTCAAGGGGCCTTGGGGCGCTCGACGCCTCGGGAGGCGCGGGGCACGGACGCCTAGGCGGACCGGCGCGCGCGGCGCGGGGTCCGGCGCGACGCGACGCAGTCCGGCGCGACGCGACTCCAAAACGTGTTGGTGTGCCTATGTTCAACTGCGTTTTTCCCAAAAGTTTTGAATAGAAGTGCACAAAACAATGAATAAGAAAGTTGTAGATCTAACTACCCCCTACAACTTTCACAAAGGCTGTCTAGTGTTTTTCTAAACGGATTTTGCAGGAACGTCGTGCCAACTTTGAATGCCGCTGTCTTGGAAAACAGGAGGTACTGTCAGTCAATCGAGTTTTTCACCAATTTCCACTCAAAATTTGAAATGCCAATCTACATGAAAGTTGTGTCCCTCAACAAGATGGACAACTTTCATAAAGGTAGATTTTGATGTGTTTAGGTGAATTTTGGAGAACGCGGCAAAAGTTCCGGACGACATTCGCTGACGTCAACGGTTAAGCCGGTTTTGACCGTGTCTTTGGCCACGGGTCCACTACGGGTGTGTGTAGGCTTGGTCAAGGGGTTCATTAGGGTTCATTGGCGAGGTTTTCGGGGTGATGACCCAGGTTGACCTAGGTTTGACCGGTGTTTGACTGGTTTGACTCGGCTGATCCGGTCATTAGCGTTAATGACGGTAATTAGAAACCTGGGGCGCCACAAATATATTCTGCCAAAGATACTATATATACTCTGTTTATATTCTGCTTCAGTTCAGTAACGGGCAAGAGATGAGGATTAACGAACCCCCGTCACCATTGCTACGGGCAAGAGACGAGGACTAACGAACCAGTGTCGCCTTTGTTACGGGCAAGACACGACTAACGAACCAGCATTGCTTATGTTATGGGCAAGAAGATATGCGAATCACGAACAGATTACATCAAAAGAGACATGGATTAGAGCATCTCGAAGAGTTTGCCAAATTTTACTTGGCCAATCTTGTGCTTTGCCAACTTCTAAAAAGATATGCCAAGTAAAAAAAGAGTTCATCTCCAACAATCTGGCATAATTTCACTTGCCAAATCCAGATCTAACTTACATCAGGAATCCTAAGAGAAACAAGTTGATTTGCCATACTGTTGAGATAACCACAAGCTTTTCAAGTGAGTAGGTAAATCATACAAAAAATTGTACTGCACAGAGATAATCACAAAAGCATGTCTCTTGAGATGCAAAATCACACACACACAGATTACAGTCATCATTGATACATCAGAACAAGGTTACAATGCGGCCATATCTTCATGACATGACTAATTAAAGAAAGCTTCTGTCTTGCAATGACTAATTAAAGAGACCTTATGTCTTGCAACCCTAATTTTGGTTTGCTAGACAGAAGCTTTCCTTAATTATGCTCATCTTACAAGCAAAAATAATGAGATATGCTCCATCCAGATTCTGGCTGCTTCCTCATCTTACAAGTGAACACAAGAGAAAGACACAGAGAGGGTGGAAACATATCCCTTAAAAATCCCTCCTCCTGGAGGAGAAGGGGAAAGCAAAAGGAAGCCCAAATGTGATGGAAAAGCTACAACAAGCTTTCCATCGGCTTGTTCATCCTGATGCGAGGAGGTTCTGGGCTACCTTCTCCGGACACGACTGTGAGCAAGGGGTATGTCACAAGGATTCTTCTAGCAGCTGTGTTCGAGGGATGAGCAACCCAATCACCCCCTATCACAAGAATTCTTCTAGCAACTGAGAGATCGAGGAGGAGGAAGAAGAGAGAAAAGCAAAAGCTTGCGCCCTACAAGATCTATTCTTTGCGCCATAGCTCGATCTAGATATAGAGAAGAAGGAAGCAAGTGACTCGCTTTATTGTATCAGAAGAAGGGACCATATAGCTAGATCTTGATCTGGAGAAGAAGGAAGCAACTTGAAGTAAGGAGGACCGATAGGCGCCGGTGCTTTTTATAGAAAAAACAAGGAAGGGAGAAGATCAAGAGCACAGGAATGGCAGGGAAGGTTCCCAAGACGGTTAATGGTGAAACTGTTGCTAGTCAATGGCTGAGAGCAGAGCTAATGAGGTAGTGATTCCAATGTAGAATTAAATGATACACGGAGTAAG
The DNA here is from genome assembly GCA_947561735.1 of Cenchrus americanus. Lineage (NCBI taxonomy): Eukaryota > Viridiplantae > Streptophyta > Magnoliopsida > Poales > Poaceae > Cenchrus > Cenchrus americanus. The sequence goes on along the minus strand of OX387239.1, from coordinate 140,229,270 downwards.
CAAACATCGTCTCCAATGGCCGTGTTTGGATGGTAGATGTTCTTGTTACTGTTAGTGGTAGTTTTTAACACCTCCAAATTAACACATGTGTTTGGCTCCAAAGTGTTAGTTTTGGTGTTAGTTTGCTACAAACTAACACCAACACCTCCATTCAAACATCCAATGTAGTCATCATCTCAAAAAAAGAGAGGAAGGGATAAGATCAAGAGCACACGAAACAGAAAGAGGTTCCTAATACGGTCAATGGCAAAACTGTTGCCATTCAATGGCTGAGAGCAGAGCTGTAGAGCTAGTGATTCCAATGTAGAATTAAATGATACGCGGGGTAACGAAACATCGTCTCCATTGCATACTTAAACTGTTTTTAGAAACAAATCTCCTGTATCTTCTCCTTCCAAAACAATTAGATCCCCTACCCCTTCATCTCTATCTGTGAAAAACAGCAACTGCCTACTCCTCATCGTCACCATTCCTGGTCGGAGATGGATAGCATGCCGGGAAGAAGCACGCGGCAGCAACCGTCATCGCTGCTGCTGGGCCTCCCTCAAGACCTCTGCATTGAGATTGCGGCATGCGTCGGTGCGACCTTGGAGCGGCCCTTGGCTGACTGAAAGTGCATCTTGGCCCTCAATTGTTTTGGTGATAATGACAAGCACAATTTGTGGTATTTAATGCTTGATCAAGATGTGTGCAGGACTTAGGTGAATGAAACTCTTATGGTTTGACCAAAGAAAGGCCCCCAACTCCAAGTCGTCGTTTTCAACTCGAATCAAGGCTTAATTTCATTTTATTTTTGAATTTGAGTATAGGAAACACCGTACTATAAAGGGGGATGCGAATCAATAGCCAAGAGATGCTAAAAGTGCTCTAGAAGGTGACCCAAGTGAGTTAGAAGAGTTGAGAGTTGGCACGTGCACGATTGTTGTTTTTTTCCCAAACTCTCAGCCTTTGTCGGCTGTGTACCGACACGGCGTCGATACTACCGGCAACACCCCGGTAGAACCGACGTAGGGCCTGTATACCGATATGGCTTCACTGGCGAGTTTTAGCCAGGGGGTCGGTACTACCGACCCAGTGTCGGTACTACCGATGATTCAGTACTATTAAGTTTCTGAGACACCCCTCGGTAGTACCGACACCGTGTCGGTAGTACCGAGGATGCACGACTCAGCACAGTAACGGCTAGTTTTTGAGCCTTAGAATTTAAACCCCTTTCTCCCTCCTCACTCACTGCTGACCAACCTCTAGACAAACACTTCCTCAAGCATTCACTCCACCTCTCCCCTCTCCTCTAGAGCTAATCCTTGGTTCCCTTGAGCTAGGGTTTGAGTAAAGAGGTGATTTCTAGTGAAGTGCGCACAAGCTTTGAGAGCCCCATCGCTTCTCACCTTCTCAAGAGCACTTGAAGCATCTCCGGGCTTTTGGTTTGCATTTGTTACTCTTGAAGCTTGCTTCTAGATGGTTAGGCGTCGCCCGTGAGTGCCCTCTTTGTGTGGTGCACCCGGGATCGTTTGTATTACCCTCTCCTTGGTGGAGAATTCTTAGTGAGCACCAATCTTCCTTTGTGGGGTTTGGAAGAGGAAAAGAGGCTCTTGGTGATAGCCCTCCCTTTGTGGGATCCTCAACGGAGACGTAGCATCCTTTGTGGGTGTGAACTTCGGATTAAATCTTTGTGTCTCCTTTGCTTGCTTGAATTCTTTGTCTCTATCTAACCCTAGAACTTGTTTTAGCCCGATCTATCATTTGGTTGCTTTCCAACTCATCTCTGTGGTTGCAGGTGGTTCTTAGGCTCTAAACTAAGACTTTGTTTCAAATAGAATTGCTAGAATCGCTGCAGAATTCAAATTTCGTTTTAGTCAACTCTACCCTATCGGTAGTACCGACCTGGTACCGGTAGTACCGTGACCACTCGGTAGAACTGGCACCACGTCGGTAGTACCGACAGGTGCTTTAACCGCTGCTTTTGTTTCAGAAATTTGAAGTGATCCTATTCACCCCCCTCTAGGCATCACAAGGTCCTTTCAATTGGTATCAGAGCCTAATCCGATTTAGGCTTAACCGCTAAGGGATCAAGATGTCGGGGATTGGAAGCAACCCAACCACCAAAGAAATTGCCACAAAAGAAGCTCAAGAGAGAGAGCTCAAGGCTGCTCAAGTCGGCGACCTTATCGACAAGGCCCCAAGCCGAAAAACATCCAATGTCGATAGCTCCGAAGACTCATCATCGGATTCCGACTCTGACTCGGACTCCGACTCGAGCGATGAAGATGTCAAGGATGATGACAATGCGGCAAAGAAGGCGGCAAAAAAGAGAAGAAAGGCTAAGAAGAAGAAGAAGGCCAAGAAGATGGCCAAGAAGCTCCTCAAGAAGATGATCAAGAAGGAGCAAGCCAAGTACACTCACTCCGGCTCCTACGAAGTGCCCCACAACTACGCGCAATTCCCGGGCAACAACACTAATGACAAATTCTATTCCGTGCATTTGGGAAAGCCTCCTCATTTCGATGGGAAGGACTATCCCAAATGGGCTTATGATATGCAAATGCACCTTTACGGCTTCACCCTTCTCTTTGGAAGATTGTGGTTGTAGGTGTTACAATACCCGCCAAAGGAGAAGCCCTCACCACTGAGCATGAGCAAGACCTACACCGCAATGTGCAAGTAACAAGAGTCATCACGGGATCCTTGTGTGCACAAGAGTTCAACAAGGTGCGGAACATCCAAATTGCCAAAGTGATTTGGGATACACTCAAGGAAGCACACGAGGGAACCGAACATGTTAGACAAGGAAAGATGGACCTATTCAACAGGGAACTTGAGCTATTCTTCATGAAGGATGGAGAAACCGTACAAGAAATGTATGATAGGCTCATGGTCCTTGTCTCGGATATTAGAGCCCTTGGAAGTAAAGATTGGGATGACTCAAAGGTCACCAAGAAGTTGTTAAGAGCTTTTGCCCCTAAGGACAAGAACTTGACGGCAATGATAAGAAGGGACCCAACATACCCAACAATGACACCCACTCAACTACTTGGAGAAATTTTACATCAAGAACTAGTTGATCAAGATGTGGAGAAGTCTTTGACCTTAAAGATGGGCAAGAGCTTAGCCCTCAATGCTTGCTCGAGTGAAGTAGTGGAAGCAAAGCCCTTGTCCTCCAAGAGCAAAAAGGAAGACACTAGCGATGAAGGAAGCACGGATGAAGAAACCGCCTTTTCCATAAGGAACTACAAGAAATTCTTGAAGTCAAGAGCATCAAGAAAAGGTGGAGATGAAAGATAGAAGAAGTCACAAAGAAAGTGTTATGAGTGTGGAGAGTATGGACACTTTATTGCCGAGTGCCCCAAGAACAAGAACAAAATGAGGAAGAGAAGAAATTCAAGGAGAGGAGCAAGGAGTACAAGAACAAGTATCAAGGGCGTGCTCATGTGGGTCAACAATGGGACTCAAGTGATGAAGATGAGGAACCAAAGAAGCAAGGCATGGCAACCGTTGCCATGGCACAAGGCTCATCTCCACCATGCCTCTTCAACAACCTCTCCGATGATGAAGACCACTCTCACTTTTGTCTCATGGAAAGGGGGAGCAAGGTACAAGAATCTACCGTCCCATCTTCTCCAATCTCCTCTTCATCCACACCTAGCAGTGACATAGAGAACATACATGAGGAAAAGGAAATAGAGAACAACATGATAAAGAAATTTGGTAAAAAGGGCCACAAGGAAATTAAAAGGCTTTTGGAAAAACTAGAGAAAAAGAAGGAGATTCTTCATGAGCAAGAAGACTTGCTTATCCTTGAAAAGGAAAAAAACCTTGCTCTAGAAAAATCTCTTGCCGAGGAGAAGGCTAAGGTTGAAAAGTTGACCACAGACTTGTCCTTGGCCAATGATTCCAACAAGAGGATGTCAAAGGATTACACTTTGGCAAATGAATCTCTAGTTTCCCTAAAGGCTACTCATTGTGAGCTTCAATCAAGCCTCTCATGCTTGACGGAGAAATACAAAACTCTTGAAGCTAACTTTAGTAGTCTTTGGGAAAGCACCAAAGTCACTCCAACGGCAAGATTAGACTCTAGTGCCTCCACTAGCAAAACTTATTCTTCTTGCCCTAACATTGATATAAATGCTCTCAAGACTAACCATGCAAGGCTTGAAGAGAAAATTAAGAGCAAGGACAAGGAAATTGCTCGATTGAACATGTTGATTACACAAGGCAACATTGGTGCCAAGTCCATCCCCAAGGTAGTTGACAAGCAAGGACTTGGGCATCGCAAGAACAACAAAGCCAATGGTAGAGTGGTGGTGAAAGGGCATGAGATTCCCTTGTGGAACAAGGGTGGCTACGTCAACACTATCATGGACATTTCCCATGGAGTCACCACCTCTACCACAACCAAGGACATGCCAAAGATGGTGAACACCACAAAAGGAAATGGTGGAGTTAACCCTCCACCAAAGGCATCGAAGAATGTGGTTGAGCACAAGCCCTCTTCCAACTACACGTGTGACTACATCGTAACCTTGGACCACAATGGTAAAATAGTGGTCAAGTATGTTGGGGCCTATGCCATGAAGGCCATGAGGAAGAGTGTGTGGGTTCTGAAAGTTTATGCATCTAACCTCCAAGAACCCAAATCATTATGGGTACCTAAACCAAAAGCTTAAACTTGTTTTGTAGGCCTACTCCTCCGGTGGGAGCGCATGGTTGATTGATAGTGGTGCCACTAATCATATGACCGGAGATGAAGGCTTATTTGCATCCCTTGATCATTATGACAACCCTACGGAAACTATCATCTACAGAGATAATGGTCAAGGAGATGTCATTGGTCTAGGTAAAATTGCTATCTCAAAAACAAATTCAATTGAAGATGTTTATCATGTTCAAGGGTTGGGGTACAACTTGTTGTCGGTTTCACAACTTTGTGAGAAAGGCTACAATTGTCTCTTTACTCATGAGGGTGTGACCGTGTTGACGGATAAAACTCGTATCCACCTACGATCCACAAGCGTACGGAACTACACCTTTTTCACCACAGGATTCCCAAGGTTCTTGTCAATCCGCAGAGCAAGGGGATTACTAGCGCTTAACCAAGTACTAATCTAGTTGAATGGAAAACCTTTGAAAGAGTATTAATATAAAGGTAAAACAATCTAACCTAAGTTAATCTAAATTAAGTTGACCAAACAAATCTAGGGTTAAACTAGATGGTAAAGGGTGAACACAAGAGAGTGATTAAGAAAGATAAGCATTCCCTCCCTAGGATCTAGGATAACATGGTATGCATCTACTACACGAGAGTGGTAAACCAATCTATCGAGGGTTGTGACCACAGTTTCGCCCTTTCCCTCCCCTCGTACTGTCACTACGCGAAGGTAATCGTGACTAGACCTATGATGGACATAGTATGTTGATGGAATCTATGGGAGTAGCGGATATCATACGCCCGAAAAACACGGTAGCTAACCTTAATCATCAAAGCATCATCAACATGAAAACAATAGATTGAAACCACAAATCAAGTAGCGATCACATAGCATGCATCCATCTAACCCTAGGGATGAACGGAGACATTACCCCATCATCTTACACGGATTGAAGCACATAGGGGTGATGGAGACTCCGGAGAACGTCGTCAATGAAGATGGCAGCGATGGAGCTTGGGAACACCCCTAGGCCAGCGGCTTGGAGTCCTCCTCTTGCTTCCTTCTCTCCGCTGGCGTTGATGCTTGCGACGAGCTCATCTAACTCTTCTCCCTCATCTTGCGGCGGCGGTGTTCTGGTCAATGGCGTTGGTAGGATGATTTGTTCGATGTGGCGGCCGACGGCGGAGGAGGAAATAAATAGACAAACACCTAGGGCAAAGGGGTACCGAACCGACCCCGGAGTGGGCTGGGCCGGTCGGCCTAGGCCGACCGGCCCAGGCCCATTTCGGCCCGGTTCGGCCCCGGTTTCCTCCTCGGTTGCTTCTCGCGTGATCCATTATTTGTGTGCACTTGCATGTGGGCCTTTGACGTCGTTTCCTTAATGGTTAAGGCTTGAATCCTTGCTATGCAAGCTTCGCTGTTTTCTGGTTGAGTCCCTGAAGACTTGCACGTTGACGCTTCGGTCCTCGGGCCATTTGGAGTCATGTTCATCGCGTGTCTTGACTCTTGTCGGGCTTCATGATCTTCTTCCAAAGTGCTTGGTGAACTTATCGCGAAGTCTCCTCTTTAGCGTAGATTTCTTGCGTAAACAACAAAATCCAAAATCGACATGCAAGTGTGAACTTGTTACATCATTAGTATGCCTAGTGGTGGGTTAGTTGCAAATCATAATCGAAACCAATGTATAACAAGTACTCTAGGTTGACAGAAATTCACCGTCAACATCTCCCCCATGCTTAAACCTTGCTCGTCCTTGAGTAAGTAATACTTGCTTAAAAGGGAAATCAGTGTTGCCTTCCAATGTTGTCCCTGCACTTAGTCATTCATGACGAGGCAAATTGCTCTCTCTTAAGAATTTATTTTTAAAGTTCAAGTTGTGACCGGCTTCTTTTTCATTATGGAAGATAGACTAACAATAAAGAACAAGCCACATTTAACACGATGCTCTGAAACTTAAATGAACTTCAAACCATTACCTTGTCACATGGAAGATTTTCAAAAAGAAGCATATCCAACATAAGTGAAAATCTCTTGCAAGAGCTCATGGAACACTCATCTCATTAAGTCACTCAAGCCTATACTAGATTATTTTCAACCTACTCTACTCATATGTGATAGTGGAAGGCTTATGTGGAGCTTGGAGGGTTAAAAACAATCCTAGCAAAACATATATCTGAAATATTGTCAAATTAAGAGAGTGGTCTATTGGAATTACCGAGACTCGTCAAAAAGGCCATGGAAAATAAATGTTGGAAACAGAGGGACGAAACACACACATTTAGATAAGTGGACATGTGCAAGTGGCAAATGGATGATCCCGAGGCACGAGTGAAGTCCTCGTTATCGGATTGCACATGGTTGGAAGATTTGAGTGTGGATTTGTCATCAAGGCACTTGAGAACTTATGAAGCAAACAGATCCGAGGAGCATCTTTATTATTTTTTACTTTTATTTTATTTCCTTCTCATTTTTCTCTCTTTCTTTCTTTCTCTTTTTTTCTTTATTCTTCCTTTTTTCCTTACTTTTCTTTTCTTCTCATCATAATAATTTTTTTCTTCTTTCATTTTTTCTTTTTTTTTCTTTTTTTCCTTTTGCTCCTCAAAACTTTTTGCAACATAATACTTACATAGCATTTGTGTCAGAGAATGACTCCTCCCCCATGCTTGAACGATGCTCGTCCTCGAGCATAAAAGAGAGGGGAAATGATTGCTAAAGTAAGTATAAATTCCATAATCTTGCGGAATATTTGAATCTCCATCGAGACTTTTACTCCAAACTCAAACTGGGTTGTGGACAAGGAGGTGATCACAAAAAGATGTTTTTGGTTTAGGGTGGATGCCCCGCGAAGTTTGTGAAATTTTCGATGTGAAAACCCACAATGCATGGACAAAAAGGCTAGCATGAAAAAGTTACACAAATGAATGACCAGCTTCTTAGTCTCGAACCATAGAAATCAATCCTAATCCAACTCATCAAAACATATGTTTGCAATCTACGGGTTTTGTTATCGTAAAACATATATGTATATGGCTTTGGTAGGTAGAACTTTGCAAGAGCATCACAAATATGTAGATAGCATAAAAGTTAAGTTTTCATAAAAACAACAAGTTATCCGGCTATCCATAAACTTAAATCAAAGAGCAAAGATATGTATGTGGGTCTAGAGCATAGTCATTTCACCTCCACAAATAAAAGAGCCGGTATTTAAATTAACTTCAGATCGTATTATAGAGAGCAATTGGTCAAGACATCTATAACTTCATGTAGGTAAAACAAAGCGGCAACTTTCATCATCTTTCCGTAAGCATAGGCAATATAGAACATCGAGGTGTTACCATCTTTTGTAGTTCTTCGTTGCCTTGTTCCGACATCTCCATATATCGACGTGGCTTTTGCTTTTGTCTTGATTTATCAACACTCCTAAACTTCTGAATTTAATTTTGTATGCTTAATGGAGTCATTGGTCGCCCTTCTCTTCAATGTTGTCATCACCATCTCCTCTTTCTTGTCCTCATCATCTCCTTGCTGTCTCTTTTTCATAGATTCCCCCCTCTGTCCAGAACAGAACATATATTGAAATATAGCTCTATTAAAAAGATTATGAAATTACCTTTCCAACGTGTGGTCATTCATCGAAAACGGAGTTCAAACAAGGGAGCTATGTCCGTTTTACTTCTGCGCTGCGTGCTGTCCAAAACTGATTTCAGGATGTGTTGCACTCGGTGATTCGGGCATAACTTCTTGTAGAAACCTCCGATTGTTTTGATTCTTGATTTGTTGGAATTGTAACTTCATGGGGCTTCTAAATATCCAAAAAATCCAGTGTTTTCCCTTCGCGACCATGCAGAATTTTGATGAGACCGGTGGCTTCTTGCGCATTGATCCGGAGACGTTGATGATCTTGATCATTCTATCTTCTAGAGCGTCATGTTGCACTTACGTGTTGAACATTCAGAGTATCCCCCATGCTTAGCATTTTTCTAGTCATGGAAGAAGAAGACAAAGCACTTCTTAGCCATCCTTTAATTTCCTTGTAGTGAGAGTCTTTATCTTGCCTGTAAGATGTTTTAAACACACATTCTACCCCCAAGGTGACGGTTGGGAGTAGATAGAATTGCCAATAATCCAACAATGCCTCCTAAGATTCTTAATTGTGGAATAATTAGTCTAATGAGGAATAAAAACCTAATGAGTGTACATGGTGCAAGGTGTATATGCACATGATAGGAAAGCATATAAACAACGGCAACGTTTTCACCTAGTTCTAAACACCATGTTTACAACTAGGTTGCCGAATTTCTCCATAGCCACAAAGGTTAATAAATCTAGGGTTAAAACACCATGTCTATACCTAAATCAATAACTCTTATAGCACAAGACAAGCGCATTGCAAAGCTTATAAACTAACCAAAGCAACATGAAAACATATGAAAAGCTAGCTAGGTTTATCGAACTTAACAATGATGGTCCGCAATCTTGTTTAAACACCATGTTTACACAAGATCACAAAAGGAAAATACTCATAATGCCTTATGAAGTATTAACATGGAAAAAGAAGCATACATCATTAAGTATATAAAACAACCAAGCCAACTATGTGCAAAGCATGTATACACAAAGAAACATCACATTGATAACAAAATGCGATGCATGCAAATAAATATGATCATGAACATGATGGTGGTTCTAAAAAGGAAAACTGAACTTAGATTAATAACCACAAGTTGATCATCATAAGATAGTGCCATTCTTTATTTTCTCTAAGAAAGTAGTAAAAATATAAAGAAACGGGTTGCCTCCCAAAAAGCGCTTCATTTAAAGTCATAAAGCTCGACTTTCTCACATACCTTCTTTTCGTCGCATCGCCATGGCCCTTCATGCAAGAAGAAAAGGTACCAATACAGCTTTAATTTACTTCCCATGTTGTGCTTGATCACTTATAGAAGACTTGCCCAAAGCATCCTTTTGTTTCATCGTTATCTCCTTTATCGGTGCTTCCTTCACTCCATGACTTTTTTTTAATGTCCAGAATAGAAAGTATACTAAAGCTCTACTCCATTGTACAGTGCACAAAATTTCCTTTCCAACGAGTCTTCATTTGCCCAAATCGGACTCCGGACAAGAGAGTTACGTCCGTTTTACTTCGGCGATGAAATCTGTCCTGAAATTTCAGAGCACGCAACGCTCAATGTTTTCTCCACAACTCCTTGCATGGGTCTCCAAACTTGTTGATTCTTGATGCGTTGGAATGGTAACTTGATGGAGCTTCTGGATATCCTATTTTCTTCATTTGTACACCTCTGAACAAGCTCTCAAATTGATGAAGACAGCAGCATCCATCGCGGGATTCGGAGAGGTTGATGATTTATCTTGCAACTCTTTTAGGCATGACTTCTCTTTTCATTATTCAAGCCTTGTCTACATGGTTAGTGAAAATCGATCCTTCTCCCGACATGTTCTTCTTTAAGGTCATTAGCTCGACCAAGCGCAAAGCATGATCGAGATTTACAAAACTTACTGTAAACATACGCGTCCATAATTAACACCACATGTGAATTGTAGCAACAAGTCAAGGTGTAAATAAAAGAAGCATATGTTTCATGCATAACACTTAGCTCATCATTAGGCAAAGGTTCTTTAGGTGTGAGATTAATTGGATGAAACATAAATGTTTCCTCTTTTTCATTCTCAAGAAAATCTAGCCTATCAACATGATCACTATTGGAACAAGGCATAGACATTAAACTATCATTCATACTATTGGTTGAGCATGAGTATTTGAATTTATCAACATCAATACCAATAATATCTTGAGATTTTAGCGTGTACCTTGGCCTTAGAGCCTTTTCAACAAGAGTGATATTTGGTTCATCTAGTGGTGTTGAAGGCGAATCGATCTCAACAAGTGAAGGTGTCTCTTTGTTACCCTTTTGCATCCCCTCCATCTCATCATGTGGAACGTGTAATCCATCAACTACATTTGCATTTGTCTCTTCTTTGAAGTCTTCATTGTCATCCCAATCTTCGTCTTCAAAGTCTTGTATGTTGCTTTCTTTATCTTCCATGTACCACATGTCGTCAAGATCGCTCATTGTTGATTCACTCTTTCCGTCATCCTTGAGTACTTCCATGTCTTGCCTTGCTATTGTGTGGGCTTCAATAGAACATAAGCTATAACCTTCTAACTTGAGTCCTTTCTCCTCCCATTTATCCTTTGAGTCACTAGGATCGTCACAGTTGTACTCTTCTCTTTCTTCATCATAGATCCTTGAGTTGTCAAACCGGTCGATCCATCCTTCATCTCCTTCTTCTCTTTCTTCTTAAAACATCTTTTGGATCGACTCTCCACTCATCCCTTGATCAAATATATCTTCAACTAGTTTGGCAATGTGTTGGCGTTCCTCCTTCCTTCGGTAGTTGATTAGTGGGGCGAAATCAACTTGAACCCAACCGAATTGATTGAACTCTGCCAAAGGTCTAGCATTCCACATACTTTGGCCTACATTCATGTTAGTTTCAACATTTTTAACATCTGACTTCTCTTACCTTGGGAAGTGGATCTTCAATTTCTTGTATGGTCGGTTCATCTTCCTTGACCTCCGGTTCATCTTTTTCAGAAATTTCAGCAAGCACCTTGGGCTTGCTTTTGTCGTTTTGCTCCTCCCGACAACGTCTTTGCCAAACTCGTTGCGTTCTTTGTCCATTGCTTAACCTTTGTAAGATTTGTGCGGCTTCACTAATTGTTTTATCCATTATATCACCTCCTGCACACATGCTTACTGTTAACACCAAAATTTGGTAAGGAGTCTGATCTGTGGGTCCGGTTCGATGAAGAGTCCGTCTGGTGGAAGGAAGGATATTTTCAGAAGATATTCGGCAAAAAGATCTGCGGTCGGTTATCTGCTCCGGTTCGGCAAAGGAACAGTAGAGCTGATTTTGCGGGATTGGACGGTGACGTGGCTCAATCAGGGGAGACGAATGGATGGATAGGCGATCGAGCTTAGAGATAAGTTAGGCAACGAATCCATTCGCAGTTGTACTCAACAGGGTATAAATACGACCCCTGAATGTATGTAACAAACACGATCATTCCTCAATACACACCGGCCTTACGCCAAACCCTAGAGTCCTTGTCGTGTCGTCGAGTTCTTCGAGAGGGCTTATCGATCCGTCGACCTCCGTGAGTACCGGCAACCTTGTATCATGTCTAGTATCATGCGGTGGATTTAGATCTGATGCAAGTAGTCTTGTTACCATGCTTCGTGTCATGCGGTAGATTCAAGCTTGGTTCAAGAGGGTTTCTTGTTAGATCATGAGTCATACGGTAGGCTAAGATCTAGCTTGAAGCTAGTTATCGGCTCTATTGGATTTTGGCAAGATCCGATAGATTCATTAAGTTACCCCGTGTTAACTTGAGTTTTACTTTATGTTTTAATTCATGTAACACACCTTTGCCCAATCTAGATGGGTTTGGATCGGCTATATCTCTTTTATGATCCTTGTTCGAGTAGGTTTCATGTTTTAACACGTGGATCTTATGCTTTCCGATAGCCGAAACCGAATCGATCTAGGTTGTTACGTGTTGCGGGTTCAAGCTTGCTAATGTTTGTATAAATCTTGAAAGAGCCGGGTATCTTGCGGTAGATGCAGGTTTTTGGGTTGCTTTGGAGCTAGTCATCCGGTGGATTAGATTCCCAAATCAATCTGATAGATTTATTCACTTGGTAATGTTTGTTCCTTCTTCATGGACCCCGAATCGGCTGTTCAGCCGTATTCGGTTATGTTTCTTCACGAGTGGAACACGTGCGTTATTTATGTTTTAAATGATGCATGCTTTTAGCTTTCCATATTTAGATTGTATCATGCGGTGGATAGGTCTATTTGTGGAAAGTGGTACGGTTTTTTCATGCAAGTTGTATCATGCGGTGGATAGATTTGTTTGATATCGTACCCGACGGGTTTTAAAGTAGCTAGACATGCGGTAGACTAGTGCTTTGGATCTATGCATACTTGTTTAATACATAATTATGTTCGTGCTTTACTTTATTTATTTATTTAATGCTAATCTTCATGGGGATCGGTCATGGCCTCGTGCACATGCATCCTTGTTCAAACAAAGACCGATCGCTGTCATGCTTACGTCATCCATTCGACAATGTTATTTTTCCCTTTGCGGTTTCCCGAATGGCTGTAGTTCGCTGGCAGATAGCTTTCTATAGCTATGTGTCATCTCATTTGGCTTCTTAGCCGTAAATATGGAACTGTCTGGTACCACCCGGCAAGTTCCAAGCTTTGATATCTAACTGCTTTATCTTTTGTTAATTTTTCAGGAAAAATTGACTGGCATGTCTTTCGCTCTCTGCGCGTGTGAAGCCAGCTTTGTTCGTCTTGCTGTGTGATTGGCGCTGAGTGCACTTTTCGCGTCAACACACTTTTTGGCATGCTCGGTGGGACCACAGCCGAATAAGATTCAAGATGCCTGAAATCGCAGACCTCATGGATGTCAACCTTGAAGATCTGTCTCCAGAGCAGCGGCAGCAACTCCAAGACGTCGTGGACCAGTTTCAGCAAAAGTGTCTGTTGTCGTTTAAGAAGAATAGAAGTGGCGTCCCGTATCTGAAGAACGAGATGCCCAGGGTGCTGCTGCCAAGAGAGAGCGATGCCACATCTCAGCAGGAAAAGGAGGAATGCTCGCGCGTATTCCAAGAATCAGCAGATTACATGCTTAGCAAGCACAACAAGGCTTTCCTCGGGTCGCTCCAGCAGATGATGGTGGCCATCTTTGGCCCGGGCATGGAGCAAGCGTTCGGCAAGGCACCCGTCCAGAGGGGCACCGTGGAGCTGGGTGAATCAAGCTCGCAGCCGCCGTTGCGGAGCCGGCCCACAGCGACCTCCTCCTCAAAGCTCTGGAAGCCAAGCGTTCCAGCCTCCTCCGCGGGCGCCGGGGGCGCGACCGGTTCGGCCCCCATTACAAGCTTCGGGGAAGTCGGCCCGGTCCCCGCCGCCACCACGGAGCAAAGACACGGGTCGGCCCGTGCACGCGGCCGATCCGTACCGGCCTACGTACGGAGACCTAGCGTTCGGCTCGTCTGGGGCCCCACTTGATCCCGGCCGGAGGATTGCTCCGTCGACCAACTGGCTACAGAAGAATGTGTACGGCGGTGGTTATCATGAAGTGGGAAACTACGGAGCGTTCGACGCCTTCCCGCACCCAGGATACGCGCCAGCTGCAGGCGCGCAAGAGGATGACGCCCTGGCGCGCAAGATGGCCGAATTGATGCAAAATCAGTTCGGCCTCAAGCCAAAGATGCAAGGACCCGCCTATAGGCCGCCGTTCCCGGAATGGTACTACAACGTGCTCTTGCCGCCAAGGGTGAAGCCGCCGACGGAGTTCACAAAGTTTTCGGGGCAAGACGACACGAGCACGGTTGAGCACATCGCTCGTTACCTCATGTAGCTCGGGGAGTGCTCGGCCGAGGAGACATTCAGGGTCCGCTACTTCCCCGCATCACTGACAGGTCCAGCGTTCCAGTGGTTCTCGTCCCTGCCCCTGAATCAGTTGCCAGATGAAAGGACTTGGAGCGGAAATTCCACGCTCATTATTTCAGTGGCAGCTCGGAGAAGAAGCTGATCGACCTTGCCACCCTGAAGCAACGGCACAGCGAAACGCCGCTGGAATTTCTTAGAAGATTCAGGGAAGTCAAAGGCATGTGCTTCTCGCTGAACTTGCCAGACGACCAGTTGGTCGATATGGCCGTCGCCGGGATGCCGCCGCCGTGCGCGAGAAGCTGTTTGGAATGGAATTTGAGAATCGGGCCAGCTATCGCAGAAGCTATCACTGATGAGCAATCAGGCATATGGCTTCAAGAAGGACCCCAAATTTGGCAAGCGAAGACGACGTCGGCGACATCTACAACCAGTTCCTGGACAAAGCTGATCTGTTCGAGGATTCTGAGGATGAATTGGATGTAGCTGCAGCAGAGATCATGTGGGGTAAGGAGCCCTTGACAATGAATCAGCGCTGGGTCAAGCAGACCAAAGGGACTTATGATTTTGACATCACGAAGGCTGATAAATTGTTCGAGCTCCTGGTGAAAGAAGGCCGAATCAAGCTGCCCGAGGGTCATTCCATGCTTCGGCCCGATGGAGTGAAAGCAAAACGTTACTGTGGCTTCCATGACAGGGATTCACACTCCATCAATGATTGCAGGGTCTTCAGGATGAGGATCCAGAAGGCCATCCAGGAGGGTCACCTCAAGTTCGATAACAAAATGAAGCTGGATGGCCACCCCTTTCCTCAGAACATGGTGGGCTTTTCTATCAATGTGATAACAGCCGAGGAGAAGGGAAAAGTCAAGGTCCTGACCTCAGCCAGGTCCAGGCAAGGTGGAGCAGTGGACCCAGAGCGCCAAGTGACTCTGGAGCAGGTGCAAGGTGACGCCCCCCGCATTCTTAAGAGTCACATCGAGGTTGGGGAGTCATCCAGAGCTAAGCCCAGGGTGACATCGCGCATTCTCCTCAACAAATGGCAGCGCCAAATAGAGAAAGAGCGCTACCAGAAGCGGCGCTACGAGGAGGAGCAGCGCGGAGCCGAAGAAGAGGCGCGCAGGAGGGACCAGGAACAGTACACGCGCGAGCAGGAGCGCGCACACTAGGGATGCGCCTTCTTCAGGCATTGCTGGAATGAAGGTTTAAAGCTGCCCACATTGAAGAACTGTCCTGAATGCAGCGACAGGTATGTGGAGTACAGGCAGGAAACTGCCAATCGCCGATCCGTCCACGAGAGACTTGGAAGGATCCACCCTAACGGGGATCGGCGCCAAAAAATTGAAGTCATCGATCATCCCGGAAGCGCCAAGCCGATCTCGGTGGGCCGATCAAGAAGAGGACGAGGATGACTACATCTGGTAGAAGGGGCAGTGGTGCCCGCCCGGCCTACGCAAGAGTCAGAAGAGACGGGTCCAGCGCTTGAGGAACCGTGAATTGAAGCAGGCCGGGGTCCAGACGAAGCAGGTGTGGCGCCCCAAGGACCAACCGGAGGGATCGAAGCATTCGGCTCCAGCATGCATGGTATACTTTCTGCCGAACGAGTTCATGGCTCCCGCTAACCAGGTTATGCAGGAAGAAGCTTCCTTCGATGATGAGCAGACCGAGGGGATGATGGCACAACTGGTGCTGGCCAAGCAAGCCATCTTCGACAAGCCGGCCAAGAATCGTCATATGAGGCCGCTGTACTTGAGGGGGTACGTCAATGGCAAGCCATTGACCAAGATGTTCGTCGACGGTGGAGCGGCAGTCAACGTAATGCCGTACACCACCTTCAGGAAGCTTGGCATGGGCCCGAGCGATTTGACGCCTACAAGCATCATCTTGAATGATTTCGCCGGGAACCCCTCAGACACCAAGGGATGCGCTCACGTGGACTTGATGATCGGGTCCAAGACGCTGCTCACCACCTTCTTTGTCATTGAAGGCAAGGGAGCCTACAGCCTGCTGCTTGGGCGGGACTGGATTCATGCTAACTGTTGCGTCCCGTCCACCATGCATCAACAGCTTATACAGTGGGTGGACGATGAGATCGAGGTCGTCCAGGCAGATGACTCCGTGAGCGTGGCCAACATGGAACCAGCCTTCTGGGAATACCAAGGCATCGATTGTTTCTCAGGGAAAGATTGGGGAGAAGGTCCTGTTGAACCTGTCAGCAGTGATCAACAGCCGATTCAAGCAGTCGACCTCGACAGCCTTGAAGAACAGAGGCTTGCTACCATCATGAGACATGCTCGTCACGTCCAACAACTTCGACGCTATCACGATCGCAATGTTAAGGAAACTTCCTTCAACGTTGGCGACCTCGTCCTCAGGCACATCTAGAAGACCGACGACATGCATAAGCTCTCTGCCCCTTGGGAAGGACCCTTCATCGTCACTGAAGTCATCGGCCCATCCACATATCGCCTCCAATGGGGTGACGGACAAGGAGTGCCAAACCCTTGGAACGTGGAGCACCTATGACGATTCTACCCATAGAATAGTTTTAAATTTCAGTTATGTATTTCTTTTCCTTGTACCTTTTTCAGATTAAATAAATACTAGTTCAAGTAGTCATCTGTTGTGTGTCGACCCTACCTTCTCCTCTCTCATGTCACAAACCCTCCCCCTCGACAAGTTCGGGGGCTTGGCTAAAGCCAACACGTGGGTTGCAAAACCTAACAGTCACAATCTTCTCCTGCTCCTCCCCCTCGACATGCTCGGGGGCTTGGCTCAAAGCTAACCTAAGGGTCGCTCGACCTGAGGACATCATCCCTAATAAGTACAGAGCCTCCTGTCGCCACGAGCATGCTTGGTCGGAAAAGGGTCGCCAGACCCGAGCCCTAGGCTCCCTCCTCGTGCCCTGACCTCATGTAAGCCTCCACGCTGAGCTGTGGAGGTCGGTAAGCCAGCCTCTCCGTGAGTAGTGGTCAGCGAGACAAGAAACAAGATGTCGTCATCTACAAGATTAGTGAGCTCGCGCAGGCACAAGGCAAGTATTTCATTTAGGTTCAACAAAATATTCATAAAGCACTTTTTACAAGACTGAGAAGAGGAGGAGGTATAACTCCTAGTCCTTGACTACTCCTCGCCATCATCACCCTCATAGTCCTAGGAGTCCGCCACTTCCAGCGCAGCTTCTTGAACCTCCAGCTCCAGGGCTGCGAGGTCTTTTTCAGCATCAGGACTAGCTTTGACCTTGGCCATGTCAATGTCGGGGTAGTGAGACTTCACCCTCACCAACACATCCGTAGCGGCCGCCAAGCTCGTCGCCTTCAGCAACGTCAGGAGCCTGTCAGGGGTGTCTATGAGACGATCAACAGTGGATTTCGCCTCCTCCCCTTCATCCAGCACTGCTATGCAGCCCATAGCATAATTGGTTGTGTCGTCCAGATCGTTCAGCTCCACCTCATACCCTGCAATGGTCACTTGGTCATTCTGCAACGACTTAAAAGCAACCTCGAATTCAACCTCAAGGTCCTGACGAGCTTGTTTCTTATAAGCCAGCTTTTGAGATACGACATACTCATTGTCAGAAGCTTCTTTCATCACCCGCTTGAGCTCTTGGTCCCCAGCCTCGACCTCTTGAAGCGTCACCTCCAAGTTCTGGACCTTCTCCTTCATGTTCTTCAAGTTGTTATTGAGCTCCTCTTCACGATTGAGGAAGCCTACGAGACGTCAAAATTAGCATTCCACATGAAGACCTCGACGCTGCTGGAACAAGACTACCAACACAAAACTTCAACCTTACCAATGGTTAAAGCATTGAACTGCATAGTGGCCTCCTTGGCCTTGCATTTCTCCTCGGCAAGCTCGTCCTCGAACTTCTTCTTCTCGACAGCCGCCGCCTCCCGGACCTGTTTGAGCTCCTGCTCAAGTTCAGTGACCCGCCGCTCCTTTGCTGCTGCATTCTTTAGCAGGTCGACCCGGATCTTCGCCCGATCTGCCAAAGACTGTCACAGCACAACAAGCTCGTCAGCAACATTTCAATAGAACATTGTCAGAAAGAACATAGTCAGTAAACTCACTGTCAGCGCCACGTTGATGGTCACAAAGCTAGTCCGCAAGGCCTGCATATCCTCGTTGTCATCGAAGATATCCTCCTGCCAAGGAGCGTTATTCCAGTCAATTTCCTGTCGCGGCAACCTCAGGCTCGCTAGAGAAGAATCAGGTACCTATGCGCTAGACGTCCCTGGACCTCCCGACGCCTGGTCAATCTGAGCCTGGTCCTTGATCAGGTCGTCGACCACCCCACCAGGCCTTGCGCTAATGGGGACTACATCAATAATTCTCGAAAAAGCCAGCATTCCGATGTCTCCAACAACACCTCCTGCTCCCGTGACCGGCACGCGGAAGACTCTTCGTCCTCAAATCTGCCGCCGGCCATGGAGTCGTCCTCTTTTCACCCACAATCGGTGGTAGGGTGGCCGTTCCCGCATCGTCAACCAACGACTCCACCATGACCTTAGGGTCGGGCGACCTCGTGCGGGAGGGTGAGGCCTGAGCGCCCAGGTCGCGCTGAGGCTCAGCAACTGACCTACACAATAACACCACGCTCAAGCAAAGAATATGCAGCATGACAGGAACGAGTTAAAGACATCGAGTGTTCAAGATTCTACCTCGTGACGGTCGGGACGCAAGGCTTCGGCCTGTAGAACCGAGGCCTAATCAATACAAGCATCTTTGCCTGCGCTGCAACAGCAATTCGCTGTGCCACCAAACCTTGACGGAGGGCATCCTCCGTCGTCTTCTGCACCAATTCCTGCTGCCTCTTGGCAGTGGGGCTCTCCGACCTCCTCACCGGCTGATCTTCCACAACCGGCGGCTCCTCGATGGCCTCTTCTTCTTCTTCTTCTTCTTCTTCCTCTTCTTCTTCCTCTTCCTCTTCCTCTTCCTCTTCCTCTTCTTCTTCCTCTTCTTCTTCCTCTTCTTCTTCTTCTTCTTCTTCTACTTCTTCTTATTCTTCTTCTTCTTCCTCCTCCGACTCGACCTCCCTTGACTAAGGTGTCGGAATCTCCAACGTCTCAACTGCCGGCGAAGGACTGGTCTTCCTCTTCCTCTTCTTCTTCTTCTCCGCGGCCTTCACCGCGGAGACCGTAGCAGCAGCTGTCGTGGCCGACTTCTTCGCCACAACCGACCTGGTCTTGCGCCAGGACTTCGTGGCACCACCAGCATCTGGGCCTGTCCTGGCGTCGCCACCGACCTCAATGTTGGTATCTTTGTCGGCCTCCACCGACGAGTCAGATTCACAAAACTCTAGCAGCCGAGCTGCTGGAGGCTGATATTTGTTCGACCCCAGTTTCCGCTGGTGCTACTCGCCTTCACAAAGAGGTTCTGGGCACCAAAACTGATGCTCACGTTCCTGTAAGCAACCAACAACCAAGAGAGTTAAATGATGTAACAATGGCAAACAAAGTAAACGACCTAAAACAGGTCCCAGTACTCACTGGGTCAGCCGTCCCCTTCAACGAGTGTGCCTTGGGGCACTTCTTGATCTTCACTCTCCCAGAATAAATCTGGGACACCCTGGCCTCCATCTCCTCCTTGGAGACTTTGCAGTTGACTTCACATGTGGGATCCCATTGCCCCCAGTATTCATACGCGGGGTGAACCCGGTCCTTGATCGGCTAAAATCAGCCGCCAGCAAAACGACCTGACGACTGAAGCCCCCGTCACCCCCCGAGATTTCAGGTTCTTGACCAGCTCCAAGATCTCCTTGAGGTCCTCGGTGTCATGGGACGACATCCCTAAGTGCCACTCAAAAATTTTCACTGGCTTGTGGCCAGAACGACGTGGAAGCCCCGACAACTGATCAACAATGTAAAACCACTCCGACCTCCAACCAGAGTTGTCGTTGGGGAGATCGCTATCTATCCACCCTGACTTGAGGCCCGACCTCAAGCGGAACATCACAGCCCCCACTAGCCCCGACCTTTTGCCAGTGCTCTTCACACAAAACAGATGCCTCCACAACAGGAAGTGAGGCGATATCCCCAGATACGCCTCACAAAAATGGAAGAACGTCGGGACTACAGTGATGGAGTTGGGGACGAGGTGTACCAGCTCTAGCTTGTAGTAGTAGAGCAGACCACAGAAGAAATCATCCATGGGAAGGTTGAAGCCGCACTCGAAGTACGACGCGAAGATGACCTGGTCCTTCACGTCCTCGGTCGGGAACTCCTCCCCAACTACCGCCTTCCACTCCACCTCCGCCTTCAGTCGTAGCAGCCCGCGGTCCACCAAGGCCTAGATCTTGGCTTCTGTCATCGTCAACTGCATCCACACAGTGCGTGCGTCCGGAATGGGAGAAGCCTCCACTGCCATTTTGCCACTAGGGTTGGATCTGGATCTAATGGAGCACATGGTCTTGATGCGCATGCGCGGTGGTGCACGGCGCAGGGCGGCGGTGCTAGCGCACGGATGGCCGAAGCCGGCGATGGGATGGAGGCGCGCGCAAGGAAAGCGGTCATAAGGCTACGGGAGCTACAACGGCGTAGCGACAACAACAAGAGGAAGAAGAGGGCGAATAGGGTCAACCTCGACCTGTGTGCATCTATTTATAGGGGGGTCCACCCGATCCGCCCGTTGCGGCTCCTTCCGCTGTACGACGCACACTACAATGGCTATATCCTGACTATTTCGCGAGAAGATCATGCCAGATTGTTCGCCGGACGAGCAAGTCACAACCTAAGCTCCGAGTTTAGGTCGTCAGACACACCACTGTCATTAGGTCATCCCGATGATCGCACTTCGATCACCTCAAGGTCGACAAGCCCCCACGTCACATTAATTTAGGTCTTTGACAAATCAATTTGTTAAAACAAGCAAGTACATGACAGAGGAGAGCGAACATTACACGGGTCATCTGAAGGTACACAAGTCGCCTGCGACCTCAATGGATCCAGAATCTGACACAAAAGATAAACATACTACAAGGCCTGGTCTACCCAGAGCAATCCTTGCGACCTACTTCACCGAAGCAGAGCACGTCGCGAGATTGCTCCTAGCACCAGGACCTTGATGGCAGCCTTGCGAGAGACAGCTGTCGGACGGCGCATGTCGTGGAGCATGCTCGGCCCAGACTATTGGAATGTAGGTACGAGCTTGCTCTTCGGTGCGGGATTTCGACCCCGGCAAGCACATGATGCTCACCAGCGACCTCCTGCTGCACCTCTAGCTGGTACAACATCACCTCCAAACTCTACCTAGTACCACGCAGAGACAAGGTACAAAGAGTGGGGGTGCTGCCTACATTCCGCGAGAGTTCTCCTAGCTCCAAGCTTCTACAAACGCAACACTCTACAATCTGGTGGACAAACACATGCCAATGACAAGGTGGGATTACTACTCTGCAGCTTCATAGCTCAACAATGTTCGATGCTGGCCTCCTTCAGCCTCATGGTGCTATTTATAGCCAGAGCCGGGCCTTGGGCAGCTGGTGAAGTGATGACACTGTCACCACGTGGTCTCGGGACATGCAAACATGTGCACAATTTAAAGGCGACAAATTTATTACCCTGTCTCGCGACGTCCTTGTCGCTAGTGCATCAATGATGCCTGAACCCCGCCACAGAGTCACATGGCTACAGTAACCCCCTCGATTCGTGGGCAGTTCGTCATTTTCTGGGTGGCAAGAGAATCTCTGACCACTGTTGAATCGTGACCCTGCAGTCTATGCTACACGACAAAATCTTACCATGTGTCAGAGGGCCTAGCCCCTAACTTCGCCCCATACGACGACGACTCCACGACCTTCCTCTATGACCTGATGACCTTTGTTTGCACCTGCTAGGCTCTTCGTCCTGGTGCACCCGCTATGGCTCTGCACGTAAACAGATATATTCCAATCAGCCTATATTTCTGTTTCCTGAGCAGAATGGTCGTAGGTTAGATTGAAGACCTTTCGGGGTAGGCTTGCCTCGCTGCTCTGCCAGATCCGTCTGGGCGCCTAGAAATAAAAAATACCATGGAGATCAGAAACTTCACATATGTGATTTTGTCGGGCCCCCGTGGTCGGTGTGCCTATTACTGAGGTCGTCGATACCTTAGTGCCATGGCTCTGCTGGATAGCTAGCAGCTATGTTGGTCGTCTACATAGGTCTTGCAATACCTCGGTATGTCAACGACCCTGCCAACCTAGTTGGGCACCCCAGATGTGTGACCTTCCGAGGTCAGTGTGCTCTTGTAAGCCCTACCAGCCTGTTCTGGACACCCAGGATTTTACATCGGGAATGAAGGCCTCTCTGTGGGGTGTGCGCCTGATGGCCCTGCCAAGTGCTTAGGCACTATAGACTTGAGACCTTCCTAAGGTCGGCACACCTCGAGTGGCTCTGCTAAACTCCTTGCAGCAATGTAGGATATCTGGGTGTCTCTACACCACACGTTCAAGATCAACAGATTTTTGGCTTCCTCGACGAACGACCTCAGACATTGCAACTTCAGCTATGACATCGTCGACGACTTCTCCATGCAACACACCTTTCAAGATCCTGCTGGGTATCCTCGGGTACTGGACATCATCAACTTGAGTCCTCTTTGAGGTCGGCATGCCTACAAGGCCTCCTTGAGGTTGGCTCTGCTAGACTCCTTCGCAGCTATGCTAGGAGATCTGGGTGTCTCTACACTTCGTTTGATCAAGACCATGACTCAGTTTTCTTCTCTTTTTTGAGCATCAAACCAGCCATGCTGCATACTTCAATGCTCAGGGACCACTCTACGAGTGCGTCTTCGACGCCCTCTTGTTTTCCTCGTCGTACCGACCTGTCGGGAAACCTGTTTCCCATCACATCGGCACTCGACCTACTTTTTCTTCTTCTTTTTTGGATCACAATGCCAGCCATCCTGCCCACCATGATGCTCGGATACTACTCTATGAGTGCATCTTCAATGCCCTCTGATTTTTTTCATCGTCGTTTCGATCTATTGGAAGTATGCTTCCTATAGGTCGTCACTCGACCTCTCTTCGTTCGGCAAGACTACAAACAGGTCGGCTCTAAGCTGAACTTTTTCTTTTTTTCTTTTGGACCGACATGCATGCTATTCGACCTGTCGATAGCTCTATGACTTCGTCATGACCTCTCTAAGGTCGCTGCGCCTACACCTCGCTCGGGGGCTTGTGAGACATGGGTACCCCTGGGTCCCCACCGACCAGGCTCACAGTCGTCCCCGACAAGCGGGTTCGGCCTACCAGAAGACCCGCCGACCTGTCAGTGGGCCCAAACGACCTAGTTGGCAGCCCATACGACCTCCTGAAGACCTTCTAGAAGATTCCCAGACGACCTAATCCAGAATTACCTCAAGACTTAGCGTACAAGGCAAGACCTCAGTGGATTTTGACCAAAGCATATCGACAGGATATGGCAAGCGATGTAATCAACTAGACTTAGGTCTCCTGGTCATAACCGACCAGGAGTCTGGGAACCGACCTCATATGCTGGCCTATATAAGGCGAACGAGGCGACCCTTGTACCGATCACGCAATCGTCAAGCAATCTACACCAATAACTGGACGTAGGGTTTTACTCTCTAGAGGCCCGAACCAGTATAAACTCGCCATGTTCTCTCTGTTCCACATACTCGTGTGCGACCTTCGAGTTCTTAACCTTAGATTCCACCCTGCTGAACAACTAAACCACTGGGATTAGCACCCCTGTGGGCTGTCTAGATCTCACCATCTGACAATTATGTTCTTCGCGAACATGACAATTATGGAGTAGATGTAGTAGAACACGAATCCGTTTGTATGACTAGCCTAGTTTGATCCAGTTAGATCATGTGTTTGTGTTGTATGAAGTTCGAGTTCGAGCTACGGTACTCGGTATAAGTGGACAATTATAAAATCATGGTTAATTCACCAGAGGTGTATTTGTGCATAAAAAGGTTATATCCAGAAGTTGGGCACAAAAATATATTTATTTTGAGCTATAAAAATTATTAAGACAGATTCAACATAAATACACGGTAACTTTGTGCAATTGTTTTGTGCAGAGCCTAGAAATGACATTACTCAAAACATATCCAAAATTAGCTTGAGAGCACTTGTAGATTTTGAACTAAAACAAATCTAGGTTGAACTGTTTTCAATTTTTCATGAAGAATCTATTACTTAAAAGTAGGGTCATGCTTTGTGAAAGTTGTAGAGTTATTCCCCAGGAAACCAAAAAAATTGGTTTTGCATTTTTCTGAGTTTTTATGATTTTATACGATTTTTCTAAGATCTGGTCAAAACACACTTAAAAGGAAGAATCTGTTTACGAAGAAGTCCCTGAAACTTTTGTCTATTCACAGATATACCCTCAGTTTGCATAAAAGACCTTGGGAAGAAACTAGACATTGCAATTGTGTCCTCAGCCGGCGGTTGGCTGTATTTCGGCTAGGAGCTCACGGGGGAGGGCTGGGGAATAGTGGGGAAGGGTCCAGGGGCTCACCACGGGTGGATCTTTGGCTGGATACGGGGCAAAAACGACGCCGGAGTGCCAAGCGGCGTCAGCCGCTGGAGTTCCGCTCCGGCGAATAGGACGGCTTGGCCTGAACCACACGCGGCTTGAGGAGCTCTAGGGGTGCAGTAGGAAGGCTACGGAAGGCTGTAGGGGTGACGGTGTGGTCCGGGAGGGGGAGCTCGTCGTGCAGCCTCCAATGGCGAGCGGCGACATAGGCGAGCGACGGCGGAGGAAGTCCCCTGTGCGGAAGGCTCGACCCTCTATTTATAGGTGATGACGACTTCTTCCCTTGGCGACGAAGGCAGCGACGCTGAGCTAGGGGGACCCCGGCGGCACGACGCGGACAGGTGGAGGAGGCCCTAGCGGCACGGCGCAGCCATGGAGCGCGTGGCAGCGACATGGCGTGGTTGAGTTCGGGGACCAAGGGCAGAGGCATGGACAATGGGGTCGCTTGCCCACGTGGCTGCCTCGAGACCTCGGCGTCCGGGCCTTGGCGACAACACCACGTGAGGCGTGGGCGCCGGTCGGCGCACGGGCCAGAGCACGTCGCAACGTTGGTCAGCCAGGTTTGACCGGTCGTAACTTCAAATTTTTGAACGAAACTCAAAATTCCCCAAAAACAAACATTGTAGGTGGGAGTATAGGCTACAACTTTTGTAAAGGATGACATATGGTTCGGTGATTGGTTAGGCTTGGAACATGTCGCGAAAATCAGCATTGGATGGCTCAAATCACTGTTCATTTGGCCTTTGACTGAGTTTTTTAGCTTCGAATGTTCAAAATTCGAAATGCTGCCAATTAGGAAAGTTGTGTCCTAGGATCTAACCTACAACTTTTATATTGGCCAAAAGTTGTATCCTAGGATCTAACCTACAACTTTTATATTGGCCAAAAGTGAAGTGTTTAAGAAATTTTGGGAGAACGCGCCAAAAGTTCTAGAAGTGTGCTATGGACACTAGGGTTTGACTAGCGGTTTGACTCAGGTTTGACCACTAATGAGTGTTGACTTGATTATCAAGTATATTAGCACTAATTAATGGTATTTAAACACCTGGATGTTACAGCCTACCCCCCTTAAAAGGAATCTCGTCCCGAGATTCGGAAATTAAAGACAAAGGTTACTGTTTCTCGATTGAAGAAAACCTGGATACTTGGTGTTGAGAAAATGCTCGGTCTTCCAGGTAGCTTCTTCTTCAGTATGGTGACTCCATTGTATTTTGTACATCTTCACGGTATATCTCTTGGTTTTTCTTTCTTTTTGATCTAGCACTCTCGACAGATGCTTGACTGGAAAATCTGGCTCGATCCAAGCATTCGCTTACATTATTACTTTAGTTTCAGGAACCTTCACACCTTTCTTCAATTGGGTCACGTGAAACACATTGTGCACAGCCGAGAATTGATTCGGAAGTCGGATGCGATAAGCGACTGGTCCGCATACCTCGCTGATCTCGTAAGGGCCAATATAGCGGGGGGCTAATTTCCCTTTGACACCAAATCTCTGTACACCTTTGGTTGGTGACACCTTGAGATATACGTAATCACCCTCTTCATAGTGTCGGGGTGTTCTTCCTTTATCATGATGACTCTTTTGCCTCATTTGGGCTAGCTTCAAATTCTCTCTTATCACCTTCACTTTCTATTCTGTGTCTTTAACTAAATCTGGGCCAAAGAGCGTTCGCTCTCCGACTCATGACCAATTCAAAGGAGTTCGACATCTTCGTCCATAAAGAGCTTCAAATGGTGTCATCTTCAAGTTAGCTTGATAACTGTTGACGGTGTATTTTGGTACACCAAGCATGTTCATTACACTTTGGTTTGGATTTGATTATGAAACTAACCCAGTACTAGGCACACAAATCATATAACAAGTTCATCTATGTGCATGCATTTGGAAGTGTTGTGTTTATGTAGGAAAACATGGACATAAAGGATGGATTCGCAACAAGTTCAAAGGAGCATTTACAGAGTCTTGTTCGTGTTCATGAGCTTGATGAAATCACATCCAATAGTGGCAAGGACCGAAGTGCTACGAAGGAACACCCCCGGGGATTGAAGCGTAAAAGACCGAACTTCATGCGCGGAGAACCTCCATCTTGGACGCGAGGATAACATCGTCAAAATCATGCAAGTGGAGGGGGCAAAGTGCATAATCACCTGAGGACCCACGGGAGCGAAGGAGGCGACCGAACCGGGCCGGGTGGGCTGGGCCGGTCGGCCCAGGCCGGCCGGCCCAGCCCAGTTTCGGCGTCGGTTCGGCCCCCCTTTCCTTGCACCCGAAGGATCTTCAACCCTAAAACCCTGGAGGTGCCGCCATTCGGAGGGAGAGAGCCATTCGCACCAGGAGGCCATCCACAAGCTAGAGAGAGAGGAGGGAGATCTCCGGAGGGAGATCAACCATCTCGAAGGAAGCACCCACAAGTGGAGAAGAAAGAAGACACCGTCGGAAGGGTGACCATGATCAATGGTGCTATGTCTAGCACCTTAATGGGGTAATCTCCTTATTCATCCATGGGTTGTAATCGATCTTGAGATGTAATCGTACTTTGTCAGATTATCTATCTATCATCTTGTGTTGAATATACTTTAATGCTTAAGGTTAGCTACCATGCCGTGAAGGGAGTAGAGTTCCAATGCTTCCTTGGATCCATTCAATACGTCGTGTCCATCATAGGTCTAGTCATGAATACCTTCACGTAGTGATAGTACGAGAGGAGGGAAAGGGCGAAACCATGGTCACAACCCCCGATAGATTAGATTGGTTTTCATGTCTTTAAGCGATTGCATGATCTAGTATCGTAGACCCATGGGCGAGTGTCTCCTATCTTGATTGCTTAAGCATTCTCTCTAGTGTAGTTTAGTTGTTTTCTAGTTTGATCATAGTTAGGGTTTGAGTAGCTAGTGTGTAGAGGTAGATCAAACGCTTGTAATCCCCTTGCTCCGCGGATTGACAAGAACATTGGGAATCCCGTGGTGAAAAAGGTGTGGGTCCATACGCATGCGGATCGTAGAGGGATACGTCTTTTATCTGTTAACAAGCCCTTTTTTCTGGCGCCGTTGCCGGGGAGCAAGCTAGTTTACATCGTTTGATTTGCATCTAACTTAGTTTTATATTTAGCTTATCTTTTGTTTGCTATATCTAACACATATTATCTAGAAGACCACTTATTGTCTAGATGGCGTTCGTCAATCAACCCGTGGAAGAACTGGAGAAATCACTAAGGGATTATGGTAGCCCTCGATGAGAAGACATAAGAGTACAAGAGTCGAATTCGAAGCTCGAAGCGACCAAGTATGAAATTAAATCCAAGATCATCGAGATGGTGGCGGCAAACCCATTTGAAGGGATGGTTACGGAGAACCCATATAGACATATAAGGCATTTCACAACGCTATGCAACATGGTGTGTCAAGAAGGAGTTCCCGATGAATGGTTCAAATGGAATCTCTTTCCCTACTCACTTGCTGGTGAAGCAAAGACATGGTACTCGTTTGCGTCCTTTGAAGTTGAAGGCAATTGGAATAAGTTGACAAAGAAGTTTTGCGAGAAGTTCTTTCCAATTAGCAAGGTTCAATATCTAAGGAGGCAAGTGATCACTTTCACGCAAGGAGAAGAGGAAGGGATAGACCAAGCTTGGAATAGGTTTAATGAGTTGATCGAAAAAAGAACAAGACTCGGCTTCTCCGGTGACGTACTCTTGCATACATTTTTCTTTTCCCTAACCCCTAGTTGCATGCAACACATCCAATTGTGTGCAGGTGGGGATCTCGTGGAGAAAACACTTACGGAAGCCGCTCAACTTCTACAAAAAATTAGTAAAGCGGCTGCCATGCGAAGAGATTGGGAAACAAGACTTGCGAAAGAGCCGGAATATAATTCAAGGAAGAAGAAGTGTGCTGAATTTTCTAAAGAGGCAATCCCGAAAGTCACAAAAGAGGAGCCAATCCCGGAAAAGTTTGAACAAGAACACATCAAGTCAAGAACTACCCCGAGCGTTGACTTCGTCGTACTAAATGAGACAAACAAGAGAAGCATGTCAAGCGCGAAGCCACTAAGGGAGTTCGAACCAATGGATTGGGTTCCTATCGATTACGGAGAAGTATTCGACAAGAGAAGACCGTTCCCTAATCAAAAGGGGATGGCAAGAGCATTGGAAGTGGATTTCCCACCGAAGAAGAAAGCGGAAGATTCATACAACCTTGAAACCACTAGAGAGATCTTTCAAAAGCTCTTTGGAGATGATGAAGTGGATCCGGAACACATAGCCGAGGTGAAGAGAATCATGGGGATCAAGCCCAAAGCATCACCATACGCTCGCCTCGCTGAAGTTTACGCGATAGGATCCGAAGAAGAAGAGAAGATGGCACCACACTTGAGTTGCGAGATCAACGGAGTTAAATACAAGGCTTTATGCGACATCGGAGCCCAAGTAAGTGTCCTATCTTCTAAAATTTACGATAAAGTTCAAGACCACAACCTAGACTTAGCTCCAACATCAACAAAATTAATTATGGGAGATGGTAGAACTATTAAACCTCTAGGTATTGCTTGCAACATGAAAGTAAAAATCTCTGGAAAATGTATACCAACCGATTTCTTTGTTATTGATGCTTACCATAGTAATCATGATCACATAATCCTAGGTAGACCCTTTCTTAAGTTGGTTGATGCCGTGTTGGATGTCGGAGAAGGCAAAGTAACAATGAACCTTAATGGAACAAAGTACACATATAACTTTCTTCGCGTTTCTAAACACCCTACACCCTTTCCCCCCGAAGAAGAAGTAGAGGAGGTAGATAGTCTTTATTTTGTTGAAACCCTTAGAGACCCACTGCAAATAGCGATGGAAAATCAAATTAGTAATCGACAAGATGAAGAACTAGAAGAAGCAACAAAAGGCTTAGAACCACATGATGGAAGCGTGGAGGAAGAAAAATTCGAGGACATAGGAGAAATTAAACCCGAGGAGCCACAAGTGCCCGAGGTAGACCTTAAACCTTTGCCCAAAGGATTATCGTATGAATTTTTGGGCCTAGACAAGACTTATCCAGTCATTGTGAGCGACGAGTTGAGTCCCGAAGAAAATGAGAAGTTGCTGATTTTATTAAAAAACATAGGAAGGTGATTGGATATTCGATTAATGATCTCAAAGGTATTAGCCCAGCCTTTTGCACTCATCGTATACCAATGGAAGACCAATGTAAGCCCGTAGTGGACCACCAAAGGAGGCTAACTCATGCCATACGAGAGGTAGTAAAGAAAGAGGTCATCAAGCTACATGATGCTGGAATCATCTACCCGGTTCCGCATAGCGAGTGGGTGAGCCCGGTACATTGTGTACCAAAGAAAGGAAGTTTAACTGTGGTGAAGAATGATAAGAACGAGTTGATACCACAAAGAACCGTGACCGGGTGGCGGATGTGTATCAATTATCGTAAGCTTAACAAAGCGACGAAGAAAGATCACTTCCCCCTACCGTTCATTGACGAGATGCTTGAGAGATTAGCGAACCACGCTTATAATCTCAATGATTTTCTTGTCAGAAGCCTCTGAATAGTGTAATGAGTCGAAGACCCCCATAGTTCCCAACTTCGGACACATGTGAAAGCAAATGAAATGATCGCTACATAAAACTAAAATAATTAATATAAATAGACTAAAAAATGAAGGCAAATGATGAAATAGTTATTTAAAGGATCTTACTCAAAATTGTAAGCACACTTGATAGAATCCTTATGTTGGTTCCTCATTACCCTTGAAATGTATATAGCAACCTCATGAAGTTTAGCTTTCTCATAACCCTTTGTTAATTCTTCTTTCTCTTTTGGTGTCTTTGCTTCTTCATCAATTTGCTTTCTTAGATGATCCGACATTATCAACGTGTGTTGTGGCTTGCTTACTTGTTGCGGGTCAATATATGCTACCTTCCACCTCTCATTTGTCTTCCTTTCATCCAACGCTTACATCCTGCAAAAAAAGGTTACTTATGATGGTAATAACAATACATATGGAATTGAATAGATTTGGATGTCGTATAGGGATGTTGACTTACATGAACCAAATGGTGATGAGATTGATGTCAAGTTTGTCACGACGGAACATCACATGCAAATCGGGAAAATCGATTGCAACCTTCCGTTCTAAAGAGCTACTGAAAACCCATTTCGGGACATTGGCGGTGATAGTGTGAATGCCTTGCTTCATGGTGTGCATGATCCATCCATGCAGCCTCATCAATTCTGATGGCCCTTCATTCAGTTGCCACCTAAACAAGAATGGTTTGCCATGCTCATACTTGTCGAGCACCTTATCCGACAAAAACATACTTATGTGCTCCTCCTTTTGTGTTTGAAAAGTGGTGCGGGTTAAAGATTTTTCACTTGGTACCTTCTTGAGTACTTGAACATTAGGTGATTCTTTACCAAATGTTGGAGCCGTTTAGGTTTATTCTTCAGGACTTTCAAGAACAAGTCAACATCAGATGATTTCGTCTTTGGTTCATATGAGTTTATCATCCAGTGTATTGTTGGTGTATTGGTTGCTGGACATGGCGGAGGAGATGGTGGTCATGGAACAGATTTCGGTGATGATGCCCCTTCATCGAGAGTTTGTTGGACAGGTGATTTGTTCCCATTGTTACCTCCCTGCTCCCCACCCATTGTAGGTTGTTCCGTGTTCTCGACATCTTCTTGGAGGGGTGCTTGTGGCATGTTGTGTCATTATTGTTACCTCCCTGCTCCCGACCCATCGTAGGTTGTTCTGTGTTTCCCGACATCTGCTTGGAGGGGTGCTTGTGGCATGTTGTTGTCGTTATTGTTAACTCCCTGCTCCCCACCCATCATAGGTTGTTCCATGTTCCCGACATCTGCAACATCTTGGAAGGTCATGTTGGTGTCATTGTTACCTCCATGTTCCCCACCCATCGTGTACTCGACCATTGCAGCATCTGAATCATGGGGGTACTCGTTCTTTGCTAGGTTGCAAGGGACTTGGTGATGCATTAAGTATGATATCTCGACGATGCCACAGTATGTATTGGTTCCTCGCATCACCGAGAAGCTCGATCCCATCCTCAGTAGGGATATCAATCTCACAAGACTCATCAGAAACCAAAACAACTTGAACCCATGCGTACTCTGGTGGTGGTGGACTTGGAAACACATGACCCGTTAGTGCCATGGTTGTCCCAACTTCTCGAAACTTATCTATTTTCTTCTATATGGAATAACCAACTTGCATGGTGTATCCTCTACATTGTCATCCACAGGATGCTTCGTGTTAGCAATAGAACCAACACTACTTGGAGTCGGGATGGCTCCGATCTGGGCAAGCATCAAGTTAGGAGGGACCTATCTAGAACCACCGGATATTACATTCTCTGCACTAGGCCCAACAGAAACTTGTTGTATGAAGAAACCTATCAACTCTTGGCGATTTCTCTCATCTTGTCTTCAAGCTGCTTCTTATAACGATCCTGCTTCTTATAACTTGATCGGTGTTCACGAAATGCTTTACCCCAAGGCAAGGTAGAAGAAATCCCTCGAACACGACCAGAGTGCTCAGGTGTTCCGATCGCGGCGGTTAGCATATCTTTCTCCCTGTCGGGCATGAAAAGACCATTCTTTTGCATTTCCGCAAGTCCTTCGAGCTTCTGATAAATTTGTTCTGTTGTGGGCTTATGGAATGAAATAGTGCCGTCAGGTGCTATAGCGGGAACTCGAGCATGGATCCAATTCCTGCTACGCTCATCCATGCCTTCAAACAAAGCTGGTAAACCAGCTACCCTCCTTTCTTCTTCCTCCTTCCTCCATTTTGCCATTTTGGCAGCATATCCTCCCGAACTCAAGTGATGGGGGTTCTCAGCAGCTTTCATAGCCTTCTCCTTTTGTTGGACACTTAGAGCTACTGCTTCTGCCGTCTTCTTTTGTTCTACGAATTCTTCCTAGAGTGCTAGCGAAATGTTACCATAGACATCCCTAGCATCCTTGCCTTTCTGGACAAATTCAGTATTAAGTGTAGACCTCCAATTCCTAAGAGCTCTTCCACAGAGGCCCTCAGCAAAAGTTCTACCTGCATTTTCTGTCCCTTCCGGATAAACAAACTTTTCCTTCACTTTGGCCCATAATACATCCTTCATAGCCTTAGGCATTGTCTTCCAATTACAAGTTGTGATCCAAGACCCCAATTGGTCTCTGACAATTGCACTGACGATGTTCCGAAATCTAGCAGCTATACCCTTAGGTTCGACGGGCTCACCTTTGTCACCCAACTATTCTAACACAAGTTGTCCTCTTTCAGGGATCTTGTTTCTTCTTCTATGACCACGTTTCCTTTTTAGGTTACTAGAAGTAGTATTACCCGAAGGTTGTGATGCTGAAATGACTTCTGCCTCTTGGGCAAGACTGTTAGATGCTCTACGATGTCGTGGTGGGGATCGCTCATCGTTCTACACATAAAACATTAATTAAAATATATCTTAATTTCAAAAACAAACATTAATTTGAGTGAATGTCCATGCAGACCTAATTATCGCTTGGTTCGTAATCAATATCATCATCTTCGGGACACCGACGAGGTCGTGGTTCGCTTGGTTCGTACTCAGAGGGAGTTTCATAGTCTTCAATTATAGCACTATCACTGGAATCCTCGTCACCGGATTCTTCACAACTAACATTTGGTCATAGATAATTTACAATTCTTCCATATTTTTTACAATTCATCATAGGTAATTGTTTTTACAATAAAACTAATTAAATTAAATCCATAGTCCATTTTGATGGAGGAGTTGTAAATGGAGGGGCACTCCTGGAGGACGGAGGGGTGGTCGGAGAGGCGGCGGCACTCGGGGAGGACGGTGGCGGCGCTCGGTGGGAAATTTTGGCAGCCTGACGGTATCGTTTCGTTTCACGCCGAGACTTAGAAAATTTTCAGAGTGCAGCTGCTAGATATAAAGGGAAGCAACACTGGTGAGCCACATTACACAACCGCCAGCGGTGAACATTAGCGCAGGCGGGCGTCTTAAGAGCCCACCAGTGGTGAGAATCCCCGCTGGCGGTTATCATAAGCGCCCGCCAGCACTGTGGTTTGCCATAATTTGAACTAAACTTTTCAAATAGGAACATTTAACGAGGAGAAAACACCTCCTATACTTAAATTAATATATTTTCGGAGAATTTTTAAAGTTTCACAGAATTTTAAACATTTTTAGGCCAGAATTTCAATTTTTTAGATTTTGGCAAACCACTGTGCTGGCGGTTGACTTATAATAACCGCCAGGGTGAGTATCACCGCTGGCAGGCCCTTAAGACGCCCGCCAGCATAATGTTTTTCCATAATTTGCAAATTTTGAAACCATGGCTTAAATTGTTCAAATTTCATTGAAACTTCCCAAAGTATCTTAAAATATTTGAATATAATTATAGGAGGTGTCTCTTGTAAAAGAAGTCCTAGTTTGAAAAGGTTAGTTCAAATGGGACTCTAGGGTCATACACCTAATGAGTTATAGGTTGTTTGACCCTAGAGTCTCATTTGAACTAACCTTTTCAAATGCAAACCTTTCCTTATGACAAAACACCTCCTATACATAAATTCAAATATTTTATGATAATTTTTGGAAGTTTCAAAGAATTTTGAACATTTTTAGGCCAGGATTTCAAATTTTCAGATTTTGGCAAACCACTGTGCTGGCGTTGACTTATGATAACCGCCAGCGGTGAGTCTCACCGCTGGCGGGATCTTAAGACGCCCGCCAGCATAGTGTTTTCCATAATTTGCAAAATTTGAAACCATGGCTTAAATTGTTCAAATTTCATTGAAACTTCCTAAAGTATCATAAAATATTTGAATTTAAGTATAGGAGGAGGGTCTCATTTCATCGAAACATCCAAAACTCTCCTAAATTGATTGAAAGACTTACAACAACACTAATTATATAAAGTCTTACAAGTGATACATCAAGCCCGACTAATAAGAAGTGCAAGCTTATCCTTTAACAATTCTCCCTTCATAGTCTGTACGTAACCATGGCTTCTACGATTTAGGAATGCTGGCTTCAATTTTTTTATTCCTTTCTCATGATCTTTGAACAAGACTAGTTTCTTAAATTGATTATAATCCTCAACATAAATTACACCTTCTACTTCTAGAATTCTTTGCTTTCCGGAGACGACAACGTGCATCTTCACATTCATAGGATCAGCTATGTAGAAAACTTGTGCAACACACTCGGCGAGTACCCATGGATCATCTTTGTAACCAACATTGGCAAGGTCTACAAGTGTCAACCCATAATTGTCATCTGTGATGCCATTCGGGTGTTTGACCCATTGTCACCGAAACGCAGGGAACCTAATATTCACTCCATAGTCAAGTTTCCATATTTCCTCTATGAACCTGTAGTAAGTGATGTTGTTTCCGGATTTATCAATCGCATCTATGCGAACACCACTATTTTGATATGTGACACTCTTGTTGTCTTTTGCCTTCGTATAGTAGGTGTACCATTAATTTCATATGCTTGCCATGATGGCACATTGCTTGATGGACCAGCCGCCAACTTGGTCAACGTTGTGTCGTCTATGGAATTTCCTTGAAATAGATGCCCATGTTCCTTTAACCATGATGGGAAACGACGCTTTTTCTCTTTGATGACCCAATCCTCGGCCTAACTATCATTTTCTTCACAAATCTCATTTTCGTGTTGCACGATAAATGTCTCCACTATTGCAAGTTGTTGTACAACACTAGCATGTGCTTTATCCAGTTGTTGGTTGTCCTCGTCAATGAATCTTTTCCTTCCAATGGTCCCTTTCCCTGACAATCTGCCTTCGTGTCGAGATTCCGGTAAACTGATCGCTCTCTTATCTTTTATGTAGTATATGGAACAATTAACACTCTCTTCTGTATGGTAGCTCTCAATCATGCTTCCCTCTGGAAATGCCTTGTTTCTCATGTATCCATTGAGAATCAACATGAACCATTCATACATCCACATCTGATGAAAGTACATAGGTCCTAGTTCAGTAATTTGCTCGACCATGTGGATCATTAGATATTCCATGATATCAAAAAATGATTGAAGGAAGCACATCTCCAGTTGGGCTTGACTTTCTGACATAAACAGTTGAAGCCTTGCCAACTCTACACAATCTACCACTTTCTGCGAAATGACGTTGAAAAAGTAGCACATCCTTGTGATGACCATCTTAAGGAATACTGGTTTGACAGCTCGGATCGCAATCGCGAGAAAAACAGTAATCATCACATGACAATCATGAGAGTTACAACCAGTAAGCGTCATGTCCTTCAACGAGACCAATGATCGGATGTTGGATGAGAATCTGGTTGGCACTTTCAGCCCACACAAGAATTTGCAGATAGCCAACCTCTCATGTTGTGTTAACTTGTAGCTAGTAGGTGAAGGTACTCCTTACCATTAGGACGTGGTTGTGAGTGGAGTTATTGCCTAATTTTTAGGTCAACAAGATCCTTATGTGACTTTAGTCTGTCCTTTACCTTTCCTGTTAAGCCTAAGAATCCCATTGTGCTTCCAAACACATTCTTCTGAAGATGCATCCCATCGATGGCATGATGCACTGCCAAATCTTCCCAATATGGCAAGTACTTATAAAATATAGACATCTTCTTGAAAGGCATGTCAATGTTTTCTGTAGTTTCAGCCTCCTTTCTTCCCCTCTTTGAATTATCATCAACATCACATTTTGACTTCTTATCAAGTTTGAACTTGATCTTGTAGAACATTTCAAATACGGTTCTATTGGTGGCCAGTTGTGGGGCAAAAGAGTCTTTCTCAATCTTTCCATCAAAAGAGTCTGCCATCTTACGGTACTTGTGAGTCCTTATTAGCCAGCGTCCGTACCCCATATACACTATCTTCTGAGATCCTTTCAGGTACACAAATATTGTACCATTCAAACAAACTACACAACCTAGTTTTCATTTTTTCTGACCAGACAAAGAAAATAGGGCAGGGTAATCATTAATGGTAACAAATATAATTGCCTTAAGTGTGAATGTCTCCCTTGTGTACTCATCCCACATCTCGACCCCATGTTTCCAAAACCTCTCCATTTCTTCCATCAATGGCTCCAGGAAGACATATATATCGATACCAGGTTGCTTCGGTCCTTGGATTAGAATGGTAAGCAAATGGAACTTTCTCTTGTGACATAGCCAGGGGGGTTGTATATGGTCATCAATATTGGGCATGTGATGTGTGTGCTGCTTCTTTCACCAAATGGATTCATGCCATCTGTACTTAACGCGAACCTTATATTTCTTTTTTCTTCACTAAACACTTTGTGCTTGGAATCAAAGGCCCGGCACTACCGAGCATTAGAAGGATGTCGAAGCTTCCCATCAGACTTCTATGGGCGATCTGCGTGCCAAGTCATTAGTTCAACGGTCTTTGGGTTCGAGAACTCTCGCTTCAGACGATCCTCCACCGGCAAGTACTGTCGGTGTTTTAGACCAGCAACCTACCAAGGGGAGTACCCGAGGTAGATGAATATGGCCTCGCTGAGATCGGTAACTCGAAGGAAGAGTCACGTGGCACACAATTTAGATAGGTTCGGGCTGCGAGGTGCGTAATACCCTACGTCCTGTATACTGCGTAGCTCTGGATTGATTGGATGTGATTACAAGATGATGCGTAATCTGAGAGAGAAGGGTCCCTGCCTCGCCTTATATAGCTCGGGAGGCAGGGTTACAGGTCGGCTTAGGGAGAGAGTACTAGTCGTGTACGTCTAGGAGTCCTCTACACAGTACATGGTATGTATAGCTTCCTATCCGAGTACTTCTCCACCGTAGTCTTTGCGCCTCACGCCATCAGGTACCGTGCGGCACAAGTCGGGTAGTCCCAGGGGCCCACCAGGTAGTCAGTCCTGGTACCCACCGAGGTAGTGGGCCCAGGGAGGTCCATACGACAAGCCCCCGAGTACTTTGTAGTCGAGCAGGATAGCTTCGAGTAATCTTGACGGCCTTGACGAGTAGTCCTCAAGCGTCCCCGAGTACTACAAGCCAAAAGTCCTCAAGAATATTTGAAGTATCCCGAGGCTGGAAGGTACTCCAGCTGATATTTGAGTAATCCTGAAGTCTTCTCGAGTAGTCCCAAGCGTCCTCGAGTGCTGCTCTTGAAGGTCTTCAACAATACCCGTGTTGTCTTGAAGCCGAAGTTGATATGGAAGTGCGATTGCAAAATCGCACTCCATATGGAGTAGCCCCCGAGCCTTAGGTTGAGTTGTAGACTCTGGCTGAGGCTCCATCTGAAGTTCTGTCAAGATTATCCCGCAAAATCTGGAGAGAAAAGACCGAAGGACACGTGGCACGGAGCCCCCGAGCCTTGAGTCGAGTACTTCCTCTCGAATTGAAGGGTCATCTTGTATGTAGAATGTGTCCTGAGTTGCTCTTAAATCCATCGAGACTACTAGAAGTTGAAGGGTCAGGCGCTGCCGCTGAGTCAGCCGTCTTGAGACTTATCCGTCTGGCCGTAGAGGAGCCGCCCGTTGACTTATAAATAGAAGCCAAAACCCTTACGGTTTTTCACCTCACGCACTTTCAGCCATTCCAAACAGATCTTGCCTAGAATCCACCGCTAGTGCACACTGCCACCTCAGTGCGGATCGCAGATCCAAGCGCGCCGCCACCAGAAGCAACTGCCGTAGCCCCCAAGCGAATGCGAGTGAAAACTCAGTGCACTTGGAGAATGAAGCCCTCGCAGTCCAAGAGCTTGAACACTGCCGGTGGGAAGAAGAGATCCCGGGAAGAAGCCGCCGGATCCGCCGCAGGGTCATTGCCGCCGATGTCTCCGCCACGCCTAAATCCCAACCAAGAGTGGAAGAAGTCGAAGGCGAAGACTGAAGATCTTCTTGCGCTGCTGAACAGTGGATTTCTTCAGGAGAAGGAAGTTGATATGTGGCGCGCTGGCGCAGGAGATCCGTACCCCATGGAGAAGAATCCAGATGAGATCCCGATGTTCACGCGGTTCGCGGAACGCGGGTTGGCTCTCCCAGCGAGCAATTTCTTCAAGGGGCTCTTAGAGTACTACGGCATCAAGTACCTCAACATCAACCCCAACGGTATCTTCCACACCTCTGTTTTCGTCCACTTTTGTGAAGCCTTCTTGGGGATCAAACCCCACTGGGTACTCTTCCGGAAGTTTTTTCGAGTGAAGCCCCAGCCAAGTGCCAACAACCCCTGAGTAGTTGGAGGAGCCAGCATCCAGATGCACGAGGACGCTGCAGAGTAGTACCTTTCGTACAAGTTGATCGACTCCAACCAAGATTGGAAGTCGAAGTGGTTCTACATCACCAACCACCACCCGGAGCTGCCGAAGCCCAGCGGGAAGTAGCCAAAGCACCGGCCCTGGTGGAACTCCGAGCCAACGATACAGGAGGGTATCCAGCTACCCGAGCTGCTGGCAAAAATCAAGGCTTTAAGAGAAGCCGGGCTGAGGGCCGAGCATGTGGCCTTCAGCTTCATGAAGAGGAGGGTGCAGCCGCTGATGGCTCGCGACACCCTGGGCTATCAGTACACCAGTGACGGCGACTCGTAACGGATGCCCGGTGATGAAATCGACGACGACGACATCGTCGACAGGCTGGGGAGAATCTTCAAGGACATGCCGGCGTACACGCCTTGCCCCGTGCCCGAGAACTCCGCCGCGCGTCCACCGAATGAGGTCAGTAGCCGTACTTAGTGGCGAGTACTGATTATGTAGTAGTCTTGCTCATCCAATGTGCTTCTTGCAGGATGACATAGTGAAGTTTGTCTCCGAGCCGGCGTCACCTCCTCGACCTGTCGAAATCCCAGATGAAGGGAAGGGCAAGGCCAAGGACCGCCGCAAAGTCAGTGAAGGATACGACACTGTTGTCGTCGAAGACACATCAGACGAGGATGACGAGGAGACACTTCAAGAGCGGTTCCAGCTGTGGCCAAGATTCAGCCGCCCTGGACTGCTCAATGTCTGTCCCTCTCATTCAGGATCCTCCAACTAGCTTGGAGGCTAGTTTGCCTGCGCCACCAAGGAAGCCGCGCAACGTGGCCCGTAAGCACGTGGCCAAGAAGCTTAAGGTCACGGAGACCACATCCCAAGAGGTAAGCTCCTTGAGTAGGGTAGTCGAGTACTTATGTCCCGATGTTGTGTATGCTGACGACAAAATTCTGTTGCTTGCAGGAGATTCCACCTTCCGACCTCGTAGACCAAGGGGACAAAGGCGACTGGGATACGGTGGGAGAGCCGGCTGGAGCCAGCGGCAGCCCAGCCCCCACCGTAGAAGAACTCGTGGCGCAACTGACACACCAGACCCCGATTCTTTGAGGGGAGTACGAACGGTCGTGGGCGTTGGCCGAAGAGCCAACGGCTACTGAGGCCCAAGAAGAGGCGCCTGCTAAAGCTGGACTGGTCGACATCGCCAGCATCCTTAGCGCCCCAACCGTGACAGTAGTCCGGTCGAGCCTGTAAGTGAAGATCTTTCCCGAGTAGTACATTTGGTTTGGTAGTCGTACTTGGTTGACAACCAGTTGCGTACTCTGCAGGAAATCCACGGACTTGACCTGGGATGGGGATGAACCCAGCGCAGCTGTGGCTGAAGAGGAATCCGCGCCAGCCGCTGAGGAGTCTGCTCCTGCCCCTCAAGAAGAGTCCGAGGCGCCGGCCGTGGAGGCTATGTTGCTAGAGGCCAGCGTTGTAGAAGGTAAGTACACTGCACAAGCACAGTGACCGCAAGGAGTAGTCGTAACCGCCAAGGGTGACTAATCCAGTTGTCTTCTGTTGACAGGGGCCGAAGCCGAAGGAATTACCATCCCGAGGCGGTGCCCATTGAAGGATTGGCGCCGAAGACCCAAGGAGCCGCCGGAGCAGCCCCCGAGCTGGTGGAGGTAGCCAGCGGAGAAGCCCCCGCGACCGCCGAAGAGGAGTGCGATGATATACTGCCAGAGTCAACCCTAGAAGTAGTCGTCCGTTCGTCGGAGATCCAGAATGCAGAGCCAATCCACTCGGCGCCGATGTCTGGAGCCGCCACGACTAGTCGTGGTGGGGTTGAAATCCTGGCAGACGACCTTGTCGACCCGGCGGCGGTAGCACGTCACTTGGAGGCGATGCACCAGGCTGAGCAATGGATGAAGGTGAGTTGTCGATGCCCCTGAATAGTCAATCTGCCGTAGATGCTAAGCACCCAGGTGACAGTTGTTGTCTGCTGCAAGATGTCGTGGAGAGATCCTGACAGAAATCTGATATGCTCCAAGGATACGGCGACACAGTGCTCCGGGCGGAGGCCTTGGAGGAACAACTCGTGAAGGCCCGGAAGCACTCCTCCATGCTCCAGTCGAAACTTGACGGTGCCTTCGCCCAATATCACAACGAAGTCCAGGATATGCAGGCGAAAAGCGACGAGTTGGTGCGGAAGAACAAGTCGCTCCACAACAAGAATAAGGGTACGTGTTGTCTTGCCGAGTACTTATTGGAAGTACCTTGCAGTAGTCTGACCCGCTTTGCTTGTTGATTGCAGAGCTTGAGACCCGTGTCGAGCAGCTGAGAGCTTCAGAAGTCGACATGAAGAACCTCTTCTACCGGGAGAAGGAGGCCCGTGAGGTACTTGAATATGACTATAAGTAGTTGGCTTACGAGTGTGATAAGCACATGGAGCTTCGAATTGCCTCGGATCGTGACCTCGTCAACTGCTACAAATATCTGCAGAAGCTGAACGAGGACTGCGAGAAGTTGCGGGCCCAGATGAAGGAACTCGACAAAGCCGCACTTCCCATTGTGAGGCTACTAGTGCCTCACCCGGGCGGGCCGAAGATAGCTCCCTTGGTGGACCGGCTGAGAGAGGCTCCCAGTCGTTTGGCGGCGTACATCAAGCACTTGGCGAAGTCGATCCCCAATCAGATCTTGGCATACATGAAGTCATACTTTTCGAAGGCTCCAGTGGATGTAGTCGCCAGTGGACTAGCGCCAACTGCACGGACGAGCAGTACCCGAGCTCTTGGAGCAAATGGCGCCAATTGCTGAGCAGGTCACCGAGAAGCTTAACCTTCAGTAGTCTTTTAGGGTTAGCTTGTAGAAGTAATTGTATAAACAGAGTTGTATTGAACTTGTTTAAGTATGAAATGAGAAAAATTCTCAGAAACGAGTACTCGTTGTCGCAGGGTGTGTATGCTGAGTTCTCATTGTGGAGTTGTCACGAGTAGTCGTACTCACCAGTAGACCCGTTGAGGGAAGAGCAGTAAATCCGTTGATAGATAATCAAACTTTATTACTGATAGAGATACACCTAGATGGCCAAGGCCATTTTACAAGAGTAGTTGCCAGGACCCAGAGGCCGCCTACGGCTAAGTGGTGCTAGGGCGTGTAGCCGCTTACAGCAGTAGATCCGTTTGTAGCGTGTAGGCTGGATTTGGGGGTACATGGTCTCTTAGTAGACCGCTGCTGGAGTCCTTTGTCGCTCGGAGCAGCCCAAGATCCATTAGTAGCCGTTGACGCTGGATCTTGGAGTAGAGTAGTCCGGAGACTAGTGCCTGGACCCGGAGGCCGCTTACAGCGAAGGGGTTTTGGAGGAGTCGTGTAGACTTGAGCCCCCAGGGTAGTCAATAGACTAGGCGTAGAATCGACAGAGCTAGTCGATATTCCACGAGTTGTTGACGTCTTCGCCTTCGAGCGTCTGGAGGCGATATGAGCCCGGTCCGGTCACCTTTGCAACTGTGAAGGGACCTTCCCAGAGCGAGCTGAGCTTGTGTAGTCCTTCCGTGTTCTGGATGCGACGGAGGACAAGATCACCAATGTTGAAGGAGCGTTCCTTGACGTTGCGATCGTGGTAGCGTCGGATACCCTCGAGGTACCTCGCTGATTGGACGAGGGTGGGACAGCGGGCTTCTTCGAGTCCATCGATGTCAACTCGTCTGCTGTCTTCAGATATGCCTTCGTCGTATTGCTCTACTACTGGTGAGTCCCACATGACATCAGCATGGAGGATTGCTTTGGAGCCGTAGACCAGGAAGTATGGCGATTGTGCCGTTGGCTTGGAGGGTTGAGTGCGTAGCCCCCAGAGTGCATTGGGTAGTTCCTTGATCCACTTGCCTCCTTTGGTGTTGGCAGCATCATATAGGCGCTTCTTGAGAGCGTCGAGCACCATCCCATTGGCATGCTCGACATGTCCATTGGGCCGAGGATGGGCAACTGAGACATATCGGACGTCGATCCCGCTGTTCTCGCAGTACACCTAGAACTGGTGATTATTGAAATTGGAGCCCAGGTCTGTGATGATGCGGTGGGGTAGTCCGTAGCGATGTACGAGTTCATCCAGGAAGTCGAGTACTCTGTCGGCCTTGGGGCATGTGACCGGCTTGACCTTGATCCACTTGGTGAACTTGTCGATGGCCACCAATACTCTATTGAATCCACCTGGCACAGTCGGGAGTGGCCCAATCATGTCGAGCCCCTAGCAGGCGAAGGGCCAGGTTGGCGGTATGGTGACTAGCTTTTAGGCCGGGACGTGTTGTTGCTTAGCGAAGTATTGGCACCCTTGGCACCTTTTGACAAGTTCTTCGGCGTCGCCTAGGGCTGTGGGCCAATAGAAAGCTCGTCAGAAGGCCTTGCTGACCAGCGTGCGAGAGGACGCGTGGTTTCCGCAGACGCCTCTGTGGATCTCCTCCAAGAGGCCCTTGCCTTCTTCTCGAGGAACGCACTTCATGAGTACTCCAGATGATGCGCCCCGCCTGTAGAGCTTGTCTCCGACTAGGACGTAGGACTTGGCGCGGCAGATGAGTTGCTCGTCCAAGTTCTTGTCCGAGGGAACTTCTGCTCACGGAGGTAGTCGATGAAGGGTTGCCTCCAGTCCACGTCGATCAACATGACCTCCTGGCCAGCCGGGGGATGTGCTAGATCAGTGGTCGGTGGCGCCAACTCCGGGATGGATGGCGCGTGAAGCTCGTGGACGAAGACACCCACTGGTACTTGAGCGTGAGTAGAACCAAGCTTTGACAGGACGTCCGCTGCAACATTGTTGTCGCGGACGACGTGGTGGAACTCGAGATCGTAGAACTTGTTCTCGAGCTTGCAGACTTCTAGGCAGTAGGCGTCCATGTTCTCCTTGTTGCGGTCCTAGGACTTGTTGACTTTGTTGATGACCACTACGGAGTCGCCATAGACTAGTAGCCGCTTGATGCCCAGTGAAGCCGCGAGGCGGAGCCCGTGTAGCAGAGCTTCATACTCGGCTTCGTTGTTTGAGACCTTCCAGAAGATCTGCAGGATGTACTTGAGTTGTTCGCCCG
The DNA here is from genome assembly GCA_947561735.1 of Cenchrus americanus. NCBI lineage: Eukaryota > Viridiplantae > Streptophyta > Magnoliopsida > Poales > Poaceae > Cenchrus > Cenchrus americanus. The sequence goes on along the minus strand of OX387239.1, from coordinate 140,185,369 downwards.
TTGGAGAGATCAAGAGTACCCCTGCACCTGCGCCTTCGAGCTTGAGCGAGCCGTCGAAGTACATCACCCAGTGCTCTGGGCGCTCAGTTGGAGTAGGTAGCTGATTCTCCTGCCACTCCGCCATGAAGTCGACTAACGCCTGCGACTTGATGGCTGTGCGTGGCTTGAAGTCGATGTTGAGGGCGCCGAGTTCGACAGCCCACTTGGAGATTCTTCCAGTAGCATCTTGGTTCCGTAGGATGTCGCCGAGCGGGTAGTCGGTGACGACGGAGATCGAGTACTCCTGGAAGTAGTGTCGTAGCTTCCGCGAGGTGATGAGCACTTGCGTACGAAGCTTCGTACCGGGCCGATAGCGTGCCTTGGATTACGACGGACCTCACCGACGAAGTAGGCGGTCGGCCCCGGCCCGGGTAGGCGTGGTCGTCTTCCTGCCGCTCGACGACGATGGCAGTACTGGCCACAGGAGTAGTCGCTGCAAGGTAGAGCAGCAGCTGCTCACCTTTGCGAGGGGCCATGAGGACTGGTGGCTTTGATAGGAAGTCCTTGAGATGGGCAAGGGCTTGGTCTGCCTCTGGAGTCCACACGAACTTCTCTTGATGTTTGAGTAGTTTGAAGAAGGGGAGCCCCCATTCTCCAAGCTTCGAGATGAATCTGTTCAGAGCCGCCATGCACCCGGTTAGCTTCTGTACGTCTTTGATGCACGTGTGAGCTTTCATGCTGGTGGTGGTGGAGATCTTATCGGGATTGGCTTCGATGTCGCGGTGGCTGATGATGAAGCCGAGTAGTTTGTCTGACGGTACGCCGAAGACGCACTTGTTCGGGTTGAGCTTCCAGCGGTACTCTCGCAGGGATGCGAAAGTCTCTTCAAGATCGGCAATGAGCGTGTCGGAGTTTCTGGTCTTAACGACCACGTCATCCACATAGGCTTCGACGTTCTTTTTGAGTTACCTCTTGAAACAGGCCTGGATAGCTCGTTGGCAAGTAGCGCCGGCGTTCTTCAACCCGAAGGACATCGTCGTGTAGCAGTACGCGCCAAACGGGGTGATGAACGCGGTCTTCTCCTGGTCTTCTTCCTTGATTGCGATCTGGTGGTACCCGGAGTAGCAGTCGAGGAAGCAGAGCGGTGTCGCGGCCCGCCGTGGAGTCGATGACTTGATCAATCCGCGGCAACCCGAAGGGGTCCTTGGGGCAGTGCTTGTTGAGGTCAGTGTAGTCGACGCACATCCTCCACTCGTTCGAGTTCTTCTTGCGGACGAGGACGGGGTCGGCAAGCCACTCAGAATGGAAAACTTCTCTGATGAAGCCAGCCGCGAGTAGTTTGGCGAGTTCCTTCTTGATGGCGTCCCGTCTGTCGTCGGCGAAGCGGCGGAGGTGTTGTCGCTTCGGGGTAGCTTTAGGGTCGACGTTGAGTGAATTCTCAATCAGCTCCCTGGGCACCCCTGGCATGTCTGCTGGTTTCCACGCGAAGATGTCTCGGTTAGCCCGGAGGAAGTCGATGAGCGCGTCTTCCTATTTCGGGTCGAGGCCCGCCCCGATGGTGGTGGTCTTGCTGCTGTCGCCTGTCCCAAGGTCAATTGCCTTGACTTGAACCTCCTCAGGTGGCTGAGGCTTGTTGGCTTTGTCCGACTTCTCTGGGATGTCGAGTTCACTTGGGGCAAGCTTCTTCGACGCAACGTAGATCTCCATCATTGCGTTGGGTACTTGATTCGTAGCTGCGAGTTCCACAGCTTTTGCGTCGCAGTCGAAGGATATCTTCAAGTCCCCTTGCGGTGAGAGTACACCTGCTGGACTTGGCATCTTGAGTACCAAGTAGGTGTAGTGGGGTACCGCCATGAACTTGGTGATAGCCGGTCTGCCGAGGATGGCATGGTAGGACGTCTCAAAGTCCGCGACTTCGAACTTGACGTACTCGGTATGGTAGTTGTCCCTTGTTTCCCCGAAGGTAACTGGAAGAACCACTAAGCCCAGTGGGCTAGCCGCGTTTCCGGGGACGATGCCGTAGAAAGGCGAGGTGCTCTTAGTGAGCATGTGGTTGATGTCGAGATTGATCTTCTTCAAGGTCTTGGTGAAAAGGACATTGAGCCCGCTTCCACCCTCGATGAGGACCTTGTTGAGTTTGGAGCCCGTGACCAACTGCTTCAGGACGAGTGGGAACCGTCCTGGTTCAGAGAAGCTTGTCCATTGATCCTCGCGGGAGAAGGTAATGGGTACCTCCGACCACCGGAGAGGGGTCGGGACCGCTGGTTAAATGCTCATGACTTCTTGACGAGTGGCTTTCTGAGCCCGTCGGTTGGGTAGTCCGCCAAAGAGGACGTTCACCGTCTTGTCGGGTTCCTGGAAGTCGTCATTGCCTTCGTCGACCTTTTTCTTGCCTTTCTTGACGTGAGGGTGTCGTGGCTCCGGAGTGTCCTTGAGTGCTCGCCGGAGTTGGTAGCACTGCTCGGTGGTGTGGTTGCCGTCCAAATGCCACGGGCACTTCTCCTTCAGCAAGTCCTTGAAGCCGCTGGAGGTCTTCTTCGGGTTGTCTTTCGCAGGGCGCTGGATAGCCATGACGGTGTTGTCTGGCTTGCGCTTGCGATTAGGACCCGAGTAGTTGCTGTTGCGACCACCTTGGTTCCCGTTGTTGTTGTTGTTGTTGTTGTTGTTGTTGTTGTTGTTGTTGTTGTTGTTGTTGTTGTTGTTGTTGTTGTTGTTGTTGTTGTTGTTGTTGTTGTTGCCGCCCGTGTTCTGCTTGCTCTTGCCATGGATGGCGTCGTACTTGGCGTTAGCCTTGTCTTCTTCATCAGCCCAGGAGGTGATCATGTCCTTGAGGTGGGTGATGGAGCTCGGGTGGCGACGACCGAACTCTTCGAAGGTGCGACGGTGGTAGAGACCATCTTGGAGGAGGTCGATGACCTCTTTGTCAGAGACATCGACTACAGTGGCGCGCTTGTCGAAAAAGCGCCACATGTACTTGTGAAGGGTCTCGCCTTATTCCTGCTTGACCATTGCCAGGCCATGCGAGTACCCGAGCGGCCCATAGCGCCCGCGAAGTTGCTGGTGAACTGTTCCTTCAGCTGGTCCCACTTGTCGATCGAGTACTTCTCGAGTGACTCGAGCCATGTAGGGGGGCTTGGTCCAGACAGAAGGGGAAGTAGAGGCACTTCGTGTCGTTGTTGCCACCAGCATTCTCGATGGAGAGGGCGTAGCATCTGAGCCACTGTACTGGATCCTGCTTCGCGTCGTACTTGGTGATCCCCAGAGGCTTGAATTTCTCCAGGAGAAGTAGGTTGCGAAGCCGTGCAGAGAAGGCGGGGAAGCCGTCGTTGTCGCCTGCCGTGGAAGCCTTCTTGCGTCATAGTTCTTCAATTTTCTGGCGGGCGTCGAAGCCGCCACGTGGGCGTGGCTGTTCGCGTGGCCTCGGCCGCCGCGGTCGCCTCCGCCCCCAGCTCTCCTATCAGCCCCATGGTTGGAGCTCCTGCCGTCGCTGCCTCCACCGCCAGGATCGCGATGAGGGATGATCTCCCAGTCGCCGCCGGTGCTGTTGCCGCCATGCGAGGGTCAACCGGTTGTTTCCCGAGTACGGTTGGGGTTAGCCGGTAGCTCCGCTCGAGTACGGTTGCGACTTGTGCCCGCACTGCAGCTTGTGGCTTCGTTGTCTTGCTGGCGGTTCCTGACGGGGGGTACTTGAGTGACCCTGTTGTCGACTCGCATGAAGTAGGCGTCCTCCGCGAGCTTGGCGATGACTTCTCCTGCGCGCATCCCTTGAGCCTTGTCGGGGACAGCCCTAGGGGTCCCCTTAAACAACGGGGAAATCCTCACTTAAATCCCGGTATCGAAACACGCTAAGCCTAACCATGCAGGTAACTAACCATGCAGGACACGGCCCACGCCGCGGGACTCCGACGGCCCACCAAGGCGGCCCGCTTAGAAGACCCCTCGAGCAGGCTCCGCCTCGCTCGAGGGCGCACTCCTCCTCGAGCGGGCTCCGCCCCGTTCGAGGGGCAACTCTTCCCTCGAGCGGTCCCGCCCCGCTCGAGGGCTCGCTCCCCCTCGAGCGGGTCTCGTCTCGCTCGAGGGTTTGTCCCGCCCTCGGCGGGGCCCGCCACGCTCACGGGCGCCCCGCACGCGTGCGCCGGTCCCGTACACGGGCATTTAACGCCACGACGCCGCGGGACGGCGCCATCATGCGCCGGGGCTTGCGCCCGGTGCCGCCGCACCAACTCCCCGGGGAGGAGCCCATCCCCACCACTATGGGGATGGACCGTGCGGCACGGCCGGTGTCGGTCCCGTGACCCCGCGCGCCCACTACGATGCGGCTAACGCGCCCGACCCTCGAAGGGGGGCCGGGGCGCACCCTCGATTTCACTTTCCCGTGACCCTACGGAGTTAGGTGGGGGCGCTAGGCCGGTGGATGGCCATCCCGGCCACCGCAACGCGCGCGGCCGCCGTACCCACGCGTGCGGGCGCACGCCGGCGGCCGCAGCAACCACTCCCGCTACCGCGAAGCGCATTGGGAAGGAACGCCGTTCGCCGCTCCCCGTGCCCCCGTACCGGCCATCATCGGCACCTCCCCTCGAAGCCTATCGAGGACGCCACCACCATCTGCCGCCCTCCTACCCTCGAACCGCCACTGTTCGGGTACGGGGTAGGCCATCATGGCCGGATCGCAGCGAAGATCGTCCGGACGGCCGCCCACTCTACAGCGTAGCACTACGTGCACCCCCACTTAGCTGGATAGCGCGGCGTGCATGTAACTCGCCGCCCCCTTGGCCTATAAAAGGGGAGGCGAGCCCCCAGCCGCGGGGGAGAGGAGGATTCAGTTCAACACAACACACCGTGCACTCACTCTCTTATTCTCCCACAATATCTTCAGCCACTCCACCAGGGACTTGGAAGCCACGCTTCCTCTCCCGCCTTGCTTGTACTTGCCCCACTACAAGCACCCCCGGTGCTGAGCAATATAGTGCCACGAGCACGCCCCTGCTGGACGTACGGCCCCCTCGGCCGGAACCAGGATAAACCCTTGTGTCATTTGTTGCTTGGCATCGACCATTGAGGGATAGACCTAGGCGCTATCTACTGGTTAGTGTCGGGACCATATTCCGCACCGACAAGCCTGATGTGCTATCGTAGTGATAGACATGAGGCATTGCTCTGGGGTAGTGTGTACCCGGCTCTCGACTTGGTCGAGGGCTTCTGCGAGGTTCCGGATGGGAAGGGACTCGCGAAGACGTCGGCGTCGTTCGTTCCGCTTTCTGTTGCGTTCACGTCGAGCGTCCCTGTTGGCGTCGGTCTCGTCAGCGGGCACGTTGGCGGACAACTCGTCCGCTAAGATATCCTCGAGATATCAGTAAGGGAGTGTCCCTGAGGGCCCTGGTGTCTCGTTGGTAGTCATGAAGACTTGCCGGTCAGGAGTGCCAAGGCTGGAGTCACTGGTTGCCACCTGTGTCGGAGTGTGCTCCCCAGTTGGGGCGAGCGGTACGTGTAGTTGGGGCGAGCGGTACGATGCCACCCGCCAACCACCATGGATATGCGGAGTGGGACTTCTCCGGCGTGCCGGACCCAGTCGCGTTCAGGCGCTTCCTCGACGCCACGGACTACTGGTTTGGCTGCTCCGACGACTCCAGCACTGGGAGCTACGACCCCGCGCGGGAGTGTTGCGCCGTCATCACCAACGACCCGGCCAACGCCGCCGGTGCGGCAGGTGCCGGAGACGGGGAAGTCACGCCTGCCCCAGGGATCGCTACGGGCCTGGCCGCAGGCGCCAAGCGCTCCCGCCGGGGCCGACGTCGACGCACAGCTGGCCCAAGCCCGCGAGCTCGAGGCCAAGCTGGCGGAGGAATACGGACAGTGCGGTCGCTCCGCGCCCTCGATGGCGGGGGAGGCCTCCGCGCGCGGCGAACGCGCGCGGGAGCCGGGCCGACAGGTCCGTGACCGCATCAACACCGTCCCCAACGCGGACAACGCGGACATTCCGCCGCGAGCAAGCCAGAAGCTCGTCGCCGCCGCGACGTTGCTGCGCGCCAGGCCGGCACCCTCGACCCCCGAGGCTCGAGACATGCACCGCGAGGTGCAGACTCTCATCGAGCAAGCGGGCGTCCAACAGGCCGAGAGCTCGGCCTCACGCATCCGCCAACAAGGGGATGCGCGGGGCGATGAAGCGGCACCGGGAGGCGAACCCTCGGTGCACGCGGGTCAACCCGCCGACCAAGGACGCACGCCGGCCAAGGAACGGCTCCTTGACGCGCGCAGGGCGCTGGATGGCGATGCCCGCAACGTCATCAACGCCAGACGCACCAGCAAGGCGGACGCACGAGCGGCTAGGGGCTATCACCCTCGAAGGGGTGGACGCTACGACAGCGGAGAGGATCGCTCCCCGACGCCGGAGCCCCCGGGCACCCGCGTGTTCAGCCGGGAGATCCGCACGGCGACGTTCCCCCAACGCTTCCGCCAGCCCTCGACAATCGTCAAATACAACGGGGAGACGGACCCTCGCGTCTGGCTCAACGACTACCGCCTAGCCTGTCAGCTGGGCGGGGCCACTAGCGACGAAGTGATCATCCGCAACTTGCCCCTGCATCTGGGCAACGCGGCCCGGACATGGCTCGAGCACTTGCCCGCCAGCCAGATCCATAACTGGGACGATCTAGTCCACGCGTTCGTGGGCAACTTCCAGGGCACATACGTGCGCCCTGGGAACTCATGGGATCTGCGCTCCTGCACGCAGAAGCCTGGCGAAACGCTGCGGGACTTCATACGGCGCTTCTCCAAGCGCTGCACGGAGCTCCCCAGCGTGGCACAGTCCGAGATCGTGCACGCGTTCCTCGAGGGCACCACGTGCCGGGACCTCGTGCGCGAGCTGGGACGCAGCCCGCCTGCGGACTCAAACGAGCTGTTCGACATTGCCACCAGCTTCGCCTCCGGAGAGGAGGCCGTGGGGGCAATCTTCGACGGCAAGAAGGGCAAGCGCTCCGAGGACACGCCCGCGGAGGGCAGCGGGTCCAAGGAGCTGCACCGCAATGACAAGCGAGGCAAGAAGGGGAAGAAGCCGCGCCGCGAGGCACGCGAGCAGGGGCGCAACGGCGGCAACGCCGAGGCCCTCGCTGTTGACCCGGCCCGACGGGGCCCTCGACCGGCTCCTCGAGGCCCAGGGGTGTTTGACGACATGCTGAAGAAGCCATGTCCCTACCACAAGACTCCCGTGAACCACACTCTTGAGCAGTGCGACATGCTCAAGAAATTCTATGGCCGCGCCGCCGCGAAGGAGGCAGAGGCCAAGAAAGACGGAGGCGACGGCGACGCGGGTGGCTTCCCTGCTGTCGAGAATGTGTTCCTCATTTTTGGGGGACCTACCGTCGACATGTCGACCCGGCAGCGCAAGAAGGAGCGGCACGAAGTCCTCGCCGCAGAGAGGGCGCCTCCGGCCTTCCTCAACTGGTCGAAGGATGCCATCACCTTTAGCCGGGATGACCACCCAAACCGTATCCCGAACCCGGGCCAGTACCCGCTGGTGGTCGATCCAATCATTGGGAATGCCCGGTTTTCGAAGGTCCTTATGGACGGAGGCAGTAGCCTCAATATCCTCTTCGCGCATACATTGCGCCTGATGGGGATCGGGCTGGACCGGGCCGCGGCCCGGCACGAAGCCGTTTCACGCGCATCGCGCCCGGCAAGCGGGTTCAACCCCTCGGGCAGATCGATCTGCCGGTCTGGTTTGGGACCCCCAAGAACTTCCGCAAGGAAACCCTCACCTTCGAGGTGGTAGGGTTCAAAGGGGCCTACCATGCCATACTTGGGCGACCTTGCTATGCCAAATTCATGGCGGTCCCCAACTACACGTACCTGAAGATGAAGATGCCGGTCCTAACGGCGTCATCACCGTCGGGTCGTCTATCGAGCACGCATTCGACTGCGACGTCGAGTGCGTGGAACATGCAGAGGCACTGGCGCTGGATGAAGCGCTGGTGAACACGCTGGAGAAGATGGTCAACGACGACCTCAGAGGCCGCCGAGCAGACCAAAGGGGTCCCCCTCGACCCGTCGGCCCCCGAGGGCAAGGCGTTGAGGGTCAGCTCGACCCTCGACCCTAAATAGGAAGCAGTGCTCGTCGACTTCCTCCGCGCCAACGCCGACGTCTTCGCGTGGAGCCCCTCGGACATGCCAGGCATCCCGAGGGAAGTCGCCGAGCACTCCCTTGATATCCTGCCAAACGCCCGCGCCGTGCGGCGGCCGGCCGCGCCGCTTCGACGAGGAGCGGCGACGGGCGATCGGAGCGGAGCTGCGGAAGCTTCTCGAGGCCGGATTCATCAAGGAAGTGTTCCACCCTACGTGGCTAGCTAATCCCGTGCTTGTAAAAAAGAAAAATGGGAAGTGGAGGATGTGTATAGACTACACTAGTCTCAATAAAGCATGTCCAAAAGTTCCTTTTCCTTTGCCACGTATAGATCAAATCGTTGATTCAACAGCTGGGTGCGAACTGCTCTGTTTCCTTGATGCCTATTCGGGATATCATCAGATAAAAATGAAGGAGTCCGACCAGCTCGCGACTTCGTTCATCACACCGTTCGGGACGTTCGTTACGTCACGATGCCTTTTGGCCTCGTAAACGCGGGCGCAACATATCAGCGCTGCATGCAGCACGTTTTTGGGGATCACATCGGGCGGACGGTCGAAGCATACGTAGACGACATCGTCGTCAAGACCCCGAGAAGGCGGACGACCTGGTTAGCTACCTTGGCGTCGCGTTCAGCTGCCTACGGGCCAACGGGGTCAAGCTAAACCCCGAAAAATGTGTCTTCGGAGTGCCGCGGGGCATGCTCCTAGGATACATCATCTCCCAGCGGGGAATCGAGGCCAACCCTGAAAAGGTCGCGGCCCTCGAGCGAATGGGTCCGATCCGGGACCTCAAAGGGGTGCAGAAGGTGTTGGGGTGCCTCGCCGCCTTGCCGCTTCATCTCGAGGCTCGGTGAGAAGGGCCCCGCCCCTCTACCGGCCGCTCAAGAAGCACGAGCGCTTCTCTTGGACCGCCGAGGCCCAGGACGCGCTTGACAAGCTGAAGGCGTCTCTGACGCACGCTCCAATCCTCACGCCGCCGCGAGACGGCGAACCCCTACAGCTCTACGTGGCCGCAACCACCCAAGTGGTCAGCGCCGTGATCGTCGTGGAGCGCACGGAGGAAGGGCACGCCCCCGCCCGTGCGAGAGGCCGGTCTACTACATCAGCGAAGTCCTGTCGGACACGAAGACGCGCTACCCCCAGGTCCAGAAGCTGCTGTATGCGGTAGTCCTTGCGCGGCGCAAGCTCCGCCACTACTTCGAGGCCCACCCGGTCACGGTGGTCTCCTCCTTCCCGCTAGGAGAGATCATTCGCAACCCCGACGCGGCAGGCAGGATTGCCAAATGGTCCGTGGAGCTGATGGGCGAGACGCTCGCCTACGCCCCGCGTAAGGCCATCAAATCGCAAATCCTAGCTGATTTCGTCGCTGAGTGGACGGACACGCAGCTACCGCCCCCTCAAATCCAAGCAGAGTGCTGGACTCTGTTCTTCGACGGCTCAGTGATGAAGACAGGAGCGGGCGCGGGCCTGCTCTTCGTGTCACCCCTCGGGGAGCACATGCGCTACGCAGTGCGCCTCCACTTCCCCGCGTCCAACAATATGGCGGAATACGAGGCCCTCCTCTGCGGCCTCAAAATCGCCGTTGAGTTGGGCGTCAAGCGCCTCGACGTGCGAGGGGACTCGCAGCTCGTGATCGATCAAGTCATGAAAAACGCGAGCTGCCACGACGACAAGATGGAGGCCTACTGTAAAGCCGTGCGGGCCCTCGAAGACAAGTTCTACGGCATCGAGCTTAATCATGTACCCCGCCGGTACAACGAGGAAGCGACGAGCCGGCGAAGATCGCGTCCGGCGGATCACCGTTCCCCCCGAACGTTTTCGCGCGCGACATCGCGCAGCCCTCGGTCGCCTTCGAGCCCTACCCCTCGAGCCACGACGGACCCTCGGGGGCTCCCTCGAATCCAGCGGGTGCGGAACCCATGGATGAGGACCCCTCGAACGAGGCGTACGTGCTCTCCCTTCTCGAGGGGTACGGCTCCCACGAGGTCGATACGATGGACATAGAGCCGGCTCCTTTCCAAGTGGATTGGCGGGAAAATACATCGCCTGGATCGCTCGAGGGGAACTCCCCGCGGATCGGGCTGCAGCCAGGCGCATCGCCAGAATGGCCAAATCCTTCACCCTCGTCGACGGCGAGCTGTACAAGCGCGCCGCGTCAGGCATCCTCCAGCGGTGTATACCCATTCCCGAGGGGCGCGAGCTCCTACGGGACATCCACGCGGGGATCTGCGGCCACCACGCCGCACCCCGCACCCTCGTCGGCAACGCGTTCCGCCAGGGCTTTTATTGGCCTACCGCGGTCGCGGATGCCAGCGAAATTGTACGCACCTGCGAAGGGTGCCAGTTCTACGCCCGCAAGTCCAACTTGCCCGCTCATGCCCTGCAAACGATCCCCGTGACATGGCCGTTCGCCGTGTGGGGGTTGGACATCGTCGGGCCCCTGCGGAAGGCGCCCGGGGGCTTCACCCATCTGCTTGTCGCGATTGACAAATTCTCCAAGTGGGTGGAGGTGCGCCCCATCACGAATTTAAGGGCTGAGCAGGCGGTCACGTTCTTCACCGACATCGTATACCGCTTTGGAGTGCCAAACTCCATCATCACGGACAATGGGTCCCAGTTCACGGGCCGGAAGTTCTTGGAGTTCTGCGACAAGTTCCACATCCGCGTGGATTGGGCAGCTGTGGCACACCCACAGACCAACGGCCAAGTGGAGCGTGCCAACGGCATGATTCTACAGGGCCTCAAGCCCAGAATTTTCGACCAGCTCAACAAATCTGGACGAAAATGGCTCCAAGAACTACCAGCAGTCGTGTGGAGCCTAAGGACCACCCCAAGCAGAGCCACCGGGTTCACCCCGTTTTTCCTAGTCTATGGCGCGGAGGCCGTCCTCCCCACGGACTTAGAATACGGGTCGCCCAGGGTGCGAGGCTACGACGAGGAGGCTAACCAGCGAGCCCGCGAGGACTCGCTGGACCAGCTAGACGAAGTACGCCTCGTGGCGTTGATGCACTCCGCAAGGTATCAACAGTCCCTACGACGTTACCAAGCACGCAAGATACGTCGGAGGGATTTCAGCGAAGGGGATCTGGTCCTAAGGCTACGCCAAGACAACCGAGGGCGCCACAAGCTATCGCCCCCATGGGAGGGACCCTACGTCGTGGTGAAGGTGCTCAAGCCGGCACGTACAAGGCGGCCAACGAGGACGGCGAAGAACTCACCAATGCTTGGAACATCCAACGGCTACGTCGCTTCTACCCTTAGCTAGGATTTCCAAGTACTTTCGTTGTAAAATCACATGGCCAACGCCCCGCTTGGTGTCAACTATGTAAATACTCCAAGTCTAATAAAAGGGCAACTCGGCTTTCCCCTGAAACCCAAGTTACCCTCGGTGGCTACTACGGGGGGGTTCCCCCCCCCCCCCCCCCCAAAAATGGTCCCATTTTTTGCGCAAAAATAAAAAACGACTCACACGCGCTAAGTTTGTTTCCTACTTCAACCTCGAGCCACGATTCGAACAGGGCGCAGGTGGCACAGCGGAAGGAGCGTGCGAGCCAGAGATAGCCTACGCCGCGTGGACATGGCCCTTCTCTCTCGCCTCCAACCCAGCGGGCCCCCTGCAAAAATTGAACTCCCCTAACTAGAATCTACTCAGGAAGAAGGAGAAACAAAAAGCGTGATAAACAAACGATTTCATTTACAACAAATGCCCATGTTCATGAAACAACTTGTTTATTTGCAAAAGGCCACGAGGCCAGAGTACTGATACACATCAAATAATGGGCCTAGCGCCCAAACTGCTTTCAGGCGGGAGGAGCAGCAGCATCTGCGGCGTCCGGGAAGAGGAACTCCTCGAAGGCCTCGGCGAGCAACCCGGCGGCGTCGGCGGCAAGCGCGTCCACACGCTCCATGGCCACCTCGTCCTCGACGCCCTCGGGAACGATGTAGCCCTCCGCCAGCGCCTCGAAGTTGACCTCGTAGTGGGATCGCACCACTCCGAGGGCCTTCTGGACGCCTAGGTGCAACGCCCGGCGCATCCGCTCCGTGACGTGGCCGCCGAGGGCGCGCAGCGGCCGGCCGGGCCGAGCCGCCGGCTTGGGCCTCGCCTTCCTCGACGACGCGCGGCGGGTCTCGAGGGCCGCATCGCGCGGCTCCCGCAGCCCCTCTGCTCGGAGGAGTTGTAGGAAGCCCCGCAGGGCCTCGGCCGCCCGGCGGCGTGCCCCGGGGGCGGTGCGCAAGCACCGGAATCGACAAGACGAAAAGAAATCGAAAGGGGGAAGCGAACCCTCTAAAACAAAAACCAACAAGCGCAGTCAAACAATGGCTCACCCTCGACCTCGCTTCCTCTCCAAATCGAAGTCGCGGCGCGCGGACTCGATCGCCAACTCGAGGCGCCGGACGGTTTCGCCTTGCTCGCGGAGGGCCAGCTCCTGGTTGGCGTTGCTGATGCTGAGCGCGAGCGCCTCGTCCTCAACCTTGGAGAATGCGGCGTTCCGCTCCTCCAGCGACTTCTCCGCCGCCTCGCGCGCGACGCGCTCCCGCTCCAGCGCCGTTCGAGCGTCGCCGAGGGCGCCCTTGCTCCCCGCCGGAGCCGCCCCTCGGCCCCCCGGCGGGCGATGCGCTCCTCCGCCGGAGCTGCTCCTCGGCCGGCGACGAGGGCCGCGGCCTTGGCGTCGAGGGCGGCCCTCGGGTCGTCGGCCTCCTTGGCGCGCTCGCTCCAACCCGCGCGCCCGCTCCTCGGCCCCCGGCGGCCGTTGCGCCCGCGCCCCCTCGAGCGACGTGCGGAGCTCCCGGGTTTCGGCGCGAGCGGTGGCCACCTCCGCCTCCCGCTTGGCAGCCGGGCGTCCGCGTCTTCTCCGGAGTGTCCGCGCGCGCGTTCCACGCCGCCTCGTCGCGATCGAAGAGGGCCGCGCGGACCCGCTCGAGGCTCGAGCGACGCGCCGTGTCTCGCCTCGAGCTCTCGGGGAGCTCGTCGAGGCCGTGCCGGGGCCCGTGCGCCGGCCCGTCCGGCGTCCTAAGAGCGTCCGCAAGCGCGTCGAAAGCGCCCGCACCGCTCCCCCGAGCCGGCGGGCCTCGGTGTTCACCGGTCGAACGCGTCGTACTTGTCGTGGGCGCGGCGCTCGAGCTCCCGGCATCCACACACCAAATCCCATAAGCATCAAGACTTGGGCGCAATGTACACAAACGAAAAAGAAAAAAGGACGAGCAATTGTGGCTCACCCGGAAGACGAGCCGGGCCGGCCGCCATGGACCCGCGCCGCCTCGTTCGGGCGCGCGGTTGAGCGTGGCGCCGTGGCTCCGGAGCTCGCCCCAGAGCTCTTGCTCCCCCCTGGCGTCGGCGAACGCAGGGGGATCCTCAACGGCCCCCTCCACCTGGGCGGGGCGGCCGGCGTGGGAGGACGAGGCCTCGGCACCATGTCCTCGGCCCCCCACCACCATGTGACCCTCGTGCCGCCTCACGAGGGCCCCCTCCTGGGGCTCGGGGGAGTTCGTGGGCCAGCTGGCCCACTGATTCCACCCAGGCGGCGGGGAGTCGTCCGAGACCTCCACCACCTCCGCCTGGGGGCGAACGGCGGACGCCGCCGCCCTCGCGCCGCCTCCGCCGCACCTCCACCTCGCGCCTCCGCGGCCACGGCGCCCGTCGTGCCGCCGTGGCCGCCACCTCCGGCCGTACCGCCGCATCCACGGGCGCTCCCGCAGGGTTGCGCCCGCTCCACCTCCTCCGCGCCGGCCGCCACCGCGGGCCGTACCTCCACCACGCGCCGCCGCCGCGGCGCCGTGTCTCCGCGGCGACCGGCGCCGGCCGGCCCCCCGGCGACCTCCGGGGCCGCGCCGCGGCGGCCGGCGATCCGCCGGCCGGGGCCTCGAGGCCCCGGCCGGGTCTTGCGAGCTCGTGCCCGCCGCCGTGCTTGTCCCCGGGCGCGATCCCCTTGACGAGCGCCGCTGGGTGGGGATCGATGCGTCCGTCCTCAGCACCTTGGCTGGTGCAAGAGGAGGAACGGTTGGCACCACCCTGCGCAGGCACAAACGAAGGGTTAAATCACCTGATCACCAACGAGCCAAACCAAACGAAGAAGGACAGGCTCCTTACCTCGCGGAGGAAAAGGCCCGTTTCCTTTTCCTCGAAGCCTCGGCGGACGAGGCCGGCGCGGCGACCGCGCGCCGCGGTAGCGCCTCCCCGATGGCGCCGCCGCGCGCACGGGCACGCCCGCCCCATGCGCGGGCGCGCCCGATGCCGCACCTCTCGAAGGCGCCACCGCGCGCGGGGGCACGCTCGCCCCGCGCGCGGCGCGCGCCCTGCCGTCGCGCCCCTCGACGATGACGCCGCGCGCGCGGCACGCTCCCCCCCCGCGCGCGCACGCTCGACGCGCGCACGGGCGCGTCCGCCGCGCGCGCCTCCGTGGCGCGCGCCGGCACCTCCCCGCGGCGCGTGCCGCCCCCGATGTCAATTGCCCCGCGGCGGGCACCGGTGCGCCCGCCCCGGCGAAGCCGCCCCCGACGCCGCGCGGGTTCCGGCGACGGGGCGCAGGCGCCACCGTCGGAGGGGCCCTCCCCCTCGGCCCTCTTCCTCCTCGTCCCCCTCCGAGGATGAGGGCTCCTCGATCTCCCGGGGAGGAGAGCCCCCGGCTCCTCGCGCCGACGCACTACTCGCGGCCCGCCGGTCGCGGCGTGCCGGACGTCGCCTCGCGTGCTCCCTCTTGCGCGCCGCCCGCTCCCCGCCGCTCTCCCCGCCGCGCCGCCCGCCGAGCGCACGGGGAGTCGGGGGTGGGTGGAACGGACTTGGCGATGTTGAACTTCACCAGCTGCACGCAGGAGCGACAATGGCGCGTCAGGAAACAAAAGTGAGACCAAGAACTAAAACAAAATCAAGAACCAAACTCACCAGCGGGCCCGTGGGGAGCATCTCAAGGTCCCATGGGGGTCCGACCCGCGGTGGCGGCACCCGGGTGTCGACGGCGCTCCGCGCCCGGGTGAGCGCGTACGGACGCTCGAGGGGCGTCGGAAGCATTCGCGACCTCGCCAAGTCGACGGGGTTGGCCGCCTCTGTCATCTCGAAGATGCAGAGCGGTCTCTCCATCAACGGCACGATCCGCCGGTGATGAAGGAAGGCGAGGACGCCCATCGCGTTCAGCCCGTGCGCCGCCAGGCGCTGCAACGCGGCTAGGACCGACTCCTGCCGCCTCCGATGCTGGGGCGTAGACACCCCGTAACCCCAAGAGTCAGGCCTCTCCTTGAACACTCGACCGGTGTAGGGGGGAGGCCGGGCTCGACGTTGCGCAAATAGAACCACCCCCGCTCCCCGGCCCCGCGCGTTGTTCGTCGTCATGGTGCGGGGGATGTAGACGCCCTTGAACCGCCCCCCGCGGGGCAAGCGACATCCCGCCGCGCGCATCGCGCGGCGGGTCCTTGGCTCCGTCGTGGGCTGCGTGATGAGCTCCGCGCGGAAAAGGTGTACCCAGAGCTCCCAATTGACTGGGATCCCCAGGTACCCTTCCGCGTACGCCCACGAACGTGGCCGCCCGCGAGATAGCGTTGGGGGCGAAGTTGTGCAGCTCCACCCCGTAGTAGTAGCACATCGCTCGCATGAAGGTGCTCACCGCGGCGCGTTGAAGCCGCGCTCGTGGTAGCGGACGAAGCTCACCACGTAGCCCTCCCGGCGGGTTGGGCTCGTGGTGCGCCGCCGGCGGCGGCACGATCCACTCCGCCGGACGTCCGTCTTCGTTGGCCGCCGCCCGGCCGGCGGCGACCGGCTCGCCAAGGGCGAGCTGGGTCACCGTCGACTTCTCCCAGGCATACGGCTCCAGGACCCGAAGGGGAAGCTGAGGCGGCGCCATGAGGAAGGACGAAGGAATGCGAGGACGGAGGACAAGGAAGAAAAAGCTCTAGCGGCGACACCGCGCGGTGGCAAGAGCAAGACGAAGACGAAGGGGCGAGGGCCGAAAACGGTGAGACACTAAGGTAAAAAACCGCCGTCCCCTCTTCCCCGCAGCTTTTATAGACCGACGGGCGGGCTCTCCGGAGCGGACGCCCCGCTAGTATTAACCGGCAGGGAATCTTTCCATCACGTCGACGGGTGGGCCCCACCACGACCGCGGCGGCCACGACCGCAGCGGGTCATCATTATGGCAAAGACCGGCAGCAACCGAGGCGAAACCGTCACGTCCGCCTACCACGCCGCCCACGCGCGCGCGCGCGCGCGGCTGCAGCGCCTAAAAAGGCGCGCCCGCGCTGCAAAACCGCGGCCACGACCGCGAGGCACTTAGATGCCCGGGTCCCTTGCCAAGCAAGGAGAACCCTCGAGCGGCACGAGCCCCCGGCTCGAAAACAAAAACGACCCTCGATGGGATATCAGCGCGAGAAGGTCGCCCGGGACCTGCTCGATGTAGAGCAGAGGCACCGCGGGCACCCATGCCGCGTAAAAACCTCGAGCGGCACGAGCCCTCGGCTCAAAATGATGTCAACCCTCGATGGGATATCGACGTGAGAAGGTCGCCCGGGACCTGCTCGATGTAGAGCAGGCACCCGCGGGCACCCATGCCACGCAAAACCCTCGAGCGGCCCGAGCCCCCGGCTCGAGACAATGTCAACCCTCTAAAAGAAGGCACGCGCGTGAGAGGGTCGCCCAGGTCACGCTTGAAATAAAGCGGGCACCGAAAGCACTCACGCCGCTCCATGCTGCCAACCAGCGCCTCGAGGACTGGCTCGCCCAGACCCCTCGACGGCCGCAAGCGCGAAAAGACGGGGCTGTCCAGGCACGGCCCCGCACGGCCTTACTGATCAGAGTTTCGAAGCCTGACCCTCAACGGGTTCGAACAGGTGCCTCAGATCGCAGAGTTAGGGACGACGGAGGCACGCGCATTCGAGCCGTTCCTCGAGCCTGCCGGCTTGAGGGTGCCCCACATGTCGTGTTCAAGAGCCAGCGAGGGCAGCTAGCAGGGGGATCCCACCGAGGGAGAGCTTCCGCGCCCTCGGTCCCTAGCGAACGGGACCGAGCCCCACCTAGCAAACCCACGCAAGCGCTTCCATGGACGTGTCTCCGGACCGCGCAGCCTACCCTTATCGAACGGGGCACGGGCGTCCACTTGAACCACCCGCTACCAGCTCGAAGAGGAATCCGCAATTCGCGACCCGCTCGATGGGAGTTGCAGAAACCTCACCCTCCGTCCCGCGGAGGGACGGCGAGGGCACGTTAAAAAGCAAGTCGTCAGGCTCGACCCGATCGCCTCGAATTGGCCAAGGCTCGGGGGCTTGACGCACGGCTACACCTCCTTGAAATTGTACCCGCCGGAGACAGTGACAGGGGGGCGTGCACCCCCGAAGCCGGCTGAAATACCGCCGATGCCGGTTGGCATATGTGCCACGCCTTTCGACCAAAGTTCTCACGTCTAACCCCTACGGAGAGCCCACACTCCCCGCAGGCTTCGGGGGCCGGACCCGCGGGTCCGCCGACGCGGCCCCACGGAAAGCGTTCGCAAACAAGGAGGGAAGAACGTCCTATCGCAGGTTCCGCACCGCGGGAGCCTCAATGGCAAACCCGCGGATGCTCGGGGCCTCACCGTCGGGGACAGCCCCCTAGGGGTCCCCTTAAACAACGGGGAAATCCTCACTTAAATCCCGCATCGAAACACGCTAAGCCTAACCATGCAGGTAACTAACCATGCAGGACACGGCCCACGCCGCGGGACTCCGACGGCCCACCAAGACGGCCCGCTTAGAAGACCCCCCTCGAGCGAGCTCCGCCTCGCTCGAGGGCGCACTCCTCCCTCGAGCGGGCTCCGCCCCGTTCGAGGGGCAACTCTTCCCTCGAGCGGTCCCGCCCCCGCTCGAGGGCTCGCTCCCCCTCGAGCGGGTCTCGTCTCGCTCGAGGGTTTGTCCCGCCCCTCGGCCGGGGCCCGCCACGCTCACGGGCGCCCCGCACGCGTGCGCCGGTCCCGTACACGGGCATTTAACGCCCCGACGCCGCGGACGGCGCCATCATGCGCCCGGGCTCGCGCCCGTGCCGCCGCACCAACCCCCGGGGAGGAGCCCATCCCCACCACTATGGGGATGGACCGTGCGCGCACGGCCGGTGTCGGTCCCGTGACACCGCGCGCCCACTACGATGCGGCTAACGCGCCCGACCCTCGAAGGGGGGCCGGCGCACCCTCGATTTCACTTTCCCGTGACCCTACAGGTTAGGTGGGGGCGCTAGGCCGGTGGATGGCCATCCCGGCCACTGTAACGGCGCGGCCGCCGTACCCACGCGTGCAGGCGCACGCCCGGCGCTGCAGCAACCACTCCGCTACCGCGAAGCGCATTGGGAAGGAACGCCGTTCGCTCGCTCCCCGTGCCCCGTACCGCCCATCATCGCACCTCCCTCGAAGCCTATCGAGGACGCCACCACCATCCGCCGCCCTCCTACCCCTCGAACCGCCACCGTTCGGGTACGGGGTAGGCCATCATGGCCGGATCGCAGCGAAGATCGTCCGGACGGCCGCCCACTCTACAGCGTAGCACGACGTGCACCCCCACGTAGCTGGATAGCGCGGCGTGCATGTAACTCGCCGCCCCCTTGGCCTATAAAAGGGGAGGCGAGCCCCCAGCCGCGGGGGGGGAGGATTCAGTTCAACACAACACACCGTGCACTCACTCTCTTATTCTCCCACAATATCTTCAGCCACTCCACCAGGGACTTGGAAGCCACGCTTCCTCTCCCGCCTTGCTTGTACTTGCCCCACTACAAGCACCCCGTGCCGAGCAATATAGTGCCACGAGCACGCCCCTCGCCGGACGTACGGCCCCCTCGGCCGGAACCAGGATAAACCCTTGTGTCATTTGTTGCTTGGCATCGACCATTGAGGGATAGACCTAGGCGCTATCTACTGGTTAGTGTCGGGACCATATTCCGCACCGACAAGCCTGATGTGCTATCGTAGTGATAGACATGAGGCATTGCTCTGGGGTAGTGTGTACCCGGCTCTCGACTTGGTCGAGGGCTTCTGCGAGGTTCCGGATGGGAAGGGACTCGCGAAGACGTCGGCGTCGTTCGTTCCGCTTTCTGTTGCGTTCACGTCGAGCGTCCCTGTTGGCGTCGGTCTCGTCAGCGGGCACGTTGGCGGACAACTCGTCCGCTAAGATATCCTCGAGATATCAGTAAGGGAGTGTCCCTGAGGGCCCTGGTGTCTCGTTGGTAGTCATGAAGACTTGCCGGTCAGGAGTGCCAAGGCTGGAGTCACTGGTTGCCACCTGTGTCGGAGTGTGCTCCCCAGTTGGGGCGAGCGGTGTTCCCTCCTGGAAGGGAAGTGAGTCGAGGTAGGCGACGCAGCGTAAGTTCCCTTCTGTCAAGTCTGCGGGCTTGCGGTCTGGCCAGTAGACGAATCTCTCGGCGGGTGTAGATGTTATAACCAGGCCGGAAGCTGGTCCTGACAGGGGTTGCTCTGTAGTATTGTTCTCGGACTCAGCAGGTTCATCAGGATCCGACCCGAAGTCGAACTCGTAGGAGGAGTCCGAGTAGAAGCCGGCGAGAGGGTTGGAGTCCGAGTTGTAGCCGGGGACGGTGTTGGAGTCCGAGTCGTACTCGGGTACGATCTCCTTGCCGGCCCGGCACACAGTGGGAGCCTTCTCGTGGGCCCTGCTGGCGATGCGGGGGCCGTGCGTGAAGCGCTCACGGAGTGGGAAGTCCGCACGCGATGGCTGGGTAGCCGACTTGCATACGATAGCCCACGGGGACGTCGAGTTCGAGTTGGAGTCGAATCCAAGCTCGAAGTCGGCGTGTAGGTTGTAAACGAAATTTCGCCGAACTTTCCGGCGAGATTGCCCGTGGCTACTTCGGGAAGCGTCACGAGCCCAGTCTCCGGGTTGGGCGGCATGGTGAGGCGGCGTTGGAAGGATCCGGCGCCATCAGCGGTGCAGACCCAGGAGCCGAAGACGAAGGTGTCGCCGCGGTTGAAGGCGATAGTTGGCTTGATGAAGATGGAAGCCGTCGAGTTCGCCATATGATCTCTGGCGAGGTCACCTACGTGGCACGCCAGCTGTCGGTGTTTTAGACCGGCAACCTACCAAGGGTACCCGAGGTAGATGAATATGGCCTCGCCGAGATCGGTAACTCGAAGGAAGAGTCACGTGGCACACAATTTAGACAGGTTCGGGCCGCGATGTGCGTAATACCCTACGTCCTGTATGCTGCGTAGTTCTGGATTGATTGGGTGTGATTACAAGATGATGCGTAATCTGAGAGAGAAGGGTCCCTGCCTCGCCTTATATAGCCCGGGAGGCAGGGTTACAGGTCGGTTTAGGGAGAGAGTACTAGTCGTGTACGTCTAGGAGTCCTCTACACAGTACATGGTATGTATAGCTTCCTATCTGAGTACTTCTCCACCGTAGTACTTGCGCCTCACGCCATCAGGTACCGTGCTGCACAAGTCGGGTAATCCCAGGGGCCCACCGGGTAGTCGGTCCTGGTACCCACCGAGGTAGTGGGCCCAGGGAGGTCCATACGACAAGTACTACATCACCAACGCAGGAACTTCACGTTGACTAGCAGTGTCAGTACCAATACTGTACTTCTCCTCAACTTGAGAAAATGCACTTTTCTTTCCACCCACATTCCTCTTCGCACCTTTAGATGCAATGACCCGTTCCACAGCAAAATCGACATTACTTTTCAAACGACTAGCATCGCAATTTGGACACTTCTCCAGTTCTGCATAGTCACTGCGATACAATATGCAATGGTTCCTACATGTGTGTATTATTTGCACTCGCATATTCAATGGGTTGATAATCTTCTTTGCTTCATATGTGTTTCTTGGGACCAAGTTAGGCTTTGGGAGTAGATTGGCCAACAAAGTAAGGAGTTCGTTAAAAGTATTGTCCGACCATCTGAATTTTGCCTTCACAATCAGAAGATGGAGCATGAAACGCAACATGGTCCACTCCTTCCCACAACCCTCATACATATGGTCCATTGCTGCCTTCTTTAGTGTCTCAAAATTTTCTAACCCTTTAGCACTCCCGAGCAATACCTCTGGTTCAATGTGGCGCAACATTTCTTCCATATCAACATCACATTCCTTGTCCACCTATGGTGCATCTGTTTGATCATCATTTTGATCTTCGCAGCCAAAAGTATCATCTATCATGACATGATCATTTTCATCTGCATCTTCATCACCCACTTCATCATACCTGGTGTTGATGTCTGCATTGTTGAAAGTACTTTCTACTTCACCATGGTGGGACCAAGTTTTGTATCCTTTCACAAAACCACGCTTTATCAAATGCATCTTGATGGCATTAATATCTTCCCACACAAGTTTGTTACAACAATCACAACATGGACAACATATTTGCTTTGTCCTAGAAATTTGGGCATGCTTCTGCGCAACCTCAAGAAAGTTTGTTAACTCTGTCAAGAATGTAGACGAATTTCTCCGTATGCCATACATCCATGCTCTATGTTCAATCTTAAATATAATTCTATTATAAACTCATCGTATAATCAAAACTGAATTCTACAATTTCAAACTCAATTGTAACTTGCTTCATTTAATATGTAAAAAACGGAAACAAAACTAAATTCTATAATTTTAATTAATGAAGCTAATGATTTTATTGACAAACTAATAATTTATATAATTTAATATGTAAACTTGCTTCTATAATTGCAATAATTATATTATGAACATTTAAATATTTTTCGTTGACAAACTAATAATTTAAATCTAAAACTATTTAAAAATAAATCTCTAAATCAATATCTCTCTTCACTCCCCTCTCTCTCCTAGCTAACCCTAGGTCTAGATCTATATCTCTATCTACATAGAACTCACCAATAAAAGAAGAAAACTAAGGTTAAAATAGCACAAACTCACCTTATATAGCCACCTCCTCCAAGAAAATCAAGAGCAAAACCTTATCCCCTAGATTTGGTGTTTTTGGAGCTTTTCCCGAGCTCCTCTCGGGCAAAGCGCAATTGGAAGGTTGCTGGGAAGAAGGGGTTGTCCTATATTTATAGCAACCACAGTGTTGGCGGGTGGCATAAACAACTGCCAGCAGTAATCTCTGTGCTGGCGGTGCCTTATGTTGACTGCCAGCACTGTGTACACGTATGCTAGCGGTCGACTTAAGCCACCCGCCAGCACTAATCTCTCTCCTGGAGGGCTCTTAAGCCACCCGCCAGCACACTGGTTGGAATAAGACCGGTCAGAACCATTTGACTCAACACTCGCTCACACACTCTTGCTCCGCTCCCAACCCTAGCCGCCACCGCAAGCAGTCGCGAGCACCGCCGCAGCCGCAACCGCCCCTGCCCCGCCACCGTCGCTCGTGAGCTTCACCTCGCGCGCCGCCCGTGTCCCGCCACCGCCGCTCGTGGGATTCACCCGCACGCCGCCATCGCAAGCCGCCGCCTCAGCCCCGCCAACTCGCGTGCTAGCAGCACCCGTGCGTCGCGGCCGCCGTTGCAGCTTGCAGTAGAGGAGGAGATCAAAGGCAAGCTGTTGACCCAATCTTCTACCTCCAGTTCCTCGACCGACGTCGAGCACCATCACCACCGTATGGCGAGCAGCTCCACGCCGAACCTTAGCCAATTCGTGCCTCTCCCCCTTGTGGACTGCAAGTTCTGTCGGATCCGGTTTGTTTGGTTCAAGAGAAAGGAAAATAACATTATCTACAAGTGCCCGAACAACCACGCGGTTTGATTTTCATCTCCTGCCCTAATTCATTTGATTAGTAGTCACCTTAGGATTTGTTGATTATTAGTGATTCGGTTGATATAATATTAGTGATTCGATTGATATAATTTTAGTGATTCTGTTAATTTTATGTCTATAGAATTATCCAATTTATTGATGGAAGCCACATTTGTTTATTGTTCTTGTAGATGATGTTAAACCGAAATCAATCTTGCCATATATGGATATTTGTCAACTATGTTGCATTTGTTACTGCCCTAGTAACATAGTTGTATTTGTTGATTATTCTTGTAGAAGGACCCTAATACATATCAGGAAGTTTGGTGGGAAAATCAATACCTCCAGCATTTGAGAACAAATTATCCTCATTTGGTGCCGCCAAACTATCAGATGTTCAACAGTGTCATTGCTGCACCGCCACAAGCGGCACCACAACCGACACCACAACCGTCTAGTGTTGTGTATCTGCCGGGGCAGGTGCAACTAGTTTCTGAAATTATGGATCAATTGAATCAGCTAAAGTGTGTCATTTCTGATATGAAGGTGGGGGTTAGTGATTTGAAGATATCGAATAATGAAATGAGGCACGAACTTGCAGAACAAAGAGGGCAACTTAATGAACTTATGGCGAAGAATGGCTATCGGAAGAAGCCTAAGAAAAATAAAGGATTATGCATGCAGGGCACCATCCTCGTTGTTGTGGTCTTGATAATAGGTGTAGTGCTTGGTAGTTATCTCATTGGTGAACTGTCTAAGAACTAAGTGAGGCAAGTTGTAGTTGACTTGTGAGTGAGGTCCCTATTGTAGTGTACTTTAATTTGTGTTGGTTTTAAGTGTGATGTGAAACATTTGTGATCATGCATGTTGTTTGTGGGAAATAAACCTTTCTAAGGTGTTGTGTATGTTGATATTTCAGTTTGAATTTGACCTGTTGGTGTTGTCCATGTTGAAATATTGGTGACAGAAGTATCAATTTCAAGTTATTTTCAGCTTCACTGTGTTGGCGGGTGCATATGAAATCCGCCAGTAGTAAAGATCCCTGCTAGCGGTCGATATAAACTACTCGCAAGCAGAAATGGGACCATTTGTGCTAGCGGGTGGCTTATGTAGACCGCCCCCACTAATCCTTTTATGTTGGCGGTCGACATAACTTGCCCGCCAGCATAAATGGCACCATTTGTGCTGGCGGGTGGCTTATGTCGCCTGCCAGCACTGATCCTTCAATGCTGGCGGTTGCTGGCCTGGCGCCCCTGCGCCCCACTGTGCTGGCGGTTGCCAATTGCACCCGCCAGCACGCTAATTTACTTGTGCCAGGACAAATTGTTTCTGGCCTAGTGCCCCTCTTTCGTTCTTTTCGATAGTTGTGACTTGCATTTGATGGAAAGGCAAATCGACAATGCGGGAAAGAGTTGCTAAGCCAAATCTAAATCATGGCCTGTTTTTTTGGAAAGTAAAATCATGCAATGCGGGAAATAATTGCTAGCCAAATCATGGCTTCTTTTTTGGAATGTCAAATGGCATCAAAGAATTGCTAAGCCAAATCTAAATCATGGCTTGTTTTGTTGAAAGTCAAATTGCGCAATGTGGAAAATAATTGCTAAGACCAATCATGGTTTGTATTTTTTGGAAAGTCAAATAACGTCTTGGTTTGGAAAGGGAGTTTGTGGAAAGTCAAATCGTGCAATGCAGGAAATAATTGCTAAGCCAAATCATGTCTTGTTTTTTTGGAAAGTCAAAACGCGTCTTTGTTTGTAGGGAGCGCATGTATGCCTCATGCGCTGGCGGCAGCGGCAGGTACGGGGTGCCAGTAGAAAAGGAGTTGGTGATCTTTTGATGGGTCCCCCTTTCGTTCTTTTCCATGGTTGTGATTTGCATTTGATGGAAAGGCAAATCAGCAATGTGGGAAAGAATTGCTAAGCCAAATCTAAATCATGGTTTGTTTTTTTGGAAAGTCAAATTGCACAATGCGGGAAATAATTGCTAAGACAAATCATGGCTTCTTTTTTTTTAAAGTCAAACACGTCAAAGAATTGTTGAGTCCAATCTAAATCATGCTTGTTTTTTGAATGTCAAATCGCGTAATGTAAGAAATAATTGCTAAGCCAAATCATGGATTATTTTGTTTAAGTCAAATCGCATTTTGGATCATGTCTTGTTTTATTTAAAAGTCAAATCGTGTCTTGGTTTGGAAAGGGAGTGCATGTATGCATCGCCCACTGGCACCAGCGACGGGTACGGGGCGCCGGTAGAAAGGGAATTGGTGAAAAAACATTTTGGTGAAAAGTATTCTCTAACTTCGAAAAAATGAGTCTCCCTCAATTTTGTTCTACAAATCGTTTTATATGGTTCTAACCACCTCTTTCGTCAACCGTATGAATAATTGGTAGGCCAAAACACATTGTGTTGGAATAATTGATAACCAAAACACAACACAAGCATCGTGGCATGTTTTTTGGAAGGGATTTTTGGGGATAATTGGTAACCAAATCAAGTTGTGGTTTTTTTTGGAAAGGCTCAGTGATTGAGGTCGGCGGCCCCGGTGGCGCATTTGCGTGTATGGCATTACCATTATCACATGTCCACATGGATGACTATCACACAACAATATGGGTTTGCACTAATCACGCATCACTACGTTCCATTGCTTTGCAACATGCGTTAATGCATGTTGCCGTCAGCAATTCGCCGACACAGTGTTTCCCCAACCGCGAGAGGTAGCTGTGAATTTCTCCTCACCCCCATGCTATCGTTGCAGCCTTGGTTTTTAGACATGTGTGACACTATAAAAATAGTTTTTTATTATTGTGATTTTTAGATATGTGCATGCCTGCAGCCTTGGTTTTTAGACATGTGCTACACTATAAAAATAGTTTTTTGTTATTGTGATTTTTAGATATGTGTGTGTCGCATGTACTTTTTGCTAGTTATGTATAACAATCTAGTACTCCATATGTAGCACAATTGCAAAGACAAAGCTTCTCAAAGAAGGTGGTGATGTTGCTTTTTTCTAAATGCTGAACAACTCTAGCACAACGAAAGTAACAACTGACATATATTATGCAAAGAAAAATAAGTACTCTTAAAGGTGCCGGACCATTTATTTAATGTAAACAAAACTTATGTGCAAGCTTCAACACAAACTATTGCATACCTCTTGTTCCCTATTAAAAGTTGGGAAAAATCATGAATAACATTTAAGTCGTTGAGATTGAAAATGTGAAAATCATATAAATAGATTTGTCTTGAAAATTACTTTTATAAGAATATACATATATAACTTTCCAATAAAGATTTTTATAGAAAAGAGAAATCAAAGTTGTGCTTTGGTGACCGTATTGTTGTAAACGACTTCTAATATGGAACCGGAGGGTGTACGTGTGCAAGTAACGGTACCTGGGAAATTAAACACACGCAAATGAAGTGTGCGTGGGTGCTGAAACTCGAACTTCGTGTGCTTTGTCTAAATAAAATGCGATGTGCATAGAAAGAACAAACAGCTGGGTGCTGCAGTGACAGCGCAGCCTGAGTTAAAAGGCGTGTGGTGAACCACCACGGTTAGAAGCCCCGTTGCTACGGGCCGAAGATGGGCCCAGTTCATGATGAATGACAGTCTGCTGAAGTTGGTGGTGGCAGAGAAGTTAGAGCCTTTGCTTTGGCTCACCGGTCATGTAGCCTGGTTGAGTCACATGTGAGTTTTTCATTTTGTTCTGTTTGTTTAAAAACACCTAGGAACAAGACAGTGTGGGGGGAGAGCCACGCCT
Source organism: Cenchrus americanus (assembly GCA_947561735.1). Lineage (NCBI taxonomy): Eukaryota > Viridiplantae > Streptophyta > Magnoliopsida > Poales > Poaceae > Cenchrus > Cenchrus americanus. The sequence goes on along the minus strand of OX387239.1, from coordinate 140,158,839 downwards.
CTCCAACGAACGAACATGATGCACATGCACATGCACATGCACATGTACCCACACTATGAGCATACCGCGCTACGAACAATCACACACAAAGAGCGTGAACGAGAGAGACCCACACACGCTGTGGAGCGCTCATCACGGTACATATCTCCAAACAGCACTGGTTTGCATTCCTATCTCTCCCTCTCACATTCATTTCTGAGATATGATAAAAGATTTGTCGAGAATATACATCATCTTTTTAAATAAAAGTAGGAGCACTGCTGTATCATTTAAGAAGAAGAAGTATTGATACAAAACACGTCGAAGCGGACACCACCACACGAATAATCCCTCGAACACAAACAAACACACCCGACACAAAGCATCACCACCCCCACCACTTGGGAGAGGAGTTCGAAACAAGCCGTCGACATCTGCGCCGTTGTCACCAACGTTGTGCCACGCCGAAGTCGTAGCCTGCTGCAAACCCGAACGACCCCCTAAGCTCCTCCACCATGGGACTGTCACCCTCAAGCCGCACACACACGATCACGGAGGAGATGCTCTCATTCCAGTCTCTTGTATCTGACCCCACGCAGAGTGGTCAGGATTAGTGTTTTTCTTTGGTGTTGAGATGAGAGTGTTATGCTGAAGTTTCGCTGGATCAGAGGGATCGACGATCGTGTGTGCTGCTTGAGGGTGACAGTCCCATGGTGGAGGAGCTCAAGGGGGTCGTTCGGGTTTGCAGCGGGCTACGACTTCGACATGGCACAACGTTGGTGACAACGGTGTAGATGTTGACGGCTTGTTTCGAACTCCTCTCCCAAGTGGTGGTGGGTGGGGGGGGTGTTTTGTGTCGGGTGTGTTTGTGTTCGAGGGTTTATTCATGTGGTGGTGTCCGCTTCGGCGCGTTTTGTGTCAATGCTTCTTCTTAAATGATACAGCAATGCTCCTGCTTTTGTTTAAAAAAATGATGTATATTCTCAACAAATCTTTTGTCATGCTCTCAATTGTTATCATATTGACTATGGTTGACTTGCATATGTTTTATTCCAGGTTTTTTCCCAAAGAAAAATGTTAGAACACGATAATTTCCTCCCTTCACTCAAAGAATATAGTATTTTTCTTTTTTTGAAAAAAATCCACAAAACGTTCGACACTGAACACTGCAACATAAATCCACAAAACGTTCGACACTGAACACTGCAACATAAAACAGGGCAAAGCGTTCATGTAATGGTCCCATTAGACAAACCAGTTTCCCAAAACCTATCTTGCATAAGGTGTCTAGATTTATGCATCACAAAATACGTTTAGAAAAATGCTCAAGTATGAATTGTATTAAACTGACATAATCCACAGTTCCACTGAGCCGCCTTAATAGGTACCTATCCTTGAAGTATCTTTTTCACCAAAAGGAAGGTTACAGGTGATCTAGCCATGTACATGAAAAAATCTTACAACTGCAATAGTACTTCCATCATCTTCTGTGCAGCAGAGTTCTCTGCATCCTTTACCCTTGACATAGGATCACCTATTGTTACAAAAGTGCCATTTTTGGTTTCCACCTGAACAGAACACACAAACCTCCTTTCATGTGCAGGGCCGTCTTCTCTTTCCAACCTGAAAAGCAAACTGATGAGTTACCAGCTCGTTAAATGTGAGGATACTGTGAGTCATACATATGCATCAAGGACCAAAACTTCGTAACCAATGGTAACAATTGCATTTCCTTAGAAGTCACTGGAGTTTTGCTGTCTAAACTGTATTTCTAGGTGGGTTTTCCAGCAACCTGCATATAGCCTTTCAGTAAATGACCAGAACACAAGAAAGGTTTGTCATTTAATGTTACATATTAGTTTCCAGACAAAGTCACCGTGATCCAGAAATTTAATTCAAAAGGCCCTCTAGAAATCAAAACCAGTCATAACTCTTTTTTGGTTAACCATGGTAATTGGCGCGCAAATGGTTCGCACAAATGGGTGCATCTCTAGTGAAAACACCACAAATATTAGAAATTTTGCAATTTTGTCGAAAACCGTACCTACAAGCTTGGAAAATTTTTTAATTGTGCACAATGACGTAACTACAAAAAAAAATCAAGTACAAATTCAGTTTCATTTAATACATTAAAAAAAAGACATTTCATGTGTATGCAGTCTTCCCATGTTTGTCACACGAATTTGTCATTTTTGTCAGATCAACTTTGAACTTTAAATTTTGTGTGGACTTATCAGTCTTATTGGTGTGCCAAATTTTGAATCAAAAAAGGCATCTCAGTACTAGTTTTTCGAATTTGCAAGATTTCCAATATTTGTGGTGTTTACACCTGAGTTGGACACATACAAGATATGATCATGTTTCCAAGTTTCATCCAGCAAAGTTGTAAAAAAGAGTTAGTATACTCTGGCCAGTGTTAACTGATACAGGAATGAAATTAGGTTGACAGAAAAACATTAATACAAGGTGCAGAATAAAGTAACCAAATCATTAACAAGATTGATAAGATGATAAATATTTTCAACTTCTCTAAAATTAAATCCACATTCTAATATCATATACATTTGGAGAATGTGCATGTGACATGCAATATGCAAACTCATGAAGCTGGCAATGAGGGGAGACATTGAGAAATTAGCAAATTATTGATAAAAAAAGGAGCTTATGTTTACACAGCAATGAGCTCATTTCTACTAACTGATTCAAGACGTTGAGAATCTTACTTAAAGATGGGTTTTGGGCAATTCTTTCCGATGCAGTGTTCAGTAAGTTTATGTTTACACTCCCTGAGCTCTCCAACCCCATCCCCCAATCCATTGCCAACCCCGGTGATCAATACTTGCTGCTGTGAACCACTGACAAGCTTGCCTAACGCATCTCGTACAGCATTGAGCTTAGCAATTACCTTCTGCTCCGAGGAGCCAAGCCCAACCATCTCACCACCAACAAATACATTTACCACTGTCATCCCACCTCTCTGCCATGTCTTAAAATGTGCAACTTTGCCATGTTTCTGGCATAATTCATGCAAAGTTCTCACAGGTTGTTCGTCTATGGTTTCTGCTGTGACAATTGGCTCAAAGAGCCACCTCGTAACCTGAACCACGCAACAGAAACATAAACATGAAGTAAAGCTGTCACTATACCAGTTAATACAAGTACACTAATCTCTATTCCTAGTCATTTCAAATAGCGTGCAGACAAATTTCATCCTACTAATCTGTATTCATGTGTGTGTATTCAATGATTGCAAAAAAAATTCTGAATTCGGTTGTAGGTAAAGGATATCATACAAGACAACAAAACTAATATAATGTAATGGGAGTGGGACCAGCTAGGTCTGGCCCCATGATACTGTAGCGCGTGAACAGTGCAGGGGATAGGGTTAGTTGGATAAGATCAATTAGAGATAAGATTAGAGTTAGTTTGGATCTTTACTTAAGGGTCAAGCCATCCCCTCTATATAAAGGGAGGCAGTGTATTTAGATAATCAATCAATGAAGAAGAATTAATCCAATCTCTCCCCCAACTCCCAACAAACGATGAGCAACAACAACAACAACAACAACTTAGCCTTTTGTCCCAAGCAAGTCGGGGTAGGCTAGATATGAAACCCAAAGGTACCATCAACATAAAGACACGTAGAAGAAGTCATGGCTCAGGAACGTTGATGGCTAGTCTCCAAGCGCCCCTATCCAAAGCTAAGTCCTTGGAGATATTCCACTCCCTAAGGTCTCTCTTAACTGACTCATCCCAGTCGGCTTTAGGTCGACCTCTAACTTTCTTCACATTGTCGTCCCGCTCTAGGACCCCACTACGCACCGAGCCTCGGAGGCCTTCGTTGGACATGTCCAAACCATCTCAACCGATGCCGGGATCGCTCCTCAATTGGCGCCACCCCGACCCCCGTCCCGAATATCATCGTTTCGTACTCTATCCCTCCTCGTGTGCCCACAAACCCAACGCAACATACGCATCTCCGCCACACTCAATTGCCGGACATGTCGCCTTTTTGTAGGCCAACACTCCGCACCGTATAACATCGCCGGGCGAATCACCGTCCTATAAAACTTACCTTTTAGCTTCGAGGCACCCTTTTGTCACAGAGGACGCCGGAGGCTTGACGCCATTTCAACCAACCAACCGAAATTTCGTGCCTAACATCTTCGTCGATGTCGCCATCCTTCCGTAGTATCGAACCTAAATACCGAAAAGTATCCTTCTTGGTCACCACTTGCCCATCAAGGGTGACGTCTCCCTCCTCACGCGTCGTACCGCTAAAGTCGCACCTCATGTACTCGGTCTTGGTCCTACTAAGTCTAAACCCTTTCGATTCTAACGTATGCCTCCACAGCTCTAACTTCCTATTTACCCCCGCCCTACTCTCATCAACTAGCACCACATCATCGGAAAGAGCATACACCGGGGGATATCACCTTGAATGTCCCTTGTGACCTCATCCATCACCAAAGCAAATAGATAAGGGCTCAACGCCGACCCTTGATGTAGTCCTATTTTAATTGGGAAATCACTAGTATCGCCATCGCATGTCCGGACACACGTCACCACATCCCCGTACATATCCTTGATGAGGTTAACATACTTAGTTGGGACCTTGTGCTTCTCCGGTGCCCACCACATGACGTGTCTCGCACTTTGTCGTATGCCTTCTCGAGGTCAATAAATACCATGTGCAAGTCCTTCTTCTCGCTCCCTATATCTCTCCATCAATTGGCGTATTAAGAAAATCGCCTCCATGGTCGACCTACCGTGCATGAACCCAAACCGATTTTGGGTCACACTCGTCCCTCTTCTTAGGCGATGCTCGATAACCCTCTCCCGCAGCTTCATCGTATGGCTCATCAACTTAATTCCACGCGTAGTTCGTACAACTCGAACGTCTCCCTTGTTCTTGAAGATCGGTACTAATATGCTTCTCCTCCATTCTTTAGGCATCTTGTTTGACCGAAAAATAAGGTTAAAAAGCTTAGTTAACCAAACTACCGCTTCCGGCACCCGTGCATCTCCACACCTCAATGGGGATACCATCGAGTCCCAATGCCTTGCCTCCCGTCATCCTCTTCAAGGCCTCTGCGGTCTCTCGCCTCTTGAATTCTCCTCACAAAGCGTCTCGTTGGTATCATCAAATGAAACATCCAACTCAAGGGTAGGATCCTCATTCTCTCCATTAAACAAACTTGTCGAAGTACTCTCTCCATCCGTCCTTGATTTCCTCATCCTTCACCGAAGTCGATTTGTTCCGTCCTTGATGCATTTGATTTGGTTGATGTCCCTTGTCTTCCTCTCTCGGATCTTAGCCAACCTATAGATGGCCTTCTCCCCTTCCTTCGTGCCTAGCCGCCGGTAAAGGTCATCATACGCCCGACCTTTTGCTACACTCACCGCTCGCTTTGCGCCCTCTTTGCTATTTTATATCCCTCAATGTTGGCCGCACTCTTGTCATGATGGAGGCGCTTGTAACACTCTTTCTTCTCCTTGATAGTCCTTTGCACCTCGTCATTCCACCACCAGGTGTCTTTCACTTCCCGTTTGCCTCCCTTGCTCACACCAAACACTTCCGAAGCCACCTTCCGAACACATGTTGCCATCTTTAGCCACGTGTCTTCTCGCATCTTCGCCTTCCTCCCAAGGCCCCTCGACTAGCATCCTCTCCTTAAACCTTTGCGCTTCTTCTCCTCTAAGTTTCCACCACTTCGTTCTTGCAATCTTGGCCTCGTTTGTCCCGGAGGACACGTACCCGAAAGCGAAAATCCGCCACCACAAGCTTGTGTTGAGGGACAACACACTCCCCAGGAAACACCCTACAGTCTAAGCACGCACGTCTATCCTCCCTCCTTGCAAGAATAAAGTCGATCTGGCTAGAGTGTTGACCACTACGAAAAGTCACTAGATGGGATTCCCTCTTCCTAAAGAGGGTGTTCGATATCAATAGGTCGTAGGCTAATGCGAAGTTCAGGACATCCTCCCCCTCTTGATTCCTACTACCATACCCGAACCCCCCATGCACCCGCTCCCATCCCACATTAGTCGCACCCACATGGCCGTTGAGGTCTCCTCCTATGAAGAGTTTCTCACTGGCCGGTGCACGGTACTAACCATGCTATCCGGATCTTCCCAAACCGCCTCTTGATGCTCTCGCTAAGACCTACCCGAGGTGCATAAGCACCGATCACGTTCGAGCCGAATCACCAACTACCAACCGAACAAGGATAATCCCGGTCACCTTGCCTCCCGACATCAACAACCCCATCCTTAAGGCTCCTATCGATCAAGATACCTACACCATTCCTACCCGATGTTGTCCCCGTGTACCAAAGTTTGAAGCCGCATTCTCCACTTCTTTCGCCTTCGGCCCTTCCATTTGGTCTCCCGAACGCATAGAATATTTACCCGCCTCCTAATCGCAACGCATCGACTAACTCTCTTAACTTACCCGTAAGAGACCCTACGTTCCAGCCTACCTATACGAATCCTAGTTGGGTCGACTAGCTTCCTTACCCTTCGCACCCGTCGCCGGTGTGAAGACCCTTGCTCATTTTGCACCACACCGGGCGCCGATGTGGCGCGCCACTAAGGATGTGGCGACCCGATCTTTGCTCACTTGACACCGTGCCCGCATCACGACACGACGCGTCACGGGGGTGACGGCCCGCCCTTGCACATTTAACACCATACCGGGTTCCGCATGGCGCGTCGCTAAGAGGGTTACGCCCCAACGGGATTCTTTTGGGTTTCATCTCCATAAGAGTGGCTAAGTTTTTACGTTGGCTCGCCAAGCCTACCACAACCCTCCTCCTTTATCAGGGCTTGGGACCTGCTATGTTGGGACACCTAGGCACCCCACCATAGGCGGAGTTCCAACAAACGATGAGCAGCCGAGGCAAATAGACCTCGACCCTCCTCTGCCTATCCCGGCCAAACCATGGCCATAACATTTGGTATCATGAGTCAGGGGTCCTTGCCCATGGCTTCTGCTGCCTATCAATCTATGTCGCTGTCATCATTACAAGCGGCATTGGCGGCCAGACTTCGGCGGTCAGTCCAAGCCACGACAAAGACAAGGACGCGAGGCATCCATCCGCCCCAAAGCCAATCGAGGACCGGTCCAATCCGGACCTCGGATTATTGGCGCATAGGCCGTGGTGCCGCCTTCATCCATCACCGGTTCGGCTACCAATTCCTTCGGGGCGGGCCTGCATGCGAGATGCCATCGGAGGAGCGAGGCGACGGTGCGACTCCGGGCGGCGGCCGTGTGTTCCCGGTGCGGCGTCAAGTGCGAGCGGCGTGGGTGCCACCACCACCGGGAGCGGTGGGTCAAGCAACGGTTGCAGGATGGCGTCTCCGTGGATGGGCGTGCATGCGAGGAAGTTGCCCCCGCCGCCGATTCGGGGGCATGTGCGGCTCCCCGGCAAGATGAGCGTCGTCTTCGCCGCGAGCCACCGGGTCATGGCTTACACGCCATGGACGGCGGAGCAATAGCCGGATGCATGCAAGCCCGCAGGTTGTTTCTACTAACAACTATGCCTTCGTGTGATCCGATCTACACACTCCGGACCTTTCCATGGGAGCCGAAGGACGAGTTCTTTCGCATCTCGAATAAAAGGTTGAAATTTCGTTAATGTTCTAGTAATAGTCACCAATAAGATAAGCTGAGATGTAAAAAGCTTAATCGTGTGTGAGTCGGGTCTGCTGCAGCTCGAGGACGAGCTGATCGAAAAGGGGGGGAGTAGTGTAATGGGAGTGGGACCAGCTAGGTCTGGCCCCATGATACTGTAGCGCGTGAACAGTGCAGGGGATAGGGTTAGTTGGATAAGATCAATTAGTGATAAGATTAGAGTTAGTTTGGATCTTTACTTAAGGGTCAAGCCATCCCCTCCATATAAAGGGAGGCAGTGTATTTAGATAATCAATCAATGAAGAAGAATTAATCGAATCTCTCCCCCAACTCCCAACATGCGATGAGCAGCCGAGGCAAATAGACCTCGACCCTCCTCTACCTATCCCGGCCAAACCATGGCCATAACATATAAGAATAAGTTTCCATTAATAAATAACTGTAGGATATAAATATATGCTTGACCAAACTAGACTTCATAACTATATTTTAAAAACTACACAATTCAGTAACATACCTGTTGCAAAACTACATTTTCAACAATTATCATTCCAGACAAGGGGCTCTGACCAACCAAGCACACACTTGTAAGGGACATATGGTAATTTCAGCTGTCTGTGATGCCAATAACTTATCAACCAAGGAGTGTCGGGGCCCGAGACGGCGGAGCCGCGGCTACGGAGCTCGTAGCCGGCGGTGGGCGGCGCGGCAAAGCTCTGGCTGTCACGCGCTATGGTGGAGGAGGGAGACTAGAGGAAACAGGGAAGATAGGGAACCAATTCAATCTTAATCTCAAGTTCCATCGAGTGCAAGCTTATAAGGACCTCTTAGGCCTGCTAATCTTAACAAACTTCCTAAACTTATTCTCCAAACCACAAACTCTATCTCAACTAATCCTATCTCCAAGATTTCTGAAAATCAGCCACTTTCAGCTGGTTGTGCGCCGGCGGCGTCCCTGGGAACCCAGCGGCGGCGGCTATAGTGGTGGCCCAACATGACATCTCTCCCCCCCTCGAGGAGCAGTGCGTCCACGAGCTGGAAGGCTGGATACCGCTCGATGAAGCTGTCGACATCCTCCCATGTTGCGGATGCTGCGGGCTCCCCCTTCTAGTGCACTAGGAGCTGATGAACGCCACGGGCCAAACGAGCGCGAGACACACGCTCTGGCACCAAGACCACCGCGCCATGGTGAAGAGGAGGCAGAGTCGCTGGGGACTACAGCGGTGCACCATGGAACTTCTTGAGCAGGCCAACATGGAAAAGATCGTGCAGGCGGGCGTGCGTCGGCAGCTTGAGCATGTAGGCGATGGCGTTGACGATGGCGAGGACGCGAAAGGGGCCGTAGTACATGGCTTTCAACTTGCCGCCCGAGGGAACGTGCAGGGACGCCGGCGGGCGATGGCGGAGCAGCACCCAGTCGCCCACCTAGAACGAGACCTCCCGGTGGTGTTTGTCATAGGCCGCCATGTACTCCACGTAGAAATCAAAGCCCAAGAGCTTGCCCACCAGTGGTGCTGAGGGATCGTCGCGAGCCTCTGATCTAGTAGGTACTTGAGGCTAAAATGATCTGTGCGCACGACAAAGCGATACCCCCAAAGGTACAGCCGCCAATGCCGGATGGCGAGCACCAACCCAATGAGCTCACGCTCATAGGCCGCCAACGAGCGGTGGAGCGGCGCGACGGGGCGGCTGAAGAACGCCAGCTGGTGTTGGTCTTGCAGCAGCACGGCGCCGAATCCGTAAGTTAACGCGTCGCATTCTACCACGAACGGCAGAGCGAAATCCGGCAGAGCCAGGACAGGGGCGGTGGTGACGGCGGTCTTCAGTGCATCGAATGTCACCGCGGCCTCGTCGGTCCAGGAGAACTCGTCCTTGCGCAGCAACACTGTCAGTGGCGCGGCGATAATGTCGTAGTCCTGGACGAACTTGCGGTAGTACCCCGCAAGCCCGAGGAAGCCGCGCACGGCACGGGCAGAGCGTGGCCGCGGCCACTTAGCGACGGCTGCACCTTGGTCGGATCCATAGCGACGCCCGCGGCGGAGATGATGTGGCTGAGGTAGGAGATCGACTCGGCGTTGAACGCACACTTGTACTGCTTGACGAAGAGGCGATACTGCAGAAGGACGTTGAACACAGTGCGGACATGGCCCAGGTGCTCTGCCCACGAGCTGTTGAAGATCAGAATGTCATCGAAGAAGACGAGGATGAAGCGGCGGAGGAAGGGGCGGAGGACATCGTTCATGAGCACGTGGAAGGTGGCCGGGGCGTTGCACAAGCCGAACAGCATGACGAGAAATTTGTAGAGTCCATCATGCGTCCGGAATGCCGTTTTGTCGACGTCGGCGGCGAACATCCGGACTTGGTGGTAGCCGGAGCGCAGGTCAAGCTTGGTGAAGAACCGTACGCCCCGCAATTCATCAAGCAGCTTGTCGACCACCGGAATGGGACAGGCGTCCTTCACGGTAATGGCGTTGAGCGCCCTGTAGTCCACGCAGAACCGCCAACCGCCAGCTTCCGTCCGCCTTCTTGACGAGCAACACAAGGGAGGAGAACGTTGATGAGCTCCGCCGAATGATGCCCTGGGCCAGCATGGCGTCGCACTAGCGTTCGAGCTCGTCTTTGTGTGCGGCCAGATATCGGTAGGGACGGACGGCCACTGGAGCGGCACCCAGCACTAGGGTGATGCGGTGGTCCCTGGAGCGCGGTGGTGTCATCCCCGTGGCTCGGCGAACACGGCCGCGAACTAAGGACGGCTTGGAGGAGGGTGGTGAAGTCACTGACCGCCATGAACAGGCTGGGCGGTCCCGCCAGTCCTTGCCAGCACACCGGGCGCCCCTCATGGGTGAACGCCATGCGCAGGGTGCTGAAGTCCCAGAGGATGGGTCCCAGCGACACCAGCCAGCGCGTGCCGAGGAAGACGTCATAGCCCGCCAGCTGAAGGGCGAAGAAGTCTGCGGTGAAGTGCTCTCCCGCAATGGCGCAAGGCGTGGCGTGGTAGACGTCATGGCTCGCGACGCGGTCGCCATTGGCGATGGTGACCCGCATGCCCTGCTGTGGTTGAAGGCGTAGGTTGATGCGGCGGGCCGCCTCCTCGGTGATGAAGTTGTGCGTAGAGCCGGAGTCTAGGAGGGCAAGGAAGGACGCGCCGCCAATGGGGATCTCCAATTGCATTGTCTCCTTGGTCCGGATGCCAGAAATTGCCAGCACCAAGATCATGGACGCTTTGGTCACCGGCTGTGCTGAGTCGCCGGAGGTGTCGGCAGCGGCGGCTGCGGCAAGGTCAATCAGGAACAAGTGCTAGCACACACGATTATGGTCGCACCCGCATTTTTCATTGCAGTTGAAGCAGAGGCCTAGGTGTCGGCGTTCCTCCATCTCCGCCTACGACAAGCGTTTGATATGTCGGCCATCCACCGCTGTTAGGGCTAGTGGCGCTGGTGCCGAAGTCGCAGACACAGGGCCAAGGCATGGGCGACGTCGAGAACAGTCCCCGCTGCGGCGGTCGTGACGTCGTGGTGGACGGGGCAGCGCATTGGTCCCACAGCTCCAGCTTGCGGGCGAGGCTCATGGCGACGGCAAGAGACTGCAAGTTGTGAATCTCGACGACGAGGCTCAGTGACGGTTGTAGACCCGTCGTGAACAGCTGCACCTTTTGGAGCTCCTAGAGATGGCCGGCGCGTGGCAAGCGTGCCTCGAAGCGCTCCTGGTAGTCGAGGACGGCGCCCGTGCGCTTGCAAGCCGTGAGCTCGTCGAGGGGATTTGCTTGCAAGGGAGGGCCGAAACGCAGGTTGAGGAGCTCGGAGAAGCGCCGCTAGGACGGTGTGCCTTCGTCGTGCTAGACCTGGATGTACCAGAGTTGTGCTGCATCTTCTAGATTATACGAGGCCATCCACACCTTCTCCTCCTTAACAATGCACTGCTGGTGGAAGTATGATTCGCACCCGTTGATGAAGATGAGGGGGTCAGACTTGCCGTCACATTTGGGCAAATCCATCTTCTAGAACCACGACGGTCGATCCGTGTGCGCGCCCGAGCCGGGGGACGGATCGGAGGAAGCGCTGGAAGAGGCGCCTTGGAGGCCATCGAAGCGGGCCTGGATGCCGTCGACCCGAGTTTGGACACCGGTGACTTGCTGTTGTACCCCATCGATCTTGGCGTTCAGGGAGGTGTCGAGGTTGCGGATGAGGTTAGCTAGGTCAGACATGGTGGGCTCAGCCATGGCTGCTGCAGACGGCGGCGGCGGCGTGGAAGGGCGGCTGGATGGGGCGGAAGAGGAGCGCCTGGATCGTGATACCAGGTTGTCAAGGGTGTCGGGGCCCAAGACGGCAGAGCCGCGGCTACGGAGCTCACAGCCGGCGGCGGGCGACGCGGCAGAGCTCTGGCTCTCGCGCGCTATGGTGGAGGAGGAAGACTAGAGGAAACAGGGAAGATAGGGAACAAATTCAGTCTTAATCTCAAGTTCCATTGAGTGCAAGCTTATAAGGACCTCTTAGGCCTGCTAATCTTAAAAAACTTCCTAAACTTATTCTCCAAACCAAAAACTCTATCTCAACTAATCCTATCTCTAAGATTTCTGAAAATCAGCCACTTTCATAGTGGCAGCCCCACATGACAGAGTGAAGCACTGACGACTAGATCCAAGAGTGCCTCTGCTCTATCTTCATAGTGTTAGATAGCAGGTCATAATCTATTGTCTTCCAAATGAAGGTTAAAAAATACAATGTATTCTTTGCTAATGAGCATGGTTGTTTAGAGTTTATTGATTAGAACATGAATTGATTAGAGCTGGGCTCTGCAATAGGTATTGTCATAGAACATAGTTTTATCAACTACATTCAAGTCTACCTGTATGATAGTTTTAGTAAACCATGAAATCAGTTCTATTTGTAGTTTTTCCTCATCTATTAAGAATAAAAGTACTAGTCAAAAGTGAATTTGCAGAGTCTATGTCAATGTACTCTGCGTACAGAATGAAGTAAACATAACTAATAAATAAAATAAAAACCTTCCAAAGCTTCTCAAGGTCAAATTTGCAATCAATGTAGACAGCAGCAGCGATGGACTCAACAATATCTGCAAGAACCTTGGGAGCTTTAACCACGCTACCACCATAGGGTGCAGTGGCAAGGTCATCGTTTTGTTCCTCCTTCACTGAATCAATAAACTGGCCTACCTGCACAGGCCCAATAAAAAAATTAATAAAACATATGGTATTATACAAATAAAATATTAAGTGGGGATGCGATATTTACAGTGCAACATTAAAAACAGAGGGTTTACTATGAACTTAAGAAAAAATAGATCAAAAACCTCAATTGCCTTAGAAGATGTGACTAAAAATGAACTAAGTTTTAGAGTGCGTTCAAGGTCAGAAACAAAGGTATCCACATTTCTTGTAAAAAGTAGCCAGGTCCAGCCAGTAAGTTTGGCAAATATAAAGTTAATTGGGAAAAAAATCTATTTAATTGATTAGAAAAATGCTAGATACTTCTGCAACTTTGAAAATAATGACATTTGCTAGGGGCAGCATCAAGTAATAGGCTAATAGCTAATAATAAAAGAATATGGACTGAGCCTAACACTTCATTTAAGTTTTCTATACATATACACAACATTTGTGTCATTCAACACATACATTGATTTTTTTTTCAATTGGGTAACAGCAGAACTTACAGCTCCATTACCGCAAAACTGTGTGAGGTCTCTCAATGAGATACCGCCAAGTTTTATATATAAATGAATTGAAAATTTTAGAGAAATAGTCTCTGATATTCCCTCTTTTTTCACTGTCAACAGGACAGTACAAGATTCAACTAAGAATGGGTTTTCACAATAGTCAGTGGCACATCACTACAGGACTTTACTACCGATACAATTCTAGCAGGAAGGAAAAACCTCCGAGCGTGGACTGCGAAGCTAACCCAACAGCCGCGCTTCGAATATACTCCGAGATTTACACAGTTGGTGGGGGAGTCCAGGCCGATTATGTGCTTACAAGGAGGTCGAGGCGGGCGCACTTGCGACGCAGCAGCGGGTAGAGGTCGTGGCGGACGGCGACACGCGCAAGCTTCTCGGTGGAAATGTTGGCGGCGCGGAGTGTGGAGAGCGCGCCGGGGCCGAGGGTAGGGTTGGTGAGGTAGAGGAAGTTGGTGAAGGCGAGGCCGAGCGCGGCGTCCCCGACGAACTCAAGGCGCTGGTAGGAAGTCGCCGTGTCGGAGAAGGACTGATGCGTGAGCGCCTCATCGAGGAGAGCGCGGTCGCGGAACTGGTAGCGCAGCAGACGCTCCACGCGCGCCGCGGCATCCGCTCGGTCGGCGACGAAACCCGGCGGCGCGAGCTGGACAGGCGGAGAGGGGCGGGCTGAGGGTGGAGGCGGAGATGGAGCCGGCGGGCCGCGCTTGCGGGGCTTGTGCGCCGGCGTCATGGATCGTCGCTGGTGGTTGCCTGAGGCAGTGCGGGGATTTGGGAGATTCGTGTGGAATTGGGAACTACGGTGAAAGCGTTCTGGGTGTGTTTTTTTATAATTCCACACTTCTTCGAACGTTGTCATTTTGTAGACCTGATGTCGTTCGTGGCCCACCTGCAGGTGTACTGGCGGCAATTGTATTTCCGTATGGACCGTTCTGCCCCTCCCTTCAATGGATAAGGCCGCCAACCATTCAATCGCCCTCCTCCCGTTCATCAGTTAAACCCACAGCTCCGCCCCCATTGCTAACCCTAGAAATCGACAAGCGACGGGGGCCCTTCTCCCTGCCCCATCTTGGAGATGGTGAGCTCCGCATCCACGAGGTCGATCGAGATTGGCGAGTCTCAAGGATCGAGTGCCCCAGGTGCCACATCAAGGTGATTAAAACCGAGAGCAGGAAGGATGATGTGTACTACAAGTGCCCAAACCATTTCAAGACGGTATGTTGTTGCTTGCTCTGTTGTTGATTGGGTTCGTTTTTAGTGATTTTGTTGTTGGTGATTCAAGTCTCGCCTGTTTGAGCAGGAAAGAAGCACATGTCCCTACTACTGGTATGAGCAACCCTATATGGAGTACTTGCGCTCAAATCACCCTGAGTTGCTGAATCCGGCTGATGCGGCTGCTGCAGAAGAAGTGGAATCAGTTGATGAAATCGTTGCGGATGAGGTCAATGGCAACCTAAACATCCAAATATATCGGTTGAAGCTCGAGTTGTATGAGATGAAGGGCAAGCTTGGTGAAGTGTAGTAGGAAATCAATGAAACAAAGTAGGAGACAAGGAAGAAATTGCTAAAGGAAACAAGGCTACACCAATGTTTAGTTGTCACATTAGTTAGGTCTAAGGGTCAGTTGTCAATTTAGTTGGCATTGAACTACTAGTGTTTGCTATCAAGTGTACTAAACTAGTGTTTGGTAATGGAAGTGAAGGAACCTGTGTTATCAGCATGTGCTACTGTAATGTGTTATTTCATTAGCATTTCAGTGCAATTTCAGTAGCAATTCAGTGCTGTTTCATTAGTATTTCAGATTAGCATTTCAAAGTAGCAATTCTGTGATATTTCAGCAACATTTCAATACAATGCAGAGCATAGTTCGATCCAACACATCAAATAAATAATCCAGAGAGCAATGAACCAATTGAACCAGGGAACCATTTTCTGGACATTCTCAGATGCATAGTTTGATCCAACACACCAATACTTAAAATACATAACAAACCAGCAATTGCTAAGAAATTCACACCCAGACTTAAGAGTACATAACAAACTAGCAGTTCCTGACAAATTCACACCAGACTACATAGCAAAAGCACATTGTTTGTCAAAAGTGGAGACAACACATCATCTACTCCACGTCGAGCCAGTCCTTGAGGCTTCTCACCACTCTTGCTTCAGGAGCACTTGCAGCCCTCCTCATCTTCTTCTTGACAGGAGAGTCTTCTTCTTCTTTGACACCTGCTTCTTTCCACTTGGAGCCTTCTTCTACTTATTTTTAGGTGTCTCACTTGGTCCTTCATCTTCTTCCATACCCTGCAATAGATTGTTGTTAGTTGAACAAGTGAGGGAAATATAGTTGAGAAATTGAGGGAAATATAGAGTAAGAAATGCACCTTTTTAGTGATTCAAGTGTAGAAGCCTCATCAACTCCATCATCATGTTCTGTTGGTTCAGCTAGCTTACAGGTCTTGGCAAAGTGCCCAAAGCCTTTGCACCTTCTGCATTTGACTTTCCTTTTGTTTGCCCTTTGTTATGCACTCCCTCTGATCCTAACCACTATAGGTCTGCCTACTACCCTCTTCTACTTAGGTGGCAAAAGCTTGTATTCTAGCTCCACTTGAGGCCAATCAGTCCTGTCAGGCATTGGAGGAACTATGCCTACATAGGCTAGTCTGAACTTGTCAACGGATTAATATTCATGCACAAAATCTTTGATTTGCAAGCCTCTGTTGGATAAGATCCAAGCTAGTGCATGCCTACAAGGTTTTCCTGAAACCTGCCATTGCCTGCAGCTGTAGTTGTGTTTCAGAAGGTCCAAAGTGTGCCTCTTGGTATTGTTCCAGTCATCAAGTAGGGTTACCTTAGCAAAATCATCATCACTAATAGCAACTTTGACTGCCCTCAAATTGTTGCTAATCAGGTTTAGCTCCTTGATGACATTTGGTAAGATTTCTGTAGTCATTTCCCTTCCTACTCTTCTCTTAAGAAACCTCTTCTCCATAATTAGCTCCCTGAGCCCATCAACTA
This sequence comes from Cenchrus americanus, assembly GCA_947561735.1. Lineage (NCBI taxonomy): Eukaryota > Viridiplantae > Streptophyta > Magnoliopsida > Poales > Poaceae > Cenchrus > Cenchrus americanus. The sequence continues at coordinate 140,142,515 of OX387239.1, read as the reverse complement.
GCTCATGGATAAGTTGTCCTTTCAAGTGTTTCACCTGATTGTTGAAGCTCTCTAAGACATTGTTTGTCAGATAGTCACATTTGCTCTCCTCTGAGAAACCACACCTATACCAAATGCGGTTGTGGTTTTCATGCAACCACTGAATTACATCAGGAGCAAAATCATGTATCTTCTTCATGTGCCACTTGAATAGGCCTTCAGTGTAGCTCCTAGCAGCTGGGTATAGATGAGTTGTGAAAACATCACCTGTGAAGTGCTTCAAGAAGTTGGCATATAGATGTCTCATACACTCCTTGTACTCAGCCTTAGGAAACACACTGCCAACAGCAGTCTCCAATCCCTTACATGCATCACTGCATATAACTAGTCCTTGAGGGTAGCCAACTGCCCTTCTCAACTGCTTCATGAACCATGTCCAGTTATCCTTATTGTCACTGTAAAAAATTGCATATGCAATGTGATACAACCAGTTATGTCCATAAAGTCCATTAGCAGATGCCAGCCGTCCTGTGTATTTACCATTTAGACTAGAGGCATCTACACTAATGAATGGGCTACAGCCAGCAACAAACCCATCCACACATGGTTTAAGAGCTACAAAAATCCTCTTAAACCTTTTTCTCTTGCCCGCTTTGCCCACTTTCTTCACATCTATCTCTATAAAGCTTCCAAGACAAGTAATCTCCATCTGAGCTTTCCAATTGAACAACAATGTGAATGACTCTTCATATTCACCATGAATTTGATGCAGTGCCAGCTACAAACCTGAATATGCCTTGTTGTACTTGATCTTTATTCCATAATCTCCCTCCCGCTTCTCCTTTACTACCTTTGGTCCCTTCTTTGGATTCTTCTTCAACCATTCTGGCAGTCTATCTGCCACCCAACTTTGAGAAGCCATTTTCCCTTCAACAAGCTATGTAGTTGGACAATTGTGGACTTCTGGTAGAACCTTAATGGGTTATTTGGATCCAGGCCATTACAATTTTCTCGGTTTGGAAAAACACCATTACAATTCTCCTTATTAGAGAAACACCACTACAATTCTTTAGCTCACGCATCTTTGCCATTTTCTATGTCCGGCGCAGACTCGGGCCCACCGTCAGGCGTCATATTTACGTATCCAGGCCGAAATGCGCTCATCCATCCAGATAAGGCGCACCCCGGCCCGTCATCCTCGCCATCTCATCTCTCTGGTTTCTCATTCCCTTCTTCCACCTGGTCCCGCCACCCCCTTACGACGGCGGAGCGACCGGCGGTGCGGGCTCCGCTGCCGCGCATGAGGTCATGCTGGCTAGCCTGGACCAGCTCGGTGCCAGCGCTAGGGACTTCCTGCTCAAGCCCCCCTACTCCTTCAACTTCAAGCGCAGCCGCACCATGGAGGGAGCATCCATGGTGTCCCCATCCCTGGTGCTTCTACATCTCCGCCGCCGCCACCGACGGCGCCGCCACTTCCCGCGGCTGCAACTTCTGGAGCAAGTGCTGGCCATCCCCAATCGGCGGCGGGTCCGCCGCCACCCCCGTCTTCTCCTTCCGCTCCTACTACTCGACACCGGGAGCGAGTTCTTCATGTCACTGGTGTCCGAACCTACCGCATCGAGCCGGTGCGAGGACCTTGAGGCGCTGCTCTCGCGCGGACCAGTTGAGCCGCTGCTGGCACCCTCCTCGTCCTCGCGCCCGAACCCCCCTCGATCCTGGCCGCGTCGAGGCGGGCCGCGCGCCCGCTGCGTCGAGGACCTCGAGGTGCTGCTCTCATGCAGACCGGCTGAGCTGCTGAGGGCACCCTCCTCGCGCCCGCCGGTGATGCAGTGCCGGATGGACGAGGGGCATTTTGGTTCGGATATGCAAATTCAACGCCTAACAGTAGACCGGAGTCCGTAGGAGACGTAGAAAACGGCGAAGATGCGTGTGCTGAAGAATTGCAATGGCGTTTCTCCAATAAAAGGAATTGTAATGGCGTTTCTCCAAACTGAAAAAATTGTAATGGCCTGGATCCAAATAACCCAGCCTTAATCTGCACAAGACAAGCATCAATAAGTAGTATGCACATCCAAACAAATTTAATCTGAGCAAGGCAAGCATGAACAAGCATGAAAAAGTATGTTCCTGTATGGTTTTCTGATCATGAAGCCTTGAAGCATGAATCCGCCAAGGACAAGAAGGGTGCTTACACCTTGCAATAAATATGGTCGGGCACTCTTGAGCCTTTTAGCAAACTCAAAACCTTTCTTCACAGCATAGTGCTTTATAGCTTTCCTGAATGTTATTATGTCAGGAAACAAAGCACCCTTCTCTATTATTGGGTTATCAGGATCTTGGAGCACCCTTATCTCCTCAGAATCTGGATTAGTGACCTCTGCCTCCGGAGGAATAGCTCCTTCAGCAGCAACATTTTCATTTGCATCATTAGAAGGCACAAATGATACAGATGGTTGTGCAGGTGGAATTGGAATGTACATGTGTTCATCATCGACACCAACATACTCTTTTTCATTATCAAAGATGTCAACAACTAGTGGATCAGGCTGATTTTGTGGTGGCTCAGGTTGAACAGGTGGATCAGGCTGAATTGGTGGTTCAATTTGCATTGGTGGTTCAGGCTGCATTGGTGGTATGACATAAGGGTTCTAAGTTATCAAACTCATGCTCTTCCCATACATTTTCATTCACCACAACTAAGAGGAGTTGGCAATGCATCTCTGACTTATACATTTCAAACAATTTTTGGAACTGCACTTGTTGACGGTGAATTTCCGTCAACCTAGAGTACTTGTTATGCATTGGTTTCGATTATGATTTGTAACTAACCCACCACTAGGCACACTAATGATATAACAAGTTCAACTTCGTATGTGCATTTGGAAGTGTTGTATTTTTGTAGGAAACATGGATAAAAGGGACGGAGTCACAACAAGTTCAAAGGAGCAAATGAGGAGTTTCGTTCGTGTTCGAGTGCAAGGCGAAATCACTTCCAAAGGTGGCAAGGACCAAGGTGTTATGACGGATCATCCCCAATGACTAAGATGTAAAGTTCGGACTTCATGCGAGAAGACCCCCTATCTTGATCGCTGGGATGACGACCTCAAAATGACACAAATGAAGGGGGCCAAGCGCAAAATGTGAAGACGAGCTGCGGGGAGGAAGACGGCCCCGAACCGACCCAGAAAGGGCCTAGGCCCGCCAACCCGTTCGGATCGGCCCGGGGGGTTTCTGTGGCGGTTCGGCCTGCCCTTTGACCTAGCCCCTCCTCGGTCTATTAATAGCTCCCTCCTCCAACGGCCGCCACATCCAATCATTCTACCGACGCCATTCACCAGAAAACCACCACCACAAGATGAGGAAGAGAGTTGGATGAGCTCGTCGCAACGATCAACGCTGGCGGAGGGAAGGAAGTAAGGGAAGGGCTCCAAGCCGCTGGGCTAGGGGTGTTCCCAAGCTTCATCGCCACCATCTTCATCGACGACATTCTCCGGAGTCTCCATCACCCCTATGTGCTTCAATCTATGTAAGATGATGGGGTAATGTCTCCGTTCATCTCTAGGGTTAGATGGATGCATGATATGTAATCTATACATGAATCTTATGCCAATCAATGCTTTATGGTCTATGTCTTCATGTATGCTTTGTTTACATATGTTTGCGCAACATGTGGTCTTAGTAGGGTTTGTGGTAATCGTGGTGATTAGCTTAACCCTATGAATGCTTAGGTATAGATGCAGTTATACGTGAAAGTATTTGATTACCTTGCGTAGTGATAGTACGGTGGAGGGAAAAGGCTTAGCGGCCGCATAACCGCCATCAAAATAGCGTAGGAAACACCCTTTTCATGTAGTAGATGCATGTTCTTGTGATCCTAAACCCTAGGGAGGGAACGCTTATCTACCTTAACCTCTCTCTTGTGTCCACCCTTTGCCATCTAGTTTCACCTTAGACTTCTTAGATTAACTTAGGTTAGATTGCTTTTACCTTAGAGTAACCTCTCTTTCAAGGCTTTCCAATCATCTAGACTAGTGCTTTGTTAAGCGCTAGCAATCCCCTTGCTCTGCGGATTGACAAGAACCTTGGGGGTCACCCCCGTGGTGATAAAGGTGTAGGTCCGTATGCTCGCAGATCGAAGGTTGTTACGTGTTTCAACAGTTAACAAGCCCCTTTTTCTGGCGCCGTTGCCGGGGAGTAAGCTAGTTTGCTACGTTTAATCTTGTATTATTTTTATTGATTACTAACATCTAACCCTCGTTTTCTAAAAAAATTCTTTTTTGTTTTTCTTGCTACTTTTCTTGTGCCTAGATGGATTTGTTCACCTCAACATTGGAAGACGAAGAGATGTCGCTAAGGGAGCTAGCAATGTCGTCATGGAAGATATTGAGATGCAAAAATCAGATTTGACGCTTGCTACAACCCACTACGAGGTGAAGCCTAGAATCATCAACTTAGTAGCAACAAACCCCTTTAGAGGATTGGAGGATGACAACCCATATAGACACATTAAGGAATTCACGATGATATGCAACACTGTGCAACAAGAAGGAGTTCCGGCCACTTGGTTCAAGTGGAATATTTTTTCATTCTCTTGAAGATGAAGCGCGAAGATGGTATACACTTGCGTCCGCTGAAGTGAAAGGAAGTTGGGATGAGCTCGTGAAGAAATTTCTTTCAAAGTTCTTTCCCATAAGAAAGGTCCAAGACTTAAGGAGGCAAGTGCTCACTTTCAAGCAAGGAGATGATGAAGGAATTGATGAAGCATGGGACCGTTTCAATGAACTACTCGAGCAAGGCCCGAACTTGGGATTTTCAGGTGACTTGATGTTGCATACATTTTATGGAGTCGTCGGTCTGTGGAGGTGACGTTGCCGCTGCTGCAGCAGCGATGTCGCCGCTCATCATGGTCGCTGCAACACTACCCCTTCATCTTCCCACTCTCCAGATCCCAAGTAGCCCAAATGCACCGCCAGCCACCACCATGACGTTGACGGTAAAAAAGAGGGTGCCGCCGCCGACGATGGATTAGGGTTCCGAGAGTGGGGAACGGGGAGGAGGGCGAATGAATGGTCGGGTAGAGCAACGGGAGGAGACGAAGGGATAGGGTGTCGGCAGCCTTATCCATTGAAGGGAGGGGCAGAACGGTCCATACGGAAATACAATGGCCACCAGTACACCTGCAGGTGGGCCACGAATGGCATCAGGTGTACAAAATGGCATCGTTCAAAGAAGTGAGAAATCATAATGGCACTGGCACATTAAGTTGAATAGTAATGTCATTCTTCAAAATCGTCGAAATTATAATGGCACAGAACCAATTAACCCTTGTTGGAAGACGGCATGAATGTGGTCTTGTTATCGATTTTTGATGTGATCTCAATTTCATATTTGGGTAAGAGGAATGGGTCTATCCTAGTTTACTGTTTGGAAAAGGACACAAAATGAGATGGATTACAATCATCAAAAAATGAACTCCACTTGTCATTGTTTATTCAATAATTTTTTTAGCCTTACCTGTATCCTCCTTCCCCATGGTTCATAGAGTACCATCCGAATGTGTTTGGGTCTGTTTAGGGTTCTAAGATCGGGTTCCATTTTGTGTGCCCCTAACCAATTCGACCCCGACCCATTGCCTACCCAATCCGACCACGACACATTGTCGTCATTATCTTTGTCCCAGGAAATAAGCTTGGAGCAAGTTGGGGCTTGTTGATGGGGGATGGGATCCCCGGCCAGCGGCTGTGGCCACGTCCTAGCAGGGGCCGTCCCAAGAATGAGCTCCATGGCGTGAAGGTTGCGGGCTCGATGACGTGCCTCCCGAGTTGAGGTTCCCGGTCTGCGGCGCGACCTACCCAGGACCGCCCATCGGGCATACCCAAAGCCGCCCATGAGCTTTCCCTACCGGCCATGGAAGGCACCTTGGAGCTTATCCCCGACCATGGAGGGTGCCGCGGAGCTCTCCTGACGATCGAGGAAAGCCAGCGCGGAGCTTCCCCGGGCGATGCCAGCTCCAAAGTTAATTAATAACCTTAATCACATGTTTCTGGATAAAACTTGTCAGAGCGGTTGGTATGCACCAAAGTTAATTAATAACCTTAATCGCATGCTACTCGGTCTCTCTTTCTCGTTCAGCAGATGAAGCTGACACATTTGAATCGAGATGACCCAGTCTACTCCTTTTGGTCATACAAGGTCATCCTGCATCTTCGCAGCATATGCCCCTTTCAGATTCATCGCACCCTTATGACTCTAACTGTGTGTTTGGTTTTGGGGCATTATGGGATGTGAAAGGACCTCGATGTCGCCTAGAGGTGGGTGAATAAACGAGACGATCAATTTAAACTTTTCTTCGCCAAAAACTTGAATTGTCAGGCGTCACCAGTTAGACCGGTGATGCTGACCGGTCAGACCGGTCACTGGGTCTGCTCCACGGGAGGCACCGGTTAGACCGGTGTAGCACATAGCACATGCAAAAATACTTTCAAGCTCCTTTTGACTTCTAGCACGAACCAAACTTGGTCAGTGACCTTGGTAGGTGATCACAAGCAGGGTAATGATCCTTGCACACACAAGTAGCACACCCAAGTAGATCGAGGCAGAAGCAAATCAAATATGTTAGAAAAACAACATATAGAGGCAAACCACAATGATTCGCAACGATTTGTTCCCGAAATTCACCTCCCACTTAGGAAAGTCTATGTCTCCGTTGAAGATCTTGTAATGGAACTTTCCCATAACAAGTCGGGTCTATTTCAACCACTTTCCTCTTTTCAACTAAGGCGATCTTTTCCACAAAAAGGCAAGATCGCAGCCCTCACAAACTTGCCACTTCTCACTACAACCTTGGGAGCTAGCAGGTGACGCCTAGCCGTTTATGAGGTGAACCTCCAAGAGTAACGAATGCTTCAATGATTATAGATGCAAAATCAAATTGTTCAAGCTATGAGAATGCTTTTGTTAGCTCACAAAGGTTCTCTTGAGCTCACTCTCTCAACCCAACCCAAAGAATATGGCTTGAATCCACAAATCTCACAAAGAGAGGTTGGGGAGAGCCGCAAAGCTTTAGGCTTGCAATGGATGGCTTACAAGCTCAGCAATATAACCAAGAACAACAACCCTTCACTGAAGTGGGTTTGGGGGTACTAATACCCCTCAAAGGTGAAAACTAGCCATTAGCACTACGTGAAAACCTCAAATAGGTCACGCAACATTTGTAACGGGCCGTTAACACCCGTTACATCCACCCACATATGTAACGGTTGTTGTTTGGCGCCCGTTACCTATAAGCGCGCCAGGACGACCTCGGGGTTGGCCTCCACAACACCTATTACCAATGTGGACTTTTGGTAACGGGCTTCTTAAACGCCCGTTACATGAATTCTTTGTAACGGACGTTAAATAGAGCCCGTTACACAAGTTAAACCTATCGGTAACGAACTAGTAAAGACCATTACTGATCAACACCCTATCGGTAATGGGCTGTTTAAGTCCGTTACTGATCCTCCGTATTGGTAACGTGCAATAAAGTCTGTTACCGATGAGCATTTGATGCCTGTTACTAGTTTGAGAGCCCAATAAATTGAAGTCTGAGAGCACTCAAATGCCGTGTAGCGGGAGCGCGTCGTCAGTGAACAAATGAGACGGAGGTTTGTTAATCATCTTCTCCTTTGAGTCTGTCCTCATTAATAGGTCAACTCGATCCATCTCTTATTGCTTCCATTTCGACATACAGGCACAATCAACACACATATCTTCTAAGACAAAACAGTCATCATAAGAGAGATAACTTGTCCATAAAGATGAAGATAACTTATCCACAAGAATAAAGATAATTATTACAAAAGGTTAACTTGTCCATATATCAGGCTAGGACTTAACTAGTCCATCACATTATTTACTATGGTCGTGCTATCTGACCATACACATCAACAAAGGCATGCCCCATGAACATCCACAAAAGTATGGCTACTCACCCTGCACATCAACAAGCTTGAACTAGATCATGCCCCATCAGGATTATTGGCTCTTTTTGCAGCCTCTTCGTAAGCAACCAAAGATTCTTGAAGCCCTTCTAGCGCACCTTCAATGGGCTCGAGATTTTGTTGAGTAGTATAATTGTACCTCCTTATGTGCTTAGCCTTTTTGATGAGGATGTTCACTTCTTTTGTGATTTTTTCAAACTCAGGTTTCACATAATCCCATACATTAAGGTTAAGAAGTAACTCAAGCTCTGCTCGTGACTCAAATAGTTTTGCCTGAAACATGGTTAAACATGGTATAAGAACAACATAGTTAATTCAGAACTAATTTGCTTCAGACCTTGGAGTAGGGTGTGATAAGTAATAGTAGAACTAAGTTCAGAACTGATATACCTCAGAGCTTGGTATAATTAAGATCATGACAAGCATGTAAGACATCATAGGCACTAATTAACTTTATGAAGCTCAAGCTCAAGCTACCTTAAGCTCCATCTATAGAACAAGTAAAAAGGCAGTGAGATTCAGAGAAACTTGCCTCGCCGTCGTCGTAGTCGTCGCCAGAGTCAGAGATGAGGTCCTCTACACCTTCTTCGCCGCTCCCTCGACACCCTTCGTAGTTGCCAGACACTTGTGCTCGCAAACGTGAGGCAGGCCCCTCGCCCACTTCGCTGCCCCCTCACCGGCACGCTCCTCCTTGCTGCTGCTTGGCCCCTCGTCGGAATCCGAGAGGATCTAGTCGAGGACTCTCATCTCTGGCATTGGGTTCACTCCACCACCGCTTGGCCCCTCTCCGACACTCATCGTCGTCTCCCTCCTCGCTGCCATCTCGCCGGCACGCGCGTGGATCCAGTTGCGACACCGCTTTGTGTTCCAGTTCTCCTCGATCCCAGGTGCGCGGGGTCGTCTGCTGCTTGGCCCCTCGTCGGCGCTCATCGTCGTCTCTGTCTCCATGCCTCCTCTGCGCTTTTTTCAAGGGGAAAGAATAAAGGGGCGATATTTGGGATGGAGGGGGTAGTAGTCAATGCCGACGCGGGTTAGCAAACCCGAGTCGCTTTGTTGGCTAGTGCGCGGGCAATGGTTACCTTCTTTGACACTTTTTTTGAAATGACACCTAATTGCTTCCCTAAAAAATTAGGGCCCATAAAGCAGCACCTAAAAACTAGGTAATTCCCCACGCGTGTTGCTGCGAGATATGAGAAAATTTTTTGATAAATTATGAACCAATTTGCTACCAAAACCACTTTATGCAATAACCCTTAGTTGGTGGAAGATGTGGGTATAGTTTGTATGAAGAAAGAATTGGTGTGATGAAGAGAAAAAGAGATAGAGTTAATAACCCTTAGTTTGATGGGAGATGATGTGGGTAGCTTGCATGAAGAGAGAAATGAAGTTAATGATAGTTAGTGGGTACCAATTATATAAGTTATATAGATTAATAAAAATACGAACAATTCATAGTTTTTTTAAGAATCGAACAACTCATAGTAGTTTGGCATTTGGCATTTTGAAAAAAATATGAACAGTCACACGTCTCCTTCTGACCACATGATTTTTGTCTCCAAGAGCTCTCCTGAGCGAACACAGGTTCCGAGGCGCGTGACCGACCGCCTGACGGTTCGCCGTCTTGTCAATATAAATCCTGGCCAGCCAAGAACTTCGTCAACCGCGGCACCAAGAAAACCCCAGCACCACCGTCTCCAGTCACCAAGAAGTGAATCCAAGAGCTTCTCCTTCCTCAAGCAAGCGCATGGTGTCGAGCGAGCCATGAAGGAAGCGGGAGAGGGAGGAGGTGCCGCCGCCCCCTCCCGCCGAGCCCAAGGAGGATCCACCGACCCCGCCCCGCCAAGCCTGAGGAGGTGCCGCCGCCGCCGCCCGCCGAGCCCAAGGAGGTGCCCCCGCCCCCGCCCGAGGAGGTGAAGCGGCTGAAGCCGCCCCGGCACAAGGTGGCGTGGCAGCCCGTGGTGCGGCCCTTCCTTCGTGCTCCAAAAGTAGATTATTCGGATGCCTGTTTTTCAGTGAAGATGCTATACGAGGCTTGGCCGAGTCTTGGAAAGCTGGCCGTTCATCTCGGGGTCCAAATACCCCCTGGTCTGCTGCAGATGACCGTGATGGATTACGCCTTCAAGGTCAATTCCTTGGCTGGGAAGCTGGAGAGAGAAGTGGTCCCCCCGTCTACTACGACGACGACGACGATGGCGGCCTCGACGTCTCCAGCTCCGGCTCCGACTCTGACTCCGACGGTGGGGCTCCTCCGGCGGCAACTACCTCTGCTTAATTAATTTGTTCCTCTCTTGTTGAACTTGTGATGGACTAGCTAGTAGATCTGTGTATGTTGAACTTGTGATGAACTAGTAGATCTAAGAGACGCGGTAGATCAATCCATGTCTCCTATTTTGGAAGGCATTGCCATGTCTATGGTAGCAGCTTACAATGAATTGCAATGTGTATGCCAGAAGTTTGATACTCTGTTTGTGTCATTATATGGCAGTAGTTCACAATGAATTGCAATGTGTATAAATGCCAGAGTTATGCCAGAAGTTTGTTACTCTGTTTGTCTTAATAATCCACATTTCCTTTGTCTCGTGCTGCAATGAAATGTCAGCACAGATGAATTGATGAATTTTGTGATGTGTGACACATTAAGATTTGTGACCCAATTGTCATTCCATTCATTCTTATTGCATACATTTAAGTTTGTCATATGTGACAAATTTTTCATTCTTTGTCCACACAGATGAAGCAAAAGCACCACTTTTAACATCAGAATTACTTCTTTGCAGCATACATCCCTAATAAACATCCAAATACTACACAAACAACAGCCACAATAATCAAGTTCATCTTCCAGATCACATTGTCCATCTTCTCCTCCAGTGCTTTCTTCCTCTGCTTGTCCTCCAGTGCTTGCCTCTGCTCGCCGCCCCCAATCTGACATTCCACTGAATCAACTACTTCATCGACCACGTCTGCCCAGTTCGACGGTCGAAAAACAGTGACGCCAGCATCCTTCAGCATCTGGAGATACTCCGTGTGGAAACGATAAAATCCATAATACTTGGGGTACTGCAGAATCAAAAGCACATAAGAATCCTAACTCAGATTTGGGAGACACTGCAGACTACTCACCGAGTTCCTTGCACACTTGAAATAAAGACGACCGTGGTTTTCACCTTCCTTCTGCGTCCGCCCCTCCACCACCCGAGCCATACCGCAATCCAGGCAAGGGACTAGTGGAAAGCCGCTTAGCTCACCGACTGGATCCAAGCCGATGAAGTGATTGCGGCTGCTCCGGCAACCTTGGACCCTGCTCCTCGCACGTGCACCTCCAGACAAATCGGCGTAGTGCGACATGTGTGCGACGGCGGGGAAGGACGGGCGGGCGGCGACGGTGGAGCTCAGATCGGGGAAGAAGGGGGCAGGGGTCGGGGCGTCGGGGCAGATGCATATTCATTCGGCAAGGGGCATTTCTGACAATGGAGCACTTGTTGGCGACGATCGTTAGTCTACCCGGATCGCTTTTGTTGGTCGGGCAGGCTACGGTTATCTTTTTTATATAGGCTTCTGACGCTGACGCATGGGCCTGACACTATTTTTTCTGAATTGAAACTTGCTTCCCTCAAATATTATACCCCATAGACAGCACCAAAAAATTCGTAAAAAATACGAATAATTCATAGTTGGTAATTTAGTATTTGAATAAAATATCAACAGCCACACTTGTCTAACCAAATTTCTTAAAATTAGAATTTTTATCTCTTGTTTACGATATAATAATTATAATAACGTCTTAGTGTGTTCTAAAAATTCTACAAATTGACTTGGCAACATAATTTAAGTCCCTAAGCTTGTCTACAAAAATTCAAATGGTTTCGAAAATGGAAGATTATACTTGTGTACAAATGTCTACACCTCTCACCTATTTTATTAGAATGTTACTTCAACATTGAAGTTTTCCACACTTTAAAACATGTTCGAACTCATATGCATTTGAAAGTTTAACATAACCTTATGTTCAGCATAAGATTACGAAATGCAAAGTTTAATTAGTAATGGTTGTGTAAAAAATATTATTTATATGTTGTACTTATAAGGAACAATATAAGGTGTATAAACAACATTCAAGAAATGGAATTACATACAAAAAATGTCATAAATGAATAGATGTTGATTTTTAGAAAAATTCAGAAACAAATATCATCAAATTTGGATTACGGTTGACGGAGAAAAACGTGATACAAAATTTGATTGCAGATTAAAAGGGGAAAAGCAAATTGTTCTTCATTCGAACAGACCTGGCCCCGCCCCTTCATTGGTGACGAGTGTCCTCCAGCGACGACCTGGGCAGAAGAGTGGTGCTGGTAGACCTCATCTCCTCCGGCAACGACTCTGGCAACAACTCCGGCGACGACTCCGGCAACAACTCCGACGACGATTCTGAAGACCATGAGGCAAGTTCTGAAACCATCACGCACGAGATTTGTCCTTGGACCTTCACATCTTCACTGATCAATTGTTCTAATGCATCAATTTCCATTTGTTGTAGGAAGTTGTTGCACATGACATTGACATGGAGCCAATGAAATGCTTATTTGATGTCTCTTTTCAAGTTCCAATGCATATTAATTAGGGGTAACAAGGTCATTTGTCACAACTACTAGCATGTCCTAAATTTTCTAAACGAACGGTCTTTTTGGGACGGAGGGAGTACTCCGTATGAGTTAGTTTGCTTGGTGATGTGACCCACATTACTCATTTTAAGGCCCACACAAGCCCACTCGCGCTAGGTTAGTACTTAGTAGGGAAGGACGCCTCCCTCACGTAGTCTCCTCCCACTCTCCCCTCGCGCCGCCGCCGCCACTTTTTCCCCCTCGCCTTCATCCTCCTCACCTCCCCCACGCCACGACCCACTCTACACCCCTTCGCTGAGACGCGTGCCACACCACACTCGGCGCGACGCGCACCACACCTCTGACATTGAGATCCCAGCTGCGGCAGCGACAACGACGACGACGACTAGAGGAGGGATCCAACGACGACGACGACTAGGAGGAGGAGGGATCCAGCCATGAGGTCGACGCGAGGATGAGGACATGGTGGCGAGCAGGCAGCGACGAGGAGTAGAGATCCCTCCGCTCCGGCAGTGCGAAGGTCAGTGGCGAATCTAGGATTTGAGTTTATGGTATGCCGCTCTAAAAATGTATTATACAATTCGGTAAATGCATTCTACTAACTCGGTAATAATTGTAAAATTAACAACAATTCAGTAATAATGTAATTTTGTATATTTACTCGAGTTTATGGAATTAGGCCAAGCGCGCTTTTGCAGCACACATGCGTTCAGGTAATCAAGTATACAACATATGTGTGTGTATGGTTTTCTTTTTATATAAATGCATATAATATACTTGTACTTGTGGGAATTGCAGGGTATGCCGTGGTTCCTTTGTATAAGTACATGTGGACATACTTAGCTGTCGGTCGTATACATACTTAGCATTTCCCTTTAGATTGACTCTTACATTTGGTTTTGCTCTTGTTCCTATGCACATCTGCACATTCTGTGCAAGTTGAATAAGTACCTCATCAGCAACTGAGGCATCCTGCATGTAATGGTATGGTCGCTTTGCCTGCACTAATTTATGTTAATGGTTTACCTAGAACCAATGATATTACAGTGAGCTAAAGTAGTTACTGTAATTTCCTTGACTATTAATTCACAGGATAATTCTGACGAGGACTATAGACCTGGGCCACAAGATGAAGAAGAGGGTTATGGCACTGTTAGTGCACAACAAGACTAGACGGGTAGGGCTCAGCGCCGAGGCAGAGCACCAAAGACATCCACAAAGTGGCCAAGTGGCACAATGATAGTCACTGAGGTCGACATAGTGGGGATGCCGGTACCATTAACTCAAAAGCGCAGGTTCAGGGCACTTGCGGGGCTCGTTGCTAGACAAAAGATACCTTTGAACTTGCCAGAAATCAAAGAACTAAGCAATGATGAAAAGTGGGACTTGTTTGAGAAGCATGTGCAGAAACACTTGAAGTTCCAGGAAGATGCGAAACCGCAGGCATTCAAGCTTTTCTGGAAGATAGGAGCCAAGGCATGGAGACAATTCAGATTTTAGCTTAGGCGAGATTTTATCAGAAAAGGACATGAGCCATTTACAAGGCACCCGTTTATTGTCCCGGAACAGTGGAAGGAGTTCATGAAACAGGCATAAACCGAGCAAGCCTCATCTGCTAGTGTCAAGTTCAAAGAACTCCGAAGCCGGAACACAAGTGAGCACAACATGGGTTCAGCTGGTTATACTGTGAAACTAGAACAATGGGAGGAAGAGGACAGACAATTAGCTGCAGCTGGTATCCCCAACCCATATGACGCCTACCCTGACGTACGTTCCAAGAATTGGATACGAGCAAGGAGTAAGATAGTGATTAAAGACCGTGTTGCCGTGATAGTGTTCAACAACAAAGAGGCAGAAAAATTGGCTGCAGACATCAAGGAGAAGATTGCATGTGCAAAATCTTCAGGAATGGCAGGGCAGAGGGAGTATGATGTGCTAAGTCAGTGCTTGGGCCACCCTGAACAACACAGTCGTGTGCGTGGTGTCTCCAGCTACCAGGGCTGGAAGTATGCATGGCCTCAGCACGTCGAGATGTATAGGAAGAAGAAGAGGACGAAGACCGACACATAAGTTGATACGGAAAAGATAAAGGAACAAATCAAGCAAGAACTGGTGGCTGAGATGCGGATGCAGAACATGCAAATGCAGAGGTGGTGTTGTCACCAGATGGTGTTGTCACCAATGTCCAACGCGCAAGCCCTTCACCCGCCATACTGAAGAGCAGCTATGCGTCCGCAAATGTAGGTTTGATCGATGGCACTGCAGAGTTGGCGACGGAGGTGCGCTGTGACGATCGTACACACGAAGACCTTATAGGCATGTTGATTGAACCCACACACTGTGGCCTATAGATCATGTGGAGGGGGATTCAATGTGAGGCTGCACTTGGTCTTGTTCATCTAGAGAAGACTACGCTACAAACAGTCCCGATTCATGAAGATTGTGTTGTGGTTGAAGTGATCACTGTATATACTATCTTTGCGGATGAACTATTGGAATACCCTCCTAATGATGAGGTGATGAAACTCGGACAAGCTCAAGGACAGAGGTTACAATGGAGAAGGTGTCGGATTGACATCAAAGGAGCACCAACATGTATATCTCGTTCACAGGCTATTGTACAGATTCCTTGTAGTTCACACAGTACGGTACAGGTTCCTTCCTCAGATGGTTCCCCTCCTCCTCCTCCTCAATCCGCACACGTTCCATCCCCACATCCAGAAGGTACACAAAATATTCCATCCCCACCAACTCCTAGTCCTGAAAAAACAGAAAAACTTGCATCCCCCACATCCGCAAGCGACACCAAATATTCCATCCCCACCACCACACCCACCACCACCTCCTCCTTCTTCTCCTTCTCATGAAGCAACAAAACCTACACCCCCAAACGGAAGTGCTCAAAACAATCATGCCAAAGTAGGTACATCTAGGCCTAATACCTATGTAATAGGTCCTGGTGAGACACCACTAGGCAAGAAAGCCCTTGAGAAACCTTCAGCCATTTCAAAACTGCAAGAAGAGAAACTTGCCAAAAATAATAGCTCTACAGCACCTACAGCAGGCAAGCAAGCCCTTAAGAAACCTTCTTCAGCCATCTCAAAGCAGCAGGAAAACGAAATTGCTGTAAATAAAACCTCTAAGAGGCCTACTAGAAAGCGATGTAAAAGAAACACCAAGGAGAATCGTCGGTATATGACTATCCCAAAGCAATCTGAGAGTGACACTGAGAATAATCCTTAGGTTATGGCTAACCCAAATTACAAATTTGGAAAGAACATTCTCAATGATGGTGATCTCAAAAAGGCTGCTCCTTTTACCAGAAAGCTCCACACATTCTACATGCAACGTGGTGAGTCAGATGATGCTTCTGACATTATGGTCACACTTCGGCCCAGGACCAATGCATGGCTGAAGAGAGATGAATCGTCAAACGCACTCCAGCAGATGCCTGTGCAACTCAGTGATTTGTACGATCTCTTCAACTTGGATGCTTTGGATCTGACACTTCTCCGTTGCTTCATCCTGTAAGTTGCTTGAAAATTTAATCTGCTTCTCACTAATCACATCCTCTATCGCTGTGCTGTTTGCCTCACATCATCTTTATTACAATGTATTTTGCCTCCTTATACTTTGTTTTTTCTTACTAATAGGAATATGACTGTAGAAGTTGACAACAAGGGCCTTGCAGTTGGCTACCTTGATCCTGAATGCCTTTGCTCGACAACGTTGAGCAGCACGGATAACACTATTTCTTTCTCTGTTGACTATATGCTCAGAGCCTTCGATCAATATGCTACAAAGGATTTAATGCTTACCGCTTATCTCAGTACGAACCACTGGATTGCAGTGGCGATCGTTCCAAAGCAGCGGAAGGTCTACTATCTTGATTCATTGAAGACAATTAATACTAATACTGGCCCTTTCGTGCTAATCATTAAGATCTTATTAATGGAAGGGTTCACTCTGATATTTTTCCTCACCTTATGGGCTTTGCTAAGGATCCCCATATCTCCCTTTGGGCCCTCAGGCAGACTGCTCCCCTGCTTAATTGTTTCAGAATCCCCATGTCCAGGGAAGCCTATAATGAGTTACTTCAATTACAGAACTTTCTTGATGCTCTGCCCCCTGTGGATCAGGATGGAAAAGACACTTGGATTTACATTTGGGGACAACATAGATATTCCTCCAGCAAGTTCTATCATTACCATTTCAGAGATATACACCCTAATTTGACTATTCCTTGGATTTGGAAATCAAAATGAATACCCAAAATTAAGTTTTTCGCTTGGCTTCTCCTGAATGACAGGCTTAACACCAGAAATATTTTGAGAAGAAGGAGGAAATTCTTAGAGGAAGGGTATAGCTGTGCTCTTTGTCTTGAGGATGTAGAAGAATCAGTTAAACACCTTTTCTTTGATCGTCAATCCGCGGCATGCGCATGGTTTGCGCCGGGTATCTCTTGGAATGATCATCCCAATATCCACCAAAAGTTACAGGCGGCTAAACTGGATTTTGCTCAACCCTACTTCATGGAAATTTTTATGATTGGTGCCTGGTGTCTCTGGAATGAAAGAAATGACCTCATTTTTAATGGCAAACCTCCATGCCTGGCTGCATGGAAATCAGCCTTTAAAGCTTAAGTCTCAAATCATCTCATTAGAATCAAAGCAAGTCTTCATCCTTCTATCTTGCTCTGGCTGCAAGCCCTGTAACTGTTTCTGCTTAGTTTGGTTGTCCTTTTTCGCTTTTCGCTTTTCGCTTTCTTCAGTTCGCCTAACCTCTGGTTGGGCCTGTTGTAAGTACTTGTTTCCCTGCTCTTTTAATTTAGCTGCTTGTTGCCGGGGGGCTTTGCCCCACGGTTCTCGGTTCAAAAAAAGTAAGTTATTTCTTTCTTAACCTGCGGACGTTCCTCAACAAACTGTACAGAGTATATTAATTAATAGTGTTCTAACCATTGTTGATATTTTCGCTGTAGGGCTTGGAATCGTTACTGCCGCAAAAAGTTCTCGCGCCGTGGCCCCTTGAAACACGTCAAAGATGTTAAGGTGCATACCACTTATTTCCTTCCTGTGGAAGCTAGTACTAAAGCTTGAGTTTATTTCATCTCGATCACCACTATTTTTCTTTGTACGTTTATTGCAGTGCCACCAACAACCTACTGGATCCAGACTCTGCGGCTTCTATTGTGCCTATCACATGCTTCAATTAAAATATAGCGACACACATATGGAGGTACTTTCTTGGGATCTTCATTTGTAAAACATGCAACTGAGCACAGTTCTTGCTTATTAGCACTACACATGTTTGGTAACCACCTATATATGGGTGCTAACTAGTGACATTATTATATCCAGAGATTAGGGCTAGATGAGCATTGTCTCGACAAATCATTGCTAGCAGATGTTCGTGAAAGAATTGCCACATTTCTCATGGAACAGGTGATCATAGCCAGAGGAAAATTTCATGCTGATGAAACTGTGTGGGCTAATATTGTGTATGGTGACTAGGAAATTTTTGCATTCCTCCTTGTCCATGAATTTTTGCATTCCTCATTGTCCATGAATTTTTGTGATATTGTTGCATTCCTCCTTGGGAGATGCATTTCCTCCTTGTATGAGATGATGATGCTGAATTTTGTCATATGATGCATGTGAATTGTGGATTTCTGTGAATTTGGATGCTGGATCTAATTTCTGTGAATTTAGTCATATCCTGGTTGGTTTCAGGATGCAGCCCCTGATGGCTGCCAAATCTTGGCTAGATCCAGGATGCAGCCGGCAAGCAGGCAGCAGGTTACTGTAGGGGTGGCCTACGTATCTGTAACGGGCGTTAATTAAAGCTCGTTACAAACACTGACCACTGAGTAACGGGATTCAATTGGAGCACCCGTTACAAACTTGCCAACAAAGTAACGAGCACCGTAAAAGCCCGTTACCAATACGTGGCCCGTTCGTTGAGACATTGGAGACGCAGGTTCACCACACGCGTCTCTGATATTGATTTCACAGTAACGAGCTTTGTTTTGGTGCCTGTTACCAAAGTTCCCTGTGGGCCCAGAGAAACAATCATTTTCACGTGACCGGTGGCTAGTTGTGGTAACGGTCGTTGTTTAATGCCCATTACGAATATGTCTTATTAGTAACGGGCATCTGCCCGTTACCTTTCTTGGGTAATTTGTAACACTTGATCGGTAACGGGCGCATTGCCCGTTACCAATGGCGATCTACGCCCGTTACCAAAGCCAGTTTTTCACGTAGTGTAGTTATCGGGCGGCACCGGTTAGACCGGTGCGCCACACGGGTCAGACCGGTGTTCGAAAAACTAGTCGTTGCGCCGGTAGCACTGGTCAGACTCGAGACACCCCCAAAACTTTTTCTTACACTCCAACACTTCACCAAAGAGATGAAGTGTCTCAGGTTAGATTAGGTTAGGAGTGATTTTAGCACACTCTAAGGCTCTCAAGACTATTTCTCATAAGGTTTTTTCCAAGAGCACTTGACTTGGTCATTTAGCTAATGTTGCATCCCTCTTGATAGTACAACATACCTATACTCAAGATAAATAAAAACACCATGTCAATTTCTCGAGCTTGAATGTCTTCAATGTTGCCATACTTGAACAATTTCCACTTGAGGGCTTTCAACTTAGCCAATGTCTTGAGCATGTCCATACTTGAGCTGGTGACTTAGGATTTTCCATCTAGCATAAGAATGCACACTTGAATCCTTGAGTCACTACATTTGCCAATCATAGCATATAGATGAGTTGCATTGTTTCCCTCGGTTAAAGCTTGGATATGATTCTTCGAGATCCCACAAATACTAGTTACTTCACCTTAGCAAAACACCAAAGGCAGCCTAGCTTGAACCAAAGATTTCTTAGTATCTCGCCCTAGTCATCTCAGTTGATCTCTTCATCACTTACCTGTGACAACCTGCCCGATAAAATATCGTACTATTGCCTAAACCAATCCACTTTAGCCATTAAACGATAATAAAGTACCATCTCAGCGTAAGTTGTCAGGTCAAGCCCGGTGAAACCACTCACATAGAAACCAAAGATCGAACATATGCATTAAAACTCACACGAAGGCGAATTCAGAGTACATTACACAAATTAAATGCAAATTGACCCTCAAGGGTTTAAATATTACAAATCATGGTTCATGACATGATAAGTAAAGGTTCAGAGTTCAAAAACAATGCAAAATAAACTAAATGATACGATAAGCATCATAAGAGGCCATCCATGATGCATTCACTTGTCATCATCCACCCATTCTAGCTCCCAGTCGGGTGGAATCTCTCCAGGCCAAACAACATCACCTGACAGCAACATTTATAGCAAGGTTGAGTATACTAATAGTCAGCAAGACTTAACCGTCAAAAGTTACCTCTAGACATGCAAGGCTTTTGGCAAGTCGGTTTGTTTTGCCAAAGAGCAACTAGAACCATTGATCCTTACTTTTAATATTTTAGCTCCAATTCTAGTAAATTAGCCATTACTTAGTAAGCAAACCATTGCAAACAAGAGTTGTATTACACAAAGCATCAATATTCACATAGTTCCATCATTAAGGGATTTCATGTCCAGTTGATTAAGCAGTCTCAGATAACGGTGAGAGGCCGACAACTGATTGATTTATAACCTTGAAAGGTAAACCTAAACACATGGAATGATGTGCCAACAGAGTTTGCACCGACCAGGCGGTTCCTGCCGATCTTAGGATTACAGTCCTAGGTACAAGGTTATCTGGTATGTCTCCATATAGTACATCCAGCCTCACACATGTACCGCCCTCCCGGTTGCAAGTTGGGCAGGTGAATACTCAAGATTAGTAACAATAAATCCCTTGCCGCCTCAATCAGGCACTAGGCTTACCTGTCCCATTCTCGACAAGTGTTTAGTACATTCAAAAGGTTAGCCCATGAAAGCCACTGTACCAGAGTCCAAATCCTATGCTCTTACCACATGGGCAATCCATTTATAAAGATCTTATGATTCCAACATAAGAACCTATTCTCATGAATGATGAACATCACTCGACTTTTACCGGGTCCTATACCATAGCAGCTATCGACCTAGCATACTAGTAAAAGAGTATATGTACCTAGGGATCATGCATCTAGGGTTTAAATTCAACTCCTGAAACGTAAATGCACAAACATAGAAAAGGTAGTTGCATCATTTTTTTTAAAAAAGAAATATGGGTCAATGATCTCAGGCTTGCCTTAGTCGGTAAGTTTGGCCTTGGGCCCTTCTGGACTTTGGTCCAGATCCTGAGCCACGTCCACGTACTGCAGCTTACCGTCAGCTCCTTTGTCTCCTTCCAGCACGGGCGTATAGCTATTGTCGGGAAGATCTACCGAAGATGCATATGCAAGATTTAATTGGTGATTTTAATTTAATTAATTACAAAGCAACACATGACAACCATGGAGTGCATGGTTGGCCACATTCACCTTGACAATCATATATTCAACATACTCTTCCTATAAAGGAATAGCCTGTGGTGCTTTATTATTTATTCTTTTTGATGGTGACTGTGTACACATTTATATAAATAAATTAATTTAACTCACAAAAATAGCAAGGGTGGTCCTAAGCTCCTAATCATGCTCCACAACACATCTATAGGGTCACTTAAGGGTGGTAGTGGTGGTTTTCCAATTTAAATCTATCATGGAGCTTAAATTGGCTTCCAATATTTTTATCCATAAAATTAATTTTTGGGGGAAATGATTCACAAGGTACCCCCTACATAGGTCTAGGGGCTCAGATGTAATGATTGTACCCACCAAGGGCTTGGGGATAAAATGCCATCCCTCCCCTTACCTATATAAACAACCCAAGGTGGTTGAGAGAGGGGACTCCCCCCTCATTTGTCCTTCTTTCTCCTTAGTATTTTGCCGCATCTTCTTTTATGAGTGTTGACTCCTCTTAGGGAGACTCTTAGGGAGACGGTTTTCGCCCCAGCATTTCTGGCACCCACCGTGTTTCGTTCCCTCGCACCACAATCCCTCGCACCATAAGCACTCGGTTTTCACCCCCACATTTCTTCCCTCGCACCACAATCCCTCGCACCACAAGCACTCGGTTTTCACCCCCACATTTCTGGCGCCCATCGTGTTTCGTTCCATCGCACCACAAGAACTCAAAGATATATTTCCATGTCCCAAAGGCCCTTTCTTCGTGTTTCATTCCCTCGCACCACAAGCACTTGGTTTTCACCTCCACATTTCTGACGTCCACTGTGTTTCGTTCCCTCATACCACAAGCACTCGCTTTTCACCCCCACATTTCTGGCGCCCACCATGTTTACTCGAAGATATATTCCCAGGTCCCGAAGGCCCTTTCTTCGTGTTCTGTTCCCTTGCACCACAATCCCTCACACCACAATCCCTCGCACCACAAGAACTCGGTTTTCACCCCCACATTTCTGGCGCCCACCATGTTTCGTTCCCTCGCACCACAAGCACTCGAAGATATATTCCCACGTCCCGAAGGCCTGTTCTTCATGAAGATCTGGTCCCGAAGGGGCCTTTTTCTTCGGTCAAGATCTGATCCCGAAGGCCTTTTTCTCCGAAGATATCAGCATTCGCAGATCATCATCGCGACCCAAATCACGTCTTCAGTCCGACGCTTCACTGAAGAGGTCCGATGAAGAAAATCACCTCTTCGACTCAACATTTCACTGAAGTGGCTCGACGAACATCCTCTCATTTTGGGCTTCAGTGCACTCCCACTCTTCGGCTTCATCTTCAGCATAGATAGCAGCGGCCAACCAAAGACCTAAGTTTCTTCACACCTTCGGCCCAACTCGTAGAATTCTCTTCGACCCAGCACAACTAGCGAAGACCTCTTTGGCCCATGTCAAGAACAAATCTCTTCGGCCCGAATGGAGTGGTACATCTTCGGTCCATATTGCGGAGACCTCTTCATCCTGAAGATGCTCCTCTTCGGTCCAAGTCGCCTCTTCAGCCCAGCACATCTAGCGAAGACCTCTTCAGCCTGAAGATGCACCTCTTCGGAGAATTTTTTATATTTTTTCTATGTTTTTTTTTCAAAAATAAATAGCTATTTCAAACTTTATCAAAACTAATCTCGAACCGCTATTTGAAACGACGGTAGGAACTTGCCGCCATTTGAACCGACGGCAGGTCCTGTAACCGACGTTTCAAACGGCGGTAGTGACGTGGCCCTAGATCGCGGCAACCAGCCGCCTTGTTAATGGGCGGTTAGTGCAGCCGCTAGAGTATAGGGCAGTTGACCGGCCAACCACCGTTTGATAGGGCGGCAGGTCCAACCGCCCTTTGGGTCGGCGGCTACGAAGATCGCCGTTACATATGGCGGTAGGTGTCCCACCTCCTATAAAAGCAGCAACACCCCGGGGTGGAGCTCCCAGGAGCATCAAACAGAGTTCTCCGGTAGAGAAGGAGATGACCACATCGAAGCTCTTCCGTTCCACTCGTAATATTTCTACAATTTCTGAAAATATATTAGAAATTTAGAAAATAGTTTAGAAATTCAGAAAATAGTTTAGAAATACTAGAATTAGTGTAGAATTTTAGAAAATGATTTAGAAATACTAGAATTAGTGTAGAAATTCAGGAAATAGTTTAGAAATTCAGAAAATGGTATAGAAATTTAGAAAATAGTTTAGATATACTAGATTGAGTGTAGAAATTTAGAAAAAAGTATAAAAATTCAGAAAATAGTTTAGAATTTTAGAAAATAGTTTAGAAATATTAGAATTAGCGTAAAAATTCATAAAATAGTCTAGAAATTCAGAAATAGTTTAGAAATCTAGAAAATAGTTTAGAAATTTAGAAAATAGTTTACAAATTCAGAAAATAGTTTAGAATTTTAGAAACTAGTATATAATTAGTAGAATTAGAGTAGAAATTTAGGAAATAGTTTAGAAACAGCGTAGAAATTCTGAAAATAATTTAGAAAATCCTAATATAGTGTAGAAATACTACAAGTACCGTAGAAATTCAGGAAATAGTACTATTAGTAGTTAATTTAGAAACACCTTATTGCTTGCAACTACTTTAATTTACTTACAAAATACCTGAAAGAACTATTAGTAGTGAATCCAAGTCATTTGTACACTATATGATATCAGGGATGTCACAGACAGTCCGGGTTCAATTGTTTTAAGGATCTGAGGAAATTAGATATGGTCCCAAAGGAGTTGATCTGTCACTGTTTAAAATAGTGGTGAGAGATCTTAGAAGAGTTGAAGAAAGACCTTGGGGGGTCATAACCAACTTGCTCTACAAGGCATTCAGGAAAGATGAAGAGTAATGGAAACTGTTGGTGGTGGCTCTGATCAACAGAAGTGAACCAGTGTTTTGGGAGCTTATGCAGTTAGAAGGTACTAAAACTTGGAGGCGTTATGTCAGGAGTGCATGCACAATTGGTGCTCCGGTGGTTTTGCTTGTCCAATTTGTACTGAATGTTCAACTGAATAAGGAAGTAGAGGGTGAAGGCCAAAGTAGCCATCATGGTGGAGAGGAGGAAGAGGGTGGAGAGGAGGAAGAGGGTGGGGAGGAAGATGGTGGTGCAGAGGAAGAGCAAGAGGGGATGAAACAATTAGTGTGGTTGATAGGGAAGAAGAAGACCCTGAAGTACTGAGGCAGTACAATGGAGAGATCGATGACAATGAACGTGCATTAGAAGATAACTCCTCAGATGATAAGGATGAATCCATTATGCCAACTGACTTGGAGAGCTATGATTTTTCATAGCTTAGTGTCAATCCTGGTGTGAATGTCGCTTGGGAGTACCGGGAGAATGAGCTAGTCGAAGGAGCTCTATATGCAAATTCAGGAGAGCTTAAGGATGCAGTGAAGAGGTGGTCCACCTTGACCTCGAATAGGGAGTTTAGGGTTGAAGAGTTCTCCACCAGTGTATGATGTTCGTTGTGTGAAGCCCGACTGTCCATTTAGAGTGCATGCTTACAAGGGCAAGTGGAAAGATTACTGGAAAATCAGTATAGTTGTGGATCACACATGTGCACTTGACCAGTTAGATGCAAGTCACCAGAATTTTACTGCAGGATTTGTTGCTAACCACATGTACTCCCAGATTGTGGAGAATCCAGGTTATGAGCCCAAGTCCATTATCTGTGAAATTGAGGAGAAATTTAGGTACAAGATCAACTATGGCAAAGAATATAGGGTGAAAAAGAAGGTTATGGAGATGAGGTGGGGTACTTACGAAGCATTCTACAACAATTTATCAACCTTGCTGAACAAAATAGTTGTGTTATCCTGGCACCTACTATGACATCAAGACATATCCTTTGGTAGCTAGGTCAGGCAAGCTTGTTCTTCAGCGGCCATTCTTAGCATTGGGGCCCTGCATTAAGCCATTCAGACATTGTAGACCCGTCATTTGCATAGATGGCACATTTCGACAGGGAAATACAAGGGCACAATCTTGACAGCGGTGGCAGCAGACGATAACAATCAGTTGTTGCCATTGGCTATTGCGTTTGCGGAGGAGAGAATGGTGATAGTTGGTATTGGTTTCTGGAGAGGCTGAAGCAGATGGTGGTGAAGGAGGTGCCAAACATGTGTGTCATACACGATAGGCACAAAGGAATTTTGCAGGCAAAGAATGATATCAAAGAGGGTAGCAAAGAAAGAAACAGAGCAGCCCAATGGCCCGTTGTTCATAGCAGATGGTGCATTAGGCATATGGGAGCAAACTTCCACAGCCAATTCAAGAACAAGCAACTGACTGAACTGTTCAAACGGTTATGCTCGCAAAATCAAAAGAGTAAGTTCAATGAGATATGGAAAAAACTAGATGAACTCACAAAGAAAGCATCAGAGGAAATAGCAAAGAAACCAATCAATCCTGAACCGGGGCAAGAGCCAATTTCTCTTAAGGATGTTGGGTTAGATGCTCCTAATGTCAGAAAGAGAAGGGGACGTGCAGTGAAGACCTTTAGCCAGTGGATTGAGAATGAGCCGAAGGTGAAAAGGTGTATCTTGCACGACACAGGAGGTGTACGGTATGGGATCAAGACCACTAATTTTGTTGAGGTATACAACACAGTCTTGCATAGGGCCAAGCGTTATCCTTTAGTTGGCATCATTGAGTTCTTCTTGTACCGCATAATGAAGTACTTTTATGAGCGTGCAAATGTAGCACACACAGCTATGGCTGATAGTCAGAAGTTGTACTCCACAACTATGAGTACGTACTTGGACATAAAACAAAAGAAGGCTCTAAGTCACCGAGCAGAGCATGAGCCTATACACTATGCAAGTGGCTCTGAGACTAGGTGGAAGTATCTGGTTGAGTGCAATGCCAAATCACAAAAAGGAGGCAATGAGAGAAGGAGGTAAATTGTGGTTCTAGTGAACACGACTTGCTCATGCTCCTGCCACAAACCACAGCTACTACACAAGCCCTGCAGTCATGTGCTCGCTGCATGATTTAAAACTAGAGGTTGGCGCTAGGGTCGGTATGTGTCCAGGTACTACTTGAAGCAAACAATCTTGGACACTTGGAACCACACTCTGTAGGGTCATCTATTCATCAGTACGTTCATTGAAGATCCCAAAGGAAATGCAACATACATACCCGATCCAAATCCTGAATTGTGCCAAGGCATTGGTCGACGGAAGAAGAAGAGGATCAAAAACAACACGGATGAAGCTGAAGTTGGCCGTTGAGTGGCGCTCTGCTCAAAGTGCAACAATCCAGGACACACCTACAAGAAATGCACTACAACAATGTACGTTTACAATGCACCTAGTTCGTCAAACGCGGATGATGCTGCCCAACCTTCAGCTCGTGGAATGGCACCTTCGGGACATGGACGTGGACGCCGTAGCCGCCGCAATGAAGGAATGCATTGAGTTTAGTTGTCTTATTTCGCTGAGTTGTTTGTGATAATGTCTTATTTGTTGTAGTCAGACATGTTGTAATAATTGAACTAGTATTTCCTTAGATTATGTTGTGTAAGAACTTATTCATGTTATCGTATTTATTTGTCATGTTGTGTAAGAACTTATTCCTAATGTTGTTCTGTAAGAACTAGATCCTATCTTAATTGTGTTGTAATAATTAAACCAGTATTCCTTAATTTTTTTTCTTTCACCTTTTTACTACATTATTATAATTTCATTGAAATATTTGGATTTCCTCATGTGCTAACATCCAAATAATACCTTGTTTTGCAGGTTTGGAATGGCTGCCTCAAGTCCTAAGTTGGACTTGGAGTTGCTCACTATGAGGAAAGAGGTGGTTGCGGTGCCTAAGGGGATCCACACTCCTATGTGCTACTGTGGTGACAATTGCAAGGTTGTCTAGTGCAAGGCTCTCAGGCACGCTTACGGGATGCAGTTCTTCATGTGTACCAACTATGCGCATGACTAGATCAAGCCATTGAACCGCAATGATAGACCCAAAGTAAGAAGTTAGTACAATTTTTGAATATTCATTTGTCATTTTTTGAATTTTTTGACTAACATGTTTTTGCAAAAGGAGTCCACCTCGTCTTTGTGATTTCATGTAGTTGCTTTATACCGAGCAGTCTGATGACGACAAGAGATACATCGAGTCAACGGCCCGTGATGCAAGAGAGTGGTGGATCCGCATGTTTGAGGCAAAAAAACAAGAGGAAAAATGCAAACAACAGCAGGAGGAAATTCACGTTCGCCAGCAGATGAGAGAGCGTGAAGAGTCCTAGTCCCACGAAGCAGATAGAGAGAGAAAGAGGGAGAGGGCTCGACGGGGTAAGGAAGCTGGACCCGATGCCATTAGGAAGGGGGAAATACCCTCGTTGTACTCAGTAGACCTGGAGTAGTAGTAGCAGAGTCGTATTGTATGAATTGTAAACCGCGAATTAATTTCGTCGTTAGTTAGAGTCGGGGAGGGGTGTGCTTCCACTCAGTGACTGGAACATATAGGGTACCATGTGTTTCCTATGAGTCACTGCAAATTTCCTCTCCCACGGATCAAAGGGGCCACAACAGTACAGTACCCTACTGCTAGGGTGTGTTCCCCAGAGTCACTGCTTCGATTCCCTTCCCACGGATCGAAGGACCCACCACTCACCCTTCTTCTACATATATGACCCTTCTCTATGATGCCTCTCCACAACAAACCGCAATGGCTTCCGGGAGTGGAGGTGAATATGGGTGTGGTCCAGAGTTCTGGGAGGAGCAAGATCCAGAGTTCAAGGGGAAATTTCTAGTCCTACACTAGAGGGACTTCCGTTTCATGCGTGAAGTTAGAAGCTAACCCAACATGTTCACATAGTGAGCGTTGTGTGATGCAAGTCTACGAGGGCTGGGGCAACTATAGTTGTCGCTTCTGGCACTGCCCACTAGCAAGGGTAAGCTATGGAAATGATATTTGTTCATCAACCATGCTTGGTTTGTTAACATTTTTGGAGTATTATTCAGTTCTCTGATGATGATGACAATTGTGGCTTCTCACAATGGGTGGATCCCCCAGCCATTGACCCCTATAAGGATTACATCAACTACCTCCTTGACATCATCATCTACAACCTAAAGCGGCGCCTGGACAAAGCACTTGCTTCCTCAGATTGTCCCCCCGACAACCAGTGCTGCCCTTGTGCGACTTGCACTTGTGAATGCCACACGAAGATGAGACATTGGTCCCCTCCTTCACCTCCACCACCACCACCGGGGTACTACATGTCGTCTCAGCAATCCTCAGGTGCCGGCTCCTTGCTCTCCAGCCGGATCTCGTACAACTAGTTTACGAATGTAATCCAATATCTAAATTCCCTAAGGCATGTTAGGATTAGAGTTATGTCATGCATGCCATTGCAATTTCATCAGTGATTTATATTTAATTTAAATAATGTCATTTCTATTTCATAAAAAAAAACTTACCGCCATTTTGCACGGCGGTAGGCCCTAAGCTACCGCCATGGGATCTGGCGGTTGACCGCCAACCCCCAGCCGCCATCAGCGGCTACCTGCCACCCGCTACCTTAAGAGCAACCGCTGTAGTGTTTGGTGGCTAGGGTTGCTGCCATGTGGACTAGCGGCAAGCCCTTAACGCCGTTTGAAATGGCGGTTACAGGACCTGCCACTGTTTGAAACTACGACAAGTTCCTGCCGCCATTTCAAACAGCGGTTCGAGGATAGTTTTGATAAAGTTTGAATCGGCTATTTATTTTCAGAAAAACGTAGAAAAAATAAATAAAAAATTCCTCTTCGGAGAAGTCGCCTCTTCGGCCTAGGCACAGCTCGCGAAGGCCTCTTCGGTCCGAACGAAGATGTACATCTTCGGACCAATTTGTCGCGGCACACATCTTTCGCCCAGTACGCCGAGCTCTGGTATGTAGTTTTTGCGAAAATAGTTCTGCGTTTGTGGAGCTTCGAACCTTGGCTCGTGTTGACGGTGAAAATCCGTCAACCTAGCCATGAGTTTACCTTCGGTGTTGGCATGAGTTTTATACCTTATCCATTAGTACTAACCCCCGTGGTATAACAAGTTCACGTGTGCATGTCGGTTTTGGAGTTTAATGTTTATGCAGGGTTTTATTGTTGAATGCAAGACTTTCGGGATAAGTTCATCAAGCACCTCATGACAAGACCTTGAAGCCCCGTACAAGTCATGCAACGAAGCAAACTTAACTCCAAGAAGCCAGGGACTTGATCCGAGAAGACGACAGACTCCGAGGACCTGACCAAAAAAGTGCTGAATCTTACAAGACAAGAAGTTGAGTCCAATTCGGAGAGAAACTGACGACATGGACCTACATGCAGAAGGGGGAAACATCCAGGAAGCAAGGGAACCGACGTAGAGCAAAGGAGCCCTCGGGCTGGGCCTGGATGGGCCCAGGCCGGCCGGCCCAGTCCGGTCGGCCCAGGCCCATCCAGGGCCCATTTGCCCCCTCCTTTGCCCTAGCCGCCAATCGGGCTATTTATAGCCCCCTGACCGAGAGCCACGGAGAGAAGAATTCGTCATCGGCCGCCGAGGAGCAGAGAAGAGAGGGACACCATCTCGGAGAGGAGAGGGTCGAGCTAGTTGACTAGGGTTCCCCTAGCCGACGTGGGAACCTTGCACGGAAGACCACGTCGGAGTTCCGGAGCTAGAAGCAAGATCAAGGAAGGATCCCGGTGGTGATCTTGTGTATGTATCATTGTTATAGTTGAATTATCAAGTTGAATCTTTTCCTAGCGATTAAGTGTTTCCTCGAAGATTTCGTTTTTCGATCGGCTTTGCTTATTCCAATTCTATTCTCGAGATAGATTACATAGGGTGTTCTTGTAGCCGCGGTGGCTAGATGTACACGCCGGATCTTCTGAAAGAATCTTGACTTGTCTTTTGACTCGCCCTAAGCTCCCCGCATGAATAGGGATACGTTGTGACAGAACGGGGGTTCCGAAAGGGGATGTTTTCGGATTTGGACGGGAAACCACGATTTAAAGAGGCTTCTATTAAGATTCGATTTGCTACTTCTTCTCTTGCTTGGAACTTCAACAAAAGGCTTACCACGATCCCTCTAGATCGGTTTATCTACCCAATCTTACTTTGTTTTCTCCGGTCTTTAGTAGATTAGATTCGTTTCGTGTCTTTTACTTAGATGCATTAGGGTTTCTTCTATCGAAGATTGAAGTTACTTGGCTTTATTAGATTAAGTTTTGCGTCACACATTTGTTCCACGGATCCGATACCTTGGGTTCACCACTCGAGGGAAGAAGGGTCCCTTGACTACGACGGGAGACTTGTACGCTTACAAGTCACAAACGAACTTTGATACAATTATTAACCGTCAACAGCTCGCCACGCCCGATCCTTAGCACTACTGCGCTAGCCGTCTGCGCACTCGGTTTTATGCTACTTAGGGCAGTCCCAATGGGACATTTATTGTAGTTTCTATACCTCTTAATTAGGCTGACAACTCAGCAATTTGCTGATGTGGCAAAGGAGTTATCATGGAGAGAGAGGATGAAAGGAAGAATTGGTTCCCTTGAGGAGAAATGATGTCTTCACTTGAATCGAGAGGCCAAGAAACGAGAATAAATGTGTTGGGAAGAAACGGGCACTCTCCAAGATGGACCTATAGATCTGGTGAGTCGTGCGCTGCCCGCGGCCCACCCTCCATGCGCGTGGCTGCGCGAGCTCTGGCCACCGCCCCCACCGCGAGCCGCGGTCCGCGATGCCGCGCCTCCGCCAGCGAGCTCCGGCCGCCTTACCTGCGGTGCTCGAGAACATCCTCAGAGCTTGCGTGCTGCCACCGGTTGGAGCTTGCACAGCTACAGATTGGGCCGCTTCACTCGCATGGTGCTCACGCGTGTCCGCTGCGGGTAAGCTAGTAAGGCCACGCGGGGAGCTCGCTCATATCCTCTCCCTCCCTCCCTTGTATCTGGGCAAGATCGCAAATCTCGTCCTCGTGTGTACCGTCCGTGCATGGGCATTGCTCGCACAACTAGACGTCCAGACTTCCCATCTCATCTCCGTGTTTCTCCCTTTTTTATGTGACTAGTAACAATTCACGTGCGACACACACGTGCTATATTGATACGACTAACAAAGTGGTCTATACATTAGGATGACCGACATAATGATGATTAGAAGGTGTTTGTGACTTCATGTCAAATGTGACTTTGTTTTTTTCTTTTTAAAAGAGAGTGTCTAGAAGCCTCACACATATTCTTAACCAAATCACTTATAAATCACTTTCTACTTTCTCTCTATATTATCCCCTCACCCCCACCCGCCGATGGCCCGGGTCCTCCACCAACCCCGTGACATGCCGCTCCCCCATCTTCTTCATCGTCGGGCCAACTCCCACCGGCGTCACCTCCCCACCAGCTCTGGTGGCTAAACACTACCTCACGTGTAATAAAAACAATTCTATATTTATAAAAAGTTTAGTAATGTGAGATACTCATGAATTCAGTGACCGACAACAAAATATTTCAAAAAGTCAGAAATTAACAAAATTTTAGCCTTACATCAGAAGCTCAAATCTCCTTGTACTTATAAGTGATTAGGGTAGCCATGATGCTAACCAGAAGCAGCTCCCTTTTCGGCATTGGAAATACTCGATGTTATATCTACAACTCCAACATAAGTATCTGTTGGAATTTTAGGCAACTTCAAGATTAAAACCAGAATATAAATCATGATGAACTGAACAACTAGATTAAGCTTGTGTAGAAAACTCATACCATAGATCATAGCAACTAGTGTAAGCATGATTTGTACACTAGACAGACAAGGCAGATTGATCATGATGAACAAATAAAACCACAACAAGATGAGAGTGTACCCAAGGCGGGGTGGTTGCCGGGGGCAACCGATGTGCTGTTATCCTCTGGATTAGCCATACTAATCGTGGGAGGACCTCAATCGATGTAGTCGTACGATGTCGATGCAGGAAGATGTACGTAGTGAAGTCCCTCGAATGGTAACCAGGACGTAGATGTCACCAAGACGTAGATGAAGTAGTCGTTTGGGAGTATTCGCGTGAAGAACACTTCCCAAAAACCTTATTCACCTTCTCCCAGTGCAAGATCACAAAAATGATGGTTCCGGAGACCTGCTCACCTGGTCGTAGGTGCACGCAAATGATCGGGTTGGAGTCTTGGCGACGACGGCACAACAACGAGAAGAGGCAAAATCTAACTCGTATAGATCTCCTTAGGGATACCCTTACTTGGGGCCTTCCCGTGTGGTAGTCTATAATGCGCTCTTTTCATGAGGGGTTTGTCCATATTTATTAGGAGAAAAACTCCCAACACCCTTGTCTATTATCAATGTGGAACTAATAGATGGTGTACCCCTTTAACGCTAATGGGCCTTTGAGATTTATTCAGAATTATTTATATGGGCTAGATCCATATATATATCTAACAATCCCCCACCAAATCTCAAATGCCCATTTAGAGATGTGCCTGTTCTCACTACTGTTTGATATACCAGTGTTTCAGTAAAGGTTGTTAAGTTGAACTTCCACCTACAACTTGAACAATGGACTACGCCTTGAATTGCAAGTTTTGTGTGAATAAGATTGCTTAAAGCCAAACTAGTACTTGTGCTGCCAGTAGCCTTACCCCGTGGGTGGAGCATATACGTCATAATCCTTTGTCTCTTCATGAGTTTACTAGAGATCACCCAAGTCTCATAGACTGTGACATTTAACAGTCAAACTCATATCAGTATGTTCTTTCAAGAATGCTCTGTAGGACAACATATTCACTTGTTAAAGTCAATAGAACATATTAAGGCATTCTCGCCAACCTACCTCACAGTGCCTCATTGCTCTGAGAGTATTACATCTTCACATAGAGAGGGTTATCAATATACTCTCCTCAGTTTACCAATAGCTTGTTTTCCCCAGGTCCTTAGTCACGGGATCTCTGATCAAAAAGGTTGGGTTACTACTACTATAAACTCACATGGGTCTGTCGTATGGACCTCCCTGAGCCCACTACCTCGGTGGGTACAAGGACCGACTACTCGGTGGGCCCCTGAGACTACTCGTCTTGTGCCACACGACACCTGATGGCGTGGGGCGCAAGGACTGCGGTGGAGGAGTACTCGAATAGGAAGCTGTACATGTCCTGTATTGTGTAGAGAACTCCTAGACGTACCCGACTTGTACTCTCTCCTCAAACCGACTTGTAACCCTGCCTCTCGGACTATATAAGGCGAGGCAGGGGCCCCTTTCTCTCTCATATGCATCATCTTGTAATCACACCCAATCAATCCAGAGCTATGCGGCATACAGGACGTAGGGTATTACGCACCTCGTGGCCCGAACCTATCTAAATTGTGTGCCACGTGTCTCTTCCTTTGAGTTACCGATCTTGGCGAGGCCACATTCATCTACCTCGGGTACTCCCCTTGGTAGGTTGCCGGTCTAAAACACCGACAGCTGGCATGCCAGGTAGGGGATCTCGCCGAAGATCTCATGGCGAACTCGACGGCTTCAATCTCCATCAAGCCAACCGTCGCCTTCAACCGCGGCGACACCTTCGTCTTCGGGTCCTGGGTTTGCACTGCTGACGGTGTCGGATCTTTCTAACGCCGCCTCACCATGGCTCCCAACCCGAGCACTGGGCTTGTGACGCTTCCCGAAGTGATCACGGGCGAACTCGCCGGAAAATTCAGCGAAATTTCGCTCTACAACCAACACGCCGACTTCGAGTTTGGATCCGCCTCCAACTGGAACTCGACGTCCCCGTGGGCCATCACATGCGAGCCGGCTACTGAGCCATCGTGTGCGGACTTCAAACTCCATGAGCACTTCCCATACGGCCTCTGCAACGCTAGCAAGGCCCATGCGAAGGCTCTCACTGCGCGCCGGGCCGGCAAGGAGATCGTCTCCGACTACACCTCGGACTCCAACCCCGTCTCCAGCTACTACTCGGACTCTTCCTACGAGTTCGACTTCGGATCGGACCCTGACGAGCCTGAGTCCGAGAACCCCACGACCAAGAAACTACTGTCAGAACTAGCTACCGGCCTGGTTATAACATCTACACCCGCCGGGAGATTCGTCTACTGGCCAGACCGCAAGCCTACAGACCTGACAGACGGAAACTCACGCTGTGTCGCCTACCTCGACTCGTTTCCCTTCCAGGAGGGAACACCACTAGCTCTAGCATAGGAGCATACTCCAACAGAGGTGGCGACTACCGACTTCGGTCTCAGCACTCCTGATCGCCAAGTCTTCATGGCTGTCAGCGAGACGCCGGGACCCTCAGGGACCCGCCCTGATTGTTACTTTGAAGATATCTCAGCAGACGGGTTGTCTGCCAATGCACCAGCTGATGAAACCAACGACGACAAGAACGCCCGACGTGAGCGCAACAGGAAGCTGAACGAACGGCGTAGACGTCTCCGTGAGAACCTTCCCATACAAAATCTCACAAAGGCCCTCGACCAAGTCGAAAGCCGGGTGCACACAACCCCAGAACAATGCCTCATGTCTATCACCACGATAGCACGTCAGGCTCAGGGGATGCGCGCGGGAGAAGTCATCGCCAAGCTCGCGGAGGATGCCTACTTCATGAGAGTCGACAACAAAGTCGCTCAAGTGCCTCCCCTCAGAACTCGCGAACCTGACCATGAAGCCACAAGTCGTAGTCCAGTCGACAACAGACACAACCGTACTCGAGGAGAACTACCGTAGAACCCCAACCATACTAGGGCAACAGCTGGTGGACCTTCTCAGGGTGGCAACAGTGCCGGCGACGCTGGTGGTAGTCGCGGCGCTGCTGCTCATGGTGATGCTGGCGGCGGAGGCAGCGACGGCGGGAGCTCCTCACACGGGGCTGGCAGGAGAGCCGGTGGTGGAGGCGATCGCGGAGGCCGAGGCCACGGAGACAGCCACATCACTGGTGCCTCACGCGGCGGCTATGACGCCCGCCGCAGAATTGA
The DNA here is from genome assembly GCA_947561735.1 of Cenchrus americanus. NCBI lineage: Eukaryota > Viridiplantae > Streptophyta > Magnoliopsida > Poales > Poaceae > Cenchrus > Cenchrus americanus. The sequence goes on along the minus strand of OX387239.1, from coordinate 140,107,525 downwards.
GGAAATAAGACGCAAGAAGTCCTCCACGGCAGGCGAGAACGACGGCTTCCCCGCCTTCTCTGCCCGACTTCGCAATCTGCTTCTCGCAGAGAAATTCAAGCCTCTGGGGATCACCTAGTACGATGCGAAGCAATATCCAGTCCAATGGCTCAGATGCTACGCTCTCTCCATCGAAAATACTGGTGGCAACAATGACATGAAGTGCCTCTACTTCCCTTTCTGTCTTGACCAAGCTCCACTTACATGGCTCGAGTCACTCGAGATGTACTCGATCGACAAGTGGGACCATCTCAAGGAGCAGTTCACCAGCAACTTCGCGGGCGCCATGGGGCGCTCGGGTACTCGCATGGACCTGGCTATGGTGAAGCAGGAACAGGGCGAGACCCTACGCAAGTACATGCGGCACTTCTTCGGCAAGCGCGCCACTGTAGTCGATGTCATCGACAAGGAGGTCATCGACCTTTTCGAAGATGGTCTCTACCATCGTTGCACCTTCGAAGACTTCGGTCGCCGCCGCCTAAGCTCCATCACCAAGCTCAAGGACATGATCACTTCATGGGCCGATGAAGAAGTCAAGGAGAACGCTAAGTACGATGCTATTCGCAGCAAGAGCAAGCAAAACGCGGGCGGTAGCAACAACAACAACAACAGGGATCAAGGCGGTCGTAACAACAACTACTCGGGTCCTAATCGCAAGCGCAAGCCAGACAACACAGTCACAGCTATCCAGCGCCTTACGAAAGACAACTCAAAGAAGACCTCCGGCGGCTTCAAGGACTTGCTGAAAGAGAAGTGCCCGTGGCACCTGGAGGGAAACCACACCACCAAGCAGTGCTACCAACTCCGGCGAGCACTCAAGGACTCTCCAGACCCACAGCCTCCTCATGACAAGAAGGGTAAGAAAAAAGCTGACGAGGGCAACGGTGACTTCCAAGAACTCGACAAGACGGTGAATGTCCTCTTCGGTGGACTACCCACCAGACGGTCTCAGAAGGCCACCAGACGGGAAGTCCTGAACATTGAATTAGCGGTCCCGACCCGCTCAGGTGGTCGGAGGTACCCATCACATTTTCCCGCGCGGATTAATGGACAAGCTTCTCCGAGCCAGGATGGTTTCCACTCGTCCTGAAACCAGTAGTCGCGGGCTCCAGACTCAACAAGGTAGTCATCGATGGTGGAAGCGGGCTCCACGTCCTTTTCACTAAGACCTTGAATAAGATGAAGCTCGACATTACTCACATGCTCACCAAGAGCACATCGCCTTTCTACGGCATCATCCCCAGGAACACGGCTATCCCACTAGGTTCAGTGGTCCTACCAGTTACCTTCGGGGAAACCAGGGAGAACTACCGTACCGAGTACATCAAGTTCGAAGTCGCGGACTTCGAGACTTCCTACCATGCCATCCTCGGCAGACCAGCTACCGCCAAGTTCATGGCGGTACCCCACTACACGTACTTGGTACTCAAAATGCCAAGTCCGGCCGGTGTACTCACGCTACAAGGGGACTTGAAGATATCCTTCGACTGCGACACATAAGCTGTGGAACTCACAGCCACCAATCAAGTACCCAATGCCATGATGGAGATCTATGCTGCATCTAAGAAGCTTGCCCCAAGTGAACTCGACATCCCAGAGAAGTCGGACCAGCCAACAAGCCTCAGCCATCCGAGGAAGTGCAAGTCAAGGCTATCGATCTTGGGACAGGCGACATCAGCAAGACTACCATGATCGGGGCGGGCCTCGACCCGAAATAGGAAGACACGCTCGTCAGCTTCCTTCGGGCTAACCGAGATATCTTCGCTTGGAAACCAGCGGACATGCCAGGGGTGCCCAGGAATCTAATCGAGCACTCACTCAACGTCGACCCTAAAGCTACCCCGAAACGACAACACCTCCGCCGTTTTGCCGACGACCGACGGGATGCCATCAAGAAGGAACTCGCCAAACTACTCACGGTCAGCTTCATCAGAGAAGTTTTCCAACCCGAGTGGCCCGCCAACCCCGTCCTCGTCCGCAAGAAGAACACGAACGAGTGTATGATGTGTGTCGACTACACCGACCTCAACAAGCACTACCCCAAGGATCCCTTGGGGTTGCCGCGGATTGATCAAGCCATCGACTCCACGGCGGGCTGCGACCTGCTCTGCTTCCTCAATTGCTACTCTGGGTACCACTAGATCGCAATCAAGGAAGAAGACCCAGAGAAGACCGTGTTCATCACCCCGTTCGACGCCTACTGCTACACGACAATGTCGTTCGGGTTGAAGAACGCCGGCGCCACATACCAGCGAGCTATCCAGGCATGTTTCAAGAGACAGTTCAACAGGAACGTCGAAGCCTACGTGGATGACGTGGTCGTCAAGACCAGAAACTCCAATACGCTCATCGCCGATCTTGAAGAGACTTTCGCATCCCTGTGAGAGTACCGCTGGAAGCTCAACCCGAACAAGTGCGTCTTCGGCGTACCTTCGGGAAAACTACTCGGCTTCATCATCAGCCATCGCGGCATCGAAACCAACCCCCGAGAAGATTTCCGCCATCACCAAGATGAAAGCTCCCACTTGCATCAAAGACGTGCAGAAGCTTGCCGGATGTATGGCGGCATCGAACAGATTCATCTCGAAGCTTGGAGAACGGGGGCTACCCTTCTTCAAACAACTTAAGCATCAAGAGAAGTTCGTGTGGACCACAGAGGCAGATCAAGCTCTCGCTCAGCTCAAGGATTTCTTATCCAAACCACCAGTCCTCACGACTCCTCGCAAAAAGGAGCAGCTACTGCTCTACCTCACTGCGACTACTCACATGGTCAGTACTGCCATCGTCGTCGAGCGGCAGGAAGATGACCACGCCTACCCAGTCCAACGACCAGTCTACTTCGTCAGCGAGGTCCTATCGGAATCTAAGGCACGCTACCAACCAGTACAAAAGCTACTGTACGCAGTGCTCACCACCTCACGGAAGCTACGACACAACTTCTAGGAGTACTCGATCTCCGTTGTCACTGAGTACTCGCTCGGTGACATCCCGCGGAACCAAGATGCTACTGGAAGAATCTCCAAGTGGGCAGTCAAACTCGGCACCCTCAACATCGACTTCAAGCCACGAACAACCATCAAGTCGCAAGCACTAGTCGACTTCATGGCAGAGTGGCGGGAAAATCAGCTACCAACTCCAACCGAGCGACCAGAGCACTGGGTGATGTACTTCGACGGTTCGCTCAAGCTCGAAGGCGCGGGTGCAGGGGTACTCCTAATTTCTCTAACGGGCGAACAACTCAAGTAAGTCCTATAGATCTTCTGGAAGGTCTCAAACAACGAAGCTGAGTACGAAGCCCTGCTACATGGGCTGCACCTCACAGCATCTCTGGGCATCAAGTGACTACTAGTTTACAGCGACTCCGCAGTGGTCATCAACCAAGTCAACAAGTCTTGGGATCGCAACAAGGAGAACATGGACGCTTACTGTTTAGAAGTCCGCAAGCTCGAGAACAAATTCTATGGTCTCGAGTTCCGTCACGTCGTCCTCGACAACAACGTTGTAGCGGAAGTCCTGTCGGAGCTTGGTTCTACTTGCACTCAAGTACCAGCGGGTGTCTTCGTCCACGAGCTCCACACGCCATCCATCCCAGAGCCGGCGCTCGCGACCACTGAACCAACGCCTCTCCCAGCTGGCCAGGAGGTCACGATGATAGATGTGGACTGGCGACAACCCTTCATCGTCTACATTCGCGAGCAGAAGGTCCCCATGGACAAAAACTTGGCCGAACAACTCATCCGCCGGGCCAAGTCTTACGTTCTAGTCGGGGACAAGCTCTACAGGCGGGGCGCCACTTCTGGAGTACTCATGAAGTGCGTTCCCCAAGAAGAAGGCAAGGACATCTTAGAGGAGATCCACAAGGGCGTCTGCGGCAACCATGCGTCCTCACGTACACTGGTTAGCAAGGCCTTCCGACGAGCTTTCTACTGGCCCACAGCTCTGGGCGATGCCGAGGAACTCGTCAGAAGGTGCCAAGGGTGCCAGTACTTCACCAAGCAACAACACGTCCCGACCTACAAGCTAGTCACTACACCACCAACTTGGCCTTTCGCCTGCTGGGGGCTCGACATGATTGGGCCTCTTCTAACTGCACCAGGAGGATTCAACAGAGTTCTGGTGGCCATCGACAAGTTCACCAAGTGGATCGAAGTCAAGCCGGTCACCTGCCCCAAGGCCGACAGAGTACTTGACTTCTTGGATGAACTCGTGCACCGCTACGGACTACCCCATCGCATCATCACAGACCTGGGTTCCAACTTCAACAACCACCAGTTCCTGGAGTACTGCGAAAACAGCGGGATCGATGTCCAGTATGTCTTCGTCTCCCATCCACGGGCCAACGGACAAGTCGAGCGTGCCAATGGGATGGTACTCGACGCCCTCAATAAGTGACTACATGACGTTGCTAACGCAAAAGGGGGGCAAGTGGATCAAGGAACTGCCCAATGCACTCTGGGGGCTACGTACTCAACCCACCAAGCTGACGAGACAGTCACCCTATTTCCTAGTCTACGGCTTCAAAGCTATTCTACCTGTCGACGTCATGTGGGATTCGCCGGCAGTAGAGCAATACGACGAAGGCATATCTGAAGACAGCAGACGAGTTGACATCGACGGACTCGAAGAAGCTCGCTGCGCTGCCCTCATCCAATCAGCAAGATACCTAGAGGGTATCCGACGCTACCATGATCACAGTGTCAAGGAACGTTCCTTCAACGGTGGTGATCTAGTCCTCCGTCGCATCCAGAACACGGAAGGACTACACATGCTCAGCTCACCATGGTAAGGTCCCTCCATAGTTGCAAGGGTAACCGGACCAGGCTCGTATCGCCTCCAGACACTTGAAGGTGACGACATCAGCAACTCGTGGAACGTCGACCAGCTCTGTCGATTCTACGCATAGTCTCTCGACTACCCTGGGGGCTCAAGTCTACACGACTACCCCCAGGCCCTTTCGCTGTAAGCGGCCTCCGGGTCCAGGCACTAGTCTCCAGGCTACTCTACTCCAAGATCCAGTGCTAATGGCTACTAACGGATCTCGGGCTCCTCAGGGCGTCAAGGACTCTAATGGTACTCACCATTCCCTCACCTCTTGGCACCAACCTAGGCTCAGGCACACCATGAGAAGGGCGGTACCTGTCCTTGTTGGCCAACTCTCTAGCCAACCTCTCCTCACGCTTCCTCCAGAAGCAAAACTCAGCAAGGTGCGCATCCCTCCCACAATGCTCACAATGGAAGGGTTTCGGTTTTGGCTTTGGTTTTGGGTTCTCTTTGGGCTCTAGCTTCTCCTCACTAGGTTTCTCCTCACTCGGTTTCTCTCCCTTCTTCCCAAAGAATTCATTCCTCAAGACACTTGTTGGTTTGTGGAGGAAACACGGGTGGAGCTGGGGTTGTGTCTAGTCGGTTCCTAAGATGATTCGGCTTAGGAACAAAAGCATTTTTGTGGTGGGTTTTTGGTGGCTCTGGGATATCACTCTCACCACTTCCCTCACCCACTTTCTGTGCCCCAAGCGCTTCCCCATCCTGGCGCTTGTATGTCTCAATCATTATCCTCAACTAAGGCTCATGACCAGACAACCAACCCATCAAGTTTCTCAGCTCATTATTCTCATCCTGCAAACGATCAACATAGTGTGCAAGCTCCATATTCTTCACAACATTTACTTCACAAGTAGAAAAAATTGCAGGAATAGGAGCTTTCAGCTGAGCCTCTAGAGATCTAGCATAAGCAAGAGAAACATCTAGCATCTCATGCAAAACAGGACAAGAAGTATGAAGGACTGATTAGGCGACCAGAGAGGGGGGAGTGAATGGGAGCCGATAAAAATTCTTCTCGAAGGAGATTGAGACTCCAACAAGATGAACTTGCTCGGACGGACCCCCAAAATCACACGCTTTGCACTTCTACCCTCTGTTTGCCAAAACCACGTAACCACTGGAATGCTACTGGTCCTAGGAACAAACACTACCAGCAAACTCAACTCCTACGCACCCACAACAACAGAAACAACTTGGGAGCCGGCTGTCCAGAGGGGGCGGTTAGACCGAGTATGGGGGGCGGTTAGACCGCCTCCACCAGGCAACCAAGAAATCCTCCGAAATACCTCTTCCGAGCACCAAAACGCACCACGGTTTCACCAACAGAGATCTCTGGTCAAGGCCAAGCTAGCTACCAGAAAATCTTAGCGAAAACCTAAACTTCACCTAGGGGCCTAGGGGCGGTTAGACCGGCTACCAGGGGCGGTCTAACCTCCTGTACCCAGCAAAGAACTCCAAGCAAGAACTCCTAGCAAACGGCACGAAAACGGCCCGAAATTTCACCCAAACGCTCCTCTGATCAAGGCGAACAAATTCACAGAGGAAAATCCGGCGTAATCAAAACTTCACCTGGAAGGCCCAGGGCGGTTAGACCACCCCCTCCAGGCGGTTAGACCGCCCCTTCCAGAAAACCTACCCGCGGGTCAAACCTCAACTCCCATCGCCCGATCTCCCGAATCACTCCACGGATTGTAGCGAAACTTCGGGAATAGCTGGGTTACCTCCTGGGAAACCTCCACCTCAAAGGAATCGACCCGAATTGCTCACAATCAAGAGGAATCGAAGAAATCGCCTCTCTAGGTCAAGAACTCGCCCAACTCAAAAAACCACCAAATCGAGTCCGATTCAAGAGAGATTTGGGGGCAAAGTCACCAGCCAAAGAGGCACAAGATCCTCATACGTGACACCCACCAAAAAACTCAAGAGATCGTCGTCAAAACTCCGCCAACAAAGAGCACCGAAAAACACCACAAAGAAGGACGGGAAAAGCACTTCACAACCTTGAGGAACAACGCCAAACCATCTATACAAACCATGAAGATTCGTACAAGGTCTAGCTTGCCACCCATACATCCATCCCTCTCTCTAGATCTCTGTTGACGGATAAAAGACGTATCCCTCTACGATCCGCAAGCGTACGGACCCACACCTTTTTCACCACGGGATTCCCAAGGTTCTTGTCAATCCGCGGAGCAAGGGGATTACTAGCGCTTAACTAAGTACTAATCTAGTTGAATGGAAAACCTTTGAAAGAGAGTATTAAACTAAAAGTAAAGACAATCTACCTAAGTTAATCTAAGTTAAGTTGATCAAACAAATCTACGATTAAACTAGATAGTAAAGGGTGAACACAAGAGAGTGAGCAAGAAAGATAAGCGTTCCCTCCCTAGGATCTAGGATAACATGGTATGCATCTACTACACGAAAGCGGTAAACCAATCTACGGGGTTGTGACCACGGTTTCGCCCTTTCCCTCCTCTCGTATCGTCACTACGCGAAGGTATTCGTGACTAGACCTATGATGGACACGGTATGTTGATGGAATCTATGGGAGTAGCGGATATCATACGCCCGAAAAACACGGTGGCCTACCTTAATCATCAAAGCATCATCAACATGAAAACAATAGATTGGAACCACGAATCAAGTAGCAATTACATAGCATGTATCCATCTAATCCTAGGGATGAACGGAGACATTACCCCATCATCTTACATGGATTGAAGCACATAGGGGTGATGGAGACTCCGGAGAACGTCGTCGATGAAGATGGCGGCGATGGAGCTTGGGAACACCCCTAGGCCGCCGGCTTGGAGTCCTCCTCTTGCTTCCTTCTCTCCGCCGGCGTTGATCCTTGCGACGAGCTCATCTAACTCTCTCCCTCATCTTGAGGCGGCGGTTTTCGGTGATTGGCGTCGGTAGGATGATTTGTTCGATGGGTCGGTCGACGGCGGCGGAGGGAATAAATAGACAAACACCTAGGGCAAAGGAGGGACCGAACCGACCCCGAGTGGGCCGGGCCGGCCGGACCGGGCCGCCGGCCCAGCCCACTTCGGCCCGGTTCGGCCCGGTTTTCTCCCCGGTTGCTTCTCGCGTGATCCCTTATTCGTGTGCACTTGCATGTGGGCCTTTGACGTCGTTTCCTTCACGGTTTAGGCTTGAATCCTTGCTATGCAAGCTTCGCTGTTTTCTGGTTGAGTCCCTGAAGACTTGCACGTTGACGCTTCGGTCCTCGGGTCATTTGGAGTCATGTTCATCGCGTGTCTTGACTCTTGTCGGGCTTCATGATCTTCTTCCAAAGTGCTTGGTGAACTTATCCCGAAAGTCTCCTCATTAGCGTAGATTTCCTGCGTAAACAACAAACTCCAAAATCGACATGCAAGTGTGAACTTGTTATATCATTAGTATGCCTAGTGGCGGGTTAGTTGCAAATCATAATTGAAACCAATGTATAACAAGTACTCTAGGTTGACGGAAATTCACCGTCAACATCTCCCCCATGCTTAAACCTTGCTCGTCCTCGAGTAAGTGGTCCTCGCTTAAAAGGGAAATCGGCGTTGCCTTCCAATGTTATTCCCGCACTTAGTCATTCATGACGAGACAAATTGCTCTCTCTTAAGAATTTATTTTTAAAGTTCAAGTTGTGACCGGCTTCTTTTTCATTATGGAAGATAGACTAACAATAAAGAACAAGCCACATTTAACACGATGCTCTCAAACTTAAGTGAACTTCAAACCATTACCTTGTCACATGGAAGATTTTCAAAAAGATGCATATCAAACATAAGTGAAAATCTCTTGCAAGAGCTCATGGAACACTCATCTCATCAAGTCACTCAAGCCTATACTAGATTATTTTCAACCTACTCTACTCATATGTGATAGTGGAAGGCTTATGTGGAGCTTGGAAGGTTAAAAACAATCCTAGCAAAACATACATCCGAAATATTGTCAAATTAAGAGAGAGGTCTATTGGAATTACCGAGACTCGTCAAAAAGGCCATGGAAAATAAATGTTGGAAAGAGAGAAGGATGAAACACACACATTTAGATAAGTGGACATGTGCAAGTGGCAAATGGATGATCCCGAGGCACGAGTGAAGTCCTCGTTATCGGATTGCACATGGTTGGAAGATTTTAGTATGGATGTGTCATCAAGTCACTTGAGAACTTATGAAGCAAAAAGAACCGAGGAGCATCTTTATTTTTTCTTTATTTTATTTCCTTCTCATTTTTCTCTCTTTCTTTTTTTTCACTTTATTCTTCCTATTTTTCTTACTTTTCTTTTCTTCTCATCATAATTTTTTTCTTTTTTCAGTTTTTTTTTCTCTTTTTTTTTCTTTTTTCTTTTGCTCCTCAAAACTTTTTGCAACATAATACTTACATAGCATTTGTGTCAGAGAATGACTCCTCCCCCATGCTTGAACGATGCTCGTCCTCGAGCATAAAAGAGAGGGGAAATGACTGCTAAAGTAAGTATAAATTCCATAATCTTGCGGAATATTTGAATCTCCATCGAGAATTTTACTCCATACTCAAATTGGGTTGTGGACAAGGAGGTGATCACAAAAAGATGTTTTTGGTTTAGGATGGATGCCCGCGAAGTTTGTGAAATTTTCGATGTGAAAACCCACAATGCATGGACAAAAAGGCTAGCATGAAAACGTTACACAAAGGAATGACCAGCTTCTTAGTCTCGAACCATAGAAATCAATCCTAATCCAACTCATCAAAACATATGTTTGCAATCTACGGGTTTTGTTATCATAAAACATATATGTATATGGCTTTGGTAGGTAGAACTTTGCAAGAGCATCACAAATATGTAGATAGCATAAAAGTTAAGTTTTCATAAAAACAACAAGTTATCCGGCTATCCATAAACTTAAATCAAAGAGCAAAGATATGTATGTGGGTCTAGAGCATGGTCATTTCACCTCCACAAATAAAAGAGCCGGTATTTAAATTAATTTCAGATCATATTATATAGAGCAATTAGCCAAGACATGTATAACTTCATGTAGGTAAAACAAAGCGGCAACTTTCATCATCTTTCCGTAAGCAAAGGCAATATAGAACATCGAGGTGAACACATGGTCATGCTTATCTATTGAAAGTAAAAAGAAACCTAGGTTGTCCTCCTAGTAGCCATGTTATTGTTTGAAGAGAAAAACAAAAGGTTGCACCTAGTTGATGTTGAAGGCATACTTACAAGCATTTGTGTTTGGAAAAGAGAAGGTCCATGGAGATGTTACCATCCTTTGTAATTCTTCGTTGCCTTCTTCCGACATCTCCATGTATCGATGTGGCTTTTGCTTTTGTCTTGATTTATTAATGCTCCTAAACTTCTGAATTTGATCTTGTATGCTTAATGGAGTCATTGGTCACCCTTCTCTTCAATGTTGTCATCACCATCTCCTCTTTCTTGTTCTCATCATCTCCTTGCTGTCTCTTTTTCATGGATTTCCCCCTCTGTCCAGAACAGAAAATATATCGAAATATAGCTCTATTGAAAAGTTTATGAAATTACCTTTCCAACGTGTGGTCATTCATCAAAAACGGAGTTCAAACAGGGGAGCTATGTCCGTTTTACTTCAGCGCTGCGTGCTGTCCAAAACTGATTTCAGGACGTGTTGCACTCGGTGATTCGGGCATAACCGCTTGTAGGAACCTCCGATTGTCTTGATTCTTGATTTGTTGGAATCGTAACTTCATGGGGCTTCTAAATATCCAAAAATACCCAGTGTTTTCCCTTAGAGACCATGCAGAATTTTGATGAGATCGATAGCTTTTCGCGCATTGATCCGGTGATGTTAACTTCCGTGTTGAAGATTCAGGGTCTCCCCCATGCTTAGCATTTTGCTAGTCATGGAAGAAGAAGACAAAGCACTTCTTAGCCATCTTTATCTTGCCTGTAAGACGTTTTAAACGCACATTCTACCCCAAGGTGACGGTTGGGAGTAGATAGAATTGCCAACAATCCAACAATGTCTCCTAAGATTCTTAACTTGTGGCATAATTAGTCTTCTTTTCGTTGCATAGCCATGGCCCTTCATGCAAGAAGAAAAGGTACCAATGCAGCTTTAATTTACTTCCCATGTTGTGCTTGATCACTTATAGAAGACTTGCCCAAAGCATCCTTTTGTTTCATCATTATCTCCTTCTTTATCATCCTTCGGTGCTGCCTTCACTCCATGAAATTTTTTTTAATGTCCAGAACAGAAAGTATACTCAAGCTCTACTCCATTGCACAGTGCACAAAATTTCCTTTCCAACGAGTCTTCATTTGCTCAAATCGGACTCCGGACAAGAGAGTTACGTCGGTTTTACTTCGGTGATGAAATCTGTCCTGAAATTTCAGAACGCGCAACGCTCAATGTTTTCTCCATAACTCCTTGCACGGGTCTTCAAACTTGTTGGTTCTTGATGCGTTGGAATGGTAACTTGATGGAGCTTCTGGATATCTCATTTTCTTCATTTGTACACCTCTGAACAAGCTCTCAAATTGATGAAGACAGCAGCATCCATCGCGGGATTCGGAGAGGTTGATGATTTATCTTGCAACTCTTTCAGGCATGACTTCTTTTTTTTTTCATTATTCAAGCCTTGTCTACATGGTTAGTGAAAATCGGGCCTTTCCCGACATATGATTCTTTAAGGTCACTAGCTTGACCAAGCGCAAAGCATGATCGAGATTTACAAAACTTATTGTAAACATACGCGTCCATAATTAACACCACATGTGAATTGTAGCAACAAGTCAAGGTGTAAATAAAAGAAGCATATGTTTCATGCATAGCGCTTAGCTTATCATTAGGCAAAGGTTGTTTAGGTGTGACATTAATTGGATCAAAAATAAATGTTTCCTCTTCTTCATTCTCAAGAAAATCTAGCCTATCAACATGATCACTATTGGAACAAGGCATAGACATTAAACTATCATTCATACTATTGGTTGAGCATGAGTATTTGAATTTATCAACATCAATACCAATAATATCTTGAGATTTCAGCGCGTACCTTGGCCTTAGAGATTTTTCAACAAGAGTGATATTTGGTTCATCAAGCGGTGTTGAAGGCGAATCGATCTCAACAAGTGTAGTTGCCTCTTCATCACCATCTTGCAATTTCTTCAACTCATCATGTGGAACATGTAATCCTTCAACTATGTATGCATTCATATCTCCTTTGAAGTCTTCTTTATCAACCAGATCTTCATCTTCAAAGACTTGTATGTTGCTTTCTTTATCTTCCATGTACCACATGTCGTCAAGATCGCTAATTGTTGATTCACTCTTTCCTTCATCCTTGAGTCCTTCCATGTCTTGATTTGCTAGTGTGTAGGCTTCAATAGCACACAAGCTATCATCTAGCTTGAGTCCTATCTCCTCCCATTTATCCTTTGAGTCACTAGGCTCATCACGGTTGTACTCTTCTCTTCCTTCATCATAAATCTTTGATTTGTCAAACCGGTCGATCCATCCTTCATCTCCTTCTTCTCTTTCTTCTTCAAACATCTTTTGGATCGACTCTCCACTCATCTCTTGATCAAATATATCTTCAACTAGTTTGGCAACGTGTCGGCGTTCCTCCTTCCTTCGGTAGTTAATTAGTGGGGCGAAATCAACTTGAACCCAACCGGATTGCTTGAACTCCGCCAATGGTCTAGCATTCCACATACTTCGGCCTACATTCATGTTAATTTCAACATTTTTAACATCCGAAATGACTTCTCTTACCTTGGGAAGTGGATCTTCACTTTCTTGTATGGTCGGTTCATCTTCCTTGACCTTCGGTTCATCTTTTTCGGAAATTTCAGCAAGCACCTTGGGCTTGCTTTTGTCATTTTGCTCCTCTTGACAACATCTTTGCCAATCTCGTATTGTTCTTTGTCCATTGCTTATCCTTTGTAAGATTTGTGCGGCTTCACTAATTGTTTTATCCATTATATCACCGCCCGCACACATGCTTACAAAACGAGACGAGTTAGGGGTTAGTGAAAAATAAAAGGTATGCAACATCAAGTCACCGAAAATCCCAAGTTCGGGCCTTGCTCAAGTAGTTCATTAAATCGGTCCCATGCTTCATCAATTCCTTCATCCTCTCCTTGCTTGAAATTGAGCACTTGCCTCCTTAAGTCTTGGACCTTGCTTATGGGAAAGAACTTCAAAAGAAACTTCTTCACTAGCTCATCCCAATTTCCTTTTGCTTCAACGGACGCAAGTGTGTACCATCTTCGCGCTTCATCTTTGAGAGAGAATGGAAAAAGATTCCACTTGAACCAAGCGGCCGGAACTCCTTTTTGTTGGACCGTGTTGCATAACATCGTGAATTCCTTAATGTGTCTATATGGGTTGTCATCCTCCAATCCTCTAAATGGTTTTGTCGCCACTAACTTGATGATTCCTGGCTTCACTTCGTAGTGGGTTGTAGCAAACGTCAAATCTGATTTTTGCATCTCAATGTCTTCCATTGACGGCATTGCTAGCTCCCTTAGCGACATCTCTTCGTCTTCCAATGGTGAGGTGAACAAATCCATCTAGGCACAAGAAAAGTAGAAAGAAAAACAAAAAAAGATTTTTTTTCTTTTTTTTAGAAAATAAGGGTTAGGTGTTAGTAATCAACAAAATTAATACTAGATTAAACGTAGCAAACTGGCTTGCTCCCCGGCAACGGCGCCGTAAAAAAGGGGCTTGTTGACGGATAAAAGACGTATCCCTCTACGATCCGCAAGCGTACGGACCCACACCTTTTTCACCACGGGATTCCCAAGGTTCTTGTCAATCCGCGGAGCAAGGGGATTACTAGCGCTTAACTAAGTACTAATCTAGTTGAATGGAAAACCTTTGAAAGAGAGTATTAAACTAAAAGTAAAGACAATCTACCTAAGTTAATCTAAGTTAAGTTGATCAAACAAATCTACGATTAAACTAGATAGTAAAGGGTGAACACAAGAGAGTGAGCAAGAAAGATAAGCGTTCCCTCCCTAGGATCTAGGATAACATGGTATGCATCTACTACACGAAAGCGGTAAACCAATCTACCGGGGGTTGTGACCACGGTTTCGCCCTTTCCCTCCTCTCGTACTGTCACTACGCGAAGGTATTCGTGACTAGACCTATGATGGACACGGTATGTTGATGGAATCTATGGGAGTAGCGGATATCATACGCCCGAAAAACACGGTGGCCTACCTTAATCATCAAAGCATCATCAACATGAAAACAATAGATTGGAACCACGAATCAAGTAGCAATTACATAGCATGTATCCATCTAATCCTAGGGATGAACGGAGACATTACCCCATCATCTTACATGGATTGAAGCACATAGGGGTGATGGAGACTCCGGAGAACGTCGTCGATGAAGATGGCGGCGATGGAGCTTGGGAACACCCCTAGGCCAGCGGCTTGGAGTCCTCCTCTTGCTTCCTTCTCTCCGCCGGCGTTGATCCTTGCGACGAGCTCATCTAACTCTCTCCCTCATCTTGAGGCGGCGGTTTTCTGGTGATTGGCGTCGGTAGGATGATTTGTTCGATGGGTCGGTCGACGGCGGCGGAGGGAATAAATAGACAAACACCTAGGGCAAAGGAGGGACCGAACCGACCCCGGAGTGGGCCGGGCCGGCCGGACCGGGCCGGCCGGCCCAGCCCACTTCGGCCCGGCCGGCCCGGTTTTCTCCCCCCCGGTTGCTTCTCGCGTGATCCCTTATTCGTGTGCACTTGCATGTGGGCCTTTGACGTCGTTTCCTTCACGGTTTAGGCTTGAATCCTTGCTATGCAAGCTTCGCCGTTTTCCGGTTGAGTCCCCGAAGACTTGCACGTTGACGCTTCGGTCCTCGGGTCATTTGGAGTCATGTTCATCGCGTGTCTTGACTCTTGTCGGGCTTCATGATCTTCTTCCAAAGTGCTTGGTGAACTTATCCCGAAAGTCTCCTCATTAGCGTAGATTTCCTGCGTAAACAACAAACTCCAAAATCGACATGCAAGTGTGAACTTGTTATATCATTAGTATGCCTAGTGGCGGGTTAGTTGCAAATCATAATTGAAACCAATGTATAACAAGTACTCTAGGTTGACGGAAATTCACCGTCAACAATCTCACATGAAGCTCTCAAGCTAGTCCTAGGAAAAACTAGAGGAAAATGAGAATGAAAATGGAAAAACAAATGAGCTAGGGTTCCAAGAGTTGGCTGCCATCCATCCCCTCAAAGAGTATATATGGAGGCACCCAAAAGACTAAACTACCCTTACTTAATAACTAAGGATACAAGCCCCTCCAGGGTGAATTTGGATGTCTTCGGATTTTCTTCATCGGACGGATGCCTAGCGACCGCAACCTGCTTAGCCTCGACGCAAGCCTTGCGATCTCGACGTGTGTCCTCCGCTTCGAAGCATCTTGGCGCCAGCGACCAGGGCGGTCAGACTGCCCCCTGGGCGGTTATACTGGCCCGGGCGATCTGACCGGCTCAGGCGGTCTGACCGCCCCTCCTGGGCGGTTGAACCGGCCTGGGTGGCCGCACCTCCTCGTCGAGTCTTCGGCCTCGGTTTTGTGGCTCAACCGAGTAACCCAGTGGTTTTCTGGTGAACCACTGCAAACCCCGCGAACTCGGTGTAGCTTCGCCAATCTCCACTCATGACTTGGCTCCCACGTAGTCCCGGCTCAACCTTGGGTTTGAGGCTCTACAAGAAACCGTCCACGACTTCATCTTGCTGTTCATGCCACCATGCGGCCCACATTTGACACCGCTGGCCACCGGGTCCCTCGAACGAAGCCTACTTGTCTTCTCCACACCTGGAGGCCTCACCGGCGACGACCTTTCGCGCTTGTTCTTCACCTGCACCAACACGAGTCAAGTCGCAACCTGCACCTGCAATACTTAGCCAAGAATCAATCCACACAACGTTGTCAATCACTCATCACACAAGGAAGCAACCATCCACCAATCCTCGAACCACACATGGTCCTCAAAGTACAAGCACCAAGCAAGGAGGGCCTAGATTTCATCTCATCTAGCTGAACCCTAAGCACATCTAGTTCCTCAACCTTGGAGGCATACTTCTCCTTAAGCATAGCTAATTTACCAAATAAAGTGGAACAATCAATGCATTCAGGTTCATTAGTCACAACAGGAGAAGACTTAAGGGAATCTATTTGAGCCCTAAGCATCAACCAACAAAGACTCTAGCTCAACCACCTTCTCCTTAGCCTCTCCAAGCAAAGACCTATACTCCCTCTTCTCCTTGTTGGTCTTTCTAAGAACATCATCACGGTTATCAAGCAAGTCATTCTGAAGGACCGATACAGTGAACCAGAGAGGGGGGGAGTGAATGGGAGCCGATAAAAATTCTTCTCGAAGGAGATGGAAACTCCAACAAGATGAACACGGCTTCCAACACACGTCTCCGACTCACTACCAAAGTTGGCCAAGCCCACGTAGCTTGAGGACCATGTGTGGTTCGAGGACCAGTGGATGGTCGCTTCCTTGTGTGATGAGTGATTGACAACGTTGTGTGGACTAATTCTTGGCTAAGTACTGCAGGTGCAGGTTGCAGCTTGACTCGTGTTGGTGCAGGTGAAGAACAAGCGCGAAAGGTCGTCGCCGGTGAGGCCTCCAGGTGTGGAGAAGACAAGTAGGCTTCGTTCGAGGGACCCGGTGGCCAGCGGGGTCAAGTGCGGGCCGCATGGTGGCATGAACAGCAAGATGAAGTCGTGGACGGTTTCTTGGTTGAGCCTCAAAACCAAGGTCGAGCCGGGACTACGTGGGAGCCAAGTCATGAGTGGAGATTGGCGGAGGCTACGCCGAGTTCGCGGGGTTTCCGGTGGTTCACCAGAAAACCACTGGGTTCCTTGGTTGATCCACAAAGCCAAGACCGGAGAACCGAAGACGGAGGTGCAGCAGGCACCGCACCGGCTCGGCCGTGGGTCCGACCGGCCCGACCGGTGGGTCGACCGGGCTCCGACCGGTGGGGACCGGTCCGACCGGTGAGGAGCACCGGTCCGACCGGTGTGCGGCGACGCGGTCCCGAATCTTCGAAGCGGAGGACACGCGTCGGGATCGCATGGCTTGCGTCGAGGCTACGCAGGGTGCGGTCGCCGGGCATCCGTCCGATGGTGAAGACATCAAGAATTCCAAATCCGCCCTTGAGGGGCTTGTATCCTAGTTAGTAGAGAAGGGCATTTTAGACATTCGGTTGCCTCCATATAACCCAAGAGGTGAGAGGATGGCAACCAACTCTTGGAACCCTAGCTCATTACTTTTCCTATTTTCCACCAATTTTCCTTAGGTTTTCTCTAGGACTAGCAAGAGAGCTTCACGGAGAGATCTTGTAGAGAGGGATGGATGATCGGGCGGCTTGCTAGACCTTGTACGAACTTTTGTTTCATGTATAGATGATTCGGCGTGGTTCCTCAAGGTTTGGATGTGTTTTCCCCGGTTGTTCTTGGTGGTGATTTTCGGAGCCCTCTCTTGGTGATTTCTTTGGGTTGTTTTCGGGACCTTTCTCTTGGGGATTTGATAGGGGAAATTTGTGGGAACCCTTCGTGGTTCTTTGGGCTGTGATTCCCCTCCCAAATCCGTGAGTAAAGGTGCTCGATTTTGGGGTTTCTTGAGTTCTTGGGTTGGAAGTGCTCTCGGCGGGATTTCTTCGATTCCTCCTTTTTGGACGAGTTTTGGTGGGATTAAACTTGGCTATGGACTCCTCATGAGGTGTTCATAATATCCCCAAAGTCTTGTTCAAGTCCGTGGAGCGATTCGGGGAGATCGAGATTTGGATTTGGGGGGAGTTGACCGCGGGTGCTCGTTCATCCCGAGCCGCCCGGCTACACCGGTCTGACCGGTGCTCTTGACCGGTCTGACCGGTGCGAGCCCTTGTGGGTTTTTGCTCGGGTGAACGTCTTGGTGTGTTCGTTGTTGTCCTGTGTTGCTGCTGTTTCGAGTTTGGGTCAGTTTGGTGGTCGATTGGCCTGTTTCGAGCACCACGAGACAACAGCGAACACACCAAGACGTTCACCCGAGCAAAATCCCACTGAGGGTTACACCGGCGACCGGCCAAGAGCACCGCCGACCCGTGTAGCTCCGGGTAGCTCGGGATGAACAAGACCCGCGGGTCAACTCCCCCAAATCCAAACCTCGATCTCCCGAATCGCTCCACGGACTTGAACAAGACTTTGGGGATATTAGGAACAACTCATGAGGAGTCCATAGCCAAGTTTAATCCCACCAAAACTCGTCCAAAAAGGAGGAATCAAGGAAATCCCGCCAAGAGCACTTCCAACCCAAGAACTCAAGAAACCCCAAAATCGAGCACCTTTACTCACGAATTTGGGAGGGGAATCACAGCCCAAAGAACCACGTAGGGTTCCCACAAATTTCCCCCATCAAATACCCAAGAGAAAGGTCCCGAAAACAACCCAAAGAAATCACCAAGAGAGGGCTCCGAAAATCACCACCAAGAACAACCGGGGAAAACACATCCAAACCTTGAGGAACCACGCCAAATCATCTATACATGAAACAAAGGTTCATACAAGGTCTAGCAAGCTACCCGATCATCCATCCCTCTCAAGAAGATCTCTCCATGAAGCTCTCTTGCTAGTCCTATGGAAAACCTAAGGAAAATAGGAAGGAAAATGGAAAATGTTGACGGTGAATTTCCGTCAACCTAGAGTACTTGTTATACATTGGTTTCGATTATGATTTGCAACTAACCCGCCACTAGGCATACTAATGATATAACAAGTTCACACTTGCATGTCGATTTTGGAGTTTGTTGTTTACGCAGGAAATTAACGTTAAAGAGTAGACTTTCGGGATAAGTTCATCAAGCACTTCAAGAGAAGATCATGAAGCCCGTCACAAGTCAAGACACGAAGTGAACAAGACTCCAAACAACCCAAGGACCGAAGAATCAACACGCAAAACTCCGGGGACTTGGATGTTTACCAACGAGATCAACTCGGCCCGAGAGATATTCTCGCAGCTCAGGACAGCATGATCTTTCGGTACAGATTCGGAGGCTTAAACGGTCTTTAATGGCAAAAGTTTGACTACCAAAGTTGTGGGCCTCGACGATACCTTCGATTTGGACATGTGGAAGGCCCAATTCGGATAAGGGAGCTAGGAGATATAGCCCCCGAAATCCCTGCTGCGCAGTCAGTCCGAAATCAGAACAGATTATCTTCCAAGGCCGATTTGGAGATCTTATCTTCGTTTTTAAGGAAAGAAATGAATACCAAAGTTGAAGATAATTTCGTGGCACACAACCTGGACACCGAATTTGCATTATTTGGAGTCCAGACGTGGGAGATATGGCCCTGGCAAGGAAGGACTTCGAATCAGGAAAATCTGGCTGATTTTATGGAAACCAAGGTTGCTTCTCTCCCAAGGAGGATTTCGTGCAAGGCAAGGTGGAGCACGCCCAAAGTCACCTCAAGGACATAAATACAACTCCCTAGGCGCCCCAAGGTGGTTACCCATCGAACAAATCATCCTACCGACGCCAATCACCGAAAAAACCGCCGCCGCAAGATGAGGGAGAGAGTTAGATGAGCTCGTCGCAAGGATCAACGCCGGCGGAGAGAAGGAAGCAAGAGGAGGACTCCAAGCCGCTGGCCTAGGGGTGTTCCCAAGATCCATCGCCGCCATCTTCATCGACGACGTTCTCCGGAGTCTCCATCACCCCTATGTGCTTCAATCCATGTAAGATGATGGGGTAATGTCTCCGTTCATCCCTAGGATTAGATGGATACATGCTATGTGATCGCTACTCGATTTGTGGTTTCAATCTATTGTTTTCATGTTGATGATGCTTTGATGATTAAGGTTAGCTACCGTGTTTTTCGGGCGTATGATATCCGCTACTCCCATAGATTCCATCAACATACCGTGTCCATCATAGGTCTAGTCACGAATACCTTCGCGTAGTGACGACGAGAGGAGGGAAAGGGCGAAACCGTGGTCACAACCCCCGGTAGATTGGTTTACCGCTTTCGTGTAGTAGATGCATACCATGTTATCCTAGATCCTAGGGAGGGAACGCTTATCTTTCTTAATCACTCTCTTGTGTTTACCCCTTTATCATCTAGTTTAAACCTAGATTTGTTTGATCAACTTAACTTAGATTAACTTAGGTTAGATTGTCTTTACTTTTAGATTAATACTCTCTTTCAAAGGTTTTCCATTCAACTAGATTAGTACTTGGTTAAGCGCTAGTAATCCCCTTGCTCCGCGGATTGACAAGAACCTTGGGAATCCCGTGGTGAAAAAGGTGTAGGTCCGTACGCTTGCGGATCGTAGGTGGATACGAGTTTTATCCGTCAACAAGCCCCTTTTTTTGGCGCCGTTGCCGGGGAGCAAGCCAGTTTGCTACGTTTAATCTAGTATTAATTTTGTTGATTACTAACACCTAACCCTTATTTTCCAAAAAAAAAGAGAAAAAAAATCTTTTTTGTTTTTCTTTCTACTTTTCTTGTGCCTAGATGGATTTGTTCACCTCACCATTGGAAGAAGAAGAGATGTCGCTAAGGGAGCTAGCAATGCCGTCAATGGAAGACATTGAGATGCAAAAATCAGATTTGACGTTTGCTACAACCCACTATGAAGTGAAGCCTGGAATCATCAAGTTAGTGGCGACAAAACCATTTAGAGGATTGGAGGATGACAACCCATATAGACACATTAAGGAATTCACGATGTTATGCAACACGGTCCAACAAAAAGGAGTTCCGGCCACTTGGT
The DNA here is from genome assembly GCA_947561735.1 of Cenchrus americanus. Classification (NCBI taxonomy): domain Eukaryota; kingdom Viridiplantae; phylum Streptophyta; class Magnoliopsida; order Poales; family Poaceae; genus Cenchrus; species Cenchrus americanus. Next base: position 140,086,928 of record OX387239.1, on the reverse strand, counting down.
TCAAGTGGAATCTTTTTCCATTCTCTCTCGAAGATGAAGCGCGAAGATGGTACACACTTGCGTCCGTTGAAGCAAAAGGAAATTGGGATGAGCTAGTGAAGAAGTTTCTTTTGAAGTTCTTTCCCATAAGCAAGGTTCAAGACTTAAGGAGGCAAGTGCTCAATTTCAAGCAAGGAGAGGATGAAGGAATTGATGAAGCATGGGACCGTTTTAATGAACTACTTGAGCGAGGCCCGAACTTGGGATTTTCCGAGTGACTTGATGTTGCATACCTTTTATTTTTCACTAAACCCTAACTCGTCTCATTTTGTAAGCATGTGTGCAGGCGGTGATATAATGGATAAAACAATTAGTGAAGCCGCACAAATCTTACAAAGGATAAGCAATGGACAAAGAACAATACGAGATTGGCAAAGATGTTGTCGAGAGGAGAAAAACGACAAAAGCAAGCCCAAGGTGCTTGCTGAAATTTTTGAAAAAGATGAACCGAAGGTCAGGGAAGATGAACCGACCATACAAGAAAGTGAAGATCCACTTCCCAAGGTAAGAGAAGTCATTTCAGATGTTAAAAATATTGAAACTAACATGAATGTAGGCCGAAGTATGTGGAATGCTAGACCATTGGCGAAGTTCAAGCAATCCGGTTGGGTTCAAGTTGATTTCGCCCCACTAATCAACTACCGAAGGAAGGAGGAACGCCGACACGTTGCCAAACTAGTTGAAGATATATTTGATCAAGAGATAAGTGGAGAGTCGATCCAAAAGATGTTTGAAGAAGAAAGAGAAGAAGGAGATGAAGGATGGATCGACCGGTTTGACAACTCAAAGATTTATGATGAAGGAAGAGAAGAGTACAACCGTGATGAGCCTAGTGACTCAAAGGATAAATGGGAGGAGATAGGACTCAAGCTAGATGATAGCTTGTGTGCTATTGAAGCCTACATACTAGCAAATCAAGACATGGAAGTACTCAAGGATGAAGGAAAGAGTGAATCAACAATGAGCAATCTTGACGACATGTGGTACATGGAAGATAAAGAAAGCAACATACAAGTCTTTGAAGATGAAGACCTGGTTGATAAAGAAGACTTCAAAGAAGAGATGAACGTGTACATAGTTGAAGGATTACATGTTCCACATGATGAGTTGAAGAAATTGCAAGATGGTGATGAAGAGGCAACTACACTTGTTGAGATCAATTCGCCTTCAACACCGCTTGATGAACCAAATATCACTCTTGTTGAAAAATCTTTAAGGCCAAGGTACGCGCTGAAATCTCAAGATATTATTGGTATTGATGTTGATAAATTCAAATACTCATGCTCAACCAATAGTATGAATGATAGTTTAATGTCTATGCCTTGTTCCAATAATGATCATGTTGATAGGCTAGATTTTCTTGAGAATGAAAAAGAGGAAACATTTATTTTTGATCCAATTAATCTCACACCTAAACAACCTTTTCCTAATGATGAGCTAAGTGCTATGCATGAAACATATGCTTCTTTTATTTACACCTTGACTTGTTGCTACAATTCACATGTGGTGTTAATTATGGACGCGTATGTTTACAATAAGTTTTGTAAATCTCGATCATGCTTTGCGCTTGGTCAAGCTAATGACCTTAAAGAATCATATGTCGGGAAAGGCCCGATTTTCACTAACCATGTAGACAAGGCTTGAATAATGAAAAAAGAAGTCATGCCTAAAAGAGTTGCAAGATAAATCATCAACCTCTCCGAATCCCGTGATGGATGCTGCTGTCTTCATCAATTTGAGAGCTTGTTCAGAGGTGTACAAATGAAGAAAATGAGATATACAGAAGCTCCATCAAGTTACCATTCCAACGCATCAAGAACCAACAAGTTTGAAGACCCGTGCACGGAGTTATTGAGAAAACATTGAGCGTTGCACGTTCTGAAATTTCAGGACAGATTTCATCGCCGAAGTAAAACGGACGTAACTCTCTTGTCCGGAGTCCGATTTGAGAAAATAAAGACTCGTTGGAAAGGAAATTTTATGCACTGTGCAATGGAGTAGAGATTGAGTATACTCTCTGTTCTGGACATCAAAAAAAATTCATGGAGTGGAGGCAGCACCGAAGGATGATAAAGAAGGAGATAATGATGAAACAAAAGGATGCTTTGGGCAAGTCTTCTATAAGTGATCAAGCACAACATGGGAAGTAAATTAAAGCTGCATTTGTACCTTTTCTTCTTGCATGAAGGGCCATGGCTATGCAACGAAAAGAAGGTATGTGAGAAAGTCGAGCTCTATGACTTTAAATGAAGCGCTTTTCGGGAGGCAACCCGTTTCTTTATGTTTTTACTACTTTCTTAGAGAAAATAAAAAAATGGCACCATCTTATGATGATCAACTTGTGGTTATTAATATAAGTTTAGTTTTATTTTTAGAACCACCATCATTTTCATGATCATATTTATTTATTTGCATGCATTGCATTTTGTTATCAACATGATGTTTTTTTTGCGTATACATGTTTTGCACATAGTTGGCTTGGTTGTTTTATATACTTAATGATGTATGCTTCATTTTCCATGTTAATACTTCATAAGGCCTTATGAGTATTTTTCTTTTGTGATCTTGTGTAAACGTGGTGTTTAAACATGATTGCGGACCATCATCATTAAGTTCGATAAACCTTGCTAGCTTTTCACATGTTTTCATGTTGCTTTGGTTAGTTTATAAGCTTTGCAGTGCACTTAATTTTTATTGTGCTATAAGAGTTATTGATTTAAGGATAGACATGGTGTTTTAACCCTTGATAAATAAACCTTTATGGCTATGGAGAAATTCGGCAACCTAGTTGTAAACATGGTGTTTAGAACTAGGTGAAAACATTGTCTTTGTTTATATGCTTTCCTATCATGTGCATACACACCTTGCACCACGTACACTCATTAGGTTTTTATTCCTCATTAAACTAATTATGCCACAAGTTAAGAATCTTAGGAGACATTGTTGGATTGTTGGCAATTCTATCTACTCCCAACCGTCACCTTGGGGGTAGAATGTGCGTTTAAAATGTCTTACAGGCAAGATAAAGACTCACTACAAGGAAATTGAAGGATGACTAAGAAGTGCTTTGTCTTCTTCTTCCATGAATAGCAAAATGCTAAGCATGGGGGAGACCCTGAATCTTCAACACGGAAGTGCAACATGACACTCTAGAAGATAGAATGATAAAGATCGTTAACATCTCCGGATCAATGCGCAAGAAGCCACCAATCTCATCAAAATTCTGCATGGTCTCGAAGGGAAAACACTAGGTATTTTTGAATATTTAGAAGCCCCATGAAGTTACGATTCCAACAAATCAAGAATCAAGACAATCGGAGGTTCCTACAAGCGGTTATGCCCGAATCACCGAGTGCAACACGTCCTGAAATCAGTTTTGGACAGCACGCAGAGCTGAAGTAAAACGGACATAGCTCCCTTGTTTGAACTCCGTTTTCGATGAATGACCACACGTTGGAAAGGTAATTTCATAAACTTTTCAATAGAGCTATATTTCGATATATTTTCTGTTCTGGACAGAGGGGGAAATCCATGAAAAGAGACAGCAAGGAGATGATGAGAACAAGAAAGAGGAGATGGTGATGACAACATTGAAGAGAAGGGTGACCAATGACTCCATTAAGCATACAAGATCAAATTCATAAGTTTAGGAGCATTAATAAATCAAGACAAAAGCAAAAGCCACATCGATACATGGAGATGCTGGAAGAAGGCAACGAAGGATTACAAAAGATGGTAACATCTCCATGGACCTTCTCTTTTCCAAACACAAATGCTTGTAAGTATGCCTTCAACATCAACTAGGTGCAACCTTTTGTTTTTCTCTTCAAATAATAAAATGGCTACTAGGAGGACAACCTAGGTTTCTTTTTACTTTCAATAGATAAGCATTACCATGTGTTCACCTTGATGTTCTATATTGCCCATGCTTACGGAAAGATGATGAAAGTTGCCGCTTTGTTTTACCTACATGAAGTTATACATGTCTTGGCTAATTGCTCTCTATAATATGATCTGAAATTAATTTAAATATCGGATCTTTTATTTGTGGAGGTGAAATGACTATGCTCTAGACCCACATACATATCTTTGCTCTTTGATTTAAGTTTATGGATAGCCGGATAACTTGTTGTTTTTATGAAAACTTAACTTTTATGCTATCTACATATTTGTGATGCTCTTGCAAAGTTCTACCTACCAAAGCCATATACATATATGTTTTATGATAACAAAACCCGTAGATTGCAAACATATGTTTTGATGAGTTGGATTAGGATTGATTTCTATGGTTCGAGACTAAGAAGCTGGTCATTCCTTTGTGTAACTTTTTCATGCTAGCCTTTTTGTCAAGGCATTGTGGGTTTTCACATTGAAAATTTCACAAACTTCGCTGGGCATCCACCCTAAACCAAAAACATCTTTTTGTGATCACCTCCTTGTCCACAACCCAATTTGAGTATGGAGTAAAATTCTCGATGGAGATTCAAATATTCCGCAAGATTTTGGAATTTATACTTACTTTAGCAGTCATTTCCCCTCTCTTTTATGCTCGAGGACGAGCATCGTTCAAGCATGGGGAGGAGTCATTCTCTGACACAAATGCTATGTAAGTATTATGTTGCAAAAAGTTTTGAGGAGCAAAAAAAAGAAGAAAAAAATGAAAGAAGAAAAAAATTATTATGAGAAGAAAAGAAAAGTAAGGAAAAAAGGAAGAATAAAGAAAAAAGAGAAAGAAAGAGAGAAAAATGAGAAGGAAATAGATAAAAGTACAAAAAATAATAAAGATGCTCCTTGGATCTTTTTGCTTCATAAGTTCTCAAGTGCCTTGATGACACATCCATACTCAAATCTTCCAACCATGTGCAATCCGATAACTAGGACTTCACTCGTGCCTCGGGATCATCCATTTGCCACTTGCACATGTCCACTTATCTAAATGTGTGTGTTTCATCTCTCTCTCTTTCCAACATATATTTTCCATGGCCTTTTTGACGAGTCTCGGTAAGTCCAATAGATCTCTCTCTTAATTTGACAATATTTCGGATATATGTTTTGCTAGGATTTTTTTTAACCTTCCAAGCTCCACATAAGCCTTTCACTATCACATATGAGTAGAGTAGGTTGAAAATAATCTAGTATAGGCTTGAGTGACTTGATGAGATGAGTGTTCCATGAGCTCTTGCAAGAGATTTTCACTTATGTTGGATATGCATCTTTTTGAAAATCTCCCATGTGACAAGGTAATGGTTTGAAGTTCACTTAAGTTTGAGAGCATCATGTTTATTAAATGTGGCTTGTTCTTTATTGTTAGTCTATCTTCCATAATGAAAAAGAAGCTGGTCACAACTTGAACTTTAAAATTAAATTGAAGAGAGAGCAATTTGTCTCGTCATGAATGACTAAGTGCAGGGACAACGTTGGAAGGCAACATTGATTTCCCTTTTAAGCAAGAATTACTTACTCGAGGACGAGCAAGGTTTAAGCATGGGGGAGATGTTGACGGTGAATTTCCGTCAACCTAGAGTACTTGTTATACATTGGTTTCGATTATGATTTGCAACTAACCCGCCACTAGGCATACTAATGATATAACAAGTTCACACTTGCATGTCGATTTTGGAGTTTGTTGTTTACGCAGGAAATTAACGTTAAAGAGGAGACTTTCGGGATAAGTTCATCAAGCACTTCAAGAGAAGATCATGAAGCCCGTCACAAGTCAAGACACGAAGTGAACAAGACTCCAAACAACCCAAGGACCGAAGAATCAACACGCAAAACTCCGGGGACTTGGATGTTTACCAACGAGATCAACTCAGCCCGAGAGATATTCTCGCAGCTCAGGACAGCATGATCTTTCGGTACAGATTCGGAGGCTTAAACGGTCTTTAATGGCAAAAGTTTGACTACCAAAGTTGTGGGCCTCGACGATACCTTCGATTTGGACATGTGGAAGGCCCAATTCGGATAAGGGAGCTAGGAGATATAGCCCCCGAAATCCCTGCTGCGCAGTCAGTCCGAAATCAGAACAGATTATCTTCCAAGGCCGATTTGGAGATCTTATCTTCGTTTTTAAGGAAAGAAATGAATACCAAAGTTGAAGATAATTTCGTGGCACACAACCTGGACACCGAATTTGCATTATTTGGAGTCCAGACGTGGGAGATATGGCCCTGGCAAGGAAGGACTTCGAATCAGGAAAATCTGGCTGATTTTATGGAAACCAAGGTTGCTTCTCTCCCAAGGAGGATTTCGTGCAAGGCAAGGTGGAGCACGCCCAAAGTCACCTCAAGGACATAAATACAACTCCCTAGGCGCCCCAAGGTGGTTACCCATCGAACAAATCATCCTACCGACGCCAATCACCAGAAAACCGCCGCCGCAAGATGAGGGAGAGAGTTAGATGAGCTCGTCGCAAGGATCAACGCCGGCGGAGAGAAGGAAGCAAGAGGAGGACTCCAAGCCGCTGGCCTAGGGGTGTTCCCAAGATCCATCGCCGCCATCTTCATCGACGACGTTCTCCGGAGTCTCCATCACCCCTATGTGCTTCAATCCGTGTAAGATGATGGGGTAATGTCTCCGTTCATCCCTAGGATTAGATGGATACATGCTATGTGATCGCTACTCGATTTGTGGTTTCAATCTATTGTTTTCATGTTGATGATGCTTTGATGATTAAGGTTAGCTACCGTGTTTTTCGGGCGTATGATATCCGCTACTCCCATAGATTCCATCAACATACCGTGTCCATCATAGGTCTAGTCACGAATACCTTCGCGTAGTGACAGTACGAGAGGAGGGAAAGGGCGAAACCGTGGTCACAACCCCCGGTAGATTGGTTTACCGCTTTCGTGTAGTAGATGCATACCATGTTATCCTAGATCCTAGGGAGGGAACGCTTATCTTTCTTAATCACTCTCTTGTGTTTACCCCTTTATCATCTAGTTTAAACCTAGATTTGTTTGATCAACTTAACTTAGATTAACTTAGGTTAGATTGTCTTTACTTTTAGATTAATACTCTCTTTCAAAGGTTTTCCATTCAACTAGATTAGTACTTGGTTAAGCGCTAGTAATCCCCTTGCTCCGCGGATTGACAAGAACCTTGGGAATCCCGTGGTGAAAAAGGTGTAGGTCCGTACGCTTGCGGATCGTAGGTGGATACGAGTTTTATCCGTCAACAGAAAACAAATGAGCTAGGGTTCCAAGAGTTGGCTGCCATCCTCTCACCTCTTGGGTTATATGGAGGCAATTGAAAGTCTAAAATACCCTTCTAACAACTAGGGATACAAGCCCCTCAAGGGCGGTTTTAGAAGACTTGAAGCTTTCTCCATCGGACGGATGCCCGGCGACCGCAACCTGCTTAGCCTCGACGCAAGCCTTGCGATCCCGACGTGTGTCCTCCGCTTCGAAGATTTCGGACTGCGTCGTCGCACACCGGTCAGACCGGTGCTCACCACCGGTCAGACCGGTCTGGCACTGCTGCAGCACCGTCTTCGGTTCTTCGGTCTTGGCTTTGTGGATCAACCAAGGAACCCAGTGGTTTTCTGGTGAACCACCGGAAACACCGCGAACTCGGTGTAGCCTTCGCCAATCTCCACTCATGACTCGGCTCCCACGTAGTCCCGCCTCGACCTTGGTTTTGAGGCTCAACCAAGAAACCGTCCACGACTTCATCTTGCTGTTCATGCCACCATGCGGCCCGCACTTGACCCCGCTGGCCACCGGGTCCCTCGAACGAAGCCTACTTGTCTTCTCCACACCTAGAGGCCTCACCGGCGACGACCTTTCGCGCTTGTTCTTCACCTGCACCAACACCAGTCAAGCCGCAACCTGCACCTGCAATACTTAGCCAAGAATCAGTTCACTCAACGTTGTCAATCACTCATCACACAATGAAGCGACCATCCACCGGTCCTCGAACCACACATGGTCCTCACATTCAACCTAGCATTCTCCGCTATCAAGAAGGATGGGCTATTGTTTACCTCTTCCTCGAAGTCGGAGCCCGAGTCATCCTTGTTGCTTTTCTTGCTTGCGGTGCTATGTGCCATGCCGCAAAAGCCATGGGCGGTGAAGCACAAGCCGTTGATGTTCTTGCTCGAACGCTTGCCCTTGTGCCGGTTCTCTTCTTCGTCACTTGAGCTCGATGAAGAGTAGCAGGAGCTTGAGTCGATGTCGCTCGCACCGGCCACCATCGCTCGGTCCTTCTTGTGACCACCACTCTTCCTCGACCTCCGCTCGGACTTGTTCTTGCCCTTGTAGTCATCCCTCGAGCGGTGCTTGTGGTTGGTCCTCGAACGGTGCTTGTGCTCAGGCTTGACCTCCATGGCTTCCGGGCACTCGGTGATGAAGTGCCCGTGCTTCCCGCACCGGTAGCACATGCCCGAGCTCCTTCGAGCATTCTTCCGGTTCGTGTACATGTGCTCGAACTGCCTGCTCAACAACGCGAGATCCTACTCGCCTAGCACGTCGAACTCCTCATCTGGCATGGACACAAGGAAAACAAAGAAAATTGTCTCGAAGAAATGTTAGCATTAGTCCTTGAACCAGACATGAGAGCCAGACTATGGGGATCAGTCAGGTTCTCGATCTTTGCACGCACCCCATGGTCCACCTCGGACGACTTGAGCTTGGAAAACAGCTCATCCACCGTGAGGGTCTCATACTTCTCTAACTATAGGATCGCTTCGACCTTTCCGCTCCACATGGTACGATCCAGAGAATGCAAGAGCTTGACAGCCCTGTCATGGTCATCATACGGGAGCACGACCACATTAGCCCTCATGTTGTTCACGATCACCGTGAAATGCTGAAACATGGCATCTATGGACTCATCAGGAGATGAGTGAAGTTCTCGTACTCTCTTCGGTAGGTTACAAAGAGCTGAGCCTGAACCTGAGCGTTCCCGGCATGAGCATTCTTCAACTGCTCCCAAATCCTGCACGGCAAATCCTCTGTCCGAACCCGTTCGAATTCCGATTCGCATAGAGAATGGTACTGGTAGTTGACTACCTTGTTGTTGGTGTCAAACATGTCCCTCGATCATGGAGCAAGGAAGTTCATCAGATGAACCTAAGCTGTGTTCACCGTGACATCCCACAGGATCTGACCCTTGCCGCGGAGGAAAGCGGCCATCCGCCTTTGCCACATATGGTAGTTCTTACCGTCAAAGTGTGGAGGACCTGAACCTCGTTCTTGGTACGCCATCTTTGGATCTTAGACTGGTTAGAATCACGAAGATCCGTAACCGGCTCTGATACCAATTGAAGAACCGATTAGGCGACCATAGAGGGGTGGGGGAGTGAATGGGAGTCGATAAAAATTCTTCTCCAAAGAGAGAACTCGACCTATGCCCCAAATTCACAATCAAGGATTCCCACACGGGTTTGCCAAGGTAGCGTAGTCACAGCGGACCTACCAACCCTAGGGGCAACCCCAAACAATCCCGAAGCGAAAGCGAAACTCAAAGAGCAAAAGGCTTAGTAGCTCAGCACTGGACCAGGAGGACTGTCCGCAAGCACCGAATGGACTGTCCGCGAGGCCTGGGTGGAATGTGCGCAGACACCGGTCAGACCGTCCGCAAGGCCTAGGCAGACCGTCCGCGCGGCTGCGACGGACCGTTCGAAAACAACCCCCGAGCCTCCAGTACTGCACCCTCAATAACGGACCGTCCACGATAGGCCTGCGGACCATCCGCCCCGACACTGACCGTCCGACACACTAGTACGGACCGTCCGCGAACTTCGTGCAACAAAAATCCACTGACAAAAAGGATCGAACGAAAAGCACGCAAGAACACGTGAAGAACACGACGAACTGCTGGCTGAAAGCCACCTCGTGGACCATCCGCCAGGGGCGCGCAGACAGCAGCCCGAACCCGACCTCTTGAAGGGCAACTCCTCCTTCCCACTACCCGATCTCCCGAATCAACCAAGGGATTGCTACCAAATAATAGGTGAAGGTGAAGCGCCTCTAGGAGATGCTATACCTACGAATTTGTAGCCTCAAACCCAATGAATCGAGAGGAATCGAGATTCTACCAAGCTCAAGAACAAAGCTAGGTTTCCAACCGAAATCTTTCAATCGGAGGCCGAACTCGAAGTTTGAGGGATCAAGATCAAGCACAAAGATGCACGAAGCAACTATCCATGATTCCCTAAACAAATCCGAGCCCAAACACCTCAGAATCGAAGGAACAAGCCGCGCATGAAAAACCAACGAAAATAGCACGAAAAAGACACAAAAATCCAACGAGCTACTAACCGGGAATCGACGCAACAATGAAAGCTTCCATTCACTCGGAGGTCAGATTCTTTACAAACAGAGAAAAAATCTAACCCTAGAGAGCAAGGAAATGAGAAGCAGTTCGGATGGATGGTTTGCAAGGAAACCCTAGAGCTAATATATATGAGTCCCCTCCGGGCTAGGCAAAAGACCACACTACCCTAGCACTTAAGTTTTGATACAACCCCACAAGGGCAAATAGGTCATGTAGCACTCCTCTTCATCGCACGGCCACGTCGTTGCCGCAGATCGCGTCCTCCCGACGCAAGCCCTGCGATCCCGCCACGCGTCCGCCGGCATCGAAGCTTCTCGACGCGCCAGGATCCCGTCTCCGCCCGCCGAGCCTCCAGTCTTGGTTTTGTGGCTCAACCAAGTAACTCGACAATTTTCTGGTGAACCGCCTCAAACCCTGCGTGTAGACTCCCGTCGTGAGCCGCTACCCTGCACCGGCTCCTGTCCATGACTTCGTCTTGCTTTTCTTTCCACCATGCGACCCGCACTTGACCCCACTGGCCACCGGGTCCCTCGAGTCAGGCCTACTTGTCTCTCCACTCCTCGGAGGCCCCGCAAGGCATGGACCTTTCGTGCCCACTCTTCACCTTCACCAACGCAAATCAAGCCGCAACCTGCACCCGCAATACTTGGCCAAGAGTCAGTCTACACCACGTTGTCAATCACTCATCACAGCCAGGAGCGACCATCCACCGGTCCTCGGACGCTCCAGTCCTCACATGTCTGCGCTATTCGTTGCGTTTCCTGTTGCGCTCACGTTGGGCGTTCTTGTCGTCGTTGGTTTCATCAGCGAGTGCATTGGCAGACAACTCGTCTGCTAAGATGTCGTCGAAGTATCGGTCGGGTCGTGTCCCTGAAGGTCCTGGCGTCTCGCCAGCAGCCATGAAGACTTGGCGATCAGTGGTACCGAGACCGGAGTCAGTGGTCGCCACCTCGGTTGGAGTATGCTCCTCTGTTGGAGCTAGGGGTGTTCTCTCCTAGAAGGGGAGCGAGTCGAGGTAGGCGACGCAGCGTGAGTTCCCATCTGTCAAGTCTATAGGCTTGTGGTCTGGCCAGTAGATGAATCTCCCGGCGGGTGTAGATGTTATAACCAGGCCGGTGGTTGGTCCTGACAGCGGTTGCTCAGTTGTAGATTTCTCGGACTCGGGCACGTCAGGATCCGACCCGAAGTCGAACTCGTAAGAGGAGTCCGAGTAGTAGCGGGAGGCAGGGTTGGAGTCCGAGAAGTAGTCGGAGACGATCTCTTTGCCGGCTCAGCGTGCAGCGAGAGCCTCCACATGGGCCCTGCTAGCATTGCAAAGGCCATATGGAAAGTGCTCGTGGAGCAGGACGTCAGCGCACGATGTCTCGCATGCGATGGCCCATGGGGACATTGAGGTCGAGTTGGAGTCGGATCTGGACTCGAAGTCGGTGTGTTGGTTGTAGAGCGAAATTTCGCCGAATTTTCCGGCGAGGTTGCCCGTGATCACTTAGGGAAGCATCACGAGCCCGGTCTTCGGGTTGGGTGTCATGGTGAGGAGGCGTTGGAAGGAACCAGTGCCGTCAACTGTGCAGACCCAGGACCCGAAGACGAAGGTGTCGCCGCGGTTGAAGGTGACAGTTGGCTTGATGAAGATTGAAGTCGTCGAGTTTGCCATGAGATCTTCGGCGAGATCCCCTACCTGGCGCGCCAGCTGCCGGTGTTTTAGACCGGTAACCTACCAAGGGAAGTACCCGAGGTAGATGAATGTGGCCTCGCCGAGATCGGTAAGTCGAAGGAAGAGACATGTGGAACACAGTTTAGACAGGTTCGGGCCGCGAGGTGCGTAATACCCTACGTCCTATATGCTGCGTAGCTCTGGATTGATTGGGTGTGATTACAAGATGATGCGTATAAGAGAGATAGGGGTCCCTGCCTCGCCTTATATTGCCCGGGAGGCAGGGTTACAAGTCGGTTTGGGGAGAGAGTACTAGTCATGTACGTCTAGGAGTTCTTTACATGGTTCAGGACATGCACAGCTTCCTATCCCAGTACTGCTCCTCCATGGTCCTTGCGCTCCACGCTATCTAGTGTCGTGTAGCACAAGTAGAGTAGTCCCAGGGGCCCACCAAGTAATCCGTCTTGGTACCCACCGGAGTAGTGGGCCCAGGGATGTCCATACGACAGTTGCGATGAGCCGAGTTGTCGTTGATGGTGGTGAACAATATGGCATGCATTGTGAACTCTTCACACTTGAACTCATCCCAAACCTCTGGCACACCAGGATTCCACAATATCTTTAAGTCATCAACTAGTGGACTCAAGTAGACATCAATATGGTCGCCAGGTTGCTTTGGCCCAGAGACCAATATTATCAGGATCATATATTTTTGTTTCTTGCATAGCCAGGGTGGAAGGTTGTACAACGACAACACGACAGGCCAGGTGCTATGTGTTGAGCTCTGGTTACCGAATGGGTTCACACCACCTGTGCTCATAGAATACCGTATGCTCCTTGTGTCGTCAAACCATGGGAAATGGTTATTAATGTTACCCCATTGCGCTGCATCTGCGGGGTGTCTAAACTTGCCATCTTTCTTATAATTAAGCTCTTTTCAGCCTTTGCCATGTCAACGCAAGAGTTGGGCCTCCTTTCGTGTTGCGAACCATCTTCTCAGCCGAGGAATGATGCAAAAAAACCATACCACCCTCACAGGAGCCCCTCTGTTAGCCTTCTTCTTCTTGCCTCTGATGTCGGCAGGCTTGTTCTCGTCATCAGCATTATTATCATCTCCACCATCCTTTTCCTCTTGTACCGATCATAGCCACACTTGGGGCACTTGTCAAGGTATGCATAATCTCCACGGAACAATACACAACTGTTCTTGTGTGCATGGATTTTTTCAACCTCTATTCCCAGAGGACAGATTATCTTCTTCGCCTCATAGACAGACTTTGCTATTTGGTTTCGTTCAGGTAGTATGTCTCTAAGCACATCCAATAGATGTTTGAAACTTTTGTTGCTCCAACCATGATTTGCCTTAAGCTGCAGAAGTTTTAGATCACCAGAAAGGCGAGAGTACTTCTGGCAATCAAGATAGACGGGTTTCTCTGAATCTTCAATGAACTGCTTCAGCCTTGCTAATTCAGAAGGTGTGCACACTCATTGAAACTCAGCATCCCGCAACATTTGATCAACATTGTGCACACGTTGCAACACCTCACCATCATCGAAGCCCCTAACTTCTTGATCAGTGATTTCCTCAGGCCTCAACACATTTGGTGGGAATAATGGTTCATTTCCTTCAAAAAGTCCACTATCATCAAGGTCTTCATCATGGTCGGTCACATGGTGTCGCACTTCACCTTCATTTAGGCAGCCTACTTCGAGTTCATTAAGGCATTCCTCACCATGTTTATTCCAACACGTGTAATTTTTTGTGAAACCACGTGTGAGCAAATGATGAAAAATGATTTCCCATTGTGCGAATTTCTTTTGGTTGAGACAATCTATATAGGGGCAAAGTATTGCCTGAACACCACAGTTTCTTATATCCACCTCTGCTTGATTTAGAAAACCATTGACCCCGCTTAAGAATTTATCCCAATCTTCTTGGGGCTGTCTGTACATCTAAGCCCGAACAGCAGACGCCATCTGCATTCCGTACACCACATGAGCATAATTCATCACAAAAAATTAAAACCGATAATACACAAGAGGATTAGAACAACTAAAGGATTTCAATAAAAGGGGGCAATTAATTTCCACCTTGACGATGACTTTCTACGAGGCGAGCGCGGCTGTGAGAAGGAGGATCGGAGGCGGCGGCGCGGCCACGGCGACAACGCGGAGGACGGCGCGGTCGACGTCTGCTGGCCCCTTTCACCGTCGCACATGCGGTCGGCCGGCCTGCTGCAGCTCCGGCTTTTTGAGGATAGAAATTAAGCACGATCCTCAGAGCGCGCGCAGCTGACAGCGGCGAACAGGACAGGCCGGCGGGGACATCTGAGCACACAGATCAAGCGAGTGACCTTCTGAGGAGAGAGAGAGAGCGAGTGTTGTTGTCGGAACAAGAGTGACCTTCTGCGGAGAGAGAGCGAGTGGTGTCGGAAGGAGAAGACATAGACGAACAATAACAATGTGCGTCTCCGATTTGAAAAAAAGGTGACCCTGGGTGGCAATCAAAGGAGACGAGTCCTAAGACACGAGACGCATCCAATTTGGTCGCCAGCAAAGGAGACGCATCCTACAAGCATGCGTCCCCAGTACGAAATTATCGGTAACAGACTTTATAGCCTGTTACCAATACGACAACGATCAGTAACGGACTTAAGCAGCCTGTTACTGATAGGGCATTGATTGGTAACGGACTTTACAAGCCCATTACAGATAGGTTTAACATTTGTAACGGGCTCTATTTAACATCCGTTACAAAGAATTTATGTAACGGGCATTTAAGAAGCCCGTTACTAGAAGTCCACATTGGTAACGGGTGTTGTGGAGGCCAACCCCGGGGTCGTCCTGGCGTGCTTATAGGTAACGGGCGCCAAACAACAACCGTTACAGATGTGGGTGGATGTAACAGGCGTTAGGGGCCCGTTACAAATGCTGCGTGACCTATTTGAGGTTTTCACGTAGTGTGAGAATGATGAGTTGAGAAAGATGATGAGTTAGTTGTCTGGTCATGAGCCTCAGTTTAAGATGATGATTGAGACATACAAGCACTATGATGGGGAAGCACTTGGAGCAAACAAGTTTGGTGAGGGAAGTGGTGAGAATGAGGGGAAGATCGGAGATATGCTAGAGCCACCAAGAACCCACCACAAAAATGCCTATGCTCCAAAGCCAAACCCTTTTAGGAACTGACTAGACACAACCCCAGCTCCACCCATGTTTCCTCCACATAACGATGACTCCAGAAACCCATCAAGTTCAATAGTAGCTTGGGGAATGAGTTCTTTGGGAAGAAGCTGGAGAGAAACCAAGTGAGGAGAAGCCAGAGCCCAAAGAGAGCCCAAAACCAAAGCTATTGACGGTGTATTTTGGTACACCAAGCATGTTCATTACACTTTGGTTTGGATTTGATTATGGAACTAACCCTCCACTAGGCACGCTAATCATATAACAAGTTCATCTATGTGCATGCATTTGGAAGTGTTGTGTTTATGTAGGAAAACATGGACATAAAGGACGGATTCGCAACAAGTTCAAAGGAGCATTTACGAAGTCTTGTTCGTGTTCATGAGCTTGATGAAATCACTTCCAATGGTGGCAAGGACCGAAGTGCTACGAGGAACACCCCCGGGGATTGAAGCGTAAAAGACCGAACTTCATGCGCGGAGAACCTCCATCTTGGACGCGAGGATGACATCGTCAAAATCATGCAAGTGGAGGGGGCAAAGTGCATAATCACCTGAGGACCCACGGGAGTGAAGGGGCGACCGAACCGGCCGAGATGGGCTCGGGGCCGGCCGGCCCGAGCCGCCGGCCCGGCCCACTCCGGGGGTCGGTTCGGCCCCCCTTTCCTTGTACCCGAAAGATCTTCAACCCTAAAACCCTGGAGGCGCCGCCATTCGACAGGGGAGAGCCATTCGCACCAGGAGGCCATCCACAAGCTAGAGAGAGAGGAGGGAGATCTCCGGAGGGAGATCGTCCACCTCGAAGGAAGCACCCACAAGTGGAGAAGAAGGAAGACACCGTCGGAAGGGAAACCATGATCAACGGTGCTATGTCTAGCACTTTGATGGGGTAATCTCCTTATTCGTCCATGTGTTGTAATCGATCTTGAGATGTAATCATACTTTGTCGGATTATCTATCTATCATCTTGTGTTGAATATACTTTAATGCTTAAGGTTAGCTACCATGCCGTAAAGGGAGTATGAGCTCCAATGCTTCCTTGGATCCATTCAATACGTCGTGTCCATCATAGGTCTAGTCATGAATACCTTCGCGTAGTGACAGTATGAGAGGAGGGAAAGGGCGAAACCGTGGTCACAACCCCGATAGATTAGATTGGTTTTCATGTCTTTAAGCGATTGCATGTTCTAGTATCGTAGACCCGTGGGCGAGTGTCTTTTATCTTGATATCTTAATCATTCTCTCTAGAGTAGTTTAGTTGTTTTCTAGTTTAATTGTAGTTAGAGGTTTGAGTAGCTAGAGTGTGAAGGTAGATCTAACGCTTGTAATCCCCTTGCTCCGCGGATTGACAAGAACCTTGGGAATCCCGTGGTGAAAAAGGTGTGGGGTCCGTACGCTTGCGGATCATAGAGGGATACATCTTTTATCCGTCAACAAGCCCCTTTTTCTGGTGCCGTTGCCTGGGAGCAAGCTAGTTTACATCGTTTGGTTTGCATCTAACTTAGTTTTCTAATTTAGTTTATCTTTTGTTTGCTATATCTAACATATATTATCTAGAAAACCACTTGTTTCGTTTTCGTTTTTGTTTTTATCTTATTGTCTAGATGGCGTTCGTCAATCAACCCGTGGAAGAACCGGAGAAATCACTAAGGGATTACGCTAGCCCTCGATGTGAAGACATAAAAGTACAAGAGTCGGATTCGAAGCTCGAAACGACCAAGTATGAGATTAAATCAGAGATCATCGAGATGGTGGCGGCAAACCCGTTTGAAGGGATGGTTACGGAGAACCCATATAGACACATAAGGCATTTCACGACGCTATGCAACACGGTGCGTCAAGAAGGAGTTCCCGATGAATGGTTCAAATGGAATCTCTTTCCCTACTCACTTGCCGGCAATGCAAAGACATGGTACTCGTTTGCGTCCTTTGAAGTTGAAGGCAATTGGAACAAGTTGACAAAGAAGTTTTGCGAGAAGTTCTTTCCAATTAGCAAGGTTCAACATCTAAGGAGGCAAGTGATCACTTTCATGCAAGGAGAAGAGGAAGGGATGGACCAAGCTTGGGATAGGTTTAATGAGTTAATCGAACAAGGACCAAGACTCGGCTTCTCCGGTGACGTACTCTTGCATACATTTTTCTTTTCTCTAACCCCTAGTTGCATGCAACATGTCCAACTGTGTGCAGGTGGGGATCTCATGGAGAAAACACTCACGGAAGCCGCCCAACTTCTACAAAAGATTAGTAAAGCGGCTGCCATGCAAAGAGATTGGGAAACAAGACTTGCGGAAGAGCCGGAATACAATTCAAGGAAGAAGAAGTGTGCTGAATTTTCTAAAGAGGTAACCCCGGAAGTCACAAAAGAGGAGCCAATCCCGGAAAAGCTTGAAGAAGAACACATCAAGTCAAGCACTACCCCGAGCGTTGACTTCGTCGTACCAAATGAGACAATCAAGAGAAGCATGTCAAGCGCGAAGCCACTAAGGGAGATTCAAACCAATGGATTGGGTTCCGATCAATTACGGAGAAGTATTCGACAAGAGAAGACCGTTCCCTAATCAAAAGGGAATAGCAAGAGCATTGGAAGTGGATTTCCCACCAGAAAGGAAAGCGGAAGAATCATACGACCTTGAAACCACCGGTGAGATCTTTCAAAAGCTCTTTGGAGATGATGAAGTGGATCCGGAACACATAGCCGAGGTGAAGAGAATCATGGGAATCAAGCCCGGAGCATCACCATACGCTCGCCTCGCCGAAATTTACGCGATAGGATCCGGAGAAGAAGAGAAGATGGCACCACGCTTGAGTTGCGAGATCAACGGAGTTCAATGTAAAGCTTTATGCGACATCGGAGCCCAAGTAAGTGTCCTATCTTCTAAAATTTACGATAAAGTTCAAGACCACAACCTAGACTTAGCTCCAACATCAACGAAATTAATTATGGGAGATGGTAGAACTATTAAACCTCTAGGTATTGCTTGCAACATGAAAGTAAAAATCTATGGAAATTGTATACCAACCGATTTCTTTGTTATTGATGCTTACCATAGTAATCATGATCACATAATCTTAGGTAGGCCCTTTCTTAAGTTGGTTGATGCTGTGTTAGATGCCGGAGAAGGCAAAGTAACGATGAACCTTAATGGAACAAAGTACACATATAATTTTCTTTGCGTATCTAAACACCCTACACCCTTTCCTCCCGAAGACGAAGAAGTAGAGGAGATAGATAGCCTTTGTTTTGTTGAAACCCTTAGAGACCCGCTGCAAAGAGCGATGGAAAATCAAATTAGTAATCAACAAGATGAAGAACTAGAAGAAGCAACAAAAGGCTTGGAACCACATGATGGAAGCGTGGAGGAAGGAAAATTCGAAGATATAGGAGAGATTAAACCCGAGGAGCCACAAGCGCCCGAGGTAGACCTTAAACCTTTGCCCAAAGGATTAAAGTATGAATTTTTGGGCCCCGGACAAGACCTATCCAATCATCGTGAGCGACGAGTTGAGTCCCGAAGAAAATGAGAAGTTGCTGATTTTATTAAAAAACATAGGAAGGTGACTGGATATTCGATTAATGATCTCAAAGGTATTAGCCCGACCTTTTGCACTCATCATATACCAATGGAAGACCAATGTAAGCCCGTAGTGGACCACCAAAGGAGGCTAACTCATGCCATGCGAGAGGTAGTAAAGAAAGAGGTCATCAAGTTACTTGATGCCGGAATCATCTACCCTAAGCCCGCATAGCGAATGGGTGAGCCCGGTACATTGTGTACCAAAGAAAGGAGGTTTGACCGTGGTGAAGAATGAGAAGAACGAATTGATACCACAAAGAACCGTGACAGGGTGGCGAATGTGTATTGATTATCATAAGCTTAACAAAGCGACGAAGAAAGATCACTTCCTCCTACCGTTCATCGACGAGATGCTCGAGAGATTAGCAAACCACGCTTATTTTTGCTTTCTCGATGGGTACTCGGGGTTCATGCAAATTCCCATTCACCTGGATGATCAACACAAAACAACGTTTACATACCCTTACAAAACGTTTGCGTATAGAAGGATGCCCTTCGGTCTATGCAACGCACCGACCTGTTTTCAACGTTGCATGATGGCCGTATTTTCGGAATTCATCGAAGAAATTGTTGAGGTGTTCATGGATGATTTTTCCGTTTATGGGAAGACGTTCATGGATTGCTTGGAAAACTTGGAAAAGGTCCTCACGAGGTGTGCGGAGGTAGACTTGGTGTTAAATTGGGAAAAGTGCCACTTCATGGTTAAGCAAGGCATAGTGCTCGGACATGTTATATCCGAGAGGGGCATTGAAGTGGACAAGGCTAAGGTAGAGACGGTTGAGCAACTCCCACCTCCGACGGATGTTAAGTCCTTAAGGAGCTTTCAAGGCCATGTCGGATTCTATAGAAGATTTATTAAGGATTTCTCAAAGATCACTAAGCCTTTAACGCATCTTCTTCAAAAGGATGTGGCTTTCGACTTTGATGAGAAGTGCCTAGCGGCATTCCGGACCTTGAAAAGTGCGTTGGTGAGTGCTCCCATTATTCAACCTCCGGATTGGAACCAACCTTTCGAGATCATGTGTGACGCAAGTGACTACGCCGTAGGCGCGGTTTTGGGTCAAAGAAAGGAAGGCTGAGTTCACGCCGTTTACTATGCTAGAAAAACTCTTAGTGGGGCACAATTAAATTATGCCACTACGGAAAAGGAGTTGCTAGCGGTGGTTTTCGCTTTTGAAAAATTCAGATCTTACATCGTGAACTCGAAGGTCATTGTTTACACCGATCACGCAGCCATCAAGTATCTCTTGGCTAAGAAGGAAGCTAAACCACGTTTTATTTGTTGGATCCTTCTTCTCCAAGAATTTGATGTTGAAATTCGTGATAAAAGGGGGTGGAGAATGTTGTGGTCGATCATTTGTCTAGGATGAATCGTGGACAAGATGATAAAGAGCCCATAGAAGATAAGATGAGAGATGACCACCTCTATCGAGTGCTCGATAAAGACACTTGGATGATTGATATGAGTGATTCGGAAGATGCCTCTCGATCATCTAGATAAAAACTCTCAAAAGAAGATAATCTCCGAAAGTAGGAAATACTTTTGGGATGCACCATACCTCTTCAAACTTGGCAATGATGGAGTCATGAGAAGATGTGTGCCAAGAGAAGAGAGGGTAGAAATTCTAAGGAAGTGCCACTCAGCGGAGTACGGTGGACACTATAGCCATTTTCGAACCCAAGCAAAAGCATGGTCGAGCGGATTCTATTGGCCGGAGATGCATGAAGATACTAAAAGATATGTTGCATCATGCCCCGAATGCCAAAGAACCGGAAACATCTCTCAAAGGAATTCTATGCCCTTGAATTACAATCTACAAATCGATTTATTCGATGTATGGGGTATAGACTTCATGGGGCCTTTCAAAAACTCATGCGAATATGAACATATTCTAGTCATGGTTGATTATGTATCCAAATGGGTAGAGGCTATGCCATGTCGTAAAGCTTCCACGGAGGAGTCCATTACTATGATCAAGAACGTGATTTTTCCCCGTTTTGGTACACCGAGCATCTTGATAAGTGATGGAGGAACTCACTTCACCAGGACAAATTAGACGGAGCTTTATGGGCTTATCGAACGACGTTCAAGACACCGATAGGTATGACCCATTATCAATTCGTCTATGGAAAAGCTTTCCACCTTCTGGTTGAGTTGGAACATAAAGCCTATTGGGCGATTAAAGAGATGAACCTCGATCTCGATGCCGCGGTGGTGAAACGAAGGATCCAAATAAGCGAGCTATAGGAGATGAGGTTGAAAGCATATGAAAATGCAAGCATATACAAAGAGAGAATCAAAAGGTGGTATGATAAAACATTAAAAAAGAAAGAGTTTAAAGAAGGAGATAAGGTCCTCATCTACAATTCGAGGTTTAAAACATTCGGAAAGGGGAAATTTCAAAGCAAGTGGGACGAACCTTATGTTGTGCATTCGATGCTCTCCAACGGAGCGGTGACCATTATGGATATAAAAGGTGATCAATTTATGGTGAATGGTCAACGGCTTAAGGTTTAGTACGAACCCGACGTTGTGCCCCTTCACCATGTTGATGTCTTCACCATGGAAGAAGAGCCCGAACGTCCCGCCTAGGACGAAAAACAAGGCATGAATTTTTGTAAATAGTTTTTCTTTTAATTTTCTGGAGTTTCTCGCGAAGATTTACTGGGCCAACTTTTTCCCATGGGCTAAGGAGGTGAAAAAAGGGCGGTGCACGAAAAACAGACCGACCCGGCCCCCGAGACTGGGTGGGCCGACCGGCCGAGTCCGACTGGCCCGGTAGGGTCCCAACGGCGGACGTCCCCGATTTTTGCTCGAATTGCTCCTTTTCGACTTCCTTCTTCGGTCAGAAAATTTTAAGGGAAGTTTAAAAAAGGAAAATGAGGTTCCTAGGGTTTTTCTCTTCGGACTATTTATTTGGCCGAATTGGGAGCTCGGGAATCAATCCCATCAAGTAATATTTTGCATCCACACAGCAGCCATTGTGTCCCCGATGAGCTTAGAGTTGAAGCTAGAAGCCAAGGAGCCATCGATGGAGGAGGCGAAGAGATGCGAGCTCAAGCTACCCGTCGAGATCAAGAGGACCGCCCGCAACCGTTGCGGTGGGCGTGTCCTGACCGGAGCTATTGCATCTCGCAACCCCGTCGAAGGAGAGAAGGTCCCTACGCCCGTTCGAAGGTCGGCGCGCATCCAAGGCATGAAGCGGAAAGATTACAAGGAGGTTTCGCCCGAGCCTAAGGATTATGGGGGTAGCGACTACTCCGACGATCGTAGCCCGAGCTTGTGGGCGGCCGCCGGAAGAGATGATAACGACCTCTACATTTGGGATGAGGTGCCCAAGGAGAAGACTCCCGAAGGCCCCAACGGTGGCAGCGACGACGGCGGCGATGACAATGGTGGTGGCGACGACGGCGGCGATGACGGTGGAGACGATGGCAATGACTACCCATTCGGATGTGTTGTGCGGCTTGCCATCACTCCATTGGGGATCTCTACGCGTCCGTCGACGAATGTCTCCAAGCCATGGAGGCGATGAAGCAGCATTTGGAGGATTTGAAGCACATAGTTGAAGACGACTACAAGTTTTTTAACCGCAACGTGTGCAAACTCTTTGGCATGGTCGGGAACATGAGAGGCAAGTGGTGCAATACTTGCGGAAAGTACCACTAGGTCTAGTTTTCCCCTTAAGAATTTTGTAAGATACGACGAGGACGTCTTATGTTTTTAGCATGGGGGAGAGCTAGCTAGCTAGCCTTAGCTTTTGAGTTTCAAAGTTTAGGTTCGGTTTAGTCTTCGAGAGAGGAGAGTCTTAGAGTTTAAAGAGTCTTGGTTTTCGAGTGTGTTTTTAAATTTTTGCAAGTTTGAAGTGTCTTAAATTAGTGTTGAGTCAAAGAAAATCAAATAAAAAGAGTCTTTATATATTTTGTGTCTTGTGTGATGCTTATCTTTATTCACTTGTTTGTTTATCTTTGATTCTTGATATATGAACATAAGTGTGTGGTTCGAAAAACGTTTACCGTGGTGCTTAGTGGAATTGCTACTACTTAAAGTACCCATACCGCACTTCGATCTTGAGCTTCACATGTTAGTTGTGCTATGTTCAATGCTAAAAATTGGAGGATTTCGGTTCTGAAAATTATCTTAAAAGCCTTGTAATAAAGTTTAGCAAAACCTCTTTTTCCAAGTTGAGAGTGAAAAGAAAAAATCCTATACAAAGCCAATTTATTTTTTGCTCCACCATAAGTGTGATTAGCACAATGAGTTAGGCTAGGATCCTTCTCTCTTGGGAGTTTTAATTTCGAGCAATGATCATGTTCTTGTACTTATCTTTTGTTGCTAGCCTTGTCTTGCATTCGGTAACGTGACTTTCACATCGGAAGTCCCGTACATCTCCGAATTCCATACCCAACCCTATACATCTCTTTTGTACATCGCATTCCTTGAACACAACCTACTCTCAAAGTTTCGTCTCGTCTCTAGCATGATTTATTTAAAATTTCAGATTGTATGCATGCGAGAAAGAGAGGAGTTGAGAGCTTTGAAAAGTTGTCAAGAGAGGGAAAAATAAAGAGAAAAGTATTGAGTATGGAAAAGAAAGAAAGAAAGAAAGGAAAAAATATAGAAAAGTAAAGAAAGAAAAAAAATGAGAATGAAAGAATGAAAGAAAAAGAAGAGAAAGAGAAAAGAGGAGTGGCAAGAAGGATATGAGAGGGATGAATCAAGTAAAAGAAAAAAATAAAAGTGTAAGGAAGGATGTCACGTTGTTGAGAGACGAAACTTTCATTCTTTTCCAACCATGTGCAATCCGACAACGAGGACGTCATCGGTGCCTCGTAGTCATAATTTTCTTTTTCCCTTGCACATGTCCACCATTCTAAATCTTCTCGTCCTTGATATCCCTACATATGGTTAATTCTCATGATCATTGGCTTTGAAAGGTAAACAACCATTAGAGGAAGTTCTTAGTTTGACGATACTTGTGTTGATTGCACTAGCCCTACCTTTAGCTCCACTTCACATGTTATATGAGAGACTTATGGGAGGTGAGAGTTTTATAAAATTGGTTTAGGATAGCCACCTCATATGAGTGACTTGAGAGAGCTTGGAGAAAGGTTTTTGTCTAATACTTGTTGCAGGAATTTTGTTTGAAAAATCATAAAAACCCTCCGATGGAAGCAAAGAAGTAAGCGGGCGGAAAACAAAAAATAGAGAGTGGGGGGAGAGTTTGGGGGGGGGGAAATCTTTGTGGGGAAAAAAATTAAACCCCCCGCTTTTGTTTTTGGATGATTATCATTTTGTTTTTGGGTTAAAAAGAAAGAAGGGGATTAAACTATCGAAAGAAGTTTTTGTGGCGCAAAAAGCGCCCCTAGCGCCACACACACAAAAAGCCGAAAAAGGCGGCTTCCCACCCGCAAAGAGTCACGAGACGGGCCAGCCAATTTTTCCTGAAAATTAACAAAAGATAAAGAAGTTAGATACCAAAGTTTGGAACTTGCCGGGTGGTACCAGACAGTTCCATATTTACGGCTAAGAAGCCAGATGGGATGACACATAGCTATGAAGAGCTATCTGCCAATAAACTGAAACCATTCGGGAACTTGTAAAGGGAAAAAGTAATATTGCCGAATGGATGACGTAAGCATGACAGCGATCGGTCTTTGTTTGAACAAGGATGCGCATGCACGAGGCCATGACCGATCCCCATGAAGATTAGCATTAAATAAATGAAAGAAGTAAAGCACGGACATAATCATGTAATAAACAAGCATGCATAGATCCAAAGCACTAGTCTACCGCATGTCTAGGTACTTTAAAACCCGTCGGGTACGATATCAAACAAATCTATCCACCGCATGATACAACTTGCATGAAGACCGTACCACTTTCCACAAATAGATCTATCCACCGCATGATACAATCTAAATATGGAAAGCCAAAAGCATACATCATTTAAAGCATGAATAACGCACGTGTTCTACTCGTGAAGAAACATAACCGAATACGGCTGAACAACCCGAATTGGGGTCCATGAAGAAGGAACAAACATTACCAAGCGAATAAATCTATAAGATTGATTTGAAATCTAATCCACCGGATGACTAGCTCCAAAGCAACCCAAAAACCTGCATCTACCGCATGATACCCGGCTCTTTCAAGATTCATACCAACATTGGCAAGCTTGAACCCGCAACACGTAACAACCTAGATCGATTCGGTTTCGGCTATCGGAAAGCACAAGATCCACGTGTTAAAATACGAACTCGACTCGTACAAGGATCACAAAAGGATAAAGCTGATCCAAATCTATCTAGATTGGGCAAAAGTGTGTTACATGAATTTAAACATAAAGTAAAAACTCAAAGCAACACGGGGTAACTTAATGAATCTATTATATCTTGCCAAAATCCAATAGAGCCGATAACTAGCTTCAAGCTAGATCTTAGCCTACCGCATGGCTCATGACCTAACAAGAAACCTTCTTGAACCAAGCTTGAATCTACCGCATGACACGAAGCATGGTAACAAGACTACTTGCATCGATCTAAATCCACCACATGATACTAGACATGATACAAGGTTGCGCCGTACTCACGGAGGTCGACGGATCGATGAACCCTCTCGAAGAACTCGACGACACGACAAAAGGACTCTAGGGTTTGGCGTAACGCCGGTGTGTATTGAAGAATGATTGTGTTCTTTACATACATTCAGGGGTCATATTTATACCCTGTCAAGTACAACTTCGAATGGATTCGTTGCCTAACTTATCTCTAAGCTTGATTGCCTATTCATCCATTCGTTCTCCCTGATTGAGCCACGTCACTGTCCAATCCCGCAAAATCAGCTCTACTGTTCCTTTGCCGAACCGGAGCGGATAGCCGACCGCGGATCTCTTTGCCGAATATCTCGAAAAGATCCTTCCTTCCACCGTACGTACTCTTCATCGAGCCGGACCCACAAGTCAGACTCCTTACCAAATTTTGGTGCTAACACATGCCCCTTCAATTGCGGGATAAAAGTAATTTTGTTCTGCAATTGACTCCAGCCACGAACACTTTCAAATCAAATCAGTCAACACCTGTTCTTCGCAATCCGCCGGAATCCTCATCTAGATCCAAACCCTAGATCCCCTCGCTCCGAGCTCAAATCCCCAATGGCAGCTCAAAACCAAGATGCTCAGGTAAATTCTTCTCCCGTAAGCTTCGTTCAGCATTTAGGTTTACCTTTTTCCGAGATTTATTTTTCCGCTTTTTCTTCAGAGCCTTCCGACCGAGCTTCGATTCGCACCGGGCCAATTCGAGATCCTATTACCTTGGTCTGTAGGGAACTCTGGATCCTCAAGATTTCATCGCGCCCGAATCTCGGAGGATCCCCTTCAAAGCGGCTCTCCGTCCCCACCTCCTCGGTGGCAAGATGCTTTCAAGAACTAGCCTTTACCTCCAATCGCAGGCTGGAAAACTTGGTACGGAGGATTCTTGCGACAAGAGTGGATTGACCAAAAATCGGGATACCCTCCGCATTGCTCAATGCTTGGAGTTATCCGTGGCCGAGACCCCCAAGAATGAAGACCTCCCGATGGCCCTTCCACTTTTGGTCAAACGGCGTCAACGCCTTCCTTTTGGCCATGGCCCAATGTCTCCAACCCCGGCCGATGTGTATATGATCACCGGCCTTGACATCACAGGGTTTGTTCAACCTTGGGAATTCAAAAAATTCTTCTCGGCAAAAAGGGGTGAAGCCGGGGAACGGATACAAGAATTACATCTTGAAGCACATGAAAGACAATCCCCTTGGTGATATCGAATACGGGCTTTTCCGAATATGTGGGCCGTGCGATTTGTCTTCCGTGGTAAAGCCAATGAGCCTACCCCGAATCACATCACAATGGCGTCTCATTTGGCCGCTGGCAACCGCCTCCCCCCCTTGGAAAATTCCTCCTAAGGCAAGTGTGTACCATATGCTTCACCAAACTCGTCACCCAAATGTATACTAGCCGGAGGATAACATGCGTCAACGGGCCTTGGTGGTTTGTTCAAATGTGGCTGCAGCTCCACATGCATCGGATCGCTGGTGTCGATTTGAACACCGAGGCTCTTCCCCTTATCCAATCACCCCGAAGGGGAGCCCCAAGCCACCGGAGGATGCCGAATTATGGAGAAGCGGCTTCAATCGCTTCTTGTTCAACGGGACATCGGCCCAACTTTTTCGAGCTATTCTTCAAAGGTTTTCGGAATCCTCTATACGGCTTCCTTATACGGACAATGACACTTTGATTTTCCCCCGTGACTTCTCCTTTGAATACGAACGCCAAGATGGGAGATTCTTTGAGATCCTCAACATCATAATCCGCCCATGCATGCCGCCAACACCAATGGAGGGAGGCTGAACTCCAAAGACTTATGAATATTATCGGCCCAATGTAATGGCTAGGCAACTTGGATGTGGCCGGATGCCCCCAAGTGCGTTCTGCATGATTTACTCAAGCCCGGAGAGGAAATCAAAGAGCTTATGCACGAGCAGAGGGTTTTCCATTATGTGTGCCGTCCACCATCTACACCTGGCCTTTTGTGCCTATAACCTTAGCTCATCCCACCTTCAATTCCTGGTGGCAAGAATTCCATGATCATATCTTCAATGAGCCTGTGCACTCGTTCTATGCAGAGTTGATGCCTGATTTTCAGCCAACTTCAGAGGTAATATGATGAACCATTGACTCAGACATAATTTCTTTTAACCACAATTCTGACCTTCATCTTCTTACTCACAGAACACAGTGCCTGCCCCTCGAGCTAGGAATATCACCTACAATGCTGTAGGCCCAATCTCAGCACTGGGATTCAAGTCCACAACTCTGGCTCAGTTAATGGACAGGTTTGCTACAACAGACCCGGCCTCTCTAGCCTTGCTTACGACAGGAGGCAAGGTTTGTCTCTGGTTGCTCCTCCAAATGCCAAGAGGAGGAGAACACAGCAAGAAAATTCTTGTTGAGGTAAAATCTTTTACTTTCTTGATCACAAGGTTACTCTAGTTCTGACAAATCATCTCTTGTGCATTTTCAGACCAGAGCCCAGCAGCCTTCAGTGCCAGAACCTGCCAATGCCCCATCCACTGGTATGACCTCTACTGTCCTTTCTTAAGGATGAACACTGGCATTTACCCTTTCAATTTGATGCTTGCAGAAGAGACAATGGAAGAACAACTTGTGGATGTCCCAGTGGCTCAACAAGCAAGTCCACTCGTGTTGAATTACCTATCCCAGGGGAGATCT
This sequence comes from Cenchrus americanus, assembly GCA_947561735.1. Classification (NCBI taxonomy): domain Eukaryota; kingdom Viridiplantae; phylum Streptophyta; class Magnoliopsida; order Poales; family Poaceae; genus Cenchrus; species Cenchrus americanus. The sequence continues at coordinate 140,058,931 of OX387239.1, read as the reverse complement.
CATCTTCATCACCTTCCGCAAGAAGCAACGAATTCTCCAGAGATGAGTCTCCCAATCCAGCCAGAGCCGTCAAGCCCTCCAAGGGCACAATCACCGTTAGTCATGCGAAAACACCAATCCCAACAAGATGTGGATCCAACTCCTCTTCAACCACGTAAGCCCATGAGTTACCAGCGACTGCATCAACACCTTCTAGCTTGGAAGCTTCAGCCCTTACCCGGAGCACCTTCTCCACTCGTGATCACCCCCGGCTCAAGAAATCAGCCATGAGGTAATCATTTGCACTTAACTCTCGCTACCTTTACTTTTAGCACCCCTAACTCGCAATACCGTTCTTAGGATCGGCTCCATCATCATCAAGCCGCCATCGGGGAACAATCCAATCTTGCCGAGGCGATGGAAGGGATGCACCAACCCTCCGTCGAGATGATGTGCTAGCAAAGCTTAGAGAAATTGTTGCCCCGGGAAACGGATGCACAAGATCGGGGCAAGGATCTCGATCACTTCGAGGAGATGCTTGAATCCATCGCCCAAGAACTTCCGAGGATATCGGTTGCTTCTCGGGTATCCATCCGTGGCCCGGACATCCTTTATGCGCCCATAAGGCACGTTTGAGGAAATTGCGCTCCGTCCGCTATCGAAAAGAAGAGATCCGATGCGAACAAGCCATGAACGGGCGCAATCCCGCACAGAGAACCACAAAGATACATTGGCTAGTCTTGGTTCTTCGTGATCTGAAAATTGCCAAGAAAGCTTGCTCTAGAAGCGAACCGAGAAGCTCGTCGGTCCGAGATAGAGGTCGATAAAAAGAAAATAGCCGAGCTTCCCGGATTGATGGAAAAGACCCAAGAGGAAGCAAGATCGGCCCCCCCGCCCAAGATGGAACAATGCGATGCGAACTCACCACCTTGTCCGGCGCTCAAAAAAGATCTTGCCAAGAACTCGTTGGACGATTTCCGCCAAGCAACATCCAATGCTCGTGGTGTGATTGCGAAACACTTGAACATTTGAATGCTCTAATTGATGTGTAACCGAATTGGTCGCTCTTGTGATATTTTTCTTGCAATTTATTTCCTTTTCTTCTGCGCACCTTCAAATATAATGCTGAACGACCCATTCGGCAAAGAAACGCCAACTCCCGAATGGCACTTTGACTCTCCTAGGCCGGCCGCCCTCAACCGAATGTGACTCGCCCTAGATCTCCAAGCGACCCGCGGCTACGGCCGGTCAAGGAAACCTTTCCACCTTCCGACTTTCGTGGGATATGCGCCATGATCCAAAGCCACGACTCGAAGCCACGATTCATCTTGCCAGGCCTATAAATGCAACCGTAGGTGGCCCTAGCTCTCCACCGGGCCTTTTAGCTCTCGACCTTTGCCAATCTCGGCCCTTTCTCTTTCCAAACAAAGTGCACATCCCAAACCACCATGGTGCGCCGCCTCAACCGCGCCGCGCCTCCGACGAGGCGCAGGGGAGCAACGCAATGCGCGCGGAGGCAATGATCGTCGATTCCTCCTCTTTGCTTCAACTTTGATCTTTTCTTGTTTTGACGATCATCTCCCTTTCGGATTGATTCGGTGGAATCCGTCTCCTCGTGCCGCCAATCAACCCCTTCCAGACGACTCCTCGGAGTCTGATGACCACTCCCCTGTGCCGTACGGGGAGCTCGACACACTCCGCTTCAAGGAGGAGCTGGAGACGACCCGACGCGAGCTAGAGGACGTCTCCAAGAAGGCGGGCATAGCCGAGCTGGAATGGGAGGACCAGCGCAAACAGCTGTTGGAAACCATCGACGGTACGGCCCTGAAATTAGCTCTTTAATCCAACCCGGCCCTTGATGCTAATCTCCCTTCTTCTTGCTTCTTGCAGCCCGTGACGCCGAGCTCAACCAGCTGAGGGCGCTGGGTGGAACGCCGGCCGATAAGGTGAACGCCCGTGGCGACACGCGGCGGAGCGCCTTGCCGCGGTGGAGCACCGCGTCGACGAGGTAGCCACCCATGGCGTTCACTTGGGCACCACCTTGGGTCCGCCGCCATGGCGACGCACACGGACGTCGATTACTCCACCGGCTGCGCGCGGCTGCGGGGGCGGCGCGCGCCAGAGGACATGGAGGAGATCGAGCTCATCCTCGAGCGCCTTGATGGCCATGGCGACGCCATTGCCGAAATTACTCATCCCCAATCCGTGGTGAACAAGCTTTTCGACTAGATTGTATTAGGGATGTTTAAATATCGGCAATAAATGAAGAACTTTTGAATTCGTGCTTGTCCCGTGATGATTCCCTTTACATTAGCATCCGTGAATCTTGTTTTCTCTTTGAACGCATCCGGAACTATCTTGAGCCGAATACACGCGAACGGATGCCCCTTGGCGCAAAAATCCACGAGAAGATCCCGAATCGGCAATCCGCAAACAACCGTTCAAGCAAAACCCCTTCGCATCCGGGAGAAAACTCGCCGTTTGGTATTCCAACAAGGTGTATCGCCGATCATCACTCCCAATGCACCCCCTCGGTCAATAAAATAGCCCTGCCCGGGATGCCACGCAAATCCACTCGCGCACTCATCCATCATTTCTCATCTCTTCCCTTGTCTCTAGAGGAGAAAACCCCAAGGCCATGGACAAGGGCAAGCAACCCCAGGAGAGCAACTCACCAAAGAAGCGCACGATTCGAAGGTGAGTTCTTCCCCGATCTATTCCTCGTTCTTCCACATGATCTCGTGCTTCATGTTTTCTTCTTTTCCTCTCCTGCCTTGATTTGCTCCCCGAAGAAATCATCGCGACCGAAGATGTGCCCGAGTACATCTCCTCCGATCCCTCCCTCGAAGCGGCAGGATGCCACGCCCGAACGCGAGGACCAGCCATCAATCGCGCCGCCGCGCCGCACCGGAGCACGGCCTCGGGGACATCACCGCCCGTTGCCAAGCCGAGCGCGAGCGTCGCATGGCTCGGGAGGCACTAGTAGGGGGTAAATGCTTCGACCTCTTCTTGACCTTATGCCCCATTTGAATTTCTTGCCCCTAACACCGATTCCTCCGTTTTAGATGTCTCGACAGTACAACAACCCGGCGAAGACGGCTCCGGGACAGCTTGGTGGAGGCCGCAAACCATGGTCACCCCCATGCGTTCCAAGTTGCGCGTCACGGTGGTCTGGAGACACTCGAAGAGGGAGCGGCAGAAGAAGCAAAAGAAAAGATTGAATCATACTTTCGCTTCTTTCTCCACGCCTTCGCCTTCCCACCTCCTTGGAGATCTGACCACCAGGGTTGTTAGATGTAAACCGCGAGAGCGCTTGTAATGTAGTTTTTGTGCTAAGGGCAATGCATCTAGGCACCGGCCATTTCTTCGTTTATGGATTTTTTGTTCCAAGGCGGCCTCGTTCTTGAGCACGGCTATCTGTGTCGGATGTGTGTTAATCATCGATCGATCTCAATGCTAGGATAATATTTCTTCAGATATCTTCCATTTATTGCAGCGGAAAATTCCTCTCCTAGCAAAGTTTTTAATATGTATGCATTACCAGGGACGCATCTGACCACACGGAAAGGTCCTTCCCAGTTAGGGGACCATTTGCCGAATTCACTGTATTTAGTTCCGATCGGCAATAGCGCTTTCAAAACCAATTCGCCTTCGCAAATTGCCTTACTTTTACCTTCTTGTTGTAGTACTTGGCAACCCGCAGTTTGTTCTTCTCGATGTTTTCCAGGGCTCTAAGACGGATCATATGTAAATCCTCCAGCTCGTCCATCATTAGGCCACTGTAATCCTTGGAGCTCAAATCTTTCTGTAACACAACCCTCCTTGAATCTGATTGCACTTCCCAAGGTAGAACCGCGTGGTGTCCATAAACTAATTCATAAGGAGAAGTCTTTGTAGCTCCGTGAGGGGCCATTCGGTAAGCCCATAGTGCCTCCCGAGTACCGAATGCCACCTCCATGGCAAACAGTCGATCTTCTTTTGTATTGCTTGATCATGATCTTATTAGAAGCCTCCGCGACCGATTAAGGCTTGGGCATAATAAGGGAGAAGAGTTAAACACTTTGATTCCCATGCTTTCGGCAAATTCTACGAACTCTAGTGACACGAATTGTGCCCCGCAGATCGCTGGTGATCGTCGAGGATCCCAAAGCGATAGATGATGTGCTCCTTGACAAATTCAACCATGTTTTACGATGTCACCTTTCTTCACCGGATCGCCTCGACCCATTTGGTAAAATAATCCGTAGCCAAAAGCACAAACTTATGCCCCTTGCTAGATGGTGGATTAATCGCCAATCAAGTCTATACCCCAACCTTTTGAATGGCCATGGCTTGATGATGGGATTCAATGCTGATGCGGGGACCCTTTTAATATTCCCAAACCTTGGCAATCCCGACATCCTTGTAATACTCAAAAGCGAGCCTCCTCTAATATCGTCTACCAAAAGCATCCCACCCCTTGTCTAATAACCCACTTCATACTGTAGGCCGATTGGGTGCTCCACATATCCCCATCGTGCACTTCGCTCATCATGTTCGTGGCTTCTTCTACGGGACCCAGCATCGCTCTAATAATACCCCATCCTATTGAGGGTTTGTAGAATAAATTATCATCCGACAAGAACGAACTTTATGGCCTTGTACACGAGCTGCCTAGAGACTTTTCGGGATGGATCCTTGAAGTAATCAACGATCTCTTTCCTCCAATCATCTTTCTGCAAGATCCGTCCCCAAGTGCACACACCTGCGCAAAGCAACGCTTCTTGACTCTCTTTGTAACCAGAGGCGCTTTGAGCCAGCCTGTTTGCTTCTTCGTTATGCTCCCTAGGAATATGCTGTAGAGTTACCAACGGGAAGCTCTTCAAGATTTCCCTGCATTCTTCGTAGTAACTCCTCAGTGCTTCACTTTTGCACTCGTATTGGCCGTTCAATTGCTTGATTACTAGCTCTGAATCTCCATATACTTCAACTGAAATGGCCCTGCTTCTCTCAAGTATTGAAGCCCTCGAAGAAATGTCTCCTCGTATTCCTGGCCAGTTATTTGCCTCTCAAGGTCATTTTTGTATAGGGATGGGCAAATTCAAACATCTCACCTCTAGGCGAAATCGTAGAATCCCTACTCCTCCACCTTTACCACATGATGATCCCATCAAAAAATAAAGCCCAAGGGGTAATCTCAAGCAAATCAATTGACGGATCGCGATGTTCGCTTATAAAATCGGCAATGACCGGTCCTTTGATGGCCTTTACCGATTCGAACTTCAACTCGAACTCGATAAGGCTAAAATCCACTTGCCAATCTCGCTAGTTCAAAATTGGCATAGATAACATATGTTTTATCACATCAAACTTGGAATACTCTAGTGCATTCGGCATTCAACGTGTAGTGCCAAAACTTAGTACCACGAGTAGTACACGCAAAGACACAGCTCCTCTACAAACCGAATACCTGGTTTCGGGATCAAGTAATTTTCGGCTAAGATATGCTACTACCCGCTCCTTCCCTTCGAATTCTTGAATAAGGGACCGATCCAATGGTTTGGGTATCGGCCACTACTACGTACAACTTGAAAGGCTTATCCAATTTGAGGAGGAACCAACACCCGTGGCTCCTTCATATACTTGCTGATCTCATCGCCAGCCTTTTGTTTGTTCGTCGCCCTCATGTGAACTTCTAATCTTTCTTTAAACCTGCAAGAATGGAGAGAATGGCAAAACCAAACGTGATCAATTTGAAATGAATCTTTCTCACTAAGTTGATTTTGCCCGAGCGTGATTGCAACTCCTTGAGATTAGTTGGAGGAACAACTTCATCAATGGCCTTCATGCTCTTCTTGCCAACTTCAATTCCTCCTTCGTAGACTAAGAACCCCAAGAATTCTCCAAACGGTCGATACCCCCCCAAGCGCACTTGTTTAAGTTCATCTTTATACCATGTTTCCTCGGGTGCACTCCTAAAAGTCCTCTTTACATCTTCCAAATGCGTGTCATAACTTAGGGACTTGATTACCACATCATCGATGTAGATCTCCACAATTTCTTAGATCAACTCATGAAAAATGTAATTCATGGCTCGGTAATAGATTACTTACCGGCATTTTTTAACTTTAACGTCATGACTATCCACTCAAACGAGGCCTATATGACCGGGACATGCGAAGGCCGTCTTTGATATGTCCTCTATTCCCATGAAGATTTGGTTGTAACCCGCATTACCATCCATGACAAACGAATGACTTTGTGTCCGAGTGGCGTCAATCAACAAATCGGCAATAGGCATTGGGTAACCATCCATCGGAGTAATACATTCGGGTCCCTAAAATCTATGCGGACCCTCATTTTTCCATTCTTCTTGTATATAGGGACAATGTTAGAAATCCACTCCGCATATCTGCATGGCAGAGCGAAGTTTGCATCAAGTAATCTTTCAACTTCCTTCTTCACATCGGCCAATACCTCATCCTTGTAGATTTCGGAGGTGGTTGCTTGTATGGTTTGAAACCGAGATTTGATTGGCAACGCCGTGCTCGACGATGGAACGATCCGGTCCGGGCATCTCCGAGATGATCCCCGAGGTGAAGGAAACAATCCTTTATTCTTTAAGCTTAGTTCAATTCCCCCTGAAATCTTGTTTGCAAGTTTGCCTTTGATGAACGTCGACGAAACAACCTGTCACCGGCCAATGTCAACCTCTTCTAATTTATCGGCCGACATGAATCCTCGCCCCGACTTGCCCCCGCCAGATGCCATCTATGGGGTTCTCCATTAAAAATTGATCTCCGTGCCGTGGCCCCAGGATCAATTTGTTGATCATGACGACGGAGTTCAACGAGGACCTTCTCCCCGATCATTCCACGAGGAACAATCAATACCTTGGTATTCCCGGAAAATTTTGGTTCCATGTTTTCCACGCTCACGAGTCATGCAGCACGAGACGACCTTCATCTCATCGTCCACGCTTTTGGATAGGCTGATGATGCATGGTGGATGGGACACAACGATTGGCATGAATCGATCCTTAAGCACGACGAGTTTGTAGGCTCCTTTGCCTTCGATGACAAGAAGGTAGTGAGCGGCGTCTTGGACCGATCATCAAATCCGCGAGCGCATCCCTTGGTGTACGAAGGGTTCCGGCGAAATCATTCAAGATTATGCTTGTAGGCGTCGAGATGCGCGGGCTGTCTCGTTCCTGAAGGTGGTGTACGGCATTATGTTGGCTAGCAGCTCCACCGTCGACGAAACATCTTGGTCAACGGCTTGCCATTGACGTATCCTCTCAAGTACAACGGCCTCATATGTCGATTCTTGGCCGGTTTGTCGAAAATCGCAGGCGAGTACACCACCCACGAGCGAGTGCCTCATGTCGATCACAACGATCGCACGCCGGAGCTCGGAGCATCTGTATTTGGAGAGGTCATCGCCAAGCTCGGCGAAGAAGCCTGCTTCATGCGGGTCGACAACGAAGTCAATCCCAACCTCCTCCCGACCAAACCCCGCGACAACGAAGCTACTAGTCGCAGCGCCAACGGTAGCCCCAACCGTACTCGAGCTGACCTTCCGGCCGATCAGCCCCACCCCGCCGCTCAACGCGGCGGACCTTCACAGCAAGACCAAGGCAACCGAGAAGTTGTTCCCCACCGCGCTCCGGCCGGTGGCGGCGGCAACGACCACGACGAGCGGCGAGTGACGGCGAGCGGCGCTCCAACCACGGGGCCAACGGGAGAGGAGGGAGCGGCGGCGGTCGCGGCGGCCGAGGCCACGCGAACAGCCACGCCTCACGGCGCCGCACGGCGGGTACGATGCTCGCCCGAGAAGATCGAGGAGGCGCGAGGCGGAAGAAGTCGACCCTTCTTTGGCGAGGCGACGCGGCTTCCACCTTCTCACCTCGACTTCGCAACTGCTCCTCCCCGACAAGTTCAAACCTTTGGGGATCACCAAGTAAGTACGACGCAAAGCAGATCCTATCCAAGGCTCCGATGCTACGCCCTCTCCATCGAGAACGCCGGCGGCAACAACGACACCAAATGCCTCTACTTCCCCTTCGTCCGGGACCAAGCACCACTCACATGGCTCGAGTCGCTCGACAAGCACTCGATCGACAAGTGGGACCAGTCGGAAGGAGCGGTTCACGAGCAACTCCGCGGGCGCCATGGGCCGTTCGGGTACTTGCATGGACCGGCCATGATCAAGCGAGAACAAGGCGAGACCCCTCCGCAAGTACATGCGCCGCTTTTTCGACAAGCGCGCTACCATCGTCGACGTCACCGACAAGGAGGTCATCGACCTCTTCTAGGACGGCCTCTACCATCGCCGCACCTTCGAGGACTTCGGTCGTCGCCGCCCCAGGTCCATCCCCCACCTCAAGGACATGATCACGTCACGGCGTATGAAGAGGACAAGGCCAACGCCAAATACGACGCCATCCGCGGCAAGTCCAAGCAGAACCAGGGCGGTGGCAGTGGCAGCAATGCAAACCAAGGTGGCCGCAACAACAACAACAACAGCAACTACTCGGGTCCCAACCGCAAGCGCAAGCCAGACAACACCGTCGCGGCTATCCAGCGCCCTGCGAAAGGGAACTCGAAGAAAAACTCTGGCGGGTTCAAAGACCTGTTGAAGGAGAAGTGCTCGTGGCATCCAAACGGCAACCACACTACCGAGCAAGCTACCGGCTCAGTGCATGCACTCAAGGATACGCCGGAGCCACCGCACCCTCACGACCAAAAGGGCAAGAAGAAAGACGGCGACAACAACGACTTCCAAGAACCCGAGAAGACCGTCAACGTCCTCTTCGGCGGATTGCCCAGCAGGCGGGAGCAGAAGGCTACCCGTCGCGAAGTGATGTCCATTGAGCCAGCGGTCCCGACCCCCCTCAGGTGGTCGGAGGTACCCATCACCTTCTCCCGCGCGGACCAATGGACCAGCTTCTCCGAACCAGGACGGTTCCCCCTTGTCCTGAAGCCAACGGTGGCGGGCTCAAAGCTCAACAAGGTGCTCATCGACGGTGGAAGCGGGCTCAACGTCCTCTTCACCAAAACCTTGAAGAAAATGAAGCTCGACGTCACCCTCATGCTCACCAAGAGCAGCACGCCCTTCTACGGCATCGTCCCGTGCAACGCGGCTATCCCACCGGGCTCGGTGGTACCGCGATTACCTTCGGGGCGTCTCGGGACAACTACCGCACCGAGTACATCAAGTTCGAGGTCGCGGATTTCGAGACCTCTTACCATGCCATCCTCGGCAGACCAGCCATCGCCAAGTTCATGGCGGTGCCCCATTACACCTACTTGGTAATCAAGATGCCAAGTCCAGCCGGTGTACTCTCCCTCCAAGGGGACTTGAAGATCTCCCACGACCGCGATACGCGAGGCCGTGGTGATCGCTTCCACAAACCAAGTACCCAACGCGATGATGGAGGTCTACGCCGCGTCGAAGAAGCTTGCTACAAGCGAACTCGACATCCCGCAGAAGTCCGACAACCGCCAACAAGCCTCGCCCACCCGAGGAGGTACTCGTCAAGACTCGGTCGACCTCGAACAGCGACCCTAGCAAGACCACCACCATCGGGGCCGGCCTCGACCCCAAATAGGAAGACGCGCTCATCGCCTTCCTTCGGGCTAACCGCGACATCTTCGCGTGGAAGCCGCCGGACATGCCAGGAGTGCCCGTGGAGCCGATCGAGCACCGCCTCAACGTCGATCCAAAGGCCACCCCCAAACGACAACACCTCCGACGTTTTGCCGACGACGGGACGGGACGCCATCAAGAAGGAGCTCGCCAAGCTACTCGCACCGGCTTCATCGCAGAAGTCTTCCATCCTGAGTGGCTCACCAACCCCGTCCTCGTCCGCAAGAAGAACTCGAACGAGTGGAGGATGTGCGTCGACTACACCGACCTCAACAAGCACTGCCCCAAGGACCCCTTCGGGTTACCATGGATTGATCAAGTCATCGACTCCACGGCGGGCGCGCGACCGCTCTCGCTTCCTCGATCGCTACTCCGGTACCACCGGATCGCAATCAAGGAGGAAGACCAGGAAAAGACCGCGTTCATCACCCCGTTTGGCGCGATCGCTACACGACCATGTCATTCGGGTTGAAGAACGCCGCGCTACCTATCAACGGGCCATCCAGGCTCGCTTCAAGCGGCAACTCAACAAGAACGTCGAGGCTTACGTGGATGACGTGGTTGTCAAAACCAGGGACTCCGGCACCCTCATCGACGACCTTGAAGAGACCTTCGCATCGCTACGCGAGTACCGCCGGAAGCTCAACCCGAACAAGTGCGTCTTCGGCGTCCCTTCGGGCAAACTACTCGGCTTCATCATCGCCCGCCGCGGCATTGAAGCCAACCCCCGAGAAGATCTCCGCCATCACCAAAGATGAAAGCTCCCACGAGCATCAAAGACGTCCGTAAGCCGACGGGATGCATGGCGGCACCGACCGCATTCATCTCGAGGCTAGGAGAACAGGGCCTCCCCTTCTTCAAACTACTCAAGCATCACGAGAAGTTCGTGTGGACTCCAGAGGCGGATCAAGCCCTTGCCCAGCTCAAGGACTTCCTGTCAAAGCCACCAATCCTCACGGCTCCTCACAAGGGCGAGTAGCTACTGCTCTACCTAGCTGCGACTACTCACGTGGTCAGTACTGCCATCGTTGTCGAGCGGCAGGAAGACGGCCACGCCTACTCGGTCCGGGCGCCCGCCTACTTCATCGGCCGAGGTTCTATCAGAGTCCAAGGCTCGCTATCAGCCCGTACAGAAGCTCCTGTACGCTCTACTCATCACCTCGCGGAAGCTATGACACTACTTCCAGGAGTACTCGGTCTCCGTCGTCACCGACTACCCGCTCGGCGACATCCTGAGGAACCAAGATGCCACCGGAAGAATCTCCAAGTGGGTTGTCGAGCTCGGCGCCCTCACCATCGACTTCAAGCCACGCACAGCCATCAAGTCGCAAGCACTAGTCGACTTCATGGTAGAGTGGCGGGAGAACCAGCTACCTACTCCCACCGTGCGACCAGAGCATTGGGTGATGTACTTTGATGGCTCACTCAACCTCGAGGGCGCAGCGCGGGGGTACCCCCGATCTCTCCAACGGCGAACAACTCAAGTACGTCCCGTATCTTCCGGGAAGGTCTCAAACAACGAAGCCGAGTACGAAGCTCTCCTACACGGGCTCCGCCTCGCGGCTCATTGGGCATCAAGCGGCTACTAGTCTACGGTGACTCCGCAAGGGTCATCAACCAAGTCAACAAGTCCCGGGACCGCAACAAGGAGAACATGGACGCCATTGCCTAGAAGTCCGCAAGCTCGAGAACAAATTCTATGGTCTCGAGTTCCATCACATCGTCCGCGACAACAACGTTGCAGCGGACGTCCTCTCGAAGCTTGGATCCACCCGCGCTCAAGTACCAGTGGGCGTCTTCGTCCATGAGCTTCACGCGCCATCCATCCCGGAGCCGGCGCCACCGACCACTGTCCCAGCCCATCCACCAGTTGGGCAGGAGGTCATGATGATCGACGTGGACTGGAGGCAACCCTTCATCGACTACCTCAGCGAGCAGAAGGTCCCCTCCGACAAGAACGCAGCCGAACAACTCGTCCGCCGCGCCAAGTCTTACGTCCTCGTCGGAGATAAGCTTTACAAGCGGGGCGCATCTTCTGGAGTACTCATGAAGTGCGTCCCTCGTGAAGAAGGCAAGGACATCTTGGAGGAGATCCACAAGGGCGTCCTCGCGGCAACCACGCGTCTTCACGCACGCCGGTCGACAAGGCCTTCCGCGAGCATTCCCACCGGCCCAGCGCCCCCGGGCGATGCCGAAGAACTCGTCAGAAGGTGCCAAGGATGTCAGTACTTCGCCAAGCAGCAACATATCCCAGCCTACAAGCTAGTCACCATACCGCCAACCTGGCCCTTTGCCTGCTGGGGGCTCGACATGATTGGGCCACTGCCAACTGTGCCAGGAGGATTCAACAGGGTACTGGTGGCTATCGACAAGTTCACCAAGTGGATCGAGGTCAAGCCGGTCACATGCCCTAAGGCTGACAGAGTACTCGACTTCCTAGATGAACTCGTACACCGCTATGGGCTACCCAACCGCATCATCACAGACCTGGGGTCCAACTTCAGCAACCACCAGTTCTGGGAGTACTGCGAGAACAGCGGGATTGACGTCCGATACGTCTCAGTCGCCCATCCACGGGCCAACGGACAAGTCGAGCGCGCTAATGGGATGGTGCTCGACGCCCTCAAGAAGCGGCTACACGACGCTGCTAACTCCAAAGGGGGCAAGTGGATCAAGGAACTACCCAACGCACTCTGGGGGCTGCGGACTCAACCATCCAAGCCAACGGGGCAATCCCCCCTACTTCTCGGTCTACGGCTACCGAAGCCATCCTCCCCGCCGACGTCATATGGAACTCGCCGGCGGTGCAAGCACTACGACGAAGGCGTCTCGAAGACAAGCAGACGAGTTGACATCGACAGCCTCGAAGAAGCTCGCCGCGCCGCCCTCGTCCAATCAGCAAGGTACCTGGAGGGTATCCGACGCTACCATGATCGCAACGTCAAGGAACGCTCCTTCAACGTTGGAGATCTTGTCCTCCGCCGTATCCAGAACACGGAAGGACTCCACAAGCTCAGCTCCCCCTGGGAAGGCCATTTCACCGTCGCTAAGGTGACCGGGCCGGGATCCTACCGCCTCCAAACACTTGAAGGCGAAGACGTCAACAACTCGTGGAACGTCGACCAACTCTGTCGATTCTACGCCTAGTCTACATGACTACTCCGGGGTTCAAGTCTGATCGACTACATCAACGCCCCCTGGCCGTAGGCGACCCCCCGGGTCCCGGCCCCGCCTCCGGACTTCTCCTCTCCGGGTCCGCCCGCGCGGCTACCTACGGACCCCCGGGCCGCGACGAGCGTCAAGGACTCTAGCAGCCGATCTACCAAGAGACCACACTCCAAGATCCGGCCCGCGCGGCTACTTACGGATCTACGATCCGGCCCTACACGGCTACCTACGGATCACCCGCCGCAAGCGGCTACCCGCTCCGGCCGCTACTTAGCCGTAAGCGGCCTCCGGTCCGGGCGACTACCCCCGTAACTACGGCCCCGGCCACCCGAGTGTACTTCTTCGCAATAAAGATTGATCGTTCATCAACTTATTTACTGCCTACTCCCTACAACGGGACTACTAAAGCCGAGTACTACTACTCGCACCTACTCCACGATGGGCGCTCCGCACTCTGAGATTGCGACTACGAGTACTCATTGCTGGAAAATTTCCTTTCATTGATACTTGAACAATTCATTACAATTGTTTTCCTGTACAACTATGGCTACTAGCTACTTATTACAGGGCTACTGGAGGTTCAGCTTCTCGGCTACCTGCTCCGCGATGGGAGCCATCTGCTCCAGCAGCTCTGCATACTGCTCATCCGAGCAGTTGGCGGCTACCCCGCCGGCGACCACCTCCACTGGAGCCTTCGGGAAGTACGACTTCATGAAGGCCAAGACTTGTCTTGGGATCGACTTGGCCATATGCTTGACGTAGGCGGCCAGCCGGCTTGGAGCTTCACGAAGTCGATCCACCAGAGGAGCGATCTTGGGGCCGCCCGGGTGCGGCACCAGAAGCCTTGCGATCGGAAGAGCGGCCTCCTCCAACTCCTTCAACTGGGCCCGCAATGCCTCGCAGTCCTCGTTCAATTTCTGCAAAGATTTGTAGCAGTTGACGAGATCCCGCCGAGGCATCTGCAGCCTCCATATGCTTCTCGCACTCGAAGGCGAGTTCCTTGTAGTCGAGCTCGAGTACCTGGCGGGCTTCTTGCTCCCGGTAGAAGAGGTTCTTCATGCTCACCTCCGAGGCCTTCAGCTGCTCCACCTGGCCCTCAAGCTCTACAACACAGCAATACAACAGCGGGTCAGATGCTTCTCGACTTCCAACAAGTACTCGACAAGTCAAAAGACATACCTTTATTCTTGTTGCGGAGGCCCTTGTTCTTCCGCACCAACTCGTCGCCCTTCGCCTGCAACTCCTGGACGTCGTTGTGGTACTTGGCGAAGGCGGCGTCGAGCCTTGATTGCATGGCAGCCGCGTGCTTCCGCGACTTCACGAGCTGCTCCTCCAGCGCCTTTGCTCGGAGCACGGTGTCGCCATAACCCTGCAGCAGGTTCGACTTGTCGCGGGATCGCTCCGCGACGTCCTGCACAAGTCAATTCAAGTCATGACGAGTACTCAACGGCAAAAGGATTGACTACTTGGAAGGCTACGACTACTTACCTTCATCCATTGCTCGGCTCGACGGATTGCCTCCAGGTGCTTGGCTACCGTCGCCGGCTCGACGAGATCGTCCGCCAGAAGTTCTATCCTGCCGCGGCTACTCGAGGTAGCCTCCGTCATCGGCGCAGAGCGGATGGGCTCCGCGTCTTGGATCTCAGGGGAGCGGATAGCCACCTCCAGAGCAATCTCTGGCGATGTGGTGACCGCCACTCCCCCGGCAGTCTTCTCGACGACCTCTGCCACAGGGTCGGGGGCCCCTTCTGTAGCTTCCGGGACCTCTGGTGTCAACTCCTGCATTGGCACCCCCGCAGGGATGTCATCACCTTCAGCACCTGTCAATGAAACGACAAGAGCGTTAGCGCCTACGACTACTCCTCCTGGAGCTTCGCAGCTTCACGAAGGGTACTCACCTTCGACTACACTCGCCTCCGGCAGCGGCGCTTCGGTAGCCGGGGGCTCGGTCGTGGCTTGGGCATCGGGAGCGGTCTCCTCGACGGGCGGCGCGACTTCTTCCGCCACCGCTGATGAGGGCTCGTCCCCATCCCAGCTCAGATCTGTGGATTTTCTGCAGAAATATTCACGGAGGATCGTCAGACAAGATCGACTACTACAGCAAGTACTACTCGTGAGGATATGGTACTTACAAGCTCGACCGGGACAATGGTCACGACCGAGCACCGAGGATGCGCGGCAATATCAACCGGGGTCCACCCTCGGCGGGCGCCTCTTCCTCCGCCCCTGCGGCTACTGTCTCCTCCACGGCGGCGGCGGCCGGCGCAGACGTCTCCTGCGCTCCTGAGGCCACCACCTCTCCAACGGCGGCGGCCACGGGTCCCGTGCTCTCTTCTGGAGCAGGGGGCTGGCGCTCCAGTTGCGCCAGAAGTCCTTCAACAGTGGGGGCTGGACTACAACTTCCAGCTGGTTCCCCCACCGTATCCCACACACCCTCGTCGCCCTCTTCGACGGGCTCCGCTGGCGGCACCTCCTGCATGCAAAGGAAGGCTACTCGTCAGCAACGTACTCGAACAACGGGTACTCGACTACTCTGCTCAAGACGACTTACCTCCTGAGGCGTGGTCTCCGAGACCATTAGCTTCTTCGTCACCCGCTTCCTGGCGGGGTTGCGCGGCTTCCGTGGCGGCGCAGCAAGGCTAGCCTCCAGGCTAGCCGGAGGGTCTTGAATCAGTGGAACATGAGGCAAGCCCGGGCGGCTAAACCTCGACCGCAGCTGGAAGCGGTCCTGCAGCGTCTCTTCGTCTTCGTCGTCGTCATCGGAGGTATCCTCCACGATGACGGTATCGTCGCCTTCACCGACTTCGCGGCGCTCTTTCACCTTCCCCTCCACCGGATCTCGATCCCGCTTGGTGGTGGTTGCGGCTCGGAGATGAACCGCTTTACATCATCCTGCGCAAGACACAAGACATCAGAAACTCTACTACAAGTAATCACTACTCGACGAGGGGAGTACGACTACTCACCTCCTTGGGCGGGCGCGCGGCGGAGTACTCCTCGACTGGGCACGCCGTGTACGGCGACATGTCCTTGAAGATCCGCGACAACCTCTCGACGATGTCGTTGTCGTACAGCTCGCCTCCTGGCATCCGCGACGCGTCGTCGTCGCCGGTGTACTCGAAGCCCAGTGTCTCCCGCGCCATCAGCGGTTGGATCCTGCGCTTCATGAAACTGAAGGCCACGTGCTCGGCCCTCAGTCCCGCCTCCCTTAGCACTTTGATGCGTGCTAGCAGCTCGGGGAGCTGGATTCCTTCTTGCATGGTGGGCTCTGTGTTCCACCATTCACGGGCTCTGGCCGCCGCCCGCTCGGCTTCGGCGCAGCCGGGGTGGTGGTTCGTGATGTAGAACCACCCGGCTTTCCAATCCGCGTTGGAGTCGACAAGCTTGTACGCCAAGTGCGCTCCGCGGCGTCCTCCCTCGCTGGATGCCGGCTCCTCCGACTACCCCCGGGATTGGTAGCACTTGGTTGCGGCTTGACGCGGAAGAACTTCCGAAAAGCACCCAGTGCGGCTTGATTCCGAGGAATGCTTCGCAGAAGTGGACGAAGACCGACGTGTGGAAGATGCCGTTGGGGTTCAGGTTCAGGTACTCGACGCCGTAGTACCCGAGCAGCCCTTTGAAGAAGTCGCTGGCTGGGAGCGCAAGACCGCGCTCCACGAACCGCGAGAACATCGGGATCTCGTCCTCGGCCTTCTCCATCGGATATGGATCTCCCGCGGCGGATCTCCACATGTCGACTTCCTTCTCCCTGATGAACCCACTGTTCAGCAGGGTCAGCAGGTCCTCCGTCTTCACCTTGGATTTCTTCCACTCGCGGCTCGGATCGGCCCGCGGTGGAGACATGGGCGGCGCCGCTCCGGTGGCAGCCGCCGCGGCCTCTTCGCGGCCCCTCTTCTTCCCGGCGACCTTGGACGTCTTGGACGGCGACGGCTTCATCCTCCAAGTGCAAGGCATCTTCACTCGCATTCGCTCGGGGGCTACCCTAAAGGCTTCGGGTGGCGGGGCGCTCGGATCTACTACGGCGGCAGCAGGCGCTGGGAGTGGATTCGCTTCAAGATTCAAATGGAATGACTGCGGCTCGAATGGGTGAAAAACCCTAAGGGTTTTGGCTTCTATTTATAAGCCAAATCGGCTCCGCAACGGGCGGCTTGATAAGTCCACGCGCGGCTGACTCAGCGGCTGTGCGTGACCTTTCGTATTCTACTAGTCGACGCGCCTCACCTCGGGGGCTCGGCTACTTCTACTCGACTACCTGGGAAGCGGCTAGTCTCAAGAGCATCTCAGGACACATTCTCCAAGAAGACCCTTCAATTCGAGAGGAAGTACTCGACTCAAGGCTCGGGGGCTCCGTGCCACGTGTCCTTCGGTTTTTCTCTCCGGATTTTTCGGGATTTTCTTGCCAAGATTTCAGATGGACCCTCAGCCAGAGCCTGTGGCTCGAGGCTCGGGGGCTACTCCATGTGAAGCGCGGTTTTGCAAATCGCACCTCCATACCAGCTTCGGCTTCAAGACAAGACAGGCAGTTTGAAGACCTTCGAAGGTAGTTTTCGAGGACGCTCGGGACTACTCGAGAAGACTTCAAGATTGCTCAAACATCAGCTGGAGTACATTCCAGCCTCGGGATGCTTCGACTACTCTTGAGGACTTTTGACTTGTAGCACTTAGGGACGCTTGAGGACTACTCGTTAAGGCCATCAAGACTACTTGAAGCTATCCTTCTCGACTACAAAGTACTCGGGGGCTTGTCGTATGGACCTCCCTGGGCCCACTACCTCGGTGGGTACCAGGACCGACTACTCGGTGGGCCCCTGGGACTTCCCGGCTTGCGCTACACGGCATCTGAAGGCGTGGAGCACAAGGACTACACAGGAGTAGTACTCGGTTAGGGAGCTGTACATGTTCCGCACTGTATGGAGGACTCCTAGACGTACTCGACTAGTACTCTTTCCCTACTCTGACTTGTAACCCTACCTCCCGGACTATATAAGGCGAGGCAGGGACCGATCTCAGGATCACCTCATCCAATCCCCTACAACTCACGGCGCACTATTGCACCATCTTGTAATTGTGCCCTATCAATCCAGAGCTACGCAGCATACAGGACGTAGGGTATTACGCACCTCGCGACCCGAACCTGTCTAAATTGTGTGCCACGTGTCTCTTCCTTCGAGTTACCGATCTCGCGAGTCACAATCATCTACTTCGGGTACTCCCCGTAGTAGGTTGCCGGTCTAAAACACCGACAAAGACTTCGAGTGAAGAGTTTGGGTTGTGGGGTAAATCTTGACGTGGTAAAGATTCTAAACACCCATGTTTATGTTTGATGATCATTACTTTATGTTTATGTATTAGAGATGAAAGGATTGACTAACTTGTGAAGAAGGATTAGCGGTACACGATTACAACACTTTGGACGAAGTTCTTTTACGAGTACTTGCTCGAGAACGAGCAAGAGCTAAGCGTGGGGGAGATGTTGACAGTGTATTTTGGTACACCAAGCATGTTCATTACACTTTGGTTTGGATTTGATTATGGAACTAACCCGCCACTAGACACGCTAATCATATAACAAGTTCATCTATGTGCATGCATTTGGAAGTGTTGTGTTTATGTAGGAAAACATGGACATAAAGTATGGATTCGCAACAAGTTCCAAGGAGCATTTACGAAGTCTTGTTCGTGTTCATGAGCTTGATGAAATCACTTCCAATGGTGGCAAGGACCGAAGTGCTACGAGGAACACCCCCAGGGATTGAAGCGTAAAAGACCAAACTTCATGCGCGGAGAACCTCCATCTTGGACGCGAGGATGACATCGTCAAAATCATGCAAGTGGAGGGGGCAAAGTGCATAATCACCTGAGGACCCACGGGAGCGAAGGGGCGATCGAACCGGGCCGAGATGGGCCTGGGCCGGTCGGTTCGGCCCCCTTTTCCTTGCACCCGAAGGATCTTCAACCCTAAAACCATGGAGGTGCCGCCATTCGACAGGGGAGAGCCATTCGCACCAGGAGGCCATCCACAAGCTAGAGAGAGAGGAGGGAGATCTCCGGAGGGAGATCGTCCACCTCGAAGGAAGCACCACCAAGTGGAGAAGAAGGAAGACACCGTCGGAAGGGAAACCATGATCAATGGTGCTATGTCTAGCACTTTGATGGGGTAATCTCCTTATTCGTCCATGGGTTGTAATCGATCTTGAGATGTAATCATACTTTGTCGGATTATCTATCTATCATCTTGTGTTGAATATACTTTAGTGCTTAAGGTTAGCTACCATGCCGTAAAGGGAGTATGAGCTCCAATGCTTCCTTGGATCCATTCAATACGCCGTGTCCATAGTCATGAATACCTTCGTGTAGTGACAGTACGAGAGGAGGGAAAGGGCGAAACCGTGGTCACAACCCCGATAGATTAGATTGGTTTTCATGTCTTTAAGCGATTGCATGTTCTAGTATCGTAGACCCGTGGGCGAGTGTCTTTTATCTTGATATCTTAATCATTCTCTTTAGAGTTGTTTGGTTGTTTTCTAGTTTAATTGTAGTTAGAGGTTTGAGTAGCTAGAGTGTGAAGGTAGATCGAACGCTTGTAATCCCCTTGCTCCACAGATTGACAAGAACCTTGGGAATCCCGTGGTGAAAAAGGTGTGGAGTCTGTACGCTTGCGGATCATAGAGGGATACGTCTTTTATCCGTCAACAAAAGCCAAAACCAAAACCCTTCCATTGTGAGCATTGTGGGAGGGATGGGCACCTTGCAGAGTTTTGCTTCAGGAGGAAGCGTGAGGAGAGGTTGGCTAGACAGATGGCCAACAAGGACAAGTACCGCCCTTCTCATGGTTTTCCTGAGCCTAGGTTGGTGCCGAGAGGTGAGGGTATGGAGCGTACCATTTACCCTTGAGAGAGGCGTGAGTTTGTGCCTCGAGGTGAGACACCACAAAGAGAAGGTGGTAGGCGTGTTGGGTTTAGGCATGGTGAGTTTGTTGGACATTCCTTCACTCGTGGCCAATACGAGTATTGGTGGAACGATCGCAATTTTAGGTCCCAAAGGTTTTCACTATTTTTGGTCAGACCGGTCTGGCGCTGCTGCAGCTCCGTCTTCGGTTCTCCGGTCTTGGCTTTGTGGATCAACCAAGGAACCCAGTGGTTTTCTGGTGAACCACCGGAAACCCCGCGAACTCGGTGTAGCCTCCGCCAATCTCCACTCATGACTCGGCTCCCACGTAGTCCCGGCTCGACCTTGGTTTTGAGGCTCAACCAAGAAAACGTCCATGACTTCATCTTGCTGTTCATGCCACCATGCGGCCCGCGCTTGACCCCGCTGGCCACCGGGTCCCTCGAACGAAGCCTACTTGTCTTCTCCACACCTGGAGGCCTCACCGGCGACGACCTTTCGCGCTTGTTCTTCACCTGCACCAACACCAGTCAAGCCGCAACCTGCACCCGCAATACTTAGCCAAGAATCGGTCCACACAACGTTGTCAATCACTCATCACACAAGGAAGCGACCATCCACCGGTCCTCGAACCACACATGGTCCTCAATCTCCCCCTTGATGAGTGCATTGACAACACCCACACGAAAGTAACAAGAGAGAAAAGAAAAAGAAAAGAAACGAACAAAAAGAAACTCCAACAAGCGATCGAAAGCCAAACAAAGGCAAAGAGCAAGATCACTTGAAGAAGACAAGTCTCGGACCCCTTAGGCAAGGGCAACGGCTCGACACATCCGAGACAAAGCAAGGCTCAAGCAAAGAGCGCAAACCACCGAATCAAAGCTCGAACAACCACAAAGAGCCCCCCCTGCACACATGCAAGCTCCCCCTGAACCAATGCACCTCCACCTAGACGAATGCATGCAAGACACCACTTGAAACAGAGCAGCTGCAACAACTCAGCCCTGACCGGTCAGACCGGTCAACACCACCGGTCAGACCGGTGTGCAACATGTGTACAAAACCAGCACTCACACCGGTCGACCAGAGTGACCCACGACCCGGTCGGCCGGTGCACAACAGAGCCCAGAAATGGCTCGAAACCACCTGAAAACCTTCTAAACACATCCAGCAAGCCATTTCAAGCTCAAACTTCTCCCCTTGTTGGCAATGCATGAATCAAGCTAAAAATGCAAAACTTTCAACCTAGAGCTTCTCAAATAGACAAAATTCAACAAAGAATGCCACACATGTCCAAATGAGCATGTTAGATACTTTACGGCTTCGTATCGATCTCAACTACATGATCACCAAGTTTCACAACCATTGGACGAAGCTAAAAAGGATTTTGGCAATTTTGCGAAAAACTTGCCCCTCATGAGCAAAGTCCTAAACATGATCAAAGCATATCAAAATGGCAAAGCCACACAAACTTCATGCTAGGACAGCCATTCTAACCATAAGACCATCACAAACACCCACAAGCACCTCATGTCATGTCAAAGCCACCGAGCCATGTGCCTACTTCTATGTATGAGACTTCTCATTGGTAGTCATCATGCAACGGTTTAGCACCCAAAGCAAATTAAATTCAGCACATATGACATGGGAGCATATTTTCCAAGCATTTTTTCATTGCATTTTCAGATTTGTAAATGGTACATGAAATGTCTTTGCGACAAAAAGGAACTTATGCTCCTCCACAAGATAAATCAAGAGGGCTAAACATTCATGATGGCAAATGAGCTTTTGGCCCCATATGATCAATAAGCTAGCTATCCAACCACAAATTAAGCATAGCAAAGCCACAAAAACATGTCAAGAGCATGTAAAGGCATTTACACATGAGAGAGCATACATGTGACATTTTTCAAAAGCATAGCTATCAACCATGGATTATCCATCAAGATCATCAAGAGCTAAGCCAAACTAACCGTAGCAAACCTAACGAGCTTACAAAGACATATATCTCATTCCATGGTGAACAATGTATATGAGAGAAGCTTTTCCTAACCAATGCATATGATACAAAATGCATGCAATCTAAGATACAAGGATGCCTATACATCATGTTACATATGCCATGCCAAAATGCAAGAAATGCACAAAGGAACGCTATACATATGCTACAAAATTAGTGTGCTTTCAGAAGGTGAGATCAAAGTGAGTGACAAGATCACTCTGAGGCGTGTTGCTCTTGTTCAATCGCTGGGGTACAATTTGCTTTCTGTGTCCCAGTTGTTGGATGAGGGCTTTGAGGTGTTGTTTCGGCCAGGTGGTTCTCGGATTGTGGACTCTCGATGGGACCTTGTTTGTATGGTCGTTCCCGAGGGTCAGGTGTTTCGTGCTGATTTTTTTCAGTCTTTGGGTGTGGAGCGTTGTTTCTTGGCTGGTTCATCGAGTGAGTTGTGGAGGTGGCATAGGAAGTTGGGTCACTTGAGCTTTGACCTTTTGTCTCGCTTGAGTAAACTCAATTTGGTCCGAGGATTGCCATGGTTGAGGCTTGAGAAAGAGTTGGTTTGTGCGTCGTGTAGGCATGCCAAGATGGTAGCCTCTTCTCACCCGTCTCTCACCGATGTGATGACTGAGCGTCCATGCGAGCTGCTCCATATGGACCTTGTTGGCCCAGCTCGTGTGCGATCGGCGGGTGGGAAGTGGTATGTCCTTGTTGTGGTGGACGACTATTCTCGGTATGCGTGGGTGTTCTTTCTCGAGGAGAAGGGGGAGACATTTGGTTTTGTTCGAGATCTAGTCTTGAGGTTGAGGAACGAGAGGCATGGAGATGCCATACGAGCTATCCGCAGTGATAATGGCTCGGAATTCAGGAACTCTCGTTTTGAAACCTTTTGCCATGACTTGGGTCTTGAGCATCAGTTTTCGAGTCCGTATACGCCTCCCCAGAATGGTGTTGTGGAAAGGAAGAACATGACCTTGTGCGAGATAGCTCGGACGATGCTTGATGAGCATAGGACTCCGAGGAGGTATTGGGCTGAGGCGGCGAATACCGCGTGCTATGTGTCGAACAGGATATACCTCAGAGTGCACAAGAAGAAGACATGCTATGAGTTGATGCATGGTCGCACACCCAAGGTGAGTCACTTCCATGTCTTTGGTTGCAAGTGTTTCATTCGAAGAAGGGCGAGGAAGTTGGATAAGTTTGAGGCTAGGTCCGTCGATGGCATTTTCTTTGGTTATGCATCTCATTCTAGAGCATATCGTGTGCTCAATCTTGAAACTAACCAAATCGTGGAGACTTGCGAGGTAACCTTCGACGAGACGGAGCCACGTAGTCGGCTTGTCTTTGAGTGTGCGGTGATGATGAGCTTGGCGAGGAGATCTTTCGGGGAGGAGGAGCATGAACATGGAGACGATGAGGATGGCGGTGCGGTGCCCCCGGCTGAACATGTACCCACTACTTCGACTACGATGATGGATGGACCCTCTGCTACACCTACGACGACAAATCAAGAACGAGGAGAAGCTGATGTTGAGGGGGAGGTAGCTTCGAGGCGAGAACCTCCCCGGCGAGTTCAAGTGGATCACCCAGCTTCGAGGATCATCGGCGACATGAATGAACGTACTACACGGTCGAGGGTTTGAAACAATTCCCATTTTGCTCATGCTGCGTTTGTTGCCACTTTTGAGCCCAAAGACATTGGACACGCAATATCTGATCACAATTGGGTTAATTCGATGCATGAGGAGTTGGAGAACTTTGAGAGGAATCAGGTGTGGGAGTTGGTTGACCCTCCCCCAGGGTGTAAGACGATTGGTACCAAGTGGGTGTGGAAAAACAAAGAGGGAGAGAAGGGTGAGGTTGTGAGGAACAATTCGAGACTTGTTGCTCAAGGGTTCAGTCAGAAGGAGGGGATCGACTACGAGGAGACCTTTGCTTCCGTAGCCCGTTTGGAGGCGATTAGGATCCTCCTAGCCTTCTCTGTGGCTAAAGGGTTCAAGTTGCACCAAATGGATGTGAAGAGTGCTTTCCTGAATGGTGTGTTGGAGGAAGAAGTGTATGTGAGGCAGCCTCCGGGGTTTGAGAGCGAGAAGTACCCCCACCGGGTGTACAAGTTGAGGAAGGCGCTGTATGGGCTGAAGCAGGCGCCTAGAGCTTGGTATGGCAGGTTGAGGGGGTTCTTGTTTGAGAGAGGTTTTGAGATGGGGAAGGTCGATCGGACCTTGTTTTTGCCGAGGCGGGGGCGAGAGATATCCTGATTGTGCAGGTGTACGTGGATGATATTGTTTTTGGTGGCTCGTCTAACTCTCTTGTTGCGAGGTTTGCAGATGATATGAGCAGGGAATTTGAGATGAGCATGATGGGCGAGTTGCAGTTCTTCCTCGGGCTACAAATCAAACAATCAAAGGAAGGAACATTTGTGCACCAGGCAAAGTACACCAAGGACATTGTGCGGAAGTTCAAGATGGAGGACTCTAAGGCTATGACGACGCCGATGAGTACGACTACGGCTCTTGATGCGGATGAGGAAGGTGAACACGTGGACCAGAAGGAGTACCGGAGCATGATCCGGTCACTCCTCTACTTGATGGTGACGAGGCCGGACATACAGTTCTCGGTGTGTCTGTGCGCTCGTTTTCAAGCGTCTCCGAGGACTTCGCATCGGCAAGCGGTGATGTGAATTTTCAGGTACTTGCGTCACACTCCCGACTTCGGCCTTTGGTACTCCGCGTCCTCTTCTTTGGCGCTTCATGGTTTTTCAGACGCGGATTTTGCCGAGTGTCGGTTGGACAGGAAGTCCACTTCTGGGAGTTTTTCAGACGCGTAGGAGTTTTTGGGTTCTTCTTTGGTGTCTTGGTCTTCCCGCAAGCAGTCGAGTGTTGCTCAATCCACGACCAAGGCCGAGTATGTTGCCGCTGCTAGTTGTTGCTCTCAGCTCCTTTGGATCACCTACACCATGAGTGACTTTGGTGAGGAGTATACCCATGTCCCACTTCAATGTGATAGCACCAGTGCCATAAGCGTTGCAAAGAACCCAGTGCTCCATTCCAAAACCAAACACATAGAAGTGAGGTATCATTTCTCGAGAGACAACGTAGAGAAAGGGAAGATAGCTTTGATCCATGTACCCACACATGACCAACTAGCCGATATTTTCACCAAACCCCTAGATCAAGCAACTTTCACTCGTTTGCGGGGGGAACTTGGTGTGTGTTTGATTTCTTGAGTTGGGTGTGTGGGAGCTCTCTTTTGCCGGTGGTGTCGAGCCCGTTTTGCCTCCCCTCGAGGAGCCAGTGGTTTGTGAGTTTTGTGTGAGAGCTTCTTTTGTAGCATATGTATAGCTTTCCTTTGTGCATTTCTTGCATTTTGGCATGGCATATGTAACATGATGTATAGGCATCCTTGTATCTTAGATTGCATGCATTTTGTATCATATGCATTGGTTAGGAAAAGCTTCTCTCATATACATTGTTCACCATGGAATGAGATATATGTCTTTGTAAGCTCGTTAGGTTTGCTACGGTTAGTTTGGCTTAGCTCTTGATGATCTTGATGAATAATCCATGGTTGATAGCTATGCTTTTGAAAAATGTCACATGTATGCTCTCTCATGTGTAAATGCCTTTACATGCTCTTGACATGTTTTTGTGGCTTTGCTATGCTTAATTTGTGGTTGGATAGCTAGCTTATTGATCATATGGGGCCAAAAGCTCATTTGCCATCATGAATGTTTAGCCCTCTTGATTTATCTTGTGGAGGAGCATAAGTTCCTTTTTGTCGCAAAGACATTTCATGTACCATTTACAAATCTGAAAATGCAATGAAAAAATGCTTGGAAAATATGCTCCCATGTCATATGTGCTGAATTTAATTTGCTTTGGGTGCTAAACCGTTGCATGATGCCTACCAATGAGAAGTCTCATACATAGAAGTAGGCACATGGCTCGGTGGCTTTGACATGACATGAGGTGCTTGTGGGTGTTTGTGATGGTCTTATGGTTAGAATGGCTGTCCTAGCATGAAGTTTGTGTGGCTTTGCCATTTTGATATGCTTTGATCATGTTTAGGACTTTGCTCATGAGGGGCAAGTTTTTCGCAAAATTGCCAAAATCCTTTTTAGCTTCGTCCAATGGTTATGAAACTTGGTGATCATGTAGTTGAGATCGATACGAAGCCGTAGAGTATCTAACTTGCTCATTTGGACATGTGTGGCATTTTTTGTTGAATTTTGTCTATTTGAGAAGCTCTAGGTTGAAAGTTTTGCATTTTTAGCTTGATTCATGCATTGCCAACAAGGGGGAGAAGTTTGATCTTGAAATGGCTTGCTGGATGTGCTTAGAAGGTTTTCAGGTGGGTTCGAGCCATTTTTGGGCTCTGTTGTGCACCGGTCTGACCGGTCAGGGTCACCGGTCAGACCGGTGTGAGTGCTGGTTCTGTACACATGTTGCACACCGGTCTGACCGGTGGTGTTGACCGGTCTGACCGGTCAGGGCTGAGTTGTTGCAGCTGCTCTGTTTCAAGTGATGTCTTGCATGCATTCGTCCAGGGGGAGGTGCATTGGTTCCGGGGGAGCTTGCATGTGTGCAGGGGGAGCTCTTTGTGGTTGTTTGAGCTTTGATTCGGTGGTTTGCGCTCTTTGCTTGAGGCTTGCTTTGTCTCGGATGTGTCGAGCCCTTGCCCTTGCCTAAGGGGTCCGAGACTTGTCTTCTTCAAGTGATCTTGCTCTTTGCCTTTGTTTGGCTTTCGATCGCTTGTTGGAGTTTCTTTTTGTTCGTTTCTTTTCTTTTTCTTTTCTCTCGTGTCACTATATGTGGGTGTTGTCAATGCACTCATCAAGGGGGAGATTGAGGACAATGTGTGGTTCGAGGACCGGTGGATGGTCGCTTCCTTGTGTGATGAGTGATTGACAACGTTGTGTGGACTGATTCTTGGCTAAGTATTGCAGGTGCAGGTTGCGACTTGACTGGTGTTGGTGCAGGTGAAGAACAAGTGCGAAAGGTCGTCGCCGGTGAGGCCTCCAGGTGTGGAGAAGATAAGTAGGCTTCGTTCGAGGGACCCGGTGGCCAGCAGGGTCAAGTGCGGGCCGCATGGTGGCATGAACAGCAAGATGACGTCATGGACGGTTTCTTGGTTGAGCCTCAAAACCAAGGTCGAGCCGGGACTACGTGGGAGCCGAGTCATGAGTGGAGATTGGCGGAGGCTACACCGAGTTCGCGTGGTTTCCGGTGGTTCACCAGAAAACCACTGGGTTCCTTGGTTGATCCACAAAGCCAAGACCGGAGAACCGAAGACGGAGCTGCAGCAGTGCCAGACCGGTCTGACCAAAGACCAGTGCCCGTTTAGTTCTTATGGTTGTACTATTTTCCTGGGTGGTTCTCCATGTTCCGATTAACATAGCAAAGGTGGTCTTGCAATTAAAATTAACATAAAGGAACATAGAGCATAAATAGATAACCATGCTGATTATTACCAACCCAGTTGAGCAAACTAAGCAATATCTACCATCAGTATTAATTAAAACCAGGTTCAAGATAATGGTCAAATGAGGCTAGTCATCCTTAATAGGAACCCATCAAAATTAATGCAAAGCAATGCAATGAGTGATTAAATAGTTATTAGGACAGGTGATAGAGGCGAAGTGCCCGATCTTTCGGTGAGTGGAGATAATTTCGATCTGGTGGGAGGCAACCCTCACGATCCGATTACGACAAGCGAGACTCGAAGCACCAATGCAATCGCTGAACCAACTCCCGATGGTTACCGACCTTGCTGGCGCAAGATCAGCCTGATCACGAAGATCAATTCCTGTGCGCAATCGAAGAACGAACAAGAATCTGAGGTGAGCAATCTTAATATCATTCAAAGGTAGAGTTCTGAATCACAGAGGACAACACGTATTTGTGCGTGTTCTAGTGTAGCTAAAGCTAGATGTAAAACAAAACTCAAGTTGTAAAAGATACATGACTCTGACTAATAAAGGGGGCGCAGCCCCTAGAGGAGGGGCGGCCAGCAAAAGGGGTGTCGTCCCTAGCGTTGTGGGTGCGTGGGTGCAACCCTAGGCGCCCTCTTGGGCCAGTCCTAGGCGCCCACGCACAAGGCCTCCTGTTGGGCCAACCTTCAGTCTTTCGGGCCTTCATTCTTCAGCATCATGACGAAGTTGAACTCTCTTGCACGGGCCCGAGTAATTTGCCCAGAAGGTGGTGCCGAAGACGGTGCTGCCGGTGCTGGAGTAGGAGAAGGTGCTGCTGGTGTAGATTTACTCGTGGTGTCCTCATCATCCTCCCCTTCTTGTACTGAAGTCGTCCTAGACGGCAACTTCTCATCCTCACCCAAATATGGCTTAAAATCTGCAAATTAAAACTAGTGGAAACACCAAACTCCGCAAGCAGGTCAAGGATATAAGCATTATCATTAATCTTGGTTAGCACTTTAAAAGGACCAGCAACATGAGGCATTAATTTAGAACGACGCAAAGTAGGAAAACGATCCTTTCTCAAATGCAACCAAACCATATCACCAGATTCAAAAGTAACATATTTTTTACTTTTACTACTAGCAACCTGATATTTAGCATTAGCAGCAGCAATGTTTTGGTGAGTTTGTTCATGTAGGTTAAACATTTGTTCAACATGTGCAACAACATCTAAATGTGGGGCGTCTTCAGTATCAAATGAAAACAAATCAATAGGAGCCCGAGGGATGTAACCATACACAATCTGAAAAGGGCGCATCTTTGTACAGGAATGTGTTGCATGATTATAAGCAAACTCAGCATGGGGCAAGCAATCCTCCCAACGTCTCAAATTCTGATCTAAAACAGCCCTAAGCATGGTTGACAAAGTTCTATTAACCACCTCAGTCTGCCCATCAGCCTGAGGGTGACAAGTTGTGCTAAACAACAATTTAGTTCCCAATTTATTCCACAAAGATCTCCAAAAATGACTGTGAAACTTAACATCACGATCATATACTATTGTATTTGGAATACCATGCAAATGAATAATCTCTCAAAAGAACAATTCAACAATATTGCTAGCATCATCAGTCTTATGACATGGTATGAAATGAGCCATTTTGGAGAATCGATCAACAACCACAAAAATGCTATCCCTCCCCTTCTTAGTTCTAGGCAATCCCAAAACAAAGTCCATAAAAATATCAATCCAAGGGGAAGTAGGAGCAGGCAAAGGCATATACAAACCATGGTTGTTCAATTGTGACTTAGCTTTCTGACAAGTAGTGCAGCGTGCAACTAGGCGCTCAACATCAACACGCATTCGGGGCCAAAAGAAATGGGCAGCCAACAACCCATGTGTCTTGTAGACACCAAAGTGTCCCATGAGTCCACCTCCATGCGCTTCCTGTAACAGCAAAAGACGAACCGAGCTAGCTGGAATACACAGCTTGTTATCATGAAATAGGAACCCGTCCTGTATGTGAAATTTGCCCCATGGTTTGCCATGAAGACAATGGGCAAAAGCATCTTTAAAATCAGCATCGTCGACATATTGAGCTTTCACAGTTTGCAAGCCAAAGATTTTAAAATCTAACTGTGACAGTATGGTATAGCGACGAGACAAAGCATCAGCAAAAACATTATCATTTCCATTCTTGTGTTTAATAATGTAAGGAAAAGACTCAATGAATTCTACCCATTTAGCGTGACGACGGTTCAGATTTGTTTGGGTACGAATATGTTTCAAAGCCTCATGATCAGAATGAATTATGAACTCGCGATGCCAAAAATATTGCTGCCAAGTATGCAAAGTGCGCACTAAAGCGTAAAGCTCCTTATCATACGTAGAATATTTTAGGCTAGCACCGCTTAATTTCTCACCAAAATAAGCAACTGGTTTTCCTTCTTGTAACAAAATAGCACCTAGTCCAATACCGCTAGCATCACATTCAAGCTCAAACACTTTATTAAAATCAGGTAATTGCGAAAGGGGAGCATGAGTTAACTTATCTTTCAAAGTATGGAATGCTACCTCATGCGAATCACTCCATGTGAATGGCACATCTCTCTTTGTAAGCTCATGTAAAGGCACTGCAATGGAGCTAAAATCATGAACAAACCTGCGGTAGAAACCTGCAAGTCCAAGAAAGCTCAGAATCTGTGTGACCGTCGTCGGTGTAGGCCACTCCTGAATGGCAGCAATTTTGCTGCTATCGACCTCAATGCCCTGTGGAGTAACAACATAACCAAGAAACGAGACACGTTGTGTGCAAAATATGCATTTATCCATGTTAGCAAACAAGCAGGCAGCACACAACGCATCAAAAACATCACTCAAATGTTTCAAATGGTCTTCCATAGATTTGCTGTAAATCAAGAGATCATCAAAATAGACAACAACAAACAATCCTACAAAGGGCCTCAGAACTTCATTCATCAAGCGCATAAAAGTGTTGGGAGAATTAGTCAAACCAAACAACATAACCAACCATTCACATAAGCCAAATTTCGTTTTAAAATCCGTTTTCCATTCATCCCCCAATTTCATTCTAATTTGGTGGTAACCACTACGCAAATCAATCTTAGTAAAAAGAATGGCACCACTAAGCTCATCTAGCATATCATCAAGGCGTGGTATAGGGTATCGATAATGAATGGTGATGTTATTAATAGCACAACAGTCGACACACATACGCCATGAACCATGTTTCTTAAGAACAAGTAACACAGGAATCGAGCAAGGGCTAAAAGACTCACGAATGTAACCCTTATCAAGCAACGCCTGCACCTGGCGCTGAATCTCTTTTGTCTCACCCGGGTTTGTACGGTACAGGGCGCGATTCGGAAGTTGGGCGCCGGGAATGAGGTCGATCTGGTGCTCAATGCCACGAAGCGGTGGAAGACCCGGTGGCAAGTCTTTGGGAAAGACATCAGCGTACTCCTGCAAATGGCTAGCAACCGCAGGTGGAATATCCAAAGATGGTGCATCATCAAGGGAAACAAGCACACTAGAGCATACAAGTGCATAGAATGGCAAATGAGCATGTCGAATATCATCAAAATCAGCACATGTAGCAAGTAAAACAGAAGCATTCAACTTAATTTCAGATTTATCCGAAGTGGATGGTGATGGTTCCTGTTCTTTAGCAGTTTTAACAGCTCTAGCAAGATCATCTTTAACAATTTGTTCATGTATCATAGGATGTATAATTATTTTCTGTCCCTTAAACATGAGAGAATAATGATTCGAAAGACCATGATGCAAGCTATCAGTATCATATTTCCAAGGTCTACCAAGTAACAAAGAGCATGCTTCCATAGGAACAACATCACAATCAACATAATCAGAGTAAGCACCTATAGAAAAAGGGACGCACATCGATCGTGATACTCTAATTTTACCACCATCATTGAGCCATTGAATGTGATATGGGTTGGAAAGCTTACGAGTGGGTAAAGACAACTTCTCGACCAGCGTAGTACTTGCCAAATTGTTGCAGCTGCAGCTGTCGATGATGATGCGAATCGACCGCTCCTGCACAACACCCTTCGTATGGAACAGAGTGTGTCGCTGATTCTTCTCGACTGGGGCGACCTGTGTACTAAGAACACGCTGGACAACAAGACTCTCGTACCTATCGGCATCCCCCGGATTGACATGTATGTCCGTCTTAGCTGCATTGTTAGTGGCAAGCAAAGTAAGTTCAAGTTCTTCTAAATCACTAGCTGAAGAGTACTCACCATTGTCACGAATGAGTAATGTGCGCTTGTTCGGACAGTCCCGAGCCACGTGGCCACGTCCGCTGCAACGAAAACACGTGATATCCCGTGTACGACCTGTGGTGGATGTTGCGCCTATGGCTGGGGCGGCTCCTGCCAGCGCAGCTGTCTTCTCACGCGGTGTCGGTGTGGATGGCGCAGGGAGAGCTGGTGCTGAACTGGACGACGAGTTTCTACCTGCAAAAGTGTTAGAATATGTCCTGGAGCGGCGTTCCTGCACTTCACGTTCAGATAGATTTGCAAGAAAACTCAAATAATTGGGTCATGTCAACATATTCTTTATAATCAAGGATGTCCTGAATTTCGCGGTTCAAACCACCACGAAAGCGTGCCATTGTAGCGTCGGGTTCCTCCAATATACCACAACGAATCATACCTTTTTGCAACTCCTAGTAGTAGTCCTCAACAGACTGAGAACCTTGCTGAAATCACTGCATTTTGTTAAGCAAATCACAAGCATAATATGACGGCACAAAGCGATGACGCATAGCAGTTTTTAATTGCTCCCAAGTGGTCGGAACAGCAGTAGGATTTTTATTCTTATACTCACGCCACCAAATTAAAGCAAAATTAGTAAATTCACTAATGGCAGCCTTAACTTGAGAGGTAGCAGCCTTAACTTCTAATTCCCAATCAAGATATGCAGCAGGATCATATTTGCCATTAAAGGGTGGAATCTTAAATGTGATATTAGAGAAGGAATCGTTACCAGTGGGGCGGCGTGGTACACGGCGGGCTTTGCCTTGGCGGTCAGCATCCTCCTGCTCATCGTCACCCACACATCCTTGGGCCACAAAATCATTGACCACCGTGTTTAATGCATCGAGTCTTGACATGATGGCGTCGAGCGTCGTCTTGGTAGCTGTCTGCGCGAGATCAAGCTGGTCGAACCGCGCGTTGGACGTAGTAACCATGGAATCCACCCGCTCGTCTTGATGTTTGTGACAAGGCCATCAATCTCAGCCCACATATCCTGCAGTTGTTTCTTGTTGTCGTCGCCTGCCATGGTTAGCGTAAACACGAAACAAAAACGAACGCCAACACAGGGTGGAACAGCTCACAAAGGCGCTCAAACTAATGCTGTTATCAAATTATCATCTGTTCTTACCACGCACACAGGGGCAACCTGCAACCAACCGGTGGAACTCGCGAAAGATTGGAGGAGCGATTGCCTGGAGAAACAAAATCTGCTCGTCGTAGAAATATGTGGAGTTCTAGGTAGGCTGCACTCAAGTCAAGAATTATCACACTCAAACAATAATGCAAAGTTGAATGATAGTGCTAAACACGAAACAAACGCTGCTGGCAACAAGTGAAATCGAAAAGACAACAAGTAAGGTGGAGAGGGTGTAGCAAGAGGCTGTTTTTTGCTTCTGTTTTTTTGCAGAAGTCCTCAAAACGGATAATAAGAACACTGAGGATCTTCTACAGCAAATTACCACACACACTTTTTCCGAAAGTATAGGGGTATACCGGTAATTAAAAGAGTAAGGTCAAACACAGAATATGGTACTGGAAAAGAGAGGTGATGCCTTCTGTGGGGGTACGTAGCACGATCAGGGAGAGATAGCTACCAGGGCATGCACGGTGCAGCCCAGAAAGCTTCCGAGCCAGGGGAAACTGTGGCGCAAAACTCCTTCACCGAGACGAATCGGTTCCCGTTTCCCACTTGGACTGTGCGGCGGTCTCTCTTTTTTTGTTTGGATTCTTTTTTTTCCTTTTTTGACTGCTTTCCTTCCTTCTTTTTTTTTCTTTCCTTTTTTTGACCTACCGCACCAGGGAATAGGGATGGGGTGACCGAGAGGCGGCGGCGCGACGGATGTGCGCACGAGGTGGCGGATGGATGAGCGGTGGAGATGAAACTGGGATTACAAGAAAAGATGGAACAATAGGTAGAAAACACAAGTAACCAGCAACAATTGAACACGTAAGCACACAAATTCAACAAAGGCAATTATTGAAAGAATGTGCAAGGCTAAACGATTGCTGGGAAAAGATCTAACCTGAAAGTAAATTTTTGTTGCGTTTTTTGTGGACTGTAGGAAGGGGAAAACACTAGATAAAACTCACCGATCAACCTAGAAAGCTGATACCACTTGATAGAGGCGAAGTGCCCGATCTTTCGGTGAGTGGAGATAACTTCGATCTGGTGGGAGGCGACCCTCACGATCCGACTACGACGAGCGAGACTCGAAGCGCCAATGCAATCTCTGAACCAACTCCCGATGGTGACCGACCTTGCTGGCGCAAGATCAGCCTGATCACAAAGATCAATTCCCGTGCTCAATCAAAGAACGAACAAGAATCTGAGGCGAGTAATCTTAATATCACTCGAAACTGGAGTTCTGAATCACAGAGGACGACACGTATTTGTGCGTGTTCTAGTGTAGCTAAAGCTAGATGTAAAACAAAACTCAAGTTGTAAAAGATATGGGACTCTGACTAATAAACGCGGCGCAACAGAGGAGGGGCGGCCGGCAAAGGGGGCATCGTCCCTATCATCGTGGGTGCGTGGGTGCAACCCTAGGCGCCCTCTTGGGCCAGTCCTAGGCGCCCACGCACAAGGCCTCCTGTTGGGCCAACCTTCAGTCTTTTGGGCCTTTATTCTTCAGCATCATGACGAAGTTGAACTCTCTTTCACGGGCCTGAGTAATTGGCCCAGAAGGTGGTGCCGAAGATGGTGCTGCCGGTGCTGGAGTAGGAGAAGGTGCTGCTGGTGTAGATGTACTCGTGGTGTCCTCATCAACAGGGAACCACACACTTGCCTTTAACCAAAGTGGTGTTGTTGCTCAGAGTTCTTCAACCTCTTGCTCTTCAAATCTCTCGAACCACGTTCACTCTATGAGCATCAATCATCGGGCACGGACATACGAAGCAAAGACATAAGGAAACTAAGAACAATACACCAATCAAAAGAAAAGCTTTTAAAAGATCGCACTAAAGGAAGGACCTGATTCTAAGGATCACCTAAAGCACACAAATCGTGCTTAGAAGGGAAGGGTCTGATTAGCTGGACATGGTTTGAGCTTGAGCTAACACTAGAAAGATTTAGAGATTCAGATAGATTTGATCAAAAGAGACACTGAGGTAAAGAACGTCTAACGATCAATTTCATATAAGAGAGAACAAGACTATGAGGTATGTTTATTTTAATTAGCAAAATATATGCATAGGATATTTCATAAGGAAAATATCCTAAGTTGGAATTAATGTAATATTATATTTTATTTGCAAATACCGAAGTAAGAACCTAGTCAATTTTTTATTTAAAAATGTTTATGTATAAAATATACAAATTAAACATTTAACTTAGAAAAGATAAACTATATGAATAACATAAACATGACTTTATGATTCAAGTAGACCATATTATTATTGAAAACATAATTACATTGGTATTAATCAAATTAACATTTATTTATAAAATCGGAGTAAAAGCCTAATCAACTTTTAATTAGAAAAGATTAATTAACTATTAAACAAATTAATATTTATTTAAGAAAAACCGAGATAATGGTCTAATTAGATTTTATTTACAAAATCATGTAAAAGAAACATTAATCAAATTAATATTGATTATAAAAATGGCGTGTAGCACTATATTGCTTTTATTTATAAAAGGCATGTATAACTAAGCATTAATCAAAATTAATATCAAATTAATTTTCAAAAAACAAACATGATTAAAACTAACTTCTAACATGTACTTTACATTATTATGTACCTAATGCAATTTGAACGAATAAAAACGTAGCTAAGACAAAGATTCTATGAGATAAACAAGGTAGCAGGGACCTAGTTGTGATTAACTATAGGTCTTAGGGGCTAGAGGAAAAGATTAACAAGACACAAACAATAGTGCTCGCAAAAAGACTAATCTGCAGGGTTAGATCTGAAAAGGACTCGGTTGGATTTATGTGGGAAAGGTGGGATCTTTCTAGGGGGTTATCAGCAGATTCGCTAAGACACATGAATTAATCTAAGGTTTACAAGAAAGTCCAGGGGTTTAATCGCAAAACGACCTTACCTTATCTGCATAGACTGAAGACGAAGATGCTTCAGGAACACCATGGCCGGTCGACAGCTCGCTCCTGGCCGACCAGATCAGCGGCGCTCTGAACTACGAGAGACCCGGGTGAAGTGCAGAACAAAGAGAGGAAAACAAGAGAAACTCGATGGGGTGCTCACCACGGGCATATATAGATGGTGGTGGCTGGAGTCGTCGTTGGGGTGGAGGACAACGGCGGACAACAGGTAGCTCTATCTTCTGTGCACATGCGGTGCTCCAACGAAGTAGAGAAGTCGAGGACTGGTGGCGAACCTTCGGCTTGACGTCGTGGAGCTCCAGGCGGCGTCAGAGAGCCCCGACTGTTGACAGACTCAGCGAGACGACCTGTCAACAGCTACAGTTCCTAGTGTCGGCAGTGCCGGCGATGTGGGCAACAAGGGGCACAGGTGAGATGTGGAACAGATGGAGGAGGACGAGACGAACTCGGAGAGATGCTCACCGGCGCTGGGGACGGACTGTGGTGGCTGGAATTCGGCGGCGGACGGAAGGTCACGGCCGCCAGCTCGGCCTCCCATGGACGGCGGCATTCCAGAGGTCCTCCAACGGCGGGCGACGGCTCCTTAGATGCGGCTCGTCATGGAGAAGCTCTCGGCGACGACGGCCTGCTCCGGCTGTGGCCCTAGGCGGCAATCGTGCGAGCGTTCGGCTGCGGCGCTCGACCTCGACGGTCCGATTGGCGGCAGCACAAAGCAAGGTAGGGGCGAAAGGAGGCGGTGGCGGCTAGGGCGCGTGGAAGCTCGACCTTGCCTTAAATAGGCACGGGGCATGAGGATGGCCGTGCCGCGCACGCCAAGGAGAGGGTCGGAGGCGGCGCTTCCTGCCGTGCCTGGCCGTGCAGGCCAAGGCCCGTGGCCAGATGGGCTCGTGGCTGGGCCGATGTGGACTGGGTCGAGCCTTCGGGCTCGGCCCAAGTAGAATAGGATAGGTTTTATTTTTTTCCAAAATTATTTTCTAGTGCAAAACAAATTTAGGAAAACCCAAAAAATGTTTAAAGGCACGAAAATACCCTGAAAATTCCAAAAATTCCAGGAAAATACCTAGAGATAGATTGGAAATGAACAATCCAAATAAAATATCTGGAGCTCCTGAAAAAGATTTTAGAGCCTTCCAATAAATAGAAACAGCTCGGCAAAAGTGAGAACAAATTCCAAAAAAGTCCGGAAAAATCTTGGAAGGATTTGGACAGCACCTAAATGCATTTTAAAAACCTTTAGCACTCAAGAGGCACCAAGATGCATCAACATAAATGCAACACTCACAACTTTTTGTTTGATTCAGAAAATCAAACAAGGATTTTTCCTGTACTATATTTCCTGTAAAGAAAAATAAATGTTGTAAAAGTTTTAAAATTATGAGTACATTGTTGTTTTATTATTCTCTCTATTCACATCTTGAAATTATAAATTTCAGGGTGTGACAGTCTGTGACTCTTGGGCGTGTTTTCTCTTAAGTCTTTGGGTTACAATCTTCTCTCGGTTGCCCAGCTTCCTAATGAGGGTTTTGAAGTCCGTTTCAAAATGGGTCGTTCTCGTGTTTTGGACTCTCGAGGTGATCTTGTGTGCACGTCCCCGAGGGTCAGATTTTCAGAGCCAATTTTTCTCAGTATGTTGGCTCTTCTTGTTGCTTGGTTGCTGGTGTTTCGACGGAGCTTTGTAAATGGCATAGGAGACTAGGTCAGTTGAGGTTTGACTTGTTGTCACGCTTAAGTGGGCTAGGCTTGGTCCGAGGATTGCCAAAGTTGAAATACCAAAAGGATTTGGTATGTGCTCCATGTAGGCATGGCAAGATGGTCGCCACCTCTCACCCGCCTCTGACATCCGTTATGACAGAGAGGCTATGCGAGCTATTCCATATGGACTTGGTTGGTCCAGCTCATGTGTGCTCGGCGGGTGGGAAATGGTATGTCCTTGTGACTGTGGATGACTATTCTCACCATGCTTGGGTCTTCTTTTTAGCTGACAAGGGGGAGAAGTTTGTTTTTGTCTGGGATCTAATCTTGAGGTTGAAGAACGAGAGGAATGGAGATGTTGTTCGAGCTATTTGTAGCGACAATGGCAGTGAATTTAAAAACTCTTCTATTGAAACCTTTTGTCGTGATTTGGGTCTCGAACATTAGTTCTCTTCTCCCTATGTGGCTTGTCAGAATGGTGTAGTTGAGAGGAAAAATCGTTCCCTTTGTGAGATGGCTCGGACGATGCTCGACGAGCATTGGACTCCAAGAAGATATTGGGCGGATGGCAGTGAATACTGCTTGCCATGTTGGGAACCAGATTTTTCTCAGGGCCTTCTTGAACAAGACGTGTTATGAGCTCATGAACGGGCGAGCACCTAGAGTGAGCCATTTCAGGGCCTTTGGTTGTCGGTGCTTTATTCTCAAGAAGGGTAGGCTTGATAAGTTTGAATCGAGGTCCTCTGATGGGATTTTCTTAGGTTATGCTAGTCATTCTCGAGCACTTCGTGTGCTCAACCTTGATACTAACCTAGTCATGGAGAATTGCGAGGTTACCTTCGACGAGACCCAGCCATGCAATTCGTCTATCTTTAAGTGTGCAGGTGACGACGAAGTTGGCAAGAATATCTTTGAGGACGAGGAGGATGATGCTGGAGAGGATGATGGTGATGATGGTGAAGCTCCAACTACGCATGTACCCTCCACTTCCACTACGATGACTACGGTGCAGGATGGTCCATCCCCTACACTGCCTACAATCCAGCAAGATCAGGTGGAAGCAGCTGCTAAGGGGGAGGTTGTCTCCAGGCGAGAGGCACCGAGGAGCGTTCAAGTTGATCATTCGCCCTTAAGAATCATCGGCGGCATCAATGAGCGTACGATACAGTCGAGGTCCAGAAATGGTTCTCACTTTGCTCATTCAGCTTTTGTTGCTACTTTTGAGCCAAATGACATTGGACACGCGCTATCTGATCCTAATTGGGTGAATGCCATGCATGAGGAGTTAGAGAATTTTGAGAGAAACCAGGTGTGGGAGTTAGTGGAGCCACCACCAAACTGCAAACCTATCGGGACAAAATGGGTGTGGAAAAACAAAGAGGGTCAGAATGGTGAGGTGGTGAGGAACAAGTCGAGGTTGGTTGCTCAGGGTTATAGCCAGAAGGAGGGGATAGACTATGAGGAGACATTTGCTCTTGTAGCCTGTTTGGAGGTTATTAGGATCCTTCTAGCCTTTTCCGTGGCTAAAGGGTTCAAATTGTACCAAATGGATGTAAATAGTGCCTTCTTGAATGGGTTTTTGGAGGAGGAAGTTTATGTGAGGCAACCACCTAGGTTTGAGAGTGTTGAGTTTCCCCACCGACTGCACAAGCTGAGGAAGGCCACGTATGGGCTGAAACAAGCTCCTAGGGCAAGGTATGGCAGGTTGAGGGAGTTCTTGTTCAGCAAGGGGTTTGAGATGGGCAAGGTCGATTAGACTCTTTTTCACCTCAGGTAGGGTGATGATATCATAAATATTCAGGTGTACGTGGATGATATTGTCTTTGGTGCTCATCTCAATCTTTGGTTACGAGGTTTGCAGAGGATATGAGCAAAGAATTTGAAATGTCCATGATGGGAGAGTTGCAGTTCTTTCTCGGGCTTTAGATCAAGTAGGCGAAAAAGGGAACTTTTGTGCATCAAGCCAAGTACACGAAGGATATCCTCAAGAAGTTCTAGATGGACGACTCAAAGCTCCTGTCGACACCGATAAGTATGACTATAGTGCTCAACGAGGACGAGGACGGAGTGCTCGTGGACCAGAAGGAGTACCGGAGCATGATCGGGCCCCTCTTGTACTTGACGGCGACAAGGCCGGACATCCAGTTTTCTGTGTGTCTGTGCACTCGTTTTCAGGCGTCGCCGAGGTCTTCACATCGGCAGGCTGTCAAGCGGATCTTTATGTATCTTCGATACACTCCTGAGCTTGGTCTTTGGTACTCGGCGTCCTCTTCCCTTTCGCTTCTTGGTTTTTCAGATGCCGACTTTGCGGAGTGTCGAGTCGATCGGAAATCAACTTCAGGTACTTGTCAGTTTCTAGGCTCTTCACTTGTTTCTTGGTCTTCTCGAAACAATCTAGTGTAGCCCTGTCTACCACAGAAGCTGAGTATATTGTTGCCGCTAGTTGTTGCTCACAGCTGCTTTGGATAACATACACACTGAGTGACTTTGGTGAGGAATGTTCCCATGTACCTCTCATGTGTGATAGCACGAGTGCTATTAGTGTTGCCAAAAACCCCATGCTTCACTCCAGATTCAAACATATAGAGGTGAGGTACCACTTACTGAGAGACAATGTTGAGAAGGGAAACATAGACCTCATCCATGTGCCAACCGAAAAGCAGCTTGCCGATATCCTAACCAAGCCCTTGGACTAAGCTACATTTGCGCGTTTGCAGGGAGAGCTTTGAGTCATTTTTCCCTTTTGTGCTTTGTTTGGGAGGGATGATGTACATAGACATGTTCATTTTCATTTATGCATCATATCATGTTTGCATGTTTGCATCTTTGTATCATAGACTGCATTTGTATCATATGCCATAGAGATGTGCTTCTCTCATATGCTTTGATCATCATGATATGCTAGATATGAGGTTATGACTTTGGTTGTGATGCTCATGAGATGTATAGATATGCTCTTGGTAGCTTTGGGATGTATATGCTTGTGGATGGCTGTCTTTTGTAAAAATGCTATATGATCCTCTGTTGTGAGTAGAATGCCTCTCATGTTCAAATTGGGTGCTTATGGCTATATCTTGCTTAAATTGTGCTTGGAACCATGTTCTTTTCGTGTGGGGTCAAAGATCCATTTATCATCATGAATGTTTAGCTTACATGCTACCTTGTGGAAAAGCCTATGCTTCTTTTTGCCGCAAAGGCACTTCATGTACCATGCTTAATTTGTAAATCATGAATCTAGTATGTGAGATTCCTATGCTTGAAAATTTTTCTTCCATGTCATAAATGCTTTAAATTTTTTATCTTGGGTGCTAAACCGTTGCATGATGTTCACCAATGAGAATTCTCATATCTAGAAGTGGACACATGGCTCGGTGGCTTTGACATGACATGAGATAGCTTGTAGGTGTTTGTGATGATCTTGTGATGAGAAAGTGTGACCTTGCATGAAGTTTGTGGGCTATATGTTGTTTGTGCTCATTTTGACCATGTGTAAGTCCTATGCTCATGAGAGGGAAATTTTGTGAAAAATGCTTCATTTTGATCCTTGCTATCTCACTTGCTTATATGATTCCTATCTGTCTTGTTGGCGATGCTAGTGCTCAAATTGTGGCTATCTTGCTTGTCTATGTCTCAATTTTAGCATGTTGTAGTGCTCTTTGTATATTTGAGAAGCACATACTTTCATTTGTAGACCTGATTCATGCATTACCAACAAGGGGGAGGAAAGTACCCAATTCATGTTTCCAGGGGGAGTTTTGCATCAAGGGAAGAAAAATTGGGAGAAATGTGTTTGTTCAGGGGGAGCTTGCATTCATGCATTTGGGAGCTTCTTTTCACTTGAATTTTAGTTGTGCTCTTTTGCCGATGGTGTCGAGCCCCTTTGCCTCACCTTGAGGAGTTGGCTATTTTGGACCATTTTATCTTGGTGTGTCAAGCTGTTGCCCTAGCCTTAGGAGACTGAGATGTTTTCTCACTCAAGTGATCTTGTCTTGGCTTTTATTTGGCTTTGATCACTTGTTTGAGTTCTTCAGTCGTTTCTTTTCTTTTTCTCTTTTCTTTGAATTGGTTACTTGTGTGTGTTGTCAATGCACTCATCAAGGGGGAGATTCAGGACTGGAGTGTCCGAGGACAGGTGGATGGTCGCTCCTGGCTGTGATGAGTGATTGACAACGTGGTGTGGACTGACTCTTGGCCAAGTATTGCAGGTGCAGATGGCGGCTTGATTTGCATTGGTTCAGGTGAAGAGCGGATCCGAAAGGTCTATGCCTTGAGGGGCCTCCGAGGAGTGGAGAGACAAGTAGGCTCAACTCGAGGGACCTGGTGGCCAGCGGGGTCAAGTGCGGACCGCATGGTGGCAAGAAAAGCAAGAAGAAGTCGTCGATCGGAGCCGGTGCAGGGTAGCAGCTCACAACTGAAATATGCACGTGGGGTTTGCGGCGGTTCACCAGAAAACCGTCGGGTTACTTGGTTGAGCCACAAAACCAAGACTGGAGGCTCGACGGGCAGAGACGGGATCCAGGCACGCCGAGAAGCTTCGATGCCGGCGGACACATGGCGAGATCATAGGGCTTGCGTTGGGAGGACGTGAAGTGTGGCGAAGGCGTGGCTGTGCGATGAAGAGGAGTGCTACATGACTGATTTGCCCCTGAGGGGTTTGTATCACAACTTAAGTGCTAGGGGTAGCTTGGTCATTTGCCCAGCCTAGAGGTACTCATATATATTAACTCTAGGGTTTCTGGGCAAACCATCCTTCCGGACTGCTTTTCATTTCCTTGCTCCATAGGCGTAGATTTTCTTCAAAGGATTGTAGAGAATCTGACCTCCGAGTGTATGGAAGCTTTCATGATTGCATTGATTTCCTTCTTGTAGCTCGTGTCATTTTCGTTTCTTTTTCAAGCTATTTTTGTTGGAATTTCGTGCGCGCCATGTTCCTTTGTTTCTAAGGAGTTTGGGTTCGGATTTGTTGGTGGGGATCATGGATAGATGTCTTCTGCATCTTTGCGCTTGATCATGACCCCTCGATCTCCGGATTCGGCCTCCGATTGAAGGATTTCGGTTGGAACCCTAGCTTTTTGGTAGAGCTCGGTTGTGATTCGATTCCCGGCGATTTAGTTCACATGAGACCTCAAGATTTGGGATATAGCATCCCCTAGGGATGCTTCACATCTCCCCCAAACCTTGTCTCAAAAGCTTAAGCCATTTGGGAGATCCATGGACGAATAGGTGGTAGTGTGCTTAAAAGTGCATCTAGGCCCCTAAGTGGATTTTGATGAATTGAATAACAAGGCGATTAAAGGACTAATGAATTTGTCTAATATTGTGCGCAGGTTTCACTTATTAATGAGCATTTATTGAAGTATTTATTTGATGATGAATATTATATGGCTCACATTGACAAAGACAAATATATGGTGCAAGACATCATGTGTTTATTGAAGGAGAACATAATAATAAGTGTACCCACTATGGTTCTAAATTGGAAGCTTACACATTCGTTGTCAATTAAGATCAAGCATTTGAAGAGGGATTTTCAAATGAAGGATAATTGTGTATGAAGCAAAGTGGAACTCATAGTGGATTGGATAAGTGATGAAGAGATCAACTGAGATGTCTAGGATGAGGGACTAAGCAATCTTTGGGGTCGTAGCTAAGCCGCCATTAGTGTTTTGCTAAGGTGAAGTTCTAGCATTCGTGGGGTCTTCAAGTATCATATTCAAACCTTACCCGAGGGAAGCAATGCAAGTCATCAACTTGTTAAGGATTGGCAACATGGAGTGACCATGGATCCAAGTGTGCATTCCTATGCTATATGGAAAGATCCTAAGTCACTAGCTCAAGGATGGACGTGCTCAAGTCAAAGGCTATGTTGAAAGCCCTCAAGTGGATATTGATCAAGTTGGCAAGATTGAAAGTTGTTCAAACTTAAGAGATCAACGAAGTACTTTTATTCTTTCTTGAGTATAGGTATGCCGTACTATCAAGAGGGATGCAACTTAGCGAGTTGACCAAGTCAAAGTGCTCATTAGGTGACCTAAGTGAGATCTAGCCTTAGAGTGTGCTAACAAACCCTCCTAAACTAACTTGAGTCATTTTATCTTGGTGTTGAAGTGCTAATCTCTTAGAAAAGATTTTTGGGGGTGTTTCGGTCCTGACCGGTCTGGGGCACCGGTCTGACCAGTGCCGCTAGCCCTAACGGCTTGTTTTTCAAACACTGGTCTGACCGGTGTCGGGCACTGGTCTGACCGGTGCCGCCCGAGGACCAACGGCTAGTTTTCTCCTTTGAGGGGTATAAATACCCCAAGCTTTCTTCAAGTGAGGGTTGCTGTTTCTAGTGAGTTTGCTGAGGTGCCAAGCCATTTCGAACTAGCTCCAAGCCTTAGTGGCTCTCCCCAACCCTCTCTTTGTGAGATTTGTGGATTCAAGCCATAATCTTTGTGTTGGGTTGAGAGAGTGAGCACAAGAGCGACCTAGTGAGCTAACAAGAGCATTTTCATAGCTTGAGCACTTTGGTTTCACGTCTACAAGCTTTGAAGCGTTTGTTACTCTTGGAGGTTTGCCTCCTAGATGGCTAGGCGTTGCCAGCTAGCTCTCGAGGTTGTAGTGAGCAGCGGGAAGTTTGTAAGGGCTGCGATCTTGCCTCTTCGTGGAAAAGATCCCGCTTAGTGGAAAGGAGGAAAGTGGTTGAAAGTGACTCGGTTTGTTGTGGGAATCATCCCTTAGAAGCTCCTCAACGGAGATGTAGCCATT
This sequence comes from Cenchrus americanus, assembly GCA_947561735.1. Lineage (NCBI taxonomy): Eukaryota > Viridiplantae > Streptophyta > Magnoliopsida > Poales > Poaceae > Cenchrus > Cenchrus americanus. Next base: position 140,015,052 of record OX387239.1, on the reverse strand, counting down.
CCTTAGTGGGTGGTGAACTTCAAGAAACAAATCCTTGCTTCTTCGTGTGGTTTGACTCTCTAAGTTGTTTTTCTAGCATATTACATTTGCTTCCGCTTCGATCTACTTGGGTGTGCTACTTGTGTGTGCAGGGCTCATTACCTTGCTTGTGATCATCTACAAAGGCCACTCACCAAGTTTGGTTCGTGCTAGAAGTCAAGAGGTGCTTGTAGTTGTTTTTGCAGGTGTTCTGTGCTACACCGGTCTGACTGGTGAGGCGCACCGGTCTGATCGGTGTCACCTGTGAAGTCTAGTGCTTGACCGGTATGACCGGTCTTTGCCACCAGTCTGACCGGTGGAGCACTGTCAGCTCAACTGTTTGGGGAGAAAAAGTTTAATTTGGTCGTCACGCCTATTCACCCCCTCTAGGCGACATCAAGGTCCTTTCAATTGGTATCAGAGCTTGGTGCTCCAATTCGAGCTTAACCGCTTGGAGTTCTTCGATGTCGACAACTTGTGAGGTACCGTTTGAGCCTCTAGCTCTAGATGGTTCAAACTACACTTCTTGGCGCTCCAATGTTCTCATTGCACTTAAGATTTTGGATCCTACTGCTGAGCGCATTATGGTTGCGAGTATCCTTCCAAAGGATGAGACATGTATTTTGGCAATGGACTTGGAGAAGAAGCAATTCAATGCCGTTATTACTAATCTTTTGTATAGCTGTGTATGTAGAGAACTAAAGTATCTTATCCTAAAAGCAAAACGTTTGGTGAAGATGCTCATCTCATTTGGAAATTACTATTTGAATTGGTAAACACCAAGTGGGATTAAATTGAGAGCGATGATGAAGATGAACCAGTGGAGATGTGCCCTACAACCTCTACAACATCCACTGATCATTAAGCATCAACCCTTGAGCAAGAAGAAGATCAAATAAGCGAAGGAGTCGTCCCTCTGTAGGGACCGGTCAGACCGGTGACACCCACCGGTCAGACCGGTGCCAACAGGGGCACCCCAACTTGCTTGATGGCCAAGAAGGAAAAGAAGAGCAAGAAGAAGAGACAAGCCAAGAGAGCTAGTGGCCAGAAGAGTGAAGCATCAAGCTCTCCAACAAGAGAACTTGAACTTCTCAAATCCGAGCTCACATCCTTGGTTTGTAAGTATGAACATTGGCTAATAAATATGATCATCATATCGAATCCTTTGCATGTAGAGCTAAAATAAAAGAAGAAGCCAATGATGATCTAGAAGCCAAACTAGCGAAACTCACTAGTGAGCATATGGCTCTACAAGCTAATCACAACGAACTTGGATATTCTTATGAGAAGCTTGTCGATTCTTATGCAACACTAGAGATAGCTCATGAGGTTGTGCTTTCATCGTTAAAATCTATACAACCTCTATCTCACACATGCACATGCTCACAAGTTCGAGTTAATTTATCTTGCGCTAATGATTGTTTATCTTAAGCAAGCCAATCTAGCATTGAGCATGTACTTGTAGAATATTGTGATGACCTCATTGCTAAAGAAAATGATGAACTCAATCAAGAGGTTGAAAAGTTTCAAAATGACTTGTGTGTGTTGAAGGAGAAGAGAAAAGTGCAACCTTCTCAAGATAACCGTGAAGACATGGTGAAGAAGCTTGAGAAGGGATCAACTACCACTAGATCAACCCCTCAAAAACATACAATGACCCACAAGAACAAGACTCAAGAAAAGAGCAAAGTTGGGCAAATCAAATCCCAATATCGCTCAATCAAGAACAAGGCACAAGAGTCACTCTCCAAGAAGCCTAGAAGCTCCAACAAGTGGAGGGTGTGCTACAAGTGCAGAGAGAAGGGACATTTTGCCGACACGTGCCCAAATGCAACAATGGGCAGTGGCACTGACCGTGACTGGTCAGACCGGTGGCGGCCCCACTTCAAGCAAACAAGGCAAGGAAGCCCCTTCTCCAAGAACAAGGCTCAAAAGCAAGCATGGAAAAGAAATTGTAAGGAATGGCGTGACCAACAAGAACAAAAGCCGCATTTGCTATGAATGTCGTCAAAAGGGTCACGTGGGCAAAGATTGTCCAAATGGTAACATTCCTAAATCAAATCTTGTCCATTATGATTTCCATAAGCTTAGGAACGATAAGAATGAAACTTGTGCTTTGAGGGAGATTAGTTCACCTCATTGTAGCATGAGAGCTATTTGGGTTCCTAAGCACCTTATGACTAACCCAATAGGAGCCAACAAGTGTTGGGTACCAAGAAATGCTTGCTGATCTTGCAGGTTGAAAGAGATGCATTGAGCACTTGGAAAATTTGGAAATCATGATGAATTCAATTGACCACGTGAAGGGCAAATTCATATAAATATTGAAATCAATGACATTTCGGTAACTAGTACTTCTTGATTGAGTCTAAGTCGCTCTTGGTCCTCTGTGAACACTCATGTGACGCTTTTTTTGTATGAGCGAAACATGAGGCAGTGACTTTGACTATTTTTATGAAAAATTACTCTCTCATGCCATTCGATGCTTTTAATGGCTCTCTAGTAGAGCATTTGCCCTATACATGTTGCGGGATTTAAATTAGTGACATATTCACGCATTCAAGGAACAAGGAGGGCAAAATCACCAAAAATTGTTAACTGGTGGTCACCGGTCTGACCGGTGACAGGCACCAGTCTGACCGGTGCCGGCCCAGTGAAGCTGCTGGCGGGTGACCCGACACCTGTGCCCGGGTGACCCGGTATGCTTCTGTATGCTGCAGGGTGACCCGACCCCAATGGTCGGGTGACCCAGGGTTGACCCAACTTTCGAGAAAAATGGTGATTTGAAGTCAAAGGTTATGAGAGACTCAATACACTTCAAATAATACATCTTTTATGTGTTGTGACCAAGTTTGAAATGAGTCTCACCAAGTTCTTAATTACATAAAGTGCCTTGTTTGAGAAATTCAAAATATCTCTAGCACTATTTAAGGGGGAGCTCATTGCAACACTTGAGTCACTTGTGGGACTAACAATTTCTTCTAGTGATCTTGTAGCCTCACTCTTTTGTGCATTCCAAAGCAAGCTCTTGATAAGCATATCTTTCAAAAAGAACAAGTAAGCACTAGTACCACTCGAAATTTAAATACATGAACAAATGAAATGGTCTTAAGGCAAAGGTATGTTTTCACGAATCTCGTTAAATACCGTAATGCATCTAGGCCATAATACCATGCTTGTGTGCCATCCTTAGCATGAAATTGCTTCAAGTGAATTTCTTGTGTGCCTCTCTAGATATTTGGTTGATACCTATATTTCCACTCATCTTTGTGTCTCGAGGATGAAGGTATGAGCCAAATATGCTTGATAAGCCATTCATTTGAAGTGGATGCATGTATTGTGTGACATAGGATAGACTTTTCGAAAAATCAACTAGCATGTGTAGGAAGTGTGCTCATTTTGAAAAATATTTGATTCTTGGTCTTCATGACCCAATCAACTTGATTGTGACTATAGTTCCCTTTGTTTGATTGATGGCTAGTCACAATTAAGAAGATTGTCTCAAGTCCCTAAAATCCATCTTTTACTTCTCTCTCTCTTGGAAGTATCAAGAAATATCAATAAAATTGGATCATCCTTTATTGTTACAAGACTTTGGCAATATTGGGATCAATAACATCTCTATATCCCTTATCCAATCTTTGAGAAAAAGGAAGGAACCAAAATGTTTTTGAAGTTGTGCCTCAAGAGGGCACCGGTCTGACCGGTGCTGTCCACGGTCTGACTGGTGGTGACCCTAAGTCACAAATTTCTTTTTCTGAGGCTTAATTGGAAGAAAGTGTTTCATAAAATATTTGGAGAAGATTTAAGAAGCAAAATCTCAAAATGGAAGAGAAGGATCGAAACTTCCGAGGCTAGGTCGGTTCTACCGATATGGTTTCTTTGTTAGATTTATCCAAATCCTTGGTTTTACCGATCCCAAGTCGGTACTTCCGATAAGGCTTCACTAGCTGGACCTTGGGGGTCACTGGTCTGACTGGTGCCTCCCACGGTTTGACCGATGTTGCCCGGGAGCAACCTGTGGGGCCACAGTGAATGGAATCTACCTTTTACCCCTTCCTTCTCTCTCCTCTATCATTTCACCAGGCCACCTTCCTTCTCTAAACCGTGAAGCCCCTCTTCTCCTCTCTTCTTCCACCTCTCACTCCCCCTTGGATTCCCATTGATTCAACCATGAAGAAGGTGCAAGATTGTATGGAAATCACTCTTCTAAGGACCCTCCATTGATTCCCCATCAAGTTCTTCGTTTCCTCTTTGAGTTCATATCTCAAAAGGTATTCAAAACTTTGTTTTGCCCAGTCTCCTTACTTGGTGCAAATATTTGAATTTCCTTTGGTAGAACATCTTCCGACATCACCTAGAAGTCATACCTATAGATCAATAGACTTTTGTTCGATACATTGTGAGAACTCAAGAATTTGGGGGCGGACGGCTTGCACCGGTCTGACTGGTGCTCGCCACCTGTCTGACCAGTGGTGGCTGTCAAACCCTAGGTTCTGTTTTCTTCATGTTTTCGACCCATATTTTGTGTAGAAATGCTTCTAGTTCATCTTTATCAATATCATGGTGTCCCAGCTGCTGAGATTGGCAGTTGAGTCCATTGGCTCGGTTCTGGACAGCACCGGTCTGACCGGTGCCACTCACCGGTCTGACCGGTGAAGAACAGAACCGACCCAATTGTCTCAACTTGTCGATTTCAATTTCAATTTTGTTCAAATCTCTTTCATGAGTCTTATACAATCCTTCTATATCCTTTGTAACTCAGGAGTGTCACTATGCCAAAGTTGAAGCAATCCGGGAGCAAGAAATCAAAGTTGACACCTAGACAGTTCCCGCATGATCGAGAGGCAGGCGACAGTGGCAGTGCATGTGCTATGAACCTGTGAGAGCATGCACCAAAGAGAAGAAATGAGGAACCAAAGATTGATTTGGGTCGTGACACGAGGACCAGTAGTGATGAGAATATGGAGGATGAGACCTATGTTGACCCTAATGTTTATCGTGTGAAGCATCATGGCAAAGGACCAGCTGTGGTGATGATGATGAGGATGATGAGGATGAGGATGAGGGGGAGGACCTAGGTGGTCAGGAGAGGGATGAGGATGATGATCCCATGGATGATGATGATGATGATGGTTCTTGCAGGTTAAAGGTTGTAAAGCCTATCTATATGTTTCCTAACAAGCTAGTCAAGTACCATGGGACAGGAATGACGAAGAAGCTTCAGAAGTTAAGGGATAAAGATCCCTATGTCAGTGAGAGGACAGCCTCGGATAGGAGGTTTTGGGCTAATTTTCAGCAGGATTACTATGCCACTGTTATCATAAAGAAGCCCAACATCACCCATATGGCTCAGTATGTGGATTGGACCTATATGGAGAGTAAGGGTGACCCTATTTTTACAGAGCTCAGCACTGTGTGTGGACGACAGAGGGTGAAAGGGCTCATGGGTTTCATGCATGATTGGAACAAGGAAATCATTGCTCAGTTCTATGCCACGGTTCACTTTGGATATATTGTGTCAGAGAGGTCTATGACTTGGATGACTAATGGGAACAAGCATTCCATTCGCTTTTCCCAGTTCTTGACTCTCTTTGCTTTGGGGGATGAGGATAGGGACTATCCCAAGCTGCATAATGGTGGTTTACTTGAGCCTGAATCTTTGTATTTCATGTACCCTAGGGAACAAAGGGCGAATGTTGGTCATGTGAGGGGGCTTTATACCTACTACTCAGTTCTTAACAGGCTTCTTTGAGCGACCATTGCTCCTAGGGATGGAAATCGCTCTAATATTTCTAGGTTCGTGAAGAACCTAATGATTGCGTTGTGTCCAGGGGCTGACCCATTCAGTGTAGGGATTATATTTTGCAGGAAATCAAGTATTTATCAGATGATCCAAAGAAGATCTGTAGCTACAACCCATATATCATGTTTTTGATCGAGAAGGTGACGAGGGTTGAGTTTCCTAAGGATGTCATTCATAAGCCACTGAGACCCAACCACATGAAGAATCCCATTGTTCCTTCCCCTGAGCGAGAGCCTGAGATCACAGCTGATGAAGGAGCAGAGGCGGGAGTCAATTGGCTGCAGTACCAGCGGCGACCCACTGCTGTAGCGAACATGGCCCCATTTGCCATTTGTTCAAGTTGATTTTGGTGATTCATGCTAACACAAGTAATGGGACTAACCACATTATCTAGCATGTCTTTGTAGGCATTCATAGGTCTCATGGATGTTACCACATGTTAACATACCATGCACAAGTTAACATACCATGCCCAAGCTAACATGTCATGCCACAAGTTAACATACCATGGACATGTTAGGTTAGTTACAGCAAATTTGAGGACTTAGTATATATTTGAAAGCTATAAGTAATGGCATGTTAAGTATGTTAAGTTGAAGCAAAGATCCAAGTTGAAGACGCGAAGAAAAAGAAGGGAAAGACACCGTCGGATGAACCGACGGTACCCAAATAGCAAGTGTCGATGCAATCGTCGGACGAGTTGGTACATTGGTTGAAACCCTAGGCACCGTCGGATGAACCGACGGTCCAATTTCTAGATGCGTCGGACGAGTTGCAGAGGAAGAGCAGCGCAGACAGTAGCACCGGATGATCCGATGGTCTAAGTGGAGACACCGTCGGTCTGTCCGACGCGTAGTTTCAATCAAGACAGAGATGCGCCAAGACGAAGCCTTCAGCACCGGATGATCCGACGCCTTGGTCAAGGGGAAGCGTCGGTCTATCCGACGGTCGCGTGGAAGCTACCAGAGACGTTTTTGCCGCGGGGTCTTCAGCACCGGATGATCCGACGCACCGTCGGTGTATAGCGTCAAAGCAATTGTGTCAGAGAACTTCAACGGTCATGTGCGGTGGAGGCAACGGCTAGTAGCACCGGATGAACTGACGCCCGGAAAAAGATAGCGTCGGATCATCCGACGGTACTACTTTCAGCAGCTTTTAGCCAACGACTAGTTTGATGCCTTGGGCTATTTATACCTCCTCCACCCACCTATTTGAGGTTGCTGGATTGTGTGGAAGTGCAGAGGAGTTCAAGACACATTGAAGATCATATCCAATCCATCCAAGTGCTTAATTGCTTATCCTTAGACTTTCATATGCTTTGTGTATGTGCTTAGTGCTAGGCTTAGCTTAGAGCTGAGTGAGTGCAAGGTTGTGCCAACCTTGTGAGGTGATTCTTGAGTGAATCATGTTGTACAAGGTTTGCCGGATGCCTTGGGGCCTAAGTGGCTCACCGGCAATCGTCATCGACCCTCCGGCTTGGTGTGGAGTGGCGAGGACACTTTGTGCGGGGGACATGGAGACCCCCTTCTTTGGTGGAGAAGCTCATTAGTGGAGGCGGCATCAAGGTGACCAAGGGAGCTTGGCAAGTGCCTAAGTGGCTAGCCTTTGTGGCGAGTCAAGTGGTGCTCTTGGGAGAGACTTGGTGACCGGGAAGTAATACTCTTGTGTGAGTGCTTTAACAACGTGGACTAGGGGAGGCTTAGTGCCTACTGATACCACGGGATAAATTGTGTGTCAAGAGTTTGCTTCCTCTCATCCCCTTTATGTTTCCTCATTTACTCTATTGCAATCTTTGCTTGCCTTTACTTTCCTACAGTAGTATCATGCTAGGAATGGCTATAGGTGTTGACGCAAAATCTGCACCTCGCGCCAAGCACACAGCAAGCCGAACAAGCTAGCTTCACACGCGAAGAGATCACGAGACGTGCCAGTCAATTTTCCCTGAAAATTAACAAAAAGACAAAGTAGTTAAATTCCAAAGCTTGGAACTTGCAGGGTGGTACCAGACAGTTCCATATTTACGGCTAGAGAGCCAAATGAGATGACATATAGCTATGAAGAGCTATCTGCCAATGAACTGAAACCATTCGGGAGCTTTAAAGGGTAAAAAGTAACACAATCGAATAGATGACGAAAGCATGACGATAGATCGGTCTTTATTTGGATAAAGATGCACGTACGCAAGGCTATGACCGATCCCCGTGGTAAACAAGATTAAATAATAAATGAAGTAAAAGCACGAACATAAACATGTAATAAACAAGCATGCATAGATCCAAAGCACTAGTCTACCACATGTCTAGGTACTTTAAAACCCGTCGGGTACGATACCAAGCGAATCTATCCACCGCATGATACAACTTGCTTGAGATCGCGCCACCTTCCACAAACAGATCTATCCACCGCATGATACGATCTAAATATAGAAAGCTAAAAGCATACAATTTTTAAAGCATGAATTATGAACGTGTTTTACTCATGAAAGCATAACCGAACACGGCTGAGCAGCCGATTCGGGGTCCATGAAGAAGGAACGAACATTACCAAACAAGATAAATCTATCAGATTGGATTGAAATCTAATCCACCGGATGATTAGCTCCAAAAAATCCCAAAAACCTGCATCTACCGCATGATACCCAGCTCTTTCAAGATTTGTACAAGATTTGGCAAGCTTGAACCCGCAACACGTAACAACCTAGATCGACTCGGTTTCGGCTATCAAGGAGCATGTGATCCACGTGTTATTTTAGCCAAGGGTACGAACTTGATTCGCATAAGGATCATCAAAAAGATAAAGCCGATCCAAACCCATCTAGATTGGGCAAAGAAGTGTTACATGAGTTTAAAAATAACGCAAAAAACTCAAATCAACACGGGGTAACTTAATGAATCTATTGAATCTTGCCAAAATTCACTAGAGCCGATAACTAGCTTCAAGCTAGATCTTAGCCTACCGCATGGCTCATGACCTAACAAGAAACCCTCTTGAACCAATCTTAAATCTACCGCATGACACTAAGCATGGTAACAAGACTACTTGCATCATATCTAAATCCACCGCATGATACTAGACATGATACAAGGTTGCCGGTACTCACGGAGGTCGACGGATCGATGAACCCTCTCGAAGAACTCGACGACACGACAAATGGACTCTAGGGTTTGGTGTAAAGCCGGTTTGTATTGAGAATGATTTCGGATCTCCGTTACATACATTCAGGGTTCATATTTATACCCTGCTAAGCACGACCTCGAATGGATTTGATACCTAATTTATCTCTAAGCGCGATCGCTTATCAACCCATACGTCCTTTCCGCTCGGGCCACGTCACCACATAATCCCGCAAAATCAGCTCAACAGTTTCCTTGCCGATCGGAAGCAAATAGCCGACCGCGGATTCTTCTGCCGAATGCTCTGAAGAAACCTTCCTTCCGCCGGACGGATTTCTCACCGAGTTGGACCCACACGTCAGACTCCTTACCAAATTTTGGTGTTAACATATGCCCCTTCAATTACGGGATAAAAGTGATTTTATTCTGGAATTGACTCCGGCCACCAACGTCTTCAAATTGAATCTGTTCAACACCCGTTCTCTCTCTTCGCAATCCGCCGGAGTCTTCGTCTAGATCCAAACCCTAGATCACCTTTTCTGAGCTCAAATCCCCTATGGCGGCTCAAAATCAAGTTGCTCAGGTAAATTCCTCCACCATAAGCTTCATTCGGCATTCAGATTTTCAATTTTTACCTGAGATTTCTTCTCCGCTTTCCCTCAGGAGCTTTCCACCGAGCTTTTGATCCACACTGAGGCCAATTCAAGATCCTACTTCCTTGGTCCTGTGGGAATTTCTGATTCTCGCAAATTCATCGCAGCCGAATCCCAAAGGATCCCCTTCAAAGCGGCTTTAACTAAGCCTCCCCTATGGCAGGATGCTTTCAAAAACTGGCCCTTGCCCCCAATTGCAGGCTGGAAGAATTAGTACCAAAGAATTCTTGCGGATAAGAGTGCCAGGACCCAAAACTGGGATACCCTCCGCATTGCTCAATGCTTGGAGCTGTCTTTGGCCGAGACCCCCAAAAACGAAGACCTCTTGATAGCGGCTTGCCACTTCTGGTCAAATGGCGTCAACGCCTTCCTTTTCGGTCACGGCCCAATGTCCCCAACCTTGGCCGATGTATACATGATTACCGGCCTTGACATTTCAGGATCTGTTCGTCCCCTGGGATTTCAAAGGTTCCACAAGACAAACAGGAGTGAAACCAGGGAGCGGATATAAAAATTATATCCAGAATCATATGAAAGATGGCCCCCTTGGCGAAGTTGAATACAGGGCGTTCCTGAACATGTGGCTGTGCAGGTTCATCTTCTATGGTAAAGCCAATGAGCCTACTCTGAATCATATTGTAATGGCTACACACTTAGCCAATGGTAATCGCTTTCCCCTTGGAAAATACCTCCTGGGTAGTGTATAACACATGCTTCATCAAACTGTCACCCAAATGTACACCAGCCAGAGGATAGCATGTGTCAATGGCCCTTGGTGGTTTGTACAAATGTGGCTGCAACTACACATGCACCAGATTGTTGGTGTTGACCTGAACACTCGGCTCTTCCCTTCATCCAACTATCATGAAGGGGAAACCCAAGTCACCAGAGGATGCCACACCTATGGAGAAGCTGCTTCAACCATTCCCATCAAGCAGAATGTCGGCCCGGCTCTTTGAGCTCTTCTTCAAAGGCTTCCCAAACCCTCTCTGGCTTCCTTATTTGGATAATGATAATTTAACTCTCCCTTGTGAGCTCTCCTTTGAAGCTGAACGCCAAGATGGAAGATCTCTGGAAATCCTCAACATCCTTATCCATCCATGCATTCTGCAAGCTGAATTTAGTGGAGGGAGGCTAAACCACAGCACTTATGAATACTACCAGCCCAACATGATGGCTCGACAACTTGGATGTGGCCAGGCCCCGAGACTATTTCTGCATGAATTCCTCAAGCCCATAGAGGAAATCAAAGAACTTACTCAAACCAGCAGGGTTTTTCAGTATGTGTGCAGTCCAACTGTTTACACCTGGCCTTTCACACCTACGACAGTAGCTCACCCCACCTTCAACTCCTGGTGGCAAGAATTCCATGACCATATCTTCAGTGAGCCTATGCATTTATTTTGTATAGAACTGATGCCTGACTTTCAACCAACCTCAGAGGTAACATGATTATCCCTTTCCTCAAATCAGACATTTCTTCCTCTAACCATGATCCTGATTTTATTTCTTTTTACCCACAGAACACAGTGCCTGCCCTCTAGCCAGGGAGATTGCTTACAATGCAGTAGGCCCAATCACAGCATTGGCATTTAGATCACCAACCCCGGCTCAATTGATGGCTAGGTATGCTACAACAGATCCAACTCTGTCCAATATTACTGCTGACAAGAGGCAAGGCCTGTCTCTGATCGCACCTCCAAATGCCAAGAGGAGAAGAACCGTCAAGAAAGTCCTTATCGAGGTAAAATTTCTTCTCTCTTGATCACAAGATTACTCTTTTCTGATAAATCTCGTCTTATGCGATTTCAGACTAGAACTCAGCAATCCTCAGCTTCAGAACCTGCCAATGCTCCATCCACTGGTATGACCTTTATCACTCCTTCCTTTAAAGATCAACACTGGCATTCATCCTTGATCTGGTATTTTCAGAGGAAACAATGGTGGATCAACTTGTGGATGTCCCTGTCTCTCAACATGCAAGTCCACCCAGGGCTGAGCCATCTGTCCAGGTAGAGATCTCATCTTCCTCAGGGACTCAATCACCCCCTGCTTAGATAGAAACACCAACCTCGCCAGAGATGAACTTCCCCATCCAACCAGAGCCTTTAAGTCCTCCAAGGACTCAATCACCCACTGGCCAGGCAGAAACATCAACCTTAGCAGAGGTGAATCCATTTCCTTTCCAGCCAGAAGTTTCAGAGTTGCCAGAGGCTGTATCACCCTCTCACACAGAAGCTTCAGCTTTGCCATGAGCACCCCCTTCACCAGTGGCTCCAGAAATCTCCCCTGAAACTGAACAAAACCCTGTTCCAGTTCAGGAAGTCAGGCATGAGGTAATCATTTGCACTTAATCCTGTTATCTTTTACTTCCCAATACCCTTGACTCGGCAATGTTATTTTTCCAGGATCAGGCTCCGTCATCATCAAACCCACCAATGGGGAACAATCCAATTGCCGAGACGAGGGAAAGGGTGCCTCAAGCCTTGTCAGAGGAAGTGCAAGAAAAGCTCAAAGAAATTTTTGCCTGGCTGCAAAGAGAGGCTCGAGATCAGATCAGAGACCTTGATTATTTCGAGGACATGCTTAGACCCATCAGCCAAGAACATCCTGAGGATGTCAAGGCCTCACTTGAACCCATCTCTGGCCTGGATGTTCATTATGTAGCCATAAGACGAGATCTGAGGAATGTATCTTCCCGTCCGGCTGTTGAACAGAAGAAAGCTAAAGCTGAACAAGCCGTAAAGGGAGCACAATCTCGGACTGAGAGTCACAAAGGGACATTGGCCAATCTGCGAGCTGCTCGTGAGTTGAAAATCGCTAGAAAGGCTGCACTGGAGGCAGAGCTGAAAAGCTTATCAGCAGAAATAGAAGCTGACGACAGGAAGATAGCCGAACTTCCTGGACTGATAGAGAAAATCCAAGAGGAAGCGACATCGGCCATAGCTGAGGTGAACCAATGTGATGCAGAACTCACCATCTTGTCTGACGCCCAGCAAGATTATCAAGAACGGATGGAGAACATCCATCAGACAACATCGAACGCCTCCAATGTAATTGCAAAGTATTTAAACATTTAGATGTATTGATCGATGTGTAACCAAACTGGTCATCCTTGCAACATTTGCTCTTGCAATTTTATTTTCCTTTTCCTCTGCACGTCCTTAATTGCAACGCTGAACGACCCATTCGGTAATCAATAGCCCAAAAGTACCAATACCCGAACGGCACCTTAACTTCCTTTTAGCCGAGCCAGTCAACCGAATATGACTCAGCCTTGAACTCCAAACGACCCGACAGCGGATCGGTCAAGGAAACCTCTCCACCTTCCAAGTTTCTTGGGATATGCGCCACGATCTAGAGCCACGATCTGAGGCCACGATCTATCTCACCAGGCCTATAAATGAAAACCGTAGGTGCACCCAGCTCTTCACCAAGCCTTTAGCTCTCAAATCTTCGCCAATCTCAAGTCTTCTTTTTCCAATCAGCGCAAATCCCAGAAGCATGGCGAGCAGCAACAACCGGCGCCGCGCCGCTGACGAGGCGGAGGGGAGTCGCGCCAGTGCGCGTCGGAGGCAATGATCGTCAACTTTTCTTTTACGATTCATCTTCGATCCCCTTTCATTTTTGACGATCATCTCTGTTTCAGGCTTATTCAATGGAACCCATCTTCTGCGCCGGCCGGTCAGCCCCTGCCGGACGACTCCTCGGAGTCGGACCGCTACTCCCCCGTGCCCTATGGGCAACTTGATGCTCTCCGCTTCAAGGCGGAGCTGGAGGTGGCCCAGCGCGAGTTGGAAGATGTCTACAAAAAGGCTGGCATAGCCGAACTGGAGTGGGAAGACCAGCGTAAGCAGCTGCTGGCGACCATCGACGGTACGGCCCTGAAACCGCTCCTTAATCCAATCCGGCTTTTGATACTGATCACCTTTATCTTGTATTTTGCAGCCCGTGACACCGAGCTCAACCAGCTGAAGATGCTGGTGGAGCAATTGGCCGACAAGGTGAACGCCCGGGGAGACACGCCGGCGGAGCGCCTTGCCGCGGTGGAGCACCGCGTGGACGAAGTGGACACCCATGGCATCCGCTTGGGCACCACTTTGGGCCTGGCCGCCATGGCGACGCACACCGACGTCGACTACTCCACTAGGCCGCGCGGCTTCCGGGGCGGCGCACCAGAAGACATCGAGGAGATCGAGATCATTTTGGAGCGCCTCGACGGCCACGGCGATGCCATTGCCGAACTCACTCATCCCCAGTCTGTGTTAAACAGGCTCTTTGATTAGATTGTATTAGTGATGTTTGATATCGGCAATAAATAAAGAACTTTTAATTTCCATGCTTGCACTGCGATGATTTTTCTGTGTTTGCATCTGTGAATCTTGTTTCTTCTCAAACGTATTCGGGAACTCGCTTGAGCCGAACACGCGAAAACAGATGCCCCTTGGCGCAAAATCCGCAGAAGATCCTTGAATCGGCAATCCGTAAGCACTGTTCAAACAAAAACCCTTCGCATTCGGGCCAGTCATCACTCCCAACGCCGGCCAGTCATCACTCCCAACGCACTCTCTCAGTCAATAAAATAGTCTGCTGAGATGCCCTGCAAATCCACTCGCACACTCATCCATCACTTCTCATCTCCTCCTCTGTCCTCAGAGGAAAAAACCCCAAGGCCATGGACAAAGGCAAGCAGCCCCAGGAGGGCAGCACCCCGAAGAAACGCGCGACTCGAGAGTGAGTTTTCCTTTGATTTGCTCCTTGTTTTCTCATGTAGTCTCGCGTTTTACCTCCTCTCTACCTTTCCTTTTTCAGCCTTGATCTGCTTCCTGAGGAAATCATCGGGACCGAAGACATGCCTAAGTACATCTCCTCTGATTCTTCCCTTGAAGCAGAGGACGCCACGCCCGAGCAGAGAACCAGCCACCAACTGCGCCGCCGCGTTCGACACCTGGAGCATGACCTCAGGGACATCACCGCTCGTTGCCAGGCCGAGCGCGAGCGTCGCATGGCTTTGGAGGCATTAGTGGGAGGTAAATGTCTCTAACTCCTTCTTTACTCCGTGTTCACATCTGGATCTTTGCCCCTAATGACCACTCCACTGTCTCAGATGTCTCTGATAGGTACAATAACCTGAAAGCGGCTTGGGACAGCTTGGTGGAGGCAGCAAATCATGGTCACCCCCACGCATTCCAAGTTGTCGTCATGGTGGGCCTGGAGCAACTGAAGAGGGAGCAGCCGAAGAAGCAAAGAAAAGATTGAATCATACTTTCGCTTCTTACGCCAGGCCTTCTGCTTCCCGCCCCCTCGAAGTCCTGATCACCAGGGTTTTTGGATGTAAACCTGCAAGAAGCAGTTGCTAAGGGCAATGCATCTAGGCACTGTCCATTCCCTCTGTTTGGGAATTTTTGTTCTAAAGGCGGCCTCGTTCTTGAGCGCCGGCTATTCCTGTATCAGATGCATGTAATCCCAATGCTAGTGATCACCGATCGATTTCAATACTAGGATAATATTTCTTCAAATATCTTCCATTTATTGCAGCGGAAAATTCTTCTCCTAGTAAAGTTTTCAACATGTAGGCATTACTAGGGACGCATTTGACCACGCGAAAGGGTCCTTCCCAGTTAGGAGACCATTTGCCGAATTCACTGTATTTGGTTCCAATCAGCAGTAACGCTTTCCAAACCAAATCCCCTTCTGCAAACTGCCTAACTTTTACTTTCTTGTCATAATACTTGACAACCCGCAGCTTGTTCTTCTCGATATTTTCCAGGGCCCTAAGACGGATCATGTGCAAATCTTCTAGCTCGTCCATCATTAAGCCGCTATAATCTTTGGAGCTTAAATCTTTCTGTAAAACCACTCTCCTAGAATCTGATTGTATTTCCCAAGGTAAAACCGCGTGGTGTCCATAAACCAATTCATAAGGAGATGTTTTTGTAGCTCCATGAGGGGCCATTCGGTAAGCCCATAACGCTTCACTGAGTACCGAATGCCACCTCCTTGGCTTCTGGTCGATCTTCTTTTGTATAAGCTTGATCATGATCCTGTTAGAAGCCTCTGCATGACCATTAGCTTGGGCATAATAGGGAGAAGAATTAAACAATTTGATCCCCATGCTTTCGGCAAACTCTCTGAACTCCAAGGACACGAATTGGGCTCCCTGATCAGTTGTGATTGTTTGGGGAATTCCAAACCGATAGATGATGTGTTCCTTGACAAACTTGACCATGTTTTCTGACGTCGCCTTCTTCAGTAGAATTACCTCAACCCATTTGGTAAAGTAATCTGTAGCCAAAAGCACAAACTTATGCCCCTTGCTAGATGGTGGATTAATCTGGCCAATCAAGTCTATACCCCAGCCCCTGAATGGCCACGGCTAGATAATGGGATTTAATGCTGATGCAGGAACTCTTTGAATATTTCCAAACCTCTGGCAGTCTTGACATCCCTTGTAATACTCAAAGCAGTCCTCCAATGTCGTCGGCCAAAAGCACCCAGCTTGCCTGATGACCCATTTCATGCGGTAGGCCGATTGGTGTGCTCCACATATCCCATCATGTACTTCACTCATCATCCTTTTAGCTTCCTCTGGACCCAGGCATCGTAACAACACCCCGTCTAACAATTTGTAAAACAAGTTATCATCCAGAAGAACAAACTTTATGGCCTTGTACCTGAGCTTCCTAGAGACTTTTCGGGGTGGATCTTTCAAATAGTCAAGGACCTCTTTTCTCCAATCATCCTCCGCAAGATCCATTCCCAGCACACATATGTTTGTGGCGAACGCTTCTTGATTCTCTTTATAACCGGAGGCGCTCTGAGCCAATCTGTTCGCTTCTTCGTTATGTTCCCTAGGAATATGCTGCAGAGTCACCAACGGAAAGCTCTTCAAGATTTCCCTGCATTCTTCGTAGTAACTCCTCAGCGCATCACTTTTGCATTCGTATTGGCCGTTCAATTGCTTTATTACCAATTCTGAATCTCCATAAATTTCAACCGAAACGGCCCCGGCTTCTCTCAAATATTGAAGCCCCCGAAGCAATGCCTCGTACTCAGCCTAATTGTTTGTGACGATGGGGTCGTATAGGGATAGCAAACTCAAACATCTCACCTCTGGGCGAAATCAACAGAATCCCTATTCCCCCACCTTTACCACATGATGATCCATCAAAAAATAAAGCCCAAGGAGTAATTTCGAGTAAATCAATTGATTGATCACGATGTTCAGTTATAAAATCGGCAATGATCTGACCTTTGACAGCCTTTGCCGATTTGAACTTTAACTCAAACTCTGATAAAGCCAAGATCCACTTGCCAATCCTGCCATTCAAAATTGGCATAGATAACATGTGTTTTATTACATCGAACTTAGAATATACAATGCATTCGGCATTCAACAAGTAGTGTCGAAACTTTGTACACGAGTAGTACACGCATAGGCACAGTTTCTCTGCAGCCGAATACCTGGTCTCGGGATCAAGTAGTTTTCGGCTAAGATATGCTACTACCCGCTCCTTTCCTTCGAATTCTTGAATAAGGGCCGATCCAATAGTTTGGGTATCGGCCGCCACGTACAACTTGAAAGGCTTATCCAACTGCGGAGGGACCAGTACTGGTGGCTCCTTCATATATTGCTTGATCTCGTCAAAAGCCTTTTGTTGTTCGTCGCCCCACGTGAACTTCTGATCTTTCTTAAGTTTCAGCAATGGAGAAAACGGCAAAACCTTCTGTGACAGATTTGAGATGAATCTCCTTACAAAATTAATTTTGCCGAGCAGTGATTGCAACTCCTTGAGATTAGTTGGAGGGACAACTTCATCAATGGCCTTCATGCTTTTCTTGCCAACTTCAATCCCCCCTTCGTGGACCAAGAACCCCAAGAACTCTCCAGCTGATACCCCAAAAGCGCATTTGTTTGGATTCATCTTCAAGCCATGCTTTCGGGTGCATTCCAAGGTTCTTTTCACGTCTTCCAAATGTGTGTCATGATTCAAAGACTTGATCACGACGTCATCAATGTAAATTTCGACAATTTTGCCGATCAACTCATGAAAGATGTAATTCATGGCTCGCTGATAAGTTGCACCGGCATTCTTCAACCCAAATGTCATGACTATCCATTCAAACAGGCCTATATGACTAGGACATCTGAAGGCTGTCTTTGATATATTCTCTATTGCCATAAAAATTTGGTTATATCCCGCATTACCATCCATGAAACTGATGACTTTGTGTCCAGCAGCGGCGTCAACCAACAAACCAGCAACAGGCATGGGGTAACCATCCATAGGAGTGGCTCTGTTTAAATCCCTGAAATCTATACAGACCCTCATCTTTCCATTTTTCTTGTAGACAGGGACAATATTAGAGATCCACTCCGCATATCTGCATGGCCGAACGAAGTTTGCATCAAGTAATATTTCAACTTCTTTCTTTACATCGGCCAATACTTCATCTTTGTAGATTTTCCGGGGAGGTTGCTTGTATGGTTTAAAACCAGATTTGATTGGCAACCGATGCTCAACAATGGAACGGTCCAGTCCAGGCATCTCCGAATAATCCCAAGCGAAGCAATCTTTATATTCCTTAAGCAACTTGATCAATTCCTCCCTGAAGTCTGATTGCAGGTTTGCGCTGATGAATGTCGGCCTTGGTTTGTCACCGCTTCCAATGTCAACTTCCTCCAATTTATCGGCCGACATGAATCCTCGCCCCAACTTGCCGTCAGTGCCATCGACGGGGTTATCCATTAAAAATTGCTATAAGAGCCGACCGCTTGAATCGGTCCGTTGATCGCCGCCGACGAGGCTCAACGAGACCTTCTCCCCGGTCTTTTCCCGAGAAACGATCCAATACCTTGGTATTCCCGGAAAGTTGGTTCCACATTTGCAACGCTCACGGAGTCGTACGCTTGGACCACCTCAATATCTTCATCTACCCATTGGATGAGTGGCCGATGCATGGTAGATGGGACGCAAGCGGTTGGCATGAATCCAGTCCCTTCCAAGCAAGAGGGTCGTAGGCTCCTTTACCTTCGATGACAAAGAAGGTTGTGAGCGATGTTTTGGACCCGATCATTAGATCCACGTGGGCGCATCCCTTGGTATCCGAAGGATTCCGGCGAAATCGTTCGGATTATGCTTGTAGGTGTCAAGTCGCCAGGGCCCATGCCAAGTTTTCTGAAAGTGGTGTACGGCATTACATTGACCGCCGCTCCACCGTCGACAAACATCTTGGTCAATGGCTTGCCATTGACATATCCTTTCAAGTATAGCGGCCTCATGTGTCGATTTTTGGCCGGTTTGTCGAAGATGGCTTGCTTGGCTAGCACCAGCTGCGCCATCAGTCCCTCAAGCTGCTCATCGTCTAGGGACGCTTCTTCCTGCACAACCTGATTAGTAGGAGCCATAAATTCATTCGGCAGAAAATATACCATAACGCCGGAGCTGAACGGTTTGATCCTTCAGGTTTATCCTTCGGACGCCACACCTGTCTTGTCTGGATCCCTGCCTGCCTCAGTTCGCGGTTCCTCAAGCGTTGAACCCTCCTTTTCTGACTCTTTCTTAGGCCAGGCGGGCACCATTGCCCCTTTTGCCAGATGTACTCGTCCTCGTCTTCCTCCTGATCAGCCCACTTCAAATCAGCTTGTCTCTTCCTGGGATGATCAATGATTTCAATTTTTTGACACCGATCCTCACTAGGATGTATCCTTCCAATTCTTTCATGGACGGATCGGCGATTGGCAGTTTCCTGCCTATACTCAAAGTACCTATCGCTGCACTCAGGGCAGTTTCTCAGCGTGGGAAGCTTCAACCCTTTGTTCTGGCAGTGCCTGAAGAATGCGCACCCCCAGTGTGCGCGCTCCTGCTCGCGCGTATATTGCTCTAGATCTCTCCTACGCGCTTCCTCTTCGGCCCTGCGCCTCTCCTCCTCGTGCTTTCGTTTCTGGTAGCGCTCTTTCTCCAGCCGGCGCTGCCATTTGTTGAGGAGGATGCGCATAGTCACCCTGGGTTTGGCCCTAGATGATTCCCCGATCTCGATATGGCTCTTGAGAACGCGGGGGCTTCACCATGCACCTGCTCCAAGGTCGCTTGACGTTCTGGGTCTACTGCTCCATCCTGCCTTGCCCTGGCTGAAGTCAAGACCTTGACCTTGCCCTTCTCCTCGGCTGTCACCATGTTGATGGAAAAGCTTATCATGTTCTGGGGAAAAGGGTGGCCGTCCAGTTTCATCTTGTTATCAAACTTGAGATGTCCCTCCTGGATAGCTCTCTGAATCCTCATCCTGAAGACCCTACAGTCATTGATGGAGTGAGAATTCTTGTCACGGAAGCCGCAGTAACGTTTCTCCTTTACTCCGTCGGGCCGAAGCATAGAATGCCCTTCAGGCAACTTGATTCGGCCTTCCTTCACCAGGAACTCAAACAGCTTATCAGCTTTAGTGACGTCGAAGTCGTAGGTGCCTTTAGTCTGTTTGACCCAGCTGATTCATGGTCAATGGTTCCTTCCCCCACATGATTTCGGCCGCAGCCACGTCCTGGTCATCATCAGAGTCCTCCATTTGGTCGGCCTTTTCCAAAAACTGATTGTATATATCCGCCACGTCGTGCAGTTTGCCGAACCTGGCGTCTTTCTTAAAAACGTAGGCTTGATTGCTCATCAACGACAGCTTTTGGGACAGTTGACCCAGGTTATCGAACTCCATGCCAAACAGCTTTTCACGTACGGCCGGCAGCATCCCAGCGACGGCCATGTCGGCCAACTGGTCATCTGGCAGATTTAGCGAAAAACACATGCCCTTGATTTCCCTGAACCTCCTGAGGAACTCCAAGGGCGTCTCACTATGTCACTGCTTCAGGGTAGCGAGGTCGATCAGCTTCTTTTCCGTGCTGCCACTGAAATAATGGGCGTGGAATTTCCGTTCCAGCTCCCTCCATGTGCTAACTGATTGGGGAGGCAAAGATGAAAACCACTGGAACGTCGCGCCCGTCAGTGACATGGGGAAGTACCTGACCCTGAACGCCTCTTCAGATGAGCACTCTCCAAGCTGCATCAGGTAGCGAGCAATATGCTCCACCGTGCTCGTGTCATCCTGCCCGGAAAACTTTGTAAATTCCGTCGGAGGCTTTACTCTTGGCGGCAGGATCACGTTGTAATACCACTCTGGGAACGGAGGCGTGTAGGTAGGTCCCTGCATTTTAGGTTTGAGGCCGAATTGATTCTGCATCAAGTCGGCCATCTTCTGAGCCAGGATATCATCCTCCTGCATGCCCGTAGCTGGTCCGTAACCCGGATTCGGGAGAGCATCGATGGCGCCTTAGTTCATCACCTCGTGGTAGCCTCCGCCGTACAAATTCTTCTGCAGTCTGTTGCTAGCTGGGGCAATCCTGTAGCCGGAAGCAAGTGGGGCTCCAAACGAGCCGAATGCCAGCTCCCCGTACGTGGGCTGATACGGGTTCGGCTGTTGCACAGGTTGACCTGCGCTGCCTTGTGGAGGTGGCTGGACTGGTTTCCCCCCTGCGCCCTGCAGTGGGGGCTGAACTGGCTGACCTCCAGTGCCTTGTGGAGGAGGCTGGGCTGGCTGGCTCCGCAATGGTGGCTGAGAACTGGACTCACCCATCTCCACAGTGCCTCTTTGAAAGGGTGTTCGATTGAACACTTGCTCCATGCCTGGGCCAAAGACAGCCACCATCATCTGTTTGAACGCACCCAGGAAAGCTCTATGATGCCTGCTTAAGATGTGATCCGCAGCATCTCGGAACGCTTGCATGCATTCCTACCTCTCCTGCTGGGTCGTAGCGTCACTCTCTCCTGGCAACAAAACCCTGGGCATCTCATTCTTTAGGTATGGGACGCCACTCCTGTTCTTCTTGAATGGCAGCAAACACTTCTGTTGGAACTGATCCGCAGCATCCTGCAGCTGTTGCCGCTGTTCCGGAGAGAGGTCTTCGATGTTGACATCCATGATGTCCCCGATGTCTGGCGTCTTGATTTTCGGCTGTGGTCCCACTGGGCGTGCCAAAAAGTGTGTTGATGCAAAATCTGCACCTCGCTCCAAGCACACAGCAAGACGAACAAGCTAGCTTCACACGCGAAGAGATCACGAGACGTGCCAGTCATTTTTCCCTGAAAATTAACAAAAAGACAAAGTAGTTAAATTCCAAAGCTTGGAACTTGCTTAGGGGTGGTACCGCAACGGTTCCATATTTACGGCTAGAGAGCCAAATGAGATGACATATAGCTATGAAGAGCTATCTGCCAATGAACTGAAACTATTCGGGAGCTTTAAAGGGTAAAAAGTAACACAGCCGAATAGATGACGTAAGCATGATGATAGATCGGTCTTTATTTGGATAAAGATGCACGTACGCAAGGCTATGACCGATCCCCGTGGTAAACAACATTAAATAATGAATGAAGTAAAAGCACGAACATAAACATGTAATAAACAAGCATGCATAGATCCAAAGCACTAGTCTACCGCATGTCTAGGTACTTTAAAACCCGTCGGGTACGATACCAAGCGAATCTATCCACCGCATGAGACAACTTGCTTGAGATCGCGCCACCTTCCACAAACAGATCTATCCACCGCATGATACGATCTAAATATGGAAATCTAAAAGCATACAATTTTTAAAGCAAGAATTATGAACGTGTTTTACTCATGAAAGCATAACCGAACACGGTTGAGCAGCCGATTCGGGGTCCATGAAGAAGGAACGAACATTACCAAACAAGATAAATCTATCAGATTGGATTGAAATCTAATCCACCGGATGATTAGCTCCCAAACAACCCAAAAACGTGCATCTACCGCTTGATACCCAGCTCTTTCAAGATTTGTACAAGATTTGGCAAGCTTGAACCCGCAACACGTAACAACCTAGATCGACTCGGTTTCGGCTATCAAGGGGCATGTGATCCACGTGTTATTTTAGCCAAGGGTACGAACTCGATTCGCATAAGGATCATCAAAAAGATAAAGCCGATCCAAACCCATCTAGATTGGGCAAGGAAGTGTTACATGAGTTTAAAAATAACGCAAAAAACTCAAAGCAACACAGGGTAACTTAATGAATATATTGAATCTTGCCAAAATTCAATAGAGCCGATAACTAGCTTCAAGCTAGATCTTAGCCTACCGTATGGCTCATGACCTAACAAGAAACCCTCTTGAACCAAGCTTGAATCTACCGCATGACACTAAGCATGGTAACAAGACTACTTGCATCAGATCTAAATCCACCGCATGATACTAGACATGATACAAGGTTGCCGGTACTCACGGAGGTCGACGGATCGATGAACCCTCTCGAAGAACTCGACGACACGACAAATGGACTCTAGGGTTTGGCGTAAAGCCGATTTGTATTGAGAATGATTTCGGATCTCCGTTACATACATTCAGGGTTCATATTTATACCCTGCTAAGCACGACCTCGAATGGATTCGATACCTAATTTATCTCTAAGCGCGATCGCTTATCAACCCATTCGTCCTTTCCGCTCGGGCCACGTCACCACATAATCCCGCAAAATCGGCTCAACAGTTTCCTTGCCGATCGAAAGCAAATAGCCGACCGCGGATTCTTCTGCCGAATGCATCCTGAAGAAACCTTCCTTCCGCCGGACGGATTTCTCACCGAGTTGGACCCACACGTCAGACTCCTTACCAAATTTTGGTGTTAACAATAGGTTGCAAATCTTGTTTTGGGATGGGAGTTTCACACTAGAAAACCCTAGTTGCACATCTAGATTGTATGTTCTAGTTTATCTTTGTGCAATAGTAGTGAAGCCATAGGTTAAGTTTTTTAGATTGCCTAATTCACCCCCTCCTTCTCTTAGGCTAAGAAGCATTCGATTCCTTACAACTGCCCAGGTCGACACCGGTCTGACCGATGCCTCTCACCGGTCTGACCGGTGGGGTCCTGGACAGTACAGTCAGCGGAAGAAATCCACCTCCCGCTCCATTGCTTTCTGAATTTAATCTTTGGCATGTGCAAGAGTCAGTATGACATTGAGGTGGAGCAACAAAGGATGAGAATAGAGAGAAAGAAGGAGAGGGATACGATGAAGCATCTACATAATCACTTTGGATTTCAGCCGCCCCGTTCACCTATCTCTCCCACTCCTCCTGAGGTTGAGATTCCGTGGTTTGATCAGCGGGTGAGGTCAATGATAAACTCCAACATGATCAATGAGTATGGATCCATGTTCTTCGAGTCCGGTGAGGGTAGCTCCTCCTCAGCTGCACCTCCTCCACCGTCTAGTTCAGAGGGGGTCCCTCAGCCCTTCGATGCTCCTCAGGAACCAGCAGCGTACCCTCCTCCTTTCGGTGCCCCTGTTGCCCCACCTCCACCTCCGGATGATGCAGAGGGGTCAGAGGCTCCTCCAGATTGGGCGGGACACTTTTCTACTGAGATCTTTGGTTGGTCCGGTTATCCACCTCCTTATCAGGGTATGGATGACACTCTTCATATTCATATCTATCTTTTCATCATATCTAGCATATCTCTCCTACTTTATCTCATTTCCTAATTCTTTTATAGGAGGGAGCTCGCACTCCAACGTCCCGGCATGGGACTCATGGCAGGGACAGTGATCGGCAGTTGCTTCTCCTCCAGGCCTTTCTTGGATGCTTGATGACAAAGGGGGAGAAGATTTGGATTAAAGACCTTGATTCAGTGTTGTTGTCTGTGTTACATCGGTCTGACCGGTGCCCTGCACCGGTCTGACCGGTGCCTACTGGCTATTGAGAGAAGCCTTGTAATAAGTTAGAACTTTATCTTCGTGGACTTGAGAACTTTTGTGTGAGTGCTATTGTGTGTTTGAACCTTATTGTAATAATTAGGCGACTCTATTGCTAGATTGTAATGCATGAATTGATTGGTGTTTGTTTGTGTTGGCTAAATGGAGCAAAGTGATCCAAACCAGCTTGCAACCCTGGCTTGAACCCTTTGAACCAAATAGCACGCACACTCTCTGCTTTGTTCTCTGGCTGGACCTGACCGATCTGACCGGTCAGGGGCATCGGTCTGACTGGTGCCTCCCAGTTGAGTGTTCTAGCTGGACCTGACCGGTCTGACCGATCAGTGGCACCAGTCTGACCGGTGCTGCCCAGTCAGTGCACCTCTCTTTGCTTTGTGCATATCTTGTCATACGCATCATGGTTTTTATTTGTCTCTCACACATGTTGCACTCCACCGATTCTAAGATATAGGGGGACCTCACACGCGCTTTCTTCCAAATTTGTGCTATTGGCATTTGAGACCAACAAATTCACCTCAAAGCACAAATTAAGGGGGAGCTCTAGCTATATCTAAGAATATAAATGTGCTTTAACATTTTATTTGTAAGCTTTAATTGAGTTGTCATCAATCACCAGAAAGGGGGAGATTGAAAGTGCATCTAGGCCCCTAAGTGGATTTTAGTGAATTGAATGACAAGCCGATTAAAGGACTAATGAATTTGTCTAATATTGTGAGCAGGTTTCACTTATTCATGAGCATTTATTGAAGTATTTATTTGATTATGAATATTATATGGCTCACATTGACAAAGACAAGTATATGGTGCAAGACTTCATGTGTTTATTGAAGGAGAACATAATAATAAGTGTACACACTGTGGTTCTAAATTGGAAGCTTGCACATCCGTTGTCAATCAAGATCAAGCATTTGAAGCGGGATTTTCAAATGAAGAATAATTGTGTATGAAGAAAAGTGGAACTCAAAGTGGATTAGATAAGTGATGAAGAGATCAACCGAGATGTCTAGGGTGAGGGACTAAGCAATCTTTGGGGACGTAGCTAAGCCACCATTAGTGTTTTGCTAAGGTGAAGTTCTAGCATCCGTGGGGTCTTCAAGTATCATATTCAAACCTTAACCGAGGGAAGCAATGCACGCCATCAACTTGTTAAAGATTGGCAACATGGAGTGACCATGGATCCAAGTGTGCATTCCTATGCTATATGGAAAGATCCTAAGTCACTAGCTCAAGGATGGACGTGCTCAAGTCAAAGGCTATGTTGAAAGCCCTCAAGTGGATATTGATCAAGTATGGCAATATTGAGAGTTGTTCAAGCTCAAGAGATCAACGAAGTACTTTTATTCTTTCTTGAGTATAGGTATGCCGTACTACCAAGAGGGATGCAACTTAGCTAGTTGACCACGTCAAAGTGCTCATTAGGTGACCTAAGTGAGATCTAGCCTTACGGTGTGCTAACAAACCCTCCTAAACTAACCTTAGTCATTTCATATTGGTGGTGAAGTGCTAGTCTCTTAGAAAAGGTTTTGGGGGTGTCTTGGTCCTGACCGGTCAGACCGGTCAGGGGCACCGGTCTGACTGTTGCCACTAGCCCCAACGGCTAGTTTTTCAAACACCAGTCTGACCGGTGTAGGGCACCGGTCTGACCGGTGCCGCCCGAGGACCAATGACTAGTTTTCTCCTTTGAGGGGTATAAATACCCCAAGCCTTCTTAAAGCGAGGGTTGCTGTTTCTAGTGAGTTTGCTGAGGTCCCAAGCCATTTCTAACTAGCTCCAAGCCTTAGTGGCTCTCCCCAACCCTCTTTTTGTGAGTTTTGTAGATTCAAGCCATAATCTTTGTGTTCGGTTGAGAGAGTGAGCACAAGAGTGAACTAGTGAGCTAACAAGAGCATTTCCATAGCTTGAGCACTTTGGTTTCGCGTCTACAAGCTTTGAAGCGTTTGTTACTCTTGGAGGTTTGCCTCCTAGACGGCTAGGCGTGGCCGGCTAGCTCCCGAGGTTGTGGTGATCAGCGGGAAGTTTGTAAGGGCTGCGATCTTGCCTCTTCGTGGAAAAGATCCCCTTAGTGGAAAGTAGGAAAGTGATTGAAAGAGACACGGCTTGTTGTGGGAATCATCCCTTACAAGCTCCTCAACGGAGACGTAGCCATTCCTTAGTGGGTGGTGAACTTCGGCAAACAAATCCTTGCTTCTTCGTGTGGTTTGACTCTCTAAGTTATTTTTCTAGCATATTACATTTGCTTCCACTTCGATCTACTTGGGTGTGCTACTTGTATGTGCAGGGCTCATTACCTTGCTTGTGATCATCTACAATGGCCACTCACCAAGTTTGCTTTGTGCTAGAAGTCAAGAGGTGCTTGAAGTTGTTTTTGCAGGTGTTCTGTGCTACACCAGTCTGACCAGTGAGGCACACCGGTCTGACCGGTGTCACATGTGAAGTCTAGTGCTTGACCGGTCTGACCGGTCTCTGCCACCGGTCTGACCGGTGGAGCACTGTCAGCTCAACTATTTGGGGAGCAAAAGTTTAGGTTGGTCGTCACACCTATTCACCCCCTCTAGGCGACATCAAGGTCGTTTCAGTGCTTGTGTTCTTCCTCTCGGCCTGCTGCTCCCGCGTCTGTTCGCACCTGTCGGACAGTCCGCCTGGTAGGCACAGACAATCTGCATGGACCAGAGTTCGTCCAGTTCGTCGCTTGGTCGTGCGCGTTCATGGTTCGATCCTTTGAGACATGTGTTTCTGGTTGGGAGTGGTTTGCGGACCGTCCGCGCGGTACGAGTGACCCACTGACCGTCCGAGAGTTGGCCACGGACCGTCTGATTTTCGAGGGGTGCATACTGGAGGTTCTGCTCGCTTTTTCAGACCGTCCACCCCTGACCCGCGGACCGTCCGCCAGGCTCACGCGGACCATCCGCCCGGTCACCACGGACCGTCGGCCCCAGGCCTCGCAGATTGCCTAAATCCTTTGCTTCTCAAGTCGTGCTCCCGTGTTGCTTTGAGTTTGGGTTTGTTCCTAGGGTTCGTAGGTCCGTTGTGACTATGTGACCTTGGAAAACTCGTGTGGGAATCCTTGGTTGTGAATTTGGGGCATAGGCCGGTGTCAGGGAGTGAGACCTAGACAGATCCGCAAGGGGGCTACCCAAGTGGTTGTAGGTTGACTAATGGGGGGATCGGGTCCTAAGAGCGTAGGTGGTAGTTCTTGGATGAACTTGGAACTCCCGGCGAGACACGAGAGACACAGCGATTTATACTGGTTCGGGCCTCCGGAGAGTAAAACCTCAAGTCCAGTTTGGTGGTGGTATTACGTGGAGAGAGAGCTGCCCCCGAGGAGGGAGTCCACGTGCCCTTGAGGGGCGCCCCAGGCCGCCTTATATTGGCTGGCGTGCCTTGGGTTACAAGTTGGTTTCCATCTATTCTACTCGGTTACAACATGGAAAGCTTCTCCGAGCTAGACTATCTTGTCTTGTACACCAAACTGTCTTCATGTCTTTGGGCCCACAAGCCCCCGATCGACGTGAAGGCGAAGCGGCGGAGACGAAGTCACGTCCATGTGAAGCGAAGACGTGGCGTCGATGAAGTCGCATAGGGTGCACAGGGATCAAAAAAGGAAATCCTTCGGAGCGCGTACGAAGGCAAACATCAAGTCCCTAGAGAGTAGGTCCAGGGGCTTGAAGTGAAGACAAGGCGTTGTCATTGCTTGAAGAACCGCCGACCTAACCTGGATCAAGTAACACAAAGGAGCTTCTGCAACGGTCTTCTGCTGAAGTGGACAACGGCGGAGACGCCGGGAGGTTCGTAGACCTACAGCGAGCGACGAGAGATCTGCCGGGAGGTCCGTAAACCTACAACAGGCGACGAGAGAGCCGCTGGGAGGTCCGTAGACCTAAAACAGGCGACGAAGGAGATGCCGTGAGGTCCGTAGACCTACAGCGAGCGACAAAGGGAGCTGTCGAGAG
This sequence comes from Cenchrus americanus, assembly GCA_947561735.1. NCBI lineage: Eukaryota > Viridiplantae > Streptophyta > Magnoliopsida > Poales > Poaceae > Cenchrus > Cenchrus americanus. Next base: position 139,986,742 of record OX387239.1, on the reverse strand, counting down.
GTCTGTAGACCTACAACGGGCGACGAGGGAGCCGTCGGGAGGTCCGTAGACCTTCAGCGGGTGACAACGGAGACACCTAGAGGTCTGTAGACCTAGAGACGGCGATGACGGAGACGCCTGGAGGTCCGTAGACCTACAGTGGGCGACGACGGAGACGTTGGGAGGTCCGTAGACCTTCAGCGGGTGACGACGGAGACGTCGGGAGGTCCGTAGACCTAGAGACGGCGACGACGGAGACGCCAAAAGGTCCGTAGACCTAGAGACTGTGACGACGGAGCCACCGGGAGGTCCGTAGACCTACAACAGGCGATGACGGAGCCACCGGGAGGTCCATAGACCTACAAAGGGCGACGAGTCCCCCCAAATGTGGAAGCTGGATCAGTCGTAGAAGCACCGAATCGCCTCCCGCCGCGAGCCAGAGAGGTTCGCTAGGCAACAGGAGACACGTCCAGAGGTCAAAAGTACTCCAGAAGCTGGACAAGGAGCTGACCCTGTGAAACAAAGAAGATGCAGAATCGGTGTATCAATCAGTACAAATGTGATGAAAATTTGGTCTGGGCCTAAGATATGCATGTGATTGGGTTTGTTTGAGAAACTGTTCCCCTCATCGTGCCAAGCGCAGATTATGCGAACTCAAATGCTATGAAGCTGCAAAATGTGTCCCCTCCGCTAACCCAACCTAGTGGAGGAATGACTTACCGACTGCAAGGCTCAGCGTGAAGGCTTAGGTGCAGCCGGTGTCGGGCATACACCCCGGGTACTCATGCAAGGAAGGAAGAATAGTAGAAGACGGACTCCTGTAGAATTCCCCTGTACTCCTACTAGGACCCGCTCTGTGTACTCCTACTAGGACTCCTGCCTTGTAACCGACTAGGAACCCGCCCCCTGGACTATATAAAGGAGGGCCGGGTACCTAGCCGCACAGCCCCCAATCCCTCACGGGGACAACCCAACACCAAGCGCGGGGTTCCATACTTGATCCCCCAAACGAGACGTAGGGTTCGCCACCTTGGCGGCCCGAACCGTATAAATCTTGTGTCTCGTGTCCTTGCGCATACCTTCGAGTTCTCGGTCAACCGATCACGATCCCCACCGCACAATCTACTACCTCGGGTACCCCCTTGGTAGGTTTGCCGGTCTAAAACACCGACAGCTGGCGCGCCAGGTAGGGGTGATCATCACCACCGGGCGGGTCGAAGGACCCTCGTCAGCAAGATCAATCTACTCGTCGACTCGCCGAGATCCATTGAAGCAAGTCGCCTTGCTCTTGTCAAAGCGGAATCAATTTTCCTACGCCGCGCGTCCGGGCGCTTCGGCACGTCGCGCGGCTCGTCACGCGGCTCCTCGCGCCACTCGTCGTCGACTACTCCGGGCTCGTCGTCGTCGACTACTTCTCCTACGCCGCGCGTCCCGGGTGCCTCGGCACGTCGCGCGGCTCGTCACGCGACTCCTCGCGCCGCTCGTCGTCGACTACTCCGGCCTCGTCGTCGACTACTTCTCCTACGCCGCGCGTCCCGGGTGCCTCGGCACGTCGCGCGGCTCGTCACGCGGCTCCTCGCGCCGCTCGTCGTCGACTACTCCGGTCTTGTCGTCGACTACTTCGTCTTCGCCACGCGTCCGGGTGCCTCGGCACATCGCGCGGCTCGTCACGCAGCTTGTCGCGCCGCTCGTCGTTGACTACTTGTCGTCGACTACTTCACCTTCGCCGCGCTTCCGGTTGCTTCGTCACGTCGCGCGGCTCGTCACGCGGCTCGCCGCGCCGCTCGTCGACTACTCAGCCTCGCGGCGGCTCGTCGTCGACTACTTCATCTCCGCCGCGCGTCCGGGGGTGCCTCGGCACGTCGCGCGGCTCGTCACGCGGTTCGCCGCGCCGCTCGTCGACTACTCCGCCTCGCGGCGGCTCGTCGTCGACTACGCCGACTTCGCCGCGCGTCCGGGTGCCTCGGCCGTCGCGCGGCTCGTCCACGCGGCTTGTCGCGCCGCTCGTCGTCGACTACTCTGCCTCGCCCGGGCTCGTCGTCGACTACTTCACCTCCGCCACGCGTCCGGGTGCCTCGGCACGTCGCGCGGCTCGCCACGCGGCTTGTCACGCGCGCTCGTCGTCGACTACTTCGCCTCACGCGGGCTCATCGTCGACTACTCCGTCTCCGCCGCGCGTCCGGGTGCCTTGGCACGTCGCGCGGCTCGTCCGCGCGGCTTGTCGCGCCGCTCGTCGTCGACTACTTCGCCTCGCGCGGCTCGTCGCCGTCGACTGCTTCGTCTTCGCCGCGCGTCGGGGTGCCTCGGCACGTCGCGCGCTCGTCCACGCGGCTTGTCGCGCCGCTCGTCGTCGACTACTCATCGTCGACTACTTCGTCTCCGCCGCGCGTCCGGGTGCCTCGGCACGTCACGCGGCTCGCCACGCGGCTTGTCACGCCGCTCGTCGTCGACTACTTCGCCTCACGCAGGCTCATCGTCGACTACTTCGTCTCCGCCATGCGTCCGGGTGCCTCGGCACGTCGCGCGGCTCGCCACGCGGCTTGTCACGCCGCTCGTCGTCGACTACTTCGCCTCACGCAGGCTCATCGTCGACTACTCCATCTCCGCCGCGCGTCCGGGTGCCTCAGCACGTCGCGCGGCTCGCCACACGGCTTGTCGCGACGCTCATCGTCGACTACTTCGCCTCACGCAGGCTCATCGTCGACTACTCTGCCTACGCTGCGCGTCCGGGTGCCTCGGCACGTCGCGCAGCCCGTCACACGGCTCATCATCGACTACTCCGTGCGCCGCGACTTCGCCTCGCGGCCACGCTGGCTCTACTTCATCCACGCCGTGCGTCGTGACTACTTGTCTCGCGGCAACACTGGCTCTACTTCGAGTATGCCGCGCGCCGCCACGACGTCGTCTTCCGGTCGCATCGCGTCGACCTTTCATCTTGACTAGTTTTCCAAACTAGTCGAGAACGGTAGTCACGCCCGCAACAACTAGTCGGAATCAACTCTGACTAGTCGACTTCAACAACAACCGTCGCGGCTCCATCGCCGATCGCCACGGCTTCATCAACAAGTCTGCCCAGGCAGCAACAGCTAAGTCATTTATCTAAATGACTACTGTTTTCTTGGCTTGTTCTCCTCATCATGTAGGACTACTTGCTGACTACTCATTTGTGTATGCTTCTCGGCGGGTTTTCACGGGAGCTACACTCTGCTGACTACTCTTGGGGCATATCAATCAAGTCGCCACGAGTCTACTTCATCAACTCGGGGGCTATCCCTAGGAGGCAGTTTCTAAAGTCCGCTACGCGCGGCAATCTAAAGTCGACTTCTAAAGTCGCATTCGAAAGTCCGCTCCGCGCGGCAACTTAAAGTCGACTCCGGTCGCATCTTCGCCTGCTTCGATGGCATACTACGTGTGTAAGCTTCGATGGAACCTAGCTGTAAGCGGCCCTCGGGTCTTGGCGGCGATGGAACCTAGCTGCACGTGGTCTTCACACCCAGTACCATGGGTCCAAGTACCCTATGTACTCGCGCTCCGTACCTTGGGTCTGAAATCCATGGCCCAGGTACGCAAGTCGACTCCGGTCGCACCTTCAAGCCCGCTCTGGCGGCAATCGTACCTTGGGTCTGAAATCCATGGCTCAGGTACTTAAGCCCACTCCGGTGGCACAAGCCCGCTCTGGCGGCAATCGTACCTTGGGTCTGAAATCCATGGCTCAGGTACTCAAGCCCACTCCGGTGGCACAAGTCGACGCTAACGGTCGCATCCAAGCCCACTCCGGTGGCACAAGCCGACTCCGGTCGCACCCTCAAGCCCGCTCCGGCGGCAACTGTACCTTGGGTCTGAAATCCATGGCTCAGGTACTTAAGCCCACTCCGGTGGCACAAGCCGACTCCGGTCGCAATCTTAAGCCCGCTCCGGTGGCAAAACTACTCGTTTTCTCTGATTTTTCATTCGCTTTGGCTTTCCGGAAAGTGCTTTTCGTTTTTTGCATCTTAAGTCCGCTCCGCGCGGCATCCTAAAGTCGACTTCTAAAGTCGCATCTCAAAGTCCGCTCCGCGCGGCACAAAGTCGACTTCGGTTCTCAAGTCGCATCTCAAAGTCCGCTCCACGCGGCATCACAAAGTCGACTTCGGTTTTCAAGTCGCAACTCAAAGTCCGCTCCACGCGGCATCACAAAGTCGACTTCGGTTTTCAAGTCGCATCTCAAAGTCCGCTCCGTGCGGCACAAAGTCGACTTCGATTTTTAAGTCGCATTCTAAAGTCCGCACTGCCGGCATCTAAAGTCGACTTTGGTCGCACCTAAAGTCCGCTCTGACGGCACGACTACTTCTCAAGCTCCACGGCTCGACGCCAAACTACTACTTGGAATCTCTCCAGCTCGGGGGCTACTTGAAGATAACTTCAGCATGCTTCGCTCGCTCTCAAGCTCGGGGGCTTCTCACCAATCACTACTCGACGTGGCTCATACAGCTCTCTTATCTCGGGGGCTACACGCTGCAAGAGTACTCGGATGATGGCTTTGCGAACACTGAAGACCCTTGGATTGATGACCTAATCATTTCAAGGCTCGGGGGCTGCTATGCTACACCCATCATTCAAATTTTTTCAAGACTGATGAGCTGGACCACCTTCCAGCCTCGCGGCAGTTCAAGTACTATTGAAGACTTCTCCAAGCAGTACTCAAGGACGCTCAAGAACTACTCGAAGAGGCTTCAAGACTACTCGAACTACTACTCTCGACTCCAACGTGCTCGGGGGCTTGTCGGGCATACACCCCGGGTACTCATGCAAGGAAGGAAGAATAGTAGAAGACGGACTCCTGGTAGAATTCCCCTGTACTCCTACTAGGACCCGCTCTGTGCACTCCTACTAGGACTCCTGCCTTGTAACCGACTAGGAACCCGCCCCCTGGACTATATAAAGGAGGGCCGGGTACCTAGCCGCACAGCCCCAATCCCTCCGGGGACAACCCAACACCAAGCGCAGGGCGCCATACTTGATCCCCCAAACAGGACGTAGGGTTCGCCACCTTGGCAGCCCGAACCTGTATAAATCTTGTGTCTCGTGTCCTTGCGCATACCTTCGAGTTCTCGGTCAACCGATCACGATCCCCACCGCACAATCTACTACCTCGGGTACCCCCTTGGTAGGTTTGCCGGTCTAAAACACCGACAGCCGGCGCGCGAAGGGGGGCCATGGACCCAAGGTCTCGCAACCACACGACTTAAGAATTTGCATAATAAGTAAAAGACATTTAAAGGGAGAACGCAGAGAAGTTAATTAAGCCCCTCAGGTCTGACGCAGGGGCGGATCTAGCCCACATTATCGGGGTCAGCTGACCCCGACGACTTTGTGTAATTTGTTAATAGAATTACTGTTTAGCACTAATATAATTAGGCTTGACCCCATTATTTTTACTGGATGACCCCGGTGGCCATTTCGGCTGGATTCGCCCCTGGTCTGACGACCCTTAAATGGGCCAAGCCAAGCCCCCGAGTGTGTCGAGGTCGGCTACGCCAAGCCCCTGAGCATGTCGAAGGGGGAGGGGAGAAGGAGCAAGAAAAATAGTAAAACAGGTCGGCGAGGGTCACGGAGACCGAGATGGTCGCCGTAAATATGCGGAAGCAGTAAAAATATTAATTGGAAATAACACTTAGCTTGTGAGTTGACGAGATCATCATGGCCGAGGTCGACGTGGCGAGCTCGAGATGTCGAAGAAGTCGGCGAGCAGTCGTGCGAGGTCGGTGGTCCCATGCGTGTGAACAGGTCGTCGGGGCGAGCTGGGGTTGGGTCGAACTGTCGAGGAAGATGCCGAGGTGTCGAGGTTGCCGGCGACGCGACTGGGATCATGTCGACCTTGTCGACGTAGACGGCAACACGACCTGGAGTCGCGCCGACATCGCGTAGTGCAGGAGTCGCAGTGGCCGTGGACAAGCAGCTAGCCTGTGAGGCCGGCAGCGTGTTGCAATAGGTCAGCTTGATGTAGGTGACGAGGTCGGCGGTGTGACGGCGTAGCAGGTCGGCGACGCTAGCTGCAGGAGACAGTCCAGCCAAATGCGTGCATGCAATCGTCACGTGCCCATCGACGCCGTGAGTATCGAGACCTAATCTTTCCAGCGTTCCAGCGGACAGGACTCGGAGTCCGTCCAAAACATCAAACAGGAATTCACGTTAGTTAGATAATTGAAGATATGGAAATAATATCAGCGATACCGAAAAATAAAGAGAGAAAAAAAGATGTGTTCCTGTTACGTGTTGTAGATTGATTTGCCTTAGCTTGGTTACGTGCGGGTGGACACGGAGTTGATGGGGGTCGGCTTCTGCGTGCTGGCACAGGCAGATTTGTCGAAGCCGGTGTTGCCGTCGACGCGAGCTGAAGTTGTCGAAGAGGTCAGGCGACGTGACTGACGATGTAGGCTGCCAGAGCAGCGATGCATGACGTAGTGGTCTCATCGGGGCCGGAGACCGCTGGCCATGTTGTGCACGAGGACATGCATGAACTCGATCGAGACGGACATGGAGTCGGCGCCATCTTCGTTGCTGATGTAGATCGATTCTTAAACTTCCGTCGCGGCAGCTGCAATGCATGGCCAGAGCCTAGTTAGTGCAGATCGAGACGTCTGCATGCAGGCAAGGTGAGCCAATCCGAATGCAATAGCAGTTGAGATCGGATCGAAAGAAGAATAGAAAGAAAACAATAGAAAACTGATTGCTTCCCTGTTTATGTGATGGACTCGTAGATGGATTTGGCCTTGATCGTGGACATGCAGGGATGCAGGGATTCTGCGCGCCTTCAAATTGAAGAAGCCTCGACGTGTCGGCTTCGACGTAGGGGTAAGGAATCCAGCCAGTGCGGCTGCTTCACGTGACGTCTTCTTGCACACGCACTGCGCATACGCGACCAGCGGGATGATGATGTCGTCCTTGGTATGCGTGTTGTTTTTATCCATTGTCCATATTCAAATCCACACCCACCTCAAATGGGGAGGGTATGGGTAGAAAATAATTATCCATTGAAGAAATGGGGAGGGTAGGGTGTGGGGAGGGTGCAAATAATCAATTGGGTATGTATAGAATCTAGTACAAAATTAGTTATCCATTGGGTATGGGTGGGAATGGGGAGGGTAAGAAGTGGATAATAATTATTTGGATTTGGGTATGAACAAGAGTGGATTTGTCCATACCCTCCCCAGTGGCAGGCTTAGTCCTTGGGTACGGGCGCAAAAAAATTCTGCGCGCCGTGAGGCAGCTCTTCGCGCCGTCGCCGAAGATGACACTGGTCCGGACATCATGCTCCACAGCGAGCTCCCGATCACCACTACATGGCGCGCCAACTGTCACGGGGTGAGACCTAGACAGATCCGCAAGGGGGCTACCAAGCGGTTGTAGGTTGACTAATGTGGGGATCGGGACCTAAGAGCGTAGGTGGTTGTTCATGGATGAACTTGGAACTCCCGGCGAGACACGAGAGACATGGCGATTTATACTGATTCGGGCATCCGGAGAGTAAAACCCTACATCCAGTTTGGTGGTGGTACTATGTGGAGAGAGAGCTGCCCCCGAGGAGGGAGTCGACGTGCCCTTGAGGGGCGCCTCAGGCCGCCTTATATTGGCTGGCGTGCCTTCGGTTACAAGTTGGTTTCCATCTATCCTACTCGGTTACAACATAGAAAGCTTATTCGAGCTGGACTATCTTGTATTGTACACCAAGCCATCGTCTTGTCTTTGGGCCCACAAGTCAGGTCGGGCAGGGTCCACGGATAGGTCGGCGGGTCTTCTGGTAGGTCGGGCCCGTCTCTCGGGGACAGCTGAGACCCTAGTCGGTGGGGACCCGTTGGTACCCATGTCTCACAGCCAGGTTCATCCTTAGGGAAGAATTTTTATCGGCTCCCATTCACTCCCCCTCTCTGATCGCCTAATCAGTCCTTCAATTGGTATTAGAGCCGGTTACATATCTCCGTGATTCTAACCAGTCTAAGATCTAAAGATGGTGTACCAGGAATAGAGTTCGGGTATGTTGACACCAGATTTTGACCAAAGACAGAGTCAAATGATGTTGGCTTGGTAATCAGCAGAGTAATTGGCAAAGAGAAGCAGAGTAGGGGATAATCGGCGAGGAGCGAATCGGCAGAGGCATAAATCGGCAGGGATGCAAACAGACTACCACATCAGCCACAAAATGATGGTTCAGGCTATTGGAAATAATAATATTTCATAACCAACACAACAAGAAACTGTGGCTTCGCCAATAGCCCAGAGCTTTCCCAACAGCCAAGATCTGAGCTGTTGGCGAAGAAACTCTTTCCCAACAGGAAAATTCTGCTGTTGGAAAAGAAGTCTTCGCCAACAGCCCAAAATCCAATGACTGATGGCAAAGTTCGGCTGTTGGCGAAGGGGTTCTTTCCCAACAACATTCCTGTTGGGAAAGAAAAGCTGTTGATGAAGCCCCGGCGCGGCCAAACGGTACCGACGCCGTCCGCTTCGCCAACAACTTCGCCGTTAGCTGTTGGCAAAGGGAGCAGCCCTTCGCCAACAGGGCTACCAAGCTGTTGGCGAAGAGCCATTTTCCCAACAGCCTTGTAGGGGCTATTGGCGAAGATTGCTCTATTTTCATTTTTTTCGAATTTTGAATTCAAACTTTTTTGGTAGCCTTGCTACATTGTTTACAAGCACATGGTTAAATGTGGGCTCTTTTTGCAACATTTAGCTATATTTCGTTAATTATTTTCGTTCACTTGAATTTTCCGGCATAATCCAAATTTGAACTGCGGGTGCATGAAATAATGAAAGTTAGGCGTTCGAAAAATTATATTCATGACGGGGAGTGTGTCTTGAGGCCGTGTCCCAAAGCTCACCCGAAATTTCGAAGTCCTTGTTCACGTAACACGATGGTCCAGGCGTGGTACAACTGTTTTTTAATTATATAAAATCCAAACGAAGTCGAAAAATCACGACACTTGTCGGGGTGTCTTGTTATCTCATGTGGAGGCTACGATAAAAATTTGAGAAAGTTTGGAGCAAGTTGCCGCGTCGGATTCTCAAAACGCAAACATCTCGACATGTGAGTAAACGTAGACATCTCGACATGTGATATGTCCAAGGCTGCAGAGGAAGCAGTCAAACCCAGAAAATGCTGAATGGTTGGTGCCTACTGGCACTACGACCCGCCGCAGGGGTCAGGGTGGACTCAGGCGCAGCCACAGCCACAACCTCAGTCAGGGTGGTGTGCGTTGGAGCAAGGTGGGGGCGCTGGGACCTCTGGGGACGGCGTCGGGACCCCTGGGGACAGTGCCACGAGCTAGGTACCTGTTACTACCTCTTATGGACTAGTAGCGATGCATGTTAGACCCCTGGACATGTATGTTGGACTTGTCGGACATTTTGGACATGTATGTTGGACATCCTGGTGTATGTTGGACATGTATGCACTCGTTTCGTGACTTTATGTGTATTATGGACATGTATCGAAGGATTTGATGTGTGGATTCATGTTGAGATCGAAACCGATGCCGAAATGTGATTCATATGCTATATTGTTGATATATATGTGGTATTTTGGTTCATATGCTGATGTGTGGATTTGATGTGTGAATTAAATGCTAGAAAAAAGCAAAAAAGGGGGGAAAATTCCCCCCTTCGCCAACGGTAGACATGGCTGTTGGCGAAGCTTTCCCAACAGGGCCCGCGTTCCTGTTGGCGAAGAGCTCTTTCCCATCACTTAAAACGCCAACGGTTCTTTCCCAACAGGAACTCGGAAACCCTGTTGGGAAAGCCTTCGCCAACAGGGTTGGAGTCTTCGCCAACAGCTTAGCGCTGTTGGCGAAGCACGCGTTTCCTGTTGTGCAAATATATTGACTGAGTCATGTTCAAGGAAGAGTCGCTGCAGGTATGGTTTATTTGCTTGACAACACATGCAAGGTAATTAAAGAAAAAGCCATGGGCTGGGACAAAGAATGAAGAAGAAAGGAGAGAAGATCAGCCAAAGAGCAGAGCAATCGGCCAGGGGGACAATCAGCCAGACAAGCATACGGGATATTGCATTTACGTGTATGCATAAGGAAATAATATTTAAAGAACCATGCGGTCAGCACGTGAAGATAATTAATAAAGAAGATACAAGCATAAAAGATGTAAGCGGCAGGGAGGTCAATTTCCGCTAGGAGCAAAGTAAAAATAAATAGACGGATGGAGGGGATGCAGTGCGTATAAATATGGCTTCCGTGCCATTGGCTGGCAAAAGAGTACTTAAAAAATGAAGGGAAGTTTGTGTGGGCGGTAAGGTAATGATGGCATTAAGGCATAGGTAGCACGTGCATGTCCAAGGTGATTAAGAATAAGATAAGAGCAGGTTGCGGCATGGGAAGGAGAAGGTCAAGTTGATCACGTACGCAGATCAGTCTGTGGGCCAGAAGGACGAGAAGGAGTTTCATCAAGAAGGATTCCAAAGAAAGGGACTTGGAGTCGATGTATCTTAATATTTCCTTTTGTTTAGATATCAATTAAGGAAGTCAAGTTGTAGTTCGTTTAGATTGTTTCCTATGTGTGAATCGCACGCCATATCCTATGTCCAGCAGCCCTATAAATATAAAGGGTATGCGTTCATTGTAAAATATCACACGATCAATATCAAAACCGCCTCTGCACCCCTTTATCAGTTATTGTGTCTACTTTTTGGCGACTTCGCCTTTGTGCCTTTTCTTCTTTTCACAAGTTCTCGCAAACTCGCTGGGCTGCACCGCCTTGATCTCCGGCTTGCTGGTGAGTTCCGCTTTACCAAATAATATCTAGTCTTTAACCTCCGGGCGCATCACTGTGGTTTCGTCTAGATTTATTCACCAGTAATCGATATCAGTTAGATTAGCAGTTTTATCTTAATCCTTGTTATTTTAGCTTTTACCACCCATCTATCCAGCTCGATTTAGATCTCGCCGGCTTTTATTATCTTAAAATATCATATGTTCTCACAGCCGGCTTAGATTGATTCGAGTTCTGACATCACGATCGGATGTCTTGGCCGATCTTTCTACATATACTTACACTTCGGCTGTGTTCGAGCCTGCCGATCCTGTTTTGCTGTATCGGCCGATCGACACATACACACACTACTGAAGATCTATCGGCCCTCTAGCCGATTTTACATTATCAATCAACAGGTCAGATTGGCTGGCATGCCTCGCAACAAACAGGGGAGTCACGTGTGTCACGCGCAAGGGTGACGTCCTATTTTGCATCACCACAGTTTTGGCACACCCGGTGGGACCGAATATTGAAACCATATTATATCGTCTGGTATGAATCTAGAGTGGCTCAAGGAGTACATCTCCATGGATAGTCAATCTGGAATATTGGTGGATATTATAAGCAAAGCAATTGAAGGTGCATTCTCTGAGTTTGCCCGTCAACAAGGTTATGAGCAGTCATATTATCAACAACCGATGACTTCGGCTAATACTGCGTTTTCTTACGGTCCAATTCAGCAGCAAAGTAAGTCATCAAGCAGAATAGACTTGATTCATGCATTGCCAACAAGGGGGAGGAAAGTACCCAATTCATGTTTTCAGGGGGAGTTTTGCATCAAGGAAAGAAAAATTGGGAGAAATGCATTTGTTCAGGGGGAGCTTGCATTCATGCATTTGGGAGCTCTTTTTCGCCTGAATTTTAGAGTTGCTCTTTTGTGATGGTGTCGAGCCCTTTTGCCTCACCTTGAGGAGTCAGCAATTTTGGAGCATTTTATCTCGGTTGTGTGGAGCCGTTGCCCTTGCCCTAGGGGACCGAGATCTTTCTCACTCAAGTGATCTTTTCTTGGCTTTTGTTTGGCTTTTGATCACTAGTTTGAGTTTTTCTTTCGTTTCATTTCTTTTTCTTTTTTCTCTGAATTGGTTACTTGTGTGTGTTGTCAATGCACTCATCAAGGGGGAGATTGAGGACCGGAGCGTCCGAGGACCGGTGGATGGTCGCTCCTGGCTGTGATGAATGATTGACAATGTGGTCTGGACTGACTCTTGGCCAAGTATTGCAGGTGTAGGTTGCGGCTTGATTTGCGTTGGTGCAGGTGAATAGTGGGCGCGAAAGGTCTATGCCTTGCGGGGCCTCTGAGGAGTCGAGAGACAAGTAGGCCTGACTCGAGGGACCCGGTAGCCAGCGGAGTCAACTGCGGGACGCATGGTGGTAAGAAAAGCAAGACGAAGTCGTGGACAGGAGCCGGTGCAGGGTAGTGGCTCACGATCGGAGTCTGCACGCGGGGTTTGCGGCGGTTCACTAGAAACCGTCGGGTTACTTGGTTGAGCCACAAAACCAAGAACGGAAGCTCGGCGGGCGGAGACGGGATCCCGGCACGCCGAGAAGCTTCGATGCCAGCAGACACATGGCGAGATCGCATGGCTTGTGTCGAGAGGACGCGGTCTGCGGCGACGGCGTAGCCATGCCATGAAGAGGAGTGCTACATGACCTATTTGCCCCTGAGGGGTTGTATCACAACTTAAGTGCTAGGGGTAATGTGGTCATTTGCCTGGCCCGGAGAGGACTCATATATATTAGCTCTAGGGTTTCCAGGCAAACAATCCATCTGGACTGCTTCTCATTTCCTTGTTTTCTAGGGTTAGACTTTTCCTCTGTTTGTAAAGAATCTGACCTCCGAGTGAATGGAAGCTTTCATGGTTGCGTCGATTCCCGGTTTGTAGCTCGTTGGATTTTCGTGTCTTTTTCGAGCTATTTTCATCGGTTTTTCGTGCATAGCTTGTTCCTTCGATTCTGAGGTGTTTGGGTTCGGACTTGTTGGTGGGAATCATGGATAGTTTCCTCGTGCATCTTTGTGCTTGATCTTGACCCTCCAAACTTCGAATTCGGCCTCCAATTGAAGGATCTCGGTTGAACCCTAGGTTTTTGGTTGAGTTTGGTGGCGATTCGATTCCCGGCGATTTAGTTCGTTTGAGGACCTGAGTTTTGGGGCATAGCATCCCCAAATCTTTCATCAAGAGCTCAAGCCGTTTGGGAGATCCATGGTGGGATAGGGAAGTTTGACTTCTCGGTTTTCACCTCGGGCTGTTCTGTTCGAGGGCTGGCAGACTGTCCGCCCATAGCCCGCGGACTGTCTGCGAGGTGCAAGTTCATCGCGTGTTCATCCAGTTCTTGTGAGCTCGCGCGTAGATCTTGTGAGGTGTCAATGTTTTGCTGCAGGAGGTTTGTCGGACCGTCCGTGTAGGGGTACCGGGCCGTCCGCGTGCAGGCCAGATTGTCCGCCTAGGGATCGCAGACTGTCCGCGTGGCACTAGTTGCTCGCTAACTGTCCGAGGCCCAGGTACGGACCCTCCGTGTTTCGAGGTGCGTGTCTGGTGGTTCTATTGCGATTAACGGACTGTCCGCCCGTGGGTAGCGGACCGTCCTCCCGGTGTCCGCGGACCGTCCACCCCAGGCTCGCAGACCGTCCGCCTGGCACTGCGCAGGGTTGCTTAGTCCTTTGCTTCTTGAGTTGCGCTTCCGCTTCGGGATTGTTTGGGGTTTGTTCCTAGGGTTGGTAGGTCCGTTGTGACTACGTGACCTTGGCAAACTCGTGTGGGAATCCTTGGTTGTGAAATTGGGACATAGGCCGGGTTCTCTCCTTGAAGAAGAATTTTTATCAGCTCCCATTCACTCCCCCCCTCTCTGGTCCCTAATCGGTCCTTCACCCGTTAAAGCCTACAATCTTTATTTAAGTCATTAATTCATTTGACAGAGTTTGAATAGGACAAATTTCGAAATTCAAAAAATGATATCTACATCAATATTTTGAAACACCAGATGATGTCAAATGGAAAAGTTGTGAATACCGGAGTTTCATATCTCAACAAGATCTGCAAACTTTATTTAGGTCGGGTTTTCATTTGACAAAGTGGTACTACACATTGTTCATTAATCATAGGTTCACTTAGAGAGTTTAAGAAACTTGCTTGGAGACATGTAAATTTTGTACTACATTATAGTACCAATTCATCAAATGCAATACCGACCAAAATAAAGATTGTTCATCTCGTTGAGCAATGAAACTTTGGAATTCATCACTTTTCCATTTGACATCATCTAGTGTTTGAAAAAATCAATTGTAGATATCAATCTTTGAATTTCGAAAATTTGATGGTTCAAACTTTATATTCGAATTGCATTGGACTCGTGAGATAGGTTCTTGTTTTGTAAGAATGTTGGGGAAAAAACCACTTGAGTTGGGCATCATACGTATAACATAAACATGTTTTAAGTTTTGATTATGAATGCAAATACAAAAATAAGTTCATCACTTGCCGATAGGTTGGACCCGCAAGTCAAACGCAAAGATGAAAAAGCACACGCGAGGTATTCATGGGTCGCATCCCTTTGGTGTGGGGTTTCTGTGTGGGCCCTTCGTGGTGGGCTCCATTTGTCAGCCGCTTGGGGTGGAAAACAACTGGTGCCAACCGCACCCTGTGTGTGCCTACCTAGACGCCCCCGCCTTCCCCGACGCTTCGCTTCTCGTCTCGCCCCTTCCCAAGTACCTCGCTACAGTAGAAACTACCCAACCGCTGCACAACTCTGATTACTTTGCAAAACTCCCCACCATCACTATCGTCGCCCAACTGCGATTAGTTTCCAAACCTCCCCACCGCATGCCGAGATGGAGCCGCACTAGCCCACAGTGTCGAGGGTTTCTCCTCACGGTGCCTCGCAGAACGCTGCATTGCCAGCATCCGCCTCGCCGAGCCGGAAGACTGGGTCCTTGAGGTCGAAGGGACCGGCAGCGGAGGAGGCGATGTTGGGATGGTCTCCTTGCCCCGATGTTCCCGGGGCATCCGAGGAAGCGGACGCTGAATCCACTAGGATGCCTCAGAAGCAGGTCGACTATGAGGGTTGTCAGAACCCCACCTCCAAGAAGTCGAAGCCAGGGGAGTCGTCCATTGAGGAGTTTGTTCCTCCCAAATGGCAGGACTTCAGATGGAAGCGTCCGGTAATTTTTCTTACTCGTACCAAATTTAGGTTCCCCCTTTATTATTAAAGAACTCAGTGTTGAATTCCTCTGGTTGCTAAGTTCACTGAAGTGATATTTTTGTGTGATTGCAAAATTGTTTATGAATCAAAATCAATTATGGGACTTGTAATTTAGGATTTCTTGACTAGGTGACATATGGAAATTTTTGGTACAAATCATCCAGTTAAGAATCATTGAGCAAATCCATCTCAATATTTTGTGTAGTAGAATTCTTGGTACACAAGTGTTTATGTGATTTTTATCTTAAGTTCACGAGTAGAATATTGTTGTTCATGTCTTGATTTCTTAATTCAGGATCTTGGGCTGAAGGTGACTTATGAGTTCACCTTCCCACGGTTAGGCTATTCGTCGAATGCCATGACGACAACGACGAAGCTCTTCCAGCCGAGCCCCTACCGAAAAAACCTACTGATGCCGAGGTATTACCTTCATTCCCTTTGTTGACTATGTTCAATTTCATTCAAATTTTGATGTACTTATGACACTGCTAATGCATATATGCTTGTTGTATTCAGGCTAGGGTGGAAGACGTACGGAAGGCGCTGAAGCGCTGGGCAATCCGTAGGCACGGCTGCAAGCAATGATAGATAGCTTTTGTTTAGTGAGCTACTCCCTCATCAACATATAGATTTGATGAATGCGGCTTATATGTAATGACCTTGTACAATGACATTACTTTACCGAAAGTATTTGGTAGCTAGTGAATGCTGGCATTATTATTACCCTTCATCATCCTTGTGACTGCAGATGTGTTATCCATTTTTCTCCAACATCACCTATGACCTTAAACAAAGTGCATCTAGGCATTTCAAGAATATACTCAAAAGTGGAGCTCAAAAATCTATTCAATTTTTGCTACAAACAATCACTAAGTCAGACAATAGCATAAATACAAGATAAATCATATCCAAAGATTTACTTAGTAAATTGGTGCAAATTTTGGTGCAGAGCCTACACATGGAATATACAACAAGATATCCAAAGTTCAGCTTGATATCACAAAAAGATTTTGAAATACAGCAAAAGTAGGCCAAACCGATTTCAATTTTTCGTTCATAAACTATTACTCAAAAATAGGGTCATGCTTTGCAAAAGATGTAGGTATGCTCACGATGAAACCAACAAAATTGGTTTTACATTTTTTCCAATTTTTTTTGATTTTATATGAATTTTCCAAGATTTGGACCTAAGGTTAAAAGGTTAAGAATCTACTTGCAACCCAGCCCTTACAAAAATTAAACTTTTCACAAATATGCCCTCGATGTTTCTACAGGGGTCCCTACAAATTTGTGACCTTCACAACTCTGCCCTCAGCTGTGGGGGCGAGCTCACCGCCGGTGAGGTAGGACCGGAGCATGCAATCAAGTGACGGGGAGGTGCGATTGTCTCCTAGGGATGATCTCTAAGGCACGAGTTGGTCATGGACGTGAGCAGAGGGAAGGTTCACTGGCGGCGGTGCTAATGACGGACGGGGGAAGAGCGGCATGGAGAGGCGGGTTCGCCCGCCTTCGTCGTCTACAGGGGTCGCGGCATGGTCCTAAGGTGGTGGGTTTTCCGGCGCCTCGGCGTGCGGGCTCAGGGTATGGGGCCAGGGTTGTGGGTCCCACCTGTCGGTGCCTAGATTGTGATGTGTTCTTGAATTTTCATGGACCTAATTAACATGATTCTTTGATTCGTTATCACATCTACAAGCTTGTATAAATTTCACAAATGACGTCCAAATCAGGAAATTTTTTTCCTACGTTCCTATAAAATAATAATCTAGCTCATGGTGTCCACTGCATCTCATGTTAGTATATTTCAACAATCATAATTAAGAAATAGTATAATTCAAAACTAGAATCAAGATTTTGAAAAAGTAGATGATGTCAAATCGAAAAGTGATGAATACCATAGTTTCATTGCTCATCAAGATGAACAATCTTTATTTTGGTGGTCTTGCATTTGACGAATTGGTACTATCATGTAGTACAAAATTTACATGTCTCCAAGCAAGTTTCTTAAACTACATAAGTGAACCTAGGATTAATGAACAATGTGTAGTACAACTTCGTCAAATGAAAACCCGACCAAAATAAATATTGTTCATTTCGATGAGCAATGAAACTTTGGTATTCATCACTTTTCCATTTGACATCATCTACTATTTGAAAATCTTGATTCTAGTTTTGAATTGTTCTATTTCTTAATTATGATTGTTGAAACCTACTAACATGAGATGTAGTGGACACCATGAGCTAGACTTTTCTTTCATGAGAATGTAGGGAAAAAATTTCTTGATTTGGACGTCATTTGTGAAATCTAAACAAGTTTATAGCTGTGATTATATGAATCAAAGAATCAAGTTAATTAGGTCTATGAACAACTCAAGAACACATCACAATCTAGGCGCCCACAGGTGGGACCCACAATTCTGTGTTTATGTGTCCTCTGTAAGAAAGCGTAATTTTCTTAAACCCAATATACCCTGGGACCCCTGTTGATGATTGAAACACATAACAACCTTCGATCCGCAAGCGTACGGACCTACACCTTTTCCACCACGGGGTGACCCCCAAGGTTCTTATCAATCCGCGGGGCAAGGGGATTGCTAGTGCTTAACCAAGTACTAATCTAGTTGATGGAAAATGTTTGAAAGGGGTATTAATATAAAGGTAAAGATAGTATAACTTATGTTAATCAAAGAAATCTAAGGTTAAACTAGATGGTAAAGGGTGGACACAAGAGAGAGATTAATATAGATAAGCGTTCCATCCCTAGGGTTTAGGATCACATGAACATGCATCTACTACATGAAAAGGGTGTTGCCTACACTAGCTTAATGGAGGTTATGCGGCAGCTAAGCTTTTTCCCTCCACCGTACTGTTGGATATTAATGTTGTTGTATCTCTGGACTCGCCTTCGAGTGAGTTTTAATGCATATATTCGATCCTTGTTTCTTTTCAAGTGATTTACCGGGCGTTAACCCGGCAACTAACGACAGGATGATACTTTATTATTGCTTAATGACCAAAGTGGATCGGTTTTAGGCGATAGTACGGTATTTTCCTGGGCGGGTTGTCACAGTTGGCATCAGAGCTTATATGCACCAGAGATTAATTAATACACCTTAATCAATGGATTTTGAATAAAATATGCCAAGATTGTCTGATTTTCCAAAATACGTTGGTTCGCTAAGGATAAACTAGACCGAGAGGCCCTAGAGGGAATTTTGGGTTCTTTCAGGTGGCTTAATTAACTTATGGTGTATTTTGCTAACTTCCAGCACATTACTTTTTGTCAGACTTACTTTCTTGCACAACCAAACTAGGAGCCACGTGTTTTATACGTGTGCTATTCCGCATCACGGGAATTGCGAGGGTTGATGGAGTGATCCATTCCACGGATCCCATCTTCGCGTCTGTTTATGAGTTGTGTGTCGTCACGTGTCTCATACGTGTGCATTCCGCATGTCGCTCATGCGAGGCAAGGATACACTCCATTCAAACGGAGGGTGTCCGAGGTTGGACGCTGTCCATGCAGCGGCTTAACGCATGGATGCCGTTTCTATAGTGAACGGTAATGTATGTGGACGCTTTCGTGACGTGCTGGCACGAAAGGTTCATTTTCTGCAGGTACATAACAGCGCTTCGTTAGTCGTTAAGCGAGTACCGTATAGCTCTCGACTAGATATTATAGGGAGAGACGAATAAAAGCCTTGCCACCGGCACTAACTTCGATTTTTGGCTTGATTGCCATGTGAGGTCGATTAGGACGTCTTGCATGCATGTTAAAAATCGAAACAACTAAAATGGACCCAAAAATCGAAATTCCATATGCTCTCTAAGGAAGATTATGCTAGTGTGTGCTTTTTATAAATTAGAAGTACCTCTCATTCCTAGCTGTCATGCTGCCGAAATTTTGAAAGTTGTTACCTTGTGCTAGGTTAATTCAACCAAATTGTTAAGAACAATTGCTCCTCAACTAGTTATCTTGTAATAGCAAGAATCAATCCTAGTTCATTTTGGTTGGTTCACACTTTCCTAGGCTCATCCTGGTTCAGGACCATCCACCTTGTTCCTTGTTCGATGCTCAACCTTGAAATTTATTTAATTGTTAAAGAATTCATTTTTGAACCGGGAAAGGTTTGAGGTTTCTGGATTTTTGGTTATGAATTTTTATTCACAGCTGCCAGAACTTCACCATTTGACATGTCGTTCTCTTTGAGATCTGACATGAGTTACATTTGTGTACAGATGGCCTTCCCCGTGTTCCACGAGTTCGACGCTGACGGTACGATCCGTACCAACAGGTTGCCCTGGGAGGGTTTTCCGGGCCTTGCGTGGGAAGCACTCAGCGCCGCAGGCTACCTCACACCACCGACTTACGAGGTGAAGGAGTTCAAGCGCTATGGCGTTCCCCGTTGCAGAGTGATCGTCACTGTTCTGCCACACCCGAACCACGCCGACTGGTTCGACCTGAGTTCTATCTACTAGGGATTTATCACTCACGAGTCCGTTGAGTCGACCGCCCTTAGAGTGCTGACAGATTTCTGTGACCACAACCCCACCGTGGTAGCTCTCTCTCCGTTTGG
Organism: Cenchrus americanus; assembly: GCA_947561735.1. Classification (NCBI taxonomy): domain Eukaryota; kingdom Viridiplantae; phylum Streptophyta; class Magnoliopsida; order Poales; family Poaceae; genus Cenchrus; species Cenchrus americanus. Next base: position 139,967,195 of record OX387239.1, on the reverse strand, counting down.
ATTGTTCCTTGCTGTGAGTCCTCACGACCCAGCGTGGTTGGACCGTATGGATCACCTACGGGAGCTGTTGACACTAGCAGAGCCGTTGGATGTTACTCAGACGCTAGCACATTGTCTGAACGTGGTTTTCACACTTCAGGGGCTGCGCTATAATACCGCAGCGATTATTGGGCAGCGTTTGGAGGCGTCTAGGCGTGATTGGCAGCAGCTTTCAGCAGCACACCAGCAGTTGAACTTTACTCTTACTCAGGTGCAGCGGGAGAATGACAGGCTGCGTGCTAGGAGATTTCAGTTAGAGCTTGAGAGAGGCGACCGCCTGCAGAGGATTGTAGATCTGGAGGCCGAGAACCATGCACTAGAGGAGAATGCCGATGTACATGAGATTGAGAAGGCTCAACTTAGAAGTGGTACCGCAGGGAATTCTTTATGCCTTGACGGCAGAGTCTGATCTTTATGATAAAATTGTCACTGCTCAGCGCAATGACATAGACATTCAGACCATCAAACAGAAGCTAGCAGACGGAGACCCCAAGTACACCTGTTTCCAGAAGGATCACCAGGATGTGGTCTGGTTTGGGAAACGTCTAGTGGTCCCCGTTGACCCAGAAATTAAGAAAATCATTCTAGATGAAGCTCACAGGTCCAAATTCTCTATTCATCCCGGTAGTACCAAGATATACCAAGACCTGAAGCAGAACTTTTGGTGGTCCAATATGAAGGTGGATGTAGCCAAGTATGTAGCCGAGTGCGATACTTGCCACCGAATGAAAGCAAGTCATTTGAAATCGGCAGGTGTACTTCAACCCCTGTCGATACCTATGTGGAAGTGGGACGATATTAGTATGGATTTCATAGTGGGTTTACCCCTAACAGCTAGAAAGAAAGACTCTATTTGGGTAATTGTGGACAGACTCACCAAGACCGCTCACTTCATTGCCGTGCACACCACTTACTCCGTCCAACAATATGCAGAATTGTACATGGATCACATAGTTCGTTTGCATGGAATCCCAAAGACTATAATCTCTGATAGAGGGACTCAGTTTGTAGCTCGTTTTTGGGAACAATTGCATGAGTGTTTGGGAACCCAGCTGATCCGCAGTTCCAGTTATCATCCGCAGACCGATGGTCAGACGGAGAGGATAAATCAGATTTTGGAAGATATGTTGAGAGCAAGCATCTTGCACTTTGACAAGAGTTGGGACAAGTGTTTGTCCTTGGCAGAGTTCTCCTACAATAACAGCTATCAAGCCAGTTTGAAAATGGCACCGTTCGATGCTCTTTACGGACGTAGATGCTGCACTCCGCTGAATTGGTCAGAGGCCGGAGAGAGAACACTCTTTGGACCAGAATTAGTTAAAGAGGCCGAAGAAAGGGTGCATGTGATAAGAGAGAATTTGAAGATGGCACAGATGAGGCAAAAGAGTTACCATGACAAGGGAACCGCACCTCGACACTTTGAAGTGGGAGATTATGTGTATTTGAAAGTATCCCCTACCAAGGGTGTGCAAAGGTTCGGAGTCAAGAGAAAGTTAGCACCGCGCTACATTGGACCATATGAGGTTATAGAAGTATGTGGACCCGTGGCTTACCGTATCCAATTGCCAGAACGGTTTTCCGCAGTTCACAATGTGTTTCATGTAACCCAGATGAAGAAGGGAATGCCTGTGCTGGAGAATGAGATCATCACGGAAGCTAATGCTTGGATTGAGCCGGATTTCTCGCTCATCGAGCACCCATCGAGAGTACTAGACCAAAAAGAGCGAAAGACCCGAAGGCAGACCGTGCGAATGTACAAGATCCAATGGAGTCATCACACGGAGGAAGAAGCAACGTGGGAGACGGAGGACTATCTTAATACTAAGTATCCGGGCTTCCTACAATCTCGAAATCGTGAGTTCTTCTCCCCATTTCTTCGTTATCAGATCGAATCTCGGGACGAGATTCCGTTTAAGGGGGTAGGCTGTGACGCCCCAGGTTTTTAATTAGCCTTAATAGCCGGTCAAATGGTCAACAGTGGTCAAACCACGGTCAACCTGGGCCCTCACCTCGAAAAACTCACTAACCCACCCTAGTGACCCTACTTGACTAGTAAACACACTTGTGGGGCTAACCCATGGTCAAAGGAGGGTCAAGCCCCCTTGCCACTCTAGTGTCCACAAGTGTCTGCCGGAACTTTTGCCGCGTTCTCCAAAATTCACCTAAACACTCAAAATTCTAACTTTATGAAAGTTGTCCATCTTGATGAGAGACACAACTTTCATGTAGATTGGCATTTCAAATTTTGAGGGGAAAAGCTTGGAAAATAAGTTGCAAGGCAGATTTTATTGTTTGCCAAAACAGGCTGACATTCACTTTTGGCATTCAAATAACTTCGAATCTGGGCAGAAAAACCCTATATAGCCTTTGTAGGAAATGTTAAGGGTAACTAGATCTACAACTTTGGTATTCATCACTTGGTCGACTTCTGTACAAAAATTTTGAGTTTTGCAATTTCCAAAACAGTCCCAGCAAAACAAATCAGGCAGAACGCCGGCGCGCTGCGACGTCGCTCCCCCGCGCGCCGCCGTCGCCGGCCGCCGCCGGCGGCGCGCCCGGCGTCCGCGCCCGCGCTGCCCGAGGCCAAGCGCCGCCCGAGGCACGCGCCGCCCGAGATCCCGCGCCCCCGACGCACCCCCACCCGAGGCGCTTCGAGTCCGCGCCGCCGTACGCGCGCGCACGCCGCGGACCGCCGGTCCGTCGGCCGCATCGCCGCCGCCGTACGCACGCCGCCCGAGCGCCGTAGCACGGCGGGGCATCTTCGTCGTCACCCCCTCGTCACCCCGGACGCGCCAAGCCTCGTATAAATGCGCCCCCATCGCCCCTCCACGCGCCGGCCCGAGCCGCCCGCCGCCGGTGCCGGAGCTCACCGCCCGTGCTCGCCGCCGTCCGCCGCCCCCGTTAGCTCCCCTAGGCCCTAGTGAAGCTCACGCGTTCGCTTATTGCCACCGATTTCGCCCCCTCGCCGGAATTTCCCGAGCCGCCGCGGCCACCGCCGCCGGCCGCCGCCGAACCTCGTCGCCGGCCACCTCTCCGCCCAAACCCCCGCACCCCACGGCCCCTAGGTGAGCGTGTGGTCGTGCCGAGCCGCTTGCCCGGCCGGCGGCGCCGCCGGCTCGCCGGCGCTTGCCGTGCCCGCGCCGCCTGGCCGGCCAAGGTCCAGATTGCTTCGATTCGAATATTTCTAGGGTGTTTCGCGTAAAAGTCCAGGGCCTAGTTGTTAAGAACCCTATCTAAGTTTCTTTACAGTTCAGTCCAGCGCCTTGTAAAATTCCTAGAAATACGTAGGAAAATCAGAAAAATACCAAACCAATTTTGTTGGGTTCAGGAAGAGAAATCCCACCACTTTTGTTATTTGCACATGGCTCGATTCTAAATAGTTTTAACATGAAAAATACAAATGTGAAAAACCTAGATCTGGCATAACTTGAAATCCATAACTCCTCTGTATTCCAATTTTGGATATGTTGTGTGTTACGTCATGACTAGATGCTGTTCCAAAAGTTGCACAATGTTATGATGTACATCTTGTTAAATAAATTCTTTTCCATTCCTGCAGAAACTGCCTAGATCTTTCTTGCTAAATATATTTATGTTCTTGAGCTCAACTTGTGTACCCTGTCTTCTAATACCAAAATGTGCATCTTGTGAATTAATCATGATTTTTGGCTTACTAGAAATAATTATTCTTAATTTGTGCATGTTTTCCTTTGTAAATTAATAGGGGAAGATCAGTAGAGTTCCTAGATGAATATGCTGGTTCTTTAGGCTTGTTTAGGACCAGAGAGCATGCATGATAAAGTTGGGATCAGTTTGGTGCTTAATTATTTTTGTATGCATTTAATTTGAATCACTAGCTAGCTCTTGTTATTTTCTATAATATGTAATTTCCTAGCATCAAACACTTACATGTGGGTCCAATGGACTAGGATAGGTGCTAATATTCATATGAAACAATTCCTTAATTTTTGGTAATTTAATTGCTAAATAAAAAGCTTAAAAACCCCCTTTAATATTAAAGGGAGATTAAATAAAGAAAAACCCATATGTAATTCTTTTTCCTTTTTGAAAGTATTATCTAATATAATTAAAGGATAATTAATTTTCATTGCTGATAAGCAATTAATTCATGGATAAAAATATTATTTATACCTTTGCTTGTGAAAGTAGAAGGACTACCCATTCACAGGAAATGACAAGTACAATAAGAACCTTTATTCCAATGTACAATAAAGGAATAACCCATGTACAACCAATAACCTTCCTAAAAGAGAAACACTATCTAAATACTTGTTAAGGTGAATATGACCAACCAAGAGTTGGATAAGACAGCAAACTATCACATCACCTAAACTTGCATTGCATTCCGTGTAGATCTTCCGGACGGAGATTACTCCCTTGTCCCGGAAAACGAGGAAGGAGGAGCGGAAGCTTCACTGCAGTACGTGGAAGTGCTCGACACCGAGGGTGCCCAGGCTAACCTAGCTGACGAAGGGAAGCTCCGGTGCATCTAACCTAGTTTTAAAGTTCTTTATTCAATTATCTATGAATGATTGTGAATTTACGTTCAGGAGTTGAATGAAACCCTAGATGCATGATCCATAGGTACCTTTGTCCTTACTAGTATGATAGGTTGATAGCTGCTAAGCTATAGGGCCGTTACAAGTCGGGTGATGACCTCACTCGCGAGAATAGGTTCCTAGATAGGAATCATAATATACCCTAAATGGATTGCTCACGTGGTAAGAGCATGGGATCTGGGCTCCGGTCCAGTGGTTATGTGGGTTAAGTTTTTGAACGAATACTAAAGCACATGTCGGGTATGGGACCGGTAAGCCTAGTACATTAATGAGGCAGCGAGGGATCCTACCATTACTACTCTTGGGATTCGCTCTCACGGCTAGCTACCGGTGGTGTATGATGACTCCGGGTATCTCGCGGGGTATGCCGGATAGCCTGCACCAAAGACTGTAAGATTCGATCCCGACCCGAGGATTTTTGGAAACGGCCTGGGAAAGTTGTCCTTTCGGGGGCAGCCTACCGTGTGTTTGGGTTTACCTTGCAAGGTTTAAATCAATCGATTGTCGGCCTCTCACCGTTATCCGAGACTACTTACTCCACTAGTCATGAGATCCCTAATGATGGAAGTTGATGAATATTATGCTTGATTAATTGTATTATACAACTTTGTCTATACTAGTTGGCTAAGTAGTAAAGATTAAACCTACTAGAACTTGTGCTAAAATCTTGAAAGTAAGAACCTACTCTTTGTTACTTTTTAGCAAAAGGAACCCAGAAGCCAAAAAGCCTTTCATGGTCTAGATTTGGTGAAGTAGTTATCATCGACGGGTAAGACTTGCTGAGTATTAGTATACTCAGCCTTGCTATAATGTGTTGATCCAGGTAATGCCTTCAGTGATGTGTGGCCCGGAGAGATCCCGCCCGGCTGGGAGCTGGAGTGGGTGGAGGACGACTACTGAAAGCATCATCGATGGCCTCCCGTGGTGTCTTCGCTTTCGTTAGTTAAATTCCGCTGCTTTTGAAAACTCTGAACTATTTCGTGATGGCAAAAACTATGGTTTGTAATAATTAAGCCCTTCGGGGTACGAATTTGGATATTAATGTTGTTGTATCTCTGGACTTGCCTTTGAGTGAGTTTTAATGCATATATTTGATCGTTGTTGCTTTTCAAGTGATTTACCGGGCGTTAACCCGGAAACTAACGACAAGATGATACTTTATTATTGCTTAATGACCAAAGTGGATCGGTCTTAGGCGATAGTATAGTATTTTCCTGGGCGGGTTGTCACAGCGTGCTACCTCGGGACGGAGCGGCTGCGTTGGGAAGGCGCGGGGCGGCTCGGGTACCGAGGCACGGTGGAGGGTGGGCGCGGGGCGGCGCCGGCGGCGCGGCGGCGCACCCGGGCGCGCGCGCGGCGTGGCGTGGCGCGCGGGAGCGCGCCCGTGGCGGTTTGCGAATTCCATGTGCCCCTGTTCAACGCGTTAAATCTTCAAAAATTTGTACAAAAGTGCTCCAAGTGGTGAATAGGAAAGTTGTAAATCTCCCTACCCTCTATAACTTTCACAAAAGCCATATAGTGTTTTTCTCAATGGATTTGGCAGGAACGTCGTGCCAACATTGAATGCCAGCCTGTCCTTGTGAACAGGAGGTACTACCGGTCGATCGAGTTTTTCACCAATTCCCACCCAAAATTTGAAATGCCAATCTACATGAAAGTTGTGTCCCTCAACAAGATGGACAACTTTCATAAAGGTAGATTTTGAAGTGTTTAGTTGAATTTTGGAGAACGCGGCAAAAGTTCCGGACGACATTCGCTAACGTCAACGGTTAAGCCGGTTTTGACCGTGTCTTTGGCCAAAGGTCCATTACGGGTGTGTGTAGGCCTGGTCAAGGGGTGCATTAGGGTTGATTGCCGAGGTTTTCGGGGTGATGACCCAGGTTGACCTAGGTTTGACCGGTTTGACTCGGCTGATCCGGTCACTAGCGTTAATGACGGTAATTAAAAACCTGGGGCGTCACAGTCTACCCCCCTTAAGAAGAATCTCATCCCGAGATTCGAAATTACAAGAGGAAAGTGGGGAAGTGGTTCGGGAATAGAGGTGTTACCCATAGAGTTAAGCCGGTCTGGCTTTCCTTGAAAAATCGGGTTCTTACCGGGAGCACACTTAGCTGCTCCGAGGTTCTGATCCTGATGCGGGAGATCTGAGCAATCACGTCTGAAATGCCCGGGTTGTCCACAATGGTAGCACAAATGTGGTGGAACATCTCTGGGCTTGAAGATTTGTTGCTGGGCTTTCTTTATAAGGCGGAGCCTCTTCCTCTCCTTTTTCCTTTTTAACCTCGCGGCTCGTGAAGGTGTTGCACTAGCAGGGAGTTGAGTGGCCTTGCTAGGGTTACATTTTCATTTGCCTTCACGCGGACAAGTCTCCGTACAGATAATTTCCCACTCACTTACATCTATCTCAGATAATACTCGTTTGTTGCCCCGATTTGCCCTCTCTTCTGCTCTAAGATCCATTGGTAGTCGAGAAGGTGGTAATATTGACTCGGAGGCTTGGGGCTGGTCTCGATTAACATACTCCTCCAACAAATTGAACAAACGAGCTTGTTCGACCATAGAGGCAGATAAGGACTGAGAGAGACTGTCTGCCAAATTATTCTGACATGGTTTCCCATAACGTCCTTGGATGATATCGGACACTATCTGGTTCAGCACGGAATTCTGCCCTTCTAACAGTCGAGTTGCGCCGACAATGGCGTTTATGTCACTCTGGGTAGGTGCTTCGGGTGAACATGGCTTGGAAGGTTGGATCTTCTGTTGCATCGGTGGCATTAGCTGTAGTTGTTGAGCCATCCGTTGTTGTGCCTGCAGGAGTTGGCACAATACCTCGGTATGTGCTGCTACGAAAGCTTCGGTCAACATCGTGGGCGGCAGTAGCGTAAGATCACCGCTACCCGATGCATCAAAACCAGTGGGGTTATTCCATGCCGATCTGAACATCTGAAAATTTAAGTCCCTAATTAGCACATGTTCAGAATCTCACTCAGAAACTCATAATTCGATCATACTCTACGAGACTCGTTCACGGTAAGCAATGCAAACCGGACATCCAAACAGTCACAAATACCAACTTGGTAAAGCTTTGTCTACACATCCCACGATCGGGAATGTAAATGGAATAAAAGGTACAAGGTGCTTTTCCTTACTACCTCATCGCCGTTCATGAGGAAGCGGACGATGAATGTGCACATGCACAGCTAATAGCAGACATAATCCTCCTACGATACAAAGGTACATCCCTAACAATGTCCAGCGAAACGACTCGAGCTCTTTTGAAGACAGAGTCATGGGTGACAGCTCTTTCAGTCTACTCTGAGCTTTCTCCTCGACGTCGGGGACGAACACGGAAGAACAGTTTGCTCGACGAGGAACGGAATAGATGGAAGAGATGGCTTGTGCCAAAGTGGTCAAAGCTAGCTGGAGAAGGAACAAGGACAGTGATAATGCCGAGCTCGGATGGAAATGGAGCTTTCGTATCGGCGGTTCTGGGTAAGGGTTCCATTTTATAACTGCTGCGGGGCCGTAACAGTCAGTTGACCCAATCGGGTATCTGGTGTAGGCAACACGGAGCTCGACAATGGTCAGCCCGTGAGGCTTCGGCATCGTGAATACGGTTGCGGAAATTGATAGTAGAGCGACGTCATGGCGTTGTACGGTCGTGACACTGATGACGATGGGGATCAACGGTCTAAATAATTGACCGTGGGGGGGTAAAGAACGAGCAAGCTCAATGTACAACGCTTTATGTTTGTGATGGCATCAAAGATAAGTGTAGCCAAAGGCTTCGATCGATCCTGGGCGTACTTCCTTGCTCGATTCTAAGGATTTGAAGGTTATGAGCACGGACCAAGAACGAATACACGATGGATGACTTCTCCACATTGACTATTCGAGAACCTTGACTGCTCAAGAGAATCTCTATGCCTAATGCTTCCACTTGGCTAGCAGGAAGAGGAAAGGATGCTAGAAGGTTGTCGAGAGTTGCGACAAGGGACCAATTCGACAGAGATTTCCCAAAATACCATTACGAAGAAAAGGATGGCTAAATTATGGAATTCCATAATTTCTTGTACGTATAATGACTATATGCGGAAACTTCAGAATAGGCTTGCTCACACCTTTACTTACTTCGTAAATTTGGGGTTTTGACAACTCCTTATTTTTAAGGTGTGAAAATTTTCAAAATTGATGCAATGCGCATGTTTGTGAAGACACTATGCACATGCTCGTGCAGTATGGTGCTCATGATGCACATTAGATGACTCGGTTACCCATGCGTTAGTGATTGCAAGGGCAATCAAAAGTAGGGAGAGGATCTATGTGATGAGTTGCTATCTCACAACCAAGATACCTTAGCGCGCTCCTAGTGGCAGTCGTGTGGCTGCAGCACACCCGATACCCTAGGTTCCGTCGTGGCACCTTTGGTTATGGGATAACATTGTCACCAATCCAGAGAGGTAGAGCAGGAGGCACGGACTTTTCATGCGAGTGCAAGTTAGTATACCCAAACTTCCCAAATGCATATGCGATGCAGTGCATGCTCAAAAGCAACATTTGTAATTTAAAACACAAGGTTGAAAGCAAGACCCAAAAGAACAAACTCAAGATTGAGGAATCGATTGGATCTTTGATTGGCACAAGATTTGTGGGGCTTAGAACTTGATTGATCACAACTAGCATAAGTAATTCCTTACAAAGACCATTACTGAAAAAGACGTTTAATCAAGGCATTACATTGATGAGGTTTTTCAGAATTACCAAACAACATCTGGAAATACAATGTAGACTAGCTGCAACGACAAGGTTCCAAGTTCAACCGACAGCGATAGTTGACCAAAAGCGGTCATGGTACACTAGGGTTCCTTACAACACTGCACTCTTACGACTTAGAAATTTATTCCTGATGGACCAACTTCCAAGGGTGGAATCTTCCACGCTGAAAGTCTACGGTGACTCGGGTCCAGACTCAATTCTAGATTCACCTTGGATATCTTCAACATCTTCTTCTTGCGCTAGTCCAAGAATGACAGGTTCTGGGGGTGGAACGGCTAGAGCTTCCAGTTGATTTTCTAGTTCAAGCATATACTGGTCGTTATGCTGCAACAAGAAATTCTGCTCATGTATGATCTTGGTTAACTCTTGTATCTTTGCCTTGTCCTTGCGTCTTTCCTTCTTGAGAGTAGCGATCATTGCTCGAGCTTCCTTTAACGCTTGAGTTGTACACTCCATTTCTTTAACTTTGTATCTATATATTTGGTGTCTATAGAATACACTTTCTCCTACCATCCGTCGGTAGATGTCGTACATGGCTTCTGAAAAGCGGACTGAGGTGACAAGATCAGGACTATAGTGGGAGTTGCTCTGGGATGGAAGGATAGTTTCTCGTTCACCACCCGGTGCAATGTGTCGCTCGGGTACCGGAATTACTTTGGCGGCAGAGTTGACTATCTCGGCAGGGTGCTTTCCACAGAAAGTTGTGAGTGCTTCGAGAGCAGCCTTCTGCACCGTGTCGGACAAGTTTCTTCCGTGTGCCATACATTCCCACTCCTTCCAAGTAGGATTGGTCGGGCACACTGAAATCTTCACCTTTACTTCACAACGAAGGAGTCGGCCTGTGGTCATGACCTCACGTGTCGAGTACTCTGGGTAAGTGGTGTACCCAAAATCCTTCAGGGTGTTCCACAAAAGTGCAGGAAATCCACCCTCCTCGAGGTAATTCACGAGAGTCCATGATTCCACATCAGCCGACGTAGAGCCAGCGTTGTCCATCTGGACATAACGACAAAAGTGAGAATGAGGCGGGTGCGAGTGTACAAAGGTGACTCGATCCATGAATACGGATAGGGTTAAGGTATGGGGTCATTATGTATACCAAAATACCATTGTATGCTGAGCTCGAACGAGCAGGCATACCAAATGATACAAGGTCTGGCCATCGGAAACCGACTTCCTAACTCAAACCGGAGTCTAACACTTCTCAAATTTGCGGAGTAACCTAGCAAGGTTATGAAGCTCAAGTTGGGTACGCAAGGTTGAGCTAGAAGATTAGGGAAGATGCTATTTAAGCAAGATTCCAGATGACTCTAAGAAGATAGCAAGACAAGGGTTGACTAACCGAGCATAACTTGCGGTAGACTTAAGTTATGAACGTGACTTCGGCGAGCAGAAACTAAATTAGATTGGAGCAACCTAGGTAGAGATCGCCTAGACAAAAGATTCTTAGACAAGAACAACAATCTAAGCAACAACTCTAATAAATTTAAGCATGACAACACATCTACACCTGAAGAGGCTAAACAGGGCCAAACACGCTATCACTATTTGACCTAGAGAGCACGGAAACAGACGTGAGTTCAGTTTAGGTTCTTTCATGACTTTTAACATGATGCAAGACGTCCTATGCGTCCTCACAAGGCATTCAAGCCAAAATTCGGAGTTAGCGCCGGTGGCATGGCACATACACGTATCTCCCTATAATAACTAGTCGAGATCTAGTCGATGCTTACTTAGCGACTTACGAAACGAGGTCAGAGTACCTGCAGAAGATCACATAACACAACGAACCTTTCATGCCAGCACTCATGAAAGCGTCCACATACATTACCGTTCACTATATGAACAACATCCATGCGTTAGGCCGCTGCATGGACAGCGTCCAACCTCGGACATCCTCCGTTTGAATGGAGTATATCCTTGCCTCGCATACTCGACATGCGGAATGCTCACGTATGAAACACGTGGCGAGACACAACTATAACCAGACGCGATGATGGGATCCGTGGAAGGGATCACTCCATCAACCCTCGCAATTCCCGTGATGCGGAACAACACACGTATAAAACACGTGGCTCATCTAGTTTGGTTGTGCGAGAAAGTAAGTTTGACATAAAGTAATGTGCTGGGAGTTAGCAAAATAAACCATAGATTAATAAGCCACCTGAAAGAAACCAAAAATTCCATCTAGGGCCTCTCGGTCTACTTTATCCTTAACAGACCGACGTGTTTTGCAATTTCAAACAATCTTGGCAAATTTTATTCAAAAATCATGTGATTAAGGTTGTGAATTAAGCTCTGGTGCATGCCATCGCTCTGATACCAGTTGTGACAACCCGCCCATGAAAATACCGTACTATGGCCTAAGACTGATCCACTTGGTCATTAAGCAATGGTAAAGTATCATCCTGTCGTTGGTTGCCGGGTTAACACCCGGTAAATCACTTGGACATCGAACAGAGGATCGACATATGCATTAAAACTCACACGAAGGCGAGTCCAGAGTACAACATGAATTAAACATTTTATTACAAACCAATGTTCCTGACATGGAGTAAAGGTTCAGAGTTCGAAAAACAGCGGAAATAAATTAAACTAGCGCAATGGTAAACATCACAGGAGGCCATCCGTGATGTCATCACTTGTCGTCACCCATCCGGTCAATCACCCCTGCAACAACAATTTTAAGGCAAGGCTGAGTATACTAATACTCAGCAAGACTTAACCGTCGGGTGATAACTACATCACCAAATTCTAGACATGAAAGGCTTTTGGCCGGTGGAGTTTCTTTTGCTGAACAGCTACTAAAGTAGATCCTTACTTTCCATCTTTTAGCACAACTTCTAGTTGATTACCATTTCTAAATGTGCCATCTAATTCAATCAGAATTGGACAAGCAATTAATTCATACAACAATATTCCTCGAGTTCCATCATTATGGGATATCATGGCCAGTTGATTAAGCAGTCTCGGATAACGGTGAGAGGCCGACAATCAATTGATTTAAACCTTGCAAGGTAAACCCAAACACACGGTAGGCTGCCCCCGAAAGGACAACTTTCCCAGGCCATTTCCAAAAATCCTCGGGTTGGGATCGAATCTTACAGTCCTGGGTACAAGGTTAGCTGGTATACCCCGCAAAGTATCCAGTCTCACACAATACACCCCCCTTCCCGGTAGCTAGCTGGTAAGGCGATTTCTCAAGAGTAGTAATGGTAGGATCCCGCGCCGCCTCATTAAGGTACTAGGCTTACCGGTCCCATACCCGGCGAATGTTTAGTAAGTTCAAAAGCTTAGCCCACGAAAGCCACTGGACCGGAGCCCAATCCCATGCTTTTACCACATGAGCAATCCATTTAAGGATATTTTATGATTCCTATCTAGGAACATATTCTCGCGAGTGACGAACATCACTCGACTTCTATCGGGTCCTATAGCATAGCAGCTATCGACCTAGCATACTAGTGATAGAGCATAGGTACCTAAGGATCATGCATCTAGGGTTTCAATTCAACTCCTGAAACGTAAATGCACAATCATAGCAAACATAATTGTACAATTTTAAAAGACGGGGTTAATGATCCGCGGCTTGCCTTCACTGGCAAGGTTGGCCTTGGGCCCTTCTGGACTTGGGTCCAGGTCTTGAGCTACGTCCACATACGGCAGCTCCTTGGCGGCACCTTCGTTTCCTCCTTCCGGCACGGGCGTACGTCTATTGGTGGAAAGATCTACACGAAGATGCAAATGCAAGATTTATTTGACGGTTTTTAATTTAATTAACCACAAACCATAATTGACAACCAAGGGGTGTATTAGTTGGACACATTCACCTAGATAAGAATACATTTAGCATACTCTTCCAAAAAGGAACAATTTGCAACTCTTTATTAAATAATCTTTTCGACGGTGACTATGTACATATATATGTAAATCATTTAATTCAACTTCACAAACAGTAGTGGGTGGGTATAATTAACCTTTTAAAATGATTTACAACCACACCCAAGATTGGTAAGGATGATTTGGTGATTTTTCCCGTTTAACGACTATTAAGCCTTTAATTGCTTCCATAGCTTTTATTCATGAAATTAATTAAGAAAATTCATTGGATGGGTGTGTTACACTCTAAACACCTATAACAAGCCACTGGACACACATGCGAGCTTTGGATAGCTAGAAAATAATTATTTTTGAAAATAACAAAAGCTAACTAGATGGACAAGGTAAATGCACACAAAAATAATTACTCAACAAAAATGATCCAAACTTTCTCACGCATGTTATATGGTTCAAAACTAGCCTAGTGGTGCAGCACATGCACCTAGAACTATTGTGAAACTTGAGTTATGTATTTTCAAATAAAAACAAGCATAATTCAAGAATAAATATTTCTCGTAGATATAAAATTGTGATTAATTCACCAGAGGTGTGTTTTGGAATTTAAAGACAGTGTGCAAAAGTTGGTTGCAAAAACTTAATTATTTTTGTCTAGAAAAATCATTTATGCAGATCTGGCAGAAATGGAAAAACATTTTTATAAAAAGATTTACATCATAACTTTCTGCACTTTTTGGCAGAGGAGCTAGTCATGACTTAACATACAACATATCCAAAAATTAGCTACAGAGGATTTATATATTTTGAGATATTTCAGATCTAGGTTTTTCACAATTGTATTTGTCATGCAAAAACTAACAGGAATTAGCTCAGGCAAGAATAACAAGAGTTGTAGGATAATTCACCATGAATCCAACAAAATAGGTTTTGCATTTTTTCCGATTTTTCTGTGATTTTCTACGCAATTTACAAGAATCAGCCAAATCACAATACTATTTGAGTTAACCTTTTGCAGGGAAGCCCTCGGAAAGAAATTGGGTTTCGCAATGTGGCCCCTAGGCGAACGGCCGGCGCGGGCTGCTCGATTCCGGCGAGCTCGCCGCCGAACTTGGCCGGGGAGGGACGGGAGAAGGGTCTAGGGGCTAGCGGGTCTCGGTTTGGGCACTTGGTCGGGACGGTGGTGGCGCCGGCGCGCGCGCGCCGCGCCTAATGAAAGCGGCCGCCGCGGGCGCCGTTCCCGGCGAGCCGGGCTCGCTTGGTCTCGGTGGACGGGCCGGTGAGGGCGTGGTAGAGGCGGGGGGGTGGAGGGAAGCACTAAACGTCTTGCAAATGGCCCGCGGCCCGGAGCTCGCCGCGGCCGGGCGCGGGGATGCCGGCGGGCCGCACGGTCGGCCGTGGGGGGGGGGGGGGGGGGGGGGGGGGGGTCCGCGCGTCGGGGTACGGGGGCGGCGGTGCCTATATAGCGAAAGGCGAGCAGGAGCACGGGAGAGGGGCGGTGTGGGCGGGGCGAGGACGATCGGGCAAAGAACCGTCGCGCGGGCGGGCGGGGAGGACGTACGGCGGCGCGACGTTCCGGGCGCGGACGGGTGGGCGGCGCGGACTTCGGGGCCCCTCGGCGTGCGTGCTACCTCGGGACGGAGCGGCTATGTTGGGAAGGCGCGGGGAGGCTCGGGTACCGAGGCACGGCGGAGGGCGGGCACGGGGGCGGCGTGGCGTGGCGCGCGGGAGTGCGCCCGCGGCGGTTTGCTAATTCGATGTGCCCCTGTTCAACGCGTTAAATCTTCAAAAAATTGTACAAAAGTGCTCCAAGTGGTGAATAGGAAAGTTGTAGATCTCCCTACCCTCTACAACTTTCACAAAAGCCATATAGTGTTTTTCTCAACGGATTTAGCAGAAACGTCGTGCCAACATTGAATGCCGGCCTGTCCCTGTGAACAGGAGGTACTGCCGGTCGATCGAGTTTTTCACCAATTCCCACCCAAAATTTGAAATGCCAATCTACATGAAAGTTGTGTCCCTCAACATGATGGACAACTTTCATAAAGGTAGATTTTGAAGTGTTTAGGTGAATTTTGGAGAACGCGGCAAAAGTTCCGGACGACATTCGCTGACGTCAACGGTTAAGCCGGTTTTGACTGTGTCTTTGGCCAAAGGTCCATTATGGGTGTGTGTAGGCCTGGTCAGGGGTGCATTAGGGTTCATTGGTGAGGTTTTCGGGGTGATGACCTAGGTTGACCTTGGTTTGATCGGTGTTTGACCGGTTTGACTCGGCTGATCCGGTCACTAGCGTTAATGACGGTAATTAAAAACCTGGGGCGTCACAGCCGCCGAGGAGGTCGCGCAACGTGGCACGCAAGTGCGTCGCCAAGAAGCTGAAAGTCATTGAGACTACATATCAAGAGGTAAACTCTCCGAGTAGAGTAGTCGAGTACTTGTCTTGGAATGTTGTGTATGCTGACGACGAAATTCCGGATGCTTGCAGGAGATCCCGCCTTTCGACCCCACAGACCAAGGGAACGAAGGTGACTGGGAGAAGGTGGGGGAGCCAGCTGAAAGAAGCCGCAGCCTAGCACCCGCCGTGACATAAGTCGAACCGCAGGCGCCAGTTGCTGAGAGCAGGACGGAGCTAGCGGCAACCCCTGCTGCTGAAGAGCCAACGACAACTGAAGCCGAAGAAGAGGCGCCCGCTGAAGCCGGGCTTGTCGACATCGCCAACATACTAGGTGCCCCGACCGTGACTGTTGTCCGGTCGAGCTTGTAAGTGAAGATCTTTCCTGAGTAGTACATGTAGATTGGTAGTCGTACTTGGTTGACAACTGACTGTGTACTTTGCAGGAAATCGACAGACTTGTCCTGGGAGGGGGATGAGCCCAGCGTGGCAGCGGCTGAAGAAGATTCTGTGCCAACTGCTGAGGAGTCCGCTCCCCTTCCTAGGGCGAGACCATAGTGCCGACCGTAGAGGCTACACTGCCGGAGGCCAGCATAGTTGAAGGTAAGTATACTGCACAAATGCAGCCTTCCTCGAGTAGTAGTTGTAGCCCCCGAGGAACTAATCCATGTGTCTTCTGTTGACAGGGGCCGAAGACGAGGCAAGCACCATACCTGAGGCTGTGCCCGTTGAAGGCGTGTTGTCGGAGACTCAAGAAGCCGCCAAAGCAGCAACCGAGCCGACGGAGGTAGCCAGCCAAGGAGCCCCCCGGGGTGGCTGAAGAGAAGCGTGACGAAGTACTGCCAGAATCAAGCCTAGAAGTAGTCGTTCGTTCACCAGAGATTCAGGATGCGGAGCCGATCCGTTCGTCGCCGATGTCCGGGACCGCCACAACTAGTCGTGGTGGGATCGAGCTTCTGGCGGATGATCTTGTCGACCCGGCGGCAGTAGCGCGCAACTTGGAGGCGATGCGCCGAGCCGAGCAGTGGATGAAGGTAAGTTATAAGCATTTGCCATAAGTGTTGAGTACCCGAGTAACAATTGTTGTCTGCTGCAGGATGTCCTGGAGAGATCCCGACAGAAATCTGAGATGCTCCAAGGATATGGCGATACGGTACTCCGGGCGGAAGCATTGGAAGAACAACTCGCTAAGGCCAAGAAGCACTCCACCATGCTCCAGTGAAAGCTTGATGGTGCCTTCGCCCAGTACCATAATGAAGTCCAAGACATGCACACGAAGAGCGACGAACTGGTGCGCAAGAACAAGTCGTTCCGCAACAAGAACAAAGGTACGCTGCTGTCTTGTCGAGTACCTATTACAAGTACTCTGCAGTAGTTTGACATCGTCGTCTTTGTTGATTGCAGAGCTTGAGACCCGGGTTGAACAGCTGGAGGCCTCGGAAGTCGACATGAAGAATCTCTTCTAGCGGGAGAAGGAGGCCTGAGAGGTACTTGAATATGATTATAAGCAGTTGGCTTACGAGTGCGATAAGCACATGGAGCTTCGGATTGCCTCGGATTGTGACCTTGTCAACAGCTACAAATCCTTGCAGAAGCTGAACGAGGATTGCGAGAAGTTGCGGGGACAACTCAAAGAACTTGAAGAAGCCGCACTTCCCATTGCGAGGCTGTTGGTGCCTCATCCAGGCGGGCCGAAGATTGCTCCATTGGTTGACCGGCTGAGAGAGGCTCTCGGCCGTCTGGCGACGTACGTCAAGCATCTGGCGAAGTCCATCCCCAATCAAGTCTTAGTGCACATGAAGTCGTACTTCTTCAAGGCTCCGGTGGATATAGTCGCGGGTGGACTAGCCGCCAACTGTACTGATGAGAAATACGCAGAGCTCCTAGAGCAGATGGCGCCAATAGTTGAACAAGTCGACGGAAAGCTGAACCTCCAGTAGTCCTGTAGGGTTAGCTTGTAGCAATAGTTGTGTATAAACAAAGTTGTAATGAACTTGTTTAAGTATGAATGAGAAAGCTTCCATAAATGAGTACTCGTTGTCGCAAGATATATATGCGGAGTGCTCATCGTGAAGTTGTCACGAGTAGTGGTACTAGTCAGTAGGCCCGTTGAGGGAGACACAGTAAGTTAGTTGATAGATAATCAAACTTTATTACTGAAAGAAGTACACCTGGATGGCCAGGGCCGTTTTACAAGTGTAGTAGCTAGGACCCGGAGGCCGCCTACGGCTAAGTAGTGCTAGGGCACGTAGCCGCTTACATCAGTAGATCCGTTAGTAGCCGTGTAGGCTGGATCTAGAAGTACATGGTCTCTTAATAGACCGCTGTTGGAGTCCTTTGACGCTCTGAGCAGCCCGAGATCTATTAGTAGCCGTGAACATTGGATCTTGGAGCAGAGTAGTCCAGAGACTAGTGCCTGGACCCGGAGGCCGCTTACAGCGAAGGGGTCTTGGAGTAGTCATGCAGACTTGAGCCCCCAGGGTAGTCGAGAGACTAGGCATAGAATCGACAGAGCTGGTCGATATTCCACGAGTTGCTGATGTCTTCACCTTCAAGAGTCTGGAGGCGATAGGATCCTGGTCCGGTCACCTTTGCAACTGTGAAGGGACCTTCCCATGGCGAGCTGAGCTTGTGTAGTCCTTCCGTGTTCTGGATGCGGCGGAGGACGAGATCGCCAACGTTGAAGGAGCGTTCCTTGATGTTGCAATCATGGTAGCGTCGGATACCCTCAAGGTACCTTGCTGATTGGACGAGGGCGGCACAGCGAGCTTCTTCGAGTCCATCGATATCGACTCGCCTGCTATCTTCAGATATGCCTTCGTTGTATTGCTCTACTGCCGGCGAATCCCACATGACGTCAGCAGGGAGGATTGCCTCGGAGCCGTAGACCAGGAAGTAAGGCGATTGTCCCGTTGGCTTGGAGGGTTGAGTACGCAGCCCCAGAGCGCATTCGGTAGTTCCTTGATCCACTTGCCTCCTTTTGAGTTAGCAACATCGTGCAGTCGCTTCTTGAGAGCGTCGAGTACCATCCCGTTGGCACGCTCGACTTGTCCATTGGCCCGAGGATGGGCGATTGAGACATATCGGACGTTGACCCCGCTGTTCTCGCAGTACTCCCAGAACTTGTGATTGTTGATGTTGGAGCCCAGGTCTGTGATGATGCGATGGGGTAGTCCTTAGCGATGCACGAGTTCATTCAAGAAGTCGAGTACTCTGTCGGCCTTGGGGCATGTGACCGACTTGACCTCGATCCACTTGGTGAACTTGTCGATGGCCACCAAGACTGTTGAATCCACCTGGCGCAGTCGGGAGAGGCCCAATCATGTCGAGCCCCCTGCAGGCGAAGGGCCAGGTTGGTGGTATGGTGACTAGCTTGTAGGCCGGGACATGTTGTTGCTTGCGAAGTATTGACACCCTTGGCACCTTCTGACGAGTTCTTCGGCAGCCCAGAGCCGTGGGCTAGTAGAAAGCTCGTCGGAATGCCTTGCTGACCAGTGTGCGTGAAGACGCGTGGTTGCCGCAGACGCCTTTATGGATCTCCTCCAAGATGCCCTTGCCTTCTTCTCAGGGGACGCACTTCATGAGTACTCCGGAAGATGCGCCCCGCCTGTAGAGCTTGTCTCCGACTAGGACGTAGGACTTGGCGTGGCGGATGAGTTGCTCGGCCAAATTCTTGTCTGTGGGAACCTTTTGCTCACGGATGTAGTCGATGATGGGTTGCCGCCAGTCCACGTCTATCATCATAACCTCCTGGCCAGCTGGGGGATGAGCTGGATCAGTGGTCGGTGGCGCCGGCTCCGGGATGGATGGCGCGTCAAGCTCGTGGACGAAGACACCCGCTGGTGCTTGAGCGCGAGTAGATCCAAGCTTCAATAGGACGTCCGCTGCAATATTGTTGTCGCGGAGAACATGATGGAACTCGAGACCGTAGAACTTGTTCTCGAGCTTGCGAACTTCTAGGCAGTAAGTGTCCATGTTCTCCTTGTTGCGGTCACGAGACTTGTTGACTTGGTTGATGACCACTGCGGAGTCACCGTAGACTAGTAGTCGCTTGATGCCCAATGAAGCTGCGAGGCGGAGCCCGTGTAGTAGATCGTCGTACTTGGCTTCGTTGTTTGAGACCTTCTAAAAGATTTGCAGGACGTACTTGAGTTGGTCGCCCGTTGGGGAAATCAGGAGTAGCCTTGCACCTGCGCCTTCAAGCTTGAGCGAGCCATCGAAGTACATCACCCAATGCTCTGGGCGCTCAGTTGGAGTAGGTAGCTAATTTTTCTGCCACTCCGCCATGAAGTCGACTAGTGCTTGTGACTTGATGGCTGTTCGTGGCTTGAAGTCGATGTTGAGGGCGCCGAGTTCGACTGCCCACTTCGAGATCCTTCCAGTAGCATCTTGGTTCCGCAAGATGTCACCGAGCGGGTAGTCGGTGATGACGAAGATCGAGTACTCCTGGAAGTAGTGTCGTAGCTTCCGCGAGGTGATGAGCACTGCATACAGTAGCTTCTGTACTGGTTGATAGCGTGCCTTAGATTCTGACAGGACCTCGCTGACGAAGTAGATTGGTCGCTGGACTGGGTGGGTGTGGTCGTCTTCCTGCCTCTCGACGACGATGGCAGTATTGACCACGTGGGTAGTCGCAGTGAGGTAAATCAGTAGCTGCTCCTTTTTGTGGGGAGCCGTGAGGACTGGTGGCTTGGATAAGAAGTCCTTGAGCTGAGCAAGGGCTTGGTCTGCCTCTGGAGTCCACGCGAACTTCTCTTGATGCTTGAGTAATTTGAAGAAGGGGAGCCCCCGTTCTCCATGGTTCGAGATAAATCTGTTCAGTGCCGCCATGCACCCGGTTAGCTTCTGCATGTCTTTGATGCACGTGGGAGCTTTCATGCTGGTGATGGTGGATATCTTCTCAGGATTGGCTTCGATGCCGTGATGGCTGATGATGAAGCCGAGTAGTTTGCCCGACAGTACGCCGAAGACGCACTTGTTCGGGTTGAGCTTCTAGCGGTACTCTCGCAAGGACGTGAAAGTCTCTTCCAGATCGGCGATGAGCGTGTCGGACTTCCTGGTCTTGACGACCACGTCATCCACATAGGCTTCGACGTTCTTATTGAGTTGCCTCTTGAAACAGGCCTGGATAGCTCGCTGGTAGGTAGCGACGGCGTTCTTCAACCTGAAGGACATGGTCGTTTAGCAGTACGCACCAAACGGGGTGATGAACGTGATCTTCTCCTGGTCTTCTTCCTTGATTGCGATCTGGTGGTACCCTGAGTAGCAGTCGAAGAAGCAGAGCAAGTCACAGCCCGCCGTGGAGTCAATGAATTGGTCTATCCGCGGCAACCCGAAGGGGTCCTTGGGGTAGTGCTTGTTGAGGTCGGTGTAGTCGATGCACATCCTCCACTTGTTCGAGTTCTTCTTGCGGACGAGGAAGGGGTTAGCGAGCCACTCAGGATGGAAGACTTCTCTGATGAAGACAGCCGTGAGTAGTTTGGCGAGTTCCTTCTTGATGGCATCCCGTCTGTCATCAGCGAAGCGGTGGAGGTGTTGTCGCTTCGGGGTAGCTTTAGGGTCGACGTTGAGTGAGTGCTCGATCAGATTCCTGGGCACCCCTGGCATGTCCGCTGGTTTCCACGCGAAGATGTCTCGGTTAGCTTGAAGGAAGCTGGCGAGCGCGTCTTCCTATTTCGGGTCTAGGCCCGCCCCGATGGTGATGGTCTTGCTGTTGTCGCGTGTCCCAAGGTCAATCGTCTTGACTTGAACCTCCTCAGCTGGCTGAGGCTTGTTGGTGTTGTCCGACTTCTATGGGATGTCGAGTTAACTTGGGGCAAGCTTTTTGGATGCAGCGTAGATCTCCATCATTGCATTGAGTACTTGATTCGTGGCTGTGAGTTGCACAACTTCTGTGTCTCAGTCGAAGGATATCTTCAAGTCCCCTTGCAGCGAGAGTACACCAGCCGGACTTGGCATCTTGAGTACCAAGTATGTGCAGTGAGGTACCACCATGAACTTGGCGATAGCTGGTCTGCCAAGGATGGCATGGTAGGAAGTCTCGAAGTCCGTGACTTCAAACTTGATGTACTCGGTGCGATAGTTTTCCCTTGTCTCCCCAAAGGTAACTGGCAGGACCACTGAGCCCAGTGGGATAGCCGCGTTCCCGGGGACGATGCCGTAGAAAGGCGAAGTGCTCTTGGTGAGCATGTGGGTGATGTCGAGCTTCATCTTCTTCAAGGTCTTGGTGAAAAGGACGTTGAGCCCGCCTCCATTGTCGATGAGGACCTTGTTGAGTCTGGAGCCCGCGACTACCGGGTTCAGAACGAGTAGAAACCGTCCTCGTTCAGAGAAGCTTGTCCATTGATCCACCCAGGAGAAGGTAATGGGTACCTCTGACAACCGGAGAGGGGTCGGGACCGCTGGTTCAATGCTTAGGACATCTCGTCGGGTGGCCTTCTGAGCCCGTCGGTTGGGTAGTCCGCCGAAGAGGACGTTCACCATCTTGTCGGGTTCCTGGAAGTCGCCGTTGCCCTCGTCGGCCTTTTTCTTGCCTTTCTTATCGTGAGGGTGCCGTGGTTCTGGAGTGTCCTTGAGTGCTCGCCGGAGTTGGTAGCACTGCTCGGTGGTGTGGTTGTCGTCCAGATGCCACGGGCACTTCTCTTTCAGCAAGTCCTTGAAGTCGTCGGAGGTCTTCTTCGAGTTGTCTTTCGCAGGGCGCTGGATAGGCGCGACAGTGTTGTCTGGCTTGCGCTTGCGATTAGGACCCGAGTAGTTGTTGCTGTGACCGCCTTGGTTCCCGTTGTTGTTGCTGTTGCCGCTCGTGTTCTGCTTGCTCTTGCCACGGATGGCGTCGTACTTGGCGTTAGCCTTGTCTTCTTCATCAGCCCAGGAGGTGATCATGTCCTTGAGGTGGGTGATGGAGCTCGGGCAGCGATGACCGAAGTCTTTGAAGGTGCGACGGTGGTAGAGACCGTCTTGGAAGAGGTCGATGACCTCCTTGTCCGTGAGGTCGACTACGATGGCACGCTTGTTGAAGAAGCACAACATGTACTTGCGAAGGGTCTCGCCCTGTTCCTGCTTCACCATTGCCAGGTCCATGCGAGTACCCGAGCGACCCATAGCGCCCGCGAAGTTGCTGGTGAACTGGTCCTTGAGCTGGTCCCACTTGTCGATCGAGTACTTCTCGAGTGACTCGAGCCATGTAAGCGGAGTTTGATCCAGGCAGAAGGGAAAGTACAGGCACTTTGTGTCATTATTGCCACCAGCGTTCTCGATGGAGAGGGCGTAACATCTGAGCCACTGTACTGGATCTTGCTTCATGTCGTACTTGGTGATCCCCAGTGGTTTGAATTTCTCCGGGAGAAGTAGATTGCGAAGCCGTGCGGAGAAGGCGGGGAAGCCGTCGTTGTCGCCTGCCGCGGAGGATTTTTTGCGTCGTAGTTCTTCGATTTTTTGGCGGGCGTCGAAGCCGCCTCGTGATGCACCGGAGGCGTGGCTGTTCGCATGGCCTTGGCCGCCGCGGTCGCCTCCGCCCCCAGCTCTCCAGCCCGCTCCGTGTGAGGAGCTCCCGCCGTTGCTGCCTCCGACACCAGGATCGCGGTGAGGGACGATATCGCGGTTGCCGCCGGCACCACCGGCGCTGTTGCACCATGAGAAGGTCCACCGGCCGATGCCCGAGTACGGTTGGGGTTCGCCGGTAGCTCTCCTCGAGTATGGTTGCGACCGTTGTCGGCTGCACTGCGACTTGTGGCTTCGTTGTCTTGTTGGCGATTCCTGACGGGGGGCACTTGAGTGACTCTGTTGTCAACTCTCGTGAAGTAGGCGTCCTCCGCGAGCTTGGCGATGACCTCTCCCGCGCGCATCCCCTAAGCCTGATGTGCTATCGTGGTGATAGACATGAGGCATTGTTCTGGGGTAGTGTGCACCCGGTTTTCGACTTGGTAGAGGGCCTCCGCGAGGTTCCGGATGGGTAAGGACTCGCGAAGACGTCGACGCCGTTCGTTCCGCCTTCTGTTGCGTTCACATCGGGCGTCCTTGTTGGCGTCGGTCTCGTCTGCGGGTGTGTTGGCAGACAACTCGTCTGCTGAGATATCCTCGAGATATCGGTTAGGGAGTGTCCCTGGGAGTCCCGGCGTCTCGTTGGTAGTCATGAAGACTTGACGATCAGGAGAGCTGAGGCTGGAGTCGCTAGTTACCACCTCTGTTGGAGTGTGCTCCTCAGCTGGAGCTAGCGGTGTTCCCTCCTGGAAGGGAAGTGAGTCGAGGTAGGAGACACAGCGTGAGTTCCCATCTGTCAAGTCTGTGGGCTTGCGGTCTGGCCAGTAGACGAATCTACCGGCGGGAGTAGATGTTATAACCAGGCTGGAAGCTGGTCCTGACAGCGGTTGCTCAGTCGTGTGGTTCTCGGACTCGGGCTCGTCAAGGTCCGCCCCGAAGTCGAACTCATAGGAGGAGTCCGAGTAATAGCCGGAGATGGGGTTGGAGTCCGAGTTGTACTCGGAGACGATCTCTTTCCCGGCCCGGCGCGCGGAAAGAGCCTCTGCGTGGGCCCTGCTGGCGTCACAGAGGCTGTATGGGAAGTGCTCATTTAGTAGGGAGTCTACAAACGATGGCTCGATAGCCGACTCGCATGCGATGGACCACGGGGACATCGAGTTCGAGTTGGAAGCGGATCCGAGCTCGAAGTCGGCGTGTTGGTTGTAGAGCGAAATTTCGCCGAATTTCCGGCGAGATTGCCCGTGACTACTTCGGGAAGCATCACGAGCCCGGTCTTCGGGTTAGGCGGCATGGTGAGGTGGCGTTGGAAAGATCCGGCACTGTCAGCAGTGTAGACCCAGGAGCAGGAGACGAAGGTGTCACCGCGGTTGAAGGCGACAGTTGGCTTGATGAAGATTGAAGCCGTCGAGTTCGCCATGTGATCTTCGGCGAGATCCCCTACCTGGCGTGCCAGCTGTCGGTGTTTTAGACCGGCAACCTACCAAGGGGAGTACCTGAGGTAGATGAATGTGGCCTCGCCGAGATCGGTAACTCGAAGGAAGAGACACGTGGCACACAATTTAGATAGGTTCGGGCCGCGAGGTGCGTAATATCCTACGTCCTGTATGCTGCGTAGCTCTGGATTGATTGGGTGTGATTACAAGATGATGCGTATGAGAGAGAAGAGTCCCTGCCTCGCCTTATATAGTCCGGGAGGCAGGGTCACAGGTTGGTTTAGGGAGAGAGTTCTAGTCGTGTGCGTCTAGGAGTCCTCTATACAGTACAAGGCATGTATAGCTCCCTATCCAAGTACTTCTCCACCATAGTCCTTGCGCCTCACGCCATCAGGTGCCGTGTGGCACAAGCCTGGTAGTCCCAGGGGCCTACCGAGTAGTCGGTCCTGGTACCCACCGAGGTAGTGGGCCCAGGGAGGTCCATATGACAGTGCACCTGATCGAACTCAAGCTGAAACAAAGCACGGAACAAGTAGTCGACCACCTTATTGTTGGCGTCGAACATGTCCCTCGATCTTGGAGCAAGGAAGTTCATCGGCTGGACATAGCCAGTGTCCACCGTGACATCCCAAAGGATCTGACCCTTTCTGTGGAGAAACGCCGCCATCCGCTTACTCCACATCTGGTAGTTCTTGACATCGAAGTGTGGAGGACCCAAACCCCGTTCCTGGTACTCCATCCTTGGATCTCGGACTTGTTAGAGTCAATAAAGACCCGAACCGGCTCTGATACCACTTGAAGGACCGATACGGCTAACCAGAGAGGGGGGAGTGAATGGGAGCCGATAAAAATTCTTCTCTAAGGAGATGGAGACTCCAACAAGACAAACACGGCTTCCAACACACGTCTCCGACTTACTACCCAAGTTGGCCAAGTCCACGCAGTCACTAAAGTGCTACCGGACCTAGAAACCAACAAACAACCTCCTGAACCAAAACACACTAACACCGGTCAGACCGGTACCCACCGGTCAGACCAGTCAGACCCACCGGTCAAACCGGTCTGGAGCTGCTGTAGCACCGTCTTCGGTTCTCCGGTCTTGGCTTTGTGGATCAACCAAGGAACCCAACGGTTTTCTGGTGAACCACTGGAAACCCCGCGAACTCGGTGTAGCCTCCGCCAATCGCCACTCATGACTCGGCTCCCACGTAGTCCCGGCTCGACCTTGGTTTTGAGGCTCTACCAAGAAACCGTCCATGACTTCATCTTGTTGTTCATGCCACCATGCAGCCCGCACTTGACCCCGCTGGCCACCGGGTCCCTCGAATGAAGCCTACTTGTCTTCTCCACACATGGAGGCCTCACCGGCGACGACCTTTCGCACTTGTTCTTCACCTGCACCAACACCAGTCAAGCCGCAACCTGCACCTGCAATACTTAGCCAAGAATCAGTCCACACAATGTTGTCAATCACTCATCACACAAGGAAGCGACCATCCACCGGTCCTCGAACCACACATGGTCCTCAACAGGCAGCAAGCCATGTCGGTTTCCGTTGTGCATGTTATTGAGTTTTGGTTTAGAAGGTTGTGTGTTGGTTCCTAAGACAAGTAGCAGTCCAGTGGCTACGTGGTCTTGACCAACTTGGGTAGTTGAGTTGGAGACGTGCTTGGTTGCCGTGTTCGTCTTGTTGGAGTGTCCATCTCCTTCGAGAAGAATTTTTAACGGCTCCCATTCACTCCCCCTCTCTAGTCACCAGTTTCGGTCCTTCAGATGTGTCCTGAATCGAGTTTGTTTCTGCATGGGTTGGTGCATGTGAATGGCTCATTGATCAAGGGAAGGCACATGTGATGTACTACGTCTAGTCCGATCCACTCCATCCTGCAGACCGAGCAAAGAAAATTGATGTACGTTAGCAATAAACAAGTCTGAGTACTTATAGTAAAAAGCAATTTTGAAGGATTTTGTGCTATACGTGAACGAAAGCTACAACAAGACCTCAAGATATTTGCTTGCCACACACGGGAAGACATACACAAGTAAATCGTCATTGAATTCTGGCTGCATCAACACCCCGGCGACTACCTCGACTACTTCAACTACTCATCTTGACTAATTTCAACTAGAAAACTAGTCGAGAATGGGTTCCGCACCATAAACAACTAGTCGGATCCACGTCTGACTAGTTGACTTCAACACCAACCGTCGCGGCTCCATCACTGACCACCACAGCTTCGTCGACATTTGTCCACAAATCAAGCTAAGACCCTTATTTCAATAATTATTTTTTTCTTTGGCTTGTTTTCCACATACATGAATCAACATCATAGATTATTACTTCGTGTACGCCTCTCAATGGCTACTTGCCAGCAGAGCTACATCATGCTAATTATTCCTTGGGGATGTTAACCAACTACCACAGGCTTGGTGCACCAAATTAGGAGGCTCTTGCCATGACGTTTCATGCACTAAGTGCTGGAGGCGCACAGTGGCTACACCCTGAGGAGGCACCGCACAATATTGCTCTCCGCCATGTGAAACAACGAGCAAGCACTCTCTCTCTTGTCCCCATGCCGACTACCTTTGTCTACCTCTTAATGGTCTTGCTTCAGTAGCACATGCCTCAATCTGTGCAAAGCCTCAACTCTCCTGTCATGCCTTCACGCCCACAACTGGCTATTGCTAAACAGAGACCATGTGCTTAACCGCATTAGGCTAACTACTCGGCGACTAACGACTACAACAAGTGCATGACACATGACATTTACATTTATATTCATGTTTGTATTTGTCATTAGTATATTCAATTTCTACAAAAATGCTACAGAACGTATGCATCTTTACTTGCAGGTCAAGCTTCGGCGACACTTCCCAGGATGCTCCACGTACCTCCATCAGTGCGGCTAGTTCCCAAACTCGGGGGCTACGCACCAAATCACTACTCGACAAAAACTCGAGCATGGATCCTACGTATCACCTAGCGATGAGCTCGGGGGCTGAACGCTACAAGAGTACTCGGATGATGACTTCTGCAAACACCGAAGACCCTTGGACTGATGCTTCAATCGTTCCAAGGCTTGGGGGCCACTAGGACACCCATCAGTTGATTTTTTCAAGATGGAAGCAGAATCAAAATTTACCCTCAGCCAGAGTCCACAACTCAACTTAAGGCTCGAGGGCTACTCCATATGGATTGCGATTTTGCAATCGCTCTTGCATATAAATCTCGACTTCAAGAAAAATGAGTTGGACCACCTTCCAGCCTCATGGCAGTTCAAGTACTATTGAAGACTTCTCCAAGTAGTACTCGAGGATGCTCAAGAATTACTCGAAGAGGCTTCAAGACTACTCAAACTACTACTCTCGACTACAACGTGCTCGGGGGCTTGTCGAGCATACACCTCAGGTACATACAAGGCGGACTCCTACTAGAATTCCCCTATAATCCTACTTGGACGCATACCGTATAATCCTACTAGGACTCCTACCTTGTAACCGACTAGGCACCCACACCCTAGACTATATAAAGGAGGGTCGAGTACCTAGGAACACATCCATAATCCCTCCGGGGAACACCCAAGCGCAGGGCGCAATATACTACACCAAATAGGGCGTAGGGTACGCTACTCTGGCTACCCAAACTTGTATAAATCTTGTGTCTTGTGTCCTCGCGCATACCTTCGAGTTCCAAGTCTGGTGATCCCCACTATCTACTCTCCGATGGGTACCTCCTATAGAGATTGCCGAATATAAAACTCCGACATAGGGGACAAAGCAAAGTTATTGTTGTACATCACAGCATCAGCCAATGCAGTAAGTGTAGCTCTAGTAGGAGATAAATATTAGGAAGGGCAGCTGAAGCAAGTAACAGTTTATTTTGTCTCTAAGGCTCTAAAAGGAGTGAAAAAAATTTACTCTGAACTTGAAAAGATGACATATGTAGTGGTCATGGCAGCAAGGAAGATGAAGCACTATTTTCCAAGTTACCCAATTAGTGTTCCCACGTCATACCCTCTTCGGGGGATACTAAAGAATAAGGAATCTTCGGCAAGTATAGGAAATGGGATATAGAACTGTCTGAGTATGTTGTAGAATTCACAGCAAGAACAACCATCAAGTCACAAGTCCTAGCAGACTTCATTGCAGATTGGACTCAAAATCCAAACGAAGAGAAGAGAGAAGAAAGACCAGAAACTCCATGGATAATGTATTGTGATGGAGCATATTGCGATGATGGGGCCGCATCTTCAGCAATCTTAATGTCACCATCGGGCATAAAGGTGAGATACGCTGTGAGATTGGACTTCGAAGGGAAGACAAACAATGTGGCAGAATATGAAGGATTGTTATTGGATCTTCGCAAAGCAAGGGCAATAGGGGCACAAATTGTGAAAAATAAACATAGATTCAGAACTCATTACAAGGCAAATAGGCAAGACCTATAAAGCAAAACATGATGAAATGGAAAAATACTTGAAAACTGTACGTGCTATGGAAAAATATTTCTTCAGGTTCACCGTTAGGAAAATACCAATAGTACGAACAATGAAGCAAACATGTTAGCGAAGGCAGCATCACAGAAAGAGCCTTTACCATCGGATGTCATCTACAAAGTCCTAATATGCAAGTGTTGATGGTGTATTTGGTACACCAAACATGTTCATTACACTTTGGTTTGGATTTGATTACGGAACTAACCCGCCACTAGGCACACTAATCATATAACAATTCATCTTCGTGTGTGCATTTGGAAGTGTTATGTTTATGTAGGAAAACATGGACATAAAGGACAGACTTACAACAAGTTCAAAAGGAGCAATTAAGGAATCTTCTTCGTGTTCATGAGCTTGATAAAATCACTTCCAATGGTGGCAAGGACCAAAGTGTTACAAAGGAACACCCCTAAGGATTGAAGTGTAAAAGACCGGACGTCATGCAAGGAGAACCTCCATCTTGGACGTGAGGATGACATCGTCAAAATAGTGCAAGTGGAGGGGGCAAAGTGCATAAATACATGAGGACGCACGAGAGCGAAGGGGCGACCGAACTGTGTTGGGATGGGCCTGGGCCGGTCGGCCCAAGCCGGTCGGCCTGGCCCACTCCGGGGGTCGGTTCGCCCCCCCCCCCTTTTCTTGCACCTCAAGGATTTTCAACCCTAAGTTCATGCAGGCGCCGCCATTCGCAATACAGAGAGCCATTCGCACTGGGAGGCCACCCACAAGCTAGGGAGAGGAGGGAGATCTTCGGAGAAGGATCGCCCAACTCGAAGGAAGCAACCACAAGTGGAGAAGAAGGAAGACACCATCGGAAGCGTCACCATGATCAACGGTGCCATGTCTAGCACCTTGGTGGGGTAATCTTCTCATTTGTCCATGGGTTGTAATTGATCTTGAGATGTAATCACTACATTGTTTGAATATCTATCTATCATCTTGTGTTGAATATGCTTTAATGTTTAAGGATAGCTACCATGTCGTAAAGGGAGTAAGACCCCAATGCTCCCTTGGATCCATTCAATACACCGTGTCCATCATATGTCTAGTCACGAATACCTCAGTGTAGTGACAGTACGGGGGAAGCGAAAGGGCGAAACCATGGTCACAACCCCCGATTGATTTGATTGGTTTTCATGTTTTAAGCGGTTGCATGTTCAAGTATCGTAGACCCATGGGCAAGTGTCTCTTTCATATCTCATCAGCTTAATCGTTCTCTCTAGTGTAGTGTAGTTGTTTTCTAGTTTAACCATAGGTTAGGGTTTGGGTAAGTCAGTAGTAGAAGTAGATCAAACGCTTGTAATCCCCTTGCTCCGCGGATTGACAAGTATAAGGAATTGGATGCTCGTTAGCCTAAGAGGGGGAGGGGGTGAATTAGGCAACTTAAAACCTTAACCTATGGCTTCACTAATTTTACACAAAGATAAACTAGAACATACTATCTAGATGTGCAACTAGGGTTGTTCTAGTGTGAAACTCCCATCCCAAAACAAGGTTTGCAACCTATAGCCATTCCTAGCAAGATACTACTCTAGGAAAGTAAAGGCAAGCAAAGATTGCAAAAGAGTAAATGCAGAAACGTAAAGGGATGAGAGGAAGCAAAGTCTTGAAACGCGATTTATCCCGTGGTATCGGTAGGCACTAAGCCACCCCTAGTCCACATTGTTGAAGCACTCACACAAGAGTATTGCTTTCCGGTCACCAAGTCTCTCCCAAGAGCACCACTTGACTTGCCACAAAGGCTAGCCACATAGACACTTGCCAAACTCCCTTGGTCACCTTGATGCCGCCTCCACTAAGGAGCTTCTCCACCAAGGAAGGGGGTCTCCACGTCCCCCGCACAAAGTGTCCTTGCCACTCCACACCAAGCCGGAGGGTCGATGACGATTGCCGGTGATCCACTTAGGCCCCAAGGCTTCCGGCGAACCTTGTACAACTTGATTCACTCAAGAATCACCTCACAAGGTTGGCACAACCTTGCACTCACTCAAATCTAAGCTAAGCCTAGCACTAAGCACACACACTAAGCATATGCAAGTCTAAGGATGAGCAATTAAGCACTTGGATGGATTGGATATGATCTTCTAAGTGTTTTGAACTCTCCTGCACTTCCACACAATCCAGCAATCTCA
The DNA here is from genome assembly GCA_947561735.1 of Cenchrus americanus. Classification (NCBI taxonomy): domain Eukaryota; kingdom Viridiplantae; phylum Streptophyta; class Magnoliopsida; order Poales; family Poaceae; genus Cenchrus; species Cenchrus americanus. Next base: position 139,936,037 of record OX387239.1, on the reverse strand, counting down.
ATTGGGTGAGTGGAGGGGGTATAAATAGCCCAAGGCGCTCAAAGAGCCGTTGGATAACGGTCACTGAAAAAGGTAGCGTCGGATGAACCGATGCTGTGCTTTCCCAGGGCGTCGGTTCATCCGGTGCCCTCCACGTCACTTAGCCGTTGCAGCTCTACTGACACAACTGTTCTGAAGCTGTACACCGACGGTGCGTCGGATCATCCGGTGCTGAAGGACGCTTCGCCAAACCCTTACTGTATGCATCTTCGTAACCGTCTGATAGACCGACTCTTCTTCTGATCACGGCGTCGGTTCATCCGGTGCTGAAGGCCTCGTCTTGGCGCGTCTCTGTATCAATTCAAATGAAGCATGGGATAGACAGACGGTGTCCTCACTTAGACCGTCGGATCATCCGGTGCTACTGTCTTTGCTGCTCTTCCTCTGCAACTCATCCAACACTACTAGGAAATGGACCGTCGGTTCATCCGACGATGCCTAGGGTTTCAACCAGTGTACCAACTCGTCCAACGATTGCACCGACACTTGCTATCTTGGTACTATCGGTTCATCCAACGGTGTCCTTTTTCTTCTTTTTCTTCATGTCTTCAACTTGGATTTTTGCTTCAACTTAACATACTTAACATGCCATTACTTATAGCCTCAAAATATATACTAAGTCCTCAATTTTGCTATAAGTAACCTAACATGTCCATGTTATGTTAACTTGTGGTATGACATGTTAGCTTGGGCATGGTATGTTAACATGTGGTAACATCCATGGGACCTAGGAATGCCTACAAAGACATGCTAGACAATGTGGTTAGTTCCATTACTTGTGTTAGCATGAATCACCAAAATCAACTCGAATAAATGGCAAATGGGGCCATGTTCGCTACAACAAGAACCTAGGGAATCCTGTGGTGAAAAAGGTGTAGGTTCGTACGTTTGCAGGTCGTAGGTGGATACGTCTTTTATCTGTCAACAAGCCCCTTTTTCTGGCGTTGTTGCCAGGGAGCTAGCTAGCTTACATCATTTGGTTTGCATCTAACTTTTTTTTATATTTAGTTTATCTTTTATTTGCTAATATCTAACCCATATTACCTAGAAAACCACTTTGTTTTGTTTTTGTTTTGTTGTCTAGATGGCGTTCGTCAACCACCCCATGGAAGAACCGAAGAAATGACTAAGGGATTACACTAGTCCTCGATGTGAAGATATAAGAGTACAAGAGTCGAATTCGAAGCTCGAAGCGACCAAGTATGAAATTAAATCCAAGATCATCGAGATGGCGGCAGCAACCCCGTTTGAAGGGATGGCTACGGAGAACCCATATAGACACATAAGGCATTTCACAACGCTATGCAACACGGTGGGTCAAGAAGGAGTGCTCGATGAATGGTTCAAATGGAATTCTTTCCCTACTCACTTGCCAGTGAAGCAAAGACATGGTACTCGTTTGCGTCCTTTGAAGTTGAAGGTGCGAGAAGTTTTTTCCGATTAGCAAGGTTTAACATCTAAGGAGGCAAGTAATCACTTTCATGCAAAGAGAAGAGGAAGGGATAGACCAATCTTGGAATAGGTTTAATAAGTTGATCGAACAACGACCAAGATTCAACTTCTCCGGTGACGTACTCTTGCATACATTTTTCTTTTCCCTAGCCCCTAGCTGCATGCAACACACCCAAATGTGTGCAGGTGGGGATCTCATGGAGAAAACACTCACGGAAGCCGCTCAACTTTTACAAAAGATTAGTAAAGCGGTGGCCATGCGAAGAGATTGGGAAACAAGACTTGCGGGAGAGCTGGAACACAATTCAAGGATGAAGACGTGTGCTGAAATTTCTAAAGAGGCAACCCCAGAAGACATAAAAGAGGATCCAATCCCAGAAAAGCTTGAAGGAGAGCACATCAAGTCAAGAACTACCCCAAGCGTTGACATCGCCGAATCCAATGAAACAAATAAGAGAAGTATGTCAAATGCGAAGCCATTAAGGGTGTTCGAACAAATGGATTGGGTTCCGATCGATTACAGAGAAGTATTTGACAAGAGAAGACCGTTCCCTAACAAAAACGGGATGGCAAGAGCATTGGAAGCGGATTTTCCACCGGAAAAGAAAGCAGAAGATTCATCCGACCTTGAAACCACCGGCGAGATCTTTCAAAAGCTCTTTGGTCATGATGACGTGGATCCGGAACACATTGCCGAGGTGAAAAGAATTATGGGGATCAAGCCCGAAGCATCACCATACGCTCGTCTCGTCGAAGTTTACACTATAGGATCCGAAAAAGAGGAGAAGACAACACCACATTTGAGTTGCGAGATTAATGGAGTTCAATGCAAAGCTTTGTGCGAGATCGTAGCCCAAGTAAGTGTCCTATATTCTAAAATTTACGATAAAGTTCAAGACCACAACCTAGACTTAGCTCCAACATCAACGAAATTAATCATGGGATATGGTAGAACTATTAGACCTCTATGTATTGCTTGCAACATGAATGTAATCATCTCTGGAAAATGTATACCAAGAGATTTCTTTGTTTTTGTTGCTTACCATAGTAATCATGATCACATAATCCTAGGTAGGCCCTTTCTTAAGTTGGTTGATGCCGTGTTGGATGCCAGAAAAGGCAAAGTAACAATGAATCTTAATGGAAAGAAGTACACATATAATTTTCTTCGCGTTTCTATACACCCTTCACCTTTTCCTCCCGAAGACAAAGAAGTAGAGGAGGTAGATAGTCTTTGTTTTGTTGAAACCCTTAGAGACCCGCTGCAAATAGCGATGGAGAATCAAGCTAATGATCAACAAGACGAAGAACTAGAGAAAGCAATGAAAGGATTAGAACTGCAAGATGGAAGCGCGGAGGAAGAAAAGTTCGAGGACATAGGAGAAATTAAACCCGAGGAGCCACAAGTGCCCGAGGTAGATCTCAAACCTTTGCCCAAAGGATTAAAGTACGAATTTTTGAGCCCAGACAAGACTTATCCAGTCATCGTGAGCGACTAGTTGAGTCCCGAAGAAAATGAGAAGTTGCTGAACTTATTGAAAAGGCATAGGAAGGTGATTGGATACTCGATCAATGCTCCAATTATTCTGCCTCTGGATTGGAGCCAACCTTTCGAGATCATGTGTGATGCTAGTGACTACGTCGTAGGAGGGGTTTTGGTCAAAGAAAGGAAGGCCGAGTTCACACCGTTTACTACGCTAGTAAAACTCTTAATGAGGCACAATTAAATTATGCCACTACAAAGAAAGAGTTGCTAGCGGTGGTATTCGCCTTTGAAAAATTCAGATCTTACATTGTGAACTCGAAGGTCATTGTTTACACCGATCACGCGGCCATCAAGTATATCTTGGCTAAGAAGGATGCTAAACCAAGGCTGGTTCATTGGATCCTTCTTCTTCGAGAGTTCCATGTTGAAATCCGTGATAAGAAGGGGGTGGAGAATGTTGTGGCCGATCATTTGTCTAGGATGAACCGTGGACAAGATGATAAAGAGCCCATAGAAGACAAAATGAGAGATGACCACCTCTATCGAGTGCTCGATAAAGACACTTGGATGATTGATATCATTCGAGCAATTCGGAAGATGCCTCTTGACCATCTAGATAAAAACTCTCAAAGGAGGATAATCTCTGAAAGTCGAAAATACTTTTGGGATGCACCTTACCTCTTCAAACTTGGCAATGATGGAGTAATGAGAAGATGTGTGCCAAGAGAAGAGAGGCTAGAAATTTTGATAAAGTGCCACTCGGCGGAGTACGGTGGACAGTATAGCCACTTTCGGACCCAAGCAAAAGTGTGTTCCAGTGGGTTCTATTGGCCGGAGATGCATGAAGATACTAAAATATACGTTGCATCATGCCCCGAATGCCAAAGAACCGGGAATATCTCTCAAAGAAATTCTATGCCCTTGAAATACAATCTACAAATCGACTTATTCGATGTGTGGGGAATAGACTTCATAGGGCCTTTCAAGAACTCATATGGATTTGAGCATATCCTAGTAACGGTTGATTATGTATCCAAATGGGTCGAGGCCATGCCATGTCGTAAAGCTTCCACGGAGGAGTCCATTGCAATGATCAAGAGCGTGATTTTCCCCCATTTCGGTACTCCAAGAATCCTGATAAGCAATGGAGGAACTCACTTCACCTAGAAGAATTTCAAAAAGTGCTTGTCCAAGTTAGCAATTGAACACAGGATCTCTATGGCCTATCACCCACAAACCAATGGACAAGCAGAAACATCGAATAGGCAATTAAAGAGCATCCCCAACAAAACAATAGAGAAGGTAGGCAAAGATTGATCAAAGAAATTAGATGGAGCTTTGTGGGCATATCGAACGGCGTTCAAGACACCAATAGGTATGACCCCTTATCAATTCATCCATGGCAAAGCTTGCCACCTTCCGGTTGAGTTGGAACATAAAGCCTATTGGGCGATCAAAGAGATGAACCTCGATCTAGATACCGCGATGGTAAAGCGAAGAATCCAAATAAGCGAACTAGAAGAGATGAGGTTGAAAGCATATGAAAATGCGAGCATATACAAAGAGAGGATTAAAAGGTGGTATGACAAAAGGTTGAAGAAAAAGGAATTCAAAGAAGGAGATAAGGTCCTCCTCTACAATTTGAGGTTTAAAACCTTCGGAAAGGGGAAATTGCAAAGCAAGTGGGACGGACCTTACATTGTTCATTCGGTGCTCTCCAACTGAGCGGTAACCATCATGGATGTGAAAGGTGATCAATTCATGGTGAATGGTCAACGGCTTAAGGTTTACTACGAACCCGACGTTGTGCCTCTTCACCATAATGATGTCTTCACCATGTAAAACAAGGAGTGGATTTTGTAAATAGTTTTCTTTTATTTTTCTGGAGTTTCTCGCAAAGTTTTACTGGGCCATCTTTTTCTCATGGGCTGAAAATGCGAAATAAGAGGGCGGACCGAACCGGCCCGCTAGTCAAGGCAGGTCGGCCGGCCCGGTCCGACCGGCCCAAGGGGCCCGGGCGGCGGTTCGCCCCCGATTTTCCCTGGGACGCGACTTTTCGACTTCCTTCTTTGGTCAGAAAATTTGAAGGGAAGTTTGAAAAAGGAAAATGTGGTTTCTAGAGTATTCCTTTTCGGACTATTTAATTGCCCGCGATGGGAGCTCGGGAATCCATCCAATCTCGCATTCTCTTGCACCCACACAGCAGCCATGACGTCCCTGAAGAGCGTAGAGTTGAAGCTAGGTGCCAAGGAGCCATCGATGGAGGAGGCGAAGCGATGCGAGCTCAAGCTACCCGTGCAGATCAAGAGGACCACCCGCATCTGTTGCGAAGGGCGTGTCCCGACCGGAGCAATCGCATCTCACCACCTCGTCAAGGAGGAGAAGGTCCCTACTCCCGTTCGAAGGTCAGCGCGCATCTGTCGGGCATACACCCCAAGTACCCATGCAAGGTAGGATGAAGACGGACTCCTACTAGAATTCCCCTGTAATCCTATTAGGACTCGTTCCATGTAATCCTACTAGGACTCCTGCCTTGTAGCCGACTAGGAACCTTCCCCCTGGACTATATAAAGGAGGGCAGGGTACCTAGCCGGGCACCAGATCTCAACCAACACCAAGCGCAGGGCGCCATACTTGATCTCCAAACACGACGTAAGGTTCGCCACCTTGGCAACCCGAACCTGTATAAATCTTGTGTCCCGTGTCCTTGCGCATACCTTCGAGTTTTCGGTCTCCCGATCACGATCCCCACCGCACAATCTACTACCTTGGGTAACCCCTTGGTAGGTTTGCCGGTCTAAAACACCGACAGCTGGCGCGCCAGGTAGGGGTGATCATCACCACCGGGCAAATTCGAAGGACCCTCGTCAACAAGATCAATCTACTCGTCGACTCGCCGAGATCCATTGAAGCAAGTCGCCTTGCTCTTGTCAAAGAGGAATCCATTTTCCTACGACACGCGTCTCGGTGCCTCGGCACGTTGCGCGGCTCGTCACGCGGCTCGTCGTGCCGCTCGTCGTCGACTACTCCGCCTCGTGCAGGCTCGTCATCGACTACTTCGCCTACGCCACGAGTCCGGGTGCCTAGGCACGTCGCGTGGCTCGTCACGCGGCTCGTCGTCAACTACTCCGCCTAGCGTAGGCTCGTCGTCGACTACTTCGCCTCCGCCGTGCGTCCGGGTGCCTCGGCACGTCGCGCGGCTCGTCACGTGGCTTGTCGCGCCGCTCGTCGTCGACTACTCGGCCTCGCGCAAGCTTGTCGTCGACTACTTCGCCTCCGTCGCACGTCCCGGGTGCCTCGGCACGTCGCGCGGCTCGTCACGCGGCTGGTCGCGCCACTCGTCGTCGACTACTCTCGCCTCGCGCGAGCTCTCGTCGTCGACTACTTCGCCTCCGCCGCGTGTCGGGGCGCCTCGGCACGTCGCACGGCTCGTCACGCGGCTCGTCGTGCTACTCGTCGTCGACAACACCTCGTGCAGGCTCGTCGTCGACAACTCCGCCTCGCGCAGGCTCGTCGTCGACTACTTCGCCTACGCCACGCGTCCGGGTGCCTCGGCACGTCGCGCGGCTCGTCACACGGCTCGTCGCACTGCTCGTCATCGATTTCTCCATGTCGCGCAGGCTCATTGTCGACTACTCTGCCTCGCGCAGGCTCGTCGTCGACTACTTCGCCTACGCATCACGTCCGGGTGCCTCGGCACGTCGCGCGGCTCGTCACACGACTCGTCGTCGACTACTTCGCCTCGCGTAGGCTCGTCGTCAACTACTTCGCCTACACCGCGTGTCCGGGTGCCTCGGCACGTCGCACGGCTCCTTACGCAGCTTGTCACGCTGCTCGTCGTTGACTACTCCGTGTTGCGCAGGCTCATCATTGACTACTCCGCGTCGTGCAGGCTCGTCGTCGACTACTTCACCCCCGCCACGCGTCCGGGTGCCTCGGCACGTCGCGCGGCTCTTCACGCGGCTGGTCGCGCTGCTCGTCGTCGACTACTCCGCCTCGCGCAGGCTCGTCCTTGACTACTTCGCCTACGGCTGGCGGCGTCGGGTGCCTCGGCACGTCGCGCGTCTCGTCACGCGGCTCGTCGCGGCGCTCGTCGTTGACTACTTCGCCTCCGCTGCGTGTCCGGGTGCCTCAGCACGTCGCGCGGCTCGTCACGCGGCTCGTCGTGCCGCTCGTCATCGACTACTCCACCTCGCGCAGGCTCGTCGTCGACTACTTCGCCTACGCCACGCGTCCGTGTGCCTCGGCACGTCGCGCAGCTCATCCCGCGGCTCGTCGCGCTGCTCGTCGTCGACTACTCTGTGTCGCACAGGCTCATCGTCGACTACTCCACCTCACGCAGGCTCGTCGTTGACTACTTCGCCTCCGCTGCGCGTCCGGGTGCCTCGGCACGTCGCGCGGCTCGTCGCGCCGCTTGTCGTCGACTACTCCGCCTCGCGCAGGCTCGTCGTCAACTACTTCGCCTACGCCGCGCGTCCGGGTGCCTCGGCACGTCGCGCGGCTCGTAAGGCCGCTAGTCGTCGACAACTCCACCTCGCGTAGGCTCGTCGTCGACTACTTCGCCTACGCCGCACGTCCGGGTGCCTCGGCACGTCGCGCGGCTCATCACGCGGCTCGTCGCGCCACTCGTCGTCGCCTACGCACTCACGCAGGCTCGTCGTCGACTACTTCGCCCGGCGCCGCGTGTCCAGGGTGCCTCGACATGTCGCGCGGCTTGTCACGCGGCTCGTCGCGCTGCTCGTCGTCGACTACTCCGTGTCTCGTAGGCTCATCGTCGACAACTCCGCCTCGCGCAGGCTCGTCATCGACTACTTCACCTCCGCCACGCGTCCGGGTGCCTCTACACGTCGCGCGGCTCGTCACGCGGCTTATCGCGCCGCTCGTCGTTGACCACTCCGCCTCGCGCAAGCTCTTTGTCGACTACTTCGCCTATGCCCCGCGTCCGGGTGCCTCTGCACATCGCGCGGCTCGTCACGCGGCTCGTCGCGCCGCTCGTCGTTGACTACTACGTTTCGCACAAGCTCAGCGTCAACTACTCCACCTCGCGCAGGCTTGTTGTCGACTACTTCGCCTCCGCCGCGTGTCCGGGTGCCTCGGTACGTTGCGCGGCTCGTCACGCGGCTCGTCGTGCCGCTCGTCGTCGACTACACCTCATGCAGGCTCGTCGTCGACTACTCCGCCTCGTGCAGGCTCGTCGTCGACTACTTCGCCTACGCCGCACGTCCGGGTGCCTCGACACGTCGCGCGGCTCGTCACGCGGCTCGTCACGCTGCTCGTCATCGACTTCTCCGTGTCGCGCAGGCTCATTGTCGACTACTCCGCCTTGCGCAGGCTCGTCGTCGACTACTTCTCCTACGCCGCACTTCCGGGTGCCTCGGCACGTCACGCGGCTCATCACGCGGCTCGTCGCGCCGCTGGTCTTCAACTACTCCGCCTCGCGCACGCTCGTTGTCGACTACTTCGCCTACGCTGCGTGTCCGGGTGCCTCGACACGTCGCGCGGCTCATCACGCGGCTCGTCACGCTGCTCGACGTCGACTACTCCATGTCGCGCAGGCTCATCGTCGACTACTCCGCCTCGCGCAGGCTCGTCGTCGAGTACTTCGCCTACGCCGCGCGTCCGGGTGCCTCAGCACGTCGCGCGACTCGTCACACGGCTCGTCGCGCTGCTCGTCGTCGACTACTTCGCCTCCGCCGCGTGTCCGGGTGCCTCAGCACGTCGCGCAGATCGTCACACGGCTCGTCGTGCTGCTCGTCGTCAACTACTTCACCTTGCGCAGGCTCGTCGTCGAATACTCTGCCTCACGCAGGCTCGTCGTCGAGTACTTCGCCTACGCCGCGCGTCTTGGTGCCTCGGCACGTCGCGCGGCTCATCCCGCGGCTCGTCGCGCTGCTAGTCGTCGACTACTCCGTGTCGCGCAGGCTCATTGTTGACTACTCTGCCTCGCGCAGGCTCGTCGTTGACTACTTCGCCTCCGCTGCGCGTCCGGGAGCCTCGGCAAGTCACGCGGCTCGTCGCGCCGCTTGTCGTCGACTACTCCTCCTCGCGCAGACTTGTCATCGACTACTTCGCCTACGCCGCGCGTCCGGGTGGCTCGGCACGTCGCGCGGCTCGTCACGCGGCTCGTCGCGGCGCTCGTCGTCGACTACCCCCCGCCTACGCCGCACGTCCGGGTGCCTCGGCACGTCGCGCGGCTCGTCGCGCCGCTCGTCGTCGACTACTCTGCCTCACGCAGGCTCATCGTCGACTACTTCGCCTACGCCGCGTGTCCGGGTGCCTCAGCACGTCGCGCGGCTCGTCACGCAGCTTGTCGCGCTGCTCGTCGTCGACTACTCCGCCTCGCGCAGGCTCGTCGTCGACTACTTCGCCTACGCCGCACGTCCGGGTGCCTCGGCACGTCGCGCGGCTCGTAACACGGCTCGTCGCACTACTCGTCGTCGACTACTTCGCCTCGCGCAGGCTCGTCGTCGACTACTTCGCCTACGCCGCGTGTCCGGGTGCCTCGGCACATCGCGCAGCTCCTCACGCGGCTTGTCACGCTGCTCGTCGTCGACTACTCCGTGTTGCGCAGGCTCATCGTCGACTACTCCGCCTCGCCCAGGCTCGTCGTCGACTACTTCGCCCCCGCCACGCGTCCGGGTGCCTCGGCACGTCGCGCGGCTCGTCACGCGGCTCGTCGCGCCGCTCGTCGTCGACTACTCCGCCTCGCGCAGGCTCGTCGTTGACTACTTTGCCTACGCTGCGCGTCCGGGTGCCTCAGCACATCGCGCGGCTCGTCACGCGGCTCGTCGCGCTGCTCGTCGTTGACTACTTCGCCTCCGCCGCGTGTCCGGGTGCCTCAGCACGTCGCGCGGCTCGTCACGCGGCTCGTCGCGCCACTCGTCATCGACTACTCCACCTCGCGCAGGCTCGTCATCGACTACTCCGCCTCGCGCAGGCTCGTCGTCGACTACTTCGCCTGCGCCACGCGTCCGTGTGCCTCGGCACGTCGCGCAGCTCATCCCGCGGCTCGTCGCGCTGCTCGTCGTCGACTACTCCGTGTCGCACAGGCTCATCGTCGACTACTCCGCCTCACGCAGGCTCGTCGTTGACTACTTCGCCTCCGCAGCGCGTCCGGGTGCCTCGGCACGTCGCGCGGCTCGTCGCGCCGCTTGTCGTCGACTACTCCGCCTCGCGCAGGCTCGTCGTCGACTACTTCGCCTACGCCGCGCGTCCGGGTGCCTCGGCACGTCGCGCGGCTCGTAACGCGGCTCGTCGCGCCGCTAGTCGTCGACTACTCCGCCTCGCGCAGGCTCGTCGTCGACTACTTCGCCTACGCCGCACGTCCGGGTGCGTCGGCACGTCGCACGGCTCGTCACGCCACTCGTCGTCGACTACTCTGCCTCACGCAGGCTCGTTGTCGACTACTTCGCTGACGCCGCGTGTCCGGGTGCCTCAGCATGTCGCGCGGCTTGTCACGCGGCTCGACGCGCTGCTCGTCGTCGACTACTCCGTGTCGTGCAGGCTCATCGTCGACAACTCCGCCTCGCGCAGGCTCGTCGTCGACTACTTCGCCTCCGCCACGCGTCGGGTGCCTCACGTCGCGCGGCTCGTCGCGGCTCGTCGGCCGCTCGTCGTCGACCACTCCGCCTCGCGCAGGCTCTTCGTCGACTACTTCGCCTACGCCGCGCGTCCGGGTGCCTCAGCACGTCGCGCGGCTCGTCACGCGGCTCGTCGCGCTGCTCGTCGTCGACTACTGCGTTTCGCACAGGCTCATCGTCAACTACTCCACCTCGCGCAGGCTCGTCGTCGACTACTTCGCCTCCGCCGCGTGTCCGAGTGCCTCGGTACGTTGCGCGGCTCGTCACGCGGCTCGTCGTGCCGCTCGTCGTCGACTACACCTCGTGCAGGCTCGTCGTCGACTACTTCGCCTACGCCGCACGTCCGAGTGCCTCAGCACGTCACACGGCTCGTCACGCGGCTCGTCACGCCGCTCGTCGTCGACTACTCCGCCTCGCGCAGGCTCGTCGTCGACTACTTCGCCTACGCCGCGTGTCCGGGTGCCTCAGCACGTCGCGCGGCTCGTCACGCGGCTCGTCGAGCCGCTCGTCGTCGACAACACCTCGCGCAGGCTCGTCGTCGACTACTCCACCTCGCGCAGGCTCGTCGTCGACTACTTCGCCTACGCCGCGCGTCCGGTGCCTCGGCACGTCGCGCGGCTCGTCACGCGGCTCGCCGCGCTACTCGTCATCGACTATTCCGTGTCGCGCAGGCTCATCGTCGACTACTCCGCCTCGCGCAGGCTCGTCGTCGACTACTTCGCCTCCGCCACGCGTCCGGGTGCCTCAGCACGTCGCGCGGCTCGTCACACGTCTCGTCGTGCCGCTCGTCGTCGACTACTCCGCCTCGCGCAGGCTCGTCGTCGACTACTTCGCCTACGCCGCGTGTCTGGGTGCCTCAGCAAGTCGCGCGGCTCGTCACATGGCTCGTCGAGCCGCTCGTTGTCGACAACACCTCGCGCAGGCTCGTCATTGACTACTCCGCCTCGCGCAGGCTCGTCGTCGACTACTTCGCCTACGCCGCGCGTCCGGGTGCCTCGGCACGTCGCGCGGCTCGTCACGCGTCTCGCTGCGCTACTCGTCATCGACTACTCCGTGTCGTGCAGGCTCATTGTCGACTACTCTGCCTCGCGCAGGCTCGTCGTCGACTACTTCGCCTACGCCGCACGTCCGGGTGCCTCGGCTCGTCGTGCGGCTCGTCACACGGCTCGTTGCACTGCTCGTCGTCGACTACTTCGCCTCGCGCAGGCTCGTCGTCGACTACTTCGCCTACGCCACGTGTTCGGGTGCCTCGGCACGTCGCGCGGCTCCTCACGCGGCTTGTCACGCTGCTCGTCGTCGACTACTCCGTGTTGCGCAGGCTCATCGTAGACTACTCCGCCTCGCGCAGGCTCGTCGTCGACTACTTCGCCCCCGCCACGCGTCCGGGTGCCTCGGCACGTCGCGCGGCTCGTCGCGCCGCTCGTCGTCGACTACTCCGCCTCGCGTAGGCTCGTCGTTGACTACTTCGCCTACGCTGTGCGTCCGGGTGCCACAGCACGTCGCGCGGCTCGTCACACGGCTCGTCGCACTGCTTGTCGTTGACTACTTCGCCTCGCGCAGGCTCGTCGTCGACTACTTCGCCTACGCCACGTGTTCGGGTGCCTCGGCACGTCGCGCGGCTCCTCACGCGGCTTGTCACGCTGCTCGTCGTCGACTACTCCGTGTTGCGCAGGCTCATCGTAGACTACTCCGCCTCGCGCAGGCTCGTCGTCGACTACTTCGCCCCCGCCACGCGTCCGGGTGCCTCGGCACGTCGCGCGGCTCGTCGCGCCGCTCGTCGTCGACTACTCCCGCCTCGCGTAGGCTCGTCGTGACTACTTCGCCTACGGCCCGCGTGTCGGGTGCCTCAGCACATCGCGCGGCTCGACACGCGGCTCGTCACGCCGCTCGTCATCGACTACTCCACCTCGCGCAGGCTCATCATCGACTACTCCGCCTCGCGCAGGCTCGTCGTCGACTACTTCGCCTACGCCACGCGTCCGTGTGTCTCGGCACGTCGCGCAGCTCATCCCGCGGCTCGTCGCGCTGCTCGTCGTCGACTACTCCGTGTCGCACAGGCTCATCGTCGACTACTCCGCCTCACGCAGGCTCGTCGTTGACTACTTCGCCTCCGCTGCGCGTCCGGGTGCCTCGGCTCGTCGCGCCGCTCGTCGTCGACTACTCTGCCTCACGCAGGCTCATCGTCGACTACTTCGCCTACGCCGCGTGTCCGGGTGCCTCGGCACGTCGCGCGGCTCGTAACGCGGCTCGTCGCGCCGCTAGTCGTCGACTACTCCTCCTCACGCAGGCTCCTTGTCAACTACTTCGCCTACGCCGCACGTCCGGGTGCGTCGGCACGTCGCACGGCTCGTCACGCCACTCGTCGTCGACTACTTTGCCTCACGCAGGCTCGTTGTCGACTACTTCGCTGACGCCGCGTGTCCGGGTGCCTCAGCATGTCGCGCGGCTTGTCACGCGGCTCGACGCGCTGCTCGTCGTCGACTACTCCGTGTCGTGCAGGCTCATCGTCGACAACTCCGCCTCGCGCAGGCTCGTCGTCGACTACTTCGCCTCCGCCACACGTCCGGGTGCCTCGGCACGTCGCGCGGCTCGTCACGCGGCTCGTCGCGCCGCTCGTTGTCGACCACTCCGCCTCGCGCAAGCTCTTCGTCCACTGCTTCGTTTACGCCGCGCGTCCGGGTGCCTCAGCACGTCGCACGGCTCGTCACGCGGCTCGTCGCGCTGCTCGTCGTCGACTACTGCGTTTCGCACAGGCTCATCGTCAACTACTCCACCTCGCGCAGGATCGTCGTCGACTACTTCGCCTCCGCCGCGTGTCCGAGTGCCTCGGTACGTTGCGCGGCTCGTCACGTGGCTCGTCGTGCCGCTCGTCATCGACTACACCTCGTGCAGGCTCGTCGTCGACTACTTCGACTACGCCGCATGTCTGGGTGCCTCGTCACGTCACGTGGCTCGTCATGCGGCTCGTCACGCCGCTCGTCGTCGACTACTCCGCCTCGCGCAGGCTCGTCGTCGATTACTTCGCCTACGCCGCGTGTCCGGGTGCCTCAGCACATCGCGCGGCTCGTCACGCGGCTCGTCGAGCCACTCGTCGTCGACAACACCTCGCGCAGGCTCGTCGTCGACTACTCCAACTCGCGCAGGCTCGTCGTCGACTACTTCCCCTACGCCACGCGTCCGGTGCCTCGGCACGTCGCGCGGCTCGTCACGCGGCTCGCCGCGCTACTCGTCATCGACTATTCCGTGTCGCGCAGGCTCATCGTCGACTACTCCGCCTCGCGCAGGCTCGTCGTCGACTACTTCGCCTCCGCCACACGTCCGGGTGCCTCAGCACGTCGCACAGCTCGTCACACGTCTCGTCGTGCCGCTCGTCGTCGACTACTCCGCCTCGCGCAGGCTCGTCGTCGACTACTTCGCCTACGCCGCGTGTCCGGGTGCCTCAGCAAGTAGCGCGGCTCGTCACGTGGCTCGTCGAGCCGCTCGTTGTCGACAACACCTCGCGCTGGCTCGTCATTGACTACTCCGCCTCGCGCAGGCTCGTCGTCGACTACTTCGCCTACGCCGTGCGTCTGGGTGCCTCGGCACGTCGCGCGGCTCGTCACGCGTCTCGCTGCGCTACTCGTCATCGACTACTCCGTGTCGTGTAGGCTCATTGTCGACTACTCTGCCTCGCGCAGGCTCGTCGTCGACTACTTCGCCTACGCCGCACGTCCGGGTGCCTCGGCTCGTCGTGCGGCTCGTCACACGGCTCGTTGCACTGCTCGTCGTCGACTACTTCGCCTCGCGCAGGCTTGTCGTTGACTACTTCGCCTACGCCACGTGTTCGGGTGCCTCGGCACGTCGCGCGGCTCCTCACCACGGCTTGTCAGCGCTCGTCGTCGACTACTCCGTGTTGCGCAGGCTCATCGTAGACTACTCCGCCTCGCGCAGGCTCGTCGTCGACTACTTCGCCCCCGCCACGCGTCCGAGTGCCTCGGCACGTCGCGCGGTTCGTCGCGCCGCTCGTCTTCGACTACTCCGCCTCGTGTAGGCTCGTCGTTGACTACTTCGCCTACGCTGTGCGTCCGGGTGCCTCAGCACATCGCGCGGCTCGTCACGCGGCTCGTCGCACTGCTTGTCGTTGACTACTTCGCCTCCGCCGCGTGTCCGGGTGCCTCAGCATGTCGCGCGGCTCGTCACGCGGCTCGTCGCGCCGCTCGTCATCGACTACTCCACCTCGCGCAGGCTCATCATCGACTACTCCGCCTCGCGCAGGCTCGTCGTCGACTACTTCGCCTACGCCACGCGTCCGTGTGTCTCGGCACGTCGCGCAGCTCATCCCGCGGCTCGTCGCGCTGCTCGTCGTTGACTACTCCGTGTCGCACAGGCTCATCGTCGACTACTCCGCCTCACGCAGGCTCGTCGTTGACTACTCCGCCTCCGCTGCGTGTCCGGGTGCCTCGGCTCGTCGCGCCGCTTGTCGTCGACTACTCCGCCTCGCGCAGGCTCGTCGTCGACTACTTCGCCTACGCCGCGCGTCCGGGTGCCTCGGCATGTCGCGCGGCTCGTAACGCGGCTCTTCGCGCCACTAGTCGTCGACTACTCCGCCTCGCACAGGCTCATCGTCGACTACTTCGCTTACGCCGCATGTCCGGGTGCCTCGGCACGTCGCGCGGCTCGTCACGCGGCTCGTCGCGCCACTCGTTGTCGACTACTCTACCTCACGCAGGCTCGTCGTCGACTACTTCGCCGACGCCGCGTGTCCGGGTGCCTCAGCATGTCGCGCGGCTTGTCACGCGGCTCGACGCGCTGCTCGTCGTCGACTACTCCGTGTCGTGCAGGTTCATCGTCGACAACTCCGCCTCGCGCAGTCTCGTCGTCGACTACTTCGCCTCCGCCGCGTGTCCGAGTGCCTCGGTACGTTGCGCGGCTCGTCACGCGGCTCGTCGTGCCGCTCGTCGTCGACTACACCTCGTGCAGGCTCGTCGTCGACTACTTCGCCTACGCCGCACGTCCGGGTGCCTCGACACGTCGCGCGGCTCGTCACGCGGCTCGTCGCGCTGCTCGTCATCGACTTCTCCGTGTCGCGCAGGCTCATTGTCGACTACTCCGCCTCGCGCAGGCTTGTCGTCGACTACTTCGCCTACGCCGCACGTCCGGGTGCCTCGGCACGTCACGCGGCTCGTCACGCGGCTCGTCGCGCCGCTCGTCGTCGACTACTCCGCCTCGCGCAGGCTCGTCGTCGACTACTTCGCCTACGCCGCGTGTCCGGGTGCTCAGCACGTCGCGCGGCTCGTCACGCAGCTCGTCGAGCCGCTCGTCGTCGACAACACCTTGCGCAGGCTCGTCGTCGACTACTTCGCCTACGCTGTGCGTCCGGGTGCCTCAGCACGTCGCGCGGCTCGTCACGCGGCTCGTCGCACTGCTTGTCGTTGACTACTTCGCCTCCGCCGCGTGTCCGGGTGCCTCAGCACGTCGCGCGGCTCGTCACGCGGCTCGTCGCGCCGCTCGTCATCGACTACTCCACCTCGCGCAGGCTCGTCATCGACTACTCCGCCTCGCGCAGGCTCGTCGTCGACTACTTCGCCTACGCCACGCGTCCGTGTGCCTCGGCACGTCGCGCAGCTCATCCCGCGGCTCGTCGCGCTGCTCGTCGTCGACTACTCCGTGTCGCACAGGCTCATCGTCGACTACTCCGCCTCACGCAGGCTCGTCGTTGACTACTTCGCCTCCGCTGCGCGTCCGGGTGCCTCGGCTCGTCGCGCCGCTCGTCGTCGACTACTCTGCCTCACGCAGGCTCGTCGTCGACTACTTCGCCTACGCCGCACGTCTGGGTGCCTCGGCACGTCGCGCGGCTTGTAACACGGCTCGTCGCACTACTCGTCGTCGACTACTTCGCCTCGCGTAGGCTCGTCGTCGACTACTTCGCCTACGCCGCGTGTCCGGGTGCCTCGGCACGTCGCGCAGCTCCTCACGCGGCTTGTCACGCTGCTCGTCGTCGACTACTCCGTGTTGCGCAGGCTCATCGTCGACTACTCCGCCTCGCCCAGGCTCGTCGTCGACTACTTCGCCCCCGCCACGCGTCCGGGTGCCTCGGCACATCGCGCGGCTCGTCACGCGGCTCGTCGCGCGCTCGTCGTCGACTACTCCGCCTCGCGCGGGCTCGTCGTCGGGGGGGACTACTCCGCCTCGCGCGAGCTCGTCGTTCGACTACTTTGCCTCCGCGCGCGCGTCGCCGGGTGCCTCGGCACATCGCGCGGCTTGTCACGCGGCTCGTCGCCCGCGCCCCTCGTGCTCGTCGTTGACTACTTCGCCTCCGCCGTGTGTCCGGGTGCCTCAGCACGTCCCGCGGCTCGTCACGCGGCTCGTCGCGCCGCTCGTCATCGACTACTCCACCTCGCGCAGGCTCGTCATCGACTACTCTGCCTCGCGCAGGCTCGTCGTCGACTACTTCGCCTACGCCACGCGTCCGTGTGCCTCGGCCGTCGCGCGGCTCGTCACGCGGCTCGTCGCGGCTGCTCGTCGTCGACTACTCCCGTGTCGCACGGGCTCATCGTCGACTACTCGCGCCTCGCGCGGGCTCGTCGTACGACTTCGCCTTCGCGGCGCGTCGGGTGCCTCGGCACGTCGCGCCGTCGCGCGCTCGTCGTCGACTACTCCGCCTCGCGCGGGCTCGTCGTCGACTACTTCGCCTGCGCCGCGCGTCGGGGTGCCTCGGCACGTCGCGCGGCTCGTAACGCGGCTCGTCGCGCCGCTCGTCCGTCGACTACTCCGCCTCGCGCGGCTCGTCGTCGACTACTTCGCCTACGCGCGCGTCGGGTGCCTCGGCACGTCGCGCGGCTCGTCACGCGGCTCGTCGCGCCACTCGTCGTCGACTACTCGGTCGTCGCGCGGGCCTCGTCGACACTGGCGCCTCACGCGAGCGCTCGTCGTCGACTACTTCGCCTCCGCCGCGTGCCGGGGTGCCTCGGCACGTCGCGCGGCTCGTCACGCGGCTCGTCGCGCTGCTCGTCGTCGACTACTTCGGTGTCGTGCGAGGGGGGGGGGGGGGGGGGCTCGTCTCGACTACTCCGCCTCGCGCAGGCTCGTCGTCGACTACTTCGCCTACGCCGCGCGTCGGGGGCCTCGGCACATGTCGCGCGGCTCGTAACGCGGCTCGTCGCGCCGCTAGTCGTCGACTACGTCGCGCTCGCCCGCGGCTCGCGCCGTCGCGCCTCGACTCCGTCGACTACTTCGCCCTACGCCGCATGTCCGGGTGCCTCGGCACGTCGCGCGGCTCGTCACGCGGCTCGTCGCGCCACTCGTCTTCGACTACTGCGCTCTCACGCAGGCTCGTCGTCGACTACTTCGCCGACGCCGCGTGTCCGGGTGCCTCAGCATGTCGCGCGGCTTGTCACGCGGCTCGACGCGCTGCTCGTCGTCGACTACTCCGTGTCGTGCAGGCTCATCGTCGACAACTCCGCCTCGCGCAGGCTCGTCGTCGACTACTTCGCCTCCGCCACGCGTCCGGGTGCCTCTGCACGTCGCGTGGCTCGTCACGCGGCTCGTCGCGCCGCTCGTCGTCGACCACTCCACCTCGCGCAGGCTCTTCGTCGACTACTTCGCCTACGCCGCGCGTCCGGGTGCCTCAGCATGTCGCGCGGCTCGTCACGCGGCTCGTCGCGCTACTCGTCGTCGACTACTGCGTTTCGCACAGGCTCATCGTCAACTACTCCACCTCGCGCAGGCTCGTCGTCGACTACTTCGCCTCCGCCGCGTGTCCGAGTGCCTCGGTACGTTGCGCGGCTCGTCACGCGGCTCGTCGTGCCGCTCGTCGTCGACTACACCTCGTGCAGGCTCGTCGTCGACTACTTCGCCTACGCCGCACGTCCGGGTGCCTCAGCACGTCACGCGGCTCGTCACGCCGCTCGTCCGCTCGTCGTCGACTACTCCGCCTCGCGCAGGCTCGTCGTCGACTGCCGCCCTACGCCGCGTGTCCCGGGTGCCTCGACACGTCGCGCGGCTCGTCACGCGGCTCGTCGAGCCGCTCGTCGTCCACAACACCTCGCGCAGGCTCGTCGTCGACTACTCCGCCTCGCGCAGGCTCGTCGTCGACTACTTCGCCTACGCCGCGCGTCCGGTGCCTCGGCACGTCGCGCGGCTCGTCACGCGGCTCGCCGCGCTACTCGTCATCGACTATTCCGTGTCGCGCAGGCTCATCGTCGACTACTCCGCCTCGCGCAGGCTCGTCGTCGACTACTTCGCCTCCGCCACACGTCCGGGTGCCTCAGCACGTCGCACAGCTCGTCACACGTCTCGTCGTGCCGCTCGTCGTCGACTACTCCGCCTCGCGCATGCTCGTTTTTGACTACTTCGCCTACGCCGCGTGTCCGGGTGCCTCAGCACGTCGCGCGACTCGTCACGTGGCTCATCGAGCCGCTCGTTGTCGACAACACCTCGCGCAGGCTCGTCATCGACTACTCCGCCTCGCGCAGGCTCGTCGTCGACGACTTCGCCTACGCCACGCGTCCGTGTGCCTCGGCACGTCGCGCAGCTCATCCCGCGGCTCGTCGCGCTGCTCGTCGTCGACTACTCCGTGTCGCACAGGCTCATCGTCGACTACTCCGCCTCACGCAGGCTCGTCGTTGACTACTTCGCCTCCGCTGCGCGTCCGGGTGCCTCGGCTCGTCGCGCGGCTCGTCACACGGCTCGTCGCGCTCGTCGTCGACTACTGCGCCTCGCGCGGGCTCGTCGTCGACTACTTCGCCCCTACGCCACGTGTTCGGGTGCCTCGGCACGTCGCGCGGCTCGTCACGCGGCTTTCGTCGACTACTCGCCTCGCGCGCGCTCGTCGTCGACTCCACCGCCCTACGCCGCACGTCGGTGCCTCGGCGCGCGCGCGGCTCGTAACACGGCTCGTCGCACTACTCGTGCGTCGACTACTCGCCTCGCGCGAGCTCGTCGTCGACTACTTCGCCCCCGCCACGCGTCGCGGGTGCCTCGGCACGTCGCGCGTCGCGGCTCGTCGCGCCGCTCGTCGTCGACTACTCCGCCTCGCGCGAGGCTCGTCGTCGACTACTTCGCCCTCCGCTGCGCGTCGGGTGCCTCGGCACATCGCGCGGCTCGTCACGCGGCTCGTCGCACTGCTTGTCGTTGACTACTTCGCCTCGCCGCGTGTCCGGGTGCCTCGGCACGTTGCGCGGCTCGTCACGCGGCTCGTCGCGCCGCTCGTCATCGACTACTCCACCTCGCGCAATCTCATCATCGACTACTCCGCCTCGCGCAGGCTCGTCGTCGACTACTTCGCCCCCCGCCACGCGTCCGTGTGCCTCGGCACGTCGCGCAGCTCATCCCGCGGCTCGTCGCGCTACTCGTCGTCGACTACTCCGTGTCGCACAGGCTCATCGTCGACTACTCCGCCTCACGCAGGCTCGTCGTTGACTACTTCGCCTCCGCTGCGCGTCCGCGGTGCCTCCGGGTGCCTCGGCACGTCGCGCCGCTTGTCGTCGACTACTCCGCCTCGCGCAGGCTCGTCGTCAACTACTTCGCCTACGCCGTGCGTCCGGTGCCTCGGCATGTCGCGCGGCTCGTAATGCGGCTCGTCGCGCGCGCTACTGGTCGTCGACTACTTTGCGCCCCGCCCGGGCTCGTCGTCGACTACTTCGCCTACGCCGCACGTCCGGGTGCGTCGGCACGTCGCGCGGCTCGTCACGCCACTCGTCGTCGACTACTCTGCCTCACGCAGGCTCGTTGTCGACTACTTCGCTGACGCCGCGTGTCCGGGTGCCTCAGCATGTCGCGCGGCTTGTCACGCGGCTCGACGCGCTGCTCGTCGTCGACTACTCCGTGTCGTGCAGGCTCATCGTCGACAACTCCGCCTCGCGCAGGCTCGTCGTCGACTACTTCGCCTCCGCCACGCGTCCGGGTGCCTCTGCACGTCGCGCGGCTCGTCACGCGGCTCGTCGCACCGCTCGTCGTCGACCACTCCGCCTCGCGCAAGCTCTTCGTCGACTACTTCGCCTACGCGCCGCGCGTGCGGGTGCCCGCGGCACGTCGCGCGGCTCGTCACGCGGCTCGTCGCGGCAGTCGTCGTCGACTACTGCGTTTCGCACAGGCTCATCGTCAACTACTCCACCTCGCGCAGGCTCGTCGTCGACTACTTCGCCTCCGCCGCGTGTCCGAGTGCCTCGGTACGTTGCGCGGCTCGTCACGCGGCTCGTCGTGCCGCTCGTCGTCGACTACACCTCGTGCAGGCTCGTCGTCGACTACTTCGCCTACGCCGCACGTCCGGGTGCCTCATCACGTCACGTGGCTCGTCATGCGGCTCGTCACGCCGCTCGTCGTCGACTACTCCGCCTCGCGCAGGCTCGTCGTCGACTCCCCCGCCTACGCGCGTGCGTCGGGTGCCTCGGCACGTCGCGCGGCTCGTCCACGCGGCTCGTCGACGCCGCTCGTCGTCGACAACACCTCGCGCGAGGCTCGTCGTCGGCTACTCCCACCTCGCACGGGCTCGTCGTCGACTACTTCGCCTACGCCGCGCGTCGGGGTGCCTCGGCACGTCACGCGGCTCGTCACGCGGCTCGCCGCGCCGCGTCGTCGACTCGGCTTCGTGGGTGTCGCGCGAGGCTCGTCGTCGACTACTCCGCCTCGCGCGGCTCGTCGTCGACTACTCCGCCTCCGCCACACGTCCGGGTGCCTCAGCACGTCGCGCGGCTCGTCACACGTCTCGTCGTGCCGCTCGTCGTCGACCGCTCTGCCTCGCGCGGGCTCGTCGTCGACTACTTCGCCTACGCGCGTGTCCAGGGTGCCTCGGCACGTAGCGCGGCTCGTCACGTGGCTCGTCGAGCCGCTCGTTGTCGACAACACCTCGCGCTGGCTCGTCATTGACTACTCCGCCTCGCGCAGGCTCGTCGTCGACTACTTCGCCTACGCGGGCGCGTGGGTGCCTCGTCACGTCGCGCGGCTCGTCACGCGGCTCGTCGCGCTACTCGTCATCGACTACTCCGTGTCGTGCAGGCTCATTCTCGACTACTCCGCCTCGCGCAGACTCGTCGTCGATTACTTCGCCTACGCCGCACGTCCGGGTGCCTCGGCACGTCGCGCGGCTCGTCACGCGGCTCGTCGCGCCACTCGTCGTCGACTACTCCGCACCTCACGCAGGGCTCGTCGTCGACCGCCCCGCCCCCTCGCCGCGTGTCCGGGTGCCTCGTCCCCGTCGCGCGGCTCGTCACGCGGCTCGTCGCGCTACTCGTCATCGACTACTCCGTGTCGTGCAGGCTCATTCTCGACTACTGCGCCTCGCGCGAGCTCGTCGTCGACTGCTTCGCCCTACGCGCGCGTCGGGGGCCTCGGCATGTCGCGCGGCTCGTAACGCGGCTCGTCGCGCCGCTAGTCGTCGACTACTCCGCCTCGCGCAGGCTCGTCGTCGACTACTTCGCCTACGCCGCATGTCGGGTGCCTCGGCACGTCGCGCGGCTCGTCACGCGGCTCGTCGCGCCACTCGTCGTCGACTACTGCGCCTCACGCGAGGCTCGTCGTCGCACTTCACCTCGACGCCGCGCGTGTCCCGGGTGCCCTCGGCATGTCGCGCGGCTTGTCACGCGGCTCGACGCGCCGCTCGTCGTCGACTACTCCGTGTCGCGCGAGGCTCATCATCGACTACTCCGCCTCGCGCGAAGGGCTCGTCGTCGTCGCCTACTTCGCCTACGCGCGCGTCGGGGGGGTGCCGCGGCACGTCGCGCGGCTCGTCACGCGGCTCGTCGCGGCTCGTCGTCGACTCCTGCGTTTCGCACGGGCTCATCGTCAGCTACTCCGCCTCGCGCGGAGCTCGTCGTCGACTACTTCGCCTCCGCCGCGTGTCCAGGGTGCCTCGGTGCGCGTTGCGCGGCTCGTCACGCGGCTCGTCGTGCCGCTCGTCGTCGACTCCGCCTCGTGCGAGGCTCGTCGTCGACTGCTTCGCCTACGCGCACGTCGGGAGCCTCATCACGCGCGTGGCTCGTCATGCGGCTCGTCACGCCGCTCGTCGTCGACTACTCGCGCCTCGCGCGAGCTCGTCGTCGACTACTGCCCGCCTACGCCGCGTGTCGCCCGGGTGCCTCGGCACGTCGCGCGGCTCGTCACGCGGCTCGTCGAGCCGCTCGTCGTCGACAACACCTCGCGCGGGCTCGTCGTCGACTACTCCCCCTCGCACGGGCTCGTCGTCGACTACTTCGCCCTCGCCGCGCGTCCGGGGTGCCCTCGGCACGTCGCGCGGCTCGTCACGCGGCTCGCCGCGCCTCGTCATCGACTGTTCCGTGTCGCGCAGGCTCATCGTCGACTACTCCGCCTCGCGCAGGCTCGTCGTCGACTACTTCGCCTCCGCCACGCGTCCGGGTGCCTCGGCACGTCGCGCGGCTCGTCACCGTCTCGTCGTGCCGCTCGTCGTCGACTACTCCGCCTCGCGCGAGGCTCGTCGTCGACTACTTCGCCTACGCGCGTGGTCGGGGTGCCTCGGCACGTAGCGCGGCTCGTCACGTGGCTCGTCGAGCCGCTCGTTGTCGACAACACCTCGCGGCACTGGGCTCGTCATTCGACTCCTCCGCCTCGCGCAGGCTCGTCGTCGACTACTTCGCCTACGCCGTGCGTCCGGGTGCCTCGTCACGTCGCGCGGCTCGTCACGCGGCTCGTCGCGCTACTCGTCATCGACTACTCCGTGTCGTGCGGGCTCATCCTCGACTACTGCGCATACGCCGCCGGCGGGTCCCGCCCTCGACACGTCCCGGCTCGCCCTCGGCTCGTCGTGCGGCCCCTCGTCACGACGGCTCCTTGCCGCCCTGCTCGTCGTCGACTACTCCGCCTCGCGCGAGCGTCGTCGACTACTTCGCCTACGCCACGCGTTCGGGTGCCTCGGCACGTCGCGCGGCTCGTCACACGGCTTGTCGCGCCGCTCGTCGTCGACTACTCCGCCTTGCGCGGGCTCATCGTCGAGCTACTCGCCTCGCGCGAGCTGTTGTTCGCTACTTCGCCCCCGCCACGCGTCGGGGTGCCTCGGCACGTCGCGCGGCTCGTCCGCGGCTCGTCGAGCCGCTCGTCGTCGGACACCGCCTCGCGTCGGCTCGCCGTTGACTACTCCGCCTACGGCGGGCGGGTCCGGGTGCCTCGGCACATCGCGCGGCTCGTCACGCGGCTCGTCGCAGCCGCGTGCGTTGACTACTTCGCCCTGCGCCGCGTGTCCGGGTGCCTCGGCATGTCGCGCGGCTCGTCACGCGGCTCGTCGCGCCGCTCGTCGTCGACTACTCCACCTCGCGCGGGCTCGTCATCGACTACTCCGCCTCGCGCGGGGCTCGTCGTCGACTACTCCGCCCTACGCCACGCGTCCGTGTGCCTCGGCACGTCGCGCAGCTCATCCGCGGCTCGTCGCGGCCGCTCGTCGTTGACTACTCCGTGTCGCACGGGCTCGTCGTCGACCTACTCCGCCTCACGCGGGCTCGTCGTTGACTACTGCGCCTCCGCGCTCCCGGGTGCCTCGGCGGTCCCTCGGCTCGTCGCGCCGCTTGTCGTCGACTACTCCGCCTCGCGCGAGCTCGTCGTCGACTACTTCGCCCTACGCGCGCGTCGGGGTGCCTCGGCATGTCGCGCGGCTCGTAGCCGGCTCGTCGCGCCGCTAGTCGTCGACTACTCCGCCTCGCGCAGGCTCGTCGTCGACTGCTTCGCCTACGCGGCATGTCGGGTGGGGGCCTCGGTGCGTCGCGGCTCGTCACGCGGCTCGTCGCGCCACTCGTCGTCGACTACTCTGCCTCACGCAGGCTCGTCGTCGACTACTTCGCCGACGCCGCGTGTCCGGGTGCCTCAGCATGTCGCGCGGCTTGTCACGCGGCTCGACGCGCCGCTCGTCGTCGACTACTCCGTGTCGTGCAGGCTCATCGTCGACAACTCCGCCTCGCGCAGGCTCGTCGTCGACTACTTCGCCTCGCCACGTGTCGGTGCCTCGGTGCGTTGCGCGGCTCGTCACGCGACTCGTCGTGCCGCTCGTCGTCGACCACTACGCCTCGCTCGAGCTCATCGTCGACTACTTCGCCTACGCCGCACGTTCGGGTGCCTCTGCACGTCGCGCGGCTCGTCACGCGGCTCGTCAGTGGCCCCGCTCGTCGTCGGCTGCTTGCGTGTCGCGCGAGGCTCATCGTCGACTTCTCCGCCTCGCGCGAGCTTGTCGTCGACTACTCCGCCTCCGCCGCATGTCCAGGGTGCCTCGGTACGTTGCGCGGCTCGTCACGCGGCTCGTCGTGCCGCTCGTCGTCGACTTCGCCTCGCGCGAGCTCGTCGTCGACTACTTCGCCTACGCCGCACGTCCGGGTGCCTCGACACATCGCGCGGCTCGTCACCCCCCCGCGGCTCGTCGCGGCCGCTCGTCCGTTGACTTCTCCATGTCGCGCAGGCTCATTGTTGACTACTCCGCCTCGCGTAGGCTTGTCGTCGACTACTTCGCCTCGCGTGCGTCCGGGTGCCTCGGCCGTCGCGCGGCTCGTCACGCGCGGCTCGTCGCGCCGCTCTCGTCGACTACTCCCTCGCGCGGGCTGCGTCGGTCACTACTGCCCCTCCCTGCGTGCCACGGGTGGAGCGCTCGGCACGTCGCGCGGCTCGTCACGCGGCTCGTCGAGCCGCTCGTCGTCGACTACCTCGCGCGGCTCGCGCGTCGACTACTTCGCCACATTCGTCATCGGGTGCTTCGCCGTCGCGCGAGCTCGTCGTCGACTCGTCGCCGCCGCGGGCCAGAGCTCGGACTTCGCCTCCGCCACGTGTCCGTGTGCCTCGGCTTCGTCGCGCGGCCTCATCACGGCGGCTCGTCGCGCCACTCGTCGTCGACTACTCCGCCTCGCGCGGGCTCGTCATCGACCCACTCCGCCTCCGCGGGCTCATCGTCGACTACTCCGCCTCGCGCGGGAGCTCCGTCGTTGACTACTTCGCCCTCGCGCTGCGTCGTCGACTACTTCGCCTACGCGTCCGTGTGCCTGGGCCTCGCACGGCTCGTCCCCGCGGCTCGTCGCCTTGCTCGTCGTCGACTACTCCTGTCGCACGGGCTCATCATCGACTGCTTCGGCCTCACCCCGGGCTCGTCCCGGGTGACTTCGCCTCGCCGCGCGCGCTCGGCTCGGCACGTCGCGCGGCTCGTCTCGCACTGCTCGTCGTCGGCTACTCCGCCTCGCGCGGAGCTCGTCGTCGACTACTTCGCCCTGCGGCCCCGCGTCCGGTGCCTCGGCCGCGTCGCGCTGGCTCGTCACGCGGCTTGTCCGCGCCCCCCTCGTCGTCGACTACTCCGCCTCGCGCGAGGCTCCTCGTCGACTACTTCGCCTACGCCGCGCGTCCCGTGCGTTGGCACGTCGCGCGGCTCGTCCGGCGGCTCGTCGCGCCCTACGCGAGCGGGGTGCCTCTGGCACATCGCGCGAGCCTCGTCGACTACTTCGACGCGCCTCGTCTCGGGTGCCGCCGCTCGTCGCTCGACTTCTCACGCGCTCGGGCCCCCGGCCACTCGTGGTGACTACTGCGTATTCGTGCGAGCTCATCGTCGACAACTCCTCGCCCTCGCGCGAGGCTCGTACGTTGACTCCTTTGCCTCCTCTGCGCGTCCGGGTGCCTCCGCACATCGCGCGGCTTGCCACGCGGCTCGTCGCCGCGCTCGCCGTCTGACTACTTCGCCTCGCGCCGCCGGTCTTCGTCGACTACTGCCCTGCGGCCTTGCGTTCGGGTGCCACGGCACGTCGGCGGCTCGTCACGCGGCTCGTCGGCTGCTGCTCTCGTCGTCGACTACTGCGTCTCGCACGAGGCTCATCGCCAGCTTCTCCGCCTCGCGCGGTGCTCGTCGTCGACTACTTCGCCTCGCGCGAGCTCGTCGTGCGACTACTTCGCTGCGCACACGGGGGGGGGGGGGGGGGGGGGGAAAAAAAAAAAAGGGGGGGGGGGGGGGGGGGGGG